>JBAJHW010000011.1:7705000-9033018 GCA_037013535.1 Intellagama lesueurii
ACATGTTCATGCTGCTAACCGTTGCTGGAGATACACACTGGCAACCTTATGTACATTAGTTAGCTTTGTTTGTCCCATAACATTCCTTAGGATTTTAACCTACACCAATGGCTTGCCAGTGGGTTAAGAGAGATCTGAGCCCCATGTCCTTTTCCTAGAGTCATGTGCATTTCTATTTCAACTTAAAAATAGGTCTGTATATTATTAATAAAATAGAAGATGGCAGCAGAGTCGGTAAATTTTTGCAATCCTTCCATGCTCCCAAGATAGAAAAACCATCCTGCACATGCGGAATGAATTTCACACCTCCACAATGGCAATATTACAGGCTTATCAGTTTTTAATTGACTTTTTGACTTCTGAAAATATGCCTACAATACCACTTTCCATTGCAGTTTAATAACAGCTTAACACACACCTACAAAATATGCATCCTGGTTGCAATTCAAATTTTAAAATATCTGATACCAGGTCTGGTTAATAGATAAAATGGAATCCCGAGAATATTAAAAGCTCTCAGGCTGCCGTGATGTTCTTTAACAAGAGGAAGAAAGAAATGGCACACATTGATGATCAGAGGTGTTTTCCATTTCCCCCCACCCTTGAATAAGTCATAAATGTCTCCTGTCAATAAAACACCATTACAATGAAGTCAATTTTGTCTAAAGGTAGTCTTATCAAGCTTCATGGCATTTTTTTTATTATAAAAAAAAATACTGCCACATTTGCTGTTTAATATGCGGTAACAATGGCAATACACTGGTGTTCACATCGTCTTTTTGATAAAGATGAAGCAAGACTTTGTAGCGTATCACTTATCAGATTAACTTCGCCTCCTTTTCAGCTTGTGAGATAACCATGCCTAGAAGCCCTGTGCTATTTTATCCTCACTTTAAGAAATGGTTTGATCACCTCTTTCCTTGACTGTAAGCAATTAGTCAATCCAATGAAAGCCGTTTTGTGTTGTTTTAATCAAGCGGGCAGGGCACATGATGCCTTGATGGTGTTTAATTGGCTAATGGTGACTTTTTTTATTATTTTAAACAGATAACAAAGGCTTGTTTGCTAACTGAAATGGTGTTTCCACCAATGGCAGCATCTGCTATCAGGACATTTACTTCATTACAAATGTTTATTTGGATGTGTATCAGGGTAGCTGCACACAGATCCAAACAGCAAATTAATTTCTAAGAACTGATTTTTAAAAAATGTTTGATATTACTATATTTACCTCTCTAGCACCTCTCTCCCCATTCCAAATTCATCTTCCTTCTTCCTGTTCCAGCTCTGTGAGGAAGATCACAACAGCCCAGTCACCAGCTGTCGATAATGAACAAGAATCAGGAGAGTACGGCACCCCAATTTACATCATAACATGTGTAGTGACCATCCATGTGTACTTCTGCACACCTGGAGAATGTTGTCAGCATGATTCGCTATCCTGTTCTTCCTTGGTCTCCTCAATATTGTGAAGGATCAGCCTATGTCAATAGATCTTGGAGTAGATCAGAGAAATCCCACTTTCCCCTAAAAATGGTGAATAGCACCTTCTCGGGACGGGAAAGATCACACCAAGTGATTACACACTTTGTCGGAAGCTAAGCTTGACTGGCCTCTGTGCCCACCTGAATCTGTTTGTGAATCTGGAGTGGCTCATAAAGACAACACACCTCATGGATAAATCATTTTGACAAGATGACTCCAACAGCTTCTGTTGTTGTTGTTGTTTAGTCGTTAAGTCATGTCTGACTCTTCGTGACCCCATGGACCAGAGCACGCCATGCCCTCCTGTCTTCCACTGCCTCCCAGAGTTGGGTAAAATTCATGTTGGTCAGCTTCTGTAACCCCTATGAAATATTGGTTCAGCTTAAAGGGGTAGGGCTAAGAAAGAGCAGGGCTGTGAGTAAGAAATTTGAATCAGGAAGAGCTGGTGAGCCGAAGAGGCTGGAGTTGCTGTTGCCACTCAGACTGCCAAGGCCCTTGCCAACTTGGTTTAGAGTTTTGAAGACTCCACGTGTGGAGCTGATTCTTTTATGTATTGGGCACCCAACCCAGTTGAGGAAGAAGTCTTGAATTTCTATCTGAATTTAAAGCCAAAGGGACACTTGAACATCGCAGTTCTACAAGCAATTTCTTTATTGGTGCTGTTGCTGAGGACTTGGGTGCTCAAATTGTAGCATGCTGTTGTCACAATTGCTCGTGTTGACTATTGTTTAACTGTGAATAAGAGAAGACTCGTTTTGTGAAATTGTGTTTGCAAGGTTCATTAATAGATAGCTACGTAAACAAATAACCCGGTAGAACTTTAAAATGTTGCACTTCCACCTGCACTCCCAGAGATTCTGGCTCTGCATGCTGGAAATCTGTCTTTGCCCCTGTTCCCAGTCATGGGGATTGCCTAGCTGGAGCTCCCTCAGCTTAGACCTGCTTTTAGCCTGCCAGTCCAGTTTTCTAAGAACTCTTTTTACTTCATTATAGTGGAACCTCTACTTAAGAACGTCCCTACTTAAGAACGATCCAACCTAAGAACAGCTCCGTTCGCTAAATTTTGCTTCTACTTGAGAACGGAGCTCCAAGATAAGAACGGGGAAAAAAACTTTCCTGCCCTTTTTTTAACCTTAGGTCATCTTAGGTTAAAAAAAATAAATTCTCCCCCTAGTGGTAGAGTACGGATTAACCGGCTTTGCATTAGTTCCTATGGGAACTAATGCTTCAACGTACGAACACGCCTCTACATAAGAACAAAAAACAGCCGGAACGGATTAATCGGTTTTCAGTGCATTCCTATGGGAAATTTTGCTTCAACTTAAGAACGTTTCAACTTAAGAACACCATTCCAATACGGATTAAGTTCGTAAGTAGAGGTTCCACTGTATTACCTCTTGTTGCACCAAGTGAAGCAGGTTGCCTCTGTTTACATGGTTGTAAACACGGACAGTTCTATACACCATCCACCATCCACGCTTCGTGGCCTGTAGGTATCCACCACATGGATGGATGCTCGTCACATCATGCTGCACTGTTCATGATAGAAGCCTTTTGCACAGTTCATGTTTCTAGAGTTCCACCACCGAAGGAGAGTACCATGCAATCTGAACGCCTCTGTTTTTCCTCAGTCACCAGACCTGTAGTTTCTGGGATGGGATATCGCTGGCGGGTGGATATCCCCATTTCCCTTTTGCACATACTTTGAGCACACAAAGAGCTGTATCAGACATGGGGATGTGAGGAAATCACACGAAGTTGTTCATTTTCAGCGAGACAGATACATCAAGGTTTCTTGACTTTAGCAGAAGAATGAGCCATGGCCTCCCCCCATTACGGTTTCTGCAGGGTCAACACAAAACATGTGGCTTTTCTCATGGTGCTCCTCTCCCTCATTTATACAAAGCATGTGTGACTGAACAATTGGCCAAAAGAGACCATTTACATGTTGCTTCTGATTTTTAGAAGTCTATACTGGACAGTTCAGTGGTTTAAGCATCTGGTTGCAGAGCCAGAAGATGGGAGTTCGATTCCCCCACTGGGCCTCCTTGACAGGGGCTGAACTCCATGATCCAGAGGGTCCCTTCCAGCTCTGCAGTTCCAAGACGATGATGAAGATGATACAGCGAAGCAGTGACTATCATTGTTTCGTTGTGCAAATTGTTCTCTTTGCACGAAAAATACACAAACCTCCATCGAGACCAAGAGAAAACAGCTAGTCATCTCTCTGGTGAGCAGAAACATTTCATGGTTTCTCATTATTATGGATGAAAATGAGACAAGTGAAGATGTGGATCCCTAGAAACCTGTGCATGACAGCAGTGATGCCTGTGATGCCGCCCCGTTCATTACAAATGGCTGAACGCCTTTAAGGAGTGCATGATATTGCTACATGTACATGCAGAACATTCTAGCCATTAAAGAATCCATAAGACCTATTGTATATTTTGTGTAAGGTAAAGGTAAAGGTTCCCCTTGACAATTTGTCCAGTCGTGTCCGACTCTAGGGCGCGGTGCTCATCCCCGTTTCCAAGCCGTAGAGCCAGCGTTTGTCTGAAGACAATCTTCCGTGGTCACGTGGCCAGCGCGACTAGACATGGAACGCCGTTACCTTCCCACCGAGGTGGTACCTATTTATCTACTTGCATTTGCATGCTTTCGAACGGCTAGGTGGGCAGGATCTGGGACAAGCGACGGGAGCTCACTCCGTCGCGTGGATTCGATCTTACGACTGCCGGTCTTCTGACCTTGCAGCCCAGAGGCTTCTGCAGTTTAACCCGCAGCACCACCACGTCCCGCAAATATTTTGTGTAGTCAATTCCAAATACAATGTTTCAGGAGCAAAGTGAACGTACATACATTCTATAATAGTAATAATCATCTGCCACCAAGTCAATTCTGACTTGTGGTGACACTTTACAGGTTATTCCAGGTAAAGAGTACTCAGAAATGGTTTTCCATTCCCTTCTTCCAGGGGTGCCCTGGCACTGTTCAGTTTGCCCAAAGTTACTACTTGTAGAAGGCACAGTGGGGGAATTGAACTCCCCACCTCTGGCTCTGCAGACAGAGACCAAAACATGAAGCTATCCAGCCAGATGCATTATAATATGCAACAACTAATATTTTACCATTTCAGACAGCCTAGGCAAACAGCTTAAAACTTCTTAGAGGTACACCTTACAGTACCTCTAAAGCATGTGTCCTCAGAAGCAAGCCCCATGCCAGTGAAAGTGACTGAGATGTACAATGGGATTTACTCCAGAGTCAGCCTCTCCCTAGCTGTTTTTAAAAGGCAATACTCAAAGCAAGACCAACATTTCTTTGGCAACAATCCTATGATCCTTTATCTCCTTCTGATTACAGTGGGAGATCTTGGAGGCTGTGCTGAATGGAAATCCATGGGAGTTTGAAATGTTCCACAGTCATCTTTCATTTTCTTTTCTTAAGGTGTTTTAAAAGTTTGGCCTCGGGCACGGGGAGACACAGTCCCCTGGATGGGAGCCCACAGGTCCATGAGGAGAGCTGTGGGTTTCTCGGAGTGCTCCGTTTCCCATCAATTTTTAAATGAATTATCTGGGAGCAAGCAATGGTTAATTTTGGGGCATGGGCTTTTTGATGAGAAGCCGTGACCCCCTTTGGGGCTGTTTGGCACACTCTATAGAGCACCAGTGACACACACTATGACCCTTGACACTTGATTCAACACAAAGTAACTCCTCAACGAATCTCTAAGATTCAGCAACCTCTTTGTTACGACATGGGACCCCTTACCACACTCCTGTCTTTTCAAAGCATCCCCTCTCTGGTGCCCTCTTCCCCCCCCCTCTCTCTCCTCCTACCTCCCCCCACACATTTTAACAAACACCCCCCCTTTGTGCCTGTTCTTCTGTTTTGACAAAACTTTCTACCACACCAACCTCCCATATGCCAGCCCAGTGCACAAGGAAGGTTTCTTTAGAAAGCGCTGGTGCTAATTATAAATTTAATTTGCATTTTAATTAGAAGGGTAGCAAATTAAAAGCGTGGCAGCTGGAGAATTTTGAACGCTTTACAGAGATTTGGTGTCAGTATCTCTCTGCTTCTGACTTCACTCCTTTTTTCATTCTCTCCCCCCCTCCCTCCACTATCTTTCATTCACACAAACATATTGGCAACTCCTTTCTTTCTTCCGTGCTTTCTTTTTGGTGAGTGTTGTGTTTTCTGTTTCTCCGTTTCCCCTCTTCGTTCCCCCCACGGATCAAGTTATAAATTATTTCTTTTTGTACTGATAAACAGGATACTCTTGTCATGTGCCAGGGACACCGTGTACCACTGCGATAGGAAACCTTTAAAGTCAGCCTTTGTGTGCCCCTCCTTCAGCTCTGCTTGGATTTGCTATTTATATCTGTCATAGATTTATAGGTATTAATCTCAGCACACATATATGCTTCCCTCTGCCCCAATCTTATTCATTCTGGTTTTCCATATTCATAAGAGAGCGCTCAACTTTACCTTTGACCAGTGCAGATCGAACTCAAACAAAAACCTGTAAACATCTAAGCCCTATGCATATGCTACAACTGTGCACAACAGATGCACGAAGGAAAAACCAAAACCCTCTCCACTCATGCTCAGAGGCTGAGCCATCAACCCACAGGCATTCACAATGATGGCATTAATGTTCCGTCTTCCCACCAAGAACATCATGGAATCCCAACTGCCCTGTGAGGTAGATAGGCTAAGTGATAGGGTCTACACATCACTCTGCTTAGCTTCATGACAGACTAGAATCTAAACCTAGATTTTCCCAGTAGTAATCCAACAAGCCACGGCTGGATAAGTTCTGCCCACAAGATCTGGACAGAAGCAGGATCCATGACTGTACATACATGAAAGTTGAATGAGTGATACCGAAAGCTTGTCACTTGGAAGCAACAATAGAAAGGAACTGGCCTGAGGTCACGCTAAGAATATTTGGCATCATGGGGACTTGAACCTGGTTCAAGGTTTAGATCACACTAATTTTTTTTTATTGCTTCCCCACCCCCTCATACATTCTTGACACTCGTATTTTGGCATTCTTTTCCTTGAGGCATTTTTAGTAAACAAAATGATAGTCCTTGTTGTGGGGCACCATCTGCATTTCCTACAATGCCCTGAGGGAATGCTATATTAGAAGCATTTTGACCGATCAGAATCTTCTTTATAATATAAATCAGGTAAGAATGAATCCATACATTTTTGTCTCCATTGGCAAGATGTAAGGTATATTCTGTTAGTATGAGATAATTTGCACATGTAAGAATGATTTTTCTGCAAATTGCACACTTTGCACAAAACTGTGGTAGCTGTTAATTGAAAATTAGAAGCTTTGGGAAGGTTGTTTGTATCCTGATGCTCAAAGTCTCCGCTGCATATATATTTCACAAGCTTTGGGCAGATATACTTGGTGTAATGTGAGGAAACCTCAAGAGAAGTTATCTGGAAGTTGAGTCATGGCAACTGGACTTCTTTCTTATTAGGTTGAAAAGTTTCAGTACTCATCCAAGTAGGTTCTTCAGTCTGAGGAGAGTTGGTAGGAGATCCCTGATATATCCTCCACATTGGTTTCACTTTCCCCTGGTCTGAATAGGCTTGTTAGATAGACAAAGGACTTTTATGGGGATTTTTATGCACTGAGTGTAGTTTTGCACTGAGAACTTAGCTTGCTTGCCAAACAGTCCAGGACAGGAACAAGACTAGAAAAGAAGGAAATGTTATTTATTTATAATATCTTTTACCCCTCCTTTCTCCTGAAAAAGGACACGAGGCAGGTTAACACCATTAAAAGACAATATTTTAAAGCTACCTATGTTTTGATCGTTGGGAAAGTGTGAAGGCAAGAGGAGAAGGGGACGACAGAGGACGAGATGGTTGGACAGTGTCATCGAAGCTACCAACATGAATTTGACCCAACTCTGGGACGCAGTGGAAGACAGGAGGGCCTGGCGTGCTCTGGTCCATGGGGTCACGAAGAGTCGGACACGACTTAATGACTAAACAACAACAAATGTTTTGATCATGATCGAAAGTCAGACTGAAGAAGCTACTTGGATGAGTAGCGAAACGTTCCAACCAAATAAGAAAGAAGTCCAGTTGCCATGACCCAACTTCCAGTTAACCTCACCTGTATGACTGAGAATCTTCACAGACTCAAGAGAAGTTCTGGGGTTAACCATTTTTTCAGTAGACGGTTTTGCACATCACAATAGCCCTTCTTGTTGAGAATGACTACTTTTGCGTGGATGCCTTATATTATCCTCAGTCTCAGGTTCTTAGAGGGAGGGCGGAACCAGTAACATATAAGTTGAAATTATTATTATTTCTTCAGGATCAGATTTGGAGGTGATACCTTAATAAGTGCTGCACAAAAGGGAGAGACACTGAACGGGTTTCCATGTGCAAGAAGACACATCACTTAGAGAGCCTGCTGCTTTTCCCCCATTGGCAACAGAAGCGTGCCTATCTCGCTTCCTGCTGTCCAACAACTCCAGTGACCAACTCCCATCAGATCTGTTGCATTCCCTGTGCTGTCTCACTATGGTCATTTTCATTTTCTGTTCGCTTCCTTCCCCCACTGTGTCCTTGTTCAATAATTTTCATTAATTGATTGACAGATCTGATAGACCCAACTAACCTCTATCTCACTTGCGTGTAAGTTTTCAAATAAGTACTTGTATGCCCGATGACCTTGTCGCCTCATCAGGTATCAGAAAATGAGCATGCAGATATGGAAGGGAGCTGATTAGCAAAATAAGGAAGCGCTCATTCCCAGAGTGAGTCCGTAACAAGCCCTGACAGCCAACTTGGCAATCACCATTTGAAATGAAGTAGCGCGGGGAGAGGAAAAAGCTGCAAATGCACATGACTTGGTCATATTTCTTTTGCCTCAAAGAAAGCTGGGGTGATGGCAATATTAAAAAGTAACACTTAGGCATTCAAATGTGTGTGTCTCTTATGACAAACTGGCATGTCTGCACTTCCAGCATGATAACTTAAGGCAGGGTGCAAGATTTCTTTGCTCAATATTCCTTTGAAAATAGACTGCAGCTCTTGATCTATTCGTACTGTTGTTGTTGTTGTTTAGTCGTTTAGTCGTGTCCGACTCTTCGTGACCCCATGGACCAGAGCACGCCAGGCCCTCCTGTCTTCCACTGCCTCCCGAAGTTGGGTCAAATTCATGTTGGTTGCTTCGATGACACTGCTTTTCTTACTAGCACGTGCTCTTAGTCACTCCCTACAGGTTTATGGCTTTTCTATATGGAGAAAGAGAGACCCTTTCTCCAAAACGTACTTTGAACTTCTAGGTTTATTTCTAAGAGTGACATTGCGCTAGCACAAGGAACAGTTGCATTAGTGGTAGCCTCATTTCAAAGTTAGCACACATCCCGTAGAGTTTTATACAAATTGTTACACAACTGGTTCCAGAATCTCTTACACCACTGCTTGTGCAGTGGTGGGAAGAAGCGCAATTGTGTTAGTGGGGATTTTTATGCTCCGAGTGTAGTTTTGCACTGAGAACCTAGCTTGCTTGCCAAGCCATCCTCGACAGGAAAAAGAGTAGAAAAGAAAGAATTTACTTTATTTACTTATAATATCTTTTACCCCTCCTTTCTCCTGAAAAAGGACACAAGGCAGCTTACATCATTAAAAGACAATATTTTAAAGCTTCCTATGTTTTGATCATGATCTAAAGTTTGTAATTTGGGGGAACCAAGTTTTGAGAATGATCAAAAATGGCACAGGACATGGATCAGATGCACCTTGTAAGGTTGCATTTTTAGATTGTGTTAAACATATTGTTTTCCTAGAAAAGAAAGTTGCATAGAAAGTTGTCCACTAAATCACTGAGGATTTGGTGAGCCAACTTTTCCATGAGTTCCTTTGATTCAAATGGGCCAACTCCAGTTGCAACTTACTTTAGTGTAGTATATAGCAACTCGAGTAGGCCCATTTGAATCAGTGGAACTTACTGAGCAGTTGACTCAGCAAATCCCCACTGATTCAATGGGCCTACTTTAGTGCAACTTGCTGTGTTAAGCAACAGGATTCCCACCTTTTTCTCTTATGTAAGTGTTGGTGGTGCATTCATAGGAATAAATGACTGATACCTTGGGCTTGAGCAATAATTTTGAAAACAAAACAAAGCCAAAAAAAAAAAAAAAAAGGAGATGGTGTCAGAGAAGAAAGGAAGGGAGGAAGAAAGATAAGCCTTACTAATTTGGGTATGCCCTTGCTTATCACCGGTATGATTTGGTGGGTAGAAATATAGCTCCCAGAAAGGGGAGGAAGGTCCCCCGCCATCATAAAAAGTGTTTCTGGTAGAGATGGGCATGAACCAGAAAACCACTGCTATCCATGAACCACAAACTATCGCAAATCGCCCTGAAACTATCCAGTTCACAGTTCATTTTTTGGGTTCATGCCAGGGTTCGAGGCTCAATTCATGCCCATCTCTACCTACTTTTTTGATCATGATCTGAAGTGTGCAATTTGGGGGACCAAGTTCTGAGAATGGTAAAAGATGGAACAGGACATGGAACGGATTCACCTTGGAAGCTTGGATTTTGAGATTGTGTTAACCAGATTGTTCACCTAGAACTTCTGGAATTGCAACTCTACCATATCTTGTGGGGCTCTCTGCTACCCACCCACCTTGGATGTAAGTTTCCTGAGCTGTATAAAATACTTTCATTAACCCTTCAATGTATTGTTTGGAGAGCTAATTAATTGATTCTTCATAAATGCCAATTGGCGTACTCCTGGGGAAATCCTGATCTAAGCTTCTGAATTAATCAAACCAGTGTGCTTCTCATTCCTGCCTGGATATTGGGCCATCTGCAATGAGGAGAACTTTGCTATTGCTCTCCTAGACCTCTTGTAGGCAGCTAATTAATATGAGTAGGATATGACAGTTGTGCAAGTACAATCACTGTGCTTCCTGACAATAACTCTATAAAATTACATTTCAGCGAAAGAATGGAAACAGTGTTAAATACGATTATTTGCCTCCCTTTGATGTCTGAGAGTCATTATGAAGGCAATTACAGTGGTTTCTCTGTCTGTGTGTCTGCAGGGTATTTATCTGGAGTTCTCGGCGTCCTTTGCCAGGTGGAGAATATATGGCATTTTAAAGACAAGGGAATTCAAATTCAATTATCAGGCTATGAAAAAAAGAGGAAGAAACAACAGCACAACATATATCAGAGTTTTCCATATGATCCTGGCAGAAAAGCCATCATTTAGCATCAAATGCAGAGAGAAACCACCTGAATCGACACCAAATATCTTTTTTTCATCATGTTTTCTTCCTCATTTTCCCCATTCTGTTTGTGAGTGCCTCCGGTTTAGTACTGCACATATCAAATTTGGAGCGGAATAGGTGCTCTGCTCAGATCTTGCAAACCAACAGCACCTCATGTTAGGTTTTTCTGTCTTCCTACTGTCCCCCTCTCCCTTTCAAGCAAGATTGTCCTTTCCAGTAAATTATGCTCAGGTCTTGCAAACTAACAGCTGTGGATTCCTTTTACTGAGTCAAGTGATTTCATGTGAGGCCTTCCTCTTTTCATACTGCTCCTCTGATCACTTTTCCCAGAAATATTATCTTTTCCTGTCAGTTCTGTATTCTCATTATATATGCAAGTTAGGATAGCCCCAATTAACTCATTTTTGTTCTAGTGAGAGTTCAGAATTGACTTGACTGACCACTTATTTGCCTTTCAGATGGTCTGTGGTATCTGTAAGGCTCACCTCCAATATCACCTTTCAAATGAGCTGATTTTTGTCTCTGTCTTTCACTGTCTTTTTGCCACATAGTATGGATGATTTTGACCTTGGTTTCAAGTGACAATCTTTGCTAACTCCCACCCGCCCCCCCTTTTTTTTCTTTCAAAAGGTGAAGGGACATCTTTTGGAAAACATGTGATCAATGTGTTTGTAGAGCAGTGGTCTGGAAAATGGATGATAGCTTTTTAGTCTGCATTCTGCGGAGTAAGCATGGCAATTTTAGCTTACCCGATCAGTTAAAGGGTGTGTGTGTTTCTCTGTGTTGCGCTCATTCACACTTTTGCTTCACTATTTCATTAGGTCCAGAACAAAATATTTTGGCACAGAGGGACTACAGCCATATCCCAGCTGTTTTAGGTTCTGACCTCCCCCAGCAATCACGGTACAGATCATGTGATCATATTCTGGGATCTTCTGGCACTGAGTAATTCTGCGTGAGGGAAGTTGCTGTCAGAATTTGTGTGTAGTGTATATATACTTTAACTTCCATTTTTAAAATCCAGGACATTCAATTCACCAAGTACATCCCCAGTAAGCATGACTTTGCAAAGCAAGACCCACACTGCACATTCCTGAGAGTGATTTTGAAAGGAGGCTTTGCAAGAAGTATCCATACCTTTCCTTTAGCCTTCTCTCAAATTTTAGATGTGTTGTGCTCCACTCTTGAGCATAAAAGAACATTGGCCCTGAGGAAACATGGCTGAGATTTCTCTATCAATACAGATGGCAGGGTGTACTGTGCACTGGGTCGCATGGGGCAGAAGCTCCCCAAATGCACACAGTTAATCTGAAAGATTAGAGACCAAATTGCTAACATGCACTGGATTATGGAGAAAGCCAGAGAGTTCCAGAAAAAACATCTACTTCTGCTTCATTGACTACACAAAAGCCTTTGACTGTGTGGACCACAGCAAACTATGGCAAGTCCTTAAAGAAATGGGAGTGCCTGACCACCTTTATCTATCTACTGAGAAATTTATATGTGGAACAGGAAGCAACAGTTAGAACTGGATGTGGAACAACTGATTGGTTCAAAATTGGGAAAGGAGTATGACAAGGCTGTATATTGTCTCCTGGCTTATTTAATTTATATGCAGAATACATCATGCGAAAGGCTGGACTGGAGGAATCCCAAACCGGAATTAAGATTGCCGGAAGAAATATCAACAACCTCAGATATGCAGATGATACCACTCTGATGGCAGAAAGTGAGGAGGAATTAAAGAATCTCTTAATGAGGGTGAAAGAGGAGAGAGCAAAAAATGGTCTGAAGCTCAACATCAAAAAAACTAAGATCATGGCCACTGGTCCCATCACCTCCTGGCAAATAGAAGGGGAAGATATGGAGGCTGTGACAGATTTTACTTTCTTGGGCTCCATGATCACCACAGATGGTGACAGCAGCCACAAAATTAAAAGACGCCTGCTTCTTGGGAGGAAAGCTATGACAAACCTAGACAGCATCTTTAAAAAGCAGAGACATCACCTTGCTGACAAAGGTCCACATAGTCCAAGCTATGGTTTTTCCAGTAGCGATGTATGGAAGTGAGAGCTGGACCATAAAGAAGGCTGACCAACGAAGAATTGATGCTTTTGAATTGTGGTGCTGGAGGAGACTCTTGAGAGTCCCCTGGACTGCAAGGAGAACAAACCTATCCATTTTGAAGGAAATCAACCCTGAGTGCTCACTGGAAGGACAGATCCTGAAGCTGAGGCTCCAATACTTTGGCCATCTCATGAGAAGAGAAGACTCCCTGGAAAAGACCCTGATGTTGGGAAAGTGTGAAGGCAAGAGGAGAAGAAAACGACAGAGGACGAGATGGTTGAATAGTGTCATCAAAGCTACCAACATGAATTTGACCCAACTCCAGGAGGCAGTGGAAGACAGGAGGGCCTGGCATGCTCTGGTCCATGGGGTCACAAAGAGTCGGACATGACTTAATGACTAAACAACAACAAACAATCTAAAAGATACAGGTCTTCTAGGCATTTTGATTACTTTGTGGCTCCAAGCAATAGATGCCTCAAGAACTTGTTGAAAAACAGCTCCGACAATTGCTTTGTGTTTGGGTGAGAAATGGCTAATTGATTTTTTTTAAAAAAAGGAGTAAGGTTCTGAGCTTGTCCCTTGCTTGGTGTCTCTTTGTGAATGGTAGTGAGCACGATGTAGACCATCGTGACTTCTGACATGGGTATGATCAACATTCAGGTTGCCCTTTGCTATGTAAACTTTGGCATCTTTTTTCTGGCTGGCAATACAGGCACGCTAGGGTGGATTCAAAGCCACAATATCCCACATTCATAAAGCAGAGGTTTTGTTTGTTTGTTTTTTTAAATTGAAGTGAATACATCAGCTACCGCTGTTGTGTGTGCTCACATCACTTTCTAAAAACAGAAAGGACCTGCATGTTACTGGGTGGGAATCAGTTCATCTGACAAAAGATGGGTTACATGGTGTGGGATACAAAGCACAATAAGCTTAGATTGGCCCAAACTAAAGCATTCTGGATTTCTGCTTCTCACCCAGCAGCTCCCTTGCATAAAATTGTGCTTCCTATTTCGGAATCATTTGGTATGCAAATTTCACTTCAGCCAGAGTTATCTTGAGGCATGTTGCTACCTAAGGAGCAGCTGCAAAGGGTCCCACCTACATTTATCAAGGTATCTAAAGCCAGATGTTCTGCACTTAGGTCCTGACAGGACAAATGCAATAATAAGGAAAATAATAGTTGATTAGTTGTTGCTGTCCTTTCATGGCACCAACTCTACTGCCCAATGCCGTCGACACATTCTGCCTTATAGCAAAGTTGACCCTGTCTGACACAGTAATAGGAATATACAATCCCTTTTCCTGTTCTACTGTGTTTCCTGGAAAATAAGACAGGGTCTTATATTAATTTTTGCTCCAAAAAACGCATTAGGGCTTATTTTCAGGGGATGTTTTATTTTACAGTCATGTCATCTTCTGGTTGCTTCACAATGCTGCACAAGGGTGGAGGGCGGGGTTTCACTTAACTACGGCTTATTTTGGGGGTAGGGCTTATATTATGAGCATCCTGAAAAATCATACTAGGGCTTATTTTCAGGTTAGGTCTTATTTTCGGGGAAACAAGGCAGTTCTATATTTTTGTCTGGCAATCACTTTGATTTCCTTTTTACTTAAAGGGATCTAGCCAGAACAAACATATTGTACAAACAACATGCAACAATCATCGGTAGATATGAGTACGAATTAAAAAATGAATCACGATATTCGTGAAATATTGCTGATTCACGGGATATTCATCCCTTCATATTTGTCAGGTCTGGAGACCCTGATGAATACGAAGGGATGAATATTTACCCATTTTTATTCATCCCTTCATGCAGCCTGACTGCCGGAACAGAAACAGGGTTTGCCTTCCCACAGCCAGCCTGCTTGTCAGTGTCCTGGACAATCAGCTGATGGTCAGGACATTGACAATCAGGTTGACTGCAGGAATTGAACTTGAGGTTTGCCTTCCCACACCCAGTCTGCTTGTTGATATCACGCCGATCAACTGTTCAGCAGGACATTGTGTTTTAAGAACAAATTGTCTAGTATTCATCAATTTGTCACTAAAATTTGGTGCTTTGTCACTTTGTCCATTTGTCAACTTTGACTAATGACGAATCGCAAAGAAGCACCATTTTTTCAATTCATCCCCATCTCTAATCACTACCATTACCACCATCATCATGTACTTAACGTAAATTGTTCTGCACTCTATTCTAAAGCAAACAAAAAACAAATAAATAAATAAAAAACAACAAATTATTTGTTTTCAGCTCATACAAACAGAAAAGAAAACCTGAAAGTAAAATCGAATTCATTCCCTAATTTAGGCTGGAACAACAAATCTTGTACAGGGAATAATTTTCCTGAAAAGGCTGATTAATACAGGTTAAAAAGCCTTTTTCCAATTTTGCAGAATTAATACCATGTTTAATTTTATGAGATTAAAATTTCATTGCACATTATGCTTAATTGGTGCAGATGTGGGGGTCAGAAGTTAAAACCTCCACCTGAGTTACCTTTTGTACTGTTTCAATATCTAATATCATTTCAGGTTTAAATTATAATTCCTGACAATATTGAACACGTTTCTTACATGTTTTAATTTTACGTTAGTAATCTTTTCATGTTAAAACTCACTTAAGTTCCCTAGGTCATAATCCTAAACAAGGAAATAAACTGAAACAGAAATTATTGTACAGGCTCAGGCACTTGCTGATATTGAATTATGGGATGAGAGAAAACCACATGTTGTACATTTAGGCTTTATTAGATTAGCACATCTGAATTGTACCGCCATTAACACCAGAGCTTAAAAGTACCAAGCGACAAGTAACAGAAGCACCCATAAGAAGTTATTTTTGTAGGTAAAGAGTAATGTAACAAGTAGCTTGAAAGTTACATTGAAGGTGCAGTGGGTAACTAAGTTGTAACAAATAGCACTTTGCCATTTTTAAAAGCTACTTTTCGAATGCATTTTAGAGGCATTTTGACACAATTTCCCCAGGTTTTATTTTCTTAATATCATGTGACAAAAGAAGTATTATTTGCTTTTGTCATAAGCATATCCCAGTTGTGATATCACTAGGGTAGTTTCCTACCTAGACCAGGAAATTTCACTGTGGATGAATTTAGGGCCATTTAGAACAATTGAGAAGTAAAGAAGACCATTATGTCGCACCCATGTACGAATATTTGTGTGTCTAGCACGGGATAGTCCCCCTGCCTTGCATTCAAGCACAGTGAATTCACTCTACATGTTGCAAGTTTTATTACTTTTGTTTGGTGACTACTAGGCATAAAAACCATGTTTTCACATTTCAGTGTGGATCAGCAGATCACAGGTGTTGCACGGGCGTCCTGGGTTCTTCCTCCCACTTCCTCCCATGGGCACCCACTCCCAGGCAGTACCCTGGGCTTCCCTGCCTCGCCTCCTCCTCTGAGTGGGCACCTGCAGGAGGAGGTGGGGCGGGGAGTCTTGTTCCTCCCCCAAAATATGGAAAAGGAATACAATGATGATGTCATGAAGCAAGGGAGGGCTAGGAAAGAAACTCCAGAAGATCAGGTAGGGACTATAAGAAGGCTGGATTTGGCACTAGGCGAAACACTCCATTCCATTCCATTCCAGTCCGGTCCATGTTGCTTGATTCTGTTAATCCGTACGAACCCCAGAGTGGTAAAAGAATGGAAGAATAATCTGGAAACCTCTAATTGTGGCCTGTACATTTCTTTCTTCAAAGAGAGTCTATGCAAAGCCTGATTGGGGTGCTTGATGAAACGTAAGATCTCAACCTGAAGTCTTTCAACAAGCATTTTTTTTTAAATAAATAAAAATAAGAAATAAGTGCACCGTTCATTAAAACTTTTCAGAGGTAGGAATATGAAATCTCATAATTAAAGTCTGTTTGCTTAAAAATGCTTCAGTTGAAGTCCTGGGCAGTGGAATAATGTCCTTTAGATTAAAGTTTAATTGAAAACAGTATTTACTGCTCTAGTGCATTTGATAGAGTCCTTTGTGGCATTTCTTTATGTATAATTGTGTTTTGCAATCAATTTAAAATAGCGATGACTGCAGTCCTTGTAGGAGGGTGAGTATAAGTCCTTGGAAAGAGAGTGGCATCTACAGGGGTTTCTGCCAAACAGATACGGAAAAAGTAATTTTCGTTCTGCCAGTTTTGAGCGATCCCTTTTGCATATGAAATGTTTTTGCAAGGTGGGAAACAAGTCCCCTCTGCTTGATGAGATAAATAATTCCTCCCTCCAAAAAGATAGACATGCAACATTTTTACCTGTTCATCTATATAAACGGAAGAAAACATAGTATTTATTCCAGGCTCCTTAGAATATCTTCTAACAGCTCTTTTGCAATCTTGGACTGTTGCTGAGATTTGGGTATCAAAGAGGCAGAAGGGCTGTGAATAACTTAAAAGAGAGAGAGAGAGAGAGAGAGAGAGATCAATCTATGAGTCACTGTTAGTGGAGCTGGCCCTACCATCAGGCAGGGTGAGGCCGCTGCCTCAGGCGGCAGATGCCATGGGATAGCAAAGTGCTAGAGGATGAAATCTTGTGACCCAGACTGCACTGGGTTAGTTTTCTGTGGGGAACCATTGTTGTGAAATAACACTGATTAGCACACTTGGTGAAAGAAGCAGAGGTTGGAAGTTCCGTTCCTCTCTTCTCCCGGGAGAAGAGCTAGTCTGTGGAGCCTTTCACAGCCCCAGAAGAAGGAATCGGTGAACCATTTCTGAGTATCCTATACTGAGAAAACCCTGGAAAGCAATACCATAAGTTAGAACTGTTGCAATTCAGTTTCATAGCAGTATAGGTGGGTTACACTCTTGAGTCAATGCAATCCCATGATACCTGTCTGTCTTCTCCTGTCCCCCTAATGCTAGGGTCAGGGACAAATGGACTCCCCTTCCAATAAACAGAAGCCCTTGTCCAAGCCATGTGGTGCTTTCACCTATCTCCTACTCTCATCCTTCCACATCCACTGTGTCGGACTATTGTTGTCGACAAGACAATGTCTACCTCTCTCAAGGTTAATTGACTAGTGTTCTTTGAAATATACATGAGAAACTTTATTGACTAGCCTGGTGCTCGACCTCACCTGTCAAGAAAGAGGAGGAGGATAATAACAGCGAGAAGGACTCCCGCAAAAAGAAAACAGAAAAGAACTTGACAAGAGGTGAAAGATTGCAGAATGCAATACATTTTTGCCAACATCGCTTACCTCCTCATTCGCTTACGGCCAAGGTATCTCCCCTCCACCTTCTCTTTCCCAGCACCAAGGCTTATGTAGATTACTTGTGCAGAGCAAATGTCAAATGGATTGTCAAATTCCAATCTAATAATTCAAAGGAGGCATTGATCCTACAAAACCTAGGAAGCGTGTTCCTTGAGAATGTAAGGACAGCCCTTTGGATCACATGAATAGTCCATTCAGTCCAGCCTTTGGTGTCAAACAATGGCCAGACAGCTGGGAAGGTTACAAGCATGAGAGGAAGGTAACGGCTCTGAAGTGTTGGCTTGCCACTGCTGTTTAATACTTAGATGCATAGTGTGCCTGAACACTGACATTCCATTTTTCGTTCTGCCAGTCGTAAGATCGAATCCACGCGACGGAGTGAGCTCCCGTCGCTTGTCCCAGCTCCTGCCAACCTAGCAATTCGAAAGCATGTAAATGCGAGTAGATAAATAGGTACCACCATGGTGGGAAGGTAATGGCATTCCGTGTCCAGTCGCGCTGGCCACGTGGCCATGGAAACTGTCTACAGACAGATGCTGGCTCTACGGCTTGGAGATGGGGATGAGCACCGTGCCCTAGAGTTGGACACGACTGGACTAAATGTCAAGGGGAACCTTTACCTTTACCTTACAAAAATGGGATTGTGAGACAAGCCTTTCCAGGTCCTGATACGTGTCAGGTTGATGGTACTTAGTTTGGTGGGTGGACCACCAGTCATGAGGTACATGGCCTAATTTGACTCAGAGACCTATTCCAATGTTCTTCACTAGACTTCCTTCTTGAGTAGGCCATGCTGATCAATGATCATTCATGTCGATACTAGACCAGCTGAAGCTCTCCTGAATCCAAACTCCAACTAGCCTTAGATTAGGCATCCTTCAGTCTCGAGAGACTATGGTAACGTGCTCCGAATAGACTTGGAACAGCGTCTAGTGTGGCTGAGAAGGCCAATTCGAGAGTGACAATCCCTTCCACACTGAAGACAAATACAGTCTGTCCCCTGTCCAGCTCCCTGATTTTGCTGCTTTCGGGACTGCCTCTTTGCCTCGGCCTGCTGAACAAGTGTCTCTTCAAACTGGGAGAGGCCATGATGCACCGCCTGCCTCCAGGCTGAATGCTCAGATGTCAAGGTTTCCCATCTGTTGAGGTCCATTCCTAAGGCCTTCAGATTCTGCTTGCAGATATCCTTGATCGCAGCTGTGGTCTCTCTCTGGGGCGATTTCCCTGCATTAATTCTCCATACAGGAGATCTTTTGGAATCCAACCATCAGCCATTCTCACGACATGCCCGAGCCAACGTAGACGTCGCTGTTTCAGTAATGTATACATGTTAAAAATTCCAGCTCATTCTAGGACTACTCTATTTGGAACTTTGTCCTGCCAGGTGATACCAAAAATGTGTCGGAGACAACGCATATGGAACGTGTTCAGCTTCCTCTCCTGCCGTGCACAAAGGGTCCAGGACTCACTGCAGTACAGGAGTGTGCTCAGGACACAGGCTCTATAGACCTGGATCTTGGTATATGCCATCAGCTTCTTATTAAGCCATACTCTCTTTGTGAGTCTAGAGAACATGGTAGCTGCTTTGCCAATGCATTTATCCAGCTCGACATCTAGGGAGAGAGTGTCAGAGATCATTGAGCCAAGGTACACAAAGTCATGAACAACCCCCAATTCTTGTGTGGAGATGGTAAGTGAGGAAGGTGAGTCCAGACCCTGGCCCATGACTTGTGTTTTCTTCAGGCTGATTGTTAATCCAAAGTCTTGGCAGGCCTTGCTAAAATGATTCATGAGTTGTTGGAGGTCTTCAGCAGAATGGGCAACAACAGCTGCATCATCAGCGAAGAGGAAGTCCCGCATGCATTTCAGATGGACTTTGGTCTTTGCTCTCAATCTAGAGAGAGCCTAGGGATATTGGAAATTACTTAGGACTATCCTTGTTGTGCTCTAACTTTCTGATGGCTTTGTGAGCTGTATGAGGTGTCAATCTGGCATCACTCATCTTCTTCTCCCATCCACCCCTCTTTTTTATTCTTCTGCTGGCAGATGTAACCAGAAGATCAACCCTACTGGCATTTTTACAACAGAGGCTTCTGTCCATTCCAACCCCCCCCCCCCCCCCCGAGGATTTCACAAGAAACAGTGCAAACTGCAGGCCACTGAAAATCACCCAACTGCATTTTTTAGAGGAATTCATAAGCTGAAGGCAGAGAAATAGTATCTTCAGAGTGAATAGTTATTATCCTTTTCCATTTCTGACACTGTAATGGGAGAATAAGAGGTGGCAGGCAAGGAGCAGGGAAGGACAGAGGAAGGAGGACAGGGAGAAAGAAGAAAATAAAGGCTCATGAGCTTTGTTGTCCTGAGGACCCAATTTTTCCCTCTAGAAATTGGCATATCTTCCTCCCATCAGGCTTCTCATTTCTTCCACAGTATCTACGCCTAGTGTCAGAATATCTGTTCTTTCAGTAAGACTCCTTCATCCATTGTAAATGAATATGACTATCTATCGACATCAACCAGGAAGCCTGTTCCTAGTGGAATCCTGATAGATTTCCCTTCCGTCTTGATCCTCGGCTCTTTTGCTGCCTAATTCTGACAAGCATCTACCTTGATTTAGCAACCCCAGTTTTCTTTGACCCTAAATACCATGTAAGCTTCTAGATGTTTTTCCTCTCCTTTTCTAAAGTGTGCTGAAGTATTTCCCCCCCTTGCTTTCCTGCAGCTTTCTAAGTAGATAATAAGTCCCCCAAATTTGCCAGCCTTACTCTGAAAGGAGCTTGTCACGGTGGTTGGTAGCTAATGAAGATCTCTTTAGTTTATCTTCATCAATTGTCAAATATTTGAGTCCATGAAGTGGTGTGATGAGGTACAAAGACAGATATTTGAAGGGATTTTAACTCATTTGAGCAATTACATGCTTAACTGCCCTGTGATAATCTGTCAGTCTGAGCTTTTTTCTCAACTGCAGAAGTGGGGAGTGTTAGAATAGCTGGATTTGGTATATAAAGACCCTGCCTGAATGGAAGAAAGGCTCCAGAGAAATTAATTGCCAGTAACAAACAGCAGGATTGCTTACAAGATACATATCACATAGTTACCTACAGCACCAAGGGAAGGCAGCTGTTAAACTATGTACTGGGTTGTGTTGAAACAGGACAGTGATTACTGTGAAGAATTCAACCAGTATTGACTAATTAAGTGCAGAACTTGAGCCTACCTTCCAATATGTATTATAAATTAGCACAATTTGCTGTGTCAGCTAACGTTTGTGGCCTGAAATCCATCCGTACAATAGATACTGGGTCCGTCAACCTATACAAATGTTTGTTGTGGTTAATTAATAGTTTGTTCTTTAAAAATAGAATTAATCAAATCCATTTGAATATACCCATACAATTCCAAAATTTCACTGGCCGATTCACTGTGAGGACACGGCTCAGCACTCTGTTCAATGTTTGCCTGTGCATAGTTCTACCTGCAGAAGCTGCTGCAGCACCTTCTTGATAAGGTGACTTTGACATATGACTGAGTTGCACAACCATCAATGGAGCTCCACCCACATGAAAGTTGAACACATTGGTAATGGCCACTGAGTAATGTCTAGTGTAGGTAAGTAAACAAAACAATTCGTTGTTTATTCTACTAAGTAATGATTAAAAATTGCAGCCCTTTTGCTAAGACAAATGCCAGAAGCTTTGCAAAGTTTGTGATTTGTATTTATAGACAACATTTGATATCTATCATGAATGCTTATCTTACCATTTAGGAGATTGTTTTAACAGGAGTTGTCAGAAAATCTTAAAGTGGCTTATAACCAATTCCCTTCTTATTCTGTCACTTATTGGTAGAAGCCAACATTATTCAAGGCACATGAGAAATTGTCCCAAGCAAGTCTTCAGACTGGGTCAAACTGGACAATATACTTAGCCTGTATTTAGATACAGTGCTCCCTTAAGTGGTGAAAGACATCTGTTTGTCATAGCATTCACTTTTCTCACCTACATATCTTGCATTTAGTGTGCTGTAAATAGGATGGCTGTTTACAGGGATTACACATTTTCCTTAGCATGCACTAACGTGCATGACGTGAAATATGTGAATCTCAAAAGTGAGAATGAACAACCGTTAACCTTTCAAATGTTGGCATCTTTTAGTGCTAAGGTTCACATGAGATTGGCCTGGTTTCATACCCCACGGAAATCATGTTCCAAAACCGACATGATTTTGCCTTCAGTTTGGCAACATGGT
Organism: Intellagama lesueurii; assembly: GCA_037013535.1. Lineage (NCBI taxonomy): Eukaryota > Metazoa > Chordata > Lepidosauria > Squamata > Agamidae > Intellagama > Intellagama lesueurii. The sequence goes on from JBAJHW010000011.1 coordinate 7,727,323, forward strand.
AAGTTTTTTGCATTGTCCTTAATTCACCACAGCTTCTCCACCCCTCCACCTCCACCTCCACTCCCTGATTCACTTAAGGAAGTTGCTTTGGTTTAAGTACAAAGACAGGGTCAATTCAACTCGGAGACCAACTGTCGATGTGACCTGCAGGTCAGGGAGGAAATAAGGTAGGTAATCTCAGTTCCATCCTTAGCAACCTGGATGCTGCACTACAAGGCTCCACATGGTGCTGTCAGGCTCCACTCCGACGAGGCCCGAGACACCACCAGCATGGAGAACTAATTATCCTTCACTCCTGGCAGTACAGCTGAACAGCCTCAGAGCAGCGACAAGTTACTCTAAGCGGGCTAATAAAGAAAAGAAGCATTTCAGGCCTGGTGGTGCCACACAGCATGCCTGAATTTTATTAATGAGGGTTTTATTTTAGGTTCACTGTACTGCATTAACATAAAAGAGAAAAAGCAAGTAGGAGAAAGAAAGGGAAGGTTATTAGCCGCTACTTTGTTCTCCCCCACCCTTTTTTCCCTTTCCTTTTTAATCCACAACCTTTAAGGAAGAAGAAATGCAATCTGGTGCATTTATAACTGATGTAAGAGTAGTTTGGCGAGGAGCAGCTTCAGCTCTTAAGCTGATCTGCCCAAGCCAGCTCCGAGACCATGAGGAGAGATTTCTTGGAGGGGACCCAAGGTCTGTCTGGGACAGACTGGCGGAAAAAAATTGTATTAGGCCACAGCTTAGACAAGTCACATTCTGGGGCTACAACTCTCAGAAATCTTGAGGGATTCCGGGAATTTTAGTTCCTGTAAAGAGCTTCTCCAAGCTCTCACCTAGGCCAGCCAGAAGCTCATGAGCACTGAATGGGTCCATAAAATCATAGAACAATTGTGGTGGAAGGGGCCTATAAGGCCATTGAGCCCAACCGTCTGCTTGATGCAGGAATCCAAATCAAAGCAGATTTGAGAGATGGTTGCCTGGTTTTCTCTTGAATGCCTCTAGTGTTGGAGCACTCACCATCTCCCCAACGTCATTGGTTCCATTGTCATACTACTCTAACAGTCAATAAGTTTTTTTCTGATATTCAACTGAAATCTGGCTTCCTGTAACTTGAGCCCATTATGATGTGTCCTGCACTCTGGGATGATCAGGAACAGATGCTGCCCCTCCTCAGTATGACTACCTTTCTAGTATTTGAAAAGTGTTATCATATCAACCCTCTGTCTTCTTTTCTCAGGGATAAACATGCCCAGTACTTTCAGTCTTTCCTCATAGGGCCAAAAAATCTCAGGAGGAAGAGAGAAAGTGAGAGCCCCCTTGCACAGGTGAAAGGTACACTTCACCCAGAAATCTGAACTCAATTTAAAGAATTGGTCTGGGACAGACTGGCGGAAAAATTGCCAGTCTGTCCCAAAGTCTATCAACATTGTCGGAAATGATTCCTGATCCTGGTTTTCTCCAGGATTATTTATGCAGGCATGAAAAGGATCTTTGGAAAGAGATTTATACATTTTCCCACTGATTAAAGCATGCTTTTATAACCCTTTTCCCCAAATGCATGAGTTCTGCCTATATACACGTTCAGATGTGTATGGTTTGGTGTGCACCGTGTTTTTCCCAATTCCCTCTAAGTCTTGGAAATGTGCTCATTTTTGATATTCAAAGTTCTAATTGACCCATGTCTCAGGTGACATGAATATACAGTGGTTACAAAGACTCTGGAATGCAAAGGAGGTCTTTTCCATCCATTGCAAGATCGTACTTCAGTGCCAGTGGAAAAGCACCTGTCAATTTGTCTGACAGTCCTTTCATCATCCGTAGATCTGGCTCTCTCCTGTTGTCCATGTGTTCATTCAGTGGTTGGCCCACTGCTGTTCCATTGTCCTCACTAGATGCCCAAGAATGTTGACCATTGATGTCAGACTTGAGGTACCTCATTGATCGAGGTAGCTCCTTTGCTGCCTAAACATATTTCTTGTGTCTTGAAAAGAATTCTCCTTTTTTGGAGGATGGTTGTAAGGAAGAGGGTGGGTTTTCATGGCCCTCCATTTGAACATCTATGAGTCCTAACCAGCACAGCCAATGGTGATGATTGTTGCAGCTGTCAACATCTGGAAGGCAATATTTCATTCCTTTTAGAAGGGATGTGTAAGGTAATGGCTGATATCCAGTAGTAAGTTACAACTAGAATAGGTTTATTGCATCAATGGAACTTACAGAGGAGGTGACTTACCAAATCCCCACTGATTCAGTGGGCCTACTCTAGTTGTGACCTGTTACTGGGTTTCATCTACTGTATGTGAAATCTTTCTCTGAGCAGTGTCAAAAATGTCTGAGTACAATAATTAATAATATAGCAATGTTTTTTTTGTTTTTTTAAATACAAATTGACTCCGTTAGTCCAGGAAGAGTTAGGAAAAGTACTGGAAAATAACAGAAAAATGGAGTGACCTCAGGGTGTTTTCATCTTCAAAAATAACTTCTAATCAGCATCCGGAAATTGCATACGGTATAGAACGCTTCTTTAAAAGCTATCAGAGTGCTAACGAACAAACACCTGACATGGTATCTATCAAAGTCTTGTGGCGCCTTCAGTTCTGACAAAAGGCACTCCAAAGATCTGGCATGTTTCACCTCATTTGCATTTGTGCATTTCATTATGCACATAATTGCATACCAATGGAGGCGTCCTTTTCCTTGCTATCTCGGAAGCCATTATCAAGGAACGTCAGAATTAAATGCTGAAATGTCAACAATTGATGAACAAGGTAACCTGACCTTTGTAGGATCTTTTGAGCGTTGCCCCGAGATGACTCACTTCTCAACTTACTGTTGCTATTTGATAATACCCCAAAGAGTAGACTTATTCCAGGACTGGGTTAGGAGATTGTTAGAAACAAAAGAGAAACACACTTCCACCCCCACGCCCAATCCACACATCATATATGTGTTGGCATTCAGATGGGGCCAGCACAAAATTTGCAACAGCATTTCTTAATGTCACCAAAACATTAAAATCAGTAGACATTAACACTAAGCCTCAGTGGGATTTCTGTAGAATTATATATATTACATTCATATTGGAAATCCAATGAGCTTATCCATGATTAATGTTATGACACCGAACAAAACAACCTTTCTTTCGTAGATGGGGCAACCATTTCACACGTTGTAGCAAGCATATTCTCAGCATTTGACAAGTACAAATAGCTAATCTTCAAAAAAGGAAAAGAAAAAAAAAGAACCAAGGAAAGCCATTTACACCGATCATGTGTATGTTGGAATATTGACTGTTCTGTGCTGGATTGATGTACTGTTTTGCAGTATTTCCCCTTTCTTGTCATAATTTCTTGTTGTTCCTTGCTGTAGATGGACGAGAAATGAAGGGAAGGGCAAACCAGAGTATTGGGGAGAGTTACCTAGGAAGATTAGTAGAGGCCAATAAATTTGATTGTACAGAGGAACTGGAACCTCTTTGGCTTTTAATCTGATATGTAATGGAGCTATCCAATGTGCTGAACCTACTTGAAGGATAGGATCCAGAACCTTGGACAGTTCATATACCATGCAAACTAAAACGTGAAGGGGATTTATGGCCACCATAAATTAGAGTTACCAGGTTACACTGAGGAAGCAATTTCCTATTGAGTTCACAGCATTGATCCATTTAGCTCCTTTTTCTGTATACTGAGTAGCTATAGCTGCTCCTGTTTTCATAACAAGCCTTTCCTGACCCTAACTGGATATGATGGAATAGAATCTGAGACCCTTTGAATGTAATCCATGTGTTTTGTTGTTCTGCTTTAGACCTTTCAGTGTTGTTAGTGATACCTAGTGAGGGTGGAGAACCATCTCTCTCTCTCTCTCTCTCATTTCTAAATACACATGTTTTGTCATATAGAGTGATGTATATTGAAAGAGTAGCTGGCCCAAGTGCACCTGGTGAATTTCATGGTTCAATGAGGAATAGATCCTAAAAGTTTCAATTCCCAGTCATCATGGAAACCATTACAACACACTGGATCCCACTATCCTAGCCCTACATCAGCTCCCTGAGAAGTTCTGGGACCAGTCAGACTTTTGTGCTGTCACCAGATACTAGACCACTGCTTCCCAATCTTGGTTCCCCAGATATTCTTGGACTACAATTACCAGAAATCCTTACCAGCACAGCTAGCTCTGAAGGCCTCAGGGAGTTTGAGTCCAAGAACTTTTGGGGATCCCAGGTGGGGAACCACTGTGCTAGAGGAACAGTTCAAGTTCCAAAATGGTGGAAAGGAGATGGAGATGCTCCTTCAGACTTCAAATCTGGCCCCATGTAAAGACTATACAGTAGATGTGACATTCAATATGATTGAAGCATTGTTAAATCTCATTGATTTCAGTAGGAGATATGTCAGCTGTCCTCAACATTCCCCCTGGAAAAAGTGGCTGCTTAATTTTGTGTCCCCTTTGTTGTCAGCTCCTACTTTCTAGGATAGTTCAGTGGTTTAGGCATCTGGCTGTAGAGCCAGAGGTTGGGAGTTCGATTCCCCCATGGTGCCTCTTTGACAAGGGGTGGACTCAATGATCCATAGGGATCCATTTCAGCTCTGCAGTTCTAAGCTTACTAAGATTACTAAATGCTTTCAGAATCAATTAGGAAAATAATGTTAATAATTTAAAAAAACAACAACACAAAACCAAAGCAGAGCAACCCTTTTCACGACCATAATTTAGAAGCAATATGGCCCAATGTCCTGTTGTTCTACCAAGTTTCTAGTCCTGATGAACATGAGATGTGGGTGCTATGTGAAGATCATGAAGCCTAGAGGAATCCTGCCCCCCAATAAATATGGATATTGTATTTCTGTTACAGCAGAAAACATATTTCATGGACTTTTCCCTTTATCTTCTGTGCACAGAGCAATGGAAAAATAAATCTCTCCCTGTTATTTATATCCTCAAAGTACATTTGTCACTGCTGTTCATCAAAAGATAAAATGCTGGAGATGTACGGTGCTCTTATTGGGTGATTAAACATGCTCAGGTCAGACGTGGTGATTCTCATACAGCCGGCGCAACATGTGCAGATATGGAAGCCCCTTAAAACCCAGATTACATCCCCCTCTCCTGTTCCCAGCCATACCCAAGAAACATAAACCATTGTACACTCGGGGTTGAAAGCAAATGTCTATATTGGCACCTTAATCTTGACTCCAGAAGATCTGTGCTACCATGTTAACAATTTGGGCTGCCCATTGCTGCCCTGGCTTGGGATTTAAATAAAACAAATTACGAGTCTTAACAGTGATCGATGGACTTGGCTTCTATTGGTGCAGAGTACCTTTTTTTGCTTTTAGATTAAAGGCTGACGCATTTATCTGCATAAACTAACCCCTGGAGTCGGGCAGAGCTGACATTTTCCCAAGAAAAATGAATACCCTAACTTATTCCAAAGAGAAGACTTGGTGTTTGTATGCCCAGGCTGACCTTTGCAGGTGGCCTTTCAGATTAGGTGCACTACATGGAAAATTGTGCTCTTACAGTACTCCATAAATCATACCTACCAATTTTCTTTAAAGGGGTATGTAAATATCAGTGTACCAGGTGGGTAAACAACACTAACCTCGTACAAATGGCTTGAAAATTGAAGAAAAGCACCTTATTTTGCTGCCGAAATTGCTTTTGAAGCCCAGGCATCGAGGCTCGGTTTATGGAATGCATGAAATGATTCGTACGCGGGGACTAGAAAATGGGTTGATGATAACCGCACTCGACACAGTTCCTGTGTTCCTCACTTCTCGCCGTGATCAAAGATATCATTGCTGTATATTACTTTTCTCTCTCCCTTGGCTGGCCTTAAATGTATGTGAATTTCAAGTGACATGTGCATTATCTCCATGTTTCCAAAAGACCTGTGTGGTTTTTTCACCCCAACATACACTTCCTCATATGAGCTGGTTAATATTTCTGATCAGGGTTCAGAGGAGGACCAAAGCTGATGCTGGGTCTGGAGCATCTTGGTCCCTGAGATGACAGGTCTCAAAGCTTAGATAAAGGGACAGATCTTTGTGAGATCACAGAGGTGAGACAGAAGCTGGACAGGGTTGGGAGGAAAGCAAGTACAACCTGTGTGCACCAACACCCACACTTCTTTGTGATGAGTGAGAGGGTTCCTAGAAACAGCTTGTACTTGGTGGGAAAGGCTGCCCATGTTTTTAAAAGCACATCATATACAAAATCAAACCTTTCTCCTCCTCCTTGAGCTCTTCTCCTTCCAAGATTTGATACCTAGGGAACTTTCCTGAGAGTTCTGCTGATGCCCTGAGACCTGACAATTGGCTTCTCAACCAGGTGGAAATTTTTTTTGGTAGGATTCTTGGTTAGGCTTAGGGAAAATATGCAACTCTTTTGCACTTCAGAAGTATGGGTGGGGCAGGGAAGCCAAGCACCATGCTGATTTTTCCACCATGACCTATCGTGTAGATCCTATATTCTGTAGGAAAAACAACACAATGGCGAGCTTCAGCTGAGCCTATGGGGGGACAACTGACTAGGGGTGACAGGTCAGCACCATCTTATTGCTAATGATCTGAGGTCCAGACCTTGAAGTCAGAGGGTGGGTCCTTGTGATGTCACAGAGGTGGGGTAGGCAAGGGCTGAGATGGGGACCATCTGAACCCTGTTTCTAAAAATAAACAGGAAGAGATCCAAGGTAAATGAGCCACGATGCTGGTAACATTAATCTAAATAGGCAGTAAAGGAAATCCAAGCTTTGGGAAGCACAATTTTTTGGGTGGCTGTGCAAAGAGTAAAATGCACCAGACACTATCTGTTGGTGTGGGGCCAAAACTCCGGAATCTTAATGAGGCACAGGCCTCAAGAAAAGTTCCTAGAGTCTGGTTGAATCCCACTTTTACGTTTAGCAAAGTAAGAGACTTAGGGATTGAGTGACTTAGAGATTTAGACGTAGGGAGAAAATAACATGAGAGAGTTCTTAGTAATTATAATACATTATATTGATTATGGCTACACATATATACAAGGCAAGGTACATTTGGCATAGTAACATTCAGAGCATTGACATAGAAGTAAATGACCACCAGACTTACTGCTGAGTGGTAAGGTCTGTTCTGTCTCAGTTACATTTATACTCAGAACAACCAACCACATTTCTCCATTTACAGCTGGTCTTGTTAAACAATTAAGCATTACATCATCTTGCTTCACCTGGATGCTGTAAGTCATTACATTGGCTTTTGCTCTACATTTGTGACTCTGCACTTCATTTACAATATTAAAATTTAACTCCCTGTTCACCAACAGAACAAAATCCTGACACTATCATGGTTACCACCATTCCTCCTAGGTCTTGCCGATTGTCCACATGACATGGAAGGAGTTTATCCAGGCTTATCTGACAAGAAGGTTTATAAAATGCAGCACTGATGCTCCATTTGGTGCCTTGCTTGAAATGAGGAAACAGCACCCAAGTGCATGATTCCATCCGCTGTCTTCCCACTTCTCTTCCTTCACCCCTGGCTTTTTGGTAGCATGAGGGCAACACACATCTCAGCACCTTTGAACTCAATCTCTGAGTCTTAGTGCAACCTGAGAATGGGTGTGCCCCCAGTACTACAGGTCCTGAGTTCTGCCTCCCTGCCTGTAGACCCAAAGAGGCACAACAATTCATTGATATGTCAGCCAGAAAACCTGAGTCCTGGCCTCTCTAGAATATTGGTGAATAGATGGGCAAAAGAAGCTTCTTCAGGACACTTTAACCATTATTATTATGGGCCATCAAGTAGATCCTGACTCATGGTGACCCTTCTAACATGGTTCTTGGTTATAAAGATAAGGTCCTAACATTAGACATGGTTGCACTCCTTCTCTTTTCCTTTTAGCATTGATCCTGGTGGATTTCTCAGCAGATCAAAGATTGGTCTGCAGGCCAGTTAAAATGGATAGGATACGTTCTAAAATGTGGGAGGCAAGAAATTAACCCTTCTATTGAGGTGGCTAATTAAACACTACCAGGAAAATATTTGTTGAGTATTTGAGAAATATTTTCTGTTTTTTGTATATGGCATCCTTTCTTTCTTCCAGCTCCCAAAACACCCACCATGGAGACACACACCAAGAGAGAGAGAGAGAGGTCTGGAATGAAGCTAGTTATGGGATATTGTGGTGCATAAAAATGGTAGCCACTTGGACGAAGCAGCTGTTTGCTGCTGCCACGTGTAGCAGGACAAAGACAAAATGAAAGCAAGCAGAAAATGTGGAAAGGAAAGAGAACAAAGCAAATCTGTAACTCATCATAGTTACCCCTCTCCCCAAAAAAATTGGTAAGGCAATTCTCCTCCCCATGGATAAATTGAGTGAACCACCTTCCTTCATTTCCCTGCCCATAGGTAGAGTGGAAAATTTCAAATCACCATTTTCCGATGGCTCTAAATGGCACCACAGCCAGAGCCATGCCCTTTTTGTTCGATTATGAAGACAGAATCTCTCTCTCTCTCTCTCTCCCCCCCCCTTCGAAACATTAGCATGACATCGTCATGGTGGCAACGATGCTATTAGGCCAACGAGGGATTCCTCCCCCAGCTGGACACGTTAATTGAGAAGCCAAGTCTGAGAGGCAAAGTTCATGACTGTGCAGATGGCGGGAAAAAGCCGGGTGGCAGACCGAGGTCAGTGTCAACCTCACGCTGTACCTTAATGGCTCACTTCTCTGCTCTTTCAACGTCGGCCAATCCCTGTGGGGTGGATATGTGGGAAAGTCTGCCTCTGAGGTTTCCCCCCACCCACCCCCTCTGCACTTGACTCTGGTGCAGTAATTTCCTGTAAAGCAGAGGCCCTTCATATGGATTTCTTCTAAACATGAGTTGGCCAACACAAGCCTGTCTCTGCTGTGGCGTTGACTCATTTCATCTGTTTAATACTACACTTGAAGAAATTTGCTTGAAGAAATCTGTTGCAATAAAACATCCACTTAAAATTTGAAGCAGGCATGTCTGAGACCATCATTTACATATTGGGGGAAGCTGGAAGCATGGGTGTGGGCAATATGGGCATATATTTAGATTTCCATGAACAACAAGTAAGCTTTACTTACAGGTGAGTCCTGTAAGTTCTTCCATCAGCCAGAGCAATGCGGACCTTGAGCGCAAGAGGACAGACAAGCCAGATGGGCAGTATCAAAATGAAATGGAATGAAACAAAGTACAAAAAACATCCTGGCTGATTTGAAATTTCCTCTCTCCCTTCCTGCAACACTCTGCAATGAACCATCTGGAGTTCAAAGTTCATCTATGCTTTAAAGAATGTTTTAGCAGTCTAACAAACGTATTGCACACCCTTGTTTATGGATTTTGCACAAAGAGACCACAGAACGTTTTTGCCTTTTCCTCTTTTTTCCCCCCTGTCTCACTCTCTGCACACATTTTTTATGTCTCAGCTTCTCAGTATGTTGAAAGATTTTCAAATCACAGTCCTTAAAACAGCAGCAAGTGATTTAAAGCCTCCTATGCAGTCAGAAAAATCTTGCTGAGTAAGACAAAGGTTCACCCAGTTCAATAATTTGTTTCCAGCAATAACTAGCAACATGCTTCTGGAAAATCCACTAATAAGACATGGGGGGGGGGGGAACAGCTCTTCCCTGTGATTTGTTGAGAAAATGGAAAAATGCAAACATAAGCTAGCTTTCAACCCCAGACAAGTCTTCATCAGGCGGACCACTCCTACAGAATCAAAAGCTACCTTGCATCTGAAATCTTTTACTGTTCTAATAAAACTGTAATCTACCCTTGCCTTTGGATTGTGTACAAAGACCACAAACATTTCGTTTCTGTTGTCGTTATTTACAGTTATGCTGTCTTAGAAAATCAGTACCCATGGATGTGTACTAACTACCTCCACTAATCATGGTGGGTATATATTTCTTCTGATACCCAGTCTGGTGTAGTGCGTAGAGTGATGGACTAGGGGAGTGGAACTGGTAAAACCGCTCCTTAAATATCTCACTTACCTTGATAGCCCTATTAGGGTTCTGACTTGACTGTACTTAGCATAGCATAGTATAGCATTGTTTGTTGTTTAGTCATTTAGTCGTGTCCGACTCTTCGTGACCCCATGGACCAGAGCACGCCAGGCCCTCCTGTCTTCCACTGCCTCCCGAAGTTGGGTCAAATTCATGTTGGTTATAGCATGGCATAACATAACATGCATTGCCTCTGTGTCAGTATGCTAAGAGAAACAGAAGGCAGGCCTTTTTCTGGGCTAGCATGGCTCTGTTTAAATGTCCTTAAGGCTCTCACTCATGAATCTCCTGCATGGACACATGCACAGATACACTCATGTGCCATATGATTTCTGGAAATGCTCATGTTTCAAACAGATAGCTTTTAGCCTGCTTTTCATTAGCTAAGAAAAATCCCAATTCAATGTACAAAACCAGAAAGCCGTACACAGAATGCTTCCATCCAGACCAAGCACATGGAACAACGCATCACAAAGAAAGGTGTGGCTATCACCCCATCCAACCAAATTTGTTGCTTTCTTATCTTCCTGGAGAAATTTGGCAATAAATCTCCCCCAGTTTCTCTGACCCTCCCCAAAAGTGTGGAGAATTTCAAAGGTCTTTGTCCACAGATCTGACTGTGGTTTTGCCCAATGATCTCAATTTCTAAGAGAAAAAGAAGTGTGATGCTATAACGTGGACGGTTACAGTGTTGAACCATAAATGTGTGCTTACACCCAAGAAGCACATGAAAAAGAACACTCACTGACGCCACATGTCAACTTCCCAAAGAGATCTTAATACTTTCAGAACAAACAAGGAAAAGGATCGGTGTGGTCCCGAAGATTACACAAATGCAAGAGTAGAGATACCTTTTATTTGACCATTAAAAAAAATTAAACAAATAGCAAGTTTTCGTGGATGACATCCACTTCCCCAGGCTCTGAGCACACACTCCTTCATGGATGGTACAGAAAAATTGCCCAGAAATTGATGTTACATATTTGGAAGAGATGATCAGTTAATAGTTTCAGTTTCTTAAGTCACATCACATTTTTACATTCGCTAATTAAAATGCAGGGTTTGGCTTTCTGCGTGTGCCTTGATGAAAAGCCATTTTTAATGAAAAGAGCAAGAGTGAGCTCTAAATTTCCTAATGGTAGAGATAACTTATGTAATCACGCATAACCTTTCTCAAGAATATTATCTCGCTATTTATAAAACAATGCCTCTTTCTCGTTCAAAATTTCCCATTTGCATATGAAAAAAGAGCTTTATTTACTGATGATTTTGACTGATATATATTTATATATGCTTTTTTTTTTTCCATGTCAGAGAACGTCGTTCATCTTTCTTCTCCATATATAGTGGAGATGTGGGTTTGTTTGGGATTTCTTTTGTTGTTGTTGTTCAGAATTAGCAGACATGTTTTCCCAGTACACCAATACCACCTATTTTTCATTTTTTCAAATCATGTTCCCGAAGGCATTCCAAATTTCAGAGTTTATTTTCATATTTTCAACCTTGTTCATTCAGAAATGAAATAAAGGTGAAACTCTGCATTCTCTTGTTTTTCTGGAAATATTTTATACAAATTTTTGCCTCTATTTGCTGCCATCTTTATGAGTCAAAGAGCCCTTTTATCAAGAAGCACTGAGACTCACAGAATTCACAATGATCTTCATGAACAATGAAATGGACACATGATTTTGGATTGTTACCAGGGTGTACACACAGAGGTCAAGGTTCAGCCATATTACTAGGAGTAGACAGTGAGGATGCATCTGCATTGACAGACGGTGGGTATCGGTCTTTGTGGTGAGAACAACAGTGGGATCATTCTTAGCTGCACACCCTTTCCTCCCAAATATGTGTTGATATCCAACATGGTCAAGTTTCTTCCCTCCACACCCACACACATGCATCATTTAGAGTGAGGGCAAAATAATATAGGAAGGATTGCCTTCACTCTGAATTGACTATGTTTTTCCTCAATAACGAATTATTTGGTTATATGGCATTTTGATGTTCACTCTTTACAACCATTATCTCTGCTTGGCTAGATTCATGTTGTGAGGGAGGAGAAGAGTCAGTTGGAAAGTCTCAAGGTGGAAATGAGCAGACAACAGTCTTGAAAATATACAAAATCTCACTAGGATTAACCAAAATAATAAGTAAGTAAGTAAGTAAGTAAGTAAGTAAGTAAGTAAGTAAGTAAGTAAGTAAGTAAGTAATCCCAGCTACTTACCTCAATGCGAGCAGAATTATTTATTAGTATTTATTTGTTGCAACAACGAGTATTATGTTTATCAAGCAAGGGCAAATGAAATCAGCTTTTACAGTGGTGCCTCAACTTACAACCGTCTTGACTTGCAACCAATTTGAGTTACAACCAGCTCCGGTCGCAACATTTTGCTTTGACTTGCAACCGGCGCTTTGAGATACAACCGGAAAAAAGGCCTCTTTTCCCCATTGTTCCCTCCCTCCCTCCTTTCCTGTCCTTTTTTTTAACCTTAGAGGTAATCTTAGTTTAAGATTACCTTAAACCCTTGGGGTAGTGGATGGATTAACTGCTTTTGCATTAGTGCCTATGGGAACTAATGCTTTGAGATACAACCAGCACCTTGAGATACAACCAAAAAACATCCGGAACGCATTAATCTCTTTTCAATGTATTCCTATGGGAAATGGTGCTTTGAGTTACAACCAACTTGAGTTACAACCATCATCCAGAACGAATTAAGTTCGCAACTCAAGGCACCACTGTACATCCATATTTAGGTTATAATTGCTTCTGAACAACATGGCTTCCAGTTATTGTATTTGTAGAGCCCTATGAAGTAAATAGCCTACAAGCCCCTAGTCCACCTGGGCCTCTGTGGAAATGAAAATTATTTATATGAAAAGATAACAGGTTATTTTTTGAATGATAATGGGTTGTTCTGCTACTGATGTTTTTTTTGTTTGTTTGACAACGTGAAACATATAGTCATATTGTACTTCTCCAAACATAATAAAGTTTTGAAGAACTTTCTTTTGAGCTGTCATGGCCCATTATCAATTATGTGTTAATTGGCCACCTGCAGATTAACACCCAGAAATGAACTCTCTGTGTGTATTTTTCAGAAAAATATAACACTATCTTCAATGAGGGTTCTTACTAGACCCATGTGCATGAGACATGTCCCTGGCAGAGTCATCCTGTGGAGGTAAGGATGATATAAAGTGGAAGAACCCTCACTTCTGAAGCGAGTTCATACCAGTGAGGGCGGAAAACATGAGATGGCAAGTGTTGGGTGGGCAAGAATAGTGTGAATGTGTGCTGCTGAACTTACCTCTTTACTGGTATCCTTCCCTTTAAACCTTCTCTCTCTCACCCCCCCCCCCCCAATTTCCTTACCACGTAGCTATTAAGGGCCACTCCTCTCATTACTGCATTTCGGGTTCCATGTATCTCATCTACTCCATTGTCAAGCGATGCATTTATTAGTACACTGGGCAGGAAGATTCAGATTCTCATCTATAACCAGCAGTAATGCTTACTGGATGTGTCAGCTATTCATGACCTCTCAACTTTGGTTACCTCACACCTTACTTGTAAGGGAAAACTTGGCAGGGGAAGTATTGGAGACTGATAATACTTATGGTGCTTGGTGGTGAATCTGTTCTAAAAGGGTGTTTTTAGCCTTTAAAGGAGCTAGCCAAGGTGCTGAATCCACTCGGAGGAGAGCTACCATAAAGTTCAGACTGGTACTCCTGTAATGTTGGAATTGAGTCACTCTTCCCACAACATCAGAGATACCACACTCCACTAAGCTGGCCTGCACCCTTTGAAAAACAAGCAGGTTATAAATAATGATGATTGTGAGTGTGCCTATTGTGAATGCTTCAGATTTTTGGCAGAAGAAAACATACTGATTTAGACACGGGGGCTTCATATTCGTCTATGAATATGAAGCCCACCAGCAAAGGTGGCTGGCCTGATTACCACTCATCCCCAGAACATGCCAGACCACTTACGGTACGGTGTGAGGTGTTTATGGCCGGTGTAATTTCCTGCACCCCACTTGCAGCCCTGCCTCCCTGCTCACCCAGCTACTCCGGCAAGGGTATGGGAGGCAGGGCTGTGGCAGCCACTACTTACATGATTGGGGCGCAGGAGATTACTCTGGCCACACGCACTTTGTGCCATGCCTAATGAAGTGGTCCAGTGGGTTCTGGGGGCGGGTAGTCATCGGGATGGCCACCTATGCCAGCAGGCTTTGTATTTGTAGACAAATACAAAGCCCCAATGTCTATACTGATTTAATGCATGACAGTATAGTCCAAGGAGGTAAGAGGGATGGCTTGTAGACAAAGGGCCTTTTCGGCAGCTGCCCCCAGACTATGGAACACTATCCCGAGTCAGATTCGTCTGGCGCCGACGTTGATGACGTTTCGGCACCAGGTCAAAACCTTTCTGTCCCATACGGTTTTTAATTGAAATAATATCAACCGTGGGTCCTGATGGCAATTTTTAGAGTACTGTATTTTTAATTGTATTTTAATTGTTTTATCTTTATATCTTTTTATTGTATTTAAATTGTTGTGGGCTGCCCAGAGACCTTTGGGTAGTGTGGGCGGCATAGAAGTTAAATAAACAAACAAACAAACAAACAAATAAACAAACAAACAATAAATAAATAATATGTTGCATTCAAAAATGAGTCCCATTAGGTTCAGTGATGATTACTTCCTCGTAAATGTGCAGAGGATCACAACCAGGAGTATGTTGCCGAGCTGCATTTTAATACAATGATGCAACTCCGTGGATATTTTCACTAGAAATAAAGCAGCTCTCTAGCCAGGGTCGTCTCCATCTCATGGTCTGTGAGATCTATACAAACATAGTTAGGCTTGGCTTGAAGGCCTTAATAACATTACAGGCAGGAAAACTGGAGATGTGGATCAAGCAGTTACTTTAAAATTAAATTTAATAGTTGGTGAAAAGGGAAGTGAATTCCTTTTGTACTGGGCCCTTGTTGATTTCATTCTCACTACTGTTGGGTAGCTTTTACCTCCCTAATGAAAATATGTTTTGTTGACCTCACTTGTTCTGGGACAACATCTGTTTCTTCCAGACCTGATCTACACTTGCCAGCAAAACAGGCTGCTAGGGTTTGAAGAGATAGAATGGTGTGCCATTTCAGGTTCCATATGAGAAACCACAGTTTTACAGTGTTCCACCCTGTTATTATTATTATATTTTTTTGAGTTTTTTAAGCCCTTCTTGATCATAGATATATCGCAGTAATAGGCCAAGGGCTAACCTAGAACCATCTTGCGCTGTCAGTTCTTCTGCAATAAACATGGAACATTCAAAGGGAAGAATCCCTGTAGGAATATCTGCTCGGCAGCATCATAGTTTTTTGAGACTAGGGCTAAGGACAAGTTGTTGTGGTGTCATGGGGCTCTCCCTTGTGATTCCTCGAGGCAGCTCCTTTGGTGACAATCGCAAAATAGTGTACAAAAATGTGTGTTGGACAGAAAATGTAGAGAGAGGCTTTACGAATTCCAGTAGCAGTCATGTGCTTGTTCTAGAGCAGTGGTTCCTAACCTTGGGTAACCAAGATGATCTTGGCCTGCAATTCCCAGAAACCCCCGGGCAGCTAGTGGAGGAGCTTCTGGGACTCGCTGTCCAAGAACACCTGGGCCTACCTAAGGTTGGCAACCACAGATCCAGAGCACAGAAAATAAAGAAAAAGACAAAGGTGTTTCTTAGCTTATCTAAATGACTTTTCCTGAAGCCATGAGAATGGACTTTAAAACCTAGAGTTGACAGGCTGACAGAGTCCCAGTCCCTGGCATTTCAGGTCCAGCATTTGAGACCTGGAGAATTGACCCCCCCAAAAAACCTAAGATCGTCCAACCCAATTGCAGTTCAGTCCCATTCATGCATAGGTTCCCAAACTTTTTTGCCCCGTAGACCACTTGCCGACTTGTTTGTTTTCCGTAGAGCCCCTGCCTCCTGCAAAGCTTTGATACAAGTCTAAACTTGCACCCCCAATTTTTTCTCTCTCTGATGTGGACCCCCTGCAAGTTGAAATCAACCCCTGGGGGTCCATATAGACCACTTTGGGAACCTATGAGTCTTGAACTATTGCAAGAGGCAAACTATATATTTACACGGAGGGGTGAGTTTTCTGAATGTTTGCTAGAAGTGAATTCCTCCAACAGTTTGAGTAGGAGGGTGTCGTATTCAAACAATGGCAAAGCTCTGTTCCTCTCCCCTCCACCCACCCCATCAGATTCCCTTTTGTTCCCTCAGTCAAGTTCCTGTCTTCCAAACCCGGCCACCATTTTGGATTCTACAGGACAGTGTTATTCCAGGGCATTTTGAGAAAGAAGACCAGGATGGTTCTCTTTTTCAAAGGGAAGGAAGGGGGGAAATGATGCAGAAATGCTGCTTATGAAAAATTGAAGCTCAGGAATCTCTGCTCAGGCCTCTGTGACTCCATTCCGTTACCCTATATATATTTCAGTCATTCCTGTAACTTCATGAAGTGGGAAAACTTGAGCAGCCTGTGTGTCTACATCTGAGGAAGTTGCATTTATAAAGAAAACCAACAAGTCAGGAAAAAAGGTTAACTGAGAACCTTCTCACCTGTCAAGCCATTGTTCCATATCTGAGGGGTTTTTTTCCTTTGAAAACTGTGTGTGTGTATATAACTGTGTGTGGTACCAAGTATATATACTTGGTACCACCATATGCTGATAAAACATCACTGTAATTACTATAACAAATCCTTAGTACTGAAGGATTAATTAGAATCTTCATTTCCACTGATAAGAAAGAAATATTACACAGCTAGTAGCCTTACCAAATGGAAAAAAGGGAGGGGTTAACTCTTTTATTTGCTGGGGAACCAGTATATTATTCCCATCAGTTAGGTTAACATTGTTTTGCTGAAGGTAACAAAGGGGCGGCTGAAATGCTGGTTGTCTGTAGGCCTCATAGCGGGCGTGCTTATTTACTGTAAACGTACCCTCTGATATTCTCCCTCAGAGCCAGCATTGCTATGATTACAGCTAATTCACATGAAATTATGGTAGCTCTCCAGGTCTAGAGCCCTTGGTCAAAGCCCTAAGCAGGTGTTTGCTTAATAATTTGGTCAAAGATCAGTGAGTTAAAGGTTAGGCCATGGAGGAGGAGAATGAAAGGGTCACAGACTCACAGCACTTTCAGGAGGGGGTTGAGACTTGATCTTTCTGAGTCTGGAATGGTCAAACCTCAAGGTCACCCATTAGTGATCCTGCTGTAACAGACTGAGATATGTCGGCCATAAATTCACCATGGCGGCACCTTTAACCCTATTAATACTTGGAACGCTGGAGGTAAAAGCAAGGACCCAGAAGGATCCTGTCGGCCCAGGGAGAATTATTCACACATTGGCTGTGGTATTAAATTTATATGATAACACTCGCAGCTGTTATTGCAGCCTCCTCGGGCAAGGTCCTCTTTACTAGTTCTTTTTTATACAAGAGGGGCAAACCACACAGATGTATGGGGTGAGACCTTATCCCCCCGTCTTCCTTCATGAGAATAAAAAGCACTTCTGTGCACATATGGGGTGGAGCAATATTTCCTTCTACTGGCAGCCCCTTGCTGACTCATTTGTTGCTTGTGTAGACATCTCCCCTGAAGCTCTCATGAGTCAGGAGTGAATCAAACACAGTACTTGGGTTCCTCCTTGTGTTGGGTGGGAGAGCAAATCAGTTGATACCTTTGCCAGAACAGCGCTAAGGACAAGCTGAACTCAACTACTTTGGAGTTGGTCTCTACAGGATTGTGCTGCTAAAGTATCAGTAGAATGTGATCTGACCTGCTCTTTGTTTGAACTACTGCCATCAGGAAGACGATATAGATCTTTTAAAACAAGGACAAATAGATTTAAAAACAGTTTTTATCCAAGGGCGATGACTTTGCTAAAATTCAGTTAAGATTTAATCTGACTTATTGTAGGGTTGCATGTGAATGTATTTGTTGCCATTGTATTATGTTGGAATTTTGTAAGGAGTTTATATTGAGTTTTAGCTGAATGAGTGATGCACTGTCTGGATGGCACTCTGGTGATTTCGTTGCACATGCAATGACAATAAAGTGTTATTCTATTCTGTTCTGTTCTGTTCTACTGACATTTAACTTCTAATGCTCCTTGTAATAGAGATAGTACTTAGTATTTAGTAAAGTAGTTGTAGAGTACTTAGTATTTAGTAAAGTAGTTGTAGTAATGGTAAGAAGTAATGGCTGAAATCCTGTTGCTCATCATAGCGGGTAAGCACTAGAGTAAGCTTGCTGATTCAGTGGGGATTTGATAAGTCAATGCCCTTGTAAGCTCAGTTGGTTCAAATGGGCCTACTCTAGTTGTAACTCACTTCAACATAATAACTTGCAACTACAGAAGGCCCAGTTGAATCGGCGGAATTTATAGAGTAGTTGATTCAATAAATCTGCACTGATTCAGTTGGCCAACTCTGTGGCAATGTACTGTGCTAAGCAACAGGATTTCAGCCAATAATTTAAAAAGTGAAGCTCAGCAATTTGAACAAACAACTTGAGTTCAACAAAATGAAGTTCTCTTACCTTTGGGCTCCTGCTTTTGGTAGCTCAGATTTAACACAGTTTGAAGGGGAAAAAAGCACGAGATATTTACACAAAATCAGTTTGCTTCTTTCCCAGAGTATATCATATGAGAAGCTGAGTGCACCTGTTTGTTTTGCTTTCTTGCACAATGGGGTGTTTTTTTGTTTTTTTGTTTTTAGATGGAAGAATCAATTGTAACAAGCTGGGTCCTTTTCCTCCCTAATTAAAAATAATTCTGTGGAACAAGGAGCACAAAGAGAAGATGAGAAACTATATTCCTTTGAAAAGATCTGAAAGTATAAGAACAAGTCAAAATATTTTTAGAATCCCCAAGATGTATTTTGGTGACAAAATTAAAGATCTCCCCCATATAAGTAAGCATAAAACTTGTACTTCTAGAAAAAAAAAAGTTGAAAATCATGTGTTTTCCCATTTCTTCCATTCAGGCTGTCATAAATTTTCTCTCTTTTATCACAGCTCCAGAACATGGGAAATATTATTTGTCCTACCTCTTGTCAAGAGGCAGGAAGATAGTGGACAATGGTGATGCTGATGATCAAATAATTGAACAGGAAACATAGCTCTAAGTCCTTTGGGTAATATCGGCTTGAGCAGGCCTTTGGATTCAATTGCTGAACATCAACACTTAAATCCTTTTGATTCTATAGTCTTGTTTTTGTCTGGATTACCAGTTAGATTCAGGCTGTAAACTGTAAGCAGAATCACACCTTTTAGAACCCAGACTTTTTCCTCAGCTCAACTAACACCTAAGTATCTCTAGCTGCATTCCTTCTTTAGAGGGTGGTGAACCAATTATTCTAACCCCCATAACCCCAGATCACGTGGACAATGTTGAGGAGTGGTGAAGTTTGCCATGAAGAACATGTGGAGGATCTGTTAGCTTGTTACTAGCATCTGTTACCAGCAGAAGACTGTCTTGAATAAAGAGAGGGGTTTACTAAAGAACTAGGATATACCCAGTCTGGCCTAGTGGATAGAGTGACGGACAAGGACTCAGGAGGACTCACTGTGTCAGGTTTTGTACCCCATCACTCTTTCCAGGTTTCCTGTGGGAAGGTTGAGCTTTAAAACATGAACAAGCCATTTACAGTACAATAGATAATGCCATATTTTGCCACGGCAAAAAAAACGAGAGCTTTTTTTTTTGGCAAAATTGTGTGCCTGTACAAGCCCCTCCCACATGGGCAGAACTCAAGTAAAGTTGACAAGATCATGGAACATCCAGTTTCCTTCCCATGTGTTTTCTGCACAAATAAGTCAGACGAGAAAGAGAGAAGGGATGTCCTGATAACCTGTCAGGATGAGGAATTCCCCCTACATCAAGTGCTGAAGTCTGTGGTTTGATACTTCCCATCCCCACCACACGTACAAAATGTATGGCACTGGATGGGACTTGGGTATATTAATTGTAGTATCATAGCACTGGAGAGCTGGAAAGAACACTAATGGTAACTGAGGCCAATCTCCTAATGGAACAGGAAATCTGCAGCTAAAACCATAGCCATCCAACCTTTGTTTAAAAATCTTCAATGAAAAGAGAGTTCCCCATCTTCCATAGTAGTCCATTCCATTGTTGAGCAGTTCTTACTATCAAGAAAATTCCCCCTAATGTTTAGTCAAAAGCTCCTTCCTTGTAATTTGAATTTGTCTGGGTCCTATCTTCTGGAGTCACAGAAAACAAGCTTGCTCTATCATCTGAAAGACAGAAAACAAGCATCTGCAAGATTGTCCTTCAAAAACGTAAAGGTGACAATCCCATGACCTCTCACTCTTCTCCAGTCTAAACACACCCACCTCTACCAACCACAACTGCATCAACAAACCCATTTTTCACAGGGCTTGGGTTTCTGACCCTCTATCAGATCCTCAAGGAGTCTCTAAGATCACCTAGGGTGCCATCATAATAAAATCTGTTTCTTCTTCAGGTTGGAAATGAAATCCAGTGTTGGTCACTTAAGGAAATGGCAATGTTAATACTTTTCTTCTTAATTTCACATTAGCCTAATATATATATACCAGAATCAGCATAAACTGGAATACATATACAAGTATGCTTCTCCCTCACAGCTAAACCAATTAAAAACCTTTCCCTTGGTTGATGGATGAATCAACCGAAGCTTGAGTTGATTCATCTACTGGTAAAAGCTCACAGCCCTTACCCATTGATCACTGTTTCAAAAAAAGGCTGCTCCCAAGGCATTTCACCCTCCACCCTCCACCGTGCTTCTCCCTCCCACAGATGCAAAAGGAGGCACTGTGTCAAAGGAATTAAGATGAAAGCATGCTGACAGTTGCAAGATTACTCCACTTTGCACCCTGTAGACAACAGAAGTGACATCACATCTCCTTGAGTTGACACATTAATGAATTTAGCAACACCTGAACTTTTCTGGAAGAGGGAACCTTTGACATTAGCAAGTTAGTTGGTGTCAGTAATAATAGGATTATGTATCATACTCCTTTACTCTATATCAGATGGCAGAACTACCTTTTGGGGGAGCCTTAACGAGTTGACAGGGGTTCATTTAGCTTCTTTTAATGACATCTTCCTTGCAGGTGAACAGTGAATATAATGATTACCTCCTCTTTTTTTCTCTCTTTTCTTTCCCATTCTTTCTTCTTCTTGTTCTTCTTTGGGTGGTGCTGGTGCTGGGAGTATTCCTGAAATGTCATTATGTTCTGAGATGTCTCTATTGAGCAAAATGCAAAGGAGAAGTGGGGTGGAAGGGGGGGAGAGAGAAAGAGAGAGCGCGCAGGAGCAGTTTAAAGGTGAAACAGATCTTGTTAATGAAGAAATACCATTCTTCATCTGGACAATGCTTGTTAGATGGAGATAGGTGAATGTCAGAGGTGGAAGGTCAAGCATAACATAGCAATGCACTGAAAGGTTTTTTTTTAAAAAAATCATTATTGATATAAATGCTGCAGTCCAAACAATAGAAATCTGGAATTGTTTCAATGGATGTGCTTTGGAAAAATACAGTCAAGAAGATGAGTATGATTTTTTAAAAAAACCACAATACTTTGGTATTTCAAACTGAAGCAAAGTTACATAGAGGCTAAAAGTACATCGAGTTCAGAAGTATTTCTTTTTCAGAATGCACTGCAAAGCCCAAACTGAAAGGAAAAACAGGATTATTTTTTTCCCTTTTTCCTGGATAATTCAGTTTACTCCTTAAATATGGACTTTTTTTTCCAGAATAAATATATGCCAGCCTGTTATTGGATAAAAGACTTGGGGATTTGTCAGTTCTGCAAATTATATCTATTCAGTAACCTCTTACTTACTACAGGAAGTTTGTGCTAAAGAAATTAGGAAAGCTTGTGATGAACAAGCGTCATAAACTGCGCAATAGCATTCATTCTAGATTAACCAGTGGGTTGCTAACATAAAAGTGAGCAATCAATGGTTTTCAGCCCTTAAACCGATAGGTATTGTGGATTCATCTTTGCTCGTGCATGCATGCACGTGCATTTGGGTGCACATGTGCAGAGGGCAAGGAGCCTGCAGCTGATCTTAAATGCCTCATAAAATTAGTTAGACTCAACATATATCAAGCAGGAAGCTATTTAAGCTCTATGTTTTTCCACCACTTCCAGAATGGTGGAATGACCAGGAGGAGACCAGAGGTCATTTTATTTCAAGCCCATAAAGGGTTCCTTGAAGCAATTAGCAACCTAAGAATATAACCATAAATAAAAATATCAAGACATCAAGGCTTGCCATTTGCAGCTGAAAAGTTCACAGTGACCTGTATTTATTGGCTGTCCTCATTCCTTCGGGAAGAGGAAGGTGCCATCATTTGCCCCTGCCTGATCTGATTGGATCCATACTTCGCCATAAAGTGTTACCAGAAGAGAAGAATGAAAGAAGGCGAGGCATAATGTGTCAGTGCACAGATGTTTCCTATGTGTTTAATCAAATGAAGATTAAACACATTTTCTTGTTGATGTTTACAACTTATTTCTTGGCAAGAAACTTCCATTTAAGATAGCCCTTGTTTTAGCAGTGGTAGGTGTTCGACATAAAGTTTACATTGTAAACAAAAGCAATTTGGGTCCAGGTTGAAGCAAATTTAAATCACAAACACGTCCCATATGCGTATGTACATGCCAAATTTTTCAGTGACTCACCAAACAGGAAGCGTGAAATCTTTTTACGTTCAGGTGCTTATACTGAATCAAGAAATACATTGAAAGAATGTCAAGAAACAGCAATCTGTTTAAAATTGTATATCTTCCCAAGGAAAGAACTGGAAAGGTTGAAATCTTGGTTTTGTAGGTTTGAAGATTTCAGATGAATCTGAACCCTGTATATTGAGATAATAAGGTTAGGATAAACCATAACATGACCCTTGCTCTCCTGTCTTATGATTCTTTTTCACTGGTCAGTTGGTGATGATAAGTATTGTCATTCAGCACACTGGGAAGGCACCAGGTTGGGAAAGGTTGTTCCATAGTATCTTACTGGAGTGACGTCAAAGGCTTTGCCTATTTCTTGGACTAAAAATCCCATAATTCCCCATTCTGGAAGTTCTGCCTAAGTTACACACATCTCAATGTGTTTCACGTGGGAGAAATGACCGAAACTGGAAAAGTTTGAGATTTAGCTAGGCCTAACTCTATCCAAGCTTCCTTTTCCTGCTCCAGTGCTACCTGGGAGCTTTCTTTTTTAATACAAAGCTAGGTGGAACTAGGCCTAGCTCAACATCAAAGCTTTCCAATGCCGGCCTTTTCTCCCTGGTTAGACACATGGTCTGTAAAGTATGTGAGACTCAGACAGAACTCCCTGAATGGGGAATTATAGGATTTATACTCAAAGAAGTACAAAAATTGCATGCTACCTAAGTATTTACATACATGTATTTACATACATTAGTACGACAGCCAGGATGAATTTACCCTGAGCACTCCAGCCTCCACATTTTGTGGGTTAATGCATTGGATCAAAACCAATTCATACTAGACTAGATGTATGAAATACGGTTAGCTTTAGACCCTTGATATCAACAGGGTAAAATCTTGCTACTACATTCAATTGTCAGTCCTGGCTAGAGTAGATGTATTCAATGAATGAAACTTACAGAGGTGTTGATGGGCCACATGCCCATGATTCAGTGGTGTTACTCTTGGTGGGACTAATTACTGGATTTAGATCAAGCACCTTACTTTTAAGTGTGACTAGATCTGGATTGCATCCAATGTCTACTGGACAGGGGGAAGGGAGGTGAAACAGGAAAAGCAGCAACTCTAGGACAAGCAATATCCAGAGCAACATTTGAATCAACTTCCCTTCATTCAAATTCCTCAATATGGACAGTAAATATACTAGCCACAGTTTTCAGCACATTTTTTTTAGCCAGGAAAAAAGTGGCCAAGGGGGGGGAAAGAAATCTTGTTTGAATCTCCTGAACTAGTTAATTTTTCTGGTATAATTTAATTCCATAACATCTTTATGGAAGATTCTCAGACCCATTTTGCAAGAAATGGGTTGTTCAATTAAGGACCAAAACTGCTCAGGAAAGCCTTCCTCCTTTTGTGACCTCAGATTGCCTGCTTCGAAGACATTCTTAAGGCTTCCAGCTGCTGCTTGATTAAGACGTTCAAGCGGAATCTCTGTGAAGTGGCAAATCCCATTCTTGCTCGCTTGTCTTGGTAAAACTACAGCTCCCCGACAAGCCGAGTGTTATGTGCATGCGTGCTTGTGTTATCTCGAAAATAAGGTAGACGATTTATGCTAAATCATATTTGAGACACACGGTCAATTAAAATCCTCTTTAAGCGACCATCTCCAAGCCGTTTCAGTCAAGACAAACAATTACATTTGGGTCTAGCAGGTAGAATAATGACTTCTTCCCCTGTCAGCTGCAAGCTTAAAAATTCCCACACTCACCCGCGGCCCCCATCTTCTCTCCCCCTTTGAATTTCAGCCGCATTAGCTTTTCAATGTGGACGCTTAGCTGGTGTCGCCATTGTGTCTGAAACCCTCACACTGAGTTCCGTCGCTTTGGTGCTGGACTTCTCCTTTCACTCTGACATTTCAACATAAACAGTCAATATTCATGGCCTCAAAGAAAGCTTTCCTCTTATTGCTGACCAATTAAATGCCAGCTGAGTTGGGGAGACAATGGTAAAGAAGCCGTTTACACACAGCTGTCTTGGAATGGTGTGTGCAGTGCGCGGTGCAGGGCAAATAAGAAAAATATTTTAATAGAAGCAACCCAACGAAAATAAAATCAGAATTATTGTGGTAGTCTGTTCAGAAATACCATTTCCTTCCAGAAATCAGCGGGCTTTCTGTCTTTGGTTTTGTTTACTCTGTAGGTAGAAGCAAACAGGCCCAGTATCTCCATTCTGTGCCGGTGATGACCTGCAGGTTTAATTCCAAACATAGGATGGAGATGGGGTTTAACTGCCTTTCATTGGACTCAAAAATTCTGAATAATAACATGTTTTTGTGATATAGGACTAGTACGGGTTTAACATCTTTCATTCAGTCTCTCTCAAGTATTCTGCTCTGGGATTCTGCTCTTCTGCTTTGTAGGGAAGAATGAAACATTTCAAATGCTGCCATACTGGGCAAGACTGGACATGTTTTTCCATGTTGTTCAGATTTTGGCATGAGTTTTGTGAAAAAAATCATAGAAGTGAGGTCCAGACCGGCAGTGCAAAACCTCTCCCTAACAGAAATGGAAACCATGAGCCTATAACTGTTCTTGATCTCACAGTGTGGCTATTCAAAGCTGAAGCCTACAACCGAGCATTCTATCTATTTGTATGTGTGTTTTCTCTTCTGTTCCACCCCATTACTTGCCATACATTCTTGAACCTTCTGCCATCTTGCGTACTTTAGTACAATTAGACTGATGTCTTTGATCACAATCCATTGGAATGCGCATGCCAACGTAAGTGTACCAGCATAAAGCATAGCAGTGCATCACCATCCGTTAAGGAGTCATGGCTTGTATCCCTCCCCAGGCACTAGTTGTGTGAGTAGTTGTGCAATGAGGAAGACCATCCATGTCACCTTAACTTGCAGCAAGTTGTAGTAGGGATTTGTGCCATTGCACTTATGCTGATGCACGTAACCAAACAGGATCACAGCCACTCTTTTCGCATTGGTGTGGCACTCCAGCAATGCTTGCTCCCATGCGCAAAGAAGGCCTTCTGGGCTTTTTGTGGTTCAACCTTTCAAAAGGGGACTCTGGACTCCTGCAAACATGGCCCCGGGCTATGGTATTATACCAGACCACTTGCCACGCTTCAAAACATATATTAGTTCCACTTGTTTTGGGCTGTTTTGCTCCCTCTCATTCTTTGCTCTTTTCATTTTATTTTTAAAGTTTCAGACTTCTTTGGGGAAATTCTTACCTATGGTATGGCTCATGGTGGACAGAACACAGTTTTAGACATAAAAAGGGAGGCAGGGAAAGCATCACATTGTCTGTGTCACGGTGTGCTTCGTCTGGCCAGAAAAAGAGCTGTTCCCCAGTTATCTGTCTGCTGCTCTCCTCCTGTCCTTCTCTCTGGCTTCCTTGCTAAACATTAGCGAAGGACTGTGAGATCTACAGAAGGAAGGAACGGAGGAACAGGGCATCTTTCTGTGAGCCATCTCCATGTTTAGCTTTTACAGCCCTGTCAAAATGGCCTGTTCATTATCAGTCAGAGCTGAGAAGCAAGCAACAGCTTGGGGCTGCCTTCAGACTTTGATGGAAGCAGGCTGGAACCATTCAATTTAAATGACAGTGGAGAAAAGACACCTATAAAAAAAATTAATTAGCTCCAGTTGACACCACATGCAGTTAACATAACAATGTGCCGGGTTCAGAATCACTAAAGGGTTCTCTCCCTCTTTCTCTCTCTTATTATTATTAGGAGTAGATAAGCTAAAGTTTATTGCGACTGTTAAATCTCAGCTATAAAACAAGAACCCCAGTCATATTCAAAGTGTTTTCTTCAAAGGCATCAGGTGGGCTACTGCATAGATTTTGCACTCTTTGTTGCATACTTTTGACATATGCCTAGTTTCTTTGGTTGCTTGGAACAAAAACCCACTAGCCATGGATATCATTGGTGTGTTTGAGGGTAGTGTGAGAACAAAATGAATCTTGCACAATGTACTATAGCATTATGGAAAGTTGTGTATTTTTATACTGTTGCAGATACAATTTTCCAGTTTTCATACACTGGTTGTTTTATTATTTAGGATTTTCAATGAGAGAGTAGGAAAGTCTACTCCAGAAAGTTTGCTACCCAATTTGTATGTCACAGAGCAAATTTCTGTTTCATGGCGGTTGGTGTTGCATAAAATGCAGTAATACTGCTGCTGCTGATGATGATGGTTATAATGACACTGACAATTACATAAAAGTGACACATTTCTGTCTACCCATGAGAGTGAAAAAACCTAGACCTGAAACTTGGCATGCATCCTAAACAGATTCTATTGATAAGAACCTCCATATTTGGTTTTTAATGCCTTAATTGATGTTAATTTACTTTAATGTAACCCTGGAAAGGGTTGCTATAAGTCAGAATTGACTTGATGGCACATGATGATGATTATTTTTATCCATATGTTGGAAATCTGCAGTACCATCTTCAATGGCTAGATGTCACACTTCTGTAACCATCTCATAGCAGCCACTGAATGAATAGCAGTGAAAACCGAAGGAGAGTGTTAGAGGGTGGTTCCTATTCCCTGGTATGGTTCAGATGTTTTGTCATGAGTATGAGGTGGGCAGACTTCTTCTTTTGGAGGACTTTAGAGTTTGTTTGTTTATGTTATTTGCATTTTGGCAGCAGATGTACCTAGAGATATTGGTAGATATTTCTTCACTCAGATGGAGGGGAAGTATGTATGTGCAACTCTGCACATCTTTGCTTTGAAGACTGGACTATTGAATTACCAGTAATTCCAACATGCATGAAGCTGGAAAAGTTCTCTAGTACATTTTAAAAATATAGGGTAAAATGGCACCTCCCCTGCCTCTTCCATCGCATATAGGGGGAAAAAAACCAGAGAGGGAAAAAAGATTGCACCTTTGGTAACCACAATGGTGTTGCGGCCTGCCAGGAGTGGAGAGGAGATGGGGAAAGGGAGGGCAAGATGAGGGAAGGGAAGTACTATCTTCAGTAACTAGATGGCACACTTCTACAACCAGCTAATAGCTTTGCAGTCACTACAGTTTGAAGCCAGAAGGGAGAAGATCAAAGGAAAGTAGTCTGTCTGGTGACACAGCTTTTATCCCCTCTATCTGTAGGAATCTTTCATTCCTCTAATGCCTTGGTGCCTAAACACAATGTGAGGATTTTCTAGGAAAATCACTGGGCATAGGATATTATTCTGGTTACCCCTTGTGTGTTTTCCTCAAGGACCTCAAGACATCCCCAGACAGCTATCTGGGATGGCACAAGGTTTGGAGATAAGGAGATCCATCTCTGCTCTTATTGTATGGCTAAAATGCACAGTTTCCTCGGTTTTATTACTTTGAGTAAATATATTTACCTTTTAGCAAATATTAGATCATGAATTTATGATATTATAGTCTTCACGTGAAGACTTTTAAGGTTTTCAACTGTCTCTCAGTCACTGTGGAGCTACATCTAAAGCCTGTAGCAATGAAGTGTCAGTTAATGGTTCTAGCTGAATGAAAAGATGTGGCAGAAAATATGCTCTAGAGCATATACTTTGCATGTAGACAGCCTCAGGATCAATACCTGATGTACTAGGTTTCAAACTTTGTTTGAAATCTTGAAGAACCACAGCTAGGTGGTGGGGATAGCATTAAGCCAGATTGACCAATTACCTGTCTCATTGCAACTCAACTTTGTGTGCTTAATTTATCTCACCCTCATTCTGTTTATACACAGATGGAAGTCAACATCACTTCATTTTGTCACAGGCACACAGTTGATACTGGGCACCCCAGCAGTTTATCAGTACATTTATATTATTCCAGATGGATCTTCTGATCCTTGGGGATCTACCTTGCACTGCTAGTTGGCTTAACAAATTGAATGTTGTCTACCTGTTGACTTGGCAGTGGTCTGGGTCTGTTTGGCAGTGTAGGTGAACTTAACCATACCTATAGACCAGGGCACTCTCATATTTTAATTAGTGTGCTGCTGCATTTTCTCATTGATACATGGTCATGATGAGAGAGCTGACATGAGCATAATTTTCTTGTTGCTTATGGAATAAACTTAGCGAGCCCCATGGTTCTGGGGTTAAACTGCCTTACTGCAGTCAAGACTGCTCACAACCTGAGTTTGATCCCAGGCTCAGGTAGCTGACTCAAGGCTGACTCAGCCTTCCATCTTTCCAAGCATAGTAAAATGAGTATACAGCTCTTTGGGGAGCAAAGTGTTCCTTGCATAATTATGCTGTAACCACACAGAGAGTGTTCTAGCACTATGGACAGTATGTAAATTGAAGCAATAAGAACAATCATCCTAACAAATCTAGATGCTTTCTTTCAGTGGAGTTGATAGTGAAACCACCACTGGTTGATCCATTGCAAGTCTGCTCCTGTGCTTTTAAACTTTTGTTGAAAATACTGGCTGAAATCCAGAAGTAAGCCACAACTAGAGAAGGCCCATTGAAAGAATGGGGTTTGGTGAGTCGACACCTATAGAACTTCCATTGATTCAACAGTTGCGACTTAATACTGGTTTTTAGCCCTTCAATCAGAAGAGATATATCAGTGGTATCTTACCTTTGCCAACATTTTGTTCAGCCCTGATACTAGGTGGCATTCTAGGTCTACTTACATCACCTTTTCTAACTCCCTTTGTTTTATTTTAAAGTATTAGATCCTAACCTTGGGTCCTCAGATATTCTTGGACTAAAACTCCCAGAAGACTTCAACCCTAGCTGGGTTGGTCAAGATTTCTGGGAGCTGTAGTCATAGAGCATCTGGGGACCGAAGGTTGGGAAACACCGTTTGAAAGCAAAACAAAATCAGCACACATTTTCCCCCTTGTGGACGTCATAATCTATGAACCAGACATCTCCATATCATGCATCTTGTCATCCAAGGTGACAGCAGTTGGTGTAGGGTTACATAAGACATTTCTGCCTTTTTTTTAAAGAAAGAAAAAATTGTATTCAAGAAGACCTTTTTGTTATTCCATTTTATGTTACAGGCAGCAAAATCTTATATTTTCACATGTGAACTCTTTTAACAAAGGTATGACGCTAGGTAGAAAAACTGCCCCATTTCCCCTCCCCATCCCAACCTTTTGCCTTGCTCTAAACCACAGTCATTTTGTTAGACAGTGGAAATGTCTTGATTTAGTTGTCTTACTATTTTGGGCTTGTCCTGCCCCCTGCAGTGGTAATAAGGATGGGGTTTCCTGCTGGGCTCTGAAGAATACCATTTCACGGCCGCCACATCGCTGGCGGCTTTTATTTATGGAGCCAAGAAAATGAATGGGTATTAGTGTCCAAACATTTCAACATGCTCCTGCAGCCATGCACAAAAGGGGCTGATTTGCAGCAAATTTCCACTTATTTTCCAAGAGTTATTTACCTTGCAAGAAGCTTGGCTGAACGGTTATGATGGCAGAGCGGAGGGGAAGAAACAGCCATTTCAGAATCCAATTTTTATATAGGCTTCCGAACCCTTAAAAAGTATAGTGCTTTGCCAGAATAAAGATAATCCTCACCCCCACACACACACCCTTGTTTGGGCTACAACGCTTTATAGGGAAAAGCCATGTGGGTGAGGATGACCTTTTTTATTTCTCACTTGATTCCAAACCCTCCCCCCACTAGCTACATCAGAGAAGGAACCAGGCATATCTGCTGAGATGACGCCTGGCTCTTCTACACAAGAAGGATGTTTTTGCAAGAGATGTTCGAGAATTCCAAGCAAAGGCTGAAATATAGTCCAAAGAAGAGAAGCAATGCCATAGACTAGAGATGGGCACGAACTGCCAGTTCTGTGGTTCGTGCCAGTTTGATTGCCATCCGAACAAGTGTTTGGTGCTTTCCAGCCCTGCCTCTTTGGTTGGGTGCCCACTCGGAGGCAGTGCCCTGCCTTTCCTTCCCTTTCCTCTTCTGGGTGCTGCTTTTGAATGGGGGCCCACTGAAGGAGACAGGGCTGGAAAGCACCAAACACCAGTTTGGATGAAAAACAAACCAGCACAAACCACTGAACTGGTGGTTCATGCCCATCTCTACCATAGACCAAAACAGTTGGAACAGTGTTAGTATTGCCTATACTGTTATTGATCTGTTGGAGGCAGTAAAGGTTCCTAGAGAGACAGCTATAGGGAGAGTACTCTTGGATTTTCTAGACTACAAATACCATAATTCTCCACTCTGGAAGTTCTACCTAATTTACAAACACCTGAATGTGATGCACCTGGGGGGGGGGGGGAGGCCTAAATTGAAAGACTTTGAGGCCTAGCTAGGCCAAATTCTGCCCAGGCTATTTGCCCCTACCCCAGTGCCAGCTTGGAACTTTCTTTCTGAGCAGGAAGGTTGGGCAGAGCTCAGCCTAGCTAAGCATCCAAGCTTTCCAGTGTAAGCCTTTTCCCCAGGTGCATCACATCCTATTGTTTGTAAGGTGTCTGTAAGGTAGATAGAATTTCCACAGTGGAGACTGATGGCATTTGTAGTCCAGAAAATCCAAAAATACCATCTCTAGACACCTATTTATAGAAATCTTTCTAGTGTTGGATTTGTGTGTGTGTCTGTGTGAGCGTGCATGTATGTGTGTTGGCTGGACTGGGACAGGTACTCCGTGGTGCATCCTATTTAAATATTCTGGAAACTGTACCAGTTTCACTTTTCAGGGACCAGAATCCTAGGGTATGGAATAGGTTGGTCAGTGTGAATTCAGCAGTTAATTGCCTCTAGGAAAGAAGCAGCATAGACATTTGCTGTTATATACCAGTGATGTGAATCAGTGCCTAACTGTACGTGCTTATGTTGACTTCTTAGCTTGCAGCAACATGCTGCTGAAATTTGTGCTGATGGACTTAACACCATGGTAATTTTGCAATTTTGCTCACTGTCTTTCTTTTGCCTGGCCAGTAGATACAACTGAAGGAGGTGATCCAAATGGGAGATGATAGAAGCCGACAACACTTCAGAACACTAGGAGCTAGATGCTCTGTCTTCAGTGTTCGCCCACAAGGGAGAGAGAGAATCATGTAGATTTGAACACTCACATAAACATTCTCTATAGGAGAAAATATTGACCTAATCTGCTGCTAGGTTATTGATGGGTGGAGGGAGGGAGGGAGGGAGGGAGGGATGGAGAGATGGAGGGATGGATTGCACTCATATACCACCCCATTAGTGCACAGCACAGAATAGCACTAATGGGGCACAGTCAACCACAGCATAAATAAGACACAAACTAGATTTCTACATTCAGGAAGTGTCCTGAAACACTAAAATATGATGCACAGTCTGAAGGATGAACAATCTTGTGGCACCTCTATTTGGCATAAGCTTTAATGGCCTGTAGGTCACTAAAAACTATTATCTGCTTTTAAATAGACTCTTCTTGGCCCCAAAATATGATAGTGACTGGGGATACATGACTTCTGCCAAGTTAGACTGCTTGCCTGACCTGTTTCTCACAGACCTCATCCCTGCGGGTGTTCACTTCCAGAGAAGTCCAGAAAATGGTAACCAGAAAGTGGGCTTTCTCTGTAGTGGCATCTTCTTGTGGAAATACGTCGGGCACCCTCCCTTTGCATATTTAAAAATCTGCTGAAAGGCTTATTCAGAGAAGCCTTTAGGGAGAATCTTCCCAAATAGCTGGGACACTGGAGGAAGGAGGAGAGGAATAATCATAGACTCATAGTTAAGTTGGAAGGAGTCTATGAGACCACTGAGTCCAACCCCCCTGCTCAATGCAGGAATCCAGGTCAAAGCAGATCAGACAGATGGTTGTCCAATTTTCCCTGGAATGCCTCCAGTGTTGGAGCGCCTACCACCTCATAAGATAATGTACTATTCTGGCCTGTCCTGGAAATTGTTTTGTCACCTGTCTTGGGTTATGATTTATTTCTAGATAGGCTATTGTCTCTATCATTTATAATGTACATTTAAGTTGTTGGACACTTTCCAGAGTATCAGTTTGCTAAATGGGCTGTATATAAATTGAATGAATGAGTGAGTGAATGAATGACGTTCAGGGCCTTCTTCAAAGATTTTCACTTGGGATTGATCTGCTTTGGACTGATTCAGAACAGCTCTGATTTGAATCCAAATCCAGAAATCAAGATCTTCCCACCTCCCACTGATTTGCATGTTGTTTTGCTTTGTTTTGTTTTCTCATAAGAGCAAAACAAATTGGCACCGTGGTATTCTCCTCTGACTTAACAGTTCCTCAGAAGTTTGATATTGATATGTCCTGGAATTGTTGTGCTAGCCACATTTAATATTCCTTCTAATATGATTCAAATTTGCTGTGACTATGCTGCACAATCTATGATTTCTGTGGGGCACCTGTGCAGTAAGAGTTACTCATTAAAAACAGAAGGAACACTCTAAGAAACATAGATTAAAGTAAAAATGGAACATAAGCCAAAAAACCAACTTAAAACCTGGCTATTTAGGCAGGCCTTCCCTCCGGGCACCACTTAATTTATCTTTTTATCCTCCATCTTGAATGATTGTTTATTGTTGTAAAATTGTTGCTACATTTCAATTGTTTTACTCTATTTGTTGTGAGCATCCCCGAGTAGACATTGTCTAGATGGGCGGCATACAAGTTTAATAAATAAATAAATAAATAAATAAATAAATAAATAAATAAAAACAAGGATCAAAATGTGTGGGGGGCATATGTAAGGGGGTAAAAGAAATGCCACACTTTCATGAAAGTACTACCAAAATGCCATTGAGACCAACACAGAGATTCACTCCAACAGCCAGCAAATATAACAAGTGAGAAAGTATGGAATTGAGTTGGAAAATAATTGCAAAAGGCTGATTGAAGGTTGAATATTGATCGGGTGAAGGAAAGAGAAACACACCCTACAGAAAATGCAAAATGGCCACTCAGCCACTTCCAAAGCTGTTTCAAAAGTTATGATAGGAAAAGGTTAGGCAGATTCTTGTCCGGCCTGGATAGGGAGGTAGAGGAGTTAGGTAAAGGAAAAGGGTAGGTGTAACCACTCAATACATTAAGACTTATCTTACATAAATAGATTGCTCTAACAAACTGACGAGAAAGGCAGGAGCAGGGCCCACTGCTTCTGAGCATGTGCCACCTAATAGCTGGGCAGTGGGTAGTGGTGGTGCAGTGGTGGCAGCAGGATCACGTAGGGGGCAGTAGAGGCAGTGGGAAGCGAGTGGACAGCAGAGGAGGAGGCGGCAGGAGGCCGTAGGTCCCCCCTAGGCATGAACTGGAAAAAACAACTGAGAACCAGTTCTGGGAATTCACGGTGGTTCGTGGTTAGCCATGAACCATCACGAATAGAGATGGGGGTAGTCATATTCTTATATGAATATCCCCACACAGGTGGCGTTAATGAGGGTCCAGCCCCATGGGGCCGGACGGTCCACTCACCGATCCACCGCAGACGCGGATGGCATGATTCTACCAATGACTCCGCAGCGCGCGATCCGCTCGCCACTCTTCGACCTTGCAGCGAGGCTTGTCCTCCTGCCTCCTGCCAGGAGTGGCGAGCGGATCGGCTGTGTCTGCAGTGGATCAGTGAGTGGATCATCCGGCCCCATGGGTCTGGGTCCTCGTTAATGCCACCTGTGTGGGGATATTCGTATTTGTATACCAATACCAATACCCCCATCTCTAATCACGAACCACCATTTTTCCGGTTTGTGCCCATCTCTAATTAAGAAGTTTGGAGCAACTTAAAACTGCTCCCATCTGCTCTAAAGGAAGATGGAATCAACCATAGCCCAATAAGGTAAGGTACATAAAACTCTGTTCTTTCCTCATGAAGTAATCAATATTAATGATTAAGTAATGCCACATTGACTGAAATATTTTGACTCATTTTCCTCACAACTCCTTAGATGTAATGCAAGACTACCGCAAAGAAAATAATCTAGTCTTGAATGAGAAGGCTGGGCTACATTGCCTTTAATGTTAGTTCTAACTCTGTGGCTTGGTGGCTTATAAGTGCATGTTCTTGTTTTCAAGATTTTATTAGATTATGACCATTAGGCTTTAAGCCATAAAGTTTTCTGGCGTTTCAGCCATACAGACAGAAATAACATTCTCCTCTTGGAACTGGCAAAATCCATCAAAGTGGATATCTTTCTAAACTGGGATCGGAATGGCTTCAATGATTTTACTCCCATCATCACCATTTTGTTCACATGAGGAAGAGCCGAGACAAACCCATCTTCCTTTCCATGAGCAAAAGCAAAACAAGAAACAAGAAAGCTAGATTTGCACCCTGCCTTGTGAGAACAACTGAAGAAGTCTGATGCGTTAATAACTTTAGGTCTTGACAAAAAAAAAATATGAAGATGCTAATGCCCATAAAGTTGAAAGGCACCCAAGTTTCTCCCAATGTAGATGAGCCCAGATTAAGAAAGCAGTAATTAATTTCCTTTGACCTCAAGCTGAAATTCTTTTCTAAAGCTGTCATAAAGAGAAAGAGGCCAGAGAGAAGAAGTGAAACAGTGTAACAATGCAATTAAACTCTTGTAATGAGGTCGGCCATTGGACTTGTGGCAACTGATCTCATTATAGCAATGAAGAGACATTACGGATGGCCTGGTCCCTCCTCCTGCCCCCTGCCTTGATTCATTCCTCCCCCTTTAACTCTTTAACAGTCAGATGTGTTCTTTTTATGTAGTGGCTTGACACTGGAGCAAAGAGGTGCGGTCTTCCTCTGTTCTGGTAATGTGCAAGCATATGAAATGAGCAAATGGAGAAAAAGAGAGAGCAAGCAAGACAGAGAAATAGAGAGATAGGGGATACCACCACTCCACAAAATTGGTCCAGCTGGCCACCATGTCACCTTCTCAGTTTCCACATGGACCAAGCAGTTGGAAGCTCCAACTGGGGTCATGCCAAATCATGTAGGAAAGGCGAAATTGAAGTGAAACATGAAGGTGGAATAACGATCGGGTCCCCGCCTTATTAGCAGCATCCTCCTTGCGGAAATTTCAGAGACAAAACCAGAGAATGGGAGGGCAGGTTCTTATGATGTCACAGAGTAGGCCATTGTGGTGTCATAGGGTCAGGATAGGCAAGAGTTGGAAGGCAGCTGGATCTGCTTCCAGGCCAGATGATGACAGAAACCAGCACAAGGCATTCCACTTGCTTCCCTATAGAAAGAAGTTAGTTGTCTATTTGAGGAGCTGTCAAAGGGAACATCACTCTCCTTCAAAGAGATGTTTAATGCAAACCTGGTTTAACAATACAGAGTTTTGGGAAGAGAAGACAGTGACCCTGAAATTGGCCTTTATCAATTAGTAACACTTGAATAGCAAACACAGCAAATATATACATCCCGGGTTGCCTCACTATTGTGAGATGTATTACACTTTTATTTAAATCATAATAATTAGCCAGTGCCTTGTTCTGTAGCTCTGCCACTGCAGTTAGAGTAAGACCACCAGCAGATTGTTGTTAATGACAGAATGCAAGTAAAGCTGCATTTCAACAACGTTTGCAAGGCCACCAGTTGATCATGCAGGGGCAAATGGATGGGATTGTTCTTTGGATGAATGGGATTTAGAGAAAGCACCGGTTGTACCTTCTCAAGATACATGGACTTAATTTTCAAAACACATGTGAACTTTGAGCTCTAAGATTCTGATCCAGCTTCAGGGGAAAGTGGGTAGACGTAGAAAGATTGAACAGGATCATAGAATTGTGGAGCTGGAATAGACCAAGATTCTCATTTAGTCCAACCATTTCCTGAGGACATAGAATCATAGAATAATGGAGTTGGAAGGGACCTATAAGGCCAATTAGTCCAACCCCTTGCTCAATGCAGGAATCCAAATCAAAGCAGATCTGAAAGATGGTTGTCAAGGTTTCTCTTGAATGCCTCTAGTACCAGAGCACTCACCACCTCCCAAGGTCATTGGTTCCATTGTCATACTGCTCTAACACTTAAGAAGTTCCCCCTGATATTCAGCCTGACATCCACAAGATGGGCATCCATCATTTGTTTAAAAACCTACAACTGAGAACCCACCAGGATCTGAGGCAGTCTATTTCATTGTCAAACAGCTCTTCCCATCAGGAAGTATTTTCCTAGTGTTTAGCCAAAATCTCCTTGCATGTAGTGAAACCAACATAATGTGAATGCATTAGTTCAGATCCCGCCTTCAGGAGCAGCAGAAAATAAGCTTGTTCCATCTCCTTTGTGACAGCCTTGCAAATATTTGAATATCACTTCTCAATCTTCTCCAGTGGCAAGGCTTCGTGGGAGTCAAAATGATTCATGGGAGGGGTAGTTGCCTGAGAGGCACCCTCTATACAGTAGAGGATAATGGGCAGTGAGACAACCCATTCCATGAATCATTGCAGCTCCCATGGAGCCTTGACACCCCCATGCACTATTGGGGCAGTTTCCTTCTTCCTCAAAGGAGAATAAAAATGGTGACAGAGGTCCATATGTAAATAATGAAAGCTACTCTGTAAACTCTCCACACACACAACACCCAGAATCCTGCCTGGGGAAGTCCTGCATGAGTTCTGGCAGCTGCAGTCCAAAATTGTGAAAACCCTCTCCCTACAAATGATAACCCATTTCCCTGAAATGTTCCTCACAGGAGTTAGTTTCAATCCCATTTGCTATCTTGGTGGCCCTTTTCTTGACACATTCCTTGCTTGAAGATATTCTACTGAAACTGTGATGCCCAGAAGCTCATCTAAATGTGAGATCTGACCAAAATGGAATAGATTGAAACCATTATTTC
This sequence comes from Intellagama lesueurii, assembly GCA_037013535.1. NCBI lineage: Eukaryota > Metazoa > Chordata > Lepidosauria > Squamata > Agamidae > Intellagama > Intellagama lesueurii. The sequence goes on from JBAJHW010000011.1 coordinate 7,764,841, forward strand.
TGTTGATCTGGACCTCATGGATCTGTTGGAGCATATTATCTTGGCACGATCTTTCTGTAGCAGCCTTTGTGCTGGGCTCTAATCCTCTCCCTGACCTTCTAAGAAAGCTGGCTCTGTGTCCCAACACCACCATCAGACTTGCTCTGTGCCCTCCATCTGCCATTCCTGCTGAGATACCAAATGGTTGGGTTTCAATCCATTTTTCCTGAGACTCATCCTCCCACCAGCCACTTATATCCTTCACTGCCTAATTCACAGCATTGATAAGAATCCTGCCATGATGTCTAAATGTGAAATTGTCAGATGAATCACTATGGGTTATTGAGGGCTTCTCTTCTTAAATGGATGCCAATGGCTGAAATTGTCCGGCATAAGTGATGCCCAAGGAAAGGGGATGACATCACTAGCAGGGGGAGATTTTTGGTAATTAAAGCATTCTTCCTTCCTCCTGTGGGTTATCTCGCTCACGGCCCCTTCCATCATGGGGAAGCAACGGGAGTTAGAGAAGGGAAAGAGGGAGCCTCCAATTAGTGAAAATCTGCCCACGCTAGTGCTATGACCCCCCTTCTATTGGTGCAACTTGTGCAAGAGGATTTGAGCGATACATTCATTTTCTTGAGAAAAATATTTATTATTCGAATGTTTCCCCACACAAAGCTTTCACACTGCAGGCAGGAGCTATCTGGTGTTTTTCATTGCATGCAAGCCATTCTGGAAACATTTTCCACCTGAAGAAGGAATGCAAATGTTTTAGATTAAAATAGAGGACGACATTGATGCTTCCAATCAGCTTCACATTCTCCCATCCCCACCTGCCCCTCTTTCTGTCTTCCCCTTATCCTCCCTCAGAAAGTGGGGTATTCTAATCACTTTCTTTTGATGAAGGTGGGGGAAGAGGACCATTCCATTGTCTTTCAGCCCAAGCTTTTCTTCCTTCCTCTTCTTTTCCTTATATATATTTTTTCTGGTAGAAAGTGGAAAGCAAGATGCTTCTTGGAGATGTTTCCAGGCAAGGCTTATGTCATGTTAGGTATTTTAATTAAAGTTTTCTTTAAAAATTCGATATGAATGGCACAGTCTTCTAATTCTATAAAGGGCAAAACCACATTCTTGCAATTTCGAAAGAAGTCATTAGAAGCCTGCGGGGGTCAAACGCAGTTCAAGCCGGCAGTGAAGGGAGACTTTCTGCTTCTACTCGCCTGTCACTGCACCTGACCTGAACCTGGTAAAAGCAGCCCCGGTGGAGAATCAGGCAAGCATCTTCATTCCGGCTCTGCTGGTCTTTCACATTGCAAGCTGCCAGATAAATGTCAAATTGCAATGGTCTTATGATGCTTAATAGGAATCAAGCTGAGAATGCTTAAGCTTGTTTCGCTTTAGAGAGGTTCTTGTCACTCATTCTTAGATGGGGGAAGGGAAAGGTCTCCAATCAATAATATACATAAAATGAGAGAAATTCAGCAAAGCTTGGATGATTCAGGCTTCCGTGGAACATGGGGGAAGAAGAGAGAATCCATTGTGTGTGCCCATAAGCTAGCAATAGAGGACATTATTATGTGGAAAAATACTAGAAAGTTCAGCCTCGTAGCAAGAGGGAGGTTGTGAGTTCTAACGTCTTCTCAGGTCTTGGGGGAAAATTACATATTGAATTACAACTCCCAGATTCCCCTGCTGACTAAGGATGCTAGAACATGTCCCCCCAAGCTTAGCTCTATCAGTTTTGTCCATGTCAAAGTTCAAAATGGCTCTATGCTACTTCGTCAGAGTGTCACTCCCACAAAACGACGACCCGTCTCACCCACTCCTTGCAGTCCATGATGTTAAAAGTGGTGACAACTAAGAAGTCCACAAGAGTTGGCAACAGGACCCCTGCTTTTTCAGTCACAGCCTTTTCCCTTTGGAACAAGCTCCCAACAGAGGTTCATCAGGCATCTTCCCTCTTCGTTTTTGAGAAATTAATAAAAAACAGGAATATTTAAAGCTACCTTTTATTACGGTTTTTACTACCTGAGATGTCCATATCCATTTTGATTTGTTTAATTCTATTTCAAGATAGGTTTTTTTAGCTGCAGATGGGGTTTTATCTTTTATGTGGTATTTATTGCATGGCATTTTGTTTCATTTATCATATGCCTGTTTTAGCCTGTTGTGAGCCATCCATAGAGTTTGTGCACTATTGGGTGGTATGCAAGTTGAATCAATCAATCAATCAATCGATCGATCGATCGATCGATCGATCAATCAATCAATCAATCAATCAATCAATCAATCAATACCATCAGGTCTAAACTGAAGTTCAAGGCAGGAATTGAAATAAAAGCAGATCTGACAGATGGTTGTCCAATTTTCTCTTGAATGCATCCAGTGTTGGAGTGCTCACCACCTCCTAAGGTCATTGGTTCCATTGTCATACTGTTCTAACAGTTAAGAAGTTTTTCCTGATATTCAGCCTAAATCTGACTTCCTGAACTTGGGCCCATTATTATGTGTCCTGCACTCTCGGATACACTTTGGGAACTAGATAACTTGGAAGTCACTTAATAGGCTATGGAGTGGAGTTGGCAGAAGCAAAGTGAACCTAAAAAAATTGGGGTTTTCACACCCACACCTATTTTTAGGTATACTTCTCTCATTTTCCTAAAAATAACAACCATGACTCTGTTGGAGTTTTTACAACCTCCCAAGTTACCTGTGGTTTGAATGACTGAGAGGGGCTTTCCTGGGCTGGCAGGGACTGTCAATCTATCCAGCACTAACCAATCATTCCTTCTTGCCTCAAAATTCAAAGAGAGACCCGCCTCTCTGCTGAGCGCTATGTTTCTCTCTCTTTTCTCGGTTGGAAGTCAGAAGTCAATTGGCTGTTTGTTGGCTGTTACCTGTTCACAACTGTCAGTGATGCAATGTTTTTATTCTTTCTGCTAATAAAGTTTCAAGAGTGAGTAATTGAGACTGCAAGTGCCCCTTAATGAGAAAGGGGTGGACTATCTGAGGATCTTGAAGCTATTCTCTTCTGTGGACTTCGGTACTTCTGCTGTGTAGCAAAAGGGGGATTTTAACTAGAAATGCAAAAACTCTTCAACAGACCCATGAGAAGAGCATAGGGGATTCTGGAAGGGGGATTCTGGACCTCACTCTGACCTACATTCATTTCCTCCTTAAAGAGTAACACATTTATTACAGCTTTTGTGGACTAAAATGCACTTTATCAGATTGTTTTTAAGAAGGGTGTTTGTTTTCCCTTCACCCACAGAAAGACCTGCTCTGTCTATTACAGTAGGCACTTTCAGTTTCTCATTATTGTGCCCAATTCACAATTCAAATATGCCATCTACATTTAACTTCCTGTCAGATCAGCCCTTGGCAAAAAAAAAAAAAAAAAAAGGACCTAGATTCCACACACATACACACACTGCAGCCTGTTCATTTCTTAAATCATCTCCCTTGGCTCATTGTACTCAGTTTTTTTTTAAGTTGGCCTTTTATCCCCCTTTCCCACTGATGGAGATACCATTATGACATTCTGTACTAACAAGCATTCTTCTGTCCAAATTTAAATCAATTAGCTTAGGACAGTAATTCAGTCCGACGGCCCAGTGGATGTTTGAAGGACTCACAACCATGGTAAAAGGGCAACTTAAAAAAAAAAACTTTGCTCAGCCAAAAGCCATCCCCCAACAACCCCATAATACAAGGCACTCTTGAAAAGGAATGCCACTTTGATAATTAGTTATTGATCACAGACAATACAGCGATGAATGCCGCTGGATTAACCAGACGCCAGTGGGTCGCGACATGGAGGTTTCCTTATCGCAATAATCTACAGGAAAAGAAATGTACAAGAAAGGTCATGGAGTGAGACTTGCTGGAATATTGCTTCCCAGTTGTTGTTTAAAATACAGCTACAAGGAACTCGTCAAATGCCGACCCATACCATAAGATTCTGATACTAAATAGGTTGGTCAGGCAAAGATTATATCAGAAAAAGAACATTTCTGCTATGATGGTATGCAATGTTATTTTGATAAATTAAACTTCGTTGGCCAACATTTTTACACCGCTGCTATGCCATTAACCTTTCTGCCCCATAATGCCCATTAGACATAATTTAAGGACTTGTGCACCAGAAGACTGCAACAATTACAGTCTTTAGAAGTATAATGGATGTTTCTTTTTCTGAATGGGGCAACGTGAGGGCTATAGAAGCTTCTCTGCTACTGTGGCTAGCTGATGGAAAGCAAAAGGGCTAAAAAGAGCAAGTTGATAGTACAGTTTTTAAGAAAAGGGGGAAAAGTGTGGATATATCTATGAGTATTAAAATCATCCAAAATTTTACTACCTGGAATGTTGGGTTTTAAAAACAGACATTTGCAAGGTTTTTAAAGATCATAGCCATGCAAGGTTCAGCATCCACTGGTTTAATGATCAAGGTTCCCAAAGCAGGGCTAGTTTTGTACCAACCCAACGGAGGCTGAGGACTCTGGTTTCATGGCAATAGTGAGACTGTTCCAGTTCTTAGTCTAGATCAGCCATTTTTTTTGGCCATGGCCATAAACACAATGTGAAAGAAATATAGGCCAAAGCAGGATTGTATGAGTTGCCTAACAAACCTTATAAGCTGGTGTGTGCAGAATTGTTTCCAGTCTGTGGCCCTCCTTCAAATGTGCCAGCCCCCTCCCGGGGGCCACATGGCCCCCGTTGAGAATAGCTGGCCTAAATGTTGCAGAATCTATCCAAGACATGGAAGCTTTTTCAGCGATAGGGCGGCCATCTTGACTAGCTTCAATATGCTTAGTTAATCATGGGAAACATCTCTTCTCCCTCCCATGGAAGCCAAACCCAAACTCAAAGCAATCTGATCTGTCAGGTTTGTCCTTAATTTTCTCTGAGCCAAAATGACAGGCTCCCCTTTGTTTATTTTACTTTCTCCTCCCGCTTCTTCTTACACATGTGCACAAGTCAGGACAAGCACTCTACCAAGCTGAGGAGACCCACTTACATTAAACGGTGAGATGGAAGCACCGAGCAAACAATAGGTGGCTGTCAAGCTCGACAGCAGGCCATGGATCTCTGAGCATGGAGCTGACAGCAAAGGCCTCAGAGGGCAAACCTTTTTGCTGGAACTAATTAAACAGATGAAATTATTACATGGATATGCAGATGTTGTTTACATTTTGCCATATGGTATTATTTCAGGTAATGACTCGCAGGAGGATCCCCTTCCACTCATCAAGAAGAGATGGGATGAAAAGGAGATTTTTTTCGGCATGTCACTTCTCCGTTGCTAGGCAGGCTCCAACGATGGCATTGTAATGCTTGTGGAATGCTGGAAATGGCTGGTAGAGCTGGGAATGTTCCTTGGGCATGTATTCTTTAAGGGACATCCCATGAAACCATTGGCTGAATTTATGGAGTTATGAATGCAGGGGAAAGGATGTTGCATAGGTGTAGAACAACTGCTTCATATCTATAAGGTCCCAGGTTCAATAGCTGGTGTTTGGGGGCACTATCGTTTCAGGTAAGGAAGAATCCTGTCTAGAACTCTGGGAAGTTACTGTCAGTGAATGTCAACAATAGTGGACTAGAGAAATGAGTGTGGAACTTCCTTCCTTACAAGTTTTCATCTGACATCTGGCTAGGTTCCCGATGGTTAGAAAAATGTGGCATATGCAGGTGGCATGTACAAACCCTAATGAAACACTGTCCTCATGCAGGTTGCATTGGAGTGAAGTTCAGGTAGAATCCAGTGTGCTAGGCTCTGTAATATAGTAGTGCCAGAGTTCTCTGGACTGAAGCCCCACAATTTTCATGGACTACAACATCATCTGCCATGCCCCTCAGGATTCCTTAAATTAATCTCCAACAGGGAGAGAGATGGACTTTCCTCAGGAACAGTGTATTGTTACAAACTATCCCTGCTGTAAAACAAAATGTTTAAAGGAGATTTGGTCTTGAACAGGCCATTTAGAGTCATTAACCTAATAAAAGACCTTGACCACAATTGTTGATATGCCCCAGTGCAGGGGTCTACATGTTTGGGCTATTCTGATGGAGATAGTCTATGGAGACGGTCACCACAAGTACCTGCATTTCCAAATGTACCTTCAGCTGGACAGGGCTTAGGAGACCCAAAGTCACATTCCTGCCAAGTCATGAAACTTACTGGGTGACACTGGGCCAAAAACTCTATCTGAAGTGTCTCACAGGGTTATTGTAAGAAAAAGGGAGAAGGGGAGGAGCAGAGGCGTATACACTGTATTAAGTTCACTGGAAGAGATGCATGATGTACAAGTACTTGACCAATCAATAAATCAGTAATAAAACTTATGTAATTGGACACCTGGCAATTCTAAAAGCAAAGAATTGCATATTGAGAAAAGAACATTCTCCAGCAAAGCAAATCATGAGTATAAAGCTCCGGTGGTGTGATCGAACACCAGAAGCAAGGAACGTCCAGCCCTATAGGTGTTGGTAGACTATACATGCATATCCATTGGTCCTGCTGATTGGATCTGATAAGGGATGAAACTCTTTGGGCCTGGAAGGTGATAAGGTCCCTACCTGATTACACCTGTGTAGTAGGATTTCATCTTGTAATCTTTAGGAACAAGAGGTTTTGTATTGGAAAAGGTCCTCCTACATAGTAACAGCTGAACAGGAGGAACCTAGCACCCCAAACTGGACCATGTGTATCACTGCTTTCTCAGATATACATGGCTGCTGAAGACTGTTCAGGAGGTTAATAGTGATAACCAGCACTTTGGGTTTGGCCCACAATCTAATATATGAAGACTGAGGGGATGTTAAATCTGCTCAATGACCACCTACAGTCCCCATGAGAATAAGTCTCAACTGGCCAGTGCCATGCTGCTAGTCCCAACAAGAGTAGACTAATTGACTTAAGTGTGTTGATTTACTAATTAATTCAATGGCTCTACATCTCTAGTTATACCAACAGTAGAATACCAACCATAGAGTTCAAATGTTTAGAACAACTGATTTGAACTTAATTAATTATTTCTTCCCTTAAAAATCTGTATATTGAATTAATCGTGTTCAAATCAACCTCTTTTCTGAGGCTCACCCCAGCATACGCTTTATAATTGAGACCTTGCCAATTTGGCTGTGCTTGGTAAGAATTGACAGTTCTGTCCAAACACGAAGGAGCTGTAATACTGACATTTCCGCGGAGAGCTTGACATGCCGTCGAGCCGGTTAGCATTTACAGCATCGTGCCAACGTGAAATGTTGATAACGGGAGCTCTCCTTTTCAATACATTTCCATTCATCATGCTGAAAAGGTTGCTCTCCAGAATTAAAGAGGCACAGGATTATCACAGACAACAATGTGGGGGGAAAATCATTAATAACAGGCATTTAAGGGTGGTCAGTCAGTTAGACTTTGACATGATACAATTACCACAAGGGAATGATCAACAATGCAAATATTGATGGGTGTTTACACTTAGAGGAGATACAGTGGCACAGACAGCCACAGACTAATTCTTCCTGAGATATCTGAGCTGTCCCACATGAAGCTGCCGGTGAGGCTACTGAATTTTGAAGCTATGAATTATAAATAAAAATAAAACTGGAGCCCCTACTCTGAGTCACCTTGGCTTGCAGAATGAGTACGAATCACCGGTTTGGTGTTTTGTGCTGGTTCATCCTTTGGACAAACAGGTGTTCTGTCGTTCCAAGCCCCCACCACTCTGACCCAACACCCTGGTTTCCCTGCCCTGCCTCCTCTGGGTGCTGCCTCTGAGTGGGCACCTGCCAGAGGAGGTGGAGCAGGGGAGCACCAAATACCTGTTCGTCCAAAGGACGAACCAGCACAAACCGCCAAAGGGGCGATTCATGACCATCTCTGTTTCTGAGATTAGGCAGATAGCCTCCCATGGCAGTGTCTCTCAGCTATTACCCACATCTTCCAAAACTCCCTCTTAACTCTCCTACAACTTTTTCGTAACTCCCATGTTTCTATATTCCTGTTTAATGTGATTCTGTTTTAATGTTATGGTCTCTCTTTTCACAAGATAACCATTTGTACATTTTTATCTCCTGTCTTTTTCATTGGTATCTGTCGTTTGTTTCAATGTTGTTGTGAGCTGCCTTGGGTTTAGCTTTTGGGGAGGAAGTGGGATATTAAATGAATGAATGTATACATACATACAAGTCTATAAAACTCTTTTGTTTCAGCTGTGTTTTGCAGGACAGGGGGGTTAAATTATTCTGCTACTGTTGGCTTCCATTAAATTATTTTCTTTGCTATCTTTTAATACCTTTTCATGGCTATATTATATCTCCTTGTAGGCCTCCTTAAAGTAGAATTCTTTTGTCGTTGTTGCTGCTGCTATGATTGCAAGCTTTTTAAACAAAAACATGGAATATCCATTCTTATGTGTGCTTAATATGTTTGTTTTAAAACAGATACAAAGATGAAACAACAGAGCAATTCTCGTGTGATGTTATACACTCCTGAAGCTCTGGGGGCTAAGTAGAAACTCTTTCCGGAGCTTTATGGAAGTGTAAGGAAACTTGGAGGAAAATGTGGTCAAGGGTGTGACCATAGCAAGTAGCACTCGTTGGCACCTGGAAGGTGATAAGGTCGCTACCTGATCACATCTGTGTAGTACATCATTCCAGGACCTCATCCCCAGAGCCATACATGCTATAGTGCACATCTGCACTGGGAGAAGGTGAACATCTCCAGTGGGGAGGCCTTCATATGGCACAACTCATGGAGGCATCCGTGTGATTCAGAACCTGCTTTACCAGGATTCTGAGTCATCTAGAACAGGGGTTAGCAACCTTGGATCCCCAGAAATCCTGGCCAGCTCAGCTAAGGACAAAGGCTTCTGGGAGTTATCGTTCTAAGAACATTTGGGGACCCAAGCTTCTGAGTCACTGATCTAGAAGCCTCCTCAATTACAAAGACCTGTTATTTACTTTAACCTGACCCCAATTGGCTAGACCTAGTGGGTTTACTAAATTATACCCCAATTCCCAGAGGGAGGACATGGGTTTTCTGCATCACCCCTGCTTCCCTGGCCAAGTAGAAACATGCCTGTTTTGAAGAAGAGCCAAATGGAGAGGACGTTTGCATGCATAGCCTGTGCCTCTTTGTTTGAAGAAGTGGAGTGTGAAATCCAACCCACAGCTGCATCAGCCATGACTTTAAAGCAACAACCTTACTGTTTCCTGTCTCATCTAAGACAGATGTGCCTGGCGAAATTCATCTTGCCAACAATTTTACATCAAAGAGTAACCTCCTGGCAACCCCCATCTTGGTGAAGGCTACTGAGTTCAGCCCCACCCCTTGCCTGTGACAGTGCTGTAGCCAGCAACATTGGCATGCAGAGCTTTGCTGCCCTATTCATTAAGTTTGGGTTGTGTAAGATTGATCTGTGTTGGGAGAAGTGGAAGAATGGAGAGGGATACCTGGGTCTGAGCATGTGACAACCTTGAAAACAGTTTGGATTTTATTCTAATTTTAACAAATCCCCTCTCATTCAAGCAAGCTCAGGGCTAATCTAAATCTTTGCCAATACTGGCAACGTGATGGAGATCGGGGATGAAGATATTGCTCATATCCTGGGTTTCTTTTGCTCATGCCATGAGCCCTTATTCCTCCCACGTTTTCCTCTCTCTGGGATGATTGTGCTGGTGATGATGATCCCAAGAGTTCCCCTGTGATGAATGAAAGCTGTAGGACCTTTGGGGGAGTGTGGATAATCAGAGGAAGAATGCATAATTACTTCAGTTCCATATACTAACTTGCAGTGACTACTGGAATGTTCCCCAAAAACTTTCTGCAAATGTTGGAGGGACTTTAATAAGGGAGCAGACAACTATGAGACCTGTTGTGGTGACATCTGCTCACCCCACATGGAACAGAGCATTCTGGCCCCTTCATTATTTCTGGTATCCTCCCTCATGTGGAGGGTGACAAAGGAAGCACCATAAAACCTCTCCACAAAGCCTCTATACATTTGCACTCTAGAAAATCAGCGAAGTCCCACAGATAGCTATGGTCTTCCTTGCGAGACTCATCACCATGAAATGGTTTTCTACTGGAGATGCACCAGCCCCCCTCCTTCTGTATTTTTAGAAAACTTGTGAAGACAGAACTCTTCAAAGAAGCCTTCAAAAACATACTACCCTAGAGGGAATAATTTTAGGATGTATATTCCCATGGCACCATATAAGTTCTTTTTGTTTCTTATATTGTGCTATTAAGTTATATTGTTGTACATAAGAATGATAGGTTGGGGTTTTATGTTTTCTGTGTTTGCCACCCAGAATAGTGGGTTGCCATGAAGTGGGGCAGTATATAAATTGTGTAAAGGGATGGATGGATGGATGGATGGATGGATGGATGGATGGATGGATGGATGGATGGATGGATGGATGGATGGATAGATAGATAGATAGATAGATAGATAGATAGATAGATAGATAGATAGATAGATAGATAGATAGATAGATAGGTCACCACAGACTGAAGGAGTAGGTCCAGAATACTACTTGAGGTGACTTTACCCTAATATGTAATGCCTGAATAGGACTCTAGGCATAAAGGAATCCAATAGGGTAGAGTGATTAACTATATCAGAGGAATCAGAAAGTAGAAGTTGATGAAGACTGAGGAAAACACTTTGGAATGGAAGAGATAAGTATACAGGTAATTTATCCAACGGGCAGTTTTAGTGCTTTACTGAAAACCAGATTACAGGGGATCACATTCAGAGATGGCAAAGAGAAAGTTTCATGGCAGATTACATGTCTAGCACATTTTTAGGAGAGGCACTGCCTCAGCTGATGAAACTCATTGTTTTGTCAGGGTGAAGGTTGTCCATTTCTTTACCAACCTGTTTTACATTTAACGTGCTTTGCTTTGTTAATGATCATTGGAAAGTACATTTAGGTTTAATTTGCAAATTTGATTGCTGAAGCCTATTTCATTAAGAAAATCCTCTTGTGGAAGGAAGAAAGAGTTAATCATAGGGATTATGCATTCTCTTTATGGTCAAAGTGGAGACAGTATCTGTGTATACCATGCTGCAGTGTATTCAGATAAAGGGAATAAAATTTGGCAGTGACTGAAGAGGTAGCAAGAATAAGAAAAACAGTGGTGTGATTCAAAGGTGGAAGGTAAGAGACAGACAGATAGAAAGAAATTGATAATTTTAGAATAATCTTAGAACCTCAGAGCTGGAAGGGACCCTTTGGATCATCTGTGGTAGAGAAAATATAGGAGAAAGAGAGAAAGTGAAAGAGAGGGTAGAAGGGAGGGAGAGATGCTGATGCTGTCATCTTTTATAAGATGTAATTCAGTTTTCCTTGTATAGCTTTGCCTGCACAAGTCACTGGTAATTGCGGCAGAGATAAATTGACCACAGACTCTTGGATGAGGTCCCAAAACCAAAAGACATTTACAGCTTCACATTCAAAGAAAAGAGACCTAAAGGAGTCAATCATGTTCTTGACATCAAGTGGCCAGCACTGTGTAACATTATGTCATCCAAATTCTGTAAAGATGTGTGCTAAAGAGAGAGAATGCATGCCAAAACTGGAACATTGCCATGTTGAAAAGCCACTGCTGTGCATCTCCTTTGGCAGAATCATCACGTATGACTTGTCAGTTTGCATTTCTAACAGCCAAATGTCTTGATAGATGGACATTTTCTTGACTGGAAACTGCAGAAGCCATCCAGACCCATTAAAATCAAGTGTGATGTTTTGCCTCAGATGTTTGGTGGAATGTAGAGATCTCTTTAGATATAAATGTTGGACTGAAGTACAGGCATAGACCGAAAGCATTTCAAATTGAGATGATGGCAGATGATATTGTCTCAACCTGGAGAAAAAGGTAGGAGAAGTTTTAGCTCTTTTTACTCAGTGTCACTTGGACAAAAGAAGACAAACATGGAGTTAGTTACTCCAGTGCTTGACCACTTGTAGCCATGCTAGTATTGCACTTGAAATCTTGTTTAAAGGACATTCAGAAAACAAAACAGGTCAGTAGGGTTTTCATAAGAACAGTTTGTTTTTTCACAGTTGTCCTGCAAACGTCTAGGCGCCATCAGGAGAGTCACAGAATACACAAGGTAACATCATCCCTGCTGGTCCGACAGCCTGAGATGCCTGCGAGAAAGCAAATGTATATTAGCAAATACAAAAAGCTGCTCCTTTTCTTCAACTGAAGCAACTGGTCTCTAACAAGCACCAAATTATTCTCCTCTTGTATGTTTTTCCTTCTCCCCACTTTTTTCCAGTTCTTTGGCTATAGCTTTGGCTACCACCATCTCAACATAATATTCCAAAGTCCCAACCCTGACTCAGTTTAAGAATTTGGAAAACTTGATTGTTCTTTCTGATGGGTAGGAGCAATTTTTAGATCCCAGGGGGTGAATCAGATGACCTTTGCATAAGACTCAGCATTTAAACATTTATGAACTTACTGTGCAGCAACCTCCAGTGATAGTTTGAATTTCAGATTACAGCCTGTTCTCCAAATCTATTCAAAACTTCATCTTGGTCATTTTGCTTTTGTCTCCATATGTCTTCTGCTATCATATAAGTACACTTTTCTTGCCTGCCCCACCAGAATGCAGTATGTGCCATGCTTTAAAACAAGGATAGATGGCAAGTAGATTTATATTCAGTTCTTCAAAAAGCCTCTGGTTCATGACTGTGGGATATTGTGCTTCTGTACCCACAGTTCAAAAAGCCAGGAAATGGCCCAATATTTCTGCACAACATCATGCCCATGTTGCCAGCAGGAAATAGGATGGCAAGCTTTACATAGCAAAGGGTGGCCTGAATGTTGACAACACCAATGGCAGTAATCTAGATGATCTACAGCAGGGGTCCCCAACCCCTGGTACGCGACCCAGCAGCAGTCCGTGGCCTAGGCAGGACCAGGCTGCGGACACAGATCTCCTGCCCCCCCCTGCGAGCACGACACCCCCTGCAAGCACGACACGCCCCCACGTGCATGTGCGTGAGCGCGACATGCCCGCACAAGCATGACACCCCTGCGTGAGCGTGCCACGCCCCCCAACTGGTCCACGGTTGGGAAAAGGTTGGGGACCACTGGTCTACAGGATACCCTGTTCTGCTCACTATCATTCACAAAGTGACACCACACAACGGAAAATCCCAGAAACTGACTCCTTTTTAAAATCAGTTAACCACTTCTCATTCAAATAAAAAGCAACTGTCAGGGCTGTTTTTCAACAAGGGTGAATGGTCCCCCAAATTTGGCACAGAGCAAGAACAGACTTTCTGCTACATCTGTGACAAATTCAGTGCTGATCCGAGGTCCAGTTTCACAGTTATTTTTGTTTTGTTTGGGGCACCCCTATTTGTTGAGTTGGCTTATGGAATGCTCTATCTCTATCAGCACAATATATTAGTGCCCCCCGCCCCGGCACCAATAATCTACTAGTAAAATCTTGTGAGCTGCAATAGATCAACAAATATTCCTGGTTCCACTTCTAAAAACAAACAAAAACAGCAACAAAATGACACCCCATCACTTCCTCCCACCATCCTAATTTAAACTGGAGAAGTGAAAATATGATGGGGTTTAAAAAGTTGGATGTTGTGTGGAAGATTCATGAATGTCACTGTGTTTACTGTGTGAGAACAGATTTCTGAGAACAGGATGTCTTTTGTACCTCTCTTATCGGTGGAGGCAGATGATAATGTTGTTGTTGCCAGACTGTTGAAACCCCTCTGGAGCTCTCCAGGGTGCTGAAACTCCTTGGGCGGGATAGAATTCAGAATCTGATTAGATCCTGTAAAGTTTTAAAACATGGAGCAGCTTTACAGTCTCCACGAAGTCATAATCATGGAGTCTTAGCAAGACCTGACATTACGAACACCTAAGATTTTGTTGCATCTAAGGTCTAAGTAAAAAGCCAACACTGCCCTAAATGATGACTTGCATTCTAAATTACCAGTTTTCAAAAACCTTTAAAACTGGGATGGTGAACATGTGGCCTTCTCAACACTGGCTCTACTGGCCACAGATGATAAAAGTGGCAGCCCACCAATGTCTGGAAGGACACCATTTCCCTATACCTGCCTTATTCTCTTTTAATCACAAGATCTGAGAAGAGTCATCAATAGTAGTGGAAAGATCATTTTCTACTGATGAGGGTTCAGTTATGGGATTACTTTTCAACAAGATGCAATAGAAAGCTTCAGGAGAGTGGTGTTTGGTCTATATGTGTATGGTGAATTGAATTTTTAGTTGAGATTTCGAAATAAGGTTGGTTTTAAGGCATATCTTTTTGTCTGTTAATAGTTAGCTGATGTGGCCTAAGAGGGGCTACGTAGTTCAAAAAATGAAAATCTTTATTGCTAACTGTTGTGTTCCTGGCAACACACACGCACAAACCAAAGAACACTGTCAGCCTGTCAAGACATAGCCACTGATCCCAATGGAGCTGCTGTGAAACAAAGGCATTTCAAGGGAAGATTTGAGCAAGACACAAATGGCTTGGGATACATTCACAAATTCTGACAATCACTAAAGGTTTGAACCAGGATGATTTTTTAAAGCATATTAGCTGTCTGTTTCACATAATTTTTTTTTAAAAAAAGTAAAATAAAGAGTAGGAGATGCAACAGGTCTCTCTGCCTTCTGGAACCACTTCCTTGAACACAGAACTCATAGCTTCAACATTTCAGAAGCAAAAAACATGTTTTACAGACCTGTGTGCTAGTTAACAGACATTCCTCATGTGAGACTGCCCCATCTGCTATGCATTAATGGGGTAGAATATAAATGTAAGAAATAAATAATAAATAAATCTATTTCCAAGACAGTTAAGATGATCACTCCATTGTGACCAATTTAGTAACAGAATTGTCAATTTTGCATTCAATTTTAGTCTGATTCTGTCCTCACAACCACACATATATACATTGTCCATCGTGGATCTGAGAAAGTGGGTTGTAATCACAAAACCTCTTGCTAAAATCGATCTCAAGGGTGACATGAGGGTCTTCCCCCCCCCACACACACAGAGTACCTTGTCTATCACTATTTTTAGCCCTATTTTGTAACATTTGAACGGGACATACCACATCTTGCTGCTTCCTATTGGTGATGAAAGAGGTTCTGCAATGTCACGCAGAATCCCATTGGTTATTTATCCTGCTGTAATGTGGGTGGATTGCTCAGTGTGTTAGGTATCTGCCTGCAGAGCCAGAGGTTGGCATTTGATTCCCAATGGGCCTTCTGGGCGAACAGCCAGCTTGTGTAACCTTGGGCAAGTAATAAAGTCCCAGAGAACCTCCCGAGGAAAGAATCAGTGAAATACTTCTGAGTATTCTATAACGACAGTACCCTAGGAAGGGTCTCCATAGGTTGGAATTGTCCTGATGGCCATACCATTGTTTCTAACAAGTGCAGCAGGGTAAATCATAGTGGTGAATTGATGCTTGTTAATAATTAGCAGCTTGTATTCATCAACAAGCACCAACTCATGCATCCGATGTGCAATGAGGAATAAAATAAAATAAAATAAAACCTATGACTCATTAACTAGTGGGAATGAATCACTGTGATTTACCTCATTGCACTTAAGCCAGTGTAAATAACTAAAATAATTGTATTGTACCCCACTTTGAGGGAGGAGCTGAACATATGAATATATGTTAAGAAAACGTTTCCTTCTGCAGTATAGACTTTGATGCACGGAATTCAGATTGTCCCAGTATATACAACCCTCACTGACCTATCACAACTGTACAATACTTTCATGTTGTGTTATCATATTCTGTTCTTCTAAAATGAGCTTCAGAAGTCCTTTCCTATGTGTGTAATCTCACTGGACCTAAGGAACCCAGCTAACATGGACACAGAGCCCAGCCTTAGACCAAAATAAGCAAAGATTCCCTCTTTGATCTCCTTCACAACAAAGACTTGTTTCTTTCTGTCTTAACCTTGACAGGCCACAGGGGAAATAGATGGAAATGGAAAAAAAATTGATTACAATCTAATGAAACGTAAGTTAGCCCTTTCTACTCTGGGAGTTAATATTAGCAGCACAAACACTATGCTTTTTGGTTTTTCGAGGCGTAACCTTGGAAGGTCACGAAAGAAAAATTAATATTTACAAGTTGCTCGGCAAAGCTAGGGGAGAAACTCAAAAACTCTTCATTTTTTGTCTTGGGGTTTTTGCATACACAGCCCTTTGCTTCCTCTCTCACTCCACGTCTGCATTGTATATGAAGGGGGAAAAATATGTTATAAAACAGACAAGAAAGGTTTGAGGAAAGATTGGAAGCAATATTTTTCTGGCTTAAACTGCTTTATTGTATCAGGCAACCCCACATGCCTCACGGGCTTGCGTTCAACAGAGACCAGAGCAAATTGGTAGTCATTTTCAAAGTGTTTGTCAGCCCTGTGGTCCCTAGGAGTTTTTGAGCTGACATCTCTGGTGAAGTGCTGCATGCAAGGGTCAGTGGAAGACCAGACTTTTAGGCCTAGTTTGCTCAGCCTATGTCATGAGTCAAGACCAATATAAATTAAAATCCAAAAGCCATACTGTGGAGGCTAGCCTTCATTCCCTTGAGACTTTCTCTCTCTCTCTCTTTGTGTGTGTGTGTGTGTGTAGCATTCCCACACACACACACACACACACAAACACAAACACACATTCTCTCTCTCTCTCCTTTCAGCTGCTTTCATAATTTTTCTGTTTTCTACCTCCACGGGGAGAAAAAAAATACATTTATAGGTATGTTGAAGGATACAGAGGAAGGGCTGAAGCATTCCGTTTTCCCCTTCCTCCTGTCACCTATTTTTAAATACTTTTTAAAAGGTAAAACTTGTTGACAGTTGAGAAGCTCCGGTGAAATGATAATAATACTAGGGACTGCTTATCATCTGCAAACAATAGTCCAATGACAGGGTTTGCATTGACTGAAAAAAATGGAAGCCAAAATGGATACTGACAGTTGCGGGAGAAACAAGGCTGAAATTGGATCCCAAGTTATAAAATACAGGCTAACCCAATAGGCCCATGCCGCTATTATGGTATTAATATTGTTCAAAAATATCAAAGATGGTTTTAAAAATAGAATTGTGTTGTGGCCAGAAATATAGGTGTTTTTTTTTTCTGATAGAGAAAAAAAAATTCTTCTTCGGTTGAGAGGCATCATGGCAATATGAGAAGTAGGAAGGATTGAAGAGGTAGAAATGTAAAATATATTTTGTATCATTCACAAATCAGTCTCACTTTGCTTCCAGTGCAATCCTGTCCATGTTTATTTAATTAGGCATGATCTCTGCTGAATTCAATGGCACCTACTCTCAGATAGATCCACATAGAATGTATGTATGTACGTACTTATTTTTTATCCCATCTATCTCATCTAATGGGGACTGAAGGCTGCAAAGAAAAATATATTTAAAGTCCATAATTTAAAATGTGGCAATTAAAATTTAAAACTACACTGTAGAAACAACCGCCCAGAGCAGCCTTGGTAGCCAGATGGGTGGGTTACAAATCAAATGAATGGATGGATGGATGGATGGATGGATGGATGGATGGATGGATGGATGGATGGATGGATGAATATTTAAAACAGTATTTATTAACAGTGAATTAGATTTTAAAATGCAGAAGGGTCAATCACTCTTCCTGAGGAAGGGAGACCTCACCAGGTGGAGCTAAAATAGATATCAAAGGCAGAAGTATGTATTAGACAGGGAAGGCATTCACAAGAACAAAGGGTTCATGATAACAAAGTTTCATTCCTTCAACATCAATTTTTTTCCTTGCTATTTGGACAGGCAGTTAATTGATACAGAAGCTGATGAGGCTACTAGCTCCCATTTTGTGGGGATCTGCTCTTGGTTTTGCTCCAGGTACTGAAGTTGCTATCCAGGGTGCTGAACCCTTTCTGATATCGTCTTAAAAGCCCTTTTACAGTTCAGACAAAAATCCAGAGGGCATTCTCTTCCTTTGGAAAGAAGGTGGTACCCATGTGTTCATGCTGGTGAGAGAAAACCCAATGGAGGAAGGATGCAATTCATTACTGCCCCCTTAATATTCTGTAATTTGGGGAAGCTCCAACAGCATTTTGAGTTTCTTTTTCCAGAATTCAACTATAAACAGCCCTCCTTTCTCTGATGGTACCATATTTTAAGGGCACCTGTCATTAAAGCATGGATTGTGCATTGTGTAACAAGGTGCCACCACGGGTTGCTCACAAAAACCTGAAAAAAAATGCTTTCCCCCCTCCAAGTGGCCTACAGTGCCATAAACAAGCTCACCCTCTTCAAGGCAACTCCCCACCTCCATCTATTTCCCTTGCAAGTATAAAAAGAACAAACAGCCAATATTAGAAGCTGCTAATGTTTCTCCCTGCGTCAATATCCTTATGACAGCCTTGAAGGTGGACCTGTATTTGGCTGGAGAGACCTTGAAGTGGGACCTTAAAGAGAA
This sequence comes from Intellagama lesueurii, assembly GCA_037013535.1. Classification (NCBI taxonomy): domain Eukaryota; kingdom Metazoa; phylum Chordata; class Lepidosauria; order Squamata; family Agamidae; genus Intellagama; species Intellagama lesueurii. The sequence goes on from JBAJHW010000011.1 coordinate 7,783,311, forward strand.
GCAAATGGTAAAGACCCAGGTCTTTATAAATGCAAGGGAATCTGAATTACACACATACCTGCCTCAATCTCAAGATGTGAGAAAGTAATCTAAAGGCAAGTCCAATCTGCCAGTTGAAACCTAATGGGATTTCATTCAGTGTCAAAACCTTTGCCTTGGGAGGTCATTTCGTCCTCTTGCCCTTCTTGTAACAAAAGTAGAAGGGTGGTGTTTTAAAAATAATAATTGCTGCTATTTATTCCCACCTTCTCCCCTCTCTTTTTCTCCTTCTCCTTCCCTTTCTAGCCTTGCAAATTTATCAGTGGTTGTTCATTGAGCTTCGGTGCCTTTTATTTTTGTCTCCTGAAATATTTTCATTAGACAGAGAGGCTTCTGAAGCAGGCTGGGCCTCTGTGAGTAAAGAAAAATCGCCAAGGCTCTCCAGAAAGTTGCTTGATTGAAATCAGCCCTATGTCAGAGGCTGTCATATCTCAGAAAAGACATAAAACACGCAGAAACATCAATAAGCAACAAGACTCTGACAGCTCGGAGACATTCCAGCTGACAAGAAGAGAAAAGGGGTAAGGTTAGGGCCCTAGGGGAATATTTAAAATGCCTAACAGCCCGTTGAAGTGTTGGCAGGCTTCAGGGAGGCCCAGAAAAGACAAGATAAAGTCTATCAGGTTATCACCTGGTTCGAGACGGATCCCTCACACAGCACGACCATGAGAATGAGACAATGGCCCAGCGGCCTTCTCCCCCGCCCACCGCCATCCGAGTGCATCCTTCCCTCCCTTTGCGTGATCCCGCCATGGAGCAAAATTATTATTTTATTATTTATTTCACAGTCAAAGCTCAGAAACAGGCTGCATTTTACACCAAGGTTACCCAGACAACGTTTGCCTGTTGGAAGATTTGGGTGGGGGGAGAGATGAAGAAGGCGGAAGAGAGAGAACCGGGGAGAAAAGAACAAAATGTAACATAGAAGGAGGAGGGGATGGGGAAAAATTCTGTGAGAATTCTCCTTCTAGCTAACATGTACAGAAATAAAAAAGGATTAACAAGGGTGGGTTTTTTTCCTTCATTTAATTTCCTGTACACCAGCAGCTTCTGTTAAAGATCAGAGATATTGCTATTTATTGAATTTTTAATATGATCTTTATTAAAAGGCAGCATGCGTGTTTGGTTTTCTCTCTCTCTCTCCTTCTCTAAAACATGCATAGATGCAACAATCAAAGCTAAGGAATGGACTGTGCCTGTTTGATTTCATTCCCTTTATATTGTTAGGATGATCCAGATACTTTTTTTAATGTGAAAATAAAGGCAGCCTACAGATAAACGATCTTCCAATCAACTCAAGTCTATTTTGTTGGGTAAACAATGGCGTGTGACCCTGGCAGTAGGGCACGTACAATGTGGGACCTGCCAGAACAAGAACCCATCCATCCATACAGTATCTCTTCGTGGCTGCTAATGGTGGGAGTCGAAAAGGAGGCTTATCAAGCTCATGGTGAGCATCTGCACGTGTCTAGTTGGTTGTGGGTTACTCAACTAACGTGGTGACTCATGAGCTGTGCAGAGCTGAGTTACAAGAACCAGCTAACGCCACAGTCTAGAACATCCCCCATGTATGTTTAGGTACAGCTCTTAAATCCTAAGAAACTATTAAAAACAGAAAATGATTTCACGGATGGGAAGAACACATGCTTTATGTGCAGGTGTTATCAGTTCCATCTCTTATATTTCTAAGGAGAGCTGGGAAAGCAAGCTCTCCATCTTCAAAACCTGGAAAGCAACAGTCGGTCCATCATAGATAATGCTGAGCTACACGGATAAACTGACTTCCTGTCAAGTAGCTTCCTGGGTTTCTGAACGTACAGTAAGGTACACATTGGCTAACTGTTGCTACTACAGTGGTGCCTTGACTTATGAACTTAATTGGTTCCGGAACTCCGGTCGTAACTCGAAATAGTCATAAGTCAAAGCACCATTTCCCATTGAAATGCATTGAACTGCAATTAATCTGTTCCGGCCGAAGAAAAAAAATCACCAAAAAAAAAAAAAAAAATCACTGCACGACCCATTGGAAACGCGATTAATCCGTTCCAGCCAAAGGGGGGGGGGGGGAGAAAAGCAAGCAAAGCGTTCAAGACCCATTGGAAATGCAAAAAAAAGCAAAGCAGAAAGCAAGCAAAGCGTGCAAGACCCATCGGAAATGCAAAAAAAAGCAAAGCAAAAAGCAAGCAAACCCCGCAAGACCCATCAGAAATGGGGGGAAAAAACCCAAAAAGCAAGCAAACCCCCCAAGACCCATCGGAAATGGGGGAAAAAAACCAAAAAGCAAGCAAACAGTGACCCATCACAAGACCCATCACAGCACAAGACCCAATCACAGCACAGAAACATAACCCCCCCCAGCCCAAAACCACGCTGCAAAACCCACCCAGAACAGTTTTTAAAAAGCAGAAAGCAGCACCTTACCTTATCAGGCAGTCCGAAGCCTCCTCCGATCGCACTCACTCTAACCGTTGGGGCAAAAGAGCTACAAAGAAGCAGCCTCTTCACCTAACAACGGTTAGCAATTTGAATTCCCCGCCTTTTTTCCCTGCCTTTTTCTGGTTGTAACTCGAAGCTCCGGCCGCAAGTCGAAGCAAAATTTTGCGGCAGGAGCTGATCGTAACTCGAAATGGTCGTAAGTTGGGACGTTCGTAAGTCGAGGCACCACTGTATTATATGTGTTAACAATTGTTGTTCTGGGCAACACCTCTTTCCTGTCCTGTATCATGAAGAGGAGCACAGAGTTGTCCCATGGGCTCTGTAAAATAGTGTTCTAAGATATAAAGATGTCCTTGGTGCACTTAGTTTTTTCATCACAGGTCACTTCAGTTGACTCTCTTGATAACCCACAACACACTTCCTAGAGCCTGTTGCAAATGCAATGAGTAGTTCACTGTAGGCTGCAACTACTCTACCAATCTGGTGACCCAGTCATGAGATGTGTGAGTGTGTTTCCTCCTAAGGTTCGTACAGTGTACAAAGTTCTTCTCAAAACAAGGTAATCCCATTCCCTTTTCTGTCCTCCCCTCTGTTTTTTCTATTTTTTTTCTTCACCTGAGTGTTGACAGACCCAACAATCCTAAGGGCACTGATTTGGGAACCTCTCTCTTTGAGTCCCCCCAAAAACTGAACCCCCTCTTTTCTCTGCATGAATGTGAGCTTATTGGAAACTGCCTTATGCTGAGTGAAAACTTTGGACCTTCTAACGTTGTACCATTACTGAAAGTGGCTCTCTTAGGTTCCATCAAGTTTCTGTCTGGTGTAAATCTAGGATGAACCTGGGACCTTTGCCACAAAATATGTTCTCTGCCTCTGAGCCAGGGCAATATTTTGACTAAATACTAAGCTATGCTTAGATAAAGAGTTTGCTATTAGTTTATAGAATGAGTAGATGATAAGATCACAATTGGCTTGCCTAAGAAACTGTCAATAAACACATCATCCAAAGTGCTCCATACAATCCTCATTTCGAGAGGTCACTAGATGGTGACAGAATGAGATCGCACTACAAGGAATATGTTTGTCTGAATCGGATCTTAGTAACACTTTCAATAATTGAATTATTGCTTTGATTGTTTGTTTATACCACTATCTTCCAAGGAGTTCAAGGTGATGTCAAGAAGTTCCACTCATTGTATTTCTTCTTAACAACCACCCCCTGAGGTAGATTAGGGTTATTCAGAGCGCTTCATCTTTTTAACCCCAATACTATGCTGGCCAGTATCCTGATGAAAGAAGGCCCACAGAGCTCTTGAGTGATCTCCAGATGGCTCTAGGACAAGTGGAAGTCATCAACAGTGGCCACCTTTGAAAGACTTAGAGTCCTCCTACAATGAACCATTGCACAAGTGGAAGGAAAGAAAAGAATTCTACCCATACAGTCTGGCAGGGATGACTTTGAGCTGTGCTCCTTAGGCTTCCTAGCCTTTTGATCCCAGTGTGCATTGTGAGGAAAACAGGGACTCCAGTTCCTTCATATTGTTAATGGAGGTGCAGCAGGTGGAACAGTCAGGAGAGAATTACAAGTGAAACAGCAATGGTTCCTCATTCTCCTGCTTGACAGCTCTACCTGAAAACACCTTGATGGGCTGGCAAACCATGTTCAGAAAATGGAAGTACAGCTGCCAGGATAGCAGGCCATAGGTGTAGGGGAAGCATCTGTGGGGAGAAATTGGCGGGCATGGGAGGGGTTAAGCATTTCCCCCTCCCACTTGCTGATTCTCTCTTTCAAGTGCCTGCTGCGCTTAAATTCATATTATCTTGGCAGATGCAGATGGAACGCTTGCAGCGGCCTGATTTTGGTGCAGGCTTTGAATTCCCATGGTAATTTTTGTCTGTGGAAAAGCATACTGTTTGATCAGAGCTTCTTCACCCTTCTTTTCCCCTTCCTGAAGCTCTTGAGTTTTCCTTTGATGCCACTAAAATTAAAACTGGTGCTGCAGAGAGTCCCCATGCTGTTCGTTGAGGAGTCAGAGGTTAGAATGAGTTTGCTGTTGTTCTACTTTGAGTCGCCTTATTCCTGCAGCTCCTGCAGCTCTTCACGGGGGTGGCGCCGTGATATTAATATCACAGGCATCCAAACAACATTCCCAATTTTTATGCTGCTGACTTTGTCAATCATGCAAAGGCCAGCCTTGAATTTCACGCACTCGTCTTTTGCGAGTTATATTGAGAAACTCTGCAAAAAAGCTGACATCACGGGAAGAGAAATGGGAACGCAAAACTAGGCACTTTATGAAACTGCTCCAATGTTTAGAAGCAAGACCCAATCATTTTTCTGGAACTTATCTGCCAGAAATTTATGAATTAACCACATGCCATCACGTCAATTCCAACATACGAGGGGCCTTCTCAGGATTTTCTAGTCATTACATACTGAGTCCTGGACCCTTTGTGCACGGCAGGAGAGGAAGCTGAACACGTTCCATATGCGTTGTCTCCGACGCATTTTTGGTATCACCTGGCAGGACAAAGTTCCAAATAGAGTAGTCCTAGAACGAGCTGGAATTTTTAGCATGTATATATTACTGAAACAGCAATGTCTACGTTGGCTTGGGCATGTCGTGAGAATGACTGATGGTCGGATTCCAAAAGATCTCCTGTATGGAGAATTAGTGCAGGGAAATCGCCCCAGAGGGAGACCACAGCTGCCATACAAGGAGATCTGCAAGCGGGATCTGAAGGTCTTAGGAATGGACCTCAACAGATGGGAAACCTTGACCTCTGAGCGTTCAGCCTGGAGGCAGGCGGTGCATCACGGCCTCTCCAATTTTGAAGAGTCACTTGTCCAGTGGGCTGAGGCAAAGAGGCAGTCCCGAAACCAGCAAAATCAGGGAGCTGGACAGGGACAGATTGTATTTGTCCTCAGTGTGGAAGGGATTGTCACTCTCGAATTGGCCTTCTCAGCCACACTAGACGCTGTTCCAAGTCCTCCATACAGAGCACGTTACCATCGTCTCTTGAGGTTTTAGCCAAGTTGTGGTCACCTTAACCATGATTGTGTACTGCGGTTACCATTTTGAAATCTGAGATTCTTGAGTTGGGGAGCAAAGATTTGTGTGCTGTATGCACACATGGTGAACTGGTGGTGCTTTTTTTTAATGCATTGGTGGCCATATGCTTACCATTAGCCAACTGGGAGCTTTTTCTAGACCATAAACTGGAGAACTTTACAGTGTAGCTAGGCCTAGCTCTGTCTGCCCCAGTGCTAGCTGGGAGCTTTCTTTCTGAACAGGAAGCTAGGCAGAGCTGGGCCTAGTCAGGCCACAAAGGCTCTGTTTAGGCCTCTCTCCCAGTGAAGCCACATCTAGGTGTTTCTAAAGTATGTGTATGTCAGTTAGAACTTCCGCAATGGAGAATTCTGGGATTTGTATGGCAAAAAATCCAAAAATTCCATCCTTAGCATGCACTACTGCTGCTAAGGCTTATATAACAAGGCTCCTGGATCCTTATGCTATCATCTGCTCTGAGCTTTGCTCCAGATCATATGGTATGGTGGGTCCAAGCACTTGTACCTACTGGCTCTTTCCATAGTCCATTCCCTTCACTCCTGACTTGTTGGCATGCCAACTATGTCCAAATACAGCTCATAAACACCTTTGCTCTTGACTAGTGAGCCCAGGTGCCAGGTTGGCGTGGATAGAGATGGGTAAACAGGATTTTAATCAACCTCAAACCAAAATTCTGACTTTTTCTGACTCCAGTGCCATTTGTGTGTAATCTAGCAGTTCCTGAAGACTTCAGCCAGCCCTTTGAGGTCAGATCACTCTAGAACCACCTTAGACTCCCTTGGAAAGGAGCAATCACCAAAAATAATAAATAGTAATAATGTGCCATCAAGTAAATTCTTCCTTAGGGTGACCCTTGTCAGGGCTTTCCAGGTAGAGAATACTCAGAAGTGGCTTACCATTCCCTTCTGGGGACACCCTGGGACTGTGCAGCTGGCCCAAGGCTATATGGATTGGCTGTAGTCACAGGAGACACAGCAAGAAACTGAACTCCCAACCCTGATACCTAAACCACTGAGCTATCCAGCCAGCTAAGTAGCCACCAAGAAGGTTCTCTCATGTGCTCTGTGAGAACAGAACTTCCCCTCTGTAGATTTTAAAATACTAAATTGCATTTCATTTGACGGGCTTTTGACTGTAAATGTCAATATGTCTTCTTTAACCTGAAGGCAGAAATCAATTATTTCACAAGGATACTAAGTGTGAACCAATTCCTATAACTTTAACGAGCAAAGTTGGTCTGTTCAACATCACTGTGCCATTTAAACTTAAAAAAAGCATTCCCTTTATTTTCATGGTTAGCTCCAGCCAAACATGAACACATGGTTTGTGTGATTATCCTGAGGCCCAAATGCTGAACATATTATCAATTCATAACTAGCAAAAACTCAGAATATTTTAAAAGCAGAGCTTGGAAATTCACCGCTTTGAAAGCGATAACATTGCCTTCCAGCAAACACGAGGAATCTACTGCTTAATCTTTTGCTTTTGCCTGCAGCAATATGTCTTGTGGTAACTGGTAATGGAATTGATGAGCCTTCGTAGGCAGTGTATGTATGATCTTGATGTTGTGTTTGGAACAAAGTTGCTTTTTTGCCATCTGATGGACTGCAGGTTCCAAAACACAGTAAGAAGGTGAGGAGGAGGAAAATACGGCTTCCCTTAAAAAGTATTTTGCAGAATGCTGTGTCTTATTACCACCCACCCATCAGTGGATGATTCTCAAGAAAATACCCAAGAATGGAAAACAAACCTGGGAAGAAGGAGAAGGAGATAATCTTAGAGCTGGGAGGGATCCTAGATCATTAAGTCCAGCCCCTGTCAAGGAGCACAGTGGGGAAATCAAACCCTCAACCTCTGGCTCTGAAGTCCGATGCCTAAACTGCTCAGCTATCCAGAAAACTACAAATGTCCAGAAATGAAATTGTCTCTGTTTGGGTGGGAGGGAATTTGGCAAGGCAAAGAAGTATATTAAAATAATGTAATCATTGGGGCAGTGCCAGTCACACATGGGTTGCCCTCTAGAAGCTGACACCCCCAGGAAGAGAGTGCCTATTGATGGTGTGGCAAGGTTCCCTATAATAACTAACTGGACTTGAACTACAACACAGGGTTCTAATGAGGATAAAACAATGAGAAAGAGAGCCTTGTAAGCCAGCCAAACTCATTGGTCAACAGTCAGGGTATGAATGTAACACACAATTCGCCAGGGATGTTGGCAAGTCTTTGGGTTCAAGTCCAAGTCTGAGTCTTTGGTACCAAGCTCTGAGTCCCACATCCGAGCTTTTTCCCCCAGGAAAAAAGGGGAGGGGGGAGGTTCTGAGTTGAGAGTTGAGTCCAAGTCATTGAAAAACAAAACAAAAACAGTCGGAGTCAAGTCACCGGTGCAACTTAAATCCAACTTGACAGAAGATCGCATGACTCGAGTCCCGATCCCTGTGTTGTGCCACAAACACCAGCTATGACCTAACATGCCTAAAAGTTCCCTCAAACATCCCTCAAACATTTATGTGGCTCCTGTCTTAGTCTAAAGACAAAGGAACAAAACAAAAAGTCAGCCAATACGTGTCTAGCATGAGTTACACAAACTATTAGTAACCTGTTGATACGTGTGTTGTTTTTGTATGGATGCAGCTGCTAACAATACAAAAATAAATGTAGCAGTTTTCCCTTCATAAGGCTGGTATTTTTATGGAAATATAGACTCACCATAATAGTGGGATGGGGTCAGACAGGGAGAGGAGAGAAATGGCCATTATTTCAGAATACAAGAAGCCAAAGCTCAGTATTTAAGAAGGCTTCAACTGGTACTCAGTCATCATACTCCCTAATTCTTGGACCTGTTTTTCTGAAACTTGGCAGGTTTCTTGGCAAAGGAAACCTCTATGGCATATGCCAGTTTAAGATAAGTTGCCCCCAAAAGCATGAAGAAAAAGAAAATGGATCATTTCTACCCCTACCCTCAAATGAGGCATTTTCTACCACATATATCTCTGCTTCTTTTCTTCAGAAACTTTGCATGTTTCTTAGGGCTATTTCTGTGCTGTCGTTTTCAGAACAATGGTTCATAAGGAACTTAGAGGGATAAGCATATTATTATTATTTTGGATACCCTCCAAATAAAAAGCTACAAAAATCCTCGTACCTATTAATCTGAAACTTGGCAGCCTTGATTCCCTCAAAAAAGGCAACCATGCTTGCAAATTTCTTCCGTTTTTGCCAGAAATAGAGTTATTGGCAGCTCCATATTTTGAAAAAAAAAATCAAACTTAAAAAGGGATATAGCACACAAAAAAGCTGTGCCTAATTTGTCTGAAATTTGACAAGGGTAATCGGCTCCAAAGGAACTAATATCCTTGAAAATGCCACCCAGTTCAGAGGGGGATCAGCAGGGGAAGAAAAACCCAGTTATTTGATTTCCAGTAACTTAAAGTTGGACAGCCAGTGTCATGTAGTCCAGAGGTCCCCAACCCCCGGTCCGCAGCCCGGTGCCGGTCAGTGGCCTGAGCTGGACCGGGCCGTGGAGACAGACCTCCTGCCCCACCCCACCCCGTATGCACTCACCCCTGCACAGCTGATTTGCGCATGCGCGCACACTCCAACACACCCGAGCGAGTGCCGCACCGCCATTTGCGCATGTGCCCGAGCGCCTGCACAAGCGCTGTGCCACCATTTGTGCATGTGCACGAGAGAGCGCTTGTTCACGCATGTGTACGAGCGCGGGGGGTGCCCCCCCCTTCCACAGCCGGTCCACAGGGTGAAAAAGGTGATGTAGTCATTAGGTGGTTGAACTTGGATTTGATGTTCCAAGTTCTAGCCTCCACTGAGCCATGAAGCTTGACAGGTGACCTTGGAAAAGTCACTTTACCTCAGTTTGACTACCTCACGGGGTGCTGGGAAGATAAGGTGAGACAGAGAAGAGCAATATAACCTGCCTTCAGTTCATCAGAGGAAATCCAGGATGTATTCCTGGATTCATCTTTATCACTAAAGGCTCATGTGAATTCAATGGATTGGACTACCTGGAGCCAATTTTGACCATTCCTAGACTTGGGCAACCTGACCACAGCAGTTTGTGGCCTGTAATCTCCCCGTTAGACTGCCACCATACACTTTGCATGGGTTGCCATTGAAGATGATACAGATACTGCTGCAAATGCAGTATGTAGTAGCTATAAGGAACATCCTTCAGAACTCACAAGTCACCAGATCTGAAGGATTTGATCTGGTTACCAATAAGTTTCCAGTCTGAGTTCATGGTGTTGATGATGATGACCTACAAAGGTCTAAACAGCTTGGAAACATGAAAGAGTGTCCCTCCCTGTATAAACCTCGTTGATCAGTAGAAGCATCTGGGGAGGCTCCCCACTGTGCCCCATCATGGAGAGCAATCCATTATGTAGAGAAAACAAGGGTAGGTGTTTTGGGCTGTAGCACCTCAACTGTGACATTCCCTTAGCTCATGAACAGGGCTTGGAACCCACCATGAATATGAGGACCTCAGATTTGGTCTGACCTAAATTGGGACATTTTACATAGTTCTAAACTTGGCTTTGAAATGAATCATGTGGTTGATGCTTAGTGCTGTTGTCTCTCAGGCATCATGTGATGGTCCTTCCCATTCTTCTCTATAAGAGCTGACTTTAGCTGGAAACAGAATAGTAAGTAGGGCAAGGTGACTGAACTTCCACCCAAAGTGCCAGATGTTAGAGGGTGTAAAAAGTTACTGTTGGGAAGATGAGCACACCTGTTCAATGGTGTTTGCTTCTGGAAGGATGTGTACTGTCCACCGTGAGAGTATACACCACCTCCAGGAATTCCTCCCTGGGCAGCAGGAAACACAGAGTACAGAGGCCTAAGGCAGACCTAATACGGTCATTGAGCACTCATACCCAAGGGTTCCTGGATCTGACCCCATCCTCTCTCCCATGTAGGCCAGTCTCAAACTTAACCAATAACGCCAGATGTCAAAATTTCTAGTATGGGTCCGGCTAGAAAGGCTAGGCTGTTGATTCTGGGACAGTGATCTCCATCATTGAGCAAAAACTGGTACCCTACGAAGCGATTAGGAAGCATGCATATTTTGCCTCCCTCTACAAACAGCAACTGTAACAACAACCGTGAAAGACTCCTTGCATTTTTTTTTCTCCTTCAAAGACGGTGCTGCAGGCTTCAACGGTATCTTTGCCAAAAGTAGGGTATTGGTGGGAGGGTGGGGGGATAATTTCTTGAACCTTGACTTTCTGTCGTCCTACAGATAATGAGACAACTACTTAAACCACATTTTAAAACTGCTGAGTAGCTGAAGCCAGTGCCTAATGATGTTACTCAGCTTGTTGGAGTGTGATTGACATTAAAAGTAATAAATTAGAACAGAAAATGATTTCACAAGATCTCCGGGATGACAGACAAGCTAACTGTAATATCCTCAATTACAGTTGTCACTGAATTTTATATCTGTTCGCGCTGAACAGGGCAGGGAAACGGTACAATTTCATGGGCCAGTGCCAGCTCCAACAGTTGCAGGAAATTTCTACAGACCAGGAAAGCTAATGAGCTGTGAGTTCATATGAAAGAAAGGGAAGAACTGAAGTTTCGATGCTGTCATTCTTTCTAATATTTGTCCATGAATATTCAGGCCAAGCCTGATTGGTGTTTGTTATTGAATATTGTCAGTGGGATCTTGTGGTGGTATTTGCAGGATAACCTAAGTAAAGCTGTGCACCAAGTTCAGACAAATGTGTTGATTGACTGATTGATTTAGGACATTTGTTCATTACTTTTCTACTCTCCATGGCTCCCAAGTAGAGATGGCACGAACCTCAGTTTGGAGGTTCATGCTGGTTCGTATACATGGTACCACAGGTGCCACACATTCCTTTCCTCCACCTCCCTGCCCAATGACCCACTCACCAGTCGGAGGACGTGCCTCTCCTTCTCCTCTTCAGTTGTTCAACCGGTCCTTGGCAGGAGCACAGGTTTGCCTATCCTGCCTCCTTGTCTGAGTGGATGATCAGCCAAGGAGGCAGGGCAGGGAAATCTATGCTCCTGCTGGGGACTAGTTGAACAGCTGAAGAGGAGGAGGAGAGGAGCGCGCTCTGACTGCTGAGTGGAGAATCCAGCTGAGGAGGCAGGGGATGGGAATGTGGTGTCAACCAGCACAAACCCCCAAACCGAGGTTCGTGCCCCTCTCTACTCCCAAAGTAACTTAAAATAAAACAAAATTAAAAGGTTCAAAAAAGGTGAACAACATTCAAATCAACTTAAAAAAAAATCAAAAAGAGATTAAAAAGAGAGGTAAAATGTTATTCTAAAAAAGCAGTTCAAACAGAAACCACCCTAAACATTAAAGGACTTTCAGAACGGTCTTCTTTAGGTGCCCGTGAGAAGCTTAAAAAAAGAGAGGAAAACATGCAAATCTTAACAGTTAAGGCACCACAAGTAAGAAAGTCCTGTCTCATGCACCCACCAAACTAGTCTACCTGAGTGGTGACGCACGTAATGGGTCGTATGTTGAGAACTATTTTACCTCAGGGAGGTAAGAGGGATGGCTTGTAGACAAAGGGCCTTTTCGGCAGCTGCCCCCAGACTATGGAATGCCCTCCCAACGGAGATTCGTCTGGCGCCGACGCTGATGACATTTCGGCGCCAGGTCAAAACCTTCCTGTTCCAGAAGGCTTTTAATTAAAATAATATCAACTGTGGGTCCTGATGGCAATTTTTAGAGTATCTATTTTAATTGTATTTTAATTGTTTCATCTTTTTATTGTATTTTTATTGTATTTTAATTGTTGTAAGCCACCCAGAGACCTTTGGGTAGAGTGAGCGGCATATAAGTTAAATAAATAAATAAATAAATAAATAAATAAATAAATAAATAAATAAATAAATATTTTGCCTACTTTATTTGTATATTGTTTTTATAATTTTATTAAATTTTACTATATATACCCCCCCTCTCTCTCTCTCCCTCTGTGTGTGTGTGTGTGTGTGTGTGTGTGTGTGTGTGTGAAACACAGATACAATTGTGTTTTTGTCCTAGAGTGACAAATGCCAATTCTGCAAACGTGGAAAAATTTAAATTTTAGAAATCTGTATTCAGTGTTATTTTTAAAGAAAATGATACGTTACTGACAATCTGTTAAAATAAGCTAACTGCAAATTTAGTGACACACCTTCTGGACCCACTCCAATTACTATCTCAGGTTCCTATGTTGAAAACAGACATTTCCACAAAATGTGAAATCTGATGAACACCCGTTTTTTTTAAAAAAATACACACACATGCCCCGGAAAATGGTCAAACTGATTAAAATCCACATCTAAAATGTATCACAATTTCTTCCATGTCTGGATGGATTGGATATATTCTGTTAATACTAGGTAATGTGCAGAAGCAAATATTCACATCTCGAAGATGATGTTGGTATTTTCTGACATATTGAGAGATAAACACAGCTCTTTGTGGACCATTTGTCATTATAGATTTATAATTTTAAGCTAATAGAAGAGTTGAATGCAAGACTTCATAGTTAATCCTTCCAACACTTCCAATTTTTAAAGCAAAGACTCTACACAATTTGTAAAGAAAAGGAAAAACAAACCAGACATCTTTGATTTGACTTGTTAGTTTTTACAGCCAATATTGCTGGAGGGCTATATTTTTTTTGGGGGGGGGAGGGTCTTCCGTACTTAATCCAGGCCTTTTAAACCATTCCACCACCACCCCTTAAACACTATGGACATTTGTGGCTGATTTATAAAATCACTTTATCCTTATATATATATATATATAAGAGAGAGATTGAAGAGCAAGAATTGTATCTTAAACTCTATTTACAAATTTACCTTGGCAGGCCCTCTTGTTGCCAATAGGAAATGGTGTTGCATATTTAATTTGCTCTTTTGTTATGATGGGGCTTAGGTTAGTTAATTTCAATTTTCGATTTCAAAAGCTATCAAATATGGCTCGGATGAGAAATCAATTTTTCTCAGCTGCTTCTGTTTTGATTCTTTCTCTTTTTTTTTAACCCCCCAGCCACGGGGAGGTGTCGGATTGGCTGCAGCTGAGCCATGTGACGCTGTGAGAGATTAGTTCACTAGACCCCGTGTTTCAGCCACCTCAATTACTGGCTGCCTCTTGTAATTTAGCCTTATAACACCTAATTTCAAGATGGAACTCATATTTAATTCATGAAAGCTTCCACAAGAGTAATTGTGAAATAAATTGCCATAGAAAAATATGCATTTGTGACTCGTTTTAATTTTCCATGCTAGTGCTGTGTTATTGGTTCTAGTTGTTTAACACTTTAGCACAAACGTTTTTTTTATTTTCCTTTTTTTTTTTTTGACAACAGACTGCATGAGTATCTCCCTTCCCCCACACCCATCAAGATGATCCCTCCATCTCAAAATAGCCATCATATCCCCTACAAAACACCCCTTCTGGTAACATTTAACTAGGGGTGCAAAATTGCAGTAACTTATAATCTCCTAATTATTGAGTGTGTTCCTATGATTGACTCCTAACTTCCAGAGTAGCAGATAAAATGCTGGTAAATGCCAGTTAAATGACACGGATTATTTGAAGGGCCAAGGAAATAACTGCAGTTTAATTTCCGTAATGTTTTAAACAAAGCCATTCATTTCATATCTCGATATTGATGGGACATGATAACATTGGTGTATGTGTGTGGCGTCTGTGTGTGTCTATATTAAAAAACAAAAAAACCAATTCTCTCACCAAAATAACAGTTTTACACACACACACACACACACTATTTTGTCCTTTTTTTCCCTTTCCCTGTTGCCATGGCAACAAGGTGGGTGAGGCGTCCAACTGCCAACTCAGCTGTCATCCCTTCACCCTAAAAGCCTCATAATTGCTTTTATTTGCATACGACAATTAGGCAGGATGGCTCACAGCAAGAGAACCAACCTTTCTCTCTCCCAATGCACACAACGCCAGCCTGTAATTTATAAAAGATACACGCCATGTGGTAGAACTCTAAAGTGGAGTGATAAGCTCTTTCATGTGATTATAAGCCATTAACAAAAGAAAACATCCCCCTTTCAGGCTATAAAAAACGCCTATCTGGTGTGAACCTGCAAGGGGGTGGGGGAAAGTAGGGGAGAGAGGGTGAAAAAAATACCCCACAAAGTTTACTCTCTTGCATGCAGACCCTTCACATTCATTATCACATTGAACTCGGTGAAAGGAAGAGAGTGTGAGAGAGACACAGAGAGGGAGTGCTTATGAAAAGAGTTACATTGGGAATAACAGAATGCCATAAGCAACAATGGCAGGTCAAAACGAGACGCAAATTTCTAGTTTTGCATTATATCACAATCCCTGTGCGCTAAATGAATGACAACCATCACCAAACTACCATGACAACAATCGTTCCTCACTCACGCTCCATGTGATCATTGCTAGAACAGTAACCGGCTGGGCTAATCTCATACCCAGAGCAATTTCGTCTCTCTGATCAGTGAATAATCAGGGTATGGTGGCACTAAGTTGAGGGACCTAATCAGATGTCATTTGCCTGATGTTCAAAAATGCTGTGCACTTGATTGGCTCTACACACACACACACACACATAGACACACACAAGTTCTGGATTGAAATGTCAAAATCTTGATCTGTCCCTGATTAACAGAGTCAACCTGTGTGGGTTCTCTAAGGCACAGAAAACACTGTGCCTAGTGCCCTTTCAGCTCTGTTTTAGCACTTCATGCCTTATTTTGCCCTTTATTCCATTTCCTGGCACATTTTTTTTTCCAAAGAAAAAAAAGGTTCCCTCCCACTAATTACACTGCATCTCACTTTTTAAAAATGCCCACTTTTTTTTTTACCATCTATGTTGACAAAGAAACACAAATATCACCATTCTGTAATCTTAAAGAAACGGCAAAAAAAATCTGATTTCTTTTTAATATGTACCGTTTCTTAACATAAACATTTTGTACCTATTTTTCCATCATACACAGATTTTTATACATAACGTTTCCCAGATACTCATCTTTGGACCCATGGTTTTAGCCCTTATTTATTTATTTATTTATTTATTTATTTATTTATTTATTTATTTATTCGTTCATTCATTCATTCATTCATTCATTCATTCATTCATTCAAAATATTTTTACCCTGCTTTTCTCCTTAAGAAGGACCCAAGGCAGCTTGCTTTATTGAAAGACAATATTGAAAGCTAAAAACAATGAGTGCGCAATAGTGGCTTATATCATTAAAAGACAACATTGAAAGCTAAGAACAAAGAGTATAAAATCTGTCACACACTTTGGAGAAGAGTTAAATTCTGAAGAATAACTGTGTGCTAAATTCCATATTGAGATATACAGTGTGGTGCAGTGGACAGAGTAATGGACTAGGACCAAGGCCTGGGTTTGAATTCCCACTCAGACTTAGAAACTCATTGGGGATGTGGAACTTGTAAAATCACTCCTTAAATATCTCACTTACCTTGATAGCTCCATTAAGGTTGCTATGTTGTTTCTGACTTGAAGGCCCATCTCAAATGTCCGTATTTCAAAAGTTCTAAATTATTTTGTATTTGGAAGAGAATGAACTTGAGAGTTAACAATCATAACAAAACTGAACATAAGATTATACATCGAGCAGGGGGTTGGACTTGATGGCCTTATAGGCCCCTTCCAACTTCACTATTCTATGGTTCTATGAAAACTGATAGATTTGGCTAGCCAGACCCAAACTTAGAGTACTTAGCTCTGTGTATTTAAACATATGAATAACCCATAATAATATCTATGTTTTCCTGGGAAGCTTTTTATTTTTAAAGCCCATGTGACACGCAGACACAATATAGCTCCCTCCATCATGGGAATAACCATACCTACTGACTTCGGCCAGTGCAAATATAAGAGAATTTCGGTTCATTTTGTTTTCAAAGACTTTGCCACAATCATATATTTGAGATAGAAAGACTCTTGTGCAAGTAAAAGTGCAAGACATGTAGGGAAAAGTGAAATGGACAGTTTTTCCTATTCTGGGACACATTTCTATCACACTCTCAGAAATAAACCTAAGTGAATCTGAATAATCCATTTGTAAGTATCATGGTCCTGTGGTCAACTCAGGACATTCCTGGTGGGAAATTTCAAGATTTACGGATAGGCAAAACTGCCTATTTCTAGTCTGTTGATCACTTCCTTCCCCCTTCTGTCCTTGGTCTGATGACAGAAGTCAAAGGTCAAAGAAAGAGAAATACAAAATCTCCCATGGGGGCACAGAGGAGAGATCCAGCCTCCAGACTCTTGTTGAGAGTAAGCATTTGTCTCCATCCTAGATCCATCCTGAGACCTCAGGGATCCAGTCTAAGGAGGGGCCATGGAATGCACAGAGTTTTTCTTTAATTGTACAAAATATGAATCCAAATCTTAAACTGGGCAGAACTGAGTTGTTGAATTAAAGAATAAACAAGGAAAGTATCTTGTAGCATCTTAAAGACTGCACATTTTATTATTTAATATTTCAGATATATATTTTATATATCTTATAAATTTCAAAAATAAATAAATAGTGGCTGGAATCCTCCCATTGTTTACTTAACGTTTGTTTAATTTGCATCAGCTAATTGTATCTCACTTACCTAAGTTGTTTCTCCAGGCTCTGTCCATCAGCCTCCATTTTCACAGGTTATACAAATGTTCCATAAAGACCAACAAGAGCTGGACAATAAATGAATAAAAATGGTAATGAAATAATACATTTATCTTAAAATAGTATTTAAAATATATTTTTTCTCTTCAATAAGTGTGCATTTATTTGAACAATGGATTCTGAAGAAGTTTTGAATTATGTGAATGTCTAAGTTCCAGTTCTTATGTTAGTCAGAATGCTACAGATAAGAGGCTTAAACCCATTTTACTTCCAAGTAGAGCTGACTCTATATTATGCATACATGGATTATGCATACAGCAGACACCATATTGGTAGCAAAACACAGCAATTATTAGAAATGATTACTGATGAAAAATAAGGAAGAAAGCAGGATTAGAACTGAACGTTAAGACTAAAATAATGATTAGAGAAGAATTACATAACTTTAACAGCGACAAATAAGACAACTAGGAGAAAAATTAGCTATACTAGCCAAGGAAACTTCCTTTCTTGTACTGAAAGGACAGGGTGATACATTTTGACCACGACAAAGACTTCACATTAGGACTTTTTCACTTGCCTTCATCGATTTGAGCTCAGCCTTTTTTCTTTTCTTTTCTTTTTTGGTCTTTTCTCTGCTATACGCTTCAGTTGCGTTGCCTCTACCACTTGGAAGAGTGTGGCAACTGGTATCTTCCCAAGCTGTTTCTCTGGGGTCCCAAGACTGGACTGCTGTGATCAGAGGTGCTAAAACCTCTGTACCATTGCCATATGCTTTAAAAGAGATAGAAGTGTCAGTCCATACACACATGCCATTTCTCAGTGTGGAAAGAAAGAGAGTATCTATTGCTTATGATAACAAAATATTTTGGGGTGGCTCTGCCCATCATCCTTCATGAATAAAATGGGGGGGGGGAAGAGTTGCCTTCTGAACTACAAGTCCTGGAATTCCCATGGCCACACTGATTATAGGATTATGGGAGTTGCAGTCCAAAAGGCAAACATTTCCTATCTTTGCTCAAGGGTTCAGTTAAGCTTAGAATATTTGACACCTCAGGTATATTTCTGGGACCCATGTAATAATTACGATTCTAAGAATAATTCATAATAAGGGCTTTGTTGTTGTTTAGTCGTTAAGTCATGTCCGACTCTTCATGACCCCATGGACCAGAGCACGCCAGGCCCTCCTGTCTTCCATTGCCTTCCGGAGTTTGGTCAAATTCATGTTGGTAGCTTCGATGACACTGTCCAACCATCTCGTCCTCTGTTGTCCCCTTTTCCTCTTGCCCTCACACTTTTCCAACATCAGGGTCTTTTCCAGGGAGTCTTCTCTTCTCATGAGATGGCCAAAGTACTGGAGCCTCAGTTTCAGGATAATAAGGGCTACAAAGCACTTTATACAATTGGAATAACCCATGATAATTCAATTAGCCATTGGTTTAAAAAAGCAGCATACAAAGGATGTAGTACGTTTGTTCCTTCCACAAGGGAAAAACAACAACATTTAATTGATTGATAAATTCAATGTTCTGTTAATCTATGAATTAACATGCATCAGCCCCATCGACGTCAACAGGATAAAACCTATTTTAGAGTTCAGTGAGAAAGCAAACCAATGACCTTACCTGACAGCTAAAATCTCCTAGATGGAAATATTTCTGAAGCAGAGGAAACTGGCACAGGATCATCAAGTGCAACAGTTATGAGGAGAAATAGATATGCTGCAAATAGAATAGCACACAGACATACTGGGAAGCTGCAGCCATTTTTGCCTTCTCAGGCCATGGACACGCAGCTGAATCCACAACTACACTTATTCTTCAGCTAGTGAGTTCATTTAGAAAGAACACACACAAAAACACGCACATATCTCTACAGTTACAAGGCATCATGCTATCTAAAGAATTGTCTGGGGTGGTTGTTGAAAATAGAATAGAGATTGAGATAAATACCCTTTCCTTTCAGAAGAAGGGATTTTTTTTTTCAAGTGGAGCACATGTCCCACAGAAGGGTCTCCATTGGCCAAAATGCCATAAGAAGAACCCCGGGAGATAAACCCAAAGGCACATTTGCTCCAGCATTCTGTGCCTCACAGTGGCTAACCAGAGAGAAGTGCACAAGTAGGACATAAGGACAACAGTGCCCTCTCACTCATGTTCCTCAAGAAATGTTATTCAAAGGCATGCAGTCTCAAATTATGAAACTGATACATAGCTATCATGACTAGTAACAGCTATCTGAAGTGATGGCCTGGAGAAACGTAGGGGATTTTACCAAATGGCACCTTCACATGTCAGTTAGAAACATCTAGTGGTAGCAAATTCCATTGCTCAACTACACATGTAACTATGACTGCTTCCTTTCATCTCTCCTGAATAGGGGTACAGATCCTCACTAGTTCTGTTCTCAAGCACAAGGATGAGAAGTTACAACATTCTTCTCACCACTGAAGTTGGTGAGAAATCTCCTGGCACTCTCAATAGAAGCTTCACTTGGTCAAGAAATATTTTTTGTGTGTGCAAAACTTTGCATTTTGTGCAAAATTTTGCATTTTGTGCAAAATTCACCATTATATTTTCCCAAAATTGCATAATTCCCCAATTTTTTTGAACAAACTGTGTAAATGAAGAATATGCCTCAGTCACAGGATTCCATTCAAACATCAACTCAGTGATTTGGAAATTATCCCCAATTTGGCTCCAACTGATTTGGAGGCTACCTGGTCCACCATAGATCATAAACAGAATATTGAGTTCTAGGATTTCAACCTCCCGCTGGAGTTAGAAAGAGACTTTAAAGACAACCCATCTATAGACATGGGAAATATCTAAAGGCTGATTCTGGGAGTGTCACAGCAGACACTTCTCTCACCTCCTGAACTTTACCGATTAGGTTGCTTTGTTCTGTGATTGGCCTTCAGGCACAAGCATCCATGAAAGACTGATTTATCAAACCTGAAAATACAGCGGAATTGTGTTTCCCTAACAGTAACATGCTTTCTACTCTAATTATTATCTAGCATCAGCTTCTGTTTGTCACTGGAAGTCAGCAAACAACTACAACTTTCTTA
The DNA here is from genome assembly GCA_037013535.1 of Intellagama lesueurii. Taxonomy (NCBI): domain Eukaryota; kingdom Metazoa; phylum Chordata; class Lepidosauria; order Squamata; family Agamidae; genus Intellagama; species Intellagama lesueurii. Next base: position 7,803,567 of record JBAJHW010000011.1, read on the forward strand.
TGCTTCTCCAATGGAACGAATTTGCCAGGTGTAGTATCATATTCTGAGGGGATCATGCTGTCCTAATACCAGACAATGGTGTCCAACGTTTGTTTGTTTACTTGCTTACTTACACACCTTTAAATTCTGAAAAAGAAAGGCACTGGGGTTTGTCCATGACTTTTTAAGTTTGTCTTGACCGAATTGGATTTAATTTTGGATTTGTTCAAACCTGGTGCTCAACCCTACAAAATAATGAACCATAATAAGGAAAGCACAGCAGCATTGTTCAAAATTAGATACAGTACATTTTAGTATATCATGGGGAAGAATGGCCCCAGGCAACTCACATGGCTGCTGAGTCAGCTGTACAGCACCTTATCTTCTCAGCTCTTTTCCCTTCAGTTTTGGGGCTTTGGTGTATCCCCAGAGAGTTCTGGGTACAAGGCAAGTCTCTAGAGTTTTGCTACTCTTGAAAGATAGGGTGCTTTCTACTAGAAGACTCTACTCTGCCGAGTTTGAAAAAGAAGGCTGTCCTGCGTGAAGTAGGACATATATTTATTATTTATTTATTTATTTATTTAACTTATATGCCGCCCACACTACCCAGAGGTCTCTGGGCGGCTTACAACATTTAAAATACAATAAAAAGACAAAACAATTAAAATGCAATTAAAATATATACTCTAAAAATTGCCATCGGACCCACAGCTGATATCATTTCAATTAAAAACCTTCTGGAACAGGAAGGTTTTGACCTGGCGCCGAAATGTCATCAGCGTCGGCGCCAGACGAATCTCAGTCGGGAGGGCATTCCATAGTCTGGGGGCAGCTGCCGAAAAGGCCCTTTGTCTACAAGCCATCCCTCGTACCTCCTTGAGGGACGGCTCTTTCAAAAGGGCCCCCTGGCTAGATCTTAACTGCCGGGTAGGTTCATATGGAAGGAGGCGGTCCTTCAGGTATCCAGGGCCCAAGCCGTTTAGGGCTTTATATGTCAAAACAAGCACTTTGAATTGGGCCCGGGCAGCAACTGGTAGCCAATGTAACTTAAATAGAATCGGCTTGATATGGTCCCTAGCGGCCCCACCACTCACCAGCCGTGCAGCTCGATTCTGGACCAGTTGCAGTCGCCGGACCGTCTTCAAAGGCAGCCCCACGTAGAGCGCATTGCAGTAATCTATGCGAGATGTTACCAGTGCGTGTGTAACTGTCATGAGACTCCGCTCGTCCAGGTAGGGCCGTAGCTGGTATAATTTCCGCAGCTGAAGGAAGGCGCCTCTGGCCACCGAGTCCACCTGGGCTTCCAGTGTTTGACTGGGGTCCAGGAGCACCCCCAAGCTGCGGACCCTGTCCCTTAGGGGGAGTGTAACCCCATTCAGGGCAGGGAAATGGCCCTCCAGCCTGTCCGGTGAAGCACCCACTAACAGCACTTCCGTCTTGTCTGGATTGAGTTTCAATTTATTAACCCTCATCCAGTCCATTATCAGGTCCAGACACGAGTTCAGCACAGAAACCGCCTCACCTGGATTGGTGGAAAACGAGAGATAGAGCTGAGTATCGTCAGCATATTGCTGACTCCTCAGCCCAAACCTCCTGATGACCTCTCCCAGCGGTTTCATGTAGATGTTAAACAGCATGGGGGACAGTATTGAGCCCTGAGGAACCCCATGACATAAACGCCATGGGACAGAGCAACTGTCCCCCAGCACCACCCTCTGGACACGGTCAGCCAGGAAGGAGCGGAACCACCGTAAAGCGGTGCCCCCAACTCCCAACCCAGCCAGCCTATCCAGAAGGACACCATGGTCAATTGTGTCGAAAGCCGCTGAGAGGTCCAGGAGTATCAACAGTATCAATATAGACACCCTACTACAACTGCTGTCAACCACATCAACCAGTTTGTTTTTTTCTGGGGGTCTACAGTGCCTCTTATGTGGTCCATGGCCATTATATGGTCCATCATTCCAGAAAAGCTTTCATAGTAGTCTTGCAGTCCATTCTAAATAAACTGAGCAACGTCAGGACTGGAAGTACACATCATGGCCAGCCAAAGTGCCATTTGGAAGCATCTACTGCTTTCACCAGGTCATAAGAAGGCTCATGAACAGATCTTGGTTGCCACTTCCCAACCGGTGGGTCAGGTCACCCTCTACTGTGTCCATCAGCAATTTAGCTTTGCTTCTCCTTCACCTTCCCTCTATTCAATTTGGGTAATGTGGTGTAAATGTTACACTTTTCACCACTATGCTCTCCTCGGACAATTGTATTGTTCCTCTAACGTGGAATGTTTTTGTCATTACAGCACCCTGGGGTGTGTCATAATGAAGCAAAATATTTGTACAGTGGCAAAACAAGATTTTTAATCATCTTTGGAAGATTTTGTTTATGTCGTCTTTAAAACACAACCATCTTTGTTCCTGTCCACAAATGGTTTGTGTTTCTATTTGTTTTTCCAAAAGAGATGGTGAGGGACCTCCTAGGCAGCATTCCCCTCCCTCTTTCAAATGAAATCTACTGATTCTCATACAGGAGAAGCATTAATAATAAATTTAGGAGCCAGCAGACCCTCAGCCTGATTTATCACTCATTTCTGTACCTCAGCTGCAGGGACATGAACTACCACATCTGACTCTGGCCTTTTCTTTTCTATTTTCCCCGCTTTCTACCCCCCCAACCCTGACAGGAACAGGCTCTCCACTCCTACAGTCTCCAACCCTCCCCAGCATTCAAATCTCATCTGAGGAGAGCTGGAATGAAGCTGTCACTCAGGCCTGCTCAGGGACCTGTCAGCAAAACACTGAGTCTTTTCATTTTGATGGGTCAACCAGCAATCCCCATGAAAGAGAAGTCCGTACTGCCGTGGGTTCCTCCCCCCCCCTTGTTTTTTTTTCTTTTCGTAGGAATCTGGAATTTTAATGAAATTCCAAATCACTCAATAAAGGCAGGGGCACGGGGAAATAATCCAATGTAGATCGGAGTGAAATTTGTATTTTATCTCTGTGTACCCTCCCAAATCTTATTATTTGAACTGTTGAGGTTGTTAACAAAGGGATTGCTTCTATTATTATCATTGTTGTTGAGGTTAGTACTAGTATTAATATCTGAATTATTTCTTCCTTTTTAACATCCCCCCCAGTATTATGCATATGTGTGTGTATATACATGCATACATACAAAATAAAATAATATAAATATGTGCACCCCATGTGTGTATTTATACATATATATATATATATATATAGATGTGTATGTGTGTTTGTATGTATATAGCAGGATATATCGATATCAGGACCACTACTAGAGAACAACAACAACATATTTATTTATTGCACCAGTCAAAGACCATGGCAAGATAAAACAGTTGCAACCAGCCAGGCTAACAGAAAATAACAGAAAAACCAGCTAAAATTAGGGCAAGAGACATACTAAATATACATACATGTTAGGTATCTTTACGTCAGTACTTTAGACAACTTTGAATCAATTGTGTGTGCGCGCATACATATATACATACATTCAAAATAAAATGAAATAAAATAAATATAGGTACTCCATGTGTGTGTGTATACATGTACATACATACAGATATGTATGTGTGCTTATATGTATACAGTGAGATATATAGATATCAGGAATACTACTTCTAGAGGAAATGGGATATCCTTTGTTTTCATGAAACAGTGAGATTACGTAGGAGCTATTGAAAAATGAAAGGGTGTGGGACATGTTTCCTTAGGTAAATCTCCACCCTCATTGTACCTGCTACCGATCTTGAAATTTCCACCTACAACTCTACATCCATTTTGTAATTGGCGGACGTGGAGCAATAAAGACAAATACCCATATTAGCACACTGGAAGATGAACCCTTTCATTAACACTATATAAGCCCAAATGCAAAGCCTTCCTTTGCCCCCCCTCCCCAACTTTTACACCCAAGCTTAGCTGCTACTTATGGGTGATTTAAGATACGAATGAAGGCTGATGCTGGAGATGGCAGAGAAGCAGCATAATTTATAGGCAAGGCCTGATGTATTCTCTTTAAAGTGGCTTTATTAACACATGTGCTTTATGTGTTTAAAATATGTATGAATTCACAAGCTCTTTTATGTTGCCTGCCATGGAACACTTTGTTTATTTTAACAAGGGGATAATTGTATTTTGCTAACTGTTTTTTTTTTCCAGTTGGGATCATTAAAGAAAGATATGAGGCAATTTGAACACAGAGAGAATATTTCCGCTAAGAAACTGGAACTCGAGATTTACATTTTATTTCGTGTTGGTGGGTTAACTAGAAAGCAACCCTAATAATTTTATCAAGATAATCTCTTCCCTTTTTGCACCAATTTAGAAACTCACAACTTCTTTGCAATAAAAAATAACAATAATTTCCCTCCCTCAAGAATGGATAAGTTAGCCATATTTTGAGAACATATTGCATACAGTGACATGTGCAACAGAAGATGTGGTGCCTCACATGATAATGGGAAATATGGTGGTTCAATGGATTGTATCAAACCCTGGACCTCTGCATGTGAAAAAGCAGAATCCAAAATAACTGGGGTGTGTCATCTCCTTCCCTAGTGTAGAACCTCCGAGTACCCCCACTGTCTGCTCTTGGGGCTAGGAGACATTCCTGCTAGAATTTTTTTGGGTTATTCAATCACAGAAGAGTGATCATGCAGCTGGTTCTTGCTGTTTGGCCAGCTGCCTCTCACACTGTGTGTCCCACCATCTCCAATCAGGGTTGGGGTGATGGGACCAGCGAGAGACTCAAAAGGCTGAGTGAGGTGCAAAGGTGGCTTTGTTGCCAGGTCCGTTGTGTCCAAATGAGGATTCATTTCACCTTTCCTTGGACCATGCCTGGGCTCAGTTCCTGCCACTAGCCCAAGACCTTTTCTGTACCCCTGACAGTCCCCGGTTGGCTCCAACATGTCCAAAGTCCAGCGGCCAAGATCAAATGATTCCCACCTTTCAGGGACAGTTTGCACCATTGTGTTGCCAGTCCCCCACCATGGTCTCCTAAAGGTGTCACCGTCTCTCCTTCTGGTGCTTCAAATGGTTGATGGAGTGTAATCATCCCCAAGGATGGCTGCCACCCAGGTGTTGTTGCCAAAGAATTAATTCAAAGCCCCAACTTCATCCCTTTTTGTGTGGGAGCCTTGACCAAAATGCCAGTCAAAGGGTCCTTGACAAGGGCTTAATCAAATATGCCAAATATGCCAAATATCCAAGTACAGCCGCTCCTGCTCCTCAACAGTGTCTCCCCAGATCCCATCTGCCACCACCCCAGACTTTTCTGAGTTTCCAATATCCTCTCTTTCCTGTGGCTATCTCTCCATCTTTATTCTCATCAGCTGGTTGTACAGCTCCATCCCTGCCCCATGGTCCAGGTGGCCCTCATGAGTCAACCTCCTCTCCTGACCCTGATCCAGATGACTGGCCTCAGCAACTACCTGAGGTTTGCAGAAGGCAGCTCTGATGGTGTGGGTGAGAGCAGACAGCCTGCCAGGGGTGCTAGAGGTGATTGCTCTAGCATTCTTAGTTATGTCCTGGTTGTGCAATAGGTTACACAACCAGAAATGAGGCTGAACAAATGACGGTCAGCCAGAGGAAAGCAAAATAAAAGTAGCTCAATTGTACCTCAACTATCTTGCACGTAATTTTTTTTCTGGTAGGTTCTGGCCTTTGGATCTTGTTTGTGGACAGGTAGAGGGACCAGGGTGGGTTGGGTTGGTGGGACAAGGTGATAGAGGCGATTCCCAATCATCTGATCCTGAATCCAATACAGACATTGCTTCCAGCACCATAAAGGATTTAGGACAAAATAAATAAATCTTTCCCTGGCTGGACAGCTCATTGAGTTCAGCATTTGGCTGCAGGGCCAAAGGTTGGGAGTTTGATTCCCCACTGTGTGTCTTAGAAGAAGAGAAGCTTGTGTAACCTTGGGTAAGCTTCACAGTCCCAGAACACCCACCGCAGAAGGGAATGCTAAACCACTTTTGTATATGGTATAACAAGAAAACCTTGGAAAGGGTCATTCTAAGTTGAAATCATCTTAACAGCACATATTTTTCCTTAGATATGAAAACACACATTCTAGTGTCTCTGATACTATATAGTAATTAATCAGAAAAATCATATTAATACAGAAATTTTCTTCTTTAAGACAAAGTGTAATGTGTTCAGATTCTGGTAGTAACAGCTTTACTTTGCATTCCTTTATTATCTTAATACAACCTGGGACCTGAATGATCCTCATGTAGGCATCTTCTTCATTGGGTTACCAGTTCTCAGGGCACTAGCTGAGGACTCAAGGAATTCATGGAATGGCACAAACGATGCACTTTGTGCAGAAAGAGAAAAATTTGCACCCAAAATGAGCAGTTTTGAACAAAGCATCATCCTCAGGAACTCTGTTGAAAGCTCAGGAAATTCTTCACCATTATCATTAGTGGGGGGGGGGACGACCCAATTAATCTTTTGTTCTGCTAGTTGTGGTTCATTTTTAATGAACTCTGTAAAAAAAAAGTACACATATTAAAATATACAACAACAAAGAATAAATAAGAAATTGTCAGAAAAGTCTTGGCTAAGATAGTAGGAGACAAAGAATAACCAAGAGTCATTGTAGTATAGTGCTAAAGCACTGTAGTGAGATTTAGAAGACTTTCATAGAGTCATAGAGTCATGGAGTTGGAAAGGGCCTATAAGGCCATCAAGTCTAACCCTCTGCTCAATGCAGGTATCCAAATCAAAAGACATCTGGCAGGTGGTTGTCCAACTTTCTCTTGAATGCCTCCAGCAATTACCACCTCCCAAGGTAATTGTTTCCATTGTTGTACTGCTCTAACACTTAGGAAGTTTTTCCTGATATTCAACTGAAATCTGGCTTCCTGTAAGTTAAACCCATCGTTGCATGTCCTGCACTCTGGGATGATCAAGAACAGATCTTGCCCCTCCTCTGAATGACAGCCTTTCAAGTATTTGAAAAGTGTTATCATATCACCCCTCTGTCTTCTTTTCTCAAGGCTAAACATGTCCAGTTCTTTCAGTCTTTCCTCACAGGGCTTGGTTTCCAGGTGCCCTGATCATCCTTGTTGCCCTCCTCTGAACTTGCTCCACTTTGTTGGCATCCTTCTTAAAGTGTGGTATCCAGAACTGGACACCGTACTCTAGGTGACTAGTGCTGAACAGATTTTGGTTCACATCTCTGTATGACTATGGAAACTCACTGAGAGCTGGCAAAGGTAAACCATTCTTTGAATATCTCACATGCCTTGAAAATGCTATTAGGGTTGCCATAAGTGGAAACTGACTTGATAGTACTTCACAATAATGAAACCAACAAATTCCTACCAAATCCACCCTCAAGAAATCTAACACCATTGGATGATGACCAATTTGGAGGGGTGCCCTGTATAAATAAACCTTTCTGACTCTTGCCATACAAGAGTAACATAGAAAATGATCATTTCTATTATATGAGCATCACTTGTGCTTCACTTCAAAAACAATTTCCATCTCCCCGTGTACTTATTACATTCATCATAGCAATACAAATACTTTACTGTCAGTGAGGAAGGAAAAAAAAATATTTCTTTCAAATGGGTGCTTAAATGCTTTTAAAAAAAAGAGTTATCCAATGTAACAGTTATTATGTTGTTCTCTCAACTCAGTCATGGGCTTTCAGTTCATTGAACCTACTTAGAGATGAACTTGAACAGGAAATGTATTGCTTTAATTGTGGAGGAAGGACATGTGAGAACATTGTGGTCAAAGTATTTCAGTCCCAAATGTTTCCTCGTTCTTTGTCAAGGACTGTATGATTGCTGGCTCAAAACAAACAAATGAAGAGTATGAAAAACCCCTTTTGTAACAGGATTGTCTTGCATTCACTAGATAGGAACATATTTTGCATTTGCAAGAAAGAATAATATGAACATCTACTTTGGAAAAGTGACTTGAGAGATCATTTGCGTTACACAGATTTTGTTTTGTTTTTTCCTCCTGGCAAAGTTTACGTTGAGATATTTACTTTCTTGAAAATAGGGGAAAAAAAGTATTTTAAACTGGTTCATGTCAGAGAAATGGAGAAAGGGGGAAAGTGAATGGGAGAGAGAGCGAATTGTTTCGGTCTATATGGATCAGAGTAGACCCGTTCTAGATGGGGGGTATATAAATCTAATCAATCAATCAATCAATCAATCAGTAGGAAAATATCTATACTACCAACATATATTGGTTTCATGGACATGAACTGGAAAATGATGAATCGGACTGGTTCGTGGCTAACCATTAACCACAAACCACTAACTTTGCAAAGGTGCACATCTATCCATGGGCATTTTTCCTCATATACACATTTTTGGACACAATGGTGTCTAATATACATACATTTTGTGAGCAATCGTCCTTCAACGGGAAGTGTGTGTGTGTGCTAATTTCACCAAACGTGAATTTTGAAGGGATAGCCAGGTCTTGGTTTGCACGGTTGATTGAAAAGGTATGTTTGAGCTGTACTGTGAATTTAAATACATTTACCCCACAAGGCTGATGGTTGTGTAACCGAAGATCTCTGTTCTCACTAGCTCCTCTCCTTCTCTTCAAACCTATTGGTCAACCAGCCCGCTCACGGTCCTGCTGTCATTACGTGCTGTGAAATCATATCTAACTGAACAGCAATCCCAAAAAGGTCTTCACAGAAGGTGAGATATTTAAGAGCTGGTTTTACTACTCCCTTCTGCAAGTAGGTTTCTGCAGAGGAGTAGAGATTTAGACTGAGGGCTCCTGTGTTCTAGTAATAGTATCCACTATTGCACAAAATTGCTCTTTGCTACCAGTTCCTAAGTCTGTAGTGCAGCCATCAATCTGGATAACTATTGCATGTTTTCTGTGCATTACTCTTTGACCTGCTTACATTATGGACACATCCTATGTTTATATATGAGGTCGCAAAGACTTTGTTTTTCCTTTTAGAGTGGATATCCACGCCCTTTTTAAAATCTGTACTTTTCCCAGTACATGCATTTTCTACACATTTCCCATAATGCAAGCATTTTTGTGCACCTTTTCCCCATTAATCCCATCCTGTTTCAATGTGTTATTTAAGAGAAGACACATAGTTGGCTGTTCATAGGTTTAAAGTGTACATATACTGTATATTTCTTCAAATACATTAACAAGTCTTGCAGGTTTTGAAAAAAAATTCCAAAGCAAAAATGAGCCTTCATCTTGAAACAAATCTTAGGAGGTGTAAAATGGATTTGTTCACCAACATTCTTCAGCTCAACGACATTCTTTTCCATCTCTAATTGATTATTATACACCAGCATGCCCCTACTTATGACTGCCCTTTCTAGAGTTTTCTAGAGATAGTGTTCTTAGCAATGGTTTACTTTTCCTGCTTCTTAGAGTGGGCACTGGGTTGCTCTAAGACTGCGCAGCTTCCCCAAGGCCACATGGTCTTTTCCTTCTCTGAGGAGACACAGCGAGGAATTGAACTCCCAACTTATGCCTCCATGGATTCACCCTTCTCTTCTTCTGTGGGTGCTCAATAACTGTGCAGCTTCCTCAAGGCTACACAGGCTGGCTTTTGTCTCCAAGGCACACATTCACCTCTGATTCTGCAGTCAGATACCCAACATGCTGAGCTACCCAGTCAGCTTTGCCATCTGTACTTCTACCCAGTCTTCGTAGATCCCTCCTGCTAACATTTGCTCATCTGATGTGATCTTCACTCACTGTTCCATTCTGCACCACGCTGTCAATCTTTTACAGTCACAATACTGATGCAGTATTCAACTGGGAATATTGGCATGTTGCTTGCGCCCACTCTACTACATAGGACTATAAACAACCAGGCTTAGAGAAGGCCCTGCAATACTTCACATGGGACAATCAAGAAAAAAACATTATCCTTCCTAAGTATTCCCCAGAAAACATTGGGAAACAGTAATTCCCATTCTAATGGCTCAATCAAGCAATTAAAACGTGTGGCAGATAATCGACTAAAAACATTTAATCATTTGACACCCTGAGGCATTGGTGTTCTGGTCTCTACAAGCATTTTTTTTTTCTTGAAGACTCTTTTCAAATTGAAATCAGACAGAAGGTCTAGAGAGACCGAATTGATGGCTGCAGATTTTAATTAAGGTGGGAAGAATAAGATGGTATTAAGGAAGAGAGATTTGGTGCACTGCATGATTGATTGACCAAATGAACCTCAAACCTTTTCACAATGCAGCCTGGCTTCAAATACCATGTGCCTCCCCTCCCATCACTTTTATCCATTGACTGCTAATGTCCAGTAGCTTGAATGAATCTTGAATACCATGCTTCCTTCATCAGTTCTAGTTGCAGTGTCGGGGAAGTGGTCCTCTGAGCCAATGGGGTTCACTGACTGGAGGTCAAATAGCAGACACAGAGTGAGCCTCAAATAGATTTATTGCATTTGAAGGCAAGGAGAGTCCATTGACCTGGCAAGCAGGTCCAGGGAGTTTGTCTGGACAAGGCACGCTGACCTGTTTAGATAGATAGTAGTTACAAGGGGATTTCCAGAACAAACTCGACAGCTAAGAAGCAGAGATATTTAATATGGTCCATCATATGTGTCTCTCCCTGATAGGCCAAAGTTTCCTGTTTAAACATGTGCTCAGAGAGTGCTCATTTTGCAGTTACAATTTATGTACATATGTCTTTTCCAGTTCCAAAGTTTGTGTCCATGACTTGTTTGCTTATGCTTGATAGCTACCAGGCTTGTTTCACTTCCCCCTCAACAGAAGCCAACTCATGTATGTGTTCTTTCTTCTACATGCAAGTCACTTTCCTCTTATGGGGAAGGAAGATCTTAAATACATCTCCAGAAATAGCTTGTGTGTGCTAGAGAGCACTTTTGAAGTTATGCTGTGGAGTGTGGATCATATAACGTCTGTTCCTATAATTTCTAGAATGGAAGAGGGGAGCCTCTGGTTCTTGAATGTAGGGTCTGGATCTGGCCCACCAAGGAACTGTTACCAGCTTGCTCCATTAGGAGCCCCTGTCAGTGAGAAAAGGAAAGTCCTGCTATCTTTGATCACTGATTCAATGGGATTCCCGTTTCTGCTCACAGTATGCAGGTCATGAGACTAATGGAAGCCCATGTTGGGTGTCCTTAACTCCAAATGTCTTCTTCCAGCACAGGGAAGACAATGAGGAAAGTGCACTCTGTTTTCTGATTGAAACACTGGTTGAAAGCTCAACTTGGTGCTCCAGCCAGGAAACCAGTGACATGAGGGGGTTCCATGTCTTGCGGATGTGGATGTGGTTCCACTTCTTGTTGTCATCTTGGACATGAAGGGCTGTGAATTCAGTAATCCATCCCTCTGACCATTGAGGATCCTTTGTGACTGGTCCTTTCACCATTCACAAAGATCTTAATTCTCTCAGAGACCAGCTGATAGTTGGGGGGTTTTTACACTAAGCAAGGACCATTGTAAACACAACTCTTCACTTATTTCATTCCTACAGGTGAGAATGGAAAATTTCCAAAGTTGCTCTCTGCTGGATGAGATTACAAATGTTGGTGCATTTTTCCATTTCAGTACTTAAAAAAAAAATAATCACGGGAGGGTGTTTTTTCTTATAAAGCCCTCCTGTTTTACATACATACACAAACAAACATGTTTTGAATAACGAGCAGGTTTTTAATGTGAAATACAACTTTTCTGCACAAAATATAACTTTTTGTTTGCAAAAATGCCTCACCGTTTTTTTCTGCTAATGTTGCTGATGATGAAAAAGGTACTGGTGTTTTCAGTTTTGTCCAGGAGTGAAAAATCCTGCAGAGGCTGACCATTTTTTCACTGGGTTATTTTGATGTGTTGAAACAGCCTTTTTTTTTCTTTTTCTTTTTTGCAGAGGATGAAAAATGTGTGTATATTTGTCACATCCTTCACATACAACTGTTCTCAAACATCTTCAAGCAAATCATAGAGGCATATCGGCTCCTTGGTAATTTTTTCTCCAGAAGCATGGAAGACAATGAAATGGTTGAATCAAGGATGTGTAATTATGGGAACATCCATAAATAACAGGAACAAGTATAAGTAAAAACTAGAGATTTATTCTGTGGCAAGAAAGGGAGGTTAGTTCTTGTATGTGTGAAGTTTTCTCTCACTACACATCCAGATCCAATTCTACTAATTCTATTAATGCTGAGGGAGTCATAGAACTCTGGTTGATCATTGGCTTAGCTGCTGTGATGACATAAGACATGCTTTGGGAATCTTAGACTACTCAACTGCATTTCTAGGAGTAATGGAGACAGCTCAGAACTGGACCTTGAGTTAGCATCCTTTATGAATCAAAGCGGTAAAAGCTTCTTATACCCTTGTAATGTAAAATTCACAGGTAATACATTTTAGATTGTGTTACAAAACATGCTATAGAATATGATATAAACTCCTGCAACTCTGCTGTTTCTCCTCCTTTTTTTTTTTTAAAGGATGCATCCGGGGTTTATGGTTGAAATTGTACAAGTGCTAACAGGTGACATTTCAGGTGCTAGAAAAACGTTTGAATCAAATGTTCCAGAGGGCTTAGGTGCATCAAAGCTCCTGACAAGCAGAATAAATTGAGTTAAGAGGTGGAAGAGAAGGAAAGATAGTGAGGAGGAGAGAGAAGGAGAAAGACTGTGCTAGTTTACTTTATAATTTATGCAGGTTACAGTACCCTGCTTTCTTCCTGTCACAGCATCCAGGAGTTGTATCGGCACCGATTTCGTACACAGCCTTGTTTTATGAACAATGTTCCCTCCGCCAAGACAAATGCCCCATCGTTTTCTCAGCATCCGCTGAATGTTGTAATGTACCATTGTCAGGAAATACAAATGTTCTTCTCAACAGCCGCAATTCCTCCTGTTATCTCCCACCCTCTTCTAATTGGTTATGATGACGTTCGATCAGCTGGATAAATGAATGGCCCTCTCCTGTCTCCTCACAGTAGGCTCTGGAGCACTGAAAGGGTTAATTGGCATCTTAAGGGGGGGGAAAAGGTAATTGTAAAGACGAACCGGCGGGGTTACCCCTGGAATTGTGGGGGCTGCCACGCAGGTCTCCCACCCACTGGAGGCTCTCACATCTTGAAGAGCAAGTGGAAGACAAAAGGAAAGGCCACTGCTGTGTCTTGATTTTCACATTCAGTGAAATGGCTAACCTCCCTTGGTCCCCCTCATCCATGTGCACACTATGCGCTCTTTTGAGTATGCCCTATCCAGCTGGCTGTTACAATCAAGTGCATGTGTCTTGACTGTGAAATGATGTCTGCATTGCAAGCAGATCTATAAAGTGTGTGCGTGTGTGTGTGTGTGTATGAAACACAGCATACTTTCTGCTGGGAAACACGCACATACATACACTTATACCCAAACCAGTGACATGAAGAAAGCTTTCCCATTATCACTAAATTAGGCTGCTTTGACATGATGAGATACGTGAATGAGAAATTTTCAGGTCCTACAAAATTCTTTGCTTCCAGCACAACAGCAACACAAGGGACTTTTACCTTTCCTGTCATTGTTTCTGTGCATAAAATAGGAGGGATGTTGGCAAGTCTTTGAGTCCAAGTCCAAAGTCCAAATCGGAGTCTTTGGTATCAAGTCTCAAGTCTAAGTCCCTATTAAAACCAAGCTTTTTTTCCCCAGAAAAAGAGGAGGTGTGGATAGGTTCTGACTCTTGGGTCAAGTCCTAGTCATGGGGGGGGGGGGGGGAGAAGGAGGGCAAGTCTAACTTGACTTCAACTTCACAGCGAGTCCCATAACTCAACTCTCCATTCCTGAAAACTAGTGTCTTTTTCCTTGTACAAAGCACACAAATTTATCAAGCACAGGAAGATTAGGTGATTGTTTTTTAAAATGAAAACAACCCATCCGGTGCTTACCAGTCCATGAAACAAAGCAGCGCTTTTGCACAATTACAAAATTTGCAGGGGAACAAATGAGATAACTCTTGTTGACAGAGCTAGGAAATATCTTGTTGACTTTGCTGGTGAGGAGAAATAGATTGTGGTGCTCCATCCTTATGTGTGAGGAAATGGGACAAATGAAGGTGCAATGACAGAGTCTACATTCACAACAAGGAATCAAATTATGGCATGTCACACTGGGAAGCAGAAGAAACAGGGGAGAAAGGTTTCAACTAGTAAGAGAGGAATTGTTTTTTTAAAAAAAACACTCCATGCCCCGCTCCCATTTAAACAAAGCTGGGAGGAGAACCTCCTTCTCTGAAATGTAAACAGATGATGGAAAATGGGTGAAGATGAAGGAAATATACATACTGTTGAGGAAAACAGAAACCAAGGAGGAAGAGAAACAGAAATTCACGAACCCCCTGGTGCAGTGGTTAAACTGCAGTACTGCAGTCAAACCTCTACTCACAACCTTGTTTCAATCTACCTGTGAGCTGATTTCTAATCCAAGGATGGGCAGAATGACTGTCCCACTACAGAACCAAGTAGAAAAAAAAAGACATTAAAAGGTGAAATCACACATGAAGGGTATTGTATATTTCTGTCTGTTTTAACATTTTTCCCTCTAGGCATGGAATTCCTTCAGAACTCCATGCCTGACCAATTAGACTTGCAAATGTAGCCTGCTTTTACTTCCCAATGACTCATTACAAAACAAAAGCAAGCTCATTTGCAGTGTTTGAAATGAGACACATCTGTGCTAATTTTTTTAAAAAATGTGTTTTATTGCTTAACAGCATGCTAACTGTATCATTTTGTCTGCGCCTTATACATATATGTATATAGCTGAACACAGATCTGTTTAACAGCATGTAGGCTGTGCTATTTTCTTTTTGAGAACAAACAGAATTGTTGCAATTTCCTTTTTCTCTGCCATCAAGACTTCTTTCAGACTATCCAATTATTCTTATTTCACAGGTATAAAGCCTTAATGAGAGGTTCCGGGAGAAAAACAACCACCCTATATATATATATGTATTCTGTTGATGAGAAACCTGGCCTCTTCAGGATTCTCTCCCCTTTGACTTCCTCTCCTTGTGAGGAAGACGGCTTAATGTGTTATAATTGAAACGATTTTATTGTCCAAAGCTGTTCATCCTAATGTTCCGATGACAGAAAAAATACTGGTCAATTTGACAACTTAATGTGGCATTTGTGGTCATTTGAACTCCTTTATGCCATTGAATGCCATAATTGCTCATCACTCCACCTTCTCCTCTCCTCTGATCTCTACAAGGGATGTAAAGAAATAAGAGTCTAAGGCGACAGGTATGTGTCCATATGTCTGTCTGTTGGTTAGCCTGTTAAATAACTTCCTTTGTGGGTGAATGAAGACAAATTTGGCTAATTGATGGAACGTTTTTCAAAAAAACTTCTGTTGAGGAAATGGCATGAATGGTCAGATTCACACATGCTTCACTGAAGTGCTCATGTAAATTAGTGGAGGACAGCATGATCGGGAAGCCCTGGTTGAAATCTCTTCAATGACTCCACTAGAGAGCTTCAAACAAACCACAATTTGCAATAATGCCTTAAAACATTTATTGCAATCCATTCTGAGACCATATATAAGAAGCACTTTAAACACTTGGGGACAGAGGTGTCTGAACAGCAGCAGCAACAATAACAACAATACATTTGAGGAAAAACTTCTACTGGTGATAGAACTGCTTAAAAGTAGACTGCCATGGCATCTGCTATCTAAGGTAGATGCAGTTACTAAGTCATTGCTGAGGAAAGATTTCACATAGGTGTGTACTGGGTTTTTTTTTGGGGGGGGTAAAGATTTTTTTGTTAAATTATTTTAAAAAACATTTATGTTTCAATATTTCAATGTGTTTAATTGTCTTTTTATATTGTAATGGTTTTTTGTTTTTTATATTGTAATGGTTTTTTGTTTGTATCTGTCCTCTTTTTTCTTAGTTAATCTTGTTAGAGCTACCCAAAATCCCACTTTTGGGAGAAATAAAGGCAGGATTAAAATGATCACATACATTCTGACAAAAACTTTTTATCATATGATCTTAAGGAGATCACGGAAGGAAGGAAGGAAGTTGTTGGTGATGGATAGTTGAAGGAAGGAAGGAAGGAAGGAAGGAAGGAAGGAAGGAAGGAAGGAAGGAAGGAAGGAAGGAAGGAAGGAAGGAAGGAAGTTGATGATGGATAGTTGAAGGAAGGAAGGAAGGAAGTTGTTGATGATGGATAGCAGAAGGAAGGAAGGAAGGAAGGAAGGAAGGAAGGAAGGAAGGAAGGAAGGAAGGAAGGAAGGAAGGAAGGAAGGAAGGAAGGAAGGAAGGAAGGAAGGAAGGAAGGAAGGAAGGAAGGACCCACTGACCTCTTTACATTCTTTCATAGAAGGAAAAAAGTGCTACTCTCACCTGTGGAAAAAATAAAGCAGTGACCTCTTTATTCTGCCCCATAGAAGTGACCTCTTTATTCTGCCCCATAGAAGTTTCCCCATATTCCTACATGGGGAAACAATGACTTGAAGTACAAATAAATCTCTTGCCATGAGGAAAAACCAACCTGCTGTCATTTCTGGAGTTCCTACGGAGACAATGGCCTCTAGGAAGATGCAATACATTTTGAGTTCAACTTCTCCATTCATGCTGCACGTTTTGTGACAGAAATTTCACCAGGGACATCACTTAGAGGCAGCAACATGAAGCCAGAGACGGTTGTGTGATTTGATATTATCTTGAGTTCTCTCTAAAATATTTGGGGGCAACGTTGATTGCTTCACCCAGGGATTAATAAGTTCTTGTACTGAGTCTCCGTAGGGTACAGGCACACTTCATAAATTTTGTCATACCAGATATGTCTTGCTGCTACAATGAGTGCTGGTATGGTCGCAAGGGGTTTGGCCATGGGTACCCCATTGCTGGGTTGATCCAACGTCAAGCATTTTTTCTGCTTGGGAAAATATATGGATGAGGAAGGACATCTAGATAAGGTAGATTTTCATTTCATTTCATTTCATTGTAGTCATCATCATTGGCTCACTTCAAGTTGCCCATAATTTGGAAGAGATGTGGCAGCACAAAACATGATCATCATCATCCCCGAGATTGGAGAAAGAGCTTTCTTAAACTATAATTGGCTTGTATAACATGAAAATAGAGTTTTGTATATCTAACATGGCTGACCTATGGCCGTAATAACAATAAAGTAAGTAAGAAAATAGAGAAAGTTTTCAAGTGGTCCAGTTTATTAAGACCTCCAATAATGTTCAAGTAGTCCATGAAAATAACAGTGTTTCAGAACCTTCTCCATAGTTCAAATATAGATAGAGCTGTGGAAGTTTGACCGATGGAAGGTTCATTGTGTCCCCTGTACACAAACATTCAGTGGAATGAAACACATTTATTTTTTTAGGAAGGCTTTTGGAGTTTAATATCAGCCCTCCCCTATGTTATTGTTCTATTCTGCCATTTGTTTTCATAGATAGAGTTGCTGTTTTTCTACTATTGGCTCTAGTCAAGCTAGTTATCTGTTTCCACCTCACTTTTTCTTGCCAGTTTATCACATTTGCATGATGCGGTTTGCCTTTTCTTAATTCTGATTTCCTAGACACCCTAGATTGCCAAGGGGAGATCTTTTAAATGAACAAATGGATGTATGAGTGAATAAAGAAATGAAGAAAATGTCATCCTGCATCTTCTGCTGAGTCAAATTTTGGTAACCGATTGCAGGAGTCAAGTAGCAACCTAACACCCATAATTGAAATTATTTGAATGGGAACCTTAAACTACAATTATTTTATTCATTGCATGTTAAAAATGCATCACTGTATATAAAGAAACAGAGTTGCACTGTAGGTAGACTTAGATCTCCAACACAGTTTACACACAGAGACACAGAGACACGTGCATTTATACATACATCAACATTTTTTAAAAATGTAGCATTTATCTTCACAATACCTGAAACGGGTCCCTTCCAGCTATGCAGTTCTAAGATTATTATTGTTACTTTTTATAAAGTGTCACACGTCTTTCACTTTTCATGTACATTATGGAAATGCACACGACAGACCTCTTATTAATTTCATTGGTTGGTTGGTTTTATTTAATTTATTTATGATTAAAACAAGTTGGACTAAAAACACAATAAATTAAGTGTAGGTGTGGTAAGTGAGCTGGAAGGAGAACAGAAGAATCCATGAGGAAAGTCAATCTACAAAGCAACACATTACAAACCATGGTGAAATATTCTGAATGATCTATCAATCTTCTTCTCCTTTTTCTTTTTCTTCTTCAAATTCTATTTCATTTATATCCTGCCTTTTGTCACAGGAACTCAGAATTATGTTTAAAATTTATGTGTTGTGGTTAAAACTAGGTTTTTTTTTTAAAAAAAAAACAGTATCAAGGTACTATGACCGCTAATAGAAATAATAGTACTGCTAATGATTGTCATTGACAAAAACATCAACATCACCCAGAATTCATTCAGAGCTGTTCCTGAAAGTTCAGCCTATTTCCTATATTTAGTATATGAAAAATCTTTAAAGCAGCCCTGCCTGCAAATTCATAACTGAGGAAATGAGAAATCTGCTTTTCCTATATCATTTAAAGAAACGGCTCTTTGATTTCTAACACATATACATTATTAATCCGGTGCTCGAATTTTGTGGCTTTTATGGATGCTGCTTTGTTTCTCTTCTTAATCTGAGAGAGGACTTTCAAGAAAGCATCTTCACATCTGGGATGTATGTCAACAGGAAACTCTTGATGAGGGGCAAGATCTAATGTCACTGAAGGTCAAAACTCTGAGTTGTCCCACTGGCACCTCTATGGAAAGCCATTCTTTGTAGGTATGGCCTCCTTCCCTTTTAGGGTCCACCTCTTTGTGGGTGGAATCTTACCTTGTACACCAAGGAGGGGGAAAGGGAGGAGGTGATATCAAAGAATTCCACAGGCACGCATCAGAGGGATTATGCAAGAAGACAATCATATATTTTTTTTAAAGAGTGCCCGAGAATTCCTGACCAAAGTATCGGTTAGCGCTCAGTCGAGATCAAAAGAAAACGTTAACGCCATGTCATTTCTGGTCTCCTCTGTGATGTTTTTTAGCCTCATCTTCATTAGAATCAAAGAATCCTCGATGGAGAGGCAGCAGGACTGGGGCAGAGGGAGGTGAGAGGAAATGATGTGTGTGTGTGTGTGTGTGTGTGTGTGTAGGTTACCATATCCCTTTAAAATGAGATCATTTGTTTCATTAATATGCAGCATGAGTTGCCAATTGACCAAGCAACAAATGTACATTTTTGTATCTTCAACCCTATGAATATTTCAAAACCGTGGGGGGGGGGGGGGACTGTTTGGCCATTTGGGTTTTCAGCAAAGTCTTATCACCACACACCCCACTCGTGTGTGTGTGTGTGTGTGTATTCTCTTTCAATGAGGGCTTCCCTCTCCCTGCACACCCCAAGGCCTCCCTCCGCCTCTCTCTTTTCTCTTTCCCAGGGTGTCATTAAAAATCTAATGCCAAGAATCGGGACTTGGCAAGGTTTGTGATATAATTTGCAATCTGCGGTGTTTGCTGGCTAGGCCTCAGCCCCCCCCCCGTCCTCTCCCCCTTCTCTCTCTCTCTCTCTCTCTCTCTCTTTTTTTAAAAACCAGCCTGCCTTCTAGAGTCAATAGGGGGCATTCCTCAACTGTCTAAAAGAAAAATAGGAGAATACTAATTAGAATTCTATTGCTCGTAGTCTCCCAGTTGCTGTGCTTATGGATTTCAAGCTTCTTTTGTTTGAATTAAATTGCCAACTTTCTCTTCTTCTTCTCCCCCCCCCCCCCCGTACCTTCCAAACCCTCTTCTTCATTGCAAGAAGCATGAGAGAGAGAGAGAGAGAGAGAGAGAGAACGGGTGCCTTATTTTGCTGAAAGAGGGAGAGCGGAGAGCGATCAGGGGGATTAGAAAAGGCCTTTGCTATAGAAGAACTGAGGAAATGTTGAAATTGTGTTTAAAAATTCCTGGTATGTTTCTCAGTGTTTGACTCCTGTCTCTCTGGCAGGCAGCAGTGGTTGCGGGGGGGGGGAGGAGAGGGGGGGTACGAGATTGGCAAGAGGCAAAGACACACTGCCCCTTTGGCCTGATACTGAAATTCTGGGGAATAGCCGGCATGCTTTTCCCCCAGTTCTGAGCCAGATGGTTGAAGCCTGCATAAAACCTTGGGATGAGATCACAGGGCTTGTTCATAGCAGAACACACAACAACTACTGTTATTCTGTTAATACCTCCTTTTGTGTGCCATTGTGGGAGGCAGAGAGAGAGAGAAACTGGGAATCAGGAGGGGAGGAAGAAGGATGGCCGATAGAGATGTCATAAAAGCGAAGAAGAATGAGGAAATCATATTCGACATTGATTTGCTTTCAAAACCTTTTTTTTTTTAACGAAATCTTCTTGGATTAAAATATCACATAAACTGTACACTTGTGCCACCCAGATGCTCTGGTGTGGGTGTAAATTTTGTGAGTTGCCCAATGAAACAGACTGGAAAGTTATGCCATATGTAGAGCATTTTATCTTTCTGGAAAGAGAACAGGGATGTCTCATTAGATTTCCATTTAAAACATCACAAAATGTCACAAAATCATGATATGTCGCAAGAAATTCACATGATGACTCATTCGAGGCTGATCCACCATGGCTTAATTTCAGACATTGATAATGTTTTCTTAAAAACATGAGCCAAAATTATTCCCACTATATTTGAATTTGTTGTCTATAAAAAACTGTCATTGATTTGTCCACTTTGGCAATTTATTTGCAAAGCACTGGTCCCACCTTCAATACTCCCTCATTATTATTTTTACAAATGTATGATTTTCCCTATCAAATTTGCATTTTTCTGTTGTCATCCATTGGAGTATTTTTTTAAAAAAAAATCACTCGATGATAACTTTCTTTTCCCTTTGAAAAATTAGCAACTTCGTTTATATGTGACCCTTCACAAAATGAGCTTATGAACAAACCTATTGAATTCACAAAATACGAACAGTAAGAACCAACTCAACCCAACCCAACCATAACCCCCTCCCCCCAAAACCCCCAAACAGAAACAAATGAGGGACGGCCAAAATTGAAATGAGAATGCAAGATTAATTGGGCCTAGCATTACTTTTATTGAAAGTTTTGTGTGTTCACTCATCATGTGAATTATTCTAATAGTTTTAAACATTTCACTTAAAAATGTGAATAGGTCATGCTGAATTTTAATGTTTTTATGGTACAGCCGATGAAAAAGTGAAATAGTGTGCTAGTAAAAGTCAAACATTGGTTCCTCCCCCACCCACATCCCTATGAGAAAGGTCCAAGAATATATTGAAATATATTTGTGTCTACTCTATTATTTATTGTTGTCTGTTCTTCAAAATACAAGGAGTAGCTCCATTTGTCAGGACTGAGGACCATTCAAATAGTGGAAATTATTTATTCACTCACAGTTACTACATTTATAAGATCATACTTGTTCTGTATTCTGGAGAAGAAAAACTAGCCACAAATATGTTTGATTTTTTTTTTAAAAAAAAAAACCACATCCCTCTTATTTTGGTTTGGTTCCTTCTTTCTTCTTGTATATTCCTGTGCTGTCATGTTGGATGCACACATCAAAATACATACAAGACCACCCTTTATTGTTCTGAACGCTGTCCTAAAATACCCGATTCTCACCCCCGACACACACACACACACACACATAGAGACACACGTACATGATAGCATCTCAAAGGCACGAAGAACGGAGGGCGAGAAATGCAGGCAGAAGTCATTTTCCGCCCTTAGCTCTCGAGGGCGGCTCTATTTTTAATTAACAGTATGTCACACAGTAACCTTTCCCTGCCTTCGTGCTGCATGAATATTTTATTTGCATTACTATAAAGTCCACAAATAATTTGATTATCATTTATGGTATTGACAATGGTGTGTTTGAGACGTGTATTTACGGCACTGCTTCTTTAAGTCCTTAAGGAGCATAGAGCACTCCCAACAAGTCCGTGCTTTGATGTTTACAGTATCACGGAAACCCTGAAGCCAGGCTTGCTTGCATCTCTTTGAATTACTTTCCCCAATTCCAAGCCTCCACAAATCCAGCCCGCCTTTATCTGTTCTTGTTATAAAAAGTGGCAGGAGGCAGAGCCGCAGAATGACCCACAAGATGGCACCTGTCACCAATCTGATTTCTCCTGCCTTAAGCAGGCCAAATTTTGCCTGAACCTGCTGTGGCCTCTGTCATATCCTCATTTTCCCTTCCTCTCTTGGCTCTCCTCCTTAATCCCGTTTGCGCTGGCTGAAGCTGCGTTTATCCAGCATCCAAACCTTTATTTTCCCTCTCTTTTATTTTCTCTCCTGCTCTCAGAAGCCCTTCCCCTTCTAACAAGCCAAAGTAAAACTAATTTGAAATTTCTGTCCAGAATTCAAACAGGAAAAAAATAACATTTTCCCCAAATTTAGCCCTTCCTTCCTTCCTTCCTTCCTTCCTTCCTTCCTTCCTTCCTTCCTTCCTTCCTTCCTTCCTTCCTTCCTTCCTTCCTTCCTTCCTTCCTTCCTTCCTTCCTTCCTTCCTTCCTTCCTTCCTTCCTTCTATCCAAGGTGATCTGCTGCTTTTATTACAACTAAGTAGATTGGCCCAGATGAGCATTCAAAATGCAAGACCAAAGGTGAATGGGGTTTATTAGAGTTCCAGTGATGCTGTTTTGTTTTTACTCAATGGGAAGGTAATACAGGCAGGTGATGCATATAGTAAGCAAGCTTGGAAAGACCTGTTGGTTGTCTTTTTAATCTGGACCGCCTAGTGCCATCTCCTGCAATGAGGAAAGCTAGATATAATCCATATTAATTGGTTATCAATGCTCCCACCTTCCCATTTTTAACCTCGCACAAAATGTAAGGGATTACCAAGTCACCAAAAAATTCTAGAATACCCCAAAAAGTTGACACTTCTGTGGGCAGCAGGAGAGGGGAACACATTGGATTCTGGGCCTGGAAGTCTTCGGTTCATCTGAAGCATGAATTCAG
The DNA here is from genome assembly GCA_037013535.1 of Intellagama lesueurii. Lineage (NCBI taxonomy): Eukaryota > Metazoa > Chordata > Lepidosauria > Squamata > Agamidae > Intellagama > Intellagama lesueurii. The sequence continues at coordinate 7,826,570 of JBAJHW010000011.1, forward strand.
ATGGAAGTGATTCTTCAAAGGTTTATAAAATGCAGATTGCTACCTTTAAAAAAAAATGCAAGTGTTCTGTAGATTAACAGCAATGGCTCATTCTTTTTCCATAAAATTTTGGTTTCAAATGTTGCACACAATAATCCAGAGGAGTATACGGTTTGGGCTATGAACTTTAAACTAGGGATGTGGATTCAGATTTGGAAATATTAAAAATGCATTGAATGATGCCATGTTTGGATAGTTCTGAAAATATCCACATCCAAATTTGATAGCTCCAAATATCTGTGATGATAATTCCTAATATTCAGAGTCATTTATTCCTATAGATTAGAAAGCAAAAGGCTAGGTTTCTGCTTGTTAGTGAAACAATTTCTCAGGCATACTGGAGTGATTTCTTGAATAAAGAAACTTAAAGACACTCTGACACCAAGAGTGGAGGGCAGAGAACCCAGTGTCTCCTGATAGGGGTTGCCATGGGTTTCCCAAGGAAGGAGTCTGAGGAGAGAACACAACTTGTAATTGATATTTGTACGTACTAGTGAAATCTAGAATCAGGCACAGACACCAGAAGGTATTCTTTCACATCGATTCTTTCCAACTGAAAGGTGGGCACAGCTGTTTATATATCTGTTGTTAGGGTATGCTCTGGTGCAAGCCTGCACTGTAGCACTTTTCTCTGTGTCCTTTTCTGAACTCTCAACTTACATTGCATCTCATTGTACTTTGTTGTCTTAATATAGTTAGGAATAAGATTTAGGATTAGTAGATTCACAGATTAACATGTTATAAATCAACAGGGAAATATTATATTAGGTTTAGGCCTCTTTGGGGTGTATCTGGTAGGGGTATACACTAACAGCCAGTATGGCCCAGGCATCAGGAAATATCTGTAATGGACACATTGATTGAACCTTGAACAGTGTGAATGCCAGCAGGAAATGCCAGCAGCAGTGGAAAAGCAGAAGAAAAATCACGTTGGGGAGTGAGCAAATACCCTGGGCAGTACTGAAGAAAGAAGATTCTCTTATTGGTCATACTGTTTAGTGGACAAGACAGCAGTCCCATTGCCACACCTACCCAAACAGACTCCTTCTTAGCCCATTAAAACAAGGGATCTGTCCTTAGTGAGGAGACAACCATCTTTAGCTTTTGTTTGTTTAGTCGTTAAGTCGTGTCCGACTCTTCGTGACCCCATGGACCAGAGCACACCAGGCCCTCCTGTCTTCCACTGCCTCCCAGAGTTGGGTCAAATTCATGTTGGTCGCTTTGATGACACTGTCCAACCATCTCGTCCTCTGACGTCCCCTTCTCCTCTTGCCTTCACACTTTCCCAACATCAGGGTCTTTTCCAGGGACATTTTTCTTCTCATGAGATGGCCAAAGTATTGGAGCCTCAGCTTCAGGATCTGTCCTTCCAGTGAGCACTCCGGGTTGATTTCCTTCAAAACGGATAGGTTTGATCTCCTTGCAGTCCAGGGGACTCTCAAGAGTCTCCTCCAGCACCACAATTCAAAAGCATCAATTCTTCGGCGGTTAGCCTTCTTTAGCTAGGTGATTCCAATTTTTCAGGGCTTGGTGGGCATGATGGAGGGAATAATGAAGGAGCAGTCTAGGCACATGGAGGATCCCTCAGAAGGAGAACAGTATTTTCCAGCCTGAAATGGTGGACCTGGCTAGCAAGCCAAAGGACCAGCTCCACTAAAGGTTCACCTCCTTGTGAAAGGAAGAGGATTAGGTTCTAGCAAACCCTCTCGGAACCCCAAACTAAACAACGAGCAATGGATATCAACTGGTCATACTCTTCCCCTACAGTGGAGATAGCTGACTTTCATTTTGGTGGTGGTGGTGGTGGGGGGGGTTGTGTGTGCGATCACTGTACTATGGGTTTACTTTTAATCCAAACTTTAAAGGCACTATCCAAGGTGCTGAACCTATTTAGAGGCTGGAGTTCAGAACAGAGTTGTAAAGTTCAGACTAAAATCCAGATTACATTCTCCACCCTGTGACATCATCATCACCAGCCTCTCCTGCTTCCACACTTATATGAAATGTTATGTATCTTTATTTAAGTTACAGAAACAATTTGGCACTTCTCTCTCTGCAAATTAGCACATGCAGACATACACAGTATAGGCCTCTTCCAGCTCCATTATTCTAGGATTCTAGATCAGTGAATTTCACACGGTAGTATATCTGCTATTGGTAGAACAAAGAAGTTGTCTAGTTGTTATACTCTGCATTTGGCACAATCACTAAGTGTCAGAGGACACCAGGAAATCCTTTAAAAATGTTTTGCCTCTTTGTGTGTGTGTATTGTTTAAGGGGAAAATGATGACTATGTAGTATTCATAATGACTATAATAGAGTTCTTGAGATCCCAAAATTCTGAATTTTTAAAATTCCAAATTCTTAATCTGAAGGACTGTAATTCTGAATTCTGAATCTGAATTCTGAATTCCAAATCCAAATTTTGGTGCTACTTTAAACAGAATTTTTAAGGGCTAACTCTAGGCTGTGGAACTCCTTGCCAAGGTATATAGTATCCTGCTAGGTGGACAGCTCAGTGGTTCAGAGATCTGGCTGCAGAGCCAGAGGTTGGGAGTTCAACTCTCCACTGTGCCTTCTGAGAGAAGAGCCAGCCTGTGTAGCCTTGGGCAAGTTACCCAGTCCTAGAGTTGCCATAAATCAGAATTGACTTGACAGCATGCAGTTATTATTATTTATAGTACTCTAGGCCAGCAAAACAAAACAAAACAAAAGAGAGAACCACATGAGTGCCTCTGTTCAGCTTTGGCAACTAACGAAGAAACAAACAAGCTAACAAACAAAAAAATACAACACAACAAACACAGCTTCCAATGTATTTCTGGGCCCAGTTTAAACGGCTAGTCATGATCTTTAAAGGCCTTTACAGCTTGTGCCCAGTCTATCTGAAAGGCCGTATCTCCCTATATGATCCCCCATGTGCATTATGATCTTCAAGCAGGCGCCGTCTCTTGGTCCCATCACTTCCACAAGCACATCTGGTGAGGACCCTTAGAGAGGGCTTTTTCTGTGGGTGCTCTCAGAACACCATAATCTCCTTCCTTCCTTTCCTTAGACTGCCAGCTGAGGACTTGCCTCTTTAGAGAGGCTTTGGGAGAATCAACAGGCAACCCAGATGAGGAGGTCATTTAAAATTTGATTTACAGTTCTTGAATAATGTTTTAAAATATTTATATAGAATAGTTTTAAATTGTAATCAACTGTTGATTTTTGATTTTTGTACACTGTCTCAGGTCCCCTCAATTAAACTTCCAAGATTCCTCTAAGAAAGTGTGTGCCTATCAAATCAGGTTGCATATGCGGGTAAGTTGTATATTTATTGCATTTTTAATTTATTTTTGAAAATATACATCATTATCTTCATAAGGAAGACTCAACGCAGCTTCCAAAAAAGCTCACAAAACCTAGTCACAAGCCTGTTGTGGAGGGTTTCCACTGACAGATGTCTGTCATCATCTCATATAACTAATTCATTTCATGTCCACAAATATATCCATGCAACATCTGCCAAAGCTACAAACACAACCAGAAAGTGTCTGATCCTATAGCCCCATTCCTTTGTTATTAGGGCTCTAAATAGGTTTTCTGATCAGACATGAAGGCCAATTTAGGGTTTTTGAATTTACCCTGATTCTCTCTAGAGCATTTGGGATGATTTGTTCTGCATCCCAACCCTGAGTCCGTTTCTAAGATTTCTGTTGATCTGTATTGGAAAAACAAAATGGCAATAACAATTGTGGTTTTTCATCCAGGTGGCTTCAGGTGTTTGTGAACTAGTTAAAGAGGAGAAGGCTGAAGTCATTGCTTTGAATAAAAAACTTTTTGCTTTGAATAAAAAACTTTCGGGAAAAAAATTTGGTTTGTATCATCCCATCGCCAAATCTTTGGCTTTGATTCAGACCCCTTGCAAGTAGGTCCAAATCAGGCCAATTCAGTTAGCAAGTTGAGAAATGTTCAAACATGTCAGGAAGGGAGCATCCCTACCCCCATCAAGTAGCAATCTCAGTTCCATCAGTCTCCAGCACGTGCATGCTGGTGAGTGGAGCAGATCCCATCATCCAGGGCTGGAAAAGCTTGCACGTAGTAGTATCTTTCTGTCTTCAGACTCAAAAGAAGTGACCACGGAAAGGGCTGAGTCGAGGCACTCGTCTCCTCACTTATTGCTGCAAATGTAATAATAATACCTGGGTGCCATGAAATCGACTCTGACTTATGGTGATCCTTTCCAGTGTTTTCTAGATATGAAGTAGACAGGAGTAGCTTATGATTCCCTTCTTCTGCAGGTGTTCTGGGACCTTGAGGTTTGCCCATGGCTATGCCCATGTACAAACACCCCCACACATGAGTGAATATGGCTTTAGAACAGGGAACTTCCAATCCACATTCTTACCTTGGAGAGATTTGAAATGGTGGTTGTCGTTGTTGTTGTCATCATTCCTGGGAATGCCAGAGTTGAAAATAAAGAACTGGGAAACCTAACAAAGTACAGAGACCTGGCCATCGAAACATCACACTTGTGGACGAAACACATTTCATTGGTCCCCGTCATCATTCGGGCTTTGGGAACAATATCAAGAAATTTACACACAGTACGATAAGCAATTGCAGGTCTCAGAAATCACACCATCGGAGCTACAAAAATCAGCAATATTCGGAGCAGCATCCATACTGCGCCGATATTTAAGAGATCCTTAGGTTTTTGGTTATAACTTGTATCTGTTATATAATACCAGTCAATGTTTTTATAATTTTGATTGATTGTGTTTGGTCTTTTTGAATAATAATAATAATAATAGTTGCTTTTCTGAGAGTTGTTATCTCTCAAGGTATTCCAGATTCCTCTCTCTCACACACACACACACACACACGTGTGCGCGCATGCACGCACGCATGCACACACACACACACACACACACACACACACACACAGGAAATGTGCAACAGGATTTGTGAGGCCACCTGGGTTCCCCCAATGCTAGCCACTACCATCTACAAGAGAGATATTCCCTCTTTGTCCATACACAGTGATGGAGTGTCCTCTGTAGATGGTCTACTCAACATGTGTTGAACTCTTCCACCTAAACAGAGACTCTGTATGCACTAGCCTTCATTGAAAACTGTTTCCCATAGTGTCCAAATGCCCCAATGGTGGCAAAATACTTTCACTATGGGCTGAGGCAACAGGGGTAGTTGTGATGTACAACAGTGACAGGGTTGAGGCCAGCACATGGGGTTGCATAAACTCCACCGTGTATTCTTTCAACAAATGTGGATGGGGTTGTCATGTGAACCCTTCTAAGATCAGCTGACCTCACACAGAGGATGTAATAAGAAACTGCATTTACTTGGAACTATATATAAGCTGTAAGGTGGGTCCCCCCTCCCCGTTCATTGATGTAATTGTTAATTTCCTGGTGGAACCAAGTTATCATCAGGAGACAAGCTGAACTCTCTGAAAGTCTCCTATTTAACATTCCTATCCTATTTATTCTACATATCCCACATGCCTCCACATCTTGGACCCCAGGCAGATTACCTATCCAGTGAAATCATTCAGCTTTTAACCCCCACCCCCACCCCTAATCCCACATCGCCAAATGCATTCGTCATGATACCCACTGTGGAGGCTGATTTTAGCACGTCTATTTCAGGCAGTCAACCTGCATTGGCTTCTCCATGCTAAGAAAGACAGAAAATTGTTAAGGCAGTTTTTGCTGGTTTGGTACCAGACTCATAGGAGTTCTTCCATTATCTCTCTCTCCCCACCCACCCCCAATTGTGTTTTTTTGGGGGTGGCCCAATGTAGCCTCCCCATGGTGTACAAGTGCTCCCCTGTAGGACCTCTGAAGTCTAAACATGGCCCAGTTTGATCAAGGGCCTATCTCCAGCCCTGACGCACACCGACACCCTTCTCAGTTTTGGCTGTTCACCAGGGCCTCCACAGACTTATTTCCACTTCCCACTGAGAGCCCACCAGCGGGCGGTGAGCAAATATTCCCTTCCATCTGTTCCACAGGGGGGAGAAAAAGAGGGAGAGACTTCCTGATGGAATGTTTTTAACTGAGTGGAAATGTCTCCAAAATTATGGGTGTGTGGTGACTGGGAATAGATAGCTATGGTGCTGAAGGACTGCAGTTAACCCCATCTACAGCTGGTATAACAAAACAAATAACAGAAAGATTCCTTGCATGTCAAGGACAGCTACTATTTTTGCTTTTCCTTTCGTATTATTATTATTTCTTTTCGTAAAAAAAATTAAAAAAATAAAAATCACTCTTCGTACACAGCATTTCCTGTGCAAACACTCTTATTTCTGCTACTTTTGACTACCATCCTGCACACACTTGGGAGTCATGTTTAAGGTCAGCCAGTATACATTAACACTGCCTGAAGTTGTTGTTGTTTTTTAAATACTCCTCACGTTGGAAACGACAAGCTTGTAACACAACACATAAAAATGAGGAGTCATTCATTATTTATTAAAACAGGGAGAGGGGAAGGGGGAGAAAACGCAGGAGGTTTGAGCGGATTTCCCCCCCCCCTCATTTTCACAGGGGTTCTCTCCAAAAACTCCATGAAACCAAAACGTTGGCTACTTTTAAGAAAAGTCGCGTCCTGATTTCTCAAGGGCTGTAGACTAGGATTGAGTTTATTTAATAGAGGCATTTTCCCAATGCAGATAGAGATGGTAACAGCTAAAATTTTCAGTTCTAAATAGTTTATTATTATTATTATTATTATTATTATTATTATTATTATTATTATTATTATTATTATTATTATTATTAAAAAACACCAGGCACAGTCAATCAAAATTATAAAAACATTGACTGGTATTCTATAACAGATATAAGTTTTAACCAAAAACCTAAGTATCTGTTAAATATCAGTACAGTATGTATGCTGTTCCTAATACTGCCATTTTTTTTGTAGCTCTGATGGTGTGATTTCTGAGATCTGCAACTGATTATAGTATTGTGTGAACTTTCTTGATATTGTTCCCAAAGCCCCAATGACGACGGGGACCACTGAAATGTGTTTCGTCCAGAAGCAACTGTTGTTGTTGTTGTTGTTGTTGTTGTTACTTCTGCTAGAACATCCAAACACACCAGCTGCAGACAGGTGCAAAAGATTTAGATGTAGAATTCAACAACAACAAGAGCAACAGCAACAACAACAACAGAGCTACAAAAAAACAGCAGTATTAGGAACAGCATACATACTGTACCAGTATTTGACAGGTACTTAGATTTTTGGTTAAAACTTGTATCTGTTATAGAATACCAGTCCATGTGTTTATAATTTTGATTGACTGTGCCTGGTGTTTTTTAATAATAATAATTCTGAGCCCAAGAATGTGTTTTAAAACATCAGAACTGAACTGGCCTCACTGCCCTTCCACATTAACAGCCAAAGCTTGTTGCCTGAGCTTTTCTTCTCTTTGGTATTGACAGTATGTGGCCCAAGCCGTGTGTGGTGGGACGTCTCACCCCACCCTCCTACTTGGGCCTGAGGCTGCAACAAACATTTGCAGATTTTTCTCAAAAAAGGGTATCCTTACACCGAGACACCCATCAAAAAAGGGCCAGACACTGAGATTAGTCACTCCTGCTTGAGATTGACAACCAAGACTTTTCAGTGACAGCATTAGCCAAGTTTCTTAGACAAAAAGCATTGTTTTCTGTAGGATAAAATAATATTTCATGCAAAATATGAGGGTTTTGCACACAAAAAATCTTAGAACTTCAGGGCTGGAAGGAACCCTATAGAATGATCATTGAGTCCAGTTCCTGTCAAGGAGGCATAGTGGGGAATCGAACACCCAAGCAAAGGAAAATGTACAAAAACATTTGCGTAACCTAGTGAAATGTGGAAATTTCTCACCCTCAATTATTAAAACAAAAGAAGCAGAGATTAAAATTCTTAGAGGACCATGGGTTTCCACAACTCTGTTGCTTCTGCATTAGTTTGTACAGATTGTTGGTAGATTGGACCACCAGAGCTCTGTAGTTTGAACCCTTCATTGTGCTGGAGAAAAGCCACCTAAATTGATCTGGAGCCTGTGTGGATAATGGGATTATATGTCCTGCCACCTGCATGGCTGTTCCTGAGAATAGCCAGAAGGAGTAACTGGGGGAACAGTTCTGAATGCTTTCTGTCTTTGATAATTCTAGAAGGGTCACCACAATGTAGAACTGACTTGATGGCACATAATTATCATTAATTATGTATCATATGAATCATGTAGTGAAAGCATAGGGAAACCCAAACCCTTGCTAATCTGTCAAAAATCTACCAGTCAATAGATTTGGCTGGCAAGATTCTGAGAGTTTTTCTGTTCTTCCATGAAAAAATTCCTGGGTGAGTTTTTTTTTTCCCCCTTGCAAAATAAGGCATGTCACAAAATCAACTCATTCTGTGCCTATTACCAGCTGGTGATAATGCTCACTGCAGTTCTTCTTGCTGTGGTGGTTCTGTGTTGAAGTTACCTCTGACTCATGACAACCCTACGAATGAGTGCCATCCAAAATATCCTATTGTTAATTGTTGTTGTTTAGTCGTTTAGTCGTGTCCGACTCTTCGTGACCCCATGGACCAGAGCACGCCAGGCCCTCCTGTCTTCCACTGCCTCCCGGAGTTGGGTCAAATTCATGTTGGTCGCTTCGATGACCCTGTCCAACCATCTCGTCCTCTGTCGTCCCCTTCTCCTCTTGCCTTCACACTTTCCCAACATCAGGGTCTTTTCCAGGGAGTCTTCTCTTCTCATGAGATGGCCGAAGTATTGGAGCCTCAGCTTCAGGATCTGTCCTTCCAGTGAGCACTCAGGGTTGATTTCCTTCAGAATGGATAGGTTTGTTCTCCTTGCAGTCCAGGGGACTCTCAAGAGTCTCCTCCAGCACCACAGGTGCACCTGCTCAATTCTTGCAGACTCAAGGCCATGGCTTCCTTAACAGAAACAATCCATCTCATGTTTGGCATTCCTCTTTCCCTGCTGCCTCCAACTTACTCTGGCATTATCAGCTTTCCCAGCGAGTTGTTTCTGTCCTTAATATGACCAAAGTACAACAGCCAAGGTTCACCAGCTGATTGCAAAGCTGTCTGCTTGTGTGTCATGCCTGTGATTCTCCCAACACTTTCTCGCCTTTTCCCATGGCACACAGAATCATTGAATCATAGAATCATTAAGTTGGAAGGGTCTATAAGGCCATCAAGCCCAACCCCCTGCTCAAGGCAGGAATCCAAATTAGAGCAGATCTTTAATTATCCATTTTTTTCCCCTTGAATGCCACCAGCACTCAGCACCTCTGTGATTAGGTTCGTTATAAGTTGGAAGCAGTTCCTCTCTTTTGGCAGGCAATGACAAGGGAGACTCTTTTTGAACATGAACAGTTTTATTATTCTGAACATTTGGAGAATCAACAATTACTTCAACTGGTTCTAATAAACTGATATCATTTAACTGTCCATAACAAGGAGTCAACAGTTCTGCTTTGGAATTGGTGTAATTTAAGAAGGGGCTGGCCCAAAGCGCTCACGATCCATCGGTTTTTGTAGAGGGGTGCTCCTCACCACACAGATAGTCCCACAACAGGGATGCCTGGCCCAGTCACCTTCCAGAGGTGGGTGATTGAATGAGGAGTCCAGCCAGACCACCTTCTTCCAGCGACCCTGTCCTCTTGGGTACACCACCAGCGTCCATTCCAATGGATCCAGCGGGACGTCTTTGGGTTTATTAGTGTCTGGATTAGGTAGTAGTCCTCCCGACTTCAAATTGGGAAAGTCCTCCAATAAACTTCTCATTCTATCATAATCGTTTCCACTCTCTCTATCTCCTCTCACTTTCTTCTCCTTCTCCTCTCCTGCCACCGCGATTCTGAATTCTCTCCTCCCTTTCTGATCTTGTATATCCTCCTCCCAAACTGGTAAGATCAACTCCTCCCCTTTTTCTCCCTCTTTCTCTTCCACTAAACAAACCTCAATCTTTTCTTTTACCTCCTTCAATTCTCTCTTTCTTATTTCTTCTACATTCTCCCTTCCTTTCAATGTCTCTCCTTTTTTGTCTATTTCATCTCGTGCAGATATCGTTTGTGAAGGGGACGGCTCACTCTCTCTTTTCTCCTTTTCCTCTATCTCTCTTTCACAACCTCCCAAATCCATCCCTCTTCTTAAATTTTGGCCATGAAATGTCAGGGATCAGGATGATGCTGAACCAGCAACCCTGCAATCTTGTTGCTATTTTACTGATAAGTTCTGTTAAAGTTCTGGCAAAATATTAAAAAATGATACCCAGCCTCCTTTCATGATGAATTGACACTTTGCTACTATTTTTTCTGCTGCTTATCCTTTGGTCAGATTGCTGTTATTGTTATTTCCCAAGAAGTTGCTTCTACTTTATGGTGGATTTATTGCAAACTGAAGGCTTCTTTTATCCAGTTCATCCATCACAGTTTAGGTCTTTCTTTTTTCCTACTGCCTTCCACTTTTCCTGCCATGATTGTCTTTTCCATTATGTTTAAATTAAAATAGCACCATTTAAGTCATTATTTCCCATTGAAAAATGGATGCAAAATACTCTACTACCTAACAATATCATCTCCATCTTCTGCTGTATTTGGTCTCACTTACCTCAACACCCAGCCCAGTGGTAGCACTGTTATTCCATCTGGGCACTGTTAAGTTTAACAGAGCCACTCTGTGCTCTCTTTCAGGTTACTGTCATAACTTTGTTGCCTACATTTACTGCTGCCTGTTCTGCTGTGTAGTAGTTATAGCTACTTAAAGTATTTGTTCATAGCTGGTTGATTTTATAATATTTGTCTGGAATGAATGGATGGATGGATGGATGGATGGATGGATGGATGGATGGATGGATGGATGGATGGATGGATAGAGAGAGAGAGAGAGATAAATAGATAGATAGAGAGATAGAGAGATAGATAGAGAGATAGAGAGATAGAGAGATAGAGAGATAAATAGATAGGAAATGTTTCTTTTGGGGGTTCTAATTCTTGGAATTCCTCTTCCAGCATGTGTATTTGGGACATGGGATTCTGGAACTTGCGCTCAAAACAGTTGGTATCCTAAACCCCAGTTAATGCCTTCTAGATGCTTCAGTTGCCTCTTTCTCATCCTCTCCACTCACCCTTGATTCTACACAGCTGAATCACCTGTCTGTCTGGAAAGATTGGCTTCTTCACCCTGCAGCCCATCATCCTTTTCATGATAAAGGAGTGGCATGGATGCCTTCTCAAGGAAAACTCATCCCTACCTTTTGACCTAAAGGAAATAAACCCAATGTGGTTCTCCCTCTTTCTGTGGCTGCAAGCTTCAGATGAGATCCTGAGGGTCCCTCCTTATGAGGCATGTAAGTGACACCAGTCATACATCAGATGGCACTAGAACACTTTCATGCTTCCTTCTACTTTAGAGGTTTGGACAAGAAGTCCTTCCTGATCATCAAAGATAAGCAAATTGTCAGTTCATGGGCATTCTTGCCTTTAGCTCCAATTTCCATTGTCCTCAAGTGCTGCCAACATGGGCGTGGCTATACTATATATCTTTATTCCACCCACTCCCACACTTGCTACTGTGATGGTCCTTCATGTTCATTCAAGTTGTTCATTCGGGGTGCAGAAGCAAGCTTCCCATTGGGCTGCGCTGTCCAGACTGCACAGTTCTGAGCAACCACAGTGAAGGGAATTCTGCACCTACCACACTTATTTTAGCATTCAAAATAAGCAAAAATAATGCCTTTTGTGAGAAATTCTACATTATCTCAGCAATATCTATCACAATTGACAACCTCCATCTCCCCAACCTCAATTTTGTTTTTCAAACACCCCTTGGAGTCACACTACCCAGTTTGGGAAGCAATGTACTAGAGGTTAGATAGAAGAACTGGAGGAAAATATCTTCATTCTGTTTTTTGAGGGATGCTGGGTAAGTTGCCCTAAGTGGTCCCTCCTCCACCTTGTTTGTAGACATTGTGGTGCTGAGCAGATTGAGGACTGCACAATCAAATTCACTGATTATACTTTATTCTTGCTTTCAGCTCCCTACATCCACATATGGGTTTGGTGGGGTCAGGACTGGGTTCATTGAGATGGAGACCCCAGTGATTTCAGACATGTGGTCCAGCCCCTTGCTGTGGACAAAGCAACTGGAGCAATGGCAGCAGTGGTTGACAGGCCCTTACTCGCACTTACTCCAGCACGCAGGTATTGGATCACCTTGCAAAACCTGAGATGCACTGCTTCTCACATTACAAAGTTATAGAACTCACTGATGCAAGCTGGTCACTTACTAGGATGGCATCTGAAAGAATAACAGTGTTGGGGAAAAGAACTAAGCATGTCCATAGAGAAGGATCTAGACGTGGCTATTAGCCATGAGAGCAGCAGCTCTTTGCTAAAAAGCAAGGGAAAGCTATTCTCAAAACACTAACTCTCAGAGACAACTAACAGAGGGTGTATCACCTCCATCCAGCTTTTCAGAAGCATATCTCAGGCCACAGAAAGTTGCATCTGATGGAACTTCTGGGTTGATCTTTCAGGAGAAGACTTGGGTTCCCACAAAACTACCTTTTCTATGTAATGTTTTTATCCTGTTCAGAACTTGGTTTGGGTCCTCCTTCCTGTGTTTATGGAATACGACTCACATGCACATGTCACATTTCCTGAACAGCTCTGTGTGCTTCATCAGCACTGGTGAATATGTCTATACTAGATTTTATGCCTTTGTATATTAACCTTAAAGCCTTTCTCTTTGCTGATTCTTTTCTATCAACTCTCAACAAAGTTGTGAAATCTTTCGGAAGGAGGAACCTTTTTCTTTTCCCATCTTCTTCCCTATATGGAAAATATAAAGTCTAATCTGAACTCAGCCTTCAGGAAAGAGAGGGCAATCCATCTGAATAAATAGTACCTAAAAGGTTGGTGATTAACTCCATCTGCAAGGAGCAAGATCACACAGCTATTTTCCTCCTGCCAAGGAATAAATCCATGGATGAGATTCTCGTCTCTTTTTCTCCCCCTTTTCTTTTCCTTTTTTCTCCTCCTCCTGTAGGGCCGTCCTCGTTGGAGAATTAGGAAGGCAAGATCAAATGCACGGCAGGGTAAGGAACCAGAGAGCGTGCAAACTTTGCCCATTGCTCAGGGACAATGATGCTGAAAGATTAACCCACCCTCTCAATTAACACCTCACATGAAAATCCCGGCAAGGTCATGGGATCTGTGCCGCAGCTTGGTCAATCAACGGTTGCCTGCTTCCATACAAACCCAGATCGAATGCAGAATTAACTGTGTTCCCCAAGCCCTCGCTCACAGTCTCGCCTCAAATTAAGCCCTTGCATGGAGGAGATACGAAAAGCATTTCTAATTAGGGTCTGAGGTTACTGGTTAAAACGCCGTCGAGCCGTCTCCCAGCCATTCTTTGCCGTGTGGGGAGGGTGTGTGGTGTTTTTTTTTTCATATATCATTTTAATTAAACTCAGATACTATTTAATTCCTACCTGCATATATTTAGTGCTACTTGAATGCAGACCCGATAAAATATATTGCTGATCCCCACTTAGCTGCCACAAGGACTTATTAAAGGGAGGGCGACCATTTCCTAGATCTTTGTGGGTCTCTGAGCAATAATTACTTTCCTCCTTTACTTTATCAAATGAAAAGCATAATATATTTCCCTCTCCCGTAAATAGATTTCTTCTTCTTCTTCCTCCCCCCCCCCCTTGTGAAACCTTGGTGTCACCATTCTCTTCACAAAATTATAATTAGAACTCCATAGTTGTATGTCAGTCGTGGTGTTAAAATTCATTTCACATACTTGTTACTTCCTTAAAATCGCAGGCCTTTCTGGAACTCTCAGTATTGACACTTGAGAGGATCTTCTTCCTGCCACTGACCCCCACAACCACAGCCCCCTCCTTCTCCCCCACGGCGCATGGAAATATAATGGGATTCTTTTCCATGAACGGAGAACAATGTGCACCTTTTGGAAAAATTCTGCTCATTGATGAGGGGTGCAATTCCATTCCTGACCAGATTTGCTAGGGTATGATTAGCAATCTGGATCCTTGCCGCCCATTTTTAATATCTTCTGTGATCCCTTTGAGCCTCTGAACTGAGCTTCCTGCATACAAAAGTCAAGTTCTGTCATTTCCAGATGTGTCGGGGCTACTAAGAGAAGAGCAGCCAGCTTCAAAAATGAATGAAAGGTATGTCTCTGCCCATGTTTTCTCAGCCACAATGGGGTCTTCTGAGATGTCTCTGTGTGATCCATGATGTTGGCCTGGTCTCCTTTCTGTGACTCACGTAGAAGAGAATAAATTCTTACTCCTGCGTGTGCTAGAAGAAAGGAGGGCAAGCTGTGGTCTTAAAACTAATGGAAACGTCATCGACAAGCAATCATACAAGATCTCTGGTAAGAGAGGAGGAGGAGGAGGAGTGAAACTGGTAGAAGATCAGCAGGAGAAAAAGAGAAAGGAAGGAAGAATAGGAAATGAATGGAAAAAAGATGGAGACGTTTTATGAGATGGAAAATAAATTAGAGGATAGGAAAAGAAAGGTGAGGGCAGGAAGAAGAGTTAGAAAGGCAGAGAGAAGGGGCAGGATTATGAGAAAGAAAAGAATGAGAGGAAAAAGGGGTAGCATAAAGACTATCAGCATCAGAAAGAGAAGAGTAAGAAGGAGAAAGAGAAGGAGGGGAAGAGATAGAGTGAGCAAAATGGAGGGAAGAAGAGAATTCTTGTGATAAAGAAAGGAGGAGAGACAGGAGAAGAGGGAAAAAGAAGGGAGAGGAAAAAGAAGGAAAGAAGGAAAAGGAGAGGGTAAGAAAAAAAAACTAGTAACAGAAAGTGTTGGCTCTACCCAATGCAGTTTGCAGTCCTCCCATACTGACGGGAGATACTGACGTACGTATGGCCTCTGGCATATAACCCCTGAGAGAATGAGATGCTCGAAGGCAGTCTTTGGGGGAACCTTCATTGCTAATCCCTCATCCGTGTGAACTGGAACCTTAACTTTCATGGAGGTTCTCCCTCTTCACACTCATTGCCCTCTATGGCTAGAAGATTGGCAGAAGATCCAGGGATCAGGGTAGAGTGCTCGCCTTTTGCACATAAAAGCTTTTGACTTAGATCATAAGCCCTGGGCCTGGATGGATGGATCTGTTCATTTCTGGCTGGTTTCTTCCCTAAAGATCTCAACTTTCTTCCATTCTGAATGTGAAAAAGTCTAGAAAGTGAATTGGAGGAAATGTCTATTTTTTTAAAAAAAAAGAAACGACATTTAATTCTTTTTCTTTCTTTTTTTTCTTCTTAAGGAAAAGCCCCACAATCGCTTATCTTAGGAACCCTTCTCCATCAAAAACTGAAATCTTTCAACCTTGCTCCCAAGTAAAAAACCAAAATGACTCTCCATTTCCCATCCCTCTTCTCAGCTCTTTGGAGCTATTCAAGGTGCTGCTTTTCTAGGCTGAAGATTCCAGTGTTTGAATGACTGGGCCATCTTCACATACTGGTTCTATTTCATGCGTACCTGGACCATGGTCTGTGATGCACAGTGGGGAATCGAACTCCCAACCTCTGGCTCTCTGACCTAACTCACTGAACTATCCAGGCAGCTTTAGCGCTAATAGCACCCACCATAGCATGCATCTTTTTGACATCAGAGACCCAGTCTACATGAACAGCTCACCAACTGTAACACTGCTCCCATAGAGTGACATTTCATTAATGTCACTTATATAAGAACAGTGCATGTTTCTAAGGTTTTATTTTATGGTAGTTCTGTATTTAGTGCTTTGATTCTGAAAGCATTCTACCAATTATAAATGAGCTGATGACAAAGCGGGCAAATAGAGACGGTTCCTGTCAAGTGAGTTCTAGTGTTAGCCTGGCCATTTCCCTAACCTTTGTACTTTGCAGATGTGTGTATGATACTTCTTTGACACCATATTGCAACATGTCCTTAGATTACCTCTGACCATCAAACTGGTTTGTAAAAGTTTTTTTTAGAAAGGATAAAGTTTTCAGAGACTTCAGAAAACTGACACCATGACAGAAAAAAAAAGTAGGAAACAGTTGCATGGATGACCTGAATCAACACACAAAAATCAACATGTCAGGAAGAATTTGTAGGAGTGGAGAGAAGTCTTAAACATCAAAAAGTTCATTGTATCAACTTAAACCATTGGTCCAACACATTCAGTATTATCTACATGGGTGGCAAGTCTCCAAGTCTTTTAGCATTGTTCACAATCCTAGCACAATATGCTATTGGTTGAAAATGGGACCTTTTGCACGATCCTGCTGGCTTGGGCATTGTGAGAGCTGCTGTCCAGGAAATGAACTTTTCCAAGCTCTATCAGAAATATAGCACTTCTCACACTGACATGCAATCTTCTTGCATTTTTTAGTTCTGTAGACTGAGAATACACAATCTGATCAAATCAAGCTTGAATTATCTCTGGAGGTAGATATGCTGACACTGGGTTTGTCCTCCAGGCAGGATTCTCTGGAAAAAGCAATGATGCTGGGAAAAGTGGAAGGCAGCAGGAAAAGAGGAAGACCAAATACGAGATGGACTGACTCCATAAAGGAAGCCATAGGCTTGAGTTTACAAAAGCTGAGCAGGGCAGTTGAGGACAGAATATTTTGGAGAACACTCATTCACAGGGTTGCCAAGAGTTGGAGGCTTCTGAACTGCACATAACAACAACAGCAAAATGTGTGGGTTGAAAGGGCAAGTTCCATGCAGTGGCAAAGCTGGGCGTTCACTAGTGCCTCAGAACTGGCCCAGCTGGTCCACCACTCCAACAGTGACACTACCCTCACAGTGCACATAGTACATGAGAAGATTATAGGGAGACTTAGTAGGCATCCTTCAGTCTCGATGGTAACGTGCTCTGTATGGAGGTCTTGGAACAGCATCTAGTGTGGCTGAGAAGGCCAATTCAAGAGTGACAATCCCTTCCACACTGAAGACAAATACAATCTGTCCCCTGTCCAGCTCCCTGATTTTGCTGCTTTCGGGACTGCCTCTTTGCCTTGGCCTGCTGGACAAGGGTCTCTTCAAATTGGGAGAGGCCATGCTGTACCGCCTGCCTCCAGGCTGAACGCTCAGAGGTCAAGGTTTCCCATCTGTTGAGGTCCATTCCTAAGGCCTTCAGATCCCGCTTGCAGATATCCTTGTATCGAAGCTGTGGTCTCCCTCTGGGGCGATTTCCCTGCACTCATTCTCCATACAGGAGATCTTTTGGAATCCGACCATCAGCCATTCTCATGACATGCCCAAGCCAACGTAGACGAATTGTCTCATAATATAGGGAGAATTATGAGACAATGTGTAAGTTACACTTCAAGGTGTGTAAGAATCAAAAAAGGTGGTTGCCTCCCCTACTGAAAACCAGAAGCCAGAACTACTGGGATGACGCCATTTTGAGACAATTCCAAACTTCTAACTGACAGAAAAGAGAAAGTCTTTGATTTGTAAAGCAGTCACCAAAGGGAGTGACCACTTCTGGTAGATCTCAATTTCTTTGGTAGTGATTCTTGTTAAGAGGTGAGGTACCCCAGATATCACTTTAGCATAGGATTTTGGTCTCTCTTCTTGAGTGGCTGTAACCTGTCTAGAAACATAGCTGACTGCCTAATTGGAGAACAAGAAAATGATGCACCTCTTGGCTTTTGTCCAAGACAGTTAGAATCATTCAGAATTTCAATGATTACTTCTGTGGAAACTTCAGTCTAGCATGTCATATCTGTGTCCCTTTCTACTAGCCTTACTCCAGACCTGGTTCCAAAAACCCAGTTCTTTGTCAATTATTTGGGTGTCCCTGCATGGTTTGAAGTTATTTCCCCTGTCCTCTTGATCTTCTCAAGCCAGGTGGCCACTCCTAGAGAGGTTTGAAATGCTATTACTAGAAACTGAGCCTTCTCAGCAGTGGCCCCTTCATTATGGAATAGGCTCCTCCTGGAGGTTCATCAAACCCTGTTCTTGATTACTTTCAAGAGGCTGTTGAAGGGAGCATTTAGTGAAGTCCTTCCCTGAAGTGACAGCGGGATTCAGTTTTACATCATCCCACCACTATCATTCATTGCTTTTATTTTCATTTCTGGCCTTATTATTTAATTTTAGTGTGACTGTGTTTGTCTTTATTGTATTGTTGAGAATTGGGGGAGGATATGTTGGTTATATTTGTTGTTAAATGTCCTGATTAGTGCACAGCACTATTTTGGATAGTATACAAATGAATGAATGAATGAATGAATGAATGAATGAATGAATGGATCGATCGATTGATTGATCGATCAATTGATCGATCGATCGATCAATCAATCAATCAATTTCTTCCATTGTTCATAATAAAACCCAGTATGTATGTATGTATGTATGTATGTATGTATTTATTTATTTATTTATTTATTTATTTATTTATTTATTTATTTATTTATTTATTTATTGAATGTCTAGACCACCCATCTGATCAAGAGTCACTCTGGGCAGTATAACAGTAGAAATAAACTATACAACATACAGCATAAAATCTACAGTAAAGCTAAACTTGATTGGATGGCTGCAGGTGTTAAACTCAAAGTGGAGTACCTCTGTCTCTTGATTTATCTCTCTCTCCTGCCTCCTTTCAAAGGCAACTGTATTGAAATAGGAGGAAGATCAGAACCACCAGTTCCCCCCCCCCCCCCGTTTTCTGTAATGGCCTTTAAAAAGCAGTGCACCTTGCCCAGTGGTACAGCTTTCCAAGTGGCTGGACAGTAAATGGGCAGAGCTCAGAAACACTGCCTTTTTGGACTGCAAGGCTGGCTGTAGAAATTTGGGGAGTGGTAGTCTGAAAAAAAGTCACATTTCCAAACTTTTGTAATGTGGAAATCTGCACTCAGCCTCCCTGTTCATCTGCTATTACCACTTTCACCGCCCTGCCTTTCTGGCTCTTTAAATGATCTGTGTTTTCCTTCCTCTTTCATGTTCAAAGCATAGCAAATGTATTTGATATGTTCCGAATGCAGAATCATGCCAGTGACATCAATCAAAAGCTAAGCAACGCTGGAGGAAAAAAGAAGAAGAAGAAGAAGAAGCAATTTGAGAATAGTCAAAATTGCCAGAAGACTGCTGCCTCATGATCCTCTCATTTATTTATTTATTTATTTATTTATTTATTTATTTATTTATTTATCCATCCATCCATCCATCCATCCATCCGTTCGTTCATTTGTTCATTCATTCATTCTGCAATGGGGAAGGGTGTTGTGTTGTGCAAACGATGATCATTAGCAAGGGTAGAATACTATTAGGATATGATGGGATGTAGGCCACCACTGGGGAAACAGATGAGGCAGTTCCTTGGCCACAACCATCTTTTTTGGTGTATGTTTGAAAATTCATCATCATCATCTAAGAACTGCAGAGTTGGAAGGGACCCTACGGATCATGGAGTACAGCCCCTGTTTAAGAGGCACCATGGGGAATCGAACTCCTAACCTCTGACTCTCAGATACCTAAACCACTGGGCTATGATACTTCACTCTGTGGAATATGAAAACTCTGTGTTGCTTTACATACAGACGAGTTTGAAGCCTTTCCAGGGAATCACATCTGATCCAATTTTTGGACTATCTGCCTTAACACCTACATCCCACATTTCCTCCAGTCAGCTCACAGTGCTTTACATTGTTTGCTCCCCTGCCCTACTTTATAAGCACAACAACTCTGTGAGGTAGCTCAGGCTGAGGAAAAGTGATTAACCTAGGGATTTCTATGGCTGAGTAGAGGCTTCAGATCTGGACTGGTATGGTCTATACCAGGGGCAGGACACTTTGTCCTGTTGAAGGACCGTGTTTTGGTCTCCCTAGACGTTGAGCATCACCCTGACCCTCTTGTGCTTTTTGAGTGCTGGGAGAGATCTTGGAAAATCCAAAGGGCCACAGTCCACATTTGGGGCCCCCCAAGCTACACTTTCCCCACCCCTGGTGTAAATCCAATAATCTACATAGTGTACCACACTGCCTCCCTCCAGTCTGAAATGTCTTCGGCCAGTGACACACAGCCCTCTGACAAGTGTAATCTGTACACGGACGCTATGTCAAGTCTGCCTGCACCCTCCAGACCGACAGAACAATCAGCATTACATAAATGGGAATTGTCTCTTTCTCTCTTTTTTTCAGAGCAGCAGATGGCCTCCAGCTCATTTTTATTCTTTCTGCTCTCCAATAGAGGCTGTCATGTCAATGTTAACTTCGACAAGTTTCTAATGTGTCTTATGTACCTTGGAACTTAGTGGTCACTAAATCCACTCAATTTAACTGTGTTACTTTGAAAAGACAATTTGTTCCCAGACTCGGAGAAGGGGGGAAAATGCACATGACCAGCACATAGAACAAATCAGTGCCTCTCCATCTGTCATGGCAAAAGAGGTAAATGAGATTAATAGTGAAAGGTTCTCTTATGTATGCCTCCTCCCAAGACATGCTTCGTATCCTGAGGAGGACCCTAAGAAGACAATCTGGAAACAAATGATCTCCTGTTGAAGAGATTGATGGGAAATTAATGGGTGCCTTCTCCCGCTTCAGAAATGAAAGACACAGTCTCACCACTGTTTTAATGTACTGGTCAGTGTAGGTTCCTTGGGAGAAGGGGGGGTTGTCCACAGGCTCATGACAAACTAAACTTGACGATGATTTGACATTGGACCAGGATTGTAGGTTTTGGGAAATGTTTGAAAAGCAGCTCAGCAAAGGCCTCATGACACGGCTTGTGGTTTGTAACGGACTGAGCTGAAGTTCAGCCACCAGAAGTAGCACATTTGTCTTTCCTGGTTCCGGGCATCTGCTACTCTGGACAGGGGTTTGCACAACTTTGGCGGGTGGGTGGGTGTTCTTTCCCCCAAACACCATTTCAGACCCACTAATGACTGGTTCTGAGGGATCCTCACAGAGTCCAGTGTTTCACCATTGGCCTGCTCTTAGAGGAGATGTATTGTTGGTGCTGCTCTCTCCAGATTCCTTCTGCTGCCTGGTACTGCCCCAAGGGGAAGGAGAAAGGAGGAGAAGGAAAAAGATGAGGCAATTTGGAGTAGCAACGTGAGTAAGCAAAGTGGGAGGAAGTTCTGTGGCAGTGGGTGAAGAACAGACAGGTAGTTGTAGCATTTTCTTTTTCCAATGCTGGCTGAGGTAGAGCTTCAGCTGCTCCTGTTTACAGCCTTACCCAGGCATTTATTGAGCATGCTTGACAATGCACAAGGAAGACAGCTTTAGCTACACACTCTTCATCATCACGTTCCTCATGGGAAAAAAAAAGTCTGAAGAGGAGAGTCTCCTGGATCCATGATAGTTCCCCATATCAACTGGAACGCTGCAAGATCTTAGTCCTTGAGCTCCCACCCCTCCAGTTACAAGAGGATCCCCACTTTTACTCCATTTTTACTTCTGGCACCCTCCTACCCATGAGAGCCCCCATTATTCATGGATGTTCTCCATGGGAGTTGGAACCTTGATTGATCTGCTTTGTCTGCTTCATGCTGTCACCTGATTTGCATTGGGGCTGGCTGGAAAAGACGATGGGAGGGTGAAACCAGTGCACTTCTCTTCATGTTTGATCTCTGTGCAAAGTGAAGAATTCAGTGAGGATCAAACATAGCCATGGAAACCATTTTTAGTGCAATCTGAAATTTCCATGGGATCAGTTTAAAAAATGAGGTGAGTACGTAGTAACCAAATCTACTAAATTTTTCAGTATCAACAGCTTGCACCAGCCTTATAATAGGGGATAATAATGAGATATGTTGAAGTTATTTTAAAAAATTGTCCTCACTCCCCTTTCATCTAACTCAGTGGTTCCCAACCTGGGGTGCCTAGATGTTTTTAGACTACAACTCCCAGAAATCCTGGCCAGCACAGCTAGTGGTGAAGGCTTTTGGGAGTTTTAGTCCAAGAACATCTGAGGACCCAAGGTTGGGAACCACTGATCAAACTCATGGAGGTTTGAGACACTTCCACTGGCATTTGCTATCCATGGGGTTCTGTACTCTGCCAAAGCTGTGACATAATTCTTACAAACTTAGGCAAGAGATGGAAAAGGTAACCAGGAAGGCTGTATTTTTTTGGTCATTAGCCATTAATCTCTGTCAATCCAGCATTCTTTCTACCTCCTGTTGCATCTTTCAGAGAACAGAGAAATAAATGCCCTTTGCCTGCCTCCCACACCCCATTTTTCTTTGTCTTCTCTTTTAAAATCTTTTATTAACAATTTCAGGTGTCCAATACCATCACCAAATCAATTTATAAAAATGTTCTTTTATTCTCACAGACATGGATTTTAACATTCTTTTTTTCCATATACCAATCCAGTAAAGGTACTGATTTCCTTAACCAAATCGGTTCTCCATAATATTTTAAGAGCTTCTTGGTGATTTTATTCCCACTCCACTTTTCTAACAGATCAGCTGAACTCCTGGCTATGTTTATCATGCTTCTCCACTTTTAACCTGATTGTTTGAAATCTGTTATTATTATCATTAGTTTTCTTGGTTGATAAGAGCGCAGTCAAGTAAGAATCATTATTGAAGAACAACATGTCAAAGGTGGGGGAGAGTGGACAGAAAGAATGGGAAATGGCCGTGGTAAATATCAAAGGAAAAGTGAGAGATCAGGCATAATACAGCCATGTGGGATGTAAGGGAAACAAATAAATGAAAACCAATAAAGTATGCTTATATTGCAGATAGGAAACATGAAAGGCCTAGCCAAGTCTAACATGATTAGAGTATTGAACGGAATCTACACTATAGAATTACATTGAGTTGATACCACTTTAACTACTGTAGCTTCGTTCCAAAGAATCAAGGCACTTGTAATTTGTTGAGAGTGGTGGGTGGGGATCTATCCAAGCTCTCAAATCTAAGTCTTGGACATGCTGGGAGATGTTGTACAAAAAAGGAACGTTGCCAAGCTCTGTGATGGACGCAGGCAGTACTACTGAGGAGAAAGCTGTAGCAGCCTCACCTGAGCTGCTTTTTATGCCTGAGCTAGGTGAAGGATTGAAGAAGTAGCTTTGCATTTCCATTAAACCTTTCCCCTCTCAGCTTAGGCTGCCAAGAGGATTGACCACTAATGTCAGTTGTGGGAACAGCGGTTCATAGGATGTCAGAAGCTGAAAAATGTGAAGTGGAAGCATTTTGAAAAAGAGGGAACATGTCAGAGAAGAGAAGCTATAATGTTGCCCTTAGTTATTAGAGTTGTTGTTTTTTTTTTGGGGGGGGGAGGTCGATTTGCATGACAAATATTGACAAAACGAAAGCATTTCCTATCGCATTGTTTGATATTTGCTGAATATTTTCGCAAAACTCAAACCACAGGCAGGGAAGGGAATTATATGTTTTTTTAAATAATAATAATAATAATAATTCCTTTTCCTCTGCAAACAAGACTGGAGACAGACAGCAAAGTGTATGTGTAACAGAGAAAGGTGAGGGGAGAAAAGAAAGGCATAAGTGTTTGTGAGAAGTATTTTCCCCCCCCTTGGGGTGTACACAGTGATTTATTTTGCTCCAGTCTGTGAGCAAAACAGGGTGTTGTTGTTGTTGTTTTTAACCAATATATATGTTTAAAACTATTTTACCCACTTTTTAATTTCATATTCTTTTTATTTTATGGGCGTGTGGTAGCTGGAGAAAGCCAACCAAACCTTCCAGAATCCACTAATAAACCTTTGAAGTCCTTTCTCCCGCTACTTTTTCTTCTGGCAAAGCACAGCTCAGTTCTCTAGAAAAAGCTTTCTGGTCTGTGAAACACTCTTCAGGTCTGTGCAGGGTGTTTAAATTTTAACGGATGTCTCTTCTATCACCGATTCAAGGCAACAACTGGCGTAGCTGCTAAGACAGACAGCAAACTCCCATGGGTTGCATCTAGTTCTCAGGGCGAAGGTTTCCAACTCTTATTCTAAATCTGGATTCTTTCCCTAAAAATATCCACTTGCACCACCCAATTCTCTCAGGCCTGTTCCTCTGGATTGCCATGACAATCAGAGACACCAGGAAGTCATCAACGAGAAACGGGGCCTTCTCAGTCATGGCCCCATCTCTGTGGAATGGGCTCCCGGTGGAGCTACACCTGCCCCCCCCCCACCTCACAGGCTTCAAGAGGATGTTCAGAACAAGGGTATTTGAGAGCATCCTGTCTTAGTGTAGCATGGAGGACTGATTATCTTTATCTTGCTTGTTCACTACCTTTCAGTTATCCATTGATTTTTTTAAATTGCTTTATTTGATTATATGTGATGTTTGCTTTTTTTATTGTTATTATATTTAAGAGTTATTTTATATCATGCTGCTTTTCTCGGGATGTAAACTGCCCACTAATTAGTGCAGTATACAAGTTAAATCAATCAATCAATCAATCAATCGGGGGCAGGGGAAATGATCCTACAGCAACACAAGGATTTCATGTGTATGATCATTTTTATTTATAGTTTTTGCACTATTTTGTTATTGATTATGTTATAATGTTTTTATGTCATTTTAATGTATATATGTTTGTTGGAAGCCGCCCAGAGTGGTAGAATATACCAGATGGGCGGGATATAAATCAAATAAATAAATAAATAAATAAATGATCTCTTTGTAACTCTTGCTGGCCATCCTGGTGGCAAGATGCGGATACAAAAATGGAACTTCTTCAAGATTTGGCAGCAACCTCACAAGGTAGGTTAGGTCTGTCCTGTCTCAATGTAACTGCTACAAATATCACATTGACTTTCTGAGGCCGATCAATAGACATTTCATAATTTCCATTTACAACCACATTTATTTCCATTGGGCTGTTCCCAATGTTTGTGATGACACAGCCCCAAATGTGGCTAATATTATTGACCCCTCTCTGTTTGACTCCATGTTGCCCATTTCCCCCTGTTCTAAGTTTCAAATGTGGAGGATTTACATGTTTAATTGAAATGTTAGCTCTTGCTGGCCATGGAAGCAAAATGATGGATTAAAAAGAAAAAGGAAAGAAAGAATCATCTCACCGCTAGCATCTCTTCCCTTGAGGAAACATTTTGACAGTTCCACGCCAAAAATAACACAAACGCTGTGGCTAGCTCTTTGCCACTAACTGTCAAAAATGGAAGGAAATAGCAAAGTTAAAGAGCCCTAATGCATTCTACATATTCAAAATACATCAAGGAAAGGAAGGATCCAGCAGTAGTGAGGGGGAAAAAATCAAAGGGAATGTTTGTATATATTCCTCCCTTTTTTGTGTGTGTGTAGGCTATATTATGAAAATAGACATGATTTAGTGCATAGTTTATGGTGATTAAAAAAGGGAGAACAGGAGTGTCCCAGCTCATGGTAAGCCCAAACCTGTCACTTCCATGAGGTCAGTATCACTGCTCTTCATTCGTCAATCTTGCATAGAAAATGTCCAGTTGGATGGTCCATGTGTGAGCAGTCTATCTGAAATCAAACTCAAGATGCCTGTGCTTAAACTTGTGACAGGAACAGGCAGGAAAGCATGCTTGGCATCACGTCTGCATTGACTCTCCTGACCAAAGGTCGATGGGAATTGATCTCTAAAAGGTGATATTTTCATGTCTGATCAAGAAATTTATGGAGTACTTCCTGGGTGGAGTCTTGTTGGAAGTGGAGCCAAAACCCGGTATAGACTTCAGTACATGATGGGAACAGGAGAACTTGTCACGGCTTTGTTCAGAAGGACACTTTAGCTTTTGATGAAGTGGTGAACCTAGAGAGAAGTCACCATTACAAAGTGGAAAGCTCACCTCGTATTCTGTAAGATCTTTTGAGGATGAGAACGAACCTGAGGGATAATTAAGAACTGGGAGACAGGTGCTCACCAAAGTCCAAGTTGCTTCTTCACATCCTTCGTTAGTCATTTAGGTGGCATAAAGTTCCAAAGCATATTTGCTTAAAGCTTCCAAACTCAGCTAAGACTCAATTTAAACTGTGCTCGATTAAAAGGTGGCTTTTTTAAATAAATAAATAAATAAATAAATAAATAAATAAATAAATAAATAAACATTAAACCTGACTCTACACATGGCACATCAAAAGGCATATTCATCTAATTACATGAGGGAACTTTGAGGGAATATTTTTTTTGAAAAATTGCAGCATTTCTTTAAATGGCGGGGGGAGGGAGTGCCCATTTCATTTCAATCATTTCCTCACCATCAACTGCAAAAGCAAATGCATATGGCATGAAAATCTGTTATAATATACCACTTTACACCTTGGTGTGTACCTGCTCCAAATTCATTTGTCTATAAATTAACCGCACATGCTGTTTGTCACTTTGGATCGTTTTGTCATGTGTTCGCAGAGGGCTGTGGGTGGAACAACAGATTTATTTATTATTTTTAACAGAAACGTCTTTGTGGAATCTAAATAACAAACTGCTTCTGAGACATAAAGGTGGAAACTAGATGGAGACAAATTGGTGCAAGCCCCCCCCCCCCCCCGATTCTCTTAAGGAATTTGGCTGTTCTAATCTTCAATCTAATAGGAACATATGAGGCTGCCTTTTGGTGCTGAGTCAGGCACAGGGTCTTAATGCTGCCAAAACTACTCCCACTGTTTAACTACAACACCCAGAATTCTCATTTCCTCATGGCTACAGGGGGATCCTGGGAGGTGTCAACCAGCAAAGTGGCTTTGCTATGCTGAAATATTATTTTAAGCTGGAATTTAAGGATGGGTTTGAATGTCATTTCAGTTCATTTTTAATAAGAACTTACCGAAAGCCAAATATTTCCTCAAGACCATAAGAACGTAAGACTTTAAAACAAAAATGCGAGAGAAAAAGAAACCAAAGTCTCTCACCAAAACACAAAGAAGGCTACAAGTTGGCTACTCTCATGTGTGGGTGGGTGTCCTGTGCCGTCCAGTCAGAACTGACTTATAGTGACCCTAACAAGGCTCTCAAAGTTAATGAGATATTTAAGGAGTGGTTTTACCAATTCCACTCCTCTAATGAGTTTCTATGGCCAAGTGAGGATTCAAACCCTGTTCCCCAGAATCCAAGTCTGTCACTCTATCCACTACACCACACTGGGAATCCTCATTTAGATGCCTCAAAATCTAAGTTTGTCTATTAATGGCCATCAATAGGCAGAACCCTACTGCTGTTTGTGTAAAGTTTGCATAACTTGCTGCAGCTAATTGCAGCTAATTGGTGAGACGTTGGGGCACATCTTGATCATATGTCTGGTCACATGCACAATTGCACAACTGCGACATGGCCCAGCATCTCAACCATTCACCACAACAAATTACACAGACCTTATGGGAACATCAATAAGATTTCAGGCAATATTATTTAGTTTGATTGGGGAATATGAAATACTTTGAAGTGTAGTAAAGGTGGTACATCCTCTCTGTTTTGCCTCCAGGAAACTGAATCTTACATTTGGAGTTTTTGTTAGTATTTTATGTTCTCTTTAATTATATTCCAAAAGTATTTTGTTACAATAGGGTAATTCATCACTGTACCTATAATAAGTATGTGAATGGAAATGTCTTATTCCCTATTTCCTTCTCATGTAGCTTTGACTTCCAAAATGCAATTATTTCTTTAGTTAAGTATATGTTCTATGATGTTCAGGTATTAAATGACTTTTTAAAAAATCTCTGAAGCATTTCTTCTTCCTTCAACTCTAAGTGTATGTATATTAAGGTAGCACAACTTAGTATGAACCTCTGATCAGCATTTTTCCCCTAGAGGAGATTTCAAGAGAGAAAAAATATCTCTGCTCTGCAACTCAAAAGTAATTTCAGCAGCAAAAGTAGATTAAATATCCACCATATTAGTCACACAGCATTAGATAGAATTGGATTGACTGGAAAGAGGTCACAGAGTTGTTGAAGGTTTTAGCCTACCGGAGGAGCAATAAAATTGAACCATACTTAAAATCATTAGCTATAAACCCTTTGATATGAGATCCTAACTTCCCATGATCGTACTGGGAACCCCCTCAAGCACCACATGAAGTTTCAAAACAACAACCCAGGCCCTCCTTATTAAAAGGCTAATTCCCCCCCCCCTTGTAAATTGTTAAATGATGTGCAGGGGCAAAGAGGAAGACGTGGATGTGTTTCATTTTGCCATTCAGGAGCAATCAGTTAAGAAAACGAAAAACGCCACTGACCATGAAGGCTGATTCATAAAACAGCAAGAGTGTGTGACCTACTATCTAAATAAGCAGGGTTCCTGAAAGTTCTCATACTATTTTCCAGACAAGAGGGAAAGAGAAGATTACAAGCTAGTGATCAGCAATTAACTGAGGCCAATTTTTGTACTTAGTAAGGACTTTAAAAGGGGACACAGAATCAATTCAGTGTATAGCCTCGTTTGAGAGATACAAAACTTAGAGGGTAGTTATACTGACAATAAGAACTGCTGTAGAACGGGATTTTGTTAAATAAAATTGATGTTAAAAATCCCGGCTACACAACACATGAAGAAGCCCAATGTTTTTTTGGCTGCAATTTGAATATTTTAGGAGAGGCAAGTGGAGGCTTTTAAAAATGCACCATTACTTAAATAAATTCTCTTCACTTGGTTTGGCCAACATAAATACTACTGTCATAAATTGTGTCTCTGTGTGGTGCTTCAATGGCAGTGCAATCCATTCATTTTAAAAAAAATGTTAAAAGGTTTAGTGTTGCATCACTTGATTATTTCAAAAAGAGGACATTCCACTGTATGGGAACTTTGCAGACTGCAAATCTACTGGCAAAAAAATGTGTGCATACCACAAGTGGCCTCCAAAACCTGTTTAATTTAAACCGAACTGTTATTTCAAAAGTGAATGCACACACCAATATATAAGCCATGTGACTGCAAACTGATTTAAAATACTGCAGAGCTGAAACCAATACAAATCAGCAGTGTTTTGTGCTATTAGCAAAGGGAAGGGTCTTTAACCCCTCTAAGCTGGTGCAAAGAGGAAAAGAGGTTTCACATATATGATGTTTTCCTCTTCTCCCTGGAATTCTTTTTTGTCATCTGATTAGCAATGTGTGAAGTGTGTGTGTGTGTGCGTGTTTAATGTTATTTCTGTCCTCCCCCCTGATTCCGTTCCTTCTCTTTCCTCTTATAATTACACAGTTATCAATTAATTCTTGTTGTAATGGCATGTCTTGAAAAATTAAAAATTAAATGATTCAAGTAATGGCCATGAATGTATTTAGAGCCAGTGTGATACAGCTATTAGGTGTATCAGAGCAGAACCAAGAAACCATGTTCAAATCCTTATTAAGCCATGAAGCTCAACCCATAACTTCAAACCACTCCTTCTTTCCTGGCCTAATCTTGAAAAGAGGATTAAAGGGGATGTCCTGAGAAATATGTGTCATATTAAGCTCCTAGAAAGATGAGCAGGCCATAAACAGGATTTGCAATGCTTGCAAAAACAAAACAAAGCCAACCAACCTTGTAGTAGAAGCCCCACATTGTACATTTTCCAGAACTAGCTAGTTCTAATATTTTCGAGTTCTAACTACTTTTTGTAAACACACAAAGGAAAGGGAGTTCTCTAACCTCTTCTAAGTTAATTCTCCTCACATGGAGTGTAACAACCTCCCTTACATATAGAAGCTCTGCACATGACCTTGAACATTGATTTCCCAATATTCATAATGGTGTGGAGAGCCTCCATGCATAGAGCAGGACCTCCCTGATTTGGATGGGCATTCTCCATGGGAGGAGAATGCCATTGGTCAGGAATGTTAAAGTGCTCACCTCTGCTCATGAGCTTAATGAAGTGTGTTAGAATGTCTGAACAGGGAAGGGCTAAGAATATACTCTGCATAAATTCTGTAATTCCTGTGTAGGAAGGGAAAACATTGCATAGGGGAGAAGGAAGAAGCAGATGTCTCAGTCTTCACTTGCCAGAGTTTGGGACCAGACCAGCCCTACTATTAGGCACACTAAGGCAACTGCCTAAGATGGCACGTGCTGAGAGAATCAGAAACAGCTTCCTAGCTATTTCTCTCTCTGAAGAGAGCAAAACTGTATGTTCCATGCAGACTTTCCTGAACTTCCTAACCTAGTTTGCTGCCCTCTGGTGAAGCAGAGACTCTAGTCCATAGTCAGTGTTGAAGTAAATGTTGGAGTCAATGGCCATTCTAGTCAACATCTGTACATGGAACAGGGGCAGGGGGCCACCACGTTGTCCATTGCTTCAGGAAGCACCATCTCTTGGGATCAAAATCTTACAAGATAATTGGTCTGAAGATTTGTAATGAGCGGTAATAGGAATACGTAACGGTCTTGAGCACTGGTCTACTGTAGCTTCAGTGGTGAAAAGGTGTGCATATCTGAAAACACCATGAGTTAGGGAAGATGTGAGGGAGTCCAAATGGACCATGCCCACTAAGATGAAGGAACAGTAGAAAACACCTGTAAGGTCAGCAATCCATACATGGGATGGACAGGATTGGTAGTAAAGGTAGGATACAATCAACCAACTGGACGTTCATAATAATCCAGCGGTGACCCAAATTTACATCTTCACCTTTTTGTAAGAGGGCAAACAGCTCTTTCATGGGACATACTCCTAACTATACTGGGTGGACAAACATACCTAGTTTCCCTTGGAGATCACAACACAAATGTATTTAATTTGCTATGCTGACTGTTATATTGTTATCCATTGTTTTCCTCCAGGAAACTGTAAATAGTCTATATGGTCCTCTATTCCCATCTTTCTTCTCACAATAATCCTGGTCAAACTGAGAGAAAACAACCAGCTTAAAGTTATTTTCATAGAGACTAGAACCCTGTATTTATAGGTCCCAGTCCCTTGTTCAAACCACTGCATTATGGTGGCTCTCAGAAAAAAAAAATTACAACTATCTCCTCCACACTGGTTTTAATATCAGCCCCTTTTAAAATAAGGTTGTAGCCCATCTTACCTAATAAAGTTGTGGCCTATTGCATCCCCGCCGTTGGTCCTCCTCTTCTCTCCCCCTGCTTTCCTCTTACCTTGTGTATGACCACTTCCGCAATACAATGATCTTGTGACAACTCAAAGGTAAATAATGTGGTATCTAGAAAAGCCAGTTTCAGATCATAGCCTCCATGAGTGCTGAGCAGACAAGAACATGGGATCTCCTGGTGAACACCATTTTCTTTGTCACTGCATTATGCTCATCAAATAAGAGGTTTCGATATTCTCCTAATATGACATGTGGTTGGGTTTAGTTATTAGATCCATCTCTCCATCTAGTTAATAACCCATGTATTGTACTGGACAGAATGATGGACTGGGATTCTGGAGTGATGGGTTTGAATCCCAGCTCAGTCATGGAAACTTATTGGATAGTAGAACTGGTAAGATCACTCCTTAAGTATCTCACTTGCCTTGAAAATCCTATCTAGGTTACTGTAAATTGAATGTAACTTGATCCCATATACTTAGGTGCTGAGTGCTAATAGAAATGGAGACATAATGGAACCACTGAGCAGAAACAGACAAACACATTTTGATGGTGCGGGGAGAACCGTGAGCCCCTCCCTCCATACAGATGCCACCTCATGCCAAAACTAGCCACAGGCTAGCTAAAGAAATGTACAGCAGCCTATACATGGCACACACAGTTCTGTTGCTCAACATTTTGTCATTGTTTTGCCTAGCCAAGAATCTGCCCCTGAGGCAGCTGGCTCACTCCGCCTAATAGCAGGGCCAATCCTGACATGAGAAATAAGAAGGATCAATAAAATCTAGAAAAACTATAGTTTTATAACCGTTTTAAAAGCCAAAGACCTTTCTGTTCAGACAGACTTTTGGTAACTGACCACACTTACTTCAGAAGGGGTTTTAATTGGGTGGATGCTGAAGTTTTCTTTAATTAGTATATTTTGAATTTTAATTTTCAATGTTTCTATTCATTACAGGTTTTAGTATTATTTATTGGAAACCACATTGTAGGAAGAAGGCGAGATATAAACTGAAGAACGAGAGAAGTAAAATGCCTTTAAAAAATCTGTGGGAGCAACTTTTGTGTTGTCCCATCTCAGCTGATTCACATTTGAAATGTGGTGTTGAAGGAGAGCTTTATGGACACCAAGGGCCACTAGGGAGACAAATAAGGGGTTTCTAAATCAACTTGTGCCTGAACCTTCAATTCAAACTAATGTGGCTAACGTACTTCGGGCATATCATTGTATGACAAGACTCTCTGGAAAGGCCAAAAATGCCAAGAAAAGTTGAAGGCAACAGGAATAATGAAGACCTAAAATGAGATGTCACTAAATAAAGCCGCCATCTTTGGCTTGCAAGACCTGAGCAGAGTTATTAATGATATGACCTTCTGGAGGTCATTAATTCCTAGGGTCTCCATAAGTCAGAAGGGACTTGACATCATATAACAAGGGGACAAAACTAACCCCCCCGAATAGTATCCTGATGGACATACACAAGAGTCACAGAACATTGTATTTCAGCTGGAAAGAAATCTGGAAAAACTGGGGTGGGTGTAGGAAAAAGAATAACTGGCTTCAGTCCTTCGTAAGGTAAGAACATAGAACCCATTGCAACATCCCAGACAGACAATGAAACATAGACCAGCCTGGTTTAGCGGCATGGAGGGCAGCCTCACGGGCCAGCACAGAAGTGGGGTGTTATAAGAAAGAATTTAAAACTTGCCAAATGCTCCCTCACAGACAGACACATGAGGAAGGGGGAGGGAGTCAGAAGAACAGTGACTTCTCATGTAGACAGAGGCGTGCCTGAATTTATTAAAAACTAGTTTAAACTATTAAAAACTAAAAAACTATTTAACAGAAAGAATGGTTTCCACCTGAGAGAAAGGAGATAAAAGGAAAGCTCCTTAGTATCTAATAACCAGCCAACATGCTTCTGTTGATTTTGAACATTTCTCCCCTGCTCATTTTGAAAATGACAAGGATAATTCAAGTCGTTAACTAGACTGGGCGATGTGTCAGTCAAAGAAAATATCACTCTTATAATTTCTCTCACTGCAACACCACAATCCAAAGTAATGTGGTAGAAATGAATTCCCCCACCCATGAGAAAAAATTTATTCATATGAGACCTGTGGAGGGAAAGAGAGGGATGGAACGAGAATGTGGGGGGGGGGGGCAGGCAAGATACTCTGGGTTAGAAAGTGAGGCAATTAACTTTGTTACATGCTTGCGAACAGACGAGGCAATCTAATTTTCATTGCTTAGTTCAGAGAGGGCAGTTGAAATAGGCTGGATAACATAAAGAATGGTACGTTAGCTGTGTCTATTTATTCCTCTCACATTTCCACCCCAGAGGCCCTAGAAACATGAGACAATATTGTCAAATGTAGAACATTAACCGCTTGATGGGTGGAGAGCTTTGTGCACAATTTTGGACCTCGAGAACTTGTGGTTAACACAAACCTGGGAATTACCTCATTCACATTAACTGGGCCTCTGCAGGTGCAAATGGGTACTGAGTCTCATGGTGCAGTGGTTAAACTCCAGTACTGCAGTCAAATCTCTGCTCATGACCCAGGTTCAATCCCAGGTAAATAACTTGAGGTTCACTCAGCCTTCCATCCTTCTGAGGTTGGTAAATCGAGTATCCAGCTTGCTGGGGGTGGGGGCAATGTATAGCCTTCATAACTAAATTGTGAACCACCCAGAGAGTGCCTTAAGAGTTATGGGGTGGTACATAAGCAGTATGCTTTTAAATGTCCCCAAGCACAAGTGCCAGACAGAAAAGAACCACATGCACAGCAGAACACTGGGTGCATGGTGAAAATAAACAAGGTTTTGGTCATAGTGAATGAAGGAGACTCCTCATTTCCTTTCCTTTCCACAAAGCTATATCCCAGCAGAATCTTCTGCACAAAACATGCTCATGAACTACAGTCTGGATAAGACACACCCCTTTGACATTAGTGTCATGTAAATGGGGGAAGAGCACAACCACATTCATGAGTCCCGGCAAAGATAAGGGAAGTTCCTTTCCTGGCTTACAACAGATTTCTCAGCCAGCGTGACCAAATGCTACCTTTCTTCAATGATTGGATACAATGAACTTGGCCATCCGGACTGTACATGCCTGCACACTTCCATCTGTGCCTGTTGTGGCAGTTAGTGCACAACCACAAGGCAAGTGAAAAGAGGTCCAATCACTCCAGAAATGAAGACAGTGGTCCAATCTATCCTTTGATTGTCGGTGATCAGCTATGTACTTCAAAATGATTCTAAGTACAACACACACAAATGCAGATTTGGCGCACAACCAAGGTATTCCTAGAGATCCTGCTTCTGGCCACCTTGTGTTTATGTATCTGTTATGCAGGACAGGGGGAGGTTTCAGGATGTTTGAAGTAGGAACTTGGCCATCCGGACTGTACATGCCTGCACACTTCCATCTGTGCCTGTTGTGGCAGTTAGTGCACAACCACAAGGCAAGTGAAAAGAGGTCCAATCACTCCAGAAATGAAGACAGTGGTCCAATCTATCCTTTGATTGTCGGTGATCAGCTATGTACTTCAAAATGATTCTAAGTACAACACACACAAATGCAGATTTGGCGCACAACCAAGGTATTCCTAGAGATCCTGCTTCTGGCCACCTTGTGTTTATGTATCTGTTATGCAGGACAGGGGGAGGTTTCAGGATGTTTGAAGTAGGAACTTGGCCATCCGGACTGTACATGCCTGCACACTTCCATCTGTGCCTGTTGTGGCAGTTAGTGCACAACCACAAGGCAAGTGAAAAGAGGTCCAATCACTCCAGAAATGAAGACAGTGGTCCAATCTATCCTTTGATTGTCGGTGATCAGCTATGTACTTCAAAA
Organism: Intellagama lesueurii; assembly: GCA_037013535.1. NCBI lineage: Eukaryota > Metazoa > Chordata > Lepidosauria > Squamata > Agamidae > Intellagama > Intellagama lesueurii. The sequence continues at coordinate 7,861,438 of JBAJHW010000011.1, forward strand.
TGATTCTAAGTACAACACACACAAATGCAGATTTGGCGCACAACCAAGGTATTCCTAGAGATCCTGCTTCTGGCCACCTTGTGTTTATGTATCTGTTATGCAGGACAGGGGGAGGTTTCAGGATGTTTGAAGTAGGAGAACATGTAGCCCTGCTATGCAGCAAACTATCTGCCTTGGGAGGGAGTGATAGAGGTAAAGACGGTTGTTTAGGTGCCCTGCTGTCTGATCTTCTCTGTTGCTTCCCCACCTGTAGACTTAAAAAAAACACAAAACTCAGAAGACTATCACTGTAACAACAAAAGAGTGATCTTCCCCTTGTTTTTCCACCGAGAGGAAGAGACTGCAGGATTCATGTGCTCAGAATGGAGCCATGATAATTACAGCAATGTCACACCACTCTAATTGTGTGGGGTAATACATATTCCTTTTCTAGGGCAACAGTAGAGGGTGGGGATATTTTCATAAGAACCACTGACACAAGGGAAAAGCTTGGATGTCCCCTCTTCATGCCCCATGGTCTTGATAGCCTATCCTATGTTGCTGCTACTTAAAAAAAACATTGAGGGGAATCCAATCAAGCTTCTTTCATGTCACCTACCATGGCTCCAGGTGACTTAGATGGAGCAACAACATAACAACACATCTCATCATAATCTGAGGCAATCTGCTTGGTCTCACAGTGGCCCTTCAAAATCTGAGAGTGGAGCCACAGAACGCTCTCCTGAAGACATATCTGGAGATACAAATTTTACCCTCTGCCACTGAACAATGGTCATTTAAAACCAGACGTCTCCTGAACACATGTTAATATAAAATGACTGTTCCTCAGTCGCTTGCTGGAGGTCTCCCATCCACTCATTCCCCTTCCTCATGTAATTACTTTCTTCAAAACAACTGCTCATAGAACACTTTGATCCCTACAATTATGAAAGCTTATTTCTATTTCACTTCCCTTTCTTTTCTCTTTCAACTCAAGAGTTCTACAGTTCTACTGAACAGCATCTATGGATAAAGACATCGTATCAGCAAGGAATCAATAAAATAAATAGACACATGTACACTCACAATAATTCGCACCAGTTAAAGATAAATGCATTTGACTTCCCCATAGCTTCTGAAATAAAAATAGTTAACTATTTTAACTGACAGCTCTTAAGAAAGAGGAATGGAAGGTAGCCCTGGGAGAATGCTACACAATCAGAGGGCCAGCACTGAAGAGCCCTGCCGCACATCACCCCCTTGCACAGTGGATGGAACACAACCACAATGGGAGAGTAACTATGAAGAAAGGCAACCTTGGGATATCCATGAGTTAATCTCCCTCTCTGTCAAAGCAGTGGAGAAGGAGGCACGTATGTCACCCTTCTGTCCCGAACACACCCAATGCTCTTCAGTTTGGGAAGCCAAGTCAAGTCTGTCCAGTTCTTGGGTGGGCAGGGACCTCCGGGTAATACCAGAGGTCTCTAGGTAATACCAAAGGGCTAGGAAAGGACTCTGCCCCAAAGCTTGGGGGGGGGGGTTGTCACAGTTTCTAGATAGGGCAATATTCTAGATAGGGCAATATTCTAGATAGGGCAAACACCTCTCTTCTCTCTAGGGGCCCATCCTAAATGTTTCTCCAAGGGTTTACCATAAAAACAGAGAAGATTCTGTCTTTGAGTTGTGCAGAAAAGCTAGATTGGTTGAACCTCAGGAGGTTCCACTGAGATTTGTCAAAGAAAAATGCTTAAGGTTAAAGGAACATGATTGAACTGGAAGTCAACATCTTCTGTTTACATGTTACCCAATACGGGCTATAGGCTACTCAAAAGCAATGTGGTGTGAGAAGCTTTATCAACCTTTTCTCAAAAGAATCACATTCTAAAATTGTATTGAGAGTCTGAAGTTGGTTTTTATTTTGAATCAGCATTTCATCGAGTTAACTTTGATAACTAGCATATGGACAACTTTTTTTTCTTTAGACACACACAGAGTAAACAGCAAGCAATGACATTTGGAAAGGTTCATTGTTTTGTTTGGTTTTTTTTAAAAAAGGACCATCTATGTGGGAGGTAAAGCAGAGTCCGGAGAGAACAAACTCCTTTAAGGCATGATTCTCCCCCCCCCCCCTTTTCTCTCTCTCTCTCTCTCTCTCTCTCTCCCACCTTTCATATCTACAACTGCACTGCGACTGAAATTATTCGTTTCTTTGCCTGGATACCGATGGAGTGAATGCCTGATGTTTCCACCATCCTTAGCCCGTTTTCAATCTTGGAGGGCTTATTTTTCTTTCTAAAGATGGCGCGGGGCCTAGGGGTTCCACTTGAAAAGTTTCTTGCCGTACTTAGCCAAGAAACACAAAGTGTTGGTTGAAGTATAAACACAGGGCCCTTTTCTTTGACCACTCCTGCAGTGGGATGGGATAGTGTTGTTAGTTTATGTGAGAGAAAATAGCGCAGGCCCTTTGGGGTGGGGTGGGGGGAGTGGAATTAGATTAAGGCTTTTGTGTCTGCCTCAATGCTGAGGGGAATTAGCAAGAGTTGTAGGCACTTAAAGGCTCTCTCATGCTGAAGCTTATCCCAGATTTTACACAATAAACATTTGAATATCAACAGTGTTTTGCAACTAGCTGCACTAATGTATAAACTTCTCTCTTTTGAAATTCCGAAATCCCCCCTAATGTTCAGTATTCCCTCTAAATAAACTTGCAGAGCCTATTGCAGGAAATACTCTGTCAGGGGAGAGAGTTTGATTTTGCTTCTCTCCTTTTCCTTTATATTCTCTCTCTCTCTTTTTTTTTTTTTAATCCACTGATTTAAATACTCCCGTATGATTAGCTGGTTTAAGAACTTCAGATGTTCGGATTTCTCTGTAATTCACCTTTTTATTTCTTCCATCGGTCATCTCAGCTCACCTAAAATTGACAGAAACGTGTTAGCTCTCCATAGCTTTACTAATCTTAAATGGGAATGCTAGTGAAATCAAAAGGCAGGGGAGGAAGAAAGAAAGAAAGACACTGGATGCCTCTAGTTTTCCTCAAAACACTCCGCTGTTTAAACAAAAGGCAAGTGCGCCCACGTTTTGCATGGATTTCTTCCGATATCCACTACTTTTCTTACCCAAACACAGCAGCCCATGAAAAGTTTGGAAAGAAGACCAGAGGATGATATGAAAGGGGAAAGACAGCTGGACAAATCTCAGCTGGAATTGCCCTGAGCATCAATAGATCTTGATGCCATTAGCATTTAAGTGAGCACTCTCAATTAGTTCTAGGATCTGGAATTTTGTTACGTCACTGACAGCAAATTCATGCTGACACAATCAGCCTCTTTTGTCATTCTTGGCTCTAATCAACAAACATGGACTGAAGATTAGGAGATATCCCCCCCCCCCCCTTTCCTGCCACTAAAGATAAATTCTGGTATAACTTTACTTTGATTTCCTCATTCAGACTTTGGATGGTGCGTGGGGGTGGAGGAGACCAGCTAAAGGACAGCTTATTTCTTCCATTTTTTTGAATAAAAATGCCTTCTCTGCTTAGAGTATATAAATCTGGGCACAGAACGTCAAGAGCCATGAAATGGAATGCATGCTTATTCTATAACCTATGTTCCTTATCTGTCAGGTTACTTCATTACACATATCCCAGGGCATGGGGAGTTTGTCAGCAAAAGACTTGTGATACCTTAAAGCTTGACACGTTTTATTTGGCATAAACATTCATGGCCATCCCCAGATGCAATTGGTGATCCAGTTTAATTGGTAATAATCATTTGAAGGGAATCTTCATGACTTACCGTGTAAGCACATTGTAGTTATCTCAAGAAGATCATGGAAATTCCATCTGATCAATAATTCTGAAAGGGGCTTTCAACACAGTATAATTTTTTAAAGAGTCCTCTCTCTCTCTCTCTCTCTCTCTTGGTGTGGTATTGGGAGGAGGGGAGGGAATGAAGACATTACCAGTCTGTCCAGTTCTGAAGAAGGTTGAAGCTGCTTGCCTATTGAATTTGATACAATGATGTGTAGATGAATAAAGTTATCTTCAGTTCTGAATGGGATGGTGTCAGTGGGAGGGCAAGAAGGGAAGGACGTGGAATCTGAAAAGAATACTGGGTGGTGGGGGGAAGAACTTGAAGGTCAGAGTCCAGCTGCTTTGAATGGCAAGACAACAAACAAAACTGTAGACAGGCCTAAATAAGGACAACCATAGGCACACATATTGCTGCGGTGCCTTGCTTCAAGTAGTTATTCTATGAACCCCACATTCCTATAGGCAAAGGAGACTTTTCTTAAGGTTTCACACTGACGCAAAGATAGAATGATCAGGACCATGTGCACAAATTTTCACAACTTTTAATGGAGCAGATGACACAGGCCAGCAAAGGTAGGCAAAGGAGACAAAGCAGAAACAAGCAGGGGTGGGGAGTGGGGGTAAAAAAAAAAGGCAAAGTCTAAGAATGAGCAGATTAGAGTACTTAGAACTGCCATAATGAGTTGTGTATGAGTTGTCTTTCTGAGCCTTGCCTGGACACTGATAAAATAATTAGCCAGTACATTGTACTTGAAATCAGAACTTTCAATAACCAGATATGTATTTTGGACAAATTGTTTTGGGCGTTGACATTGGTCAAAACGGTGGCTTCCTGATTTCAAGAAGGAAAGCCTCTGATAGTTTTGAGACCGTGTCAACCTGTATTCGCCTTCTGCACTCAGGGTGTGGTATTGTATTCTATCTTTTCTTTATTCCAAATGGAAGGGGGAAGAGCCTTTTAATTTCAGATTTATCACTGCTGTTTTAAGTACTAAACGGAAAGTTGAAGCCTGTTTGTTCTGATGCATTGTATTGTTCAGGATTTATTTTGAAACATATGTGTTCAGATCAGTATCTCACAGTCCAAAGTCAAAGTTCCTTCTCAGGTTAGCGCAGGCTGGTAACTCCAAATTAGGGGGGGGGGATGAATCCTGCAATATACAGCTGCAATATGCTCTTAACTTGAAGATGGGGTTTTAATTTCAACAAGATATGTTTTGTTCACAACAACAACAAAAAGTTCTGGACACCATGGGTAATGTTGTGTTGAGCCTGTCAAGTAGCAGAAACCTTCCTGGTGAACTGTTTTCATATTTTAGACTTGTGGGTGGGAGAAAGACAGCATATGTGTTGTTTTCCTTAGATTAAAATATAAATAAATGCGAGCCGATTCATCTTTGGTTCTAGCTTTTTTTAAAAAAAAAAAAAGTGTTGGATCTGGAATGCAATCAGTGTTGCAATGGGAAGAGGCGGTAGAGGCTAAAGAGTTGAAAAGAGTTAAAACTCAGAAGGCGAGAAAGCAAAGAATCTCTTTAAGTCAGTGACATCAGAAAAGTAATAACAGAGTGGCTTATGTGGCAGGTGTATGCGATGCACGGAGTGTCTTGAAGCTTCTATCTTTCGGCAATTGCTGATTTTTGAGTTTGATCCAACCTACGCTGAGAAATCCAGGGATTAATCTGGAGGTTTAAATGGGAGGTTTAAATGGTTTAGCTACAGGTTGGGCTAGTCTTTATCAAAATGACAGTTGAGATGTGTTCCTTTGCACATACCTCTTCTCCCCCCCCTCCTCCTCTTCTACCACCCCACGGTTGGATGGGTCCCTCTTACATATTGTATCTTACAATTAGGCTGTTGACAGCTCTATTATGTTGACAGCTGAAGGAGAGTTACACAGGGAATTATGCAGAGAATTCTGATGTAAAATGTTCAGCGCAGATGTCTTTCAAGAAATGGTCATTGGTCCCATGTGTTCATAGATCTGCCACCGAGGTACCCTCTAGGACTTCAGGCTGTTCAAGCTCGGAATGACAACATGCAGAGGCAAAAAAGCAACTTGTACCAACAACTTTTGGGGAGATTAGGAGCCTGTCAGGAAGACGTCAATGGGGGCTTAAAGATGGTTTTCTGAAGCTGTTCTGAGTTAATAATTAATAGATCCCTTCCTTTGATAGCTCGTTTATATGGGGATGCAGCTGGCTGAAAATCAACCACAAAGGGAAGTTGATTTTGTTGGTCATTAATTTTGACTTTGCTTAGCTGACAATTGCTGTGCCCCATCATCACAGCCATCTTAATCTAACCCTGGTAGAAGGTTTTTGATTAGCCATGCACATTAGCCCATTTTAGAAATGTGTTTGTGTGTGTAGTCTGTGTTCATATTAGACAAGCTTATGGTGGCAATACAGGGCATCACCATCATAGCAAGAATGAACAATTGGGTTAAGGAACCAGTTCCTCAGTTTGTACAAACTAGAGATACATAGACACCTCTGGTGGGGAGCTGACCCTATGTAATTTTGAGAAATTCAATTGCATGGTCCTGTCTCTTCCTGTTAAATATTTATTCTAAATGCCATTCTTGAAATGTCTTTGAGATAGCATCACTTTTAGCAAAATCCATATAAGATGAATACACTTCATGGTTCCATGGTTTGAAATGCAACCAAATATCCAGGAAGTATTTCTTCCCTTTAAAAGGGGGAATTCCAGAGAGCACCTCTGCTGTTCATCGAGGGAAACCTGTAATTAGGACTGTTCATGTGCTATCTCTGTCATGCCCCTTGGTGAACAGGAAATCACCGCTGCTTGATACCTAAAATATCATAGTTGATGCTATAAATTAGGACCATCTGCACATGACCAGCATTAACTCCTGTGTACATTTCATTCCAGAGCCCTTTCTGTCCGATTACACTGGTGCTCCATGGAAATAAATTGAGGCTGTATAGCTTAATTGGGTATACGCATTAAACTATTACCTACTCCTGCCCAAATTACGATGAAGCACATCGAATGTGTGCAAGAATACAGTAACTTTCTCACATCTTTCCTGTGCATTTCAATAAAGTCTGAACAGTGGAATGTTTCTATGAGTTACATCCATAGTATTTTAAAAATCTGCAAGCATATTTCATACAATTAAAATGTTAGGATGTGGATTCCCCCCCCCCCCCATACACACACACAAACACAGAGAGAGACACCTTAAATGTAGTTTTCTTAACATTTACTCACCCTAAATTAATTACACTTTCTGAGGTCTGGCCAATTTCTTGGCACTCAGATCTTAAAAATTCATTTCCCCCATGATGTATAGAGAAGTGGGGGGCATAACACTTCATTTTCTGTAAGCTTTCTAATGTATGCACCTACAAAGTTTCAGTGCATTTGCTAAAAAATATGTAATACATGATATTTGGCAAATATGGAGAAACATGAGGCTGAGGAATACATCTCCGTACATCTATAAAACATTTTCCCCCTCTTAGTACACAACAGGCTGCAAATGAAGAGGTTCCTTTTGTATACTGAGATGTTCATACCTATACATATTTACTTGGAAATAAGTTGATGGATCTCAGTAAATATGACCTCCATGAAAGCTTGATGGGTTCACAAACATAAATAATAACCAGAGAGCAAAATATCTAGAGATTAAAGGCTCCTTTTTCAATTACATTTGAGAGATAACCCCTGGCAATATAGTTTTCTTTCTTCAAAATGATTTTCTCCTTTCCTCAAAAGGACTTCTCTGAAGGATACTATGTCATCCTTAGAAAGGTCAGAAAATAAACTGAATACCTTGAAAAAGGAACAGAAATGATTGAGGCAGGGGGTATATCTAGGTTTCAACTGTTGCTATTTAATTGGATATTCTGCTAATTCTTGATATGATTTATCCATGCTAGTTGCTTTTGTCTTGAGAGTATAAGCTCAGAGTTTGTATTCCAAAGCTCCCCATTGTGTTGTGGGTTAACAGTATCCTAAGAGGCTGTGTTTCACCTTTGGTAACACTATCTTTAATGCCATTTATTTAAAAAAAAGTATTTATGTATTTTGCAAGTGTGTTAACTCTTGGGGAGGCGATGTGTGTTTTTTTCCAGAGTGCTGCTTATACAACATGTGTGTAAACACTTATAAGTGGTTTTTGAAGGCTCAGTTTGAAACCCGAAGTGGCTTTCTTCAAAGAGCTAAGAAAGGGATCACTACCCTGTTTCCCCGAAAATAAGACCTAACCTGAAAATAAGCCCTAGTATGATTTTTTAGGATGATCATAATACAAACCCTACCCCAAAAATAAGCCCCAGTTAAGTGAAACCCCGCCCTCCAGCCTTGTGCAGCAACCAGAAGAAGATGACATGACTGTATTTGAATAAATGTAGATTGTTGTACATGAAAAAAATAAAACATCCCCTGAAAATAAGCCCTAATGCATTTTGGGGAACAAAAATTAATATAAGACCCTGTCTTATTTTTGGGGAAACACGGTAGCAATTGAAAATGGTCTTCCTTCCTTCCTTTTTCTTTCTTTTTTAATTCTTTTTAAAAAAACAATAGATAGGTGACATGTATGAAAGCTGCATCTGTTTCCGTGTCCTTGTCTGTTTACGACATGAGGGTCAGGGAAAAGAGAGTGTTTCGCTCTTTTTGAATATGCAATTATAAGTTGAGTTAGACTTGACAATTTGTCAGAGCATTCTATGGAAAGGGCACCCTGCATCTTCTGGGCCACAGGCTTTTTATGTCTAGAGCAATAGAAACCATCCTCATATTCAAGCAACTTGTCCAAAGAGCATGGGCTCCCATCCTCATTATACCTACCAACAGAGTGGGAGCCATGTACATGAATGTGAAACAGGTAGATTTTGTTGCTTTTTGGCTGTGATCTTGAAACCAATTAAGCTAGAAGTTCTTCATGAAATTTAAGCTAATGCTGGAAAAGCAAGACTATAACTGACATACCAATCAATGGGTCAACTGTTGATACAATAGAGTTCAATTTGCTAAAACCAAAACATTTCTAGTTTTGCAGTTTGCCAAATCGAGGTAATCCTGATCTAGATTTGCTTGCTTATTGGGCTAATAAGTGCCAGAGAAACTTATTAAGGAATACTCAAGACATCATGTTCTGATTTTCCATTTCAAATCTGAAGACAAGTCAAAATATATCTATGTTTTAACTAAACTCTGCAGCCCAGCTTCTGCATTGAAAGTGGCTGAATTATTACTTTTCACAGGCCAGATCTATCTAGAATTAAAATAATTACGAATATCAGCCAGGAATTTTTATATTCTACTCCCTAGTTCTGGTTCATACAATCGTTTACTACCAGTTTCATGTCTGCAGAAGATGACCTATGAAGCTTTTTAAAAAGCTCATGGAAACTCAAGATGTTTCAGCAACCACAGTTTCATGTGCAAATCAATGACAATCTTTAAAAATAATTGTTGATAATATGGATTTATGAAAACCTGAGGTACATAATACTGGGTTAAAATAGATAACTGGAGAAAAATATTGAGAGTTAGGAGTTTAAACCACCATTGTGTACTCAATGTTTTCAGCTTTAAATATTGTCTTTCAATGTTGTCAGCAGTCTTGGGTCATTTTTTAGGAGAAAGGTGGGTTAAAAATATTTAAAATAAATAAATACTCTTTTTTTAAAGTGTTACTGTTCAGCATTTGTAAAAATCCTTTCCGTTCTTTGCAATACCTTCAAATAGATAACATTTTTAAAAAAAATATGGGAAAAAATGAAACATAAAATACTTCAAAAGGAGTTACTGAATTCTTTCTTGGGGGGGGGTGTTTACTGATATCAATAAGTAATGTGCCCAGATTACATTAAATTCCTACATGTGTCTACTTTGTAAAGACAGAAGACAATATTGCTACAACTTTAATTTTCCGTAACAGGGTCTTGAAGTAAAACAGAGTGAGAAGCAACTAACTTTCTCAGTCATGTTAAGAAATCACCAAAGTATCAAACTAAGCTTTAATAATTTTGTCACAAATACTTTGTCCTAAATACCAAAGCTTACTTTGACGGGACGGGGAGGGGCACCGATTCTTTGTGTGTAGAGTCCATTTGCCTGTCTCTGTTTCGATGAGGAAAAGAGCTCAAAACACAGTGTATTTCTTAATGCCATTTATAGGAATTTGATTCCAGAAATTATGATCAAAACGGATGCATTTTCACCTTATTTAAGGGGGGGGGGAAACGCCATAGCCATTTCTTCTATTAATCTTTTTCTTTCACCCCATAATCATCAAATACACTTGTCACAGGCTGGCCTCACAGATACTTACACAAATGAGTAGGCCAGAGGGAAAGGATGCTTGCAGGATTGGGACCCAGAAATCTACCCTTCAGCAGCTATTCTGCTTTTATTTTACCTCTTCTTTCCGGAGTCTAGAAGCATACCTGACGTCTCATTTTCGTAACCAGCGGCACAGTGGGCTCTGGTGTAATTGTTTGAAATGTTTGTGCTTGAAAAATAAAAGCTATGTTAATAGGAGCTGCGTTGAATGCTTTGCTGACTGGGCTGCTAAGATGTCTTTGTTTTCATTTGATGAAAATTATTAATACCACAAAAATGGGCTTGAGACCACTTACACAAGGCGCGTACCTATCCTTCTTTAGTTAAAACCAGTGATCCATTAAGGCTTTTCTCTCTTTTTTCCAAGCTGTGAGCATAGAGGGTATTTAAGTATGTGTAAGAATGAAGGTGGGGGGTAGATTTAGTTGGATAAAAGATTGCTTGATATTGTGAGGTCTTTTGAAGACTTTTATAGGCTTAAAAACACTCAGGGTGAATGCACGCCACTTTCCTCTCCTTTACCTCTCAACATTAGGGAAGTTTGTTAACCTGTGTTTCAATTAGGGAATAATTATTAATTATACTAATTACATGTTTAGTGGGGGGAAGAGAAGCACCCCGACTTCGCAGGAAAGTTGAGTCTGAGATTCCAGTTGTAGATTTCAAGGCGGAAGGGAGACGGCTGTTGTACTGTTTTTGACGCCAGCACTTTATATCTCAATTTGTGAGCCCAGAGAGAACATTAGAGAAAGAACAGAACAGAAACTTTTGAGAATAAAGGAAGAATACCACATCAGAGATGGATTTAAGCCACAGTACAAGAAAAAAAAAACACCACTGTTTGTTGTTTTAAAGAAATCACGTTCCGATTAGTTTTGTTAAATAGGATTTTTTTTCAACTGAAGACTGATACAATTTGATAATTATCATAAAATAATTTGGACAAATCTTTCAATACACACACACACACACACACACACATTTTAAAAACCATTATGAATCTAAGTTCCAATAAAAGCCTTAATGAATGTTTTTTTAAAAATCATGAAAGAAATCATAATCCAATTTTGTTATGTTTTCATCTGTTTCAGACTCTTGATTGTCAGGAAAAACCTTCATGTTCCTTCGTATGTTTATCAACACAATTTTGTTAAGTTTAATTACTTTAATGTCAGTAGATCCTGATACAGATATAATATTCCACTGGGAATGTCTCCTTTATATTTCTGCATCAAAATCATAGGTAACATCGGAATGAAGAAAGTTTTATTTGTGAGGTTTTGTGCATATGTGGCCTAATATTTCTGATGAAAACCTAATTTTAATTTTAAACAATGTTAGCTCAGGAATCAGTCATTTTGTAAACAATATGCAAAATCCTCCAAAATAATTTTTCAGTATTATACACATGGTCACATACATGGAAAGAAGATCAAAAAGAATGAAGCATAAAAATTTTACGTGGAGAAATCACAACCATTATAAACATTTCTGTCTATTTAACTTTTTTCCTGTACCATGATTATGTTACTGTGTTTTCGTAGCATGAAAAACCTCTTCAACCATAAAACATCACAGAAATTAAGGAGAAATAATTATATCACAAAACAAACTATTCACCAATACTGTTAAAATATGATTTAAAAACTTAGGGGTTTCAGGAGATAGATTGAGTGTAGTAAATAGATACCAGCAATTTATAAAGCACCAAATTTGAAGTTAATATGAATATTTTAACATTATCTAAGGTAGTTAATTATTGTTTTAGTTCAAATTTCCATCTACAACATCCTTTCTGAATTCTGACAATTAATGGGAAACCTAATCCATCCAAAGTACATACAATTAAATCATATATAAACAGATGAAATTAGCTTCTATATTTCCGTTTCCATGATGATACAAATTAAAGTAAATTAACTTGGATATTGAAATCTACTTACTAAGATCTTGATTTCAGATTGCAAAATTATTTTGAGCTACAATTCAATAAATACCAACATGTGAGAGTGGAATGAGTGGGAATAGATTAAGAATTGTTTTATAAGTGCATGAGTTTCATTTTATTAATAATATACTGTTTTAAATATAAGAAGTTGGATTATTTGAGTCTGTAAGATTTTATCTATATGTTTTTCACATATTGTCACATACATCAATTCTTCCACTTAGAACAGATGGAAAAGAGTTTTACTAAAACTATGCTTGGTAAAATGGGAATTGAAAAGTAGATTTTAAAATTAATTTCAATTTTTAAAAAATTAAAAGTGAAAAAGCTCCATGCTGCAATCTAAAATCATGTTTCCAGCAAAGAAACTGCAGCTGTTCATTATTTGAACAAGTATTTCATTCAGATGTTATCTCTATTTAAAAAAAAATCAATGAAAGCTTAATGATAAAGTCCCAATCCTAGAACAATGTCCAGTACAAACAAACAAGAAATCAATGGTAGCTGCTTTTTGTGTTTCGGGAACTATTCCTTAAATACATTTGCTGGAACCATAGGAACAGTTCCTTGAAATAACATTTCACAAATGGCTGAATGAAGAAATTGTGTACTATTGAAGTATGTGATGGCAATTCATGATTTTCCAAACATTTTTATGTCCTTGTATTGCTTTTCTTATTTTTTTTCTTATTTTACTTTATTGCTGGCAGCAACTGTCCATACCAAAAATTCCATTCCCCAAAATTTTCCAGTAAACTTGTCTTGCATTTGCTTATCGGAAAGAGAGAAACAGGGAAACAAGAAGAATTTATGTCCCTGGATCTCAGTAAGGCAAAACTATTTTGCTACCCATTACCAGTCGGCAGAAATAAATCTGGCTTCAGAATATATTCCTGCTCTGTATATTCTTCACAGAAGCTCTTTAAGGGGACATTTCTAAATTTTTATTTTTTAAAAAAATCTTCGTTTCTGCAAACATAATACTGTTAGGCAGGGTGGCATTGCTGATAATTAAAAGGAAGTTCATAAATCTACAAGATTGATTCTCACAGCAGTGTGTATTCTGTGCCTGTACACTTAGACATCAATCCCATTGAACTGAATAGGGTTACTTCCAGGTAAATGAGTATTAAACTGTAACTTAGATAAACACTAAACAAGGCTCTATTGAATTTAAATGGAGCATATTCATTCCGGCAATTACACTTTTTTTTTCTGGAGCTAATAAAAACATACTGCTTCCCCATGATTTATCATCAGATTGTCTTCTAAATCCTTTTTCTTCTTTTAAGTCTGTTCTGAACCCCTCTCAAAAGGGGGAAACCCCTGATAATCACACAACCTAGCACTTTTGAGAATATGGAAGGAATCACCATCTTGATTTAATTGTGACTTTGCTTAATTTCTGGGTGGTGTTGTATATACCATACAATTCTCTACATTTTTTACTCAAAGGTAAGTCCCAATAAGTTCAACAAGATTTGCTGCAAAGTGAGGTCTCAGGCTTCAATCCGGGATGCATTTACTAAGAACTGAGCTCCATTAAACCTGGTGACACTTAGGTGGGTATATGCAAGTTTTGGATATTCCTCTAAATCTAGACCAGTAGGAACAAAATCATATAAGATTTTATTTTAAGTGGGATGCATATTTCATTTTGAACCAGGCAGTTCGTGAGGAAGGGTGGGATAAGTAGTACTTATTTATCTTTAAAATCATATCCTGTGACATATATTTTGGATGTGAAACACGTTGGTAGCAATTAAAAAGGAAGAAGAAAAAGAAACAATATTTTTACTTGTGGATGTTCTAGTTGGTGTGGATAAGAATTGTAGATCTTAGCACTGAGGGAATGGAGACTACCGGGCTGTAATGTAGTACAACTCAGAAACAAGACATTGTGAGACAATGCAAGCCAAGAAATTTGCCACCATGAATGTGACAAAACCTCTCTTTCTAAAGTGAAGTGAAGTCAATGTTCGAAGGAGCAATTGGACACAGGTTGGAGAATGCCACGTCAAGGTCCCAGCCATATTGCGTACAACAGAATGCCTAGTAGAGGTTTCTGTCTACCCTTTGCATTTCTAGAAGGGCAAAAATTCTCCCAGACAACCTCACAATTCCAAGAAAAGGAGAACTGGAGGCCTGCCATTGCGTTTAAAAAGTACTAAATTCTACGACAGTAAAGGAGGTGTCTGAAGGACATGAACTCCACATTATGGCGTGGTTTTTTGTAATAGGAGATGCCTCTTTTCTGATTTCTTGCATTCAATGAGACTTTTGTTTGGGTGAAGTGATTTTGCCCACCCCTCCCCAAAGAAATGACGAGGGATCGTCAAAGAATGGCGTGGCTTTTCTGTCTGGAAGGCCTACGGTTTCAACAAACACCCTGTCATCTCGCTAATTTGAGTGTGCAAGTAAAAACACAGAGATATTCATTGTGACGGGTTGGCCAAATTTGTTTTTTCTTCAAGGCCTGCCTCTAATTCTAGAACCTGGTCGCTATTCAGAACAGATGCTCCTTATTCAGATCCATCCAGCTCTATTGAACTGTGCCTGCCAGACACTTTGGCACTGCCTGATTTTTGAATTTCTGATCCGACAACCCTTGTTAACCATATCAGGGCTTACATTAGGAACTGCCTCGAGACCATCCTCAGAAGTCCCTTTGAGGTCATTGGGAGGTGCGTTGGAGTAAGAAGTGGGGTCAGAACGATATCGACCTCCGGTGACAGGATCTAATGCTTCACTGTGGAAAATCTTAAGATTTTCTATTACCAGCCCACATGGCTAAGATATCAGAATTCAAAGAGGTTAGCTGCTAGGGCTACAGCGTTAACTGCAGCTTATGGGCTTCAACAGTCAGGTGGCAGTGGGTGACAGAAAAAGTCTAACTTTCTTTTCCTCCCTTAGATTCCATGCACTTTGATTAAGGAGACTGGTTTCCACATGGGTTTTCAAATAAATCCTATTAGCAACAAATTCTTCATTCGTATCATTTGGCTGAAAATGTTATGGGATCCATTTCCTTAGGGGAAATGGCCAGAAAATATACGGAATTGCTGTTACCATCATCACTGGGGATACCGTTGCTGTCACTGTATTGCTTTATATAGTATTTACAAAGAAATATGTAATATAATCCCTTTCTGCCTTAATAAAGTTATTGGCAAAAATGCATCATTTTTTAAAAAAAGAATGGAAACAGAATATCAGAAACAAAGAGACAATTTAAAAGCATTAACTGCCAGGCAGAATGCTGCTTTCCTAAAGTTATTAGGGTTAAGAAGGACGTAGCTTCCATTGACGAACAATCCCAGAACCAGAGTGCTACCACTGAAAAGCCCCTGCCCTTTCTGCCAACCCATTAAAACTATTCCGATGGTGAGAGACAGAGTGGGGAATAATTGCTGGCCATGGGCAAGTTTATCTGGGAGATGGTAGCATGTCATATAGCCTCCCTGTAAACCCTAAGAATCTTGCAGTCTAAAAGAAATCTTTCATTTCATACAAAGGTACCTATTTTCATCTGGAGGGGAAAACGGTTGGAGAGTTGGGGGCTGTTATCTAAAAGACCTTCACCTCCGCTTGCCCTTCCTTTTGCTGCCTTGAATTCATTCATTCGACAACTGACAAAACAAGAAGTAGTAAACAGGTGCAGAACAGAAAGACCAAAAAAAAAAAAAAAAAGCTATGATTTGGGTCGAATTACAAAGTTGTGTTCGTACAAAGAGCAGCCAATGGCTGCAGGACTAAGTCGAGATGCCGCCTGATCTCCAGGAACTGGAGACACATTGTTGGGTGGAGGGAGGATTTATTTTTGATGTGAATAACAACCTTGACAGAAACCTCTCTACATTCCTTTGTGGCCGGGGATCCCCCTCCCCCTATGGTTGGAAGGCACAGAGCAAGGGAGGCAATACTACACCAACATCATGTTTCAGAAGACCTTGTACATTGAGCTCTGCAGTTTCCTCCCCTCCCCACTTTCCCATATTGCTGGCCCTTCATGCTGGATGCATCGCAACTTCTCCGTTGCTCACTGTCTCTACCCAATCAAGCCACAATGGTCTCCATTTGCTTATGCCCAGTAGCGAGCAGGAAGCTGCTACTCCCACGAGCCATGTAGTAGGGTTGACATAGGCTTGAAAAGTTTCTGTGGCAGGAGGTGCCCCCAACAGTGCCAGCCCTTCCTCTTGGCAGAGGGAGGCAATGTCAATTTGCTGGGAGTGGGAAGCATCAAAGACTTGGAGAAGAGAGCTCGGTCCTACGTAGTCTTCCTGGTACCCCCTGAGTTGCTATCAGTGTAGCTTTCTCTCAGGATAGTATTGGTTTGGACCTCCAGGGAAAACATGACATTTGAAACTAAACAGAGACCACCAGCTACTGATCACTTCTCCATTAAGGCAAATAAGGCACTGCCCCATCTTCCTGGTGGCTGGCAATGCTCATAATTTCTAGCAACCTTTCTCCCCAGCAGACAATCAGATAGGAGAGGACGGAATCCACCTGAAAGAATGTAGTAGATTATTCTGCACGTCTGTTAGATGTTAAAACATTGTCTGGTAATGCCATTGCAAGGAAGAAGGAAATTAGAATTAGCTGTACGTCCTGTTGACTTTGCTTTCTGATCACTTCCCACCCTTCTATCCTGTTCCAAAAGTCCTGAGGGACACCAGCTGCTACTGTCACCAGCCATGGATTAAGGTTTCCATAGACTTGAAGAAAAACTTTGTTCTGATGTCCTGTGCAGTCAAAGTCAAAATGACTTGTTTTATCAAATCCATGGCGGCTGGTATAAAACAGGCAGAGTAGTCAATAAACTATCCAAAAGCTGAGAGTAGAGATGGGCATGAATCAGAAAAATTGTGATTTGTTTTGATTTGTGATTCATCAAGGTTGAAAAATCACGAACTATGAATTTATAATTTTTTCCCTGATGAATCAACAAATTGATTTATTTATTCATTTTTGCATTTAAAACCATATAAAATGCCCCCCAAGCACCTAGAGACACCAAATTTTCAGAGAAGCTTTCCCTGACTCTCCTCTACAAGTCCCTTAAGTTTGGTGAATATTGTGTTTCAGACATCCAAGTTATATACCCACAAAGTGGGTCCCCCCACGAAAGTGCCCTTTAGCAACTGCCTTGGGGAAACCCAATCTTCACTAAACTTGGAGGGATTGTACAGGAGAGTTGGGAGATGCTTCTCTGTGATTTTGGTATCTCTAGGTGGCTGGGGGGAACTTTTCTGTGGAACCCTCCTTGTGGGTGTATAAAAGGGACACCCGAAACTCAATTTTTACCAAACTTGTAGGGATTGTAGAAGAGAGTCAGGGCAAGATTCTCTGCAATTATGGTGACTCTAGGTGCCTGTGGGACCATTTTATAACCCAATGAATTGACAAATCAAAAACCACTAAAAATCCATTGATTAGTATTCATGGGGGGGGCATTGATTTGTACGAATACGAACTGACAAATTAGCAATTTTTAAATGAACTTGGTGATTTGTTTTTTAATTTGTGCCCATCTCTAGCCATGAGTATAAAGGCGATCCCTGCCGAGTAGATACGAAGCAACATGTATCTTGAGGGAATCTTCAGTGCCGTGATCTGAGATGCAGCTAAGAGAAATAACTCACAAAGGAACTGTGTGGCTTCTAAGAAAAACAACACCTGCCTCTGAGGTTGTGTTAATTGGCAAACCAATATTTATTTATTTATTTTATTTATTTATTTATTGCGTTTTTACCCCGCCTATCTAGTCGAACGACCACTCTAGGCGGCTACCAACATATATAACAACATGTAAAATATAACAAAAAAAAATATTTTTAAACATCAATAGACAAATTATTCAAGATGAAAAAAGGAAAAAAGAGAGAAAAAATATATATATAAGAAAAAAGGAAATCAAGTATTAACTGGAGGGAAGGCCTGCATAAACATCCAAGTTTTCAGTTGGTTCTTAAAAATGCCCAGCGAAGGGGCCACACGAATCTCCGGAGGAAGGTTATTCCAGAGGCGAGGAGCCACCGCCAAGAAGGCCCGGTTTCTTGTTTTTTCCTTCCGGGCCTCCCTCGGCGTCAGGCTCCTCAGCCTCACCTCCTGGCTCAATCGGGTGATATGGGTAGATTTTGGTGGGAGTAGGCGTTCCTATATGAGCCCCTTGCATGTCACCTGGCCAGTTTCGGCAATTATTGGGGAGAACCTGAATAAATACATTTTGTTTTGGCCAAGCTGAGGGAACTGGTGACTACACTGGACAAATAAAAATGTCTTAGCAGATGTCCCTGTAGCTCAATCTCAGCTGCTGTGAGGGGTGGACGTATCTCCACATTCTTAGGCATATAGACACCTTATCTTTCAACAAAGGGGTACTTTTAATGGGATACGCCGTGAATTGACTTTTTCCACAGAAAACATGTACTCTGCTATTGAGTTCCAGTGTGTTCCTGTACAAAGGATATCAAAAGGGATTAGCCGTTTCATACCTCTGACAAAGTAGGACACAGTCTATGACACCTTATGGCAAACAAAATGTCTGAGTTTTTTAATACGTTATAAGGCGGATCGTCAATTTTGCTGGAATAGGGCCACACAACTAGCCCCAATGAAACATTAAGCTTTCTTTGATTGGTAGGAAGTATGAAGTGCCCACATTGGCTAGGACTGGACATCACCTTTCTTTCCTAGTCAATGGAAAAATACTTCCTCTGCGCCATGCTCCAAATTGCCAGAAATTTATTTAGCTGCTCTGTCTTGACTCAAGAAAAACACAGTGATTCTGCTCGCATTAGACAATTTCCTTTGCTGTGACAACCCTTTTCTCTTACTTGCTTCATTGAGGAGGCTGAAGCACTGAGGGAAACAGACAAGCATATAATTCACTATTTAGATCAATTCCACTTCTGTTTGGTTCAAATCAAATTACAGCATCCACCGGTGTTTTGACTTAGACAGATTCATCCTGCCCCTTTTTAGAGCTGTCCCACTCCTTTTTGGCAAAGCGCTAGGGCTACAGGTTGTTTTGGCATGATTCAGAGTGCTCCTAGTTATCCCGTTCTGTATATATATATATATATATTCCTATTGATGCAGCAGTGTTCTAGATAAATGAGATACATTGGCGGCAAGATGTGTGCAATGCTAGGTAGATGCATTGCTGTTGTGCTATGTCACTTACTTTAGTTAATAATAAAAAAAGGAATGTCATAAATGACAGCTTCAGGAAAAGGCAGGGAAGGGAGAAGGAAGTGGAATGTCATGAATCGCAAGGGAATGAATTTGGAGTGATCCAAAGACCTGTCCAAAGATCCGGAGAAGAGACATCAATAGCTCAAGTGAGAGATAAAATAGATAGCACTATAGATAAGAACCTTGTAAGCACGAGCGAGACCACTCCAACTTTCCCCATCTGGACATGCCCACAATGACGCAGCTTCTTCCAGTTGTGGAAATTGGGGGAATGCTTACACCTCCCTCCTTTCCTTTGCAGAGTTTCTTTTATGACTCTCAGTAAAGATCACAAGCTGTAGATGAGAATGCAGATGCAAGACTGCAATGGACATGATAAAAAAAATATGATAAATTATATTGCTATATATCTATATTTTTAAAAGATTAAACTCATGTAGAAAATGGAAACAGCTATAGATGACTGTACAGAAAATCTACTTTCTTCACAATGCACATTATCCTTTTCCGTAGTTCACCTCTCCACTTGCTTAAACCAGTAAATGCACTGTTTTTAAATACTGAACAGATTTTTCTATCAAGCCTCCTCAAAACTCTGCATGGTATAAAAATGGTATTTTTTAAAAAAAAAAATCTGAGTTGCTTGAAAGTCTGTTCGAAAATCTACGCTAATTGGAACAATGAGTCTTGTGCACCTTAATCATCATCATCATCTTAGAACTGCAGAGCTGGAAGGGACCCTATGGATCATAGAGCCCAGACCCTGTCAAGGAGGCACAAGTGGGAGAATCGAAGCCCCAACCTTTGGTTCTGCAGAGACCTAAGTGTAATTTGGCCTAAGTTTTTATGGATTTTTGCCCACTTTTTTTAAAAAAGTTTTTTTTAAGTTTTCCATAAAAGCAACAATCCAAAGTTGCTGATCCACTGCTGTGGAGTTTTTCAGGCACCACCTTTTGCATTAAAGGGCAACGTCCTAACAATGGTTAAACTTGCAATTATGTATAGTTGTGTCCAGCTAGAGGTCTAGCGATATTTTGCCCCACTGGAGGATATAAAAGAAACAAAAGAAATACTGAGTAGGTAGAAGAATGATTTCTACTCTTCATAGTATCTTGGATCTTTATAAAGGTGTAAGATTAGCAATCAGCCACTTTCGCTTGGCAATCAAAACCAGGCTGATAAATGCTATAAAAGGGTACTTGTCTCGGATAACTTTCTAGTTTGGTATGTTCTCATGATAAATGAATAATTGAAGGCTTTTCTATGCTCCAAAGCATCAGAGGAGGCTACTTATCATATCCATGCGTGAGTCAAAGCCCTGAGAATGCTATTTCCCAGTTAGCAGAAACACCCTCCAGTGACTCCTGCAAAAAAGACCAGGCATGTCGTTGTTTTTCTCTAAAAGAAACCCCTCTTTTATCCATACATATTCCCAAATTAAAACTTTCAGGCTGTCAGGGTGATGTGTGCCTTCAGTCAGAAGGACAGTAAGACACTGTTCCTGTGATGCAACTGAGAGTTGAGCTAGACAGTACACACTGTCAGAAACATTATCCCTTAAGAGAGGTTCCCCCCCCCCAGCTGTTTATCTTAGCAATAACTTCCCTGAATGTAGCTGCTGGAAGCTAGCTTTCTTTTCATTTCATGGGAGGCAAATACCGCCGTTCTTTGCTTACGGTGATTGTCTTGGTGCAGAGCTTCGAAGAAACTGTATGTCCGCAAGGAAAAGATATAGAATGATAGTACGAACATTTCCCTTAACATGGGATTTGACCATGGCATTACACAGGCATCTGCTTTGTCAGAAACAGCATCTTTCAGAAGGATAGGTGGAAAGACCAGCTTTTCCACATGGACCGGTTTTCTCTGACAACATATTTTGCATAGCTAATTGGCGATACAGGGCACAGTCTTCCTTCATTTTTAAAATATTCTCCTTTTTAGAAAAGAAAATGAGAATTCTTCCTGATAGGCATTTCTGAGCCTGAGAAAAAGCAATAGTGAGTCTGGAGAGGATACCCAGACAAAGGAATAATATTATATCAGGGTGCCTGCCTGGTGCCCTCTCCACACACAATAGCTCAGAGTAGCAGAGAACGGTAAGCGGATGAAGCAGTAAGCAGTGTATGATCTGATGAGTTCAGCTAAGCTGGGGAGGGGTGATGGCAGTGGCGGGGGGGGGGAGGCATGGTGGCCTTTGCCTCTCCTCAGAGTCAAATTAAAAACCTCCCAGCAATTTTCAGGCCTAATCACCCCCCTCAGATGCTGTAATTGATGATGGTCAGTTAACTCCTTTCTCGCCACCCTGAAGCAGAGTGCTGGAGTGTTTCTGCAGTCCTTTTAATCCTTCCCTGGCCATGTACAGTTCTAAAGACCTTAGTAGCGGGTTGAGAAATATACACAAGGAAACAGATAACAGAATGTAAGCGGTCAAGGCCTAAGCAGCTTTGGCAGATAAACCCGACAGACTTGGCTCTTGTAGGTTGCTGGGACATGCATGGGTGTGTTTTTTTCTTTCTTTCTTTTAGACAGGATACCCTCCCTGTGATGTAGGGCATGCTGTTCCTGAAGTAGACTTTTTTTCCCCCTCCTGCACTGGCCACCGAGCGATCTGAATGGTCAAACCATGTGTTCATCTCACACAATCCTGCAAATCTCAGGAGGTTTCCCTGTGGTTTGGGTCAAGTTTTTTTACCCGGTGGCACAACATGATCTAAAAGCTTGATTGAAAAGCCCTTAAAAAGGTTGAGGAATAGACAGAAGGCATCGCCTGTATTCTTACGTCTTTCTTTCCTAGCAAAGTGTATTGAGGGCTCCATATGATGGGCAAATGGCACCCAAATGTTTACGTCTCCTGAGAGTATGACCAACAGTCATGCTGGCTGCAGATATTTTCAGTTACTGTGACACATTTGAAAGGCACATCTGAGAGTGTCTGCTTTTAAAATATAGAGGAAATAAACCAAGGAGATGTGACAACAGGCTTTTGATCTACTGTCCAAATCTAAATATTACTAGATTTATATAAAATGTCATTTGTATCAGACAAAGTTCTGGCGTGTTTCTACTAATTGGCTGTCTGAATGAACAGTAAAATGCTTTCCACGTTTATTTGCAAATAAACTCAGCACTAGGTTATGCAGGTTGAAATGGAACGCCTGCATGTGCTTAGCTTAAACATGCTTTCCTATGAAAATAAGGCTCAAGGCAGAAAGCGATGTAATAGAAAATACATCACCACATTATAGAAATCCATGAAATTAAACAAAGGGACAGTGAAAAATCAAAGACAGTTGAGCAGAAGCAGGATGGAAGACAAAGATGACCCCTGAGAAAAGACCCATCAGGAATGATGTTTGAAGTCAAGCAGCAACAGGAGCCAATATGCAGTTTCTTAGGCAAGGTGTGTGCAGTATTGTGGAGCCACCAGTGAAAAGATCTGATTTCTTGTGTCTTCTCTCCGAGTTCAGAAGACAGCCATTGGTGTAGTGGGAGATATTGAAGTAGAAGTACCCATTGTGACACTTAAATCTTGGGAAACACCTACCAAAAAGTTGTGTAGGTGTTTCGTCCAGTTTTTTTGCACCAGATCCTAACGAATCCCAAATTTCAAACAGTGGCTACCTGATTTAGGCTGATTTGTAGGACAAGGGACTAGATTCTGTTCCAGAAGAAAGTGAATGTACATACCTATCAAGTGATGTCTAGAGACTGAATATTGTATAATTTGCTCCAGCCGTTTGCTTTGCTTTGCTTTTTTAAAGGTAAGAAAAATCCTGCAGCAGACTGTCTACAACTTGGCAGTTTTACTTCTCATTTGGGAGTCACTCGTGTCCTCAAATGTCACGTACATCATTGTAGAGAGAGAATGAGAGAGAGAGAGAGAGAGACAGAGAGAGAGAGAGTTGTAGCTGTCTTGGTTCTCCAATGCAAGTCAATGGGAAGTCAGTTGGAATTTAGGCATAAATGACATCAGCTGAAATCACTCCAGACTGAACTGGAATATATTTCAAAGCCCTGGTTTGGTTTCGCATGACCCTAGTTCATCATCTCAAAGTAAGCCAAGGAATTTTCCTCTTCATGAAGATCAGGTCTTTGTCAATATGCTTCAACACATGGTCTGATTTTAAAAAAAATAAAGTCCCAAAACAAAACCAACTCCCTCCCCCCCAAAAAAAAACACCCCTGTTTCAACTACAACTCCCATTATTTCAATTGGCCTTGCCAGATGGGGATAGAAGAACTTGTTATCCAACATATCTGGATGGAAACACATTGAAGAATGCTGGTTCTAAATGACCTAAGGTTCTACACTAGCAACCTCTTTCAGTATCACATCCAAAATGATGCTCAATTAATTCTGTCTCTAAGTCACAGCCTTGCCAGCTGACCCCCGGCCCACATCTCGTTTGTCCTATTAAAAAGAAAAGATGCAAACAGAAGATTGCAATTTGCCGCAATAATCGGCACAATCTTGCTTCATTCCTTCTCAGGAATGTTGTTTGTGCTTGCAAGAGAGGAGAACGTCTATTTTACAGATAAGCCCATCAAGTTTGAGTTCTGAGGAGCAGGGATCCCCCCTCTATCCCCAGGTATCCTGAAGGTCAAGAATCTGTTGTGACTTCATTCAGAATGGCTTGGTCCACCTCTTGTTTGGGAGGACCTGTGGATCATCATGGAGGATGTGAAATGAGGCCACGTTTCTGCTGCTGCCACTGGCAATGGCTGTTCAAAAATACCAAAACCCTTTGAGGTGGGGGAAGAAATGAAGCGCTGGTACAGACACTGCTAAGGCTGAGCCCCACCTCAGAGAAAGCACAGAGTTATTTCTACTGCCCCCAGAAGACGTAGGAGCAATAGTTCCTTTGGCTTCCCCCCAGCTGCTCTGCCCTCAAATGGGATGGAAAATGTCAAGAGACACAATTCTAATTTCAATCATCTTCTGCATTCGTCATTAACATTCTATGTCACTTTGGGTAAAGAACTGTTCTAGTAGCAAGCTCATTCCAGAGCAACCGTATTGGTACCCATAGCTGTCCTCTGCAGTGAGTATTTCTAAAGATTGCTGTCCTTATTTGTAATTTCCAGGCTTCTCAAACACAGGCCTTTGAAAATGCAGCAACGTATGCATAATTTTACAGGCAAACATCTCTTTACTGCATGATGTCTTTAACCGCGATGTGTACAAACTTCTTAATGACAGGTAGCGTTGAGCGGCACAGTGCGGGAGTTTCCAACATTAAAAAGAAAACACTGCCTCTTTGCTATCTCCTACTAATAAAAGTCTTTAGAGAATTATCTTGACAGTGGGAAGTGAATGGTTCAACTCTGCTCCTGTAGAGATTCTCTAACAGTAGGGAGGAAAGCAATGGGAAGAGGAGGAGAGGGGGGAAAAATCTATCAGATATGATGTATGTTTATACTCTCCTGCGTAGAGAGTTCTCAGCATTAGGAAATCTATAGCATGAATTATTCTAACTGATTTATCCCAATACCGTAAGGACCTCATTCTGTGCTTCCTTGGTGGGGTCATGGTATCAGATGCATCTGAAAGTTTATCTGGTGCCCTAGCATCTGACTGACAAGGTGCCCCTGTATAGACTTTAGACACGGACATGGGGATTGCCCCCCTCCACCTTGTTTGAGGTTAGCTACAGGAAATGTGTCTCAATGCACATTCTGCGTCTCATACTACACTCTATATCTCTGTCCGGCATATGGCTCTATTGATCCAGGGCTGCTGGTTACGATATTTTGAAGTCTCCTTTACACTGTTCCAGATCCCAACTGTGTCTGATCTGCGTATTCTCTCTCTCTCTCTGGATCTGAGACAGACAGGAAAAGCTCACCCATCTCCATTCACTGCAGTGTTCCAGCAAATATAAAAATAGCAGAGTTGTGGCTCCCTTAAGGACAAAAAAGATTGATTTCAGAATCAGCTTTTGTAGATTTTAATCCACTTCTTCAGATATATAGAGCCTGGTGATTCTGCCGCTGTCTTGAAAGGAATAGACTGTCATCCACAAAAGCTCATACTATTCATCTTTAAGAGGGCACAACTTTCTGCTTTTATTTTTGTAGAGGCACTGAAATGAATACGGCTACATCTTACAACAACAACAACAACAACAACAACAACAACAACCCTGATGGTCTTAAGTTTTCTTTGCAGGGTGCACAAAACTGAGCAATTTAGTAAATAATGGCATGACACATAAAAGCAGCACTCCACCTAGACACAAATTAGAAGGCTTGTTATACAAGGAGTTGGACATGGGAACACATGCTATGGGCTAGCATCTTGAAGTCTAAAAACTAGTTTTTGTACTGTTCCACTGCTTCCATGCAGCTGCGACACCCATGTCAACATTGCTTCTTCCTTTACCTATTCCACAGCCGCTGGTTGTTGTTTTTTTTAATGAGAGATGGGATAGAATGGGCAAAAATTACAGAAGAGAGCAGAGAACCACACACTGCCCCATCAAGACATCCTCATTGTGTGAGATGGCCCTTACCCAGCTATGCCGAGCCAAGTCTTCCAAGGGTTGAGAGATTAAGAGGGCATGGATGATGAATGGATGATGAATGGATGAGAGCTCTGAGAATACCTGTGGTCCTTTTTTAAAAAAGGATACCAGTAAAGTGAATGTGTGTGTGTGTGCGCAAATATAGCTGGCTCCTTATGATTGTATTCCCAGTCCTTCTTTTTTATTGTACCTTGACAGTGGGATGCAAATGGTTCAGTTCTGCTCCTATCAAGATTCTCTAACAGTAATGAAAGTAATGAATGGGAAGAGGTGGGAAAAAAGCATTTATGTTTATACTGTCCTGCATAGAGAGTTTTAAGGACTCACCATGCAAGAGAGTAGGCTTATACACCCTTGCATACATGCATGCACCAAATCTGTGTGGGTGTCTGCATGCACAGACGTGCATGCAAGTGCACGCACACACACACACACAAGTGAGTTGTGTAACAAAATTTTTAGTCTGCCTAGAAAACATTTCAGCTGACACTTTCTTTGTCTGGTCCACTGCAAATCCAAATAGGTAGTTATCCCATTATAAGAGAGAGAAAATCGTATATTCCGAAGGATAGAATTTTCTGTAGATGATGGTTGTCTGGTATTATCTTCCAGTTTGAGACCCCACGGTGTTTTTGATGTTCTTGGCTTAGATGTCATTTCTGCAGTAATGACTGGTAGATCAAATAGGTTATATATATCAGTCAATGTTAACCCCCCCCCCCTTCCATCCAAATTCTTAGGATGCCTTAATTTTTAAAATATGTATATGAAAGTGAAAACAAAACCCTTCACAATATGTGCTCAAGCCAGGCAATGTCTAATCATTTAAACAATTTAGTAGAAAATACTTATGTATTAGTTTTACTTAATTTAATACCTTCCTCCCTTCATTAAAACAATAACTGAAGAGATCACATTTTTTTAAAAAAGCAAACAACAACATAATATTGGACTTCTCGGATACTGTCAGGTTGTTCCAACTCATGGCGTCCTATAAAATTAATGAACTCGAAAAAGTCGTATTATATTAGACTAGCAGGCAATAAAGGGAAAGGGAAAAATAATAATATCACAAATGACAAGAGAGAACAATGAGTACAATTACAACCAGTGGGGGAAATAATCAACTTAGCATTCTGTTAATTAACCCAAAGTATGGGACAAATAAAATAGTTTCACTGCTTACTAAAGGTATAACAGTGTGGATGACAAATCAGTTCTTTTGGAAGGGTGTTCTGTGATCGGGACGACTCCACAGAAAATCTTCTGTCTCTAGTACTGTGGCACACTTCATGCTGCCTGCCCCAAAAATGCTATTGACGTTGCCTGTTACTGTGTGAAAACCATCTGTATTAATTATGCTGTGATGCCTCTAATGTGAACAAAAAAAAGGTGAGTTTCTGAAGGTAGAGACAATCAAATTAAGGGCTTGAGCACTGATCACAATGACCAATCGTGTTGTTACTGGACAAGCTGATTTTTTAAAAATTATTATTATTATAAGAGCTTTGGGCTTATTTTATGCACCAACACAAACTTTCACACCACTGTCTGGAAAACACAGGAACTCCTCCAAAAATGCAGATGTCATCTATGGATTAGATATTTGCTTCCATCACTCCCATAAGCTACAGCAAACTGTGGTCCGCCATGGATCATAAATTATGTCCTATACTGTAGCCCCTGGAGGTCTATGCAGGAGTCTTCTCTTGAGTGAGGATGCAAAATTACACCATCATGCTTGACCAAATTGGCCATGCTCCATGGGCAGGAAGGCCAAAAGAGGTTGTTCTGGGAAATGTCAAGAGGGATCGGGAGGGACTTGAGGTTTGCAAATCCACCACCTTTTTATTTCTCATTCATGGCATCAGAACAGGAAAGTAAACTTTGATCACTCCAGAGCTGGTATAATAGTTTCCCTGCAAGTGGAAACAATGGGAGGGGAAAGTTGTTTTTTTCTTAAAAGAAGAACAATTATTCAAAAAAAGAAGGAATTAAAAAGCTGTCCCTCAATTTTCAACTTCATTCAGGGTAAGCCCAGCAGGGTTCGGTTATCTCAGTTCCCCTGCTGCAACATATCTTGTCCATGACTTTCAAAGGTATATTCACCTAATAAGATAAGAATGAAATGAAAAGGAAGTAAGAAGAGTGATCAAAGTTAATTTCCCCTTAATATTGTGCATCAACAGGAGAGACGTGGCTTGGCATTGGTGGTGAGAGAGGAATTTCTCTTAAAGAAATAGGAAGGGTGCTTTTGTATTCTTCGCTAGCCTAGCAGCCCCAGCCCTAAAAGGAGGGTGTCAGGAGGGAAAACTCAGATTAAGATCTCAGTTTATTGGTAGGTTTATATGGGGAGAGACATTTATTCATTTTTAAATAGCATGTCCCCCTTTTAAATAAAATAAAACAGAGAGTTTTAAAATATATCACAACAAGAATTCAGCAATAGAAAACAGCACTAAACGCAATTGCAACTCACATAAATAAAGCAAAGCAAAGCAATGTGTGCTGCTTTTATACTGCCCCATAGCACTTAAAGCATATAAAGATCAGAATTTAAGATAAAAATAAAACAAATAAAACAAAAGAGTCTTTGTTTGGTGTTGAAACCACATTAAGGTCGATTCCAAGCGAATCACCCTTGAAGACAATTCTGCAAACGTCACAAATTAATATGGAGGATTTTGTTAATTTAGGTTTCCTCTGATTTTTCAATTTAACTTTTTTTCTGTATTTTGAGGGGTTTTTTTAAGTTTGCATGGAAAATTAGAGACAAATGTTTACATTTCTCTCAGACACATGAATTTTTGCATGCAATTTGAAAAGTGAGTTTTCCCAAATGCAGTACAATTTAGGGCTGTTTTCACAAATATTTGCATTTTGGGATGCATTTTCTATAATATACATTTCTTCATATCAGTTTTCAAAAGGGTACCTCTTAGTCTTTTCCAGCAAGACAACAAAGCTTTGTGAGATCTTCAGGCCAGTTTATTTTAGAATGAGTTTTCATGGAATCCTCAGATGTTACATGTGTAACCTATAAGAGGGCATGCTAAAATAAACCACTATTTAAATAAAATAAAATATTATTTTGTTGTTATGCATTTCATCTGTATATGTATGTATGCTTTAAATTGGAGAACGTAATAGCAAATTTCAGAAATATGCACATTTCAGAAAATAATGAAAGGGTGGTTTCCATACTGCTTCAAAAGTGTGGAAGTAGCTATGTTTTCATTAAAATGAAAACTAAATTAATGCCACCCCACAAAAATCTAAAACACGTCTCTCCCTCATAGCCATCTGCCGCACTTAAGATGGACACTGAGGAGAATCTCTGAACTCTTACTGTACAGCTTGTTGATGTGGCAGAAGACATTAAGCATCTCAGAAGTCAGACTGATCATGATCTGACATGGGCTTGAGTTATCCATTGATGGATAACTATCTCCTATCTCCTAGGTCAAAATCAGCTTTTTGAAGTTGTGGTAAAGTCCCAAAAGGAGCCAGTGCCAGGCTGACCCCATGCCTTCCATACTACTCAGTGACATCCTCTGGGCCACTGTATAGCTGGAAAAGAATGGCCATGCCACAGACAACGATGCCAGCAATCTGCCTGGAGTCACCTATAGAGATCGTGGACTTGAGGGCATCAGGATGAATCTGCCCTGAATGTCCAAAGGGTGGGGGACCTTCTGGAAGCAATGGTGCTCAAGGTAGGGTGAAAGGGTTAGAGGAGTGTAGAAGAGAGGGAAAGGATAAAAAGTGGGAGAGAGTAAAACAGAGGAGGGCTGGTGCCAGCAGACAGTCGGGAGGCAGGAAAGGATGAAGAAGGGGTGGGACCAGGAAGGAAGCCTCAGAATGGCCCCAGCTGGAACCAAACAAAGCCTCTGGCCAAGGGATACGATCACCCAGAGAAGTCACCACAATCCATCCTCTTATCCACCGCGCTCCAGTGACCCTCTTTCCAGTGCAGCTACAGAGAGAGAGAGATGACGTTCCTTGTCTTCATTCTCACTTCTGACACTGAAAGCAAGCGTTGCTTTCCCAATGATGAATCTGAACCCCTGTTGCACAGTGTCCTCCAGTAAAGCCATCAACATCTATGCCATCCCTAATGTGGATGTTTAGCACCTCTAGGTTTCTCAAGGGCTGGAGAAATGCAACTAATTAACAAGTGACATGTCCTGCAGGTAATGATTGTTTTTACCACCTCCCTTTCATGAATGTTGAGCTTATTTGAAACAAGTCACTCACACTCTGCTTATTGGTTTTTACATCTCATTTGTGCACGGTTTTCTTGTTTATAATTCCCCCCCCCCTTCCTTTCTCTTCATAAGCCTAAGGCCTCCTTTTCTAGCATCAACTTTTATTTAAAAAAAGAAATGATTCTGATGGAAGAACACTGATTTAGTCAAAGCTAATTGGAAAATTCCGATTACCCTGCTTTTCCATTTAAATTATATACATGTGTGTGTGTGTGTGTGTGTGTGTGTGTCTGTCCATGTGTGTGTTTGAAAGTGTGGTAGACAGACGTCTGAGCAAAATAGGTTTCTAAATTGGTGCAAAGTGTACTTAATATTGATTGCTCTGCTATTTCAAGAACTATTGAGAATCAGATACATGTAATTAGGCTTTCTTTGAAATCTAAAAGAAAAAAAATATATCAAAAGGAAGAAGCGGAGGGAAAAGATCAATATATTAACCTGGCTGTAGAGAAAGACAAAGTAAATGAAACACATCTTTACCAATTTACCCAGTGAAAATACTGGAAGAATTATATTCGCTTGCAGTGTGTGCATGTACCTCTCTCACACATTCATACATGTGTGTGTGTGTGTGTGTGTGTGTGTGTGTGTGTGTGCATGCATGCATGCATGTGTGTGTGGAATTTCAGAATGGATGGTTTTAAAGGTTCTTTTGAAGCCCTATATTATTTATTTATTTAAAATATTTTTAAGCCACCTTTCTCCATAAAAAGGAACCAAGGCAGCTTATATCTTGAAAAGACAACATTTAAAGCTAAAAACAGGAAGTAAACAAATACTAAAAAGGATCAAATACCAAACTAAAAACGGTAAACAAAAGCAACACCAGAAACGCATCCAAAGCAGTAAGGCACAACAATCCATTTAAAAATCACATTCGGGCTGGCAGTCACTGAGGGAAAGCTTGCCTGAAGAGAAAAGTCTTCGCCTGCTTGCAGAAGGACAGCAAAGATGGAGCCAGCCTGGCCTCTTGTGGGAGGGAGTTCCAGAGTCTGGAAGCAGCAACAGAGAAGGGTCTCTCCCATGTCCCCACTGTGCTCCAGTTAACAATCTGGCTGCCATGTTTTCGACCTGCTGAAGTTTACGAACACTTTCAAGACTAAGTCCCACACAGAGCTCATGACAGTAATCCAGCCAGGCATGAGTGCAGCTGGAGCACTAGTCTTAATAGTGCATATGCATTCAGGATCACTATCAAAACCTGGGCATCCAGTCTTAGAGACACAAAGTGAATTAAATGCAATGCTAGATGAAGATTTAAGAAATGCATGATTAGTCCAATTAGATGTTGGATCAAAGGTCAGACAGGGGGATACACACTTACATTTAATTAGGGACACCAAGCAACAGATTTGCTCCCCGCCCCCCATATTCTGGAGGTACTTCGTATTTTCTTCAACTGGATGCATTTTAGCCATTCATCTTTTAAAGTGTATACATAGTTTTGTGACTGTTTTATCTTCCAACAACACCCTAGAAGCTTTCAAAAGGTGCAGATTCTGGAGGCAAGGTGTGTTTGCTCTCTCCATGAGTCTTGGAAGGTGTGGAAATGTTTCTTTCATTGAGATGGCCAAATTCACAGGAGCTCGCTTATGCCTTGTCTGGGAGGCAAACTTCAGTTCCTTGAACTTATTGTTACCCCCTCTTGACTTAGCCTCTCAGGTGCAGAGAAGGTACCGTCCTACGAAGCAGTGGCCATGGTTACTCACGCTGAGGAACATTTTGTGGTCTGTAGTTCCCGAGCTTCCTGTGAACCAGTTCTTAGCACAACACGTCTTTTGGTTATGGATTTCATTTGGCAAGGGGTTTTGAAAACTCCTCTGTTCTCCCTCAGTTTTTAACAAGAAATCTTGGGAGAACTGGACACATGCTTTGGCTGACGGACGGTCTCCCCTGGATATTTTTACATACTTCCATACATGGAAAAAAAGCCACTTTCACGTTGGTCCTATGATAAAGAAAATATCACCTTTTTCTGCCTCGTGGGTTATTGTTGGTCTCCGGAGAGTGTGACAAGCACAATGTCTCCCTCACTGTGATTTCTCTATGGGGGGGGGGGTGTCTCGACTTGACTGAGTCCCTGTTTGGCAGAACACTTAACATAATGCTAGAAACAAGATCTGAAGGCTAGCGAGGGGGTCTCGTGTCATCTGAGAAGCAGGCTACATCCGCAAACCTTAATCTGTCCTATTGCTTCTTTTGCTGTCAAGACAACCCTCTCATGACCACATTTTAGAGAAGCCCAGACACCATAATTTCCCTAAATTGACAGTTGGCACTCTTCCTGTGGCAGACCATAATCCCACATGGAGAACTCAGACAAACCCATAATGAATGGCATTGCCTTAATGTCAACCACTGCTCTGAAAAAAAAACACAAGTTTCCACACAAGAAAACTGCTTGAAAAAGAAAACAGTCTGTAAGACCCTTCCTATGACTGCAAGAGAAAGAAGAAAAGGAGTAGCTAGCAGGTGTCCTAACCAGTGGCATATTGGAAATATGGAAATACATCCACACATCATGACGTTCCGCACTGCTAGCCAGACTGGCCTAATAAAGAGAGTCTGGATATGAAGGCATTATCAACAAAATGGGGAGTATATCTTTTGTAAAGTTAATGGCTCTTAATTACCCATTCTGGACCAAAGCACCCTCAAGTAGTTTGCATTACAACTGGATATACTGTTCCTGAGGAAGCCTAGTTCTCTCCTAGCTACTGTGAGGTTTGCAGCTAAACTCAGACCACAGAAGGAAGTTGGAGGGAGGGAGTGGCAGATGATTTCACACTTCCTGCTACTGAGAAAGTCCTAGGGTTTTAGCCCAGAGAGCCTTGGGCTAACTCCTAAGTGCTTGCTGTCTGCTGAACTGTTATAAATCACTAGATTACCTTTGAGTTGACACAATGTTTCTTCCAAGACCTCAGCCACAAATGGTGCTTCTCCTCTTGTTGGAAGATCATGTCCTAACTGGCACCCAGAGCAAGCAGTTGTTTCCCCAAAGCTGCCTGCCCAAGCTTGTGGTCCAGAGCTTAATGTTATGATGTCTCTGTGATGCCTCTACTAGATGAGTATGAATCATATGCTTATCAATGGCGTTTGAATGGTGACAACTACTGGGGGTATTAATGGGGTGGCTGCTATTTTTACTTATCCCAACGTGTGTGAAAGCAATAGTTGCAGTCCAGTTTTCAGGTTGGCCACAATCACCTGCATAGCTCTTTAAAAGAAATAACTGATCACAACCGAGACACGAGTTAGCAGCATCAATACAAGCAAGAGAAATGCAGGAGCCAGTGATACAGTTGTTGTTCTCTTGGTTTTGATTTCTAGCTCTTTAAAAAAAATAATCCCCAGAGGTATAGATCTTTACACAAAAGCACCATATACGTATATTTGAGCAAAGGATAGGCTGAAAGAATTGGGCATGTTTAGCCTTGAGAAAAGAAAAGGGGTGCTATGATAACACTTTTCAAATACTCAAAAGGCTGTCCTATAGAGGAGGGACAGGATCTGTTCTTGACCATCCCAGAGTGCAGGACACACAACAACGGACTCAAGTTACAGGAAGGCAGATTTCAATTGAATATCAGGAAAAACTTCCTACCTGTTAGAGCAGTACGACAGCGGAACCAATGACCTCGAGAGGTGGTGAGTGCTCCAACACTGGAGGCATTCAAGAGAAACTTAAACAACCACTCGGCTCCTTTGATTTGTATTCCTGCATTGGGCAGAGGATTGAATTCAGTGGCCTTATAAGCCCCTTCCAACTTCCTTATTCTATGATTCTATAAAAAATGTTCATAAGTTTGTATCACCTTCAAACTTGGCAGTATTCACTGCAACTGGTTGAGATGTTCACTTCTCCATTGTTCACTATAGGGCACAGTAGCAAATGTTGAATAATCAAGTAGTGTTTGTGCATGGATGAATGAAGACTTGATGATTGAAGAGATGAGTGGGTGGTCTGATTTCCTGGAAGAATGTTTCCAGTGATATATGAATTGAGGCAAACCAGAGGTTCTTTTGGTGGTGCCAGGTGGCCCTTTCAAACACTTGTCATCAGATGTTGAAGCAATTAGGCATTGGACAACGATGTGTGGAACAGCTCAGTATTAGATCTGTAGGACTTAAAGAAGTCTACAGAATGCCCAGAGGTGGACGCATTGGTTCCTTTAATCAGTGCTCCCATGTGAACCTGGTAGGCCCAAGTACAAGAAGATGTGATGCTTCTTGCACTGAGGATTAAAGAAATATTTACTGAAAATAGATCTAACCTCAATATATCTAAGGACCCCAATAGAACCGTAACATTCAATCTGAATTGTATTGTCTTGCATTGTCTTCTTGTCCCACTCCAATTATGACAGCTAATTTTAGCCTCTTCTCATCTCAGGCCACTGATCTATGGAAATTAATGTGAATCAAGTTTCCACCTCCATCATCCCTAGATGTCTCTTTTTTCAGAACTTAACTATCCCCTGTTATTTCTTCATCCTATATTAACCCTAGTCAGGCACTGTATTATGTAGAAGACCCTAGGGATAATGCCTCTTCTGAGCTTCCTCTGCTCAAATTTCTTCCATTGATGGTGAAAGGGAGTACAGTGTTAACAGCGGTAATTTTACAGATGCACATGCTCATCATAATAATCCTCACAGCCATACTCCCAAGGAAAATTCAAAAATGCAGGCAGCTGTCTTGTATTATATCAATAAACCAATTCTGGTCTATTCTTCATATCCAGGAGCAGGTTGTTTGTAAGACAAACGGCTCTCAATGGCTCCTTTAGGACCAAGCTTACCCTCAAGCACTTTGCATTATGACAGAGGTGATTTGCAACATTATATTATTGTATGGAAGATCCAGCTTCCACCCCAGGTACTATGAGGAAGAGAGAAGTCTAGGAATTGAGATAAAGGGCACCCTCAGCCCTGCTCATCAGAATATCTGGGCAATTTGATCTCCTGAGCCCTTGTGCCCCTACACCCCTACGTGCATTTTGGAAATGTAGCTATGTTCTCAGGAATATGTTTCCAATGATGCTCTTCATGGTCAGGAACACTGTTAAAGCAACATTCCTGATCACGTGAAGATTCGTAAGTGTAATATTTGACTATGTTTACGTCTCTTCTAAAAGACCTTTCCATCGATAGTCGAATTTTGGAAATGAAGGGGCAGAGATGAACAGAACTTGGAAAGTTACTTTTTATGCCTGTCACTCTCAGAATTCTGTAGCCAACATGGCCACCGGCCACGTCTGGAGGAAAAAACGGCAGCTTCTGCTCGGCAATTTAAAAAGAGATAAACTGAATAAGGCTATTGTTGTTGATGGTCTGAATCCATCTCTCAGCATCAGGAGCTGGGTCCCAGAGGACTGTCTGTGAGGATACTGAAGAGCAGCTGCCGCTTACGTTGGCAGAAACTCCACATTGGCTCTACATGGGTTTTGTGCACATTGTTTTGGTGCAACCAATCTCTTCGGCACTCAGTGATGAGTGCCTGGATGTGTCATCATTGCTCTTATCATGACATCGCCCCGAGCTTCCTGTTGTTTCCGAGCTTCCCCAAATCTCCTTTTCTGGAGGGGACCCATTTTTGCATGCAGTGGGGAAATGAAAGTGCCAGACATCGTATCTGATCGCACATTATAATGACTAGACGGTAGCATCACCAGACCATTTGCGTGAAAGTATCAAAACCGGATAATAAGATCAGCCCAACTCAGGGTCCATTCCGAGGATTCCCTGTGATTTTTCTCTAGCACCCTCTCCACTCTACCCTGCCGATCTCCCTTTGGTTTCTCAAAGTGGCATTCAGAGAGTTTATTGTGTAATACCTGAACATTCTAACATGAGCCTGGTGTGTTATGAACCACCCCTCCTGTCTCTACCCATCCTCTCCAGTTCTAATATCTAAGGACTCCCAATTCTTTAATGTATTTATCATCACAGCACTCTTGTCTAAGGCAGGGAGTTGCAGCTTCTACCTTTTTTGAAACAGGGATGGAAAAAGAACTGCTCAGAAGAGAGAGAGAGAAAGAGAGAGAAGGCCAATGAACACAGTGGATTTTGCCTGAAACCAAAGATTTTTTTTGCTGCCTGCTTAAAACTGGAGCTGAAAATGATGCCACACCCGCCCCTCCACCATAGTACTACTGAAGGCCAGCCAAGATATTTGGGGCCTTTGAGGGTGTAAATCTCACAAACTCCCCACTCTCTTTATCCCTGATAGCACAGCTTCAAAGATAATACTATTTTCTCTCTTTTCGAGACACTTCCACAATAGAAATGAGATCAGGCGCCCTTAGCTTTGAAAATAAGTATTTGACTTGCATCGATCTCATTATGAACATTTCTCCCCCTCCTTTTTTTAAAACTTATATAAATGTGTTCTTTACTTCATTCATTCATTTTGTTGTTGTTTAGTCATTAAGTCGTGTCCGACTCTTCATGACCCCATGGACCAGAGCACGCCAGGCCCTCCTGTCTTCCACTGCCTCCCGGAGTTGGGTCAAAGTCATGTTGGTCGCTTCGATGGCATCATTCATTCATACACTCCTCTGAATGCTGAAAATCTAAGTGAATCAGAGCAGTGTTCTCTTCGAATCTAAGTGAAGAAGTGAATTGGGGCCAAGGCTCTTTGCTCCACTCACACATTAGAGACCTCATGTTAAATCTGTCATGTGTGGGCTTAAATTTTTTAAAAAATATGATCATCAGATGTTAAACAACAGTTAAAGGAAACTGTACTAACTCCAGAACTGTTTTTATTGAGTGCGATGCCAGGTAACATAGATGGGATCAAGAGTTACCCAGTGAGTTATTTAGCTACAACAGTCAGAAAATGTGATGTTAAAAATCGGATTACTGTCCTGGATTCATCCTCCTCTTCCAAAAACTGGAAGAAAACAGAGTCAAGGAAACAAAAGAAGTATACTGAGAAAATATGGGAAGTGATTGAAATGGATACTTTTTCAGGCGTGCTGAATGTATGTCCAAGACAGAAAGAAATTGAAAGAGGGGATGTATTTTATAATTGGTCTCAGTTTCCTGATAGTGTTGGAGTAACTTAGATTTAAACTAAAACATAATTGTAAGATGATAGCTAGAGGGTAATCAAACAGTTTTAAAAAAAGTAGAAAGTTGATTTTTTTTATTGAAAAATGAATAGATTGGATGCTTGTATACTTAATATGAATAGATTGGATGATTGTATATTCTGTTCTCCTATCCTTAAAACCCTTTTTCCATCCCTTCCACTTCCTTTTACTTTTTGTATTCCCTACCCTATTCCTAGTAGTTTAAAAATAAAATATTAAATTTTTTTTTAAATATATGTTTATAAAAGTGATGTAATTAAAAGGAAGAAATGAGGATGATCCTGAGACAGGACCTAAGGGGGAAACCAAAAAATCCATCTTCCAATGAAGTTCAAGACCTCTCCTGCACATTCCTGTTGCTGGGATCTCTTGGTAAGATCACCAAGCTGTAGCATTCTCTATATTGGTTATTATTGCTATTAGTTTAACTATACTGCAAAGTGAGGGACTTAGGCTAAGGTAGCATATTCCCAGGGCTCTGCATTCTTGAATTTTCTTCTCTTCCTTTTCTCTCCCCACACCCCATTCCTTCCATTGATTTCAGTTGGTTATTCTACTGGATTAATTGTGTGTGTGCAGATGAATGCCTACTTCCCTGACGGCTTTTGAGTGGTTTGCTTTCGGATAGTATAATCTGTCATTCTGTCCCCACCCCACCCCCAGCCAAATAAAATCTTTTCTTTCTGGTGCAATGATGTCACTTCCAAAGTTCATCATAATAGTGTCTCCTGGTTCTCTGTGCCCTATGTAGGCATAAACCACATTGGGAAACCAATGCAAATCCTTAATACATGGATAGCCCAATGGTTTAAGGATCTGGCTAGGGACCAGATGTTGGGAGTTCAATTCCCCACTGTGCCTCTGGTGAGTAGGGATAGCCTGTGTGGCCTTGGGCAACCTGCACAGTCCCAGGACACACCCAGAAGAGGGGAATGGTCAACCACTTTTGAGTATTCTCTACCTGGAAAACCCTGAAAAGGGTTGCCATAAGTCAGAATTGACTTGATGGCACATGATTATTATTTCAGACAGACAGACAGACATCACAGGATTGCTATAGTTATGAGCGACTTTAAAAGTAGCCATAACATATATCATTACAATACATTTGGTTTAGTTTGCCAAATAAACTCCACATCACCCTTCAGCAAGTCCCGGCTCATTGCTGACCATCTTGCTTCCTTTCACCCCTTACCATCTTCTCCCTGCATGCATTGAAACCTGAAATGGGTGAGGAAACATTGCCATACACCTCAAGCATTTGGGGGAAAGGGGAACTGAGAGACTTACCCCATCCCAATCTATCCCACATACAAAAATAAGCAGGCAATGTCCTAAAAAATAATCAGCAAATAGCAGGACTAGTTACTGAGGAGAGTCACTGCTTTTAGCGGTAATCATTTTGGCTTTGTTTCCCTTCATCTGATATAAACAGTACTGTCTTTGGTGAAGCTTCTATCAGAGCCTTTGGTGTCTACTGTAATACTCTATTAAGCAGAAAGATTACATCCCCCAGCTTTCACAGGTCAAAAGTTCATACTGTACTGGTTTATTTTTAGCCAGCTTTGCCCTGCCTCCTCTTTCACAAGAAGGAACAAAAATGAAACACACACAGAGAGAGGGAGAGGATATAGCAGCTGGTAAAACAGGTGGAAAAAGCCAAAGAAAAATCATACCTTCAAGTATACAAATGGTGTGAAGTGTAGCAGCTCATCGTGGCAACCTCTGTAACCTTGCCTGAAAAGACGACAGAGGCTTTATATATATATATCTCCCTTGCCTACCAGAGCATATGGATCTGCTGCAAGAGGGAGCAAACAGTGATATTTTGCTCCATACTCACCAGCTAAATTCAGTATTACAGCTATTCCTAGCATGGAGAAAACCAATGGAGGCTGATGAATCCCATGTCCAGATTTTGCTTTGAACTTCAGAAGAGCTATCCAGGGTTCTGAACCCTATTCCCAAAACAGGTCCAGCACCTTGGGTAGCTTCTTCAAAGTTCAGGCAAAAAGCCAAAGCAGAGTCATTGCCCCATGGACACAGAGCCACCAGCCTACATTGGAAAGGACCATACCATATAGGCATCAGAGATGAGGGCCTTCTCAGGAGAAAGAGAAATGTCACATATAATTCAACACCAGAAGCACAATTCTGTGTGCAAGGGTTGATTCAGACCCAGATTTTTAAG
This sequence comes from Intellagama lesueurii, assembly GCA_037013535.1. NCBI lineage: Eukaryota > Metazoa > Chordata > Lepidosauria > Squamata > Agamidae > Intellagama > Intellagama lesueurii. Next base: position 7,900,788 of record JBAJHW010000011.1, read on the forward strand.
AGTTAAGCACTCAAAATCTTAGGTCTAGATGGATGAATCTCTTTACGTTTCTTCCTCATTTAATCCTTTCTAATCTCAAGTGCTTCCATTGCAAACATGAAAAATATTGACTATGGAATTCTAGAAGATGTTGTCTAAAGAAGAGCTAGATCCTGGTGTCTCTCTTAAAATATCATGTTTTTTCTAATATTTGTTCTTTGGAAAAGATGAACATCACCATCATGTCTCCCTTTAGGATCATGTCTCTTCCCATATACAGTATAAGCCAATGCTTCATGGGATGGGTTTGTTCCAGTCTAAGGAACAAGCAACGATGCCTTGGCCACAGTGCCTCGGTTCTTCAAGTCACACTCAGGAATAAGTGACATGCTATTTGCTGGCTTGTTTGAGACAACAAACGATCTTGGATCACTTTTGATGGGTCGTACGCAAGATGGAAGACTTGAATATACAGAGCGCACCTCTCCTACTCTGTTGTAGATTGCAGCTGGGGGGGCATTCCATAATTTACAAGAGTCACTAACTGTTTAAAGGTATTTTAATATTGTTTCATTTGAATTCCTGCATCAATCAGGGGGTTGGACTTGATGGCCTTATAGGCCCCTTCCAACTTCACTATTCTATGATTTTCATTGATGCAGTCATTTGTCCTTAAACAGGTACTTGATCTATCAAATTAGGAAAATATATTTGCATAAATTTGCATAGACAGGAAGCTGCAACAGAGCTTTGAATAGCATAAACAAAAGGCACCATTTTGTAAACATACGGACCGTTTTGAGGGTTTTTCTTTTGTTTCCCTCACTACAGTAAAATACCAGAATCAAAGTAGTTTCCAAAAGCAAACATACAGCTGCATCTATTAAAATTGGACCTCACTGATTCATCACTGACCATGTAATTAATCAAAGTTCTGTTATTTACATATACGTATGCCGAACAAGAAGGAATATGTTCCAATTACAAAGGAACAGATTTCATTTTTGGCCTGTTTTGCCTGGCTCTAATGTCAGCGAGACAAAGTAACAAGCCACTTAACAAGACTGTGGAATCTCCTCCTTTGAAGGACGACATGGAAGAATGGCAAAGCTCTAGAGTCTTCTGCCTTGGGGCAGAAATTTCAGCTAGAGATCCCCTGGGATCCGCTCCAAACCTCCACTTCTGGCTCTCCTTGTGAAAGCAAATGAGGAACAGCTGTTGACGATCTCCTTGTGACCTTTCGCTATAAGGTGGAGAACACTTATCCAGCTGTTTTATCTGCTGGAACAATCGCCCAAAATGTGGATCTCGGCAAAGAGCAATTCTGACTTGCAACAAAGGGACGTTACCTTACAATTATCACATGAATGCCGTGATCCTGTTCAAGACAGGGCCATTAAACTGACAGCACATGATCGGTGACATGTTGCCATTATTGCAGAGATTCTCATCCGATCAGTGTTTGTTTTTCCCTGATTCCCTGGGGAGAGAGATCGAGAGAGGACGAAACACCATAATTAGATCTTAGGAGCTAAACCCATGGAGAAGGGTGCCTTAGCACTACCCCTTATGCACTGCCATCAACCTTGCCATGCATAGAAGAAGCTCTCCTTTTTTGGAACATCATTCGCTGTGGGAGAAGAGCAATGGGAATGACGAAGGAGTGGGGACAGGGCTACTCATTTCATGTTTATTTCAGAATACCTGAGCAAGATAAGACAGAGAAGGACTACTGTGGCAGGTGGTTGGTATTATCTTCCCCTGGACTCCTTTGGACGCTGCACAAAAGGCCCTACAAATTGAAAAAAGCAGAAGTGGCTGGAAGTCCACATCCAGTTTCCAAAGACTGGGAGGATGTATGGCTAATATTGCCATTTTTTGTACCTCTGGTGGTGTGATTTCTGAGATCTCCATCTGCTTATAGTGTGAAATTTGTGTGAAATGTCTTGATCTTGTTCCCAAAGCCCCAATGACGACAGGGACCACTGAAGTGTGTTTCTTCCAGAGGTGAGATGTTTCGATAGCCAGGTTTCTGTACTTTGTTAGTTTTTCCAATTCTTTATTTTCAACTCTGGCATGCCCTGGAATTGCAATGTTAATGATCCAGACATTTCTTCATTCTATTACTACTGTGTCTGGTGTGTTATGTTCAAGGTGTCTCTCCGTTTGGATCCGGAAATCCCACAAGCTCTTGACTTTGTCATTTTCTGACACCTTCTCTACCTGATGTTCGCACAGGTTTTTGGAGGCTGGCAAGTTATATTTTTTGCATAATGCCCAGTGCACTAATGATGATGATGATGATTATGATGGGAATATTCAGTAGTACAACCTTCTGTTTGCTGCCAAAAATATACAGTCCAGAAACATTACATGACAGAGGTTTCATGAAAACTGTCGTTGATATCCTACCCAAGAAAGACAGATCCTCCTCTAAGTAAACCAGTTCTGCTCCAAACGCAGTCCTCAATTGCAAGGTGCTGAAGGAGCTGCTTTGACAGCAGTCTGCACTCAATATTTAATTACTCCACTGTTTCTCCTGTCAGAACTTCAAAGCCACGTTCTGTATCTATACTTGCTCTGTTTATCTGTAACTAGCTTTCAAGCTGAACAGAAATCACCATTCAGGAGCATTGATAAATATTTCATAAAACAGTAGCCGGAGGAGATGATTCTTTTTTGCTTAGGCAACCTCCTGCATAATCAAAAAGCGGGTAAGCATACCTCAAGAGTGTATTAATTTCAAATAATTTTAAAGAGATCCTTTCCCCATTTCTTTTATTGGCATATTGCATTCTCCCAGTTGAATACCAAAGCTGGGATGACTCAGCTGTGATATTGCAGTATGCTGATTTTGCTGTCTTCATTTTTGTGCAATGTGCCCTGTAGCTGCTCAAGGTGAAGGCTAGGATCATCAGAAGACCACCCATGGAACTGCAAAGGAACCTGCTGATTATATTAGTCCAGCTCACATTGACCTTCAACAGAGGAAGTTTTTGTTCCTTCAAGTACCTGAGGTTTCTGATGCCTTATATTAGGCTTTCAAAACAGAAGGAAACACCCAAACACATCACCTGGTATGAACAGAAGGTTTCAAGGATCTGCATCCTTGAAATCTTCTATTCATACCAGGTGATGTGTTCTTTTCCTTCTACCTCCTCCTTCTTCCAATTAGGAAAAGGAAATAGATGGAGAGAGACAGCTACAGGGGCTCTTAAAAGCTAAACTCATCCCTTTTGTTTCTTCTTTCAAAAAGAAGATGGAAGTAACATTCTTTCATGGATTTTGGTCTGTCTGCCAACTTGCAATATGCCACCTCTCAGGAATGATGCCAAGGTTGTGGTGTGGGCATTTTTATCCTATTAACCACATCAAATTATTACCAGTTACGAATAATTTCGACCGGCACTCCACTGATATAGCTTAGGGCACATGGTCAACCCATCTATTCTTGTACTGCTCTGCAACTCCTCTATAAAACAGCAAATATTCTCATTAAAGTGACGGGGCTCATGTGTCTGGGATGCTGTCTTTGATTATATTTATCTCTGTTTATCTCATATGCTTCCACTTTATGCATTCCACATGGATTCCTGCATCCACGGACATCAGCTAAGTGAGGGGAGAAAAGTGGATCGGGCAAACTAGCAGACAATTTTGCTTGTTGGAGAAAGAGGCAGAACATTTCAACTGCGAATAGGATCCTACTTGAGATGGGTGTAAACCACTTTTTTGGTGGTTCATGCTGGTTCAGCTGTCAGACCTACAGGCATTCTGTGCTTCCAATCCCTGCCTCCTCCAGCAGGTGCCCATTCGTAGGTAGTTTGCTGGCTTCCCTGCCCTGCCTCCTCTGGGCACTGCCTCTGAGTGGAGGAGACAGGGTTCGAAACTGTATAAGAACCACAGAACACCTGTTGGGACAACAACTGAACCACCACAAAGTGCCAAACTGGTGGTTCATGCCCATCTCTAGATCCTCCATGTTCCTTTCTATAGGTATTCTTGGTCCTTTATATATATATTTTCTAAAAGTCTTATTTCTGAAGTCCAAAGGTTCCGCTGTGTGCTTTCAGGTCAAGACAACAACCTTCCCTGCAGTTCATTCCCAGCATTGGAAGTTTTCATTTACTTATCATTTCCTCTAATCACAAATTCAAATCATGAGAACTGATGGGTTTGAATTTTTAAAAGGGACTAGCAGCATGCCTGGACTATTCTCAAAGTTTGCTGAAGTGCAAATTAGAACATGGAGATTTTTTTTAAAAAAAATCCAACCAGACTTCAAAGACCCCTAAAAGGCATTACACCTACAATTGTGGTGTTTTTTTTTTTTTTAAATTCCATTTCTTAACAACTAAAAGTAACTTTTATTTTTTAAAAAATGTCTAAATTGCATGACAATGAATGTCATAAACCATGGTGCTTGAACCATGTAATATCAAGAATACATGTAATATTCCTCCCCATCATTCATTCATTCATTCATTCATTCAACATATTTTTATCCCACCTTTCTCCTTAAAAAGGACCCATTTAGTAGAGCCGTCCACATAATTAGGAAAATATATACTAATTGTGTGCTGCCAAGTCAGTTCTGACTTATGCCAACCCTTTCCAGGGTTTTCCAGATAGCAAGTACTCAGAAGTGGTTTCCCACTTCCTCCTTCTTATAGGGGGTGCCCTGGGACCGTGCAGCTTACCCAAAGCCACATAGGCTGGCTGTTTCCCCCTAGGAGACACAGTGGAGAATCGAACTCCCAACCTCTGGCTCTGAAGCCAGATGTTCACTGATCAACCTGGGAAGGAGAGAATCGAACGGAGCTTCCTGGAGAAAGACATGGCTGGTTGGAACTCTGAAAAGGAACTCTTTTGTTGAGGGATAAAAATGTATTACAAAATTTTGTTGCAGGTACTGTTTCTTGTGACAAAGAATACACTGTGCACAAGTCCCCCGATATGATTTGGAGAACAATTTTCAAGGCTTTGGCATATCTATTGATTTGGTAAGCAGTGATTTCTATCCCATTTAACTAAATATGAACTTTGGTTCCAAATAGACTTGGAAACCTCCCATTGACTCACATTGGAAAATCAAAATTGCTATAACTTTTTGGGTTTGCCACAGATCTATATGAAATTTAGGAAGATGATAGACTGTAAAGAGAAAAGTAAACATGCAAAATTTCAGACAAGTGATTTTAGGGGTCTGTAAAGCAGGCGCTTTTGAAGTTTTTTTTTTTTTTTTAAAAAAAAAATAGAACCTGAAGCTACTTGAGCCCCCATACAATTCAGGTTGTGTGCTATGGATACCAATGGATTTGTAAATGTTTGGAGCTTTGCTACAGAACTGAATGAGACTGTTCTGCTTTAATGCAGTCTTCACAAAGATGGGACCAAGTCTGATCAACCTCCTTAGTAATTTGGGATTATTCATTCTTTGTAACTGGCAACTTGCAAGCTCAGGTAAAACAGAGAGTTTTCTTAAGAGAAAAAAGAAATCTAATTTCTGAAAACAACATCAATGATGGCTGTTTGATAGCCACAGAAAGTCAAGGCTCAACTGGATATGAAAAGAGAAATCTGTAGAGGAGTGAATAGAATAGAAAAGGTGCAGAGAAGAACATAGCTGTCTGGAAGTCTAAGAACTTTCATAATAAGGATTGACTGCATATTGTCACTTGCCATGGTTGACCACCATTAAAAGACCTAACCTGAATGTGGCCAAGGAGAAATGTACAGGAAAAGTCCCTGTCTGAGCTACTGCAGAGTGGCTGTCAGCCAGAATAGATATTGAGTTAGGTGGACCAATGGTGTGCCTTGGTATAAGTCGGTTGCCTCTGCTTCTGGCAGAAATCCATTTAACTGGAGATGCTCTGAAGAATGAACCTGGGAAGGATCTTTGAGATGGACAAGAACAGTTCTCACCATCAGTGATCACCCACCTGCTTCCCTTGAGATGATGACTCTAGATTAAAGAATAGGGTTATTTTAAAGGAGAAAGGAAAGTCTTTCCAGCAGCATTCCAACATAGGCATGACTCATCATTGTCATCATCATCTTCAGACGTGTGTGTCGCTGTGTATCTGTTTCTGCCATACCTGCAAGTTTCATGACACCTGAAACTTGGCATGGATACCAAAGGAAATATTAGGATGTTTTAAAAAAGAATTAATTCTAGCTAATTAAAATTTGCCTATAACCCAACGTACTGTCTTCAGTCACTAGGTGGCACAGCTTTCTAACTTTCCCTAACCCCTAGACAGAAAGCTGCAGGCTTGCTTGTCATAGATTTTTCTCCAGAAGGTATTCAGGGCAGTGGCTCAGGCTCTCTGGAGCCTTCAAACTCATATGAGAGAGACACTTGTTGCCAAGAAAAATGGGAGATGGTGCAGAGAAAAGGGGTGAATGAGCTCTGGAATGAGGAAATGGCTAATAAGAATAGAAAAGGTAGGGGGAAGGGTTGGGGACTAAGCATTTTTCTGACATTTGTCAAGCTGTTTATTTTTGTACATGCATGCTTCTGTGTATTTCTCTCTGTGTGTGCATATATAAGTATATGTATGTATCCATTCAAATAAATATTGCACAATTATCCACTTCAGCAACAAAAATGAAGTTTCAAATTAACAATCTTGAAAATATTCTCAAACATTTTTTTAAAAAATCAACTTTTTTGGTTGTTATACAGATGCAACATAAATAGACAGATGTGGTTCTTCACAAACCCTCCCCCCCATGCTGAACGTATTTTTCAGGTTAGCCAAGTCTTCAGCATACAGGCACAGGTCTCTCTCCTTCTCTTCTCTCCACCCCACTCTCCTTGTTTTTAATCACTCTCCCCCCCCCGCCGCCCCACTCAGGACAGCTGTGATCTTCTCCCATCAAGCCCTTGTCACTGCCTTTCAGCCCAAATGTAAGTGATATGATTAAAGAACATGGCATCTTGTATAATTGGTCATAATCATTACCTAAGGAGCAAAGGGAGGGGGCTACACAAGCATGACAACAGCAGCATCTGCTTTGAACTAACATGTCACTCAAGCGTGCCCAAGGACAGCAATGCGGAGGGGGGGGGAGAACAGAGGAATATGGAGGAGGCAGGTGGAAAGGAATGGGGTTGGCTAGGGCACAGGGCAGAGTTAAAACAGATCAGCAAACTCATCTTTGCTAACATGAATCCATGTATCCTCCTGTGAATGTCTTGTTGCTTGGATTCGTAAAGGCCAGAAGTCTAAAAGTGCCCAGTAAACTTCCTTCTTTGCCTTTATCTACCAATGCTTCTAAGATGGGTTCAAACATCCCAAATGGCTTTAAGGGACCTTTGCCATTTTCACTTACCCTTTTGGGGACACGATAAAACATCCCATAAATCAGTAAGAAGGAAGCAAGAGAGTTACCTCCCTAAGATTTACCTCTTACGTGAACCAGTGCTTCTGAATAAGCCCCAAGGTTTTCCCTCAAAATTGAGGAGGGCCTTTCTGAAGCAACATGTGGCCATAAGGTCATATAAGTCAAACTATTGGCAGCTCAAGTGTTGAATGGCTCCCAGTCGAGGCCAAGTGGTACACTTGGACTGATTATTATCAGTTCAAAATAAGAGCAGGAAAGACAAGCTACAGGCAGCTTGCACATGTGAGGAATAAAAAATGTAGCAGTGTTGTGTGGTTGAGTGGCCACAGATTCTTTCTTTTTTAAAAAACAGAGGCAAGTTCTCTATTGGAAGGGCTTCTAAGGGGCCCTCCTCTTGTTCAAGATGTCCTCTTTTGAAGGGACATCCAAGTCTGACTTAAAAATAAAGAATCAGAAAGAGAGAGCTCAGGCATCTTGAAGTTGCTCATCCACAATGAACATCTGGACTATGGACACCCAGCTACTATCTTCCCTCCTCAGGGGAAATGGAGTGGAATTCTATTGAGATTATCCAGTCCCCGAGCACCCTCAGAAGAAGGGAATGGTAAAGCATTTATGAGTCCTCTGTACCTAGAAAACCCTGGAAAGGGTTGCCATCAGTCAGAATTGGCATGGAACTCTTTGCTTAAGCTCTTTGCTTTCCTGCTCTTATTCTGGATCATTTTCTCTGTCAAAGGAGCAGAACCACAATACATGTGTAAGTATTTCAATATCCTCTCCAGATGGGCATACACAATTCTGCAGTGAGGATCTCCTGAAACAATCCTCAAGTAAAGCTTAGGGTAAAAAAACAGGTGCATTCATGAAAAATCCTTTCTATATTTAGGAATGGCTAGATCTTTCAAATAATGGGTCACTGTATTCATCCTTCCCACTCAGACTTCCTCAAGTCATACGTTCAGCTCCCACTTAGCCCTCCAGTTAAAACTTAAGGAAGGACAGAAAGTCAGAGAGACAGGGATCAGCTGGTAGATCTCTGGGTTATTTGTGGGAGATGTCACAGATTTTTAACTCTCCATTCCTTACTGAGAGCAAAGCAAGTTACAAGGGAGAAAAAACTCAAGCAAGAACAACTGGTCTTGTCCTAACAGTTTCTCCATCAGATTTCAGTGCTCCTCAGCTGTAAAACAGGAAAACAAATTGATTGCTTTTGACAAGGCCTTTCTTTAGCTCTGGAGGTCAGTTTTCTATGTATACATTGCATTTTTATCCCACCATCCATTAAAGCAACAGCAGCTATATCGTTTTCCTTTATTCAATAACCTTTATTATATCGTTTTCCTTCTTCCCACTTTGTCCTCACAACACGCCTGTGAAGCAGATCAGATTGAAGGACTATGATTCACCTAAGGTAACCTAGTCAGCCACATGGCTGATTTGAACCCAAATCTTCTGAACTGTAGTCTTACCGGTAGCTCTCAGTTTTAGAAATGTATCTTACACTCCATGAGCTTTGGTAAGTCACATGTCAATTTATACAAGATATATCCTAATATACAGTTCCTGGAATATAGGAACTATAATTTCTCTCTCTCTCATATAGCCCGTGTAAGCATACTAAGATCTACAATTCTGTTAAACTGGTAAACAATGACACCAGAAAAACATAGAACCAAAATCCAGCTGTTAGCCAGAGCTGACCTGGAAGTATTTATAGCCTGGCCAAGGCGGAAGGAACCAATTAGCTGCTTGAGGGGCGGAGTGAAACTGGGGGCGGAGTGAAGTCATCCCTTTTTTTTTCCCCTCTCCATGCCACAGACTGAACTCACCACTAGGGGCATCAGATTACACAAGGCAAAAACCCCTTCTTTCATAGCCTTGCCTTCCTACACTACATGGGTGTGCTTTTGTTTTGTCTAATTGAAAGTCAGCTATGTGAACCAGGCTAAAGGAAGAAAATAGTCTCTCTGCCCTACCAGGAAAAAAAAATCAATGTTTTCCTGCAAACCACTGATATGTTGAAAACACCCCTTTCTGTTAGATTGTATTGCCCTTTTTCCAGGGTTTGGAGATGCTAGATTTGCTCAGATTAGCTACCTGCTTCCAGTCCCTCTCAAAAACAGATCAGCAGATGATATTTCCACAAGATTGTGCAATAACACAAAGTCCCTTCTAATCTTATTTATCCTATTAACTCATTGGATTTTAGGAAATCCCAGATGAACTTTAGCCTTCAAGGTATAACAGTCACATCAAGTGTATGTGTCAGGAAGGATGGTCACAAAGAATGCCTTACTCTAAAGCTACCAGCTAAGTCTTCCACCCGATGAGTCTGCAAGGAACTCTCAAATCCAATACTGAGTTGCGGGGCAAGTCAGAATTCCCAGCAAAATGTCTGAGCTTTTTAACATCTGCCTGATTAGGAGTGGTGGCAGCAACGGGAGAGAATTAATAAGGAGCAAGGGGAACAGAGAAGATAGCCAGAAACAACAAACACCAGGGAGCCTATTCCAAGGTTCCTTGAAAATAAAGCAACAATGGGAAGACTAGTCATCTCATTAAATAATAATTTGTTATTCCCCTTTTTAAAGCCCCACACGTTCTTTTTAACAGCTGTGACTTCTTAAGCTGCCTTGACTATAATTCCAGCATGTTTATCCAAAGGAAAGTTGTAGAACTTTTAATGAGTCCTTGAACTGACCACCTGTGAGCAGCAGGTACCCAGAAAGCTTTGTTTCATTAAAGAGGGGGGAGAAAGCAGGGGAGAGCAAGGAAGAAATGTTGAAAGCAAGCTTACATGTCATTGTTGTTCTGCGTTATTTTGAATGCAAGCTTGTATCTCACGAATTTTCAACTGACAGCCAGGTGATATCAGACATCTCAAAGGGGGTTGTCGCCCACACCCTATATGTGCAGTGTGATGTCCTCTTTCTTTCCTTCTGCATCTGCTGAAGCAGGCTTACTCATTTCTGAAGGAGAGGGACACATGCATTTGGGGGCTGCAAGTTTTAACACAGTGTGGGGTAGTAGTTAGAATCACCACTGGCCCATGAAAATCATGGTGTGACCATAAGCCAACTGCGCGTTCTCTCTCTCTCTCTCTCTCATAAACACACACACACACACACACCCTTATCAGAGGTAAGCAACATTACTTCATAGGACTAGTGATTATGCTGTTTGGGGTATTCTGGAATTATAATCCCAAAGAGTAATTTTAATTTTATTTATTTAAAATACTTCTAACCTGCCTTTCTCCTTCAAAAGGACCCAAGGTGGGTTACAACAATCAAAAGACAGCATTTAAGTTAGTAATTATGAGTATACCATACTGAAAGGATCCATCAATATGAAAACACAAAAAAACACTAAGCAACATCAAAATACATTCAAGACAGTAAGGTACAACTATCCATTTTTAAAAAAAAAACTCTTGCCTGAAGGGAAAGGTCTTTGCCTCCTTGTGGAAGGACAGCAAAGATGGGGCCAGGCTGGCCTCCTGTGGGAGGGAGTTCCAGAATCAGAGAGCAAATGTCCCCAGCAAATGCACAAGTTTCTTGTTTCTGAGTCAGACCACGACACCACACTGGGTTGGATAAAGTGGAGATAAGGCAGTTCATTTAATAAGGTTTTTAAGAGAGAGAGAGAGAGAGAAACTATAAAAGTAACAGATTAAAAATCATAATTGGTTGATCAGTTCAACACTTGGCAAAAAGACAAAGGAAGCACAAATGAATTAGGCAGGACTTACAACCTAGACAGGTGTAGACACCTCTTCCCGATATGCCTGGAACCAGATGAGCTTAGAAAAAAAATATTTGCAAAAACTCAAAGTGGAATGAATAACCTTTGTAGAGGTAGCCCCATAAAAAGGAATAGTTTGTTGAAGGTTGTGCCTGTTGCGATGTAGGAACACACCATCAGAAACAAAAGAGACCAGAAATGTTGGTGACATTCCCCAGGTCCAGGATTAGAAAAAAAGACTTTGGTGGCCCATAGATTTGTTCATATCCTTGATTTTTTTTCTCTCTCTCTTGATGGGTCTGAGATTAAAATCGAAGCCATAGAAGAAATGTTGGGCTCCTGCTGTCCATCTTTGCTAACCCTTACCATGCCCAGGTTAGATGTTAGAAGCCTAACTAACACTCCCCAGACTCCAAAATACTCTCTTTAGTCTTGCCATTTCAGCTGCAATAGGGGCAGCAGCAACAGGAAGCTGTCATAGCTCTAACTGCTGCATACTTCAGTGGTTTAGGTATGGTTGGGAGGTCAATTCCCCACTGTGCCTGCTTGAAAGGAGCTGGGCTTGATGAGCCATGGGGTCCCTTCCATCTCTGCAGTTCTAAGATGATGATCAACCAGTGCCTGGTCATCTATAATTGACTGGATGGGGGCCAAGCTTTAAAAAAGAAAAACCCAAGTTATCCTATTACCCAGATGGGTTGGGGGTAATTTTTGATTGAAGTAGAGGTTCAAAGGAAAACTACACTGGCCCCCAATAGTGATTTTAGCCCTTTATGGAGATTGGATTAACTAATCAAAATAGTGGATTCATCTACTAACAATTCTCAAATTGACTGTCCTAATGTTTTACGTGATTCTATCAAAAGCAAGGGTGCTGTCCGGATTGCTCCTTTCCATTCCCCATATTAATTTTTTAGCTAATATTTAAAAATGTCATACTATATGCAGCAATATAATTGTTTATATAGGGAGTGGGTATAAGACAAAAGGGCCCCAATAGCCAGCAGGAAGGTATAACAAGGGATAGTGGGAAGGAAGGAAGGAAGGAAGGAAGGAAGGAAGGAAGGAAGGAAGGAAGGAAGGAAGGAAGGAAGGAAGGAAGGAAGGAAGGAAGGAAGGAAGGAAGGAAGGAAGGAAGGAAGGAAGGAAGGAAATGAAAATATGTGAGTTACATTTGTCCTGAAACCAAATGGAAATTACATGGCAGGTAACACAAAAATGGACCCAGCATTTGGCAGCATTACAGAGATAACCTCCACATAATGAGCAGGATTTGAACAATTTACTCAGTGTTCTGGTCAGGAATGGGCTCTCTTTTAATGTAGCACATGAATATACTATTTTTACACTTGTTTTCTTCCTGGACATTTAAACCCACTGTGGTGTAGCAGAAAAATGAATCATCTCTGTTCTACTTGGTTGAGCGTCCCAGCGGAATTCTCACTACAGATATCAAGGCTTGAGGGGCCAAATATTTTTTAACAATTTCTAAATTATAGGATGCCAAGCTAGAGTGCCAGCTCTTATCGTCACACTAATTAAGTATTAATTTCCCATGCCTTTAGGCAATGATTTAGAAAATTTCCATCTTCAGGGAATCCTTTCCAAGTCCAACTTTCTCTCCTATTTTCAAAGCAGTTTGGTGTAGTTTTAGGGAAGCCTGGAGGTTGTGGATGGTACTATTGGCTAATGTCTGTGACATCACTAATCCATCTCTTCCACCAGCCCTTTGAACAGGTTTGCAAATTTTTTTGGGGGGGGGGCAGTAAAGGTTGAAAGTATAATTCTGCAAAAATATGAGTGCAACTTGTAAAACTGGGGGGGGGGGAATGCAGACTTTTATAATGAGAGGGGCCAGATGGAGAGCAGATCAAGTGTTTGATTGGATGGTATGCAAATCTGTAAATGAAGCCAGACTCACGGTAGGGGTGAAGAAGCAACTGTCTTCACCCCTTATTCCATTTATGTATCTCTTGTCTTAGAGGTTTCCTTCACTGCTCACACTGAAGGCTTCTAATAATCATGTTCTAACTCAATTGCTACTACATGACACTTAAAGGCATTTATTTACCAAGAAGCCTGTTCTGTCTGCAGATAAGATGTGGCATTTTCAGCTCAAATAATGTGATGTATCAAAAAGGGCAAACGATGCTGTGTGACTAAGTAATTTCCTCACAACAAGATGAAAGTGTTGCTATGTTGCAATAAATAATGTATTATGAGCCTGGTGTGTCAAAAGTACCCCCGTTTTCCTGGTGATTTTGTTCAGGCCACTGCAAGGGCAGGATTGGAACCCACAACATTTCCCATCCTAGAAAGGGTGGAAACATTTCTCGAGCCTCAGACATGGAATCTAGGGAGGGCTAGCCTCCCCTGTTAAGTGGAGGGAGGCATGTGCTTCAGGTAGTAGATTTTGGGGGAAGGTGAAAGCCAGGGGCACCAGGTAGAAAACAGGATCAAGGGGATGGGGGGGGGGGGCTAAGCTGTGTATGTGGCCTCTGTGCCCTCTAATCTAGCCTTCAGATGTTGTAGTAAATCCTGTACTTTTCCAATATTCAATGCAATCAGTTTCTGTACTTGGAATCTGAGAAGGCACCATCTTCTCCTAAGTTTAGAAGTGACTAATTACAAACAATCACTGGACAAAAGCAAGCTAATTAGCAAGTTGCTGCTGACATCTTCTCTGACTATGGAGCTTTTGCACACAAAACACATGCTGTACCACCTTCCTTCCCTGCAGCATATGGAGGACTGTTGTCTTCTGCAACGTTCCTTAGCCAGAGTGGGGACTGAATTTTTCTGTGGAGGTGGATTTCAGCAGTGGAGATAGTAAGTCAAGCTACAGTGACTTGAGCCTAGTATGTCTCCTCTACTTTGAAAATGTGACAACACCCAGTAGGCCAAATACTGAAACATAGGGCCTTTCCTCTGCCTCTTTCTTCTATGTCTCTGTCTTCCCTGCCTCTATCTCTGTCTTCTTTAACACTGTTTCTGTCTTATCTTTGTGTGTGTGTCTGTCTCTGATTTCCCTCTCTCTCTCCCCCCCCACACACACGGGGAGGTGAGGGATACCATCAGTCCACAAAATAAGTTCAGCATGTCACCATGTAGCCTTATTGGTTTCCACATGTACTAAGTGGCAGGGGGTTCCAACTGGGTTCACAGAAAATCATACAGGGAGAAGAGACCATGAGAAACAGATGTGAAATCAATGGGGGCTAATAACTCCAATTTTGGAGGTGCTGTGAATCCACTCCAGGGTTTATTTTGCATTTCATGGGAGTTATCCAGGGTCTTGAAATTATATAAGGACACTAGGTGTAGTTCTTTGGAACTCTAATGGGTGGCAAGACTGCAGTTTCCACAAAGACCTTGTCCTCCCAGAAAACATTATGGGAGAGGGTCACTGCCAGTGCCCCAGGTGGCCTGTCGGCCCTCACCTCACAACCCCATTGCACCCCAACAGAGCAGCTGCTCTAGGATTCCGAGGAGGCAGGGAGGAGAGAAGCTATCTTCTTCTTCTTCTTCTTCTTCTTCTTCTTCTTCTTCTTCTTCTTCTTCTTCTTCTTCTTCTTCTTATTATTATTATTATTATTATTATTAATATTAATAATAATAATATGCCACATTTCTCCCAACAAGGGACGCAAAGCGGCTCACAACATTAAAATTCACACAATTTTTTAAAAAAATTTAAATATTAAAATATAAATTAAACAATATATGATTTAAAATACAATTAAAATATTAAAACATGACAACATAAAAAAGATTAATGGAACTAATAGCTTTCTTAGCTTCCCTTTTAACAAAAATTAAAAGAAAGTAAAAAACATAATAGGTGTAACCAATGCAGACAATACAACAAGAAGTGCTTGAAATTCCGGCTGTCTGTCTCCAGGCATGGTAGCTCATTGGCATATTTCTCTAATACCTTGGCAGACACTTACAGCTTCATCAGGAGACAGGGAACTGAGCTGAAGAACACAATTAGATTATAACCTGAGGTTGGTTCCAGTGGAGGCTTCAGTTTGGGAGAATGGTACTTGTCTTATTAAGGAAGTTGGACAGAGTTCAGTCTAACGCTAGGAAAGTTTCATGAGTCACCTGAAGGAATGATCCAACTCTTGTAAGTACCTAGTCTGAGTTATTTGGGGTTGTACATTTTATTCTCTTTTCAGGGCCCATGCAGAATAAAAAACTATTTATTTGTTTGTTTGTTTGTTTAACTATTTGTCTATTTTACTTTGCTCCAAGGAGCTCAGGGTTCTGTGTGTCCCATTCCTCTTCCAACCATTGTGTAAGGCAGGCTAGGATGAGAGGCGATGATTCACCCAAGATCATCCATAAGCTCCCTAGATGAATGGGAACTGGAAAATGAGTGCACATCTGTACTATAGAGTTAAATGAAGACGATCGATGTCATCATAGTATAGAACACTGGGAATTATCAACATCGTTCTAATATAATCTGATTTGAACACTGAAAGTGCTTCACATATTATAATCTTATAAATGTCAACTGAACGTCATAACATTAACTTTTATATTTGTGGTTGTTGAGAGCTTCCATTTGGTCTCTCCCACAAAAAAGAATGTGGGGAGTTGTGTTCTCTCTCTCTCTCGTTCTCTCGTTCTCTCATTCTCTCTCTCTCTCTCTCTCTCTTTTCTTTTTCTTTTTTCCTTCACAACCTTTCTATTCTGGCTATTTTTCATTGGTGCTGCAGTTTTCCCTTTCAGATCTTCTGATGGTTTGAAGTCTCTACCTGTAGCTTTTATTCAAGTGAGCAACACAGTGTGGCCATGATCGAGAGAAACTTGTGACTTCCTACTTTGTACCATTGTTGGAGAGAGCCAACGTTTTCGAGAATACCTCTAATCCTACATGAATTTCACAGGGGGAAATTTGAGCTGCACACCAATAATCTGTAAGGTTCAGATTTATGATTAACACTTTGTTGTATGCAGGATGTGTCTGTTTAAGATATAGGGTTAACTGGAATTTTCTCTCCTTTGTGATTGGGTGGAGTTTCTTTAGAGGTCCAGACAGAACTGGTAGGGAGACGCTGGTCCCCTTTGTTAGATTGTTAACTTGTGTTAACTTTATTTGTTCCTTTGGTGTTAACTTTATTGTTCTTTTATTTACATGATCAGTTTTAAAAAATGTTGTCTTACCCTGACTTCTTCAGTAAAAACAGTCTTTGTTTTCCCAGCATTGATGTCTGTGTTCATAACTTTCAAAAAACTAATTTCTCAAAGACAAAAACTTCATTTTAAAACAGAAAGTTACAGCTGAAGCTAATCTTCCAATAGGAAGATCACAACACGCCATTATCATTGAAAACAAAGACACAGTGATGCACATTTCTTCTACCTTAACTTCCATCTCAAATAAACACAAGAAATTATCTCCACTGTTCATTTCCCAAACAGGAAAAACTTCTGTTTAGCTAGAACTAAGCCATTAAATGCAGTTAAACTTCCTCCCCACTGCCATATAGATCAATTATATTAGATTAGTCAAAATTATGTAACTATGGCTCAAAATACACTTGTAAATATGTAGATATTGAACATAATGTTATCAAACCCTGTAGTCTTCTACACCACTAGAGATGCTATGTGGGGAGTGGAGTACTTCTGGGATTACGTTGCTATTCTCTTATTAGTTGAGGTGGATATTAAGTTGAGCTAAGGGGAGGTGGCTTGGGTTTGATATAATGGTTTATGTCATTTCACTGGATTGAAGCAAGTAAAAAAAAGTATATCTTTTTTTTTAAAGGTGGGGGATGTATCCATGTGTCAATATTTTCAGGGAATGGTTGACATGTAGTCTGGATTCCCCTTCTGTGGAAGAATATTTTCAACCACAATTTTTCCCTAAAGCATTTTTTTTCTTTGTGGAATGGATAGATAAAGAAGATATAAGTGGGGAAATTAAATCCACCTCTTCATAGTTTTCTGGTTAATTCCAGTACCTGTTGAAGTTGTGTATTGAAAGCCATGTGCTAGATCTTCAGTTCAGCTCGACCACCCCTTATGTTGAGTATTTGAAGACCAATTAAGTCCTGAGGTCTATTTTTATAAGGCTAAATCAAGACACACTTATTTATCATGGCCTAAAGAGGTAAGCCTTCCTGAAAGTGTCCAACTGCCACCATGTTTGAGCTTCATTGCCATTTGGAGGAACGAAACCAGATGGAGAAGGACTTGATTCTCACTCTGACATGGGCAGAAGGCCCTTAATAGCTGCGAAAGCAAAGCACACAAATGACATGGGACACCATCTCAACAAAAAGTCAGCAGCTCCTAATGAGGCTTGTTAGTGATGCTAATCTATGTAAATGTTATTAATTGAGAACATCTATCTTTTATCTCCAACATTTGGTAATCAGGCAATTAAAAAACAATGACATTCCCGGCGGTTGTTCTCCTGATTTTTTTTTTGCCTGTTTTTTTTTCCCCCAGAAAAAAAAGTGATCAAAGAGTCCACTAGAAGGGAAGGAAAAGTCCCTTATCAAAAGCTGGGCCTTGCCTAAGGCTACCGGGCCTCATTAAAAGCAGAAAAGCTCTGTTGATCACCAATTAACCTGATTTGTAGGAACTCTGATAAAGACCTCAAACAACACGAGTTTTCTTCACGAGAATAAATGACACAGTTTATTGACAAAAATAAAAGTGTTAGAATTGGGGAAAGGGGGAGAAAAAGGGAAAGACATAAAAGGATCTTTTTCCACATGCAACTGCTGTGATGTGAGCAGAGGGCTGGCTACACCAATGGCATTCTTTCCAGGCCAGATAACACTAAACCTTAGGAAGAACCATATAGAGAACCACCCAATGTCAATGTGTTTAGGAGTTATCGTCTCAGTTCTTGTCTTGTCTAGTCATAATAGATGACAGATTGCATTAATTACGTAGCTCTTCAGCTCCCAAACAGCAACCTGATGCTCTAGGTTGAGCGGTAGATCTCCGAACAAAGAAGAGTGTAGGTTTTTCTTTTCTGGTTTGTTCTGTTCTATTCTTCAAGGATCTTTTTTTAAAAAACAAAAACAAAATCAAGACTAACTAGGAAATATTTTGTAAGAATATATTCCTACAATTTTATGTGCTGATTCAAATTAACTGTAGAATAAACATCTATGTTTTGATCCATGACTCAATTGCCTTCAGAATTTCCTGTAACAGACTTTAATTGCTGTTTGGAAGAGGAAGAAGAGAGAAGGAAGAGGATAGTAACTATTACATTGATCATCTTAGAGTATTAATTGTGCAGTTCTATAGAAGTCGACATGGATGAAATACCCATTGGGTTCAATGTTGCATACTCCAAAGCAAACTTGTTTACGACTGTATGCTAAGGCAGTGGTCCCCAACCTTGGGTCTCCAGATGTTCTTGAACTACAACTCCCAGAAGCCTTCACCACCACCTCTGCTGGCCAGGATTTCTGGGAGTTGAAGTCCAAGAACATCTGGAGGCCCAAGGTTGGGGACCACTGTGCTAAGGGACCATCCACTGGTCATTACTATTGTTGTTATTGGTGGTAGCGGTGGTGGTTGTGTTGATGTTGTCATTGTCATCATCCCCATCATCATCATTATCAAGAGTGGAGCTACTTTTTTTCCTTCATTTACTTGCTTTCTTCTTTTTTAAAAGAAGGCTATTTTTAATGTGAAATTGATGCAGATTTAGTTCCAAATGATAGATACCTATAACTGCATGTCAAGTACAGCTTAAGTACAGTGCGAATTACAGTAAGTAGAGATGGGCATGAACTGCTGGTTCGGTGGTTTGTGCCAGTTCGTTTAACAGCCGAACAGATGTTCAGCACTTCAAAGCCCCACCTCCTCTGGTGGATGCCCACTCAGAGGCAGCAGCCTGGCTTCCCTACCCCCACCTCCTCCAGGCTCTGCATCTGAATGGATGCCTGCCAGAGAAGGCAGGGTTTTGAAATACTGAACCCCTGTTCGACCACGAAACAAACCAGCATGAACCACCAAGTCGATAGTTCATGCCCATCTCTAATAGTAATCATCAGTGTCAGCCTTACCAAATATCAGAAATCATCTGAAATCCTCAGTGGAACTTACAGAGGAGAGGACTTACCAAATCCCCACTGAGTAATGAGCCTACTCTAGTTGCAACTCAGTACCCTAAGCAACAGTAGAAACTGGGGTATTTGTGGGTAAATGCTGGGCTGGAACATCCACTCATGCATCCAGTGGCAGCGGCCTCACTCTCCCTTCCAATCACTCCCGGAGCGCCACTGTCTTCCTGCTCAGCTAGCGACTCAGCAGCCTTGCAGGGAGCCTCATCCTCCCTCCCATTGCCAGGAGTGGCTAGCTGAGTGGGGCTCCAGGAGTGATTGGAAGGAAGAGCGAGGCCGCCGCTGCCACCAGATGCATGAGTGGACGGTCCAGCCCCAGGGGCCGGACCCTCATAAAGTCCAGCAGCGCGGGGATATTCGTATTCCTCTACGAATACGAATACCCCCATCTCTAAGCAACAGGATTTCGACGATAATATCCTATGTCAGATAATTTGTCCACCTCACCCATAACCACCCACTACAACAAGGGCAGTGGCTTTTGAAGGTCTCACAATTCTGAGAACTTTACATGGGCAGTGTCTTACTGGAAGAAGAAAAAACCCTCAAGCCTAATACATTTATCTGAAACAACAGGTTAGAATCTACAAAAATGGAATTACTTTTTTGGTCTGATTGAAACACAGAGCTTGGAAAAGTTATTGTTCTTGACTACATCTCCCAGAATTCCCCATATTGGCATTGCTGGGTGGAGGATTCTGGAACTTACCATCTTAAAACAATAAGTAATATACTGGTTGTTGTGGGTTTTTCGGGCTCTTTGGTCGTGTTCTGAAGGTTGTAATATACTATGTGTTCAAGTAATATACAGCCAAAACATGCATGCATGCACGCACGGATACACATACGAACACTCACAGAGCTTGGCAAGAGCATCATGCAGCATCCGCTTCCACTGAGCTGATCTGTCTGTTATTAGAAGATAATTCATCTGTTTTGAGAGTGCCAAATATAATTGTATATTCCTGTTGGCCCATCTCTATTTATGAACCATTTTAAGTGACTCAATTGACCAGGCCAGATGGGAATAGATTGGAAGTTGATGATACATGTATTACACAAGAGAATGTACCACAGGAGGAGAAAAAAAAAAAAAGGAAAAAAAAACATACACTATAAGAGCTGCCGGGCAGAGTCTAGAGGGGTGAAGGGTCCATTGAAAATCAGAGAGATTAGCAACTCATCACATTATTTGTGGGTTATCAAGAGACAGAGGTAATGAAAGTGAGACCTATATCCTTGATCAATAAGAGTTTGACTGCATTTTCAGTTCATTTTCTCCTGCAGAGAGAGAGAGAGACAGCAAGCCTGTTATTGATCACAGTGTTAATCCATAACTGGTCTAGGCCCAAGCCCTAGTAAAACAAGCGGGGGAAAGAAAAATAAGATAATAAGCAGGAACTCTTGATCTTTTTTATGGTGCACTAGATAAAGAGAAGGGAGAGAGTTCAAGGTGAAACGCTTTAGGGTTAACCCTTGCTGAGCTGCTGAACTTGAGGAGTGGGATTTCACCAGAAAAAGAGAGAGAGAGAGAAAGACAGAGGGAGAGACTACAGATTCTATTTTAATTTCCCATATTTTGTCATACTAAATGTTCTCCTTTAATGCTTGGAGCCCTGCATGGAAGTAACTCTCAGGGTGATCACTGCTTAAGGAAGAGCAAGCTTGATTTCTGTGCTTGTGACGAATCTTTAAAGACTTGGTACTCATCTCCATGCATTCCCAGATGGGACCAGGGCTCAATAGATTAACATGAAGGTGTTCATGTGTGTGTAGCATACAGAATGTTGCCTGTCAGGCACAAAATATGCACACACACACACAATTTTGCAGCTGTTACATGAGAATATTAATGGCCTGTATCCTGCTAGGGATTCCCATACACCAAGACAGAATCTAGGGAGCACTATGTCTCCATCAATCACAACAAATGTGCATTTACCCAAGATGTGTCAATGGGCCTCTCAAATAAGAGATATATGAAGATAAACACCAACTATCACAGACTTGGAAGCTTTACTCTTAACCTTATCTTGCGTGCTGTTGAAATTTGGAGCAAAGAACTGTTGGCCTTCCTTATTTATTACAATTATATCTCATCTTTTTTTGAAGAGAACTTTAGCCATCCTATGTGGGGCCTCCCAGAGGTCTCCCATTCAAGGGTTATCAGCCCCAAACCTATTCAACTTCCATATGATTGCTCCCTCGTGTGTCACATACCACCATCACTGTAGATGCTCAGAATGTTGTATTGCAGCTATGAGTGGTCATAGCAAAAATTAAGCTGCTGTTGAAACTGGCCCATTTCAATTCCTTTCCTAGTTGTCTACCAGTCTGCCTGCCTCCAGGTTGCAACACTGTAGGTAGAAATCCAGTTGAGACCAAATTCCTGCAGCAGGTCCTGAATATAGCCAATATGTCTACTTTTGGAGACCTGAAAGACCTCCAGATTGATCACCGGAGCCATTTTTAAATGTTCATTTTATTGGCAGAGCACACAACTGGATGTGTTGAACAAGAAGTGGAGGGACATATTAGAAGCATTCAGTCAGCTGTGCTTTGACTTTATTTTCTTAAATCTCATAAAAGAAATTAAATTTGCAATCAACCTGGCCTGCATATGTGTGTGTGTGTGTGTTTAACCAGGCAACAGTAACAAAATTAATTTATTTTACTAATATATTATTGTGGGATGTTGAGAAAATTCACATAATACAAAGAAGTCTTATTAGGATCATCAGTATTAACACCAAATCCTTCTGTGCTCATTAAAAGAAATACAGTCAATTCAATTAATACATATTAATCCCCGGTTGACATTAAAGTGTGCTAAAAACCAATATTGATAGAGATTATTAAAATGGAAGAATTGAAAAGGGAAAAATAAAGTTGTATGCCATATAGGAACATTTTTATGACACATTCTTAAGGAATATATGTATATTCCTATGTATGTTGCATGTAATAGGTAACATATTTTAGGATATTCAGGTGAATAGTGCAGCAAGTCATAAACATGTTTGGAATGCCATAATGAAAAATTGATCTATAAACACACCTGCGTACATACAGGAAGGATCAAGGAGAACCTGTCTTGAAATTGGTCTGGAATTTATCCAAAAATGTCTTGAGACTATCCTAACAAAACAAGCACAGACAGAGAAGTCATAGTAAGTGGGAAATGGTTTAGAAACAGGATATCCAGAACTATATATTCACTAATGTAAATTCCTTGTTTTGTATGTTTATGGTCTGAAGTCTCAATGGTGAGAAACTAGGCTTATGATTAAAGCAGGGCTTTCTCAATGATGGCCCCCATTCTTTGGAATTGTCTCTCCCAAGAAGCATTATTTAGTGCCTCACAGCTTCCCCATAGTAGTTAAAAGACTTCAGGTTTGGAAGAAATGTGATGAGCTGCAGTTTGGGAAAGTGTAACTCGCCACCAGTTCTTGGACTTCATTGCTTCCATTCCCACTGATTTCAGGTAACACACACATCACCCTAAACATCCAAGGGTCTAAAATTTGACAATTCTTCCCCTATA
Organism: Intellagama lesueurii; assembly: GCA_037013535.1. Classification (NCBI taxonomy): domain Eukaryota; kingdom Metazoa; phylum Chordata; class Lepidosauria; order Squamata; family Agamidae; genus Intellagama; species Intellagama lesueurii. The sequence goes on from JBAJHW010000011.1 coordinate 7,923,513, forward strand.
CACTGAAGCACCCAGCTGTGCCTAAAGAATATTCCTGATGTTTTGCAAAAAAGAATAATTTTATTAAAGGGCCTGGGCTCCTTGGCATCACACATTCTATACCTCGGTAAAGGTGTAAAGGTTCAGGAATCACCAGGCAGGACAGGGAGAGAACTGACCTGAGTAGACATGATTAAGCTTGAGAAATGAGTGGTCTTCTGGGTATAAGGTCACTTATGCCATCCCTATTTCTTTGAAGAAAAACTGTTACTTAGTGGTAGAGCACATACTTTATGTGCAGAAGGCCATAGGTTCAATCACCAACCTATCTAGGGAACAGCACTTGGCTGAAAACCTAGACTATTGCTAGTGAAGGATCTGCTCCACTGTGCTGTTGCTCTGCCTCAGGTATGCAGAACCTCTGCAAAAGAAGACCCTGTCCTTCAGAGGACCTCCTTGGTCTGCCAAGCTGAGCTCCAGTTCTATGCAAGATCTCACCAGTCTGCAAACAAGAGCTGATGTTGTAAAACTTTCCATATTTTTAAATCGATGCTTGTCTTCCGTGCCAAGCGCAGTGGAAAGTGAAAAAAGCTCTCAGGGAAACCTACTCAGGTAAGATAGGTTCAGGTAGCCAGGAGGGTCCCCTCTTCTGGGCTACAGATATTATACCATGAGCAAGGCATGTTTGGCTTTTTAGATAGGTTGACATTAAATTCCAAAATGCTCCATCCAGCACAACCGGTGGTTAAAAAAATAAGGTGAAGTTGTAGTTGCAGTTGGATATAGCCGAGGGTTTCTCATCCCTTCTATACCCTGATTGGCCAAAGCTCTCTAAACTTTTAGTTTAGATTCCTAGCATCCTGGAGATGCTAAGAGGTGAACCTCAGTGCCTTTAAATGCCATGCATATATTCTATCATTCCACAAGGGGTTATGGAACAATGTATTCTTGGAGGCTTTCACAGCTGGGATCCAATGGTTGTTGCAGGTCATGTAACATCTTAAGTAAATTTTATTTAGCATAATTTTTTCAAAGCTCTTGCCTACTTCACATGCGGTTGAGTCCATGTGGATTCTGTTAGAACTGATAAGCATGGCTATCACCCCAAACCTCTTAATTGTTCAATGGCCGCTCTTCCCTAGAGTAAGACCCATTCCACTAGACAAGGAGAAGCAACTTTATCAGGCCTGAGAAAGGCAATTTTCTGCCTTTAGGGACCTCCAGGGTACACACAAATTTCCAGAAAAACAAAACCCAAACCTCTTATTTGGGAGGAAAAATGGTTTTCATTGATGCAGGAGGGCCCTGTGACCTGTGTAAAAAGATGTTGCCCCCATTCTATCTCATTTTTTGGGTGGCATTTCACACCATAACGGCCTTGAAGGGTTGCATGAAGCCAGTGCGACCTGTGCTCACTTCTCTTTTTAGCCCCACAAAGTGAACGTTTGTTGGTTTTTAAACATCTTTTGATATGCACCATAAACAAACCTCTTCAGAGGTAAGGATGAAATTTCATTTAGAACAAAGAAGAGTGCCTTGACCATTTGAAAAGGATTTGAATCAAAGTTAAGAAGGCCTGCAAGTTCCTTGACAATCATTAACGGAGAGTGCTTTCAAAACTGGCAACAACACTGTAAGAAATATTGCAGACAGGTGTGTGTGTGCACACACACACACAGCAGGAACGATCTGTGTCTAGGGATTTCTGCCATTTTAATCATCACAATAGGTGTGCTTCAAATTCAACCCCTGTTCCTCTTAATGTGGTCCCGTTTGCTTTCCAGTGTGAGAAAAATAGGTGGAAAGTGACAAGCCTTATCATGGTTTTGACCTTGCTTTCTTCCCTTTTTTTTCTTTTTTGACAAGCTCAGTTTCCCCTTATCTAGATAAATCCATTACTCTCTCTATCATAATGTGGCCAAGCAAACATCACAGCCAGCCAGCAAACACCACCAAAGTTAACTTGTAATCGGTTTTTAACTCTTGCTTTGAGAGAGAGAAAAAATATAATAAAAATCACTGATTAGGTTTCAACCTCTTTGGGTAATTATCTGATTTTGCTAGTCACACTGGGGAAGAAAGCCCTCTATTTATTCTCCTGAAAAGGCAGCCTCTAATAGGGAAGCTGGTTAAAATGTGTGCTCACTTAGAAAGGTTCAGCTTTGAAGATGGAAAGAGGAAAGGTGTTTGCCATTTTCCCACTATGTAAACTAATTTAACTCTTTCTTACAGGGCAGAAACTCCTTGGGGGGAGGGAGAAACTCAGAAAACCTGGGAGAGTTGGAATAATCTCTTATAAGAGAAAAGCATATGTGTGAGAGAGGGGGGGGGGAGGAGAGAGAATAGGCCTGCTTGATCTTTTTCCTTGTTACGAGGACTTTTCATTTTTTGTGCCCAAGCTGCCAGGAGTATGATTATTATGGTGTGAAATGCAGAACAAAGTGACTTTTGCCAATAAAGATGAAACAAAAGCAAATGGAAGGAGGATTTACCCTTTGGGTTTTCCAAGGGGAAGGTGGAATTAGACTTTCACTCGAAAGCATCACACAAATTGTTCTGTTGCACATATACTGCGGACACAAAGAAAACAAGCCCGTTGATTTAAACCCCACCACCAACGCAACGGTTCTATAGTCATCATGATTTCTGATTGATTTGGAGACCCATTCCCATCTAGGCATGTTCTTTGATCGTGTCCTACTGATTTCCTAGTGAATATCGCCCCCCCCCCCCCAAAAAAAAAAGAGTCTACAAAGATTAGCAAAGAGGAGGAAAGTTTGGTGGCCAAGAGATAAGGGAAAGAGAGCTTGATGTGGCGGGAGTGAAAGGGAGCATGTGTAAGGAAACCACAAACCATTGTTTGGCTGTGTTTGCACAGCTTACCTTTGTGGGTGAACTTACAAGGGCCAGGATTCAGAAGCCGATCTGTACAGCCTGACTTGCAAACTCAAAAACAAGAGAAAATCCCCAAGGAAAACACGTGAACTTCTTACCTACAAGAGGCCAGAAATCATTATTGCAAACAAGTATCCTCTTATTCCATAAATCAGGAAGAGGACAGACTGTATTACAATTTGCAAAATGTCACTTTCATTTACCCTAAGAAAACAGAATGCTCAAGCAAGGGTGTTCTTGTTTTAACTGATAGATAAGCTTTCTTTATTTAATGGATAAAGTATTTTAGTTGAGGGCTGTTGTAAATGGACAGACCTCCATTGTCTTAAGTTCATTACATAGTGTTACATTGTATGACCGTGGCAGCCCATACTGCTTCCAATATTGATGGCTAGGGTCTACAAAGCAATGATACAATGATAACGAGAAGCATTCTCTTGGAACACTGGTGGTCATCATTGTTATCACCATTGTTGTCATCATATATTGCTAGTTGTGTTGCAACAGTAATGCTCCCAGTCTTATGAACATATGAAGTCCCTTTATATTATATAATGCACTGGTCCATCCAGCTTAATGCTGCCGGCTCCATTGGCAGGGTTTTCCTATAGTCCCAACTCATGGCCTTCCAGGTTTGCTACCATAGGGAAGGGTCATAGCTGTTGACCAGTACTGGTTCTGCATTGAGAGTTGAACCCTTGGGATTTCCAAGTAAGACTAGGAATGACCTCCTGCTGCAATCCTAGAGAACGTCTGAGCATCAGTACAGAAGGAGAAGAAGAACAAGCAAAGGGTGTTGGAGGACACCTATGTGGCCGAGTCAAGGTGCCTTGACCTCTCTCAAATTCACACCTTCCTGCTACCCAACTCTGTTCATGTCTGTTCTAGAAGAATTGAATTTCCAACAGTAGGAGTGTCTCTGTGTATGTGCCTCTTGCAGGGTAAGTTATGCTGAGAAAGTCTGACGGACCTGAGGTCACCCAGAGAGTTCCATGGACAGGTGGAGATTTCAACCCAGGTCTTCTGACTCCTAGTCCAGCACTCCTAGCACTACAGTGCCTTGGCTTATCTGGAGAGATCTGAAGAACCTCAACGCTGGGACCACCATGTTTCTCCTCCCCACTGCTGTTTCTGCGATAGCATGGAGAATTTGTGAAATAGGGTGCATTGCTTCTTTGTAGAGAAATATTCCAGGTAGCCACCTAGTTTCTATAATTCCAAAGTGTGATTCCCTCTGGAAACTCGGAGGCTCCAGGTTCTGCCTTGGGACAGTGTTCACCTTGGAGAAAGAAAGCATACCACAATGCTTTCTGTCTTGAGCTGGTTGTAATGGTCTCCTAACAACTATGGCAGAGAGAGGTTTAGAATCTTCTTAGTGGCTCTTGAACCTGCTAGTGCTGATGGACCTCTCTGTTTCTCTCCACTCCCTTTCATTTTTTGCATCACCTACCCTGATGGGTGGCACTGCGGGGTTAAACCGCAGAAGCCTCTGTGTTGCAAGGTCGGAAGACCAGCAGTCATAAGATTGAATCCACGTGACGGAGTGAGCTCCCGTTGCTTGTCCCAGCTCCTGCCAACCTAGCAGTTCGAAAGCATGTAAAATGCAAGTCGATAAATAGGTACCACCATGGTGGGAAGGTAACAGTGTTCCGTGTCTAGTCGCGCTGGCCACGTGACCACGGAAACTGTCTATGGACAAACGCTGGCTCTATGGCTTGAAAACGGGGATGAACACCGCCCCCTAGAGTCAGACACGACTGGACTAATTGTCAAGGGGAACCTTTATCTTTATCTTTTTACCCTGATGAAAGACGGTTGGACAGCTCAGTGGTTTAGGTTGGGAGTTTGATTCCCCACTGTGCCTCTAGGGAGAGGAGCCAGCCGGAGTAGCCTTGGGCAAGCTGCACAATTCCAGACATGCCCCCAGAAGAAGGGAAGGGTCAACCACTTTTGAATATTCTCTACCTTTAAAAACCTGGAAAGCAACTTGATGATACAAGATGATAATGATGATGATGATGATGATGATGATGATGATGATGATGATGACACAAAAACATTATTACCCTCATGAAGAGTTTTGAAGCTTTCAAGCTGGCACACTACAGCAGATTCTAATGGAAAGGACTTCCTGCTTGTGAGTCTTAATTTTATTTGGTTTTCATGGACTATAGCTATCTTTCTTGTTTATTTTTAAACCCCTGGATGCAGGATCCTATTTGAATTCCATAGGGACTGACTTCTCCCGCTCAGTGAAGGACCAAAGTACTGAAAAGTTGCTTTGTTGGTCGACATCTCCCCGAAAGAACCCCGCTGGCTGAAGAATGGGGAGAATCGTGGTCCAGAAATTGATTTGTTCATGCTGTTGGCTTCCCGTTCCTCCTAATTTGACCCCCTCCACGTATTTTCTGATCGCACCCCCCTCCCACTTACACAGAGAGAGAGAGAGAGGGAGAGAGAGCGAGAGAGAGAGAGCGAGAGCCTCTAAGACCTGCCGCTGAGTTAAATTATGATCCGAAAGCTTCGGGGTGGGAAGAATCAATCAGGATACCTGGGGTCCTGTGTAATATGTCTGCACTTGCCAGCAGGAAGAAGCTGCCCCTGTTCGAGATCTCCCAGTAGGTTAAATAAATATGATACCAGAAGACCAAACCGGGAGGATCAGATGCCTGTCCTCACTCAGCTGTTGATAAAATACAATCTTCCTTTAATACACGCTGGGAAAGTTATTTAACACTTTAAAAAGAGAGCGAGAGAGGCAAGAGGCGCCCTTGCTTTCTTTTCTCTTAGGTAAAGGAAGAATAAGGTGTGTGTGTGTGGGGGGGGGGAATAACCTTTTGAAAGCGCGACCCTTTTGAAACAGCAAAGGGAGACGGAGAGACCGCGCGAAGCTTCCTCCAAGGGGAGAGCCTTCAAAAGCGCCTCCTTCTCGAAGTCAACGCACGTGGGTCGCAAAGGGCTGGGGGGGGGGGGGGGAGAGAGAGTTGATGGAGAGACCCACGCGCGACGGGGAGGGACGTCTCCTTCCTTAGGGCGAGCGTCTTGCCCTTACTTGAGGGGGGGGGGACCAGGAGGCGGTGGAGTCTCCCGTTTGTCAAGCGGCTGGGCCAGGTTGGGTTTGGGTGGGTGGGTGGATTTTTTTTTATGGATTGGGAACAAGGAGGCCGCGAGGTGGGGCGCTGGGACGGAGAAGGAGGCCGTGATAAACAGGTCGATAAACCAGAATTTCCGCGTCAGCGGTAGCTATCGAGTAGGGGAAACGGCCAGGCCGCAGGACACGGACAGACAGACAGACAGACAGACAGACGGATAGATAGATAGATAGATAGATAGATAGATAGATAGATAGATAGATAGACAGACGGATAGATAGATAGATAGATAGATAGATAGATAGATAGATAGATAGATAGATAGATAGATAGATAGATAGACAGACGGATAGATAGATAGATAGATAGATAGATAGATAGATAGATAGATAGGTAGACAGACAGACAGACAGACAGACAGACAGACAGACAGACAGACAGATAGATAGATAGATAGATAGATAGATAGATAGATAGATAGATAGATAGATAGATCCACTGTCCATCCTATCCGCCCATCAGAGCGGATACTGAGGAAGGAGAAAGGCAACTTGGCGAAAGGAGCTGAAAACAGCTTCATGGGCTAGCCTGTACGTGTTTACTCCCGAGTAAGCCCCACTTGGTTCAGTAGCGTGGCTTTCTCTTGTTCGTCGCTGCCGCCTTCGTGGTGCGGGGGATCGCTCCCGCACGTTGTGTGTGTGTGTGTGTGTGTGTGCTTTTGTTTTTGTCTTCTTGCATTATCCGCGGGCTGTTTGATTTTCCCTGCTCCCGACTTGATCTGCTTTTCGCTGTACCTGCTTTAACCTTGAGAGCCGCCTGGGGTGCCAGTCTTGGGGGGGAAAGGCGGCCTGCAGAGAAATCAAGGAAGGAAAGAAGGAAGGAATAACTCGGCGCCTTCCCGTGGATGTTAAACTGCCGACAGATCTTTCCCAGGGCCTGGGGACGATGGGAAAGATAATCCAGCTCATCAGGAGGTCGGGGGAGGACGCTTTGGGATGTAAACGGGAAATCTTCCACGGTGTCGTCGTTGTCTGCTGGCCCTTTTGCTCAAGGCAGAGAGAGGGAGGCGACTACTATGACTATTTGGCCAGCTTCTGAAGGGACACAGCTATCTTGGTCTGTTGCAGGGGAAAAAAAAGCCATAAGTCTGGTTGCACCTTAAGGACAGTAGTCAAGCATCCAATGGCTAGTCCCAGTTTAGAGTAGACCCACAGGATAATTGTTCACTGGGAAGTCTGCCATAAGTCAATGCTGACTTATGGCACCCTTTTTCAGGGTTTTCCAGGCAGAGAATATTCAGAAGTGGTAACCTATTCCTGTCTTCTGGGGGTGCCCTGGGACTGTGCAGCTGGCCCAAGGCCACCCAGGCTGGCTCTACTTGCAGGAAGCACAGTGGGGGAATTGAACTCCCAACTTTTGACTCCCCAGCCAGACACACCTGAGTCAATGTGTGTTCTGTGCTGTCAAGTCGGAATCGATTTATAGCAACCCTATAAGGGCTTTCACGAGATCAATGAGATATTTAAGGAGTGTTTTACCAGTTGCACTCCCCTAGTCAGTTTCCATGGCCAAGTGGGGATTGGAACCCTGTTCTCCAGATTCCTAGTCCATCACTCTATCCACTCTAAACCACACTGGGAATCATATCTGAGTCCAAAGGTCTGCTCTAATTGAGACTAGGAATAGAATACTGGCTAGTAAACATAACAATGACTGCTGGATAAAACAGGCCCTGCCAACTGATGAACTGGGTGAAAACTCCATGAAAGCTCGTTTCGTTTCAGTTTCAGTTTCGTATCTATACCCCGCCTTTCTCCAGTGGAGGGCCCGAGGCGGCTCTTGCTATAATAAACTGGTCCGTCCTTGATGCTTTGAGACGGGGTGAATTTTTTTAGACCTGCTTCTGTGTGTGTGTTTGTGTGTGCGTGCGTGTGTCCACTGAGGTGTGACACACAGACACCAGAGGCAAACATCAAAGAGACCGACCGGAAGCCCTGGACCAGACATACAGACCAGGGCCCTCGGTGTGCGTGTGCGTGCGTGTGCGCGCGTGTGAGAAAGAGAGGGAGAGAGCCCCGCGGCACCGAAAGGGAGGAAGAGATCATTTCATTTCACTGAGCAAGTACTGAAACGTTCAAGTGATATCTGGAAGATAACAGATGTATTCATTTTAATTAGCATCTTGAAGAATATGTGTACTGAAAAGGAGATGGAGGGGGAGAAACGCAACTCACCATGATTCTAGGATGGAAAAATCCAGACAGAACTAACCCCCTTTTTTTTCCCTCAGGAAGATTTGACAGATGCTTTAATAATAATAATAATAATAATAATAATAATAATTAATAATAATAATAATAATAATAATAATAATAATAATAATAGGAAGAGGAGGATACCTCCCCCTGGATTTCCAGCTGTGACTAATTTTAATTCCCGTTCTTTTATTGATTTGTAAACCGCCTTGGATTCCATTGCCGAGAGAAGGACGGCATAGAAGTGCGGTAAATAAATAAATGAACTAGATCCTGCCCTAACTTGACAAAGGTGGAGAGGGGCAGAAGCGAGCGGGTTCTAAGCAGAAGGGCTGCTTTGCTTTCCCGGGCTATAGGTTGGTGCCCTTAACCCTATATATCTCCTAAATCAAGCCATTTCCTGTAGAAATAAACAAGTTTTCCTGGATGCTCCCAGGAAGAAGCCTTGGTCCACACAACCGAGCATAAGCAGAGCCTATTCTGCTCGTTGCTGGGGGAGTTTTTGGCATGGAACGGCGGAGGCCCCGATCCTGATCTCGGTTGAGTCAGGAGATGGTGTGGCTGACCGGGGACCAGTCCTTTGTTGTCAGAGTGACCTACTCCACAGGCTTGTTGTGTGAGCAAAGAGTTGGGGCTTACAGCCACTGCCAGCCACTAATAAAATGGTTATTTAAAGAAAGTCGCCAGGATGGTTCACGCCTGTCCTTGCACACAACTCTTGAGAAGCAGGCCAGGTCAAATGCCCGCATTTGAAGGACGAGGCAGGGCAAATGGAGGCAATAACAATTAATGAGGGAGCCAAACGGGCTCTTTCTGGTCACAGCTGAGTCACTGAACGCCCCTCCTCTGCCATGCAGTACATACTGTATATAGGAGACTTAATCTAAGGAAGAAATAAGGTGCTTCAGCGAGGTTCCTATATCCACAAACTTAGAAAACAGTGCCACTGCAGCGATTTTCAGGGCTAAAAAGAACCTAGAGCACAGCATTCCGCGTTCCAATATTCCGCCTCTTGACCTGCCCTGTCAGCTCTCTGAATAATACATAATATTATTAATACAGCGCAAACAGATCTATCTCCTGCCATCCTCCCAAGTATCTGACATCCTGTTTTCTGGTCTGGTCTCCCAATGAAAGCGGTGAGCAGGGCTTTTTCTGCGTTGGCCCCACAGCTCCGAGTCCTGAACACTCTCCCTGGGTTGGGTTGAGTTTGGGATGCAATAGTTCCTACCTGCCCCAGACATCTTTGCCTATCTTATCTGATTTGAATAATGCGTTTTTTGTTCCTAGATTTATCTATATATATATATTGTTTATCTCTCTGTATACACGCACATGTGTCCATATACCCATGTGTGTATACGGATTTTTGTGCAGACTTTTTACCTATAGTTTTGTTCTGTGTTGAGAACCGTCGGCGTAGCCTGAACGGTGCTTTTAAAATCTGTCCATCTGTTGGTTGACTGATGGATGAAAAGTATGACTGCTCAGGAGTAAGCCTTGCTAAAGGCAATGGTGCGTGTTTCCCGGACAATAAGCACACTATAGATCCCACTGAAGTCGGTGAGAGTATTCGAAGTGGGTTTTGTGTTCACACCGTTACTTTTCTCTTACATTTGAGATCTGCTCTTGTTTTATGCCGGAGGCTTAAAACTCTTCTGGACCCTTGGGCGGTCTCCCCACCTCCTTCTTTCTTCAAACCCAAGGAACACAATGTATAATTCACTATTTCTGTTCTTTGTATCTACTTCTATTACGCATATTTAAAGGGTGGGATCCAGCATAGAAAATCATGTCGGCATTCAAATATATGTGGTCGGAATATTAGAACTATCCCCGCCCTAGTCTAAGAAGGAGACGCTTTTAAACCTATTGGTTTCTGTTTGTTTCTTTTTTAACCCCATCAATGCCCACGAGTAGAGAGTAAGTAACCTTACGTCTAACCTCAAGGCCGAATAAATTCCACTCTAAATGGAAATGCAAGGGTCTCCTTTTCTATGGACACTCAAAGGGGGAGGGGAGTTTGAAAAAAACACAACAACTTAGAAGCGTCTCCCTCTTCCTTCCCAAAAAACCTAAAACCTTTACACTTGAGTAATTGTAGGTTTTATGTTTCCAATACACCGAATAGAAATATTTTCGGCTTCACATCAAAACCGTCGGGGGGAAAAGACCGCACGCTGCTTTATTTCGAATTACTGCCTCCTGCTCCGACAAGAGGAACTCGCTCTCAAAACAGGTTCTATTTTCCCCTGCGAACCTGGGAGGCGTAAAGCGGTTTAACGCGCGGATATCGAACTGACACCAGTTAGAACATTCGATTTCCTTCTCGCTCCGTTGTCCTGTTCCCAAGTTTCACGCTTTCCGCCTCGCTCCGAATTACAACGCAACCTTTACAGAATCTGGTCTGGGTTGTTGTTTTATTCCCCACACACACACACACTCCCGGTTCAGGAGAGTGTGTCTGCGTGGGGTGTGTGTCTTAAGCCCTTCTTCAAACGTTTTGTTGAAATAAATGCTATGTCCCCCTCGCTCGCAAAAACACACACAGAGAGAAAAAGATTTAAGTAAGGATCCGTCTCTCCGGCTAAGGTCCCAAGACTTAGAATCAGGAGCTCCCTTCGGATTTACGTCGGTTTCAGCCCCGTACTGTGGATGTCTACTCAAGAGTAAGCTCGGCTGAGTTAAAAGGACCATGCTCCCAGGAAACTTGGCAAAGAACTGCAGCTGTGAAGCAGAGTCCAGATCGAAATCAAAGCGAGTAAACCAGAGGCCGGGGGGAGAGATGGAGGAAAAGGCTGGTTTAGGGGAAAGTCCCGCGGAAGACCACCTGAGTCTGAACTCTATACCGATTTACCTACTGAAATCCCATTGAACTTTATGGAGCCTCCTTCTGAGTAGACACTATAGGAGTGCCGTGTCAAGGAGTTGAGTAAAGCGTTGGGGTCGTGCAGAAATGCGGAATTCCTCAATCGCCGTAGCCTTAGGGTGGAAGGTAGACTCAATAAACTTTTATTTAAGTTCCTTTCGCAGTTGGAGATAATTTTCAGGCAACCATTTGCACTTAATCCCAGAGGCGAAGGGTCCTTATCTCAGGCTGCCAAACCCTCTCCGAAATATTTCAGGGGCAAAATCCATTTTAAAGGGGCGTTAATCTTTTTCCCCCACTGAAATCAAGGGAATCTGATCGTTTTCAGTGCCAAGGTAGACGGAGTCAAATTGTTTTTATGGTTTTTTTCCTTTTTTATTTCTTTTTAAATCAAAGCACCTGTCTCCAGGTGTAGATTCCACACACACACACATACCCCGTCCTCACCTACCCTTAGGCAATGGGAGGAGACTCGCATGTCTCCTCAGGTTGCCTCAGGATAAAAGGCAGTGATAACAAATTCTCTCTCTCTCCCCCCCCCCTCCTTCAGTTTTGATCTGAAGTTGTAATTTTGGAAGTGCATTGCTTGGGATTAAATCCCACTCGGTCCTTTAGGACTCAAGAGAAAAGTGGACAGAAGCAGGAAAATGGAATCCCTTCACTCTTAACACCTTATGCAGGCCATGGACAGAGATGGCTTTGGTTTACAAATTTTTGCAGCAATAGGACTATTTAAAAAAAAAGAGAGAGAGAAGACAAGAATCCTAAAGATCCATTTGTAAAAACTGAAAAGCACTCGTTTTATAGCCCTCTAAAAAGGAGTGCTCCTATTTATACTTATTTCCAGAGAATAGGTTTTCCTGTGATTCGTACACCTGCTAATGTAAAATAAAAGCATCGTTATTAACACCTGTTCTACAGCAGCTATAATGAGATCTGTCGATGATACCTCTGGTCTACCGCAGCAGATCGCCAGAGATGTTTGTCTTCCAACATTTTAACGAAAGTATGTAAATTTAAAAGTGTCATAAGAAAAAAGGAGGAAAAAAGCACCCATTTAGCATGGCTGGCCTCCTATATTTATCTTTTAGTTTCAATCAAAATTCTCACTTATCAAAAAATAGTTTGAATTTCATCTAAAGAAGTCCTGCGCTTATACCAGTCCTTCCGGTGGCACAATATGATTTGCTGTTTATGTCTTGGTTGCGTTTGGTCAGATTTTTCTGTGGCTCAGATGCCCGCTTTCAGAAGCTCTGTGCCAGAATCTTGAGATATAGGAGGGGAAGACTTGTCCTTCTCAATTTCTAACTGGCAGTCATGTTGTGGTTCAAGTAAATAATAATAATAATAATAATAATAATAATAATAATAATAATAATAATAATAATAATAATAATAATAATAATAATAATAATACAATAAGGAATAAGGTAGGTTGTATAACCCCAATGTCTGCCCAATTCTAATATAAAGCATATTAAATTCTAAAGCACACAGAAGTTTATCCAAAATGTTAGGAAGAGACCATTGTGTCTCTAGTAAAGCCGGGAGAGGAGAGAAGGGGTGAAGTGATGTTATTCCATAAACTTCTGGACTTAAATAAAGTCACCCCAATTTAATCTTTCTCAAGGCAGCGAGTCTGTCAAACAGCCCCAGATAACACCTGAGGAGGAGGAGGTTGAAGGTGCGTCTGAGATCCAAAGGGAACCGACAGAGTAGACAAACACAGCTGGCGAAAGTCTTGAGGGCTTGAAATGGTCGCCCTTTGCAGAAAGATTAATGGAGGGGTTTTATGCCTTTGTTTGCTGGGCAAGCATTGATCTTTATCCTAAAATGGCACCCCTAGGCTCGTTTTAAGGCTGGGCGACTTTTATCGGGGCAAGCATCAAGCTTACTGAGGCTGGACTCCTCCTTTCCCCCTACACAGTGCAAATACGTTTGCATCTTAAGCCCTGCGACACACACCCCTCGCGAATATTCGGGGAATAGATTTCTGTGCCCCCCCCCGGCCAGAAAGAAAGGAAGAGGGGGGAAAACACACGTGAAGAGACCCCACGAAAATCCAATTCAAGTGGCAGAATGAGAGGAAGACCCGATCCAGCCAATGTCCAACGTCTCCGATATTATGTGATTTTTATCTAAACAATGTAATTTTTATCTTCCTCGTCATTGACCATAATAAGAATGAATGAATGAATGAATGAATGAATAAGCGAAAATGAAGCCTCACAATTCTAACAAAGCAGTTCTACGCCTATTTGTTCAGAAGGAAGCTGCACAATATTCAGGGGTGTAAGCATCCAGCCTAAGAATGGTTTACTCATGAAAAAAGATCAGTTTCCAGCCATGAGATTCGCACTTCACACTCCTTTTAGGAGTACATCTTCTGAACTCCATGGTTTTATTGATTTTATTTCCTAGCACTCTTGCATGCCAGCTCTGACTTCTTCCGCTTTGCGAGTTACTTTGATGCGTGCTTTATTTTCAGATAAACCTCAAAGGCAACGGAGCAGACTGAACTTTTGCCAAATTGTACCAAAGCAATGTGGCTCCGAGGGCAACCTGCCTCTCCCGGTCGCGCACCGCGATCCTGTCCCTATTTGCTCAAAAGTAAATCATTTTTATGTCCATTGGCACTAAGTAGGTTTACAGGATGGCAGGCTTACAAAACCGGCTGACTTCAAAAAGACAGGTTTACTCCGGTGCAGAACTTTCCACCTGGGTTTGAAAATAGGTACCCAGGGTGATGCACACAGATTGCCCATAATCTAGAAGTCAGAGGCAAAAGGTAACTAAAATGATTGAATGTGTGCCATCATCATCATCATCATCATCATCATCATCATCATCATCATCATCATCATCATCATCATTATAGCATAAAATGTTCCCAATATAAATTGGGAGGTTTTCTGCTGACTGTCTTCAAATTACTCTGATGTTTGACTTCGAAAAAGTTTATTTTTAACTTCCTCATTAATAGATTCTCTCGGCTTAATTCCTTGAAAGAATGGGGTTCTATCTCACTTTTAGCAGTACTTGAGGACTAGAATCTGAGTCTCCTAAATCCCAATCCGGAGCCCTCACCTAATCCATCAGGATCTCTCCAAGGTCGTGTGCTTGTGGGAAGGCCCGGCTGCTTCCGTGTTAATCCGTGCAGACGTGACACCCCTCGGAGAAAATTGGCACGTTTGGATGGTTCATCCAGGTTGGTAGAGGGTTGGGGGGAAGAGAAAGAGAGGGCTCCCCGCGGACTTTAGCGGATCCGAGCACTCCTCCAGAGACTGGACTTTTCTGCAGAGCGCGTTCACACGTTCTGGTGACACGGAGGGGCAGCAACCCCGTGTTAGAGGAGCAGAGTGTTGGACCTGCAAGGAACAACCGGAACGATCAGGAATCTGAGTCTCCACGTTAGGAGAAAATGGAATTTGGAGGTGGAGGGGAACAGAGCAGCAGTTCCTGCCTTATTATTATTATTATTATTATTATTATTATTATTATTATTATTATTATTATTATTATTATTATTATTATTATTATTATTATTATTATTATTAATAATAATAATAATAATAATAATAATAATAATAATAATAATAATAATAATAATAATAATAATAATGTTGGGGGTTTTTTTGAAAGCAAGAACCACCGAACAGGATCAGTCTTTTCGGAAGGCGCCTCCCCTCCGGCTATTAATATTTCATCCTCGCTTGGTTGGTGTGAGCTTTGCTGGGCGAAATTCAATCAAGCCTTGTAAATATTGATGGCCGAGGCAACCAGGCCGGCTGGCCTCGCCTCTCTCCGGCGGGCCGGGGGTGGCGGGGGAGCGACCCCGCGTCTCCGGGGCGAGCCGCCGCCTAGGGCGCGCCGATGGCCCCGGGGGGCGAAGGGAGGCCTCGCTCCGGGTCTCCTGGAGCCTTATTACCACCCGCCTCCGCCGGGGAGGATAGCTCGCAGCTTAGGTTCACAGGTCAAGGCCCGGCGTCTAGCCAGGCAAGCGACGGCCCGCCGGCCTCCCTTCCTGGCCGAGTCCGGCTCTTCCCATCCCCTCTGCCCAACCCAGGGGAGGGGGGCGAGCCTTGGAGGTGTCATCCCCAATTAGGAGATCCTTTGGACTTCGGAAAACAATACAGCCCCCCCACACGCACACACAGAGCCCAGAAGATGAGATCAGATCTCCCTTCTAAAGCATGGTGGCTAGGTACAAAGGCCTTTGCAACCTCAGGTAGAGACGTTTTCCTCACCAAGTCTATTGGCCCTGAGGGTTGAAAAGGAGGAAACCTCCATGGTGTGGAGCAATCTATCTCTGGCATGTGCAAGTACTTTAGAAAACAACAACTGCAGCAGCAGGAGCCGTTTCTTTATGCTTGGCAGCTCAGAAGCACCGGGCTGGTCCTGTTTGCAAAGAGAAGATTAAATAGCCTCTGTTAGACCTCAGCATGAAAAGCCAAAGCACAGATACTCAGAGGTACACTGCTTCTGAGGCTGGAAGTTCTGTTAAGAGAGTAGGGCTAGTAGCATCTGTTGACTTCTCCGATGGGTTGAGTGCATTCTTTAAGGACTGGAAAAACCCACTGTTATCCAGACATTGGTGAAGTGCTGGTCCCATCATCTCCCACCATCGGTCAGGGAGGAGGAGCCATAGAGACTTGGGCCTCATCAAAAACCCTGCTACACTATTGAAAGATGTCTGTGTGGCAGACCAAGTTCATTGCCACCAGCTGAGAAACTGATTTACTGTCCCCCATCATTCCTTCCTTCAATCAATGGCATTCTCCCAGCCTCACTGATGGACCATGGGATTCTCTTATGTTCTAAAAGGGGATCAGGCATACTGATAAGGATTGGTGCTAAGAACTGCTCTTCCCTATGGCCACTAAAGGATGCCCTAAGATCAGGAGCAGTCCATCCCTGATTTACTGGTGTAAGGGGCTGCAGGTTCCCCCAGGACGTGCTTCCTTCAGAAGCATGGAGCTCCCCAGCTCCAAAAAGAATGCTGAGCTCCCTTGACCTCATGATTCAACTCACACCCTTGCTCTAGGTGTGCATCAGGCATGAGCAACGCCTGCCAAACTTTGTTGGACTACATCTCCCATCATTCCTATGCAGCATGGCCAATGGTGAAGAATGCTGGGAGGTCCAACCCTGGATACTCTGTGTGCATGTGTCTGTATTTCAAAAGCCCAACCTATTGTACTTTTGTACTAGTTTTCAGGTTCTTTTCCTCAAGTAAACTACAACCTCATAAGCCAATCTTATGAACCTGTTTCCAAGACCAAAAATGCTGTCTAGGCTCTTTGGATGCTTTCCCCCTGGAATTTTACATAGATCCATGGTTGAGTAACCTCAGGAACACTGAAAAAGGTAGTTCTCCTTGGAGGCTTACCAGAGGAGTAAGTCTCCTTAATTCAAGGAAAATGAAGTCTTAGGTGGGTAATGCAGATTAAGTTATCCACCAGTGTGTTTGTAGTGGATACAACAGTGCACTGTCATGGACAGAGAATCAGGCTAGGACTCAGGAGATCTGGGTTCAGATCTGTTGAGCTATGAAAACTCCATGGCGTAGGAGGAGTGGTACACCATTCATGAAACATCTCAATTTCCTTCCAAACTCTGTGGTCTCAACAGGGGCATTGATCTTCTGCTCAAGGATGGTACCTTGATCTTCAGACCTGGATATGGCTGCATTCAAAATGCTCACCAGTCACCGAAAAGGAACATATACTTTATTGGCTCTGTTTTTCTACCCAGTGGTGCAGTACTCTTGGCAGCCATTGGTAGGGGAATCTGGTTCCTTTGTGTTGGGAGCCAGGGTGGAATTTTCTGAAGTTCATCAGTTGGTGTCGGAGGTAGAAGATGACCTAGGCTTTTTCAAAGGAATCCTTATTGTGGAATTTCACACAGGGTTCTCCAGACTGCCTGGGAAGGGAGTAAATTCTGTTGAAAGAGAGCTAGGTAGGTAGGTAGGTAGGTAGGTAGGTAGGTAGGTAGGAAGGAAGGAAGGAAGGAAGGAAGGAAGGAAGGAAGGAAGGAAGGAAGGAAGGAAGGAAGGAAGGAAGGAAGGAAGGAAGGAAGGAAGGAAGGAAGGAAGGAAGGAAGGAAGGAAGGAAGGTGTATAGCTATGGTCTGCAAAGGTAGGGGCACTGTACTAAGACATTGCTGGAGAAAGAAAATTGTTTTAGACCTTAGCACCAGTAGCAATGCTGGGTAAAGCATGCTGGGAGTTGGAGTCCAATATGGCAATGCCCTCCCTTCTCTGAGACGCTTAACTGTTTGCTCCAGCTTTGGAGAAAGTTATAGCTTTGGACAAGTCATTGTCCTTTAGACAGTTTTTAAAAAATTTAGTATCTGAAACAGGCATTGAGGACCCCTGCTCTTGGACTTTGTACGAAGAATGCAGGGCTGTTTGTGTGCTGGATTATGGCAAAAACCCAGACCTGCTGCTCAGGACAGGATTTGCAACTAGAATGAGGAGACTGACTGTCATTCAAAACGGACAGCTCCACCTGGAGTCTCCATCTTCCTCTAAGTGCTAGCTCATACTCTTAACTGGGCTCCAATCAACATCTTTGTTCTCCTGTGTCAACTAAGCTTAATCTCCATCTCTTCTGATACGACGATTGCCATACCTCTTCATGTCTACTGCTAGCTCAACAGAAGCTGCATTTCCCCACACACAGCAGTGGAGAGGGTGCTGGGAGAGTGTTTTAAGGAGATAATTCACCCGTTGGCCACAGAGATGGAGAAAAGCAACTCATTGCCAGAGGTGAGACTCAGTACAGCAAGCTGATGCAACAAGTTCACATCCTCCATCTGGGAACACTAGCTGAGAACCTGACACTGTAATATGGGGTCAGGGTGGATTTTCCATTATCCCCCCTCCCCAAAATTCTCTGCTCGCCCTGCAATGCCCAGCCTGATGAAGGGTCTTGCTAGCCTGGGAAGCTCACTTGGTTTTAACATTTTACTGGTCTAATGAAATATTACTTATCCTTGATTTTGGACTTTGTCTCTTCGATGGCTATCCTATCCTCATTCAACTAAACCCAATTGCACTATTGTGGCTTTACTTCAACATGTATAGGATTGTGCTGTGAGGCTGATATAGTCAATAACCTTAGAACTGCAGAGCTGGAAGGGACTCTATGGATCATTGAGTCCAGCCCCTGTCAAGGAGGCCCAGTGGGGAATCGAACTCCCAACCTTTGGTTCCCCAGCCAGATGCCTAAATCACTGAGCTATCCAGCTAATCTACCACACCAGGTCATTTTAAGGAGATAATTCACCTAGGTGTACTGAATTCCCAAACCTACCTACCTTGATCTTTCTCCCTCCCTTTCTCTGTATGACCTAACTCAGCACCTGGTTGTCAAAGAGGTGGAAAGTTTGAATCTGGGCTGCATCACTTCACACCACAGATGAAGGTCACTCACCATGGCATGCTCCACCATCAACAAAGCTGGAAGTTAGAGAGTGCTACCTTGTCTCTGGAAGTCACTTAGGCTGCTTAAATTCATTTTTCAGGATGCCCCCTTGTTCTTGTTCATCTGTAGTCCTATTAAAGGAGGAGACCCTCATTTAAATGCCCACTTCAACCTTGTGGTCAAGGTTGAAGTTTTTCCTCTGCTGGATCTACCTCAAAAGGGGGTTGTGAAGATAAAATGGGAGAGGGGGTGGGACCTGGAGTTTCGAAAGGAAAGGGAGGGAAGGAAGGAAGGAAGGAAGGAAGGAAGGAAGGAAGGAAGGAAGGAAGGAAGGAAGGAAGGAAGGAAGGAAGGAAGGAAGGAAGAAGAGTGAGTCTCAGCTCTCTAATCTTTTCTCCTGCTAGTGCTGGCAACTTAGCTTGTAAGGGCACCTTAAGGGGCCTAGAATCAAGATTGAAAGTTCAAGATGATAGCCTTTTGATGGACCAGAGGGCAATGGAAGGGTCTTCTGGGAAGAGAGAAGAAGGTGGGGGATGCCAGTGTCCCCCCACACACACACACCAAGCCATAGAGAAAAGATGCTGACATTGAAATCTTGTTGTCCAGCAGCCCTCTCAACTCTGAGTTTGTCTGTCTCTTCTGCTCGCCTTAACTATGTCATGCATTGTCACATCCTTCTGGGCGAGTGTGTTTTAGAGGACATTTGAATAAAAGGCTGAATGCCAGGTATGGGTGACATGGTGGGTGGAAACTTCACCTCCCTACAAAGCCATGGCAGCCCCTATTTGCATAAGGTCAGGGGAGAGCTTCTGATAGAACTTTGCCAGCATCTCTGTCTCTTAGCAACCCTCCTGCTCTCTTGGTCTGGGTTTCCACTGGGCTGGTCTTCTTCTTTTCTTCTTTTCAAAGGCAGGCTTACAATCAAAGTCACCCTTCCAACCTGTGCCTGTCACCCAAACAGGTCAGCTGCTTCGCTTACACCTCCCTTCTTCCCTACCATCCACCCTTCTCCTCCTCCTCCTCTTCATCAGTTAGAGAGACAATATCATGATTTGGTGCGATAGTTATTTTCCTCGTTTTAAAAAACCTGTTATTTATTTTTAACTGCATAGGCTGTTTTATTACATATCTTCTAATGATCAACACTAATAGCAAGTTTGAGCATTTGGAGATATTTGGCCTGCCCAGAACAGTACTGGCATGAATCCCTGGGGTATCTGAATCAAGACCACCTCTATCTCTACCTCTATCTCTTTCTGAACCACCATACCATATCTATCTATCTATCTATCTATCTATCTATCTATCTATCTATCTATCTATCTATCTATCTATCTATCTATCTATCTATCTATCTATCTATCTATCTATCTATCTATCTATCTATCTCTCTGAACACCCGCAGAACAATGACTCTGGAGGGAGAGTAATAAGTGAAAGAAACTGAAGAGGGGAAGATAGCAAGGTTTTTTAGGTCATTCTCCACTCCACTCCTTTAGTGGATGCAAAGAGACGGAGGTGTGAAGAGGGGAATTGAGCTCACCACCAGGCAGATGCCTTTAGAATATGGAGAAAGGATGGGAACCGGGGCCAGGCACAGAAGCTGATAGAGGGTGTTAATGGAAGGTCAGATACGGCTGGAACAATAGTGTCTCTGCTTGGCCTCCCAGCTCTGCTGTCAAAGGGAGGCAAGCATGAGTAGTCCACCCAGCCCTACGATTTGGGGGAGGGAGGCCAGGGGGCGGGTGGTGGCAGTGGTGGTGGAAGAATGCCAGCCTCAAGCTGTCAATCTGAACACAGATTTGTGTCGGGTGGAGGGTGTGGGGGGCTGATTTCCCCGAAATTGCACCTAATGGGTTTCCCCGATGCTAATTAGATTCATTATGAAAACACACGCATGGGCACGATGGTAATTTCAATATCTATCCTTCCCCACTTTTTTCTGCTACTTGATTCAAGTGTGTCTCTCTGTGCGCGCAGGGAATGATGATCTGTGTTTGTGTGTGTGTTTAATTTCGGAATTAAAATAATGCATAAGATCCCGATCAGGCAAGGGATTGGGTTGACAGAGTTTGTTTCTGGATTCTGTTGGGCTTTTTTTTTTTTTTTTGGTCCTCTCACAAAAAATAATTTGTCCCTTTGCGGTTTCGTTTTTATATAAGCTTGGGAAGAAGGATGAGGAAGGGGGGGAGACGGAGATGAACTATCTGCTGCTTATTTGGCAAAGATCACACACAACACACACACTTTTGGGGCCTAGGGAAAGGAAAAGCTGGTGGATTTCCATAAAACCTTCATTTCAATGCCCTGCCTTTTTTTTTTAAGTTGGCATAATTTTAAAATGGCAAGGAAGAAATTCATTATGGAAAAAGACTGTGGTTCTACATACACTTTACTGTGCAGTCTTTTGCACGCTTATTAATTGTGGTCAGACTTTTGAATAAACATTCAGGGCTGCATTGTAAAGTAATGTGTTGTTTCCTTCTTGGTTTAATTAAAAAACAGGGGAGGGCTCTTGATCATTGAGTAGCCTGGAGGTGGGGATTTGGAAAAGTAGATAAAGTATATTTGCTTTATACCTGCTTTGGATCTCACCCAGGCAAACCTTAGCATTAAGCAGCTCCATGGATCTCCATGAGTGAACTAAGCAGGAGTTTTGATTTTTGCACTGGCAGGTGGTGATGCTTCAAAATACTTCATTTCGATTTGATTGTCCACCCCACCCCCCTTTTCTTTTTCTACAGGTGACAGGAACAAAGAAACCCAATTCTGAGTGACAACACCATCTCTTCTGAATTTCCAGCCTAATTCTTTCTCAACTGCCATGGTATTACCTGATCAAGGAAACCCACCTGTCTCCCTTCCCAGTGTTGGCAGCTGGAATCAGAGGAGTTCCATGCACCTAGGGAGAGGAAGGGAGGGGGGCTTCTCTTTCATCTACCAGACTCTGGACTGGTCCTATCAGGAGAGAACTGCATTCAGAAAACAAAGGTGAAATTTAGAGAACTGAACTCTGTGTGTACCTGGGTGTCCCCCAATGGCTTTGATAGAATGTGGACACATGATACCCATCTAGACACAATCTAATGCATGTCTGTCTGATTAAAAACAAACCTGGATTTTTTTCTTTTGGCTCACAGAGCACACTTAGGATTACAGATGGAGTCTACTCAACCAAGGCACCTGCTGAGTGGTTGTCTTCTTCTTCTTCTGCTCCCTTAGGGGAAATGCAGTGTTGGCCCTATAGGCTCTGGCTACCCTTAGCCAGTCCATGTTCCCCCAACTCCTTACCAGTATGCCATTTCTGCCCAACCTGCCATAGTGACTCAACTAAACAAAAGTCTGGAAAAGTCTAAGGTATCATAGCATGGAAACATACTGAACTAACACAGAATATTCTTCTTTTTCTTTTTTTTTAATTCAGTTACATATTAGATGTTAAGGAGTTGATTAAACTCAAGCTATAGTACTTCGCCATGATCACAAGCAGAAAGGATTCCCTGATATTTCCTGTATATCATAAGTCCTGTTTTCAAATAGCCCTTTCAGTACAATTTTCAATCACTTTAAAGGCCAACAATTTTATGGTCTGTAGTCCACGTCATCGTTCTATAACGTGTTGCTGTTATACTTTGGTGACAAAAGCAATAGCAATAATGCCTACTTAATAGGAGGATGAGCATCTGAATCCGCCCATTTAGGATGAAATGTAGAAAAGTTCATGACTCCACGAAGGCATCCCAGGCTCCTAGGAGGAATTTCTTTAGTCTCCATGAAAGAATGTGGATGATGCCACTCTATCTTTGCCAGAGAAAGGCTCAATTGTCTGAGGTTGGTAGGGCTCGGCCAAAGCCATTGTCTTCCTCCAGTCTTCATAAAGACAGCATGGGTGTTCCTTCAACATTCCTCCCACACTTTCTGTGGGCCTGGAACTCAGGGTCACTATCCCCAGCCTTACCAATGTGCTTCAGAAAGCGGCTGAAAACTTACAATAATATGTTTTCCTGGACAAATCTTGGGAGATCAAGGGATAGCTTTCCCTGGATGGAAGCATTTCAGATGTTGCAAATATGGGAGGTGGGATCAAGTTTCAACGAGCCAGCAACAAACAATTGAGAGCACAGAGAACTGCTGCATGAAAAAAAACCAATGCTGATTTTCTGTTTTCAGGATCCGTTCCAACCGCACAGGAGCACTTTTACATGTGATTCTCTTGATCTGTACATGTAGTGCTACATTCTGTTGGTTGTTAGTGCTTTGTGATTTTGCTGATTGTGTAATTTAAAACCATATGCTATCTTTCCTTCCAAAAACAAGTTGCATTCTAAATATATGTTCGCTTCAAAACATAAACACAGGGGCCCTTCTGTTGAAGCATTCAGAATTAATCCTGTGGCGGAAATCTAGTTTAGATGAGCTTTTTCTGAGTTCTGGGTTAATCAGCCTTTCTCGACGCCTAGCTCTGCAAATAGTAAAGCTAACCCTGCAGTGCCAGCCCCAAATTTTTGATGCCGTGAACAAAACAAAAATGATCCCCTTCGCCCCAGCACAGTGGTAAGATCAACCCTTCAGAAAAGTCAACCATTCTTGTAATGATCTCATTCCTCCGGTTACTTCACTGGTCTTCGTGGTTTGAGAGCAGATACGTTAGTGTATAGCAAAGAAAGCTTGAGCCATTTCAGTTTTCAAGAGAAGAGGCATACATGAATAGTTGTAGGGCTCTTCTGTAATCACAAGACATATTAGTTTATGTAGAGGAGATATCACATTAATACCTGAAGCATGCTCAGTCACCAGGTTGTGATTTCAGGAGGCGGGGCAAAGCACTTACTCCACCCATCTGGCAAACCCTGCTCTTATCACCAGTTCCCTGAAGACTCTGCTGAAGATACCCATATTTGAAACTCTTCCCTTCCTCTGCCGATTATCTCAAAGTTTCTGTATTATCTGTCATTTGAAGTCATCTTCACTCTACCTTCAGAAGCATCAAAAGCATCTTTTTATTCCACCTGCTGATGCTCTTTATTGGATTTTCGTCTTGTCACTCTGCACTCTGTAATAAAATGTCCCCTTTTCTGTCCAGGCATTAGTCCAGCAAGTTTCAGATCTGTTTCATCTATCTATTTTTTTTTATACCAAGGATGAAGATAGAGGGTCCATACTATGAGAATCACTCTTTAAAAGGCATTTTTTTGTTAGTTACACTTGTTTGCACTGCTTGGTATGTGTGTGTGAGAGGACCATCATAGTAAAAGGACTCAAGAAGAGTCACCAGTCAACTTGGCTTCAAGTCTAATATTAAAGCTAATGATATCCACCTCTGTCAAGTCAGCATTGACAGAATTCCTCCCATGCTCACCTCTAACTTAGTTCCCTATTCCACTCTTTTTTACTGTGCGTCCCCACTACCACCACATAGGATGCCTGACACCACCCCTTTTGCTTTCCTTTGCTTTGGAAACCATGGGCAAATTTTGTTTTATTTTGTTTACATCTTCGAAGTCAGACATGTTGCTTGGGTGTATTCCTCCAGTTGACTAAAGCAAGGGTAGTCAAAATGAGATCTTCCAAATGTTGAACTGAGCCTTCCTCACCAGTGCGGATGCTGGCTAGAGATGATGGGAGTCGCAGCTCAACAATGTGTGGAGAGCTGTACTTTGATGTTTTGCTTGTCATAATTATTTGTTGGTTGCAACTCACTCCACTAAATGCCTCTGTCCCTAGACATTATGTAGCCCATGAACAATGTCAACCAGCTCACTCCTGTGCTTGTTAACACTGCCAAGGAAGTCTAAAAGGTTTGTGAAAGAGAGTCTGCCTTTTACAATAGCCATCTTGACTGCCTTTCAGCAAGACATGTGATTCCATGTGCTTCACATTTTACTTTTACAAATATTTTCACCAATATACCTGGAACAGGTATTTACCTCATCGGCTTATAGCTGAATTTCCTGGGTCTTTCCCGGATTCCCTTTTGGTAAAACAGGCATTACATTTGACATGTTCCAGTCCTTTGGTATACACACACATATAAGTTTATTGTGTGGCACACAGGCCATTGCAAAGTACATCAAATAAAAACAATACAATACAGTACAATTCAATACACTATAGTATGAGGGGGAAAACCCAAATCAAGTTAGATTTCTATCACAGCTAAAAACCTCTAAGGTCTAAAACAAAAAACAAAAAAAAAACCTAAGGAAGACTAAGTGAAGTTGTCACATTTTTTTCTTGACAAGGTTACCAATTTTATCTTTGACTTTTCAAGGAGCTTGAATGGATGATATCTAGATGCAGTGATTGGTTTGTTTTCATTTTATCTAGGCTCAAAATCTCAGAATCTTTCAGATCCACATTCTGCTCACCGGAAGAAAAGCTGGACGGGATGGTGTCGTGGCCTTAGAGAAAAGAAAGGTTGACCTAGGTGCTTGCTGGGAGCTTCCTTTTCAAACAGGAAGCCAGGCCACAGAATCTTCCAGCTATGCCTTTTTCCAGGTGGACCACATTTAGGTGGTTTTAGGTGTAGGTCTGTCAGGTGAAACTCCCAGAATGAAGAATCCTGGGCGCTGAAGTCCATAAAAATCTGAACAGTACATTCCTGTACTTTCTTTCTTTCTTTCTTTCTTTCTTTCTTTCTTTCTTTCTTTCTTTCTTTCTTTCTTTCCCTCCCTCCCTCCCTTTCCTTCCTTCCTTCCTTCCTTCCTACTCTTTGAAGTAGCCAAGTATTCTCCATCTTCTTACTATGTGGAAATGTACATTCTGTATCACACTTTTTGAAAACTGGACTGCAGTTTCAAGAATCTCCCACCAGACATGACTACTAGTCTTCCTGGCTGGGAGATTCTGGGAGTTGTGGTACTAAAAATAACTTTCCTACACATTGCCTCTTCCATCATTTTTCTACCTTTCCCAGGTTGAAATCAAGTCTCCTTGTGGGAGAAAGTTAAAGCAAAAGAAGAGTTGAGTGGTACATGTTATCTGAAAAAGTGAGAACCATCATATTACTCTCAACGTACTCAATCTTCTCATTTTTAAGGCCAAATCTTGCTAGGACTTGAGTGGGCGACCACCAAGAACTGTCAAAAATCTCTAGGTAGGATGAGGGAAGCATCCTGCTTGGAGTCCTGGATTGCTGCTGCCAGCCATAGTTGGTAATATTGAGCTAGATGGGCCAGAGGTCTTACTCAGAGTAACTTCCTAACGGGACTGCAGTCCACAAAAGCTTACAACAAGAAATTTTTGTTGACTTGTTTTTCAGATCCCAGAGACTGGATTTGTTCTGTTTGGGGCTTTTCCAGCAGCAAAGAACTACTGTTTCAGAAATTAATGCGGGGGAGGCATCAAATGGAAAGTGGAGGTTGGTAGACGTCACAAAGCAGCTTACCCAGGTATAGCCAGACGGTCATGAAGGAGACTAGTGCTGCAAAATCTTATATAATATTAAAATACCTGACTCTTCTGGGTGCCACCAATTTCTTTGTTGTTTCTGCCACATTTTCAAAGATTGTTCTGAAAATACACTTCTCCCTTCAATAATGCTGAGGTTTGGGGAGCCGGACCCCTGCGGAGTTCAAAATCCATGTGTAACTCTTCTGCCCTCCAAAACATGACTACAAAGCATCAACAGTTGATGTGTGTGCATGCATACACACCTGGCCTCACTGACTGTGTCATCCTCCCAGCATGTCCCAGCTGCCATGACAGGAGAGGGGGCCAGCCAGGCCACTGCCATCAGACTGGGAGCTTCCACACTGCCAACAACAGGGCCATAGGTCAGTCCGAGAACCACCCTTCTAAGGCCACTCCCAAGACGAATAGCAGCACATTATTAAATATTGATTGATTGAAATGTTTATTTATTGAAAAA
Organism: Intellagama lesueurii; assembly: GCA_037013535.1. Classification (NCBI taxonomy): domain Eukaryota; kingdom Metazoa; phylum Chordata; class Lepidosauria; order Squamata; family Agamidae; genus Intellagama; species Intellagama lesueurii. The sequence continues at coordinate 7,949,900 of JBAJHW010000011.1, forward strand.
AGGTATAACCAAAACCATGCTGCAATTCAATTAGAAGTATATTCCAAAATACATAGAGAAGATCTCACTTTTGACTTTATTTCAAGTGTAGGCATCTGTGGTGGTGTATCGAAAATGGTTAAATATGCAGCCGGACCGTTGTACATCACATCTGCTGCAACCTGGCCTGCGGCAACCAGATTATGCCCAACTGATTCTATTATGCATTTATTCTATCCATCGTGTATTAAGTCCTGTATCACAGCAGGAAGTGTGGACAGCATCCATGGTGTATATCATTAACGAAGATGAAGCAGGTTTTTTTTTCTTTTTAATATCTTGAAGTCATGTTCAACATGACTTCATGTCATGGAAATAGGCAATTATTGGGATAGAATTACTGTACTTTAATTATTATATTGTTATTATAGCTATTTTGATTATTTGTTTATTGCCTTATTGAATGATAATTGCTTACTGTATGTTTTTATCATTGTAATTATGCTATGGTTGTATTTTAACTGTTTTTGACTATTGGAATGCGCTCTTGTATAGAGCGCAATATAAATAAATATTATTACCGTATTATTATATTATTATTATAAAGGTGGAAGGAAGGAAGGCGCAGCTGGTGGTGAAGGCTTCTGGGAATTGCAGTCTAAGAACACTTGTGTTTCCCAAGGTTGGGAACCACTGAACTAAACTGATCACGTGATGGAGCCGTGTTCCGTGTCACAGCTTCGTAGATTATGCTGGAAGCTGGGAAGTTAGAAAAGCTGGCTTCTCCATCTTGTGGTTTATCCACGGTGTCATTGTCTCTGATCAATTTGGGGTTGCTCTGGGTCATTCTGGTACTTTGTTGTTATTGTTGTTGTGGATTTGAATAGCTCATTCCACTATTTGCCTCCATATATGGGGAGGACATCTGCTGTCGGATGTCCTGGGTTGTCCCAGTTCCACCTGTCCAGGTACATCCAAGTTTGCCCTTTGAGTTCTCCCACCTTACACCGATGGCCCTCCCCTTTTGCCTATCTTCTCTGCCCTCTCACCTACTTCAACTTCTCCTTCCTTTCCCTCTCCTCCTTTCCCACTTTGCTTTACTTGTCCGCAGGGTGTGGAGACTGACCAGCAGAAGAACACTGGAGAAGAAGTATCATCAAAGGACACACACCACAACAGTGTGGGGATCAGTGTGGAACAAGGCAGTGTTAGGTTCCATGCACGTAGATCCTGCACTGGAACAAGGCAGAGCAAAGCAGAACAGAACTACACCACCACCATTACTCAATGGCTGGGAATCACAGCAAGATCTTCACCCCAGCAGTTTATAATTTAGAACTTGGGAGATAGCTTTTACCCTGGCCTGTTTCAATGCTCTGCCTTCAGCCTTTTTAGAGAGAAGATACTGGGGTATCAGTTACAGCCAACATCTTTGCCCCTGCCAATCTGGAACAGTGGAAACTGAAGAACATGCCCTCTTGTTTTGCACATATTATGGGGATTTGCACAGTTGACTTATTTCCCCAGTTTCAAAATGTGACCCAGATAGTCCCAATACATTTTACATCTCTTTTCTCTTCTCTGATTCTTCAAGTAAAATTTCAGCCAAGGATGCAAAATTCTGTGCAGCGGCTTGTACTGTACAAAAACGGAGGACCAAATCATGGCCGTGACCAGATTAGGAACCTGCACTGAAATGTAAGCTGAATTTCGGTCTGCTTTGTATCGATTGTAAATACTATATGCTTTGTTACTGTGTTTCAGTCTTGCCTATCTAACGTAGCTGACCAATGGCTGTAATAAAAATAAAGTTGAAGGTACGGGTATGTCCATGTTCTGGCTGTATCATTCACACCACCTGCCCCATCCTGAGTCAGCATTTCTCGATCCCAGAGCCTGAGAAGATGCAGTTGCAACAAAGTGGTGGGATCTCAGCTCTTGTCCAGCCCCACCACAATCTTATTTCCCAAAAGGATAGCTCTCCACCGTCCTTATGCTGAAGGATTTAGAACCTCTTTTTTTTTGTGTGTGTAACATTTAGTCGGTGTGCCTGGCTGTTTTGCCCCTGCTTGCTCCTCTCCCTCTTTTCTCCACTCCCCGCCCACCTGCCACCCCCAGCCCTCACCAACAGCTTTGATTCAGCCCTGGCCGATGTGATGCTATCAAAGAAGGCCTCCTCTCTCTCACACACACACACCATCCCGCCCACCAACCCCCCTCCTATGGTCAAACCAAAGGGAGGTCATTCTAATAATACCCAAGGTCGGTGGTGGGAGCCATTGAGTCTCCCAGTCATTTTTCATTTGCTCGCAGCACTTAATGACAGTTACAGAGGAGAGGATCTGGGGGCTGACGGCCGGGTGATGTCAGTAGCACATGCTTGGGGATTATAAGGGCAGCGAGGGGGCAGAGCGGTGGATTAATAGCTGGGGAAGAAATAGCTATTAACTGCTTCACGTGGGAGCATGCACATGGGTGTGCGCATGCTCTCTCTCACATTCACACACAGGCACACAAAACATTTGAGAAGCAATTCTGAAGGGGCAGATTGCACCTAGAGGGACAGAATTTTAAGAAGGTGGTGGTGGTGGTAGTGATGGTGATGATGATGTCATTGTTGTCTACCAGTCAGCAGCCAGCTACTGATCATGAGATGGAGGGGGGAACAGATTCTTCCATGCTCCAACTGACTTCTTTGGACCATTATTATTCAGTCTGGTTTACCCTATTTCTGGTTCTTCTACCCACGGTTGGAGGCAAATCCCAGAATGATGTATTCAAATCTGCAACAACAACAACAACAACAACAACAACAACAACAACAACAACAACAACAACAACAACAACAACAACAACAACAACACACCAGAATGAGTGAGAGGAACCCCAAACTGATCAGGGACAACGCTACCATGTGGATAAGCCCTAAAACGGAGAAATCAGTTTTTCTAACTTTGTGGCTTTTCTCCCTTCCCCTCTCCACTTGATTGTAGCTTTATCTTTAGATTACATGTTTGAGGGCAAGGCCTGTGTAGTCTTCTGACTTTTATATAGTACCCAGGGATGATACTGAGAAATAAATACAACATTATCAAATGTAAAGATATGTCACTGGAGGTCAAGACCAGGATCAACCACACTATTGTGGATCACCATGTACAGGTGTAGAAGCTGGAAAGTAAAGAAAGCAGACAGGAAAAAAATTGATTGGTTTTAAATATGGTGCTGGAGGAGAGCTTTGGGTCACCAGGACACCCTGGATAGCCAGAAAGATGAACAAGTGGGTCCTAGATCAAATCAAGCCTGAACTATCTCTGGAAGCAGAACTGCTGAAGCTGAGGCTGTCTTGCATCATGGGTACTTTATGAGGGGTAAAGATTCTCTGGAAAAGATAATAATGCTGGGAAAGGTTGAAGGCAACAGGAAAAGAGGAAGACCTAATATGAGATGGATCAACTCCTTAAAGGCAGCCAGAGGCTTGAGTTTGCAAGAGCTGAGCAAAGTTGTTAAAGGCAGGATATTCTGGAGAGCTCTCATTCATAGGGCTGCCATAAGTCAGAGGCAACTTGGCAATGAAAGCAATGCAGACAAAGTAGTCTCAACTGAATTTGGAAAGCTACCAGTATTCTGGCATGTTCCCGGCAGCAGAAAATTCCTCAAAGGTGGTGCCAATGAAGAGAAGGCACTGTTGTTGGTAGGGTCACACTGCAGCACATAAAGCAATGGCTGTCCTGATGACACAGAGCCCTTTGAAATTCCACATGTTTGGACTTCAGGTTTCAGAAGCACTAACTAACATAAAGAAGGGTGATGGGTTCTGGAATTGGGAAGCAGTGTAGGCTGGTGACTCTCCTTTCACATGAAAGATGAAATTGTTTCATAGCTTTAGATCAAACTGTACAGAAGCTTTCCAAGGTCCTGAACTCTGAAAACCCAGAACAGGTTCATTGTCTCCATGAAATTGGATTCACCAATCCCACTGCTAGAGGGTCAGCTACCATGAAATACTTACCCAGAGGGCAATCCTCCTATAAATTGCCCATCTTTGGCAACTTCTACAACTGGAAAATCTCAGGTAATCACAGGAAAGAAAACTGATGTATCTAAATTATGACTAGGAAGGTCATTTCAGGCTGAAATCATCACCATCTTTCCTCTTCAGTTTTTCCCTCGGGACAATAATATTTCTGGCCTTTCTTAAAGAACTTTGTTGTTGATCACTGGGTGTCATACACATGTTAACTATTGTTGTCATTGTTGCTGAACCTGTAACAAAATGCTAGAGTATGGTGTGTTTCTCTGTATTTCAGCATACTCCATTCCTTCCCCTTTGCCCTTGTGTATTCTGCCCTCCCACCTCACAATAGATATGCAGAGATCTGAATTAAAAGCCCTGAGACTGTGCAGCTTGCCCAAGGCCACACAGGCTGGCTTTTCCCAGGAGGCACAGTGGGGAATTGAACTCCCAAACTCTGGCTCCACACCAGATACCTAAACCACGGAGCTATCCAGACAGCTTTAGCTATAGATATAGCCCTCATAACTTAACATCTGAGTTTGCTACTAGTATATGTGATGGTGCATCCATGTACAAGCACATAATGTTCTTTTGGGCTGAGGACCTTTACCCAGAGCCCCAAATGAAGATTTTCCCATTGATTTCCCCCAAACAGATTCTGTTTACCCATCATCTACCCCCTCCAACATCATCAGATCCAAGTAGCCTTTCAGCCTTCATCATGTGAAGAAGGGATGGGGGAAACAAAGGAGGAATGGAATACCCTTTATCTCCAGTTACTCTCCAGAGATAATGGGAATGCCCTTGTTTGCTAGCCACCAGCTGGGCAGGGCTTGTCCTATGAGATTCTGATGAAGAATCTCCATGAGTCAGATAAGGAAGAGTAGCCAAGGGCTTCATAGATATGGTGCAGTGGTCTCTAAACTTGGGTTCCCATATGTACATGGACAACCTCCCAGAAGCCTTCACCGCTAACTGTGCTGGCCAGGATTTCTGGGAACTGTAGTCCAAAACATCTGGGGACTCAAGGTTGGGAGCCACAAAAATAGAGAAAGACTTTGAAGGGAAAGTTGCCCTCTGACTTTAAACAGAGAACTGTTATCTCTAAAAGAGGATACATAACCATCCTAAGAACATGGTGGGTCAGAATGCTGAACAGGAAACAGGAAACACTGCTATTATGGGTGAGGGAACAACCGTCAGTTGCAAGACCATTGAAGTAAGTTGAGGTTAACATCCCAAAGTTGTCTCCATTAACTGCAAGATCCTTGGGGCAACTAATGAGGTTATTGAAATATGCTGAGTTAGTGAGTTTCCAATGGCATCTGGCCAGCCACAGCTAGCAGAGCTGGAATGGAAGACGTGATGCTCATATCTATAGAAGCAGTTGTCATAGGTCTCTAAGGATAGCACCCTCTGGACTAGTAGGGACGCGATGGTTATGTTGGGGCAGCAGAGGGGAACCCCAGAGATCAACCTTTGCTCAAGCTCAAAGCCCAAACCTGCCCACTCTAAAATGATTGTGTCACTACCCAACCAAGGCCTTCTTCATGTTTCATTTGTCTTTTGACTGTTATTGAATTGTTGAAAAGCAAAGGCTGCAAAGGAAGGAATAGAAGAAGACAAATTCCAGCTGTATTGAGATCCGTTTCATTCCTTGCGACTCTGGCCCATCATTAGATAGCTTCCCTCTCTGAGCAGGAGGTCAGCGAGTATAAATATAAATTGCATTTTACATTACTTCTAGATGACTGAAGCTGTCAAAGCAATAATATAAGCTTTCAGTCCCGCATTCTGCCACTTCTCTCCCGACTTTTGGCCACGAGGTCATGTGCAAATTGAACGTGACAGCCCGGACAGAAAGTCCAACAGACTTGTATTGTTCAGCTGCTGGGCGGCGGTGCTTGGCTTGAGCCTTGGCCCACGTTGGATGGAGAGGTCTCCAATCGACGGGCGTGCTGATAGAAGCCTAGACCACTGGAGGTGTCTCCTCCCCACAAAAAAAAGAAGTTCATATGCTCCCAAATGACTTGAACGAAGGCCTGGAAAGAGCTACCCATAATAAACACCCGGTTCCGAGTGGTGCAGAAGAGATCAACAGCCTGGTGCAAGAGCTGATAATACGTTCGCTTGTAAAATGTATGTATGATTAGGGTGACCATATGAAAAGGGGTAGAGGGCTCTAGGGAAGAGGGGATTTCACCAGAGGCAGTTGGCACAGTTCACTGAGATGCTACTATTAAAGAGAGGGGGTCCCTCTTTTTCTTTTGCCCTGCCTACCACTGATCATTAGGGAGAACAGATTGTTTCAAGGGGCCATGAAACAGTGGTGGACTGGATATTTGGTCTGCAAAAACTCCCATTCAAAGCCTGAAATCCAGAGGTGGCCCACAGTTGAAACAAAGGGGGGGAGTCAGGTAAAGTCATCCTGGCAGTGATGATTTCTAGAGAGTAAAGACTTCCTCTACCCGTCCCACGACCACCAATGGCTTCCCTGTGATGAAATGGATCCAATGGGAACCTCAAAACCTCTGGGGGAGGGATCAGAATGTTTGTCACTAATGTGGTTGAAGACATCATTGGGCTGATGGGGCACAACAGCACAAACAGAAGTTCAGCTAATATAAGGGAGCGTCCTATGTGCCTCATATTATCAAGGTCCAAGGCTGTTTAAGGTTCTCTGTGTTAAAAACAAACCCTTAAAACCTGGCCTGGTAGCAACAAGACAACCAATATAATTCTTTCAGCAGGCCTTACCATTAGGCATAGTTCAGCAAGCATAACAGACAATGAGTCTTGGGAGACCGTCCCGGCAACAACTCCAGCCTTGCCCCTCCCTTGAAGGACAGATAGCTTGTCACATACCCTGTTGCCTTCTCCTTCTCCTCCTGAATCTACCTCTTGTGCATCAGGTGTGATGGAGGATGCCTTGCAATTGCCAGGTTTGAACCAAGGCTCAAATATTAACCCACCTGGCTCCTGGGTATGGTATGGTGAGGGACACCAACATCTCCTTTACCTCAGGCAATGCTATGTCTGAAGACAGCCTAGTGGGACCCCATTTTGTCAGATGCATTTCACATTGTCCGTAGACTGAGGGGAACAACATTGGTTGGGCTGAGGGTGAGATTTCTCTCCCTGAAATCCTGTGGGTGCTACAGAAAACTCCAAAAAAAAAAAAAAAAAAATGCCAGGCAACTAAAATAAAAGGGAGCAAAAAGTCTATTGGAAACATATTGTGGTGTTGTGAGTAGAGTGGCGGACTAGAAGTCAGGAGGCCTGGATCTGAATCCCTGCTCAGCCGTGGAAGCTCTCTGGAAGGTGTGGAACTAGCAAAACCACTCCAGAAATAAGTTCCCTTGAAAGCCCTATTAGGGTTGCTGTAAGTTGGTTTTGACTTGAAAGCACATAGCAACAACAGAGTAATATATTTGCCATCGAATTCTGCATCCCTTCCCACCTACTTGAATGGAAGGTGGAGTTGGCTTCCACTTTCATATTATGCAGCACCCAGTGTTGCTACTGAAAAGTCTGCAATCCCAAAAGAAGACAGGTTCTTTGGGCAGAGAAAGCCTTGGTCCCTTTCCTATTTTAGGATATTCATTTGGGAGCCTCGTTTCGTCTTTCGGGAGCCTGAAAGAGAGTGTGATGTTATGCTTGACAGCTTTTTGGCAGCTGGTATGAAATTAGCTGCTGTCAAAGGATAGGTAGTCTTGATAACAAAGGAGCCTGATTGCTTATTTGATGGGCATGTCAGCATGAAAGGAAGAGATGGATATGAAAAGAGTCTGCTTTCCAGGTAGATGAAATAAGTAACTGAGTACATTACATCGGGGTTTGGAAATCATTGAGTAGAAAATTAATCCAGTTCATTAATTTAGTAGAGTGCTTTTCAGACTCCCTCTCTTCAGGATGTAAGAACATTTAGTTTTCATGTTAGCAGAGTGCAACAGTTTTGTGTTGGATTTATGGCTATTAAATAGGAATAACTACTAGATGGGACTTTCAGGTTGTAATGAATGTGTAACGACACAAAAGAAGCTCTTTCTTTCGTTTGGGGATTCTTTTGTTCATCTCCAAAAAGAGAGTCTCTGAAATCTAAATAGTCCAATCTAACTAATGAGAGAAAACCTGAACATTTTGAATTTCATTTGGATTTCCTCATTTGGGTTCCCTTGGTTTGATCCAGGCATGTAACAGGGCCTCACTCATTTGTGAGGCCAACCAGCATTCTCTTACACCCCAAAGTGTGTGTGTGGTCCAAAAACTTGTTGTTGGTGTGGGTGGTGCCAGGCACTGATAATTGATGATGATGATGATGAACTGATGATGACAATGATGATGAAAAGCTGCAGCCCCCTGCCTACGTCTGATGACCATGATGATTTCTCATCTGTACTATTTCCTGCTGATGAGAATGAAGATGAGGATGTGATGATAAGTATGAAATTTAAAGTACTGTTATTGGCTGCATATGTCTGATGATAATTGATTTTTCTTTCTCATACGGTGTTGTTGCTGCCCACTTCTGAAGTAGATGATTGTCTGTTGCCCTGCTCCTGCTTTTTTGGAATAATTTTGAGAGTTTTTTAGGGTTTTATTTGGGTGAAAGACAAAAGAGGAACAGCAAAACAAAAGAGACCATACTTTCAAGTTTAATGAACAGACCTTGACACAAATGGCTTGAAAAATTAATGAGGCATTTTTTTTGCGGCCGGGGGGGGATGAAACCCACATGTTTTCCCTGTGTACATGCCTAGTAACTCCTCTGGTAGTGTATATTTAGGGTTTGTATTTTTTTTAAAAAAAAAATACTTATTGCACCAGGAACTCTATTCAGGATTAGTGTTGGGGGGGGGGGGGGTGAGAGAAAACAGCTAAACTTTGTTTCAAAAAACCCTAACTGGTCTCATTGCATAGGGGCATGGTGATAGTTATTACAGAATAGACTTTGTGGGTCACTATCTCCCCCAACAAAGGGCCGCAACAACAAACTTCCTTCCAAAAATAAGACTGGAGCTAAAACAGCTTACATATAAAGAAATAATGACTTGGGAAAAGCAAGAAGGGACAAAATGCCCAGCCCTGCCTCTCTGTCTGTCTCCACTCGCTCAGCTTCTTTATTCCAACGAAGGAAACCCTTCTCTTGCCTTCTGAGAAATCCGTGCATACCTCTGGTGGACCTCCAGCACTACAAGCAGAAAACCATGGGCTTAGACCTCACCTGCTCAGACTAGAAGACCTCAAGTAACAGGCAGGAAAATAATGTCTGCCTAGAGTGGCTGAGTAGGATTCTGAGGCCAGGGTTCAAATCCCCACTTGGCCATGGAAGCTCACTGGGAGAGTGGAACTGGTAAAACCACTTCTTAAATATCTGACCTTGAAAACCCTGCTAGGGTCGCTATAAGTCCGTTTGGACTTGACAGCACAGAACACATGCATGAGTCCTTGAGGAGAGGTGAAGTCAGTTGAGAATAAATAATATGTTGTAGGACAGAGAGACTGAAGGCCTGACTCAGTGTGAAAGGCAGTTTCCTACATCTGCTGTGAATTCCTCCATTTTGGAATAGATTGAGGCAAGTTTTATAAGAAAAATAATAACAAATGGGACCGCATATTTTAAAAAATCACCACATGAAGTGCTCTTGTTTGATTTTTCAGGTTCCATTCCCTGCCAACAATGAAGGAGACAGCATTTGGTTTGCATATTCTTTTATATATGTAATTCCATTTGTTTCCACCTCAGTTTTAGGCATGCTTCTATATTTGTTCCACTGGTGCAAAACCTTGGTGTTCCCAACCCGTACCATTATTTTCCTCCAGTTCAAAGCTGAGAGTTGTTTTTCTCTTCTTCAAGGGTGGGGCTGTGGAAGAAATCTCCAGATTAAAAAAAATTAGAGAAGGTTGTTTGTAAAGCAACTATAAAATAACCCACATATTTCTCCAAAACAGTACAGAATGTCAGGCTTTTTCATAGCCATTCATCTGGGTAGGCACATAGAGGTTCTTTACAGAAAAATGAAAAAGACTGTTTAAAGGAAAATGTAAAGCCTCTTTTTATCTCAATTACATATTCTTAAGCAACTGGTTTCGTCTGGTTTTTGTGATTCCCTTATTAAAGGCCTTCAACTTCCTCAGTTCTTTTTTGTCTATACATTCTTACATTTTGCTTATTTTTCAGTTCATTCTGTAGCTATTGGTTGCCTAACAAGTTGATTTTTTCCCCTTCAGTGTCATTTTGGAGGTGGTGGTAGTGTTTCATCATCTTAAACCTGGGGAACTGGAAGAGACCCTATAGATCATCGAGCCTGGCCCCTGTCAAGGAGGCACAGTGGAGAATCAAACTCCCAACCTCTAGCTCCATAGCCAAAGACCTTAAAAAAATTGAGCTATCCAGCAGTTATTCCTTTCTTCCTTCTTAATATTAAAGTGCATACTTGTAAACAGGTAGGTTTTCACTCCCCATTGGCCACAAGCCAGGAAGGCAAACTTCCCTCCTGGCTGAAATTCACCACTTAATTTCTTGTGTTTCTGTAGCATGCTGAAGAGATAACAAATATCTTTCCTTCCATCCAATATGTCTGTCATCATGGACCTGGACCACAGAAGAGCTTGCCTCCATATTACCTCTTACAAGTGGAATCTCTACCACATGTGAAAAGGTACCGTTGATCTAAACCAGTGGTTCCCAAGCTTGGGTCCCCAGATATTCTTGGACTGCATCTCCCAGAAATCCTGGCCAGCGTAGCTGGTGATGATGGCTTCTGGGAGCTTTTGTCGAAGAACATCTGGAAACCCAAGGTTGGGAACCACTGGTCTAAACATTTTCTTGTGTGTGTGGCTGAACAGAGATTTATTTCCTGAGGCACATTGTCAGTGGAAATGGGACACTTTATCACTTAATTACTCAAGCTTAGAAAATTCTGCTTTTTCAAAAAGGAATAGACCCAGATCTATTATTTGCCCACCTCTGGAACTGTAGCACTGTTATTCAGCAGGTCACTTGGAACCCAATACTGTATTTCAGCCTCACATAAAATGGGTTGCAGCATCAGTTCTGTCACCTACAAATATAGACAGAGTTGAGCGACTGATGGGTCAAGGACCAATATTGGTCCTTGACCCATCAGTCGCTCAACCCTGTCACCCTGTCAGTTCTGTCACTATTTTTAGAAGGTATATATTTAGAAGGTATATATTTAGAAGGTGTTTTAGAAGGTAATTGTGTTCCCAGAATTCTCTGAGGCATGGAGGAGTCTTCCAAATGAAGAACCATTATCCCAGCATGCCTTGCTTTATGGGTTGTTGTTTTTTAAATGTACGATTGCTACCATGTTGCTGAATGTTGACATGCAATGAAGGACTGCAACACTCAGTGGTATCCAGGGGGATTAAAATTAGGCCTCAGGACCTCCCCATTTGCCCTGATATATTGTGTATTAAAAACTTACAGCTTCGAAGCAAGCAATGTAGATACCTGTAAATAGTTGTTTTGGGCATAAAGAAAATGTAATATCATAACATTCCAAAGATATTGCAAGGAGCAATACTGTCACTTCAGTCATATTATGAATGATGGTTTCTATTTGCTTTTTAAAATTACTTTTGATGGCTCTTTTCTGATATTTTAAGAGGTACTTTGACAGGTCCTTTTACATTATGGTATATTCCCTGATCAATCTGAAGATTTTCTTTCTTTAAAAAAAAAGGAATGGGAAGTAATGTGGAAGGAACTAGCAGTGCAAAACCTAATGTAACAAGTTTCTTTTTTCAACACTGCAGTGAGTAACAGGAATACATTTCTTTCAAGAAGTGGTTTATGTCTGAAGAAGGATCCTAGATACAAAAAGGTGGAACTGGTTTACATGAGTGTCGAAATATGTCCAGCAACGAGAAGTGAAACTACTGAGCAAGTGTTACTGTCCTAGCCTTAAGAAGGCAAGGACTCAGATATTTCAAAGGTTGCCTCTCTCAGCATGAGGTCCCCCACACATTGCCATCAAGGGGTGCCCTGTTCTTCCACTGTGTAAAGTGAGACTTAGGGTTAAACTAGATCCTACAAATGGCATTAGAAGCTGAAAGCATGTTGGTGTTTCTGTGGTACAATTGACTCTGAGCTTAGCTGTGCCTGAGCAATCAAGTTGCAGACAAAGCTCATATTTACTGGAGGTGGGTGGAAAAAAATCCTTTTTCTGTGACAGTCAGATGTTTTTCCAACATTTAAGGAATCCCTGTTTCTAACAATCTGCTATTGGTATCATTTAGCTTAACTCACAGAGAGAGTCCAGGATTTGAAAGATCAGGCCTCTACACCTGCAGCATCGTAGAGTTATAGAATTACGGAGCTGGAAGAGACACAAAGCGTCATTAATCCCAAACTTCTAATGAAGCAGGAAATCCATAGTTCCTGTGTCCCTGGCACATGGCCATCTAATCTGTGTTTTAAAATCTCCAACCAAGGGGATTCAGTAATTTCAGATGATAAAAGTGATCTCCCTGTTTGCTACCTGGAATTCTTATCGGATTTTGAGAGCTCATCACGGTTGTGTTTGCTTATTACTGGAGAGAAAGACCGCGAGATAATATCAGGGATCACAATGTTGAACTAGAACCAAACTTTGCTTGATGAAGACCTGAAAAGCCACTTAGAAGCTAGAATTATGTTTCTGAGTTAAATGGAGTTAGTGTAGAGCACCTTTCCAAATGTCCAAATTTCAAATACCCATCTCATTCAGCACACGGAGGCAGAAGTTCAAGCATGAACCTTGTTCATAAATATGTGTTTTATGGCATTCTATGATGTGCTCACGGATTGCTGCCTTGTTGTGGCGAAGGGGCTTGAGTAATTCAGAGAAGCTATGGGCTATGCTGTGCAGGGACACCCAAGACGGACAGGTCATAGTGGAGAGTTCTGACTAAAGGCGATCCACCTGGAGCAGGAACTGGCAAGCCACTCCAGTATCATTGCCAAGAAAACCCCATGAACAGAAACAAAAGGCTAAAAGATATGACACTGGAAGATGAGCCCATCAGGTCGGAAGGCGTCCAACATGCTACTGAGGAAGAGCGGAGGACAAGTACAAGTAGCTCCAGAGCTAATGAAGTGGTTGGGCCAAAGCCAAAAAGACGCTCAGCTGCGGACGCGCCTGGAAGTGAAAGGAAAGTCCGATGCTGCAAAGAAAAATACTGCATAGGAACCTGGAATGTAAGATCTGTGAACCTTGGTAAGCTGGATGTGGTCAAACAGGAGATCGCAAGAATCAACATTGACATCCTGGGCGTCAGTGAACTAAAATGGATGGGAATGGGCGAATTCAATTCAGATGATTACCATATCTACTATTGTGGGCAAGAATCCCGTAGAAGAAATGGAGTAGCCCTCATAGTCAACAAAAGAGTGGGAAAAGCTGTACTGGGATACAATCTCAAACATGATAGAATGATTTCAATACGAATCCAAGGCAGACCTTTCAACATCACAGTTATCCAAGTTTATGCACCAACCACCCATGCTGAAGAGGCTGAAATTGACCAATTCTATGAAGACTTACAACACCTTCTAGAACTGACACCAAAGAAAGATGTTCTTCTCATTATAGGGGATTGGAATGCTAAAGTAGGGAGTCAAGAGATAAAAGGAACAACAGGTAAGTTTGGCCTTGGAGTTCAAAACGAAGCAGGGCAAAGGCTAATAGAGTTTTGTCAAGAGAACAAGCTGGTCATCACAAACACTCTTTTCCAACAACACAAGAGGCGACTCTACACATGGACATCACCAGATCGGCAATACCGAAATCAGATTGATTATATTCTCTGCAGCCAAAGATGGAGAAGCTCTATACAGTCAGCAAAAACAGGACCTGGAGCTGATTGTGACTCTGATCATCAGCTTCTTATAGCAAAATTCAAGCTTAAACTGAAGAAAGTAGGAAAAACCACTGGGCTAGTCAGGTATAATCTAAACCAAATCCCTTGTGAATACACAGTGGAAGTGAAGAACAGATTTAAGGAACTAGATTTGGTGGACAGAGTGCCTGAAGAACTATGGATGGAGGCTCGTAACATTATACAGGAAGCAGCAACAAAAACCATCCCAAAGAAAAGGAAATGCAAGAAAGCAAAGTGGCTGTCCAACGAGGCCTTCCAAATAGCAGAGAAGAGAAGGGAAACAAAATGCAAGGGAGATAGGGAAAGTTACAGAAAATTGAATGCAGACTTCCAAAGAATAGCAAGGAGAGACAAGAGGACCTTCTTAAATGAACAATGCAAAGATATAGAGGGAAATAATAGAAAGGGAAAAATCAGAGATCTGTTTCCCGGACAACCCAGATAGTGTGGTTGCTGACCCTGAGCCAGACATCCTGGAGAGTGAAGTCAAGTGGGCCTTAGAAAGCATGGCTAACAACAAGGCCAGTGGAGGTGATGGCATACCAGTTGAACTATTTAAAATCTTAAAAGATGACGCTGTTAAGGTGCTACACTCAATATGCCAGCAAGTTTGGAAAACTCAGCAGTGGCCAGAGGATTGGAAAAGATCAGTCTACATCCCAATTCCAAAGAAGGGCAGTGCCAAAGAATGCTCCAACTACCGTACAATTGCACTCATTTCACACGCTAGCAAGCTTATGCTCAAAATCCTACAAGGCAGGCTTCAGCAGTATGTGGACTGAGAACTCCCAGAAGTACAAGCTGGATTTCGAAGGGGCAGAGGAACTAGAGACCAAATTGCTAACATGTGCTGGATTGTGGAGAAAGCCAGAGAGTTCCAGAAAAACATCTACTTCTGCTTCATTGACTATGCAAACGTCTTTGACTGTGTGGACCACAGCAAACTATGGCAAGTCCTTAAAGAAATGGGAGTGCCTGACCACCTTATCTATCTCCTGAGAAATCTATACGTGGGACAGGAAGCAACAGTTAGAACTGGATACAGAACAACTGATTGGTTCAAAATTGGGAAAGGAGTACGGCAAGGCTGTATATTGTCTCCCTGCTTATTTAACTTATATGCAGAATACACCATGTGAAAGGCTGGACTGGAGGAATCCCAAGCCGGAATTAAGATTGCCAGAAGAAATATCAACAACCTCAGATATGCAGATGATACCACTCTGATGGCAGAAAGTGAGGAGGAATTAAAGAACCTCTTAATGAGGGTGAAAGAGGAGAGTGCAAAAAATGGTCTGAAGCTCAACATCAAAAAAACTAAGATCATGGCCACTGGTCCCATCACCTCCTGGCAAATAGAAGGGGAAGATATGGAGGCAGTGACAGATTTTACCTTCTTGGGCTCCATGATCACTGCAGATGGTGACAGCAGCCATGAAATTAAAAGATTCCTGCTTCTTGAGAGGAAAGCGATGACAAACCTAGACAGCATCTTAAAAAGCAGAGACATCACCTTGCCGACAAAGCTCCGCATAGTCAAAGCTATGGTTTTTCCAGTAGCGATGTATGGAAGTGAGAGCTGGACCATAAAGAAGGCTGACTGTCGAAGAATTGATGCTTTTGAATTGTGGTGCTGGAGGAGACTCTTGAGAGTCCCCTGGACTGCAAGGAGAACAAACCTATCCATTCTGAAGGAAATCAACCCTGAGTGCTCCCTGGAAGGGCAGATCCTGAAGCTGAGGCTCCAATCCTTTGGCCATCTCATGAGAAGAGAAGACTTCCTGGAAAAGACCCTGATGTTGGGAAAGTGTGAGGGCAAGAGGAGAAGGGGACGACAGAGGACGAGATGGCTGGACAGGGTCACCAAAGCGACCAACATGAATTTGACCCAACTCCGGGAGGCAGTGGAAGACAGGAGGGCCTGGCGTGCTCTGGTCCATGGGATCACGAAGAGTCGGACACGACTAAACGACTAAACAACAACAACAAAATGATGTGCTCATCTGATGTTTTGGATTTTGTGTGGTTGCTTCTAGTTTGTAGCTTGAGTTATTTTGGGTTCATTTTACTATGGGAAAGGGGGAAATGTGCCCACCCAGGTTGGACTACAAGCTCTGAGCATTCCTCAGCAGCTGCACTGGCTAGGGCTGATGCAATTTTTAATACAACAACATAAAGAAGACTGCCTTTTATCCACCCTTGATTTGGTGCTTCCAATGGCTTTACTTTATAAGCTGTTCTATGTATCCCATTTAGGTGGAGGGTGATGCTTTCAAAAATTTCAAATTAATGAAATAATTAAAAATTAAGCATGTACAGAGTCACAGCTCTTCATACTGTACATCAGAAGGACCTGTAGCTTTGGATCCAAATAAGTGCTCAAGAAGTCTCCTTGACAAAGATCACAGGAAAGTGTTGGAAATTACTGATAGAATTATAATGCCATGTTATTGATCTTGCCTTTTTTCTTTAGATGTCAACCTTTAACATTCCTGGCCAGGCAGGTACCTTATTTTTTAGTCTGTGGACTGCTGGTGGACCTGTGAAAACATGAAGGGAAAGGCTCAAGAACACGCTGACACAATATACCTCTCCATCCTTTGGCGATGTTGTTAAGTGTCCTTATCACTCAGCCAACAGGTCCTACTTTCCACAAATGGGGTGTTGTGAACATTAATCAGTGTTTATACAGAGACCCTTTGAAGAG
Organism: Intellagama lesueurii; assembly: GCA_037013535.1. Lineage (NCBI taxonomy): Eukaryota > Metazoa > Chordata > Lepidosauria > Squamata > Agamidae > Intellagama > Intellagama lesueurii. The sequence goes on from JBAJHW010000011.1 coordinate 7,966,492, forward strand.
GAAATATGCCCATATATACATGTGAAGTGTTATTAAATGGAGCTGAATTGGAGCTGCTCCTGGAGGGAAAAAATTGGCAAGATCAAGGGTGCCTATTCAAGGAGTTCTTTGAACGTTGAAAGCGAGAGTTGCACAGAAGGTACTAGAGATGATTTGAAGATCAGGTGTTGTGACAGGTAATAAACCAAGCAGAAACAGGAAGGACTTGGGGGATGGAGAGGGAGAAGATTTCCTCTCCAAGGGTCGCTCTTCAAGCCATCCGGTACTTACACAAGACTCCTTCCAGCTAAATAAAGGGCTCCCAATGTCAGCTTGTTTGCAAGGACACACATTAGGAAGAACTCAGCCTGCCCATCATATACTACTTGGGGCCAATTCTGCCACAAAGCAGAGTGAAGCAGCTGCCTCTGGCAGGAGATGCTTGAATGGGGTGGTACAGGGAAAACTATATGTGCCACAGGATGACCAGAATCTTGTTGCAGCGCTGCGCTTGCACAATGGTAATGATGTCATCATCTGGTGCAAATTGCCAATAATTAAAGACTTCTTTTTTTACGATTATTATTCTAGGATGAATATGGTTCTTACACAATGAGACAAAGTCACTTGCACCCCAGCATAGAACAAGAAAGTCTTTAATCAGCTGCAGTCAGCCACTGAGGATACCATTTCCACTTATTAGCTGTCCCACAAACTACAATGTGGGGAGCTGGATGGCTCCATGGTTTTAGGCATCTGGCTGAGGAGAGAGGTTGGGAGTTCGATTCCTCACTGGGCCTCCTTGAGAGGGGCTGGACTCGATGATCCATTAAGGTCCCTCCCTGCTCTGCAGTTCTAAGTTGTTGTTGTTGTTGTTGTTGTTGTTGTTGTTGTTAAGCTGATAACTCACAATGGTGTGAATCCATTCTGGGGCTTTGATCTGAACCTTAGGAGCTAGCCAAGGTTCTGAATCGTATCCCTTAAATAGATTGATGTTGACCTACTGACATCAGTATTGGGAAAAAGCATTGGAGAAAAAAAGAGACTGAACTGCTGCTCTGATCAGTTTTGATTCATGGGAATTTTTATAAAACATGAGGTGGAGGAGATGCTATCTTTAACTCAGGCAGATTTATAAATTTGTTTATTTATTTTGGTCAATCTTTCAGAGCAGAACAGAAGAGAAATGGCGATCTGACTAAAAGTTCTCATCTCCTCTGTGGCACTAGCAAGTCAAGTCATATTTGTGGCTGCCATCAGGATGAGGCCCCTACCTCATGCAGAACAGCCCTGAGAGAGTCCTTCTTGATAAACCTACCAGTATCAAATATAAAATGTGATATATATTTTAGGAGGAGCCCTACCTCATGGAGAGACCTCATGCTTTGTATGGAGAAGGTCCCAGGTTCATACCTGGCATCTCCAGGTATATACATTGAAACAACAGCAACAACAATAAAAAGAACTCTGGGGAGAAAGATATTGGCATGTAACCAATCTCTTTCTTCAAGTAAGGAAATTAATAATGTTCATAGTAAACTTTGTGTTTGTATCTCTTTCTGTTTTGGAAATAATTTTGCACTAACTAACTTTCAAAAATCTTTCTAAGGGTAGTCTGTCTGTCTGTTGCATGTATATCCTGCATTTCGTCCCTTAGTTCAAGGTGGGGCATGTGTGTTTCCCCTCTTACCCAATTTATCCTCACAGCAAAAACTTTGTGACACACATCAGCCTGCAAGAGAATAACTGGCCCAAACTAGCCCAGCGAGTGCCATAGCGCTAGAATCTAGATTTTCTAAGCCCTAGTTCACAATTCTAAAACTGCCACTCCTTCACACAGACTCTTTAGTACCAGTTGGTGGTTTGTGGGGTTTTTTTGGTCCTGTTTTGTTTTATGTAGCTAAAAGCAGCTGTTTAGTTAATTTTAAGAACAGGAAATTAGAATTTGTTACTTTTTTTTGAATTCTAAAAATGATTGCAGCTAACTACTTCTGGGACTCTCAAATTATAACATCACTAATTGTACTTCTAAAATAATTTTCCCATTTCTGTTCATATGTCATTGATACTACAAGAATAGTCTCTCTCTCTCTCTCTCTCTCTCTCTCTCTGTGGGCCAGTACTTACAGGTCTCTAAGACCACCGTTTATTGGAAGCTCCTGGAACATCACATATCAATACACTTAGTGACATCTCTGGGAACCCACAGCTCATCCTTCAATTGCTTATCAAGCCTATCTTTTTTAGCCTCACCAAAGTCACAGGGCAGCCTATTCCCGTCTGTTCCTTCCATGATAAGCACTGTTTAATTTACTTCATATGTCTATTCATATAGTCAAATATATATGTATATATTGACTAGAGGAATATTACTTACCTCTGCCTTCCTCCACAAAAGGAAAAAAGAAAAAAAAAGGGAGAGAATGAGAGATCTTTATGTCAATCAAAATTCTTCTTTCAACCCCACAGCCCTCTCTCCCTTTTGAATCTCTGGGTAATATTGTTGAGATGTTCTTAGCCAAATACATGTTTCTGTTAATGAAATCTTATGTTTGCCGAGGAATCACATTTCTCTTCTTGCCGTGTGTTGTTAGCAAAGGCAAACCAGAGATCTTAGATTTGAAAATACATGCACAAACGCACATACATAGGAGAGGGAGGAAGGAACTGACAGAGAGACAGACAGACAGAGATGATTTATGGTCAGTCTACCCAGTCTTAAGGAGCGGAAGCTGTCAACTTTATACTAAATGTCAGAAGCTGTTCACTGTCATTCCACACTGAATGATGACGATGACGATGCTTTGGTGTCTTCTGGAAGAAAATTGTGTTTGGAAATCCCTTCCAGTTAGGAGACCTTGTGCTCATGTGGCTTTTGTGTGGTACGCCACGTGATTTTGTAGTATTGGTCTACACATGGAACAGGATGAGGTGCTAGCATCACAAACTGAAAAAAGGTTGGGATTCATGATGGTGATGAGCACAGTAACCTTACAGATGCTGGATTCCCCAGTATGTCCTTGCAATGACACTACAGGGAGAAAAATGACTCGTTAATCACCACTAGAAATAGTCCTGTTGAATGCATAGAATGTGTTAAATCTACGCTTATTAATGTCTCGTTGATTCAGGTTCTACTCTTTTTGAGACTAATGATCAGATTTAGCTCCAACATCATGAGATTGCACTGTTCAATGTGAGACACATAATAATAGGGTGCTGCCCAATCAATCCTGACCTATGGTGAGCCTTTTCAGGGGTTTCGAGGTAGAGAATACTCAAAAGCAGTTTACCATTCCCTTCTTCTGGGGGTTCCCTGGGATGGTGCAGCCGGAGCATGGAGACACAGGCCGATTCTTTTCCCTGGTGGCACATATAAAAGGCGATCCTTATTTCTGCTCCTGCAGTTGCTATCTCAGATGGGGCAAAAATGCCACTTCAAAAAAAGATTAGTTCCCACTCTCTGCCAGTCATGATGAATCTTCCGAAGACTTACCAACCTGAAGACTTTCAGTGTCTGAGCATCAAGGTCTTCCATTGAGACTCAACCCAGAGTACTTCCAACACCAGAGACTTGAGGGAGAGCAGAAAAACTGTCACCACTCCCATATCCCACTCAGTGGGGTGGGGCTTACTTGTGCCCCTTCCCCAAGGAAGTTACTGCCAACCTCTGCTGAATACTGAATATCAATGAGTTTGGAAAGTTATTTTAAGTACCAGAGTGACTCCTCCCAAGAGTTTCCCATACATATTGGGCTAAATCAAATGGTTAGTTCCCCATAGGGGAGACCCATTGAATCAATAGGACTTTTGTAAGTCAGCTAGCAATTTAATTTGACATGATGTTCTAGTTCCTGTGCTCTCCAGAGAGCCTCATGGTACAGTGGTTAAACTGCAGCACTGCACCCAAAACTCTGCTCACAACCTGGGTTCAATCCCAGCTAGCCATCTCAAGGTTCACTCAGCCTTCCACAACCTCCAAGCTTTTGGGGAGGTGGGGGAGGCAATGTGTAGCCTGCATAATTAAATTGCAAACCGCCCAAAGAGTGCTTTAAGTGCTGTGGGGCAGTACATAGGCAGCACACTTGCTTTTTTTTTCTTTTGTTCTTGTTGAAAAACAAAAACAAAGGAAAAGACAGAGTTTTATTGGCCCCCAAACACCAAAGGGTGTGGTATTAAGCTAAAGTTCCCGACACCACTTTCTAGAAATGATCCTCCAGAAGAAACCAGGCCCATTAGAAGAATGGATCCCAACCATCGGTCGCTAGATGTTCTTGGACTACGACTCCCAGTAAAACTGGCTAGTGGTGAAGGTTTCTGGAAGTTTTAGTCTGAGAACATTTGAGGACCCAAGGTTGGGAACTACTGCATGAGAACTATGGAGTCTTTGGCTTCAGCTAGCTATTTTTTCTCTCCTTCTTTTGTGGTAATGTATCACTCTTCTTCTTGAAAGGTGTTACAACAGCAATTCAATTAGGGTAAATAGTGTACATCATATTCGCAGCTGGAAAATCTGGTGACTGACTGTGACCAAACGCTGAAAAGGGATATAGCTTATAACCGGTATTACCCTGTGTCTCCTCCCTTATTTTTTGTTGTTGACCACAGGTTAATGAGTTTCAAGGAGCTTAGGATATCTAAACAGAAACATACTGAGATGCTGGGGAGAAATTATACAAAGCCAAAATGGGGGAATTACAAAGATCACATGAAATCAACTCAGCAGTGTGTTGCACCTGGGAATCCCGTTTAAAGGGGTTTCTTTACCTGCTCTTTCCTCCACCCCTCCTTCGCCCCCTTTTCCTTCTTCCTCTAGAAATTGCTGGGCTTGTTAGAAGCTACTGATGCTAAAAATAGACCGGCCCATGCAAAATGCACAAGGGCAGGATTTGAGTTGGGTGTGCCATAATTCATAGGTGGGTGGGTGGGCAGATAGATAGATCGATTTGAAAAATTGTGTCTGTTGTGTGAAACCACAGTGTAAAAATAAAAGAGAATGATTGAGAGGGAAAGGAGGGGGTGGAAGAATGCATATGAATGAGAGAGAGAGAGAATGTTAATGAATAAACATGTATCATGAGACCTAAATACTTTACAGGGTGGTAGTATACATTACTGAGATACAGCTGCATTAACTATTAATGGGGGTTTCTGTAGGGGGAGGAATTACCTTGATTTGATTTCTTGCATGCTCCCACACCCCACAATGGGAACAACTGCCTCACTCTTGAGATGGGAGCCAAAAAGTAGCTATACACTGTATGTATGTGGGTATGCTAGCATGTATGCCTGACATAGGTTTGGAAAGGCTAGGAGACGGGGTGGGGGGTGGCTCACTCAGCTCTGAGGTCGCCTCTGTGAAGTGCCTCCAGATGTTCAAAAAGCTGCTGTTGTCATCTGTGATGCTGAGGATGCACACAAGAGGCATGAGCTCCATCAAATCTTCAGAGATGAGGCATCACCCCAGCCAGCCAAGTGTATCTAACTTCTATCTGGCCGTCAGCGTCCTCGCTTCCTTAACACAGAGAAACACAGTTAACACAATACTTTCATTTATATGGTTATTAAGAGATCACGGGCCATTTATGCTGCGCAAATGTTCTGCTGAGACATGTTAGGGAATAATTGTCATATAGTGTCTGCCGCACAGTGATAGCGGCTGGAGGCAGGCTTCTTTTATTTACTCACTCGCTCGTTTGATTTGGAAGCTCAAATAAAATTCTCTGACCCTCCAGTCAGATTGTCATCCAGGAAAGGGCTAGGAGAGATGCCATCCAGAAGTTGATTTCATTTCATGAGGAATGGGTGACAAAGCATTTAATGAAGGGATCAATCTCTGCCTCCACCATTTTTCAGTTAGTTCTGATAATAAATAGTAGGAGAACCCTCTTGGTGTTTGTGTGTGAATCTTTAGGTGCATTTTATTTTATTTTATTTTATTTTAGAAGAGAAAAACAAAAGTTTGAGGTGAACTGCTGTTTGTGTTAAGGAGACAGAGATATAGAACTTAATCTATGTGGGGAAGCAGGCAAAAGAGTTTGTCCCCACAGATGTCTCTCTGTCTGTACTGCTGACACATATAGGTATGTCTATGCATCGAACTTGCCTGTTCAAAGCCAGCCATCCTATAGACACTGGATGTCTGGAAGTAAGTCCACGGAATTCAAGAAGACTTACTTCAGACACCTTGTGTGGTGTAGTGGATGGAGGGATGGACTTTGACTCTGGAGAACAGGGTTCGGATCCTAGCTCTGCGGTGGAAGCTCATTGGGGGAATAGAACTGGTACAAGCGCTCCTTAAATGTCTCACTTAGGATCGCTTTAACCCGTTTCGGACTTGAAAGCACATAACCACAACAGATCCATAGAGGATTGCGCTCTAAATCGTCGGATTCCGCTGCCAGCCGGCCGCACCCCGGACAAGTAGAACTGAGGGATTTCTCTCCAAGTTCAGAAGATGATGAAAAGTGGTAGGAGGGAAGGTCCCAGGGACTGTCAAAATATCGGAGTGGGGTGGGGGAGAGGGTTAATCCTGATTGTTATGGAGTGGCTTGGAAAAACCCTGGAATCAATGTAAAGAGCGTGAATTGGACGGCTCAAGTTTCTGAGCGAGGAAACACGAGGGGTGTGTGTGTGTGTGTGTTTCATCCGTTTCAGTTTATTGTCTTTACCGTTTTCTCTAGCGCTTTTCAAACGCCTAGAATCGTAGAACTGTCATCAGGAATGAATGATCGACAGTTCAGACTCTTTCACAAGAGTTCCTCTGTTGCTTTTTTATGTTTGAACACGAGAGAGAGAATGAGAAGAGAGAAGCAGAATTTCTTGTCCTCTAGAAATTAGAATTTGGGATTTGGATCCCCCCCCCCCCAATATCTTGGGAATGTATACCCGCTTCCACGCCAATCCACGGAAAGGAATCAAAGATAGCAAATTCGCTTCTTTGGGGGTTCGCCAGCTATTTGAATTCGGGTGTTTTTCCATTAATCTTCTCTCTCGTTAACAGATTTTGTTGATTAAGATGTCATTTTTGACGAGGGAGGGACGGGAGGGGGTTATCTGGTTTCATCTGAGTCTTGAAGTTGAAAGATGCCCCTTTCAATTTTTTTTTTAAGAAGCATTCCACACTTTTTGAACAGAAATTCCTCTCTTTTTTTCCATTTTTTTGAAGTTTAACAAGGGACGGATTGCCTGTCACCCCTAAAACGAAACAAAACAAACAGAATGATGAGAAGTGTAGGGTGGGGGAGGGGTGGTAAAAGTGACAAAGACGTGCGGGGGGGGGAGAGAGAGGGGGCAAGGAGAGAAAACAGATTTCCTGAGCGACGTCTTTGGCTCAAGCCATGGACAAGTCCCCGATTCACGTCATGTGATGTAAAAAAAAAAAAATCCGAGTCTAAAAGTTCGGCGGGGAGAGGGAGGTATAGTTGCGGTTCTCTTTTGAGTTGTATTTCTGTTGAATCCGTTATTTATTCGAACAAAACGGCAGAACTTGAAACGCCCTACTTGGGAGTAAAACTTACGGGTTTCCATAGCATTTAACCCCAAGCCTATTCCAGAAAGGGCAAAGAAATTGAGTTTTCACCTGGTGTTTGATTCATATTTGCTTCTTCAAAAACTATCTCTTTCTCTCTGTTCGTTTATTTATCTACTCTCCTATTCCTCGCTTCTTTATCTTCTTTCTTTCTCCTTTTAAAAAAAAACTCGGAGTGTGAAGAAGCATACCTTTTCCGCGTTCCCCACCCCAAACCTTTCCCTTTATGTTCTCATTATATCCTTTGTGCTTTTTGTTCCAGACTCCAAAACAAGTTTCTCTGCTCCTCTGAAGCTGTATATATAAACCTGTCTCTTCCCATCTTCCCCCTGGGTCATCTCTTTCTCTAGCCATCTATCAGTCTATCACCAATGTAGCCCCTTAAGCGCATCAGCACCCATACTTCCTGCCCAAACGTCCGTGTTATTCCAAAACATTCATAAGAAAATAATGCTTACCCTGTAAATATATTTTTTTTACCTCCATACTTACAGATATAAACCACTTTTTCCCAATCCCAAATTCGTTTGTTTTAGAACGTTCCGGAATATTTACAATACTTTTCCAAAATACTTTGTTTCCAACTTCTTCCTTTCTTTCTCTCTGGCTCGCTTTCTCTCTCCCTCTCTGTCTTCCCTCTTTCTCTCCCTCCCTCCTCCCTCTGTTTCTTTTTTTAAAGTTTAAACAGTTAATCGAAACCCAGAAGCGCCTAGCCGTGTAAATCCCTCACACGTCTCCTGGAAAATAAGTCTCACTGGATTCAACAGGACTAAACTATCAGTCTCGGGGAGGGATGGTTGTGGGGTGATAACCTAACGGCAAAATCCAGGCCAAACCGAACTCTTGTCTACGGAATACGCTGCTGTTGAGCTAAACGGTACGGAAAGGATCTGAACCAGAAGTGAACCGAGCCCTCAGATTTGCCTGTATTTATGGACCCTGCAAAACCTAACAGTCCAGAAGACGAGGGTTTCTGCACTGCTCCGACCTTGCTGGGGGCATTGCGCTTTGCTGCCGCGCGATCGACCTCGTTTTAGCGGCTTGCCCTGCTTTCCTTTCCTTGCTCACGGGCAGGTGGGATCCCAAGCGTTAGCCCCCATCTCCCCACAGCTGAAGCTCTCGGAACCCGCAGGTGAGCCTTGCTCCCTGTCTTTGGTGCCCCCTTGATCCCAACGGGCCGCCCGCTTCCCCAAACGCTTTCAATGCGGAGTCACTCCGACTGGTTTCGGAGGCGCTTTGAATTCCGGCAGGCACCGGGCGCGGGCGCGCCTCCAGCACCCACCGCTGACGCTTCGGATCGCCTCTCCGGCACCTTTCTAAAATCTCTCTCCAAACTTCCCTCACCTCCTTCGCCTGGTCCCCTGTCCTCCGCTCTCCCACCCCAGCAGTTTCGTCTGATGCGGTTTTATTTATTTAAATCCCCCGTCTCCCCTGGACGTGCTTGTTAAAACGTCAATCCTCATTTGGGCAAGGTGGGAGACGTATTTAATTGTGGGCTATTTGCTAATTATCTGGTTACTTTTGATGGCGTTCCGGGAGGTGGGGAGAGAACCAAACAACACGGGGTGTTTTTTTTTGTTTTGTTTTGTTTTTTTCCCCTTTCCCTGCTAATTACAAAAGATGTCATTCTACCCAAGGTATCTGTTGTCTTGGGCAGGAAATGGATTGTAGGAGGGAAGGGGCGGGGAGGGAGAGGCTTCGAAATATTCTTTTAATACTCTTGCTGAAATTTAAAACTTCAAGCCCGTTAAAATATTTTCCGAGGGCAACGCACAACGTCGCTCGGAGAGCCTTAAAAGAAGATCGGGATGAAGAGTGAAGAACAAAATAAAACAAAAGACAGAGAGAAAGATGAAATGATACCGGGAGGGCCAGCCAGCTGAAGCGGAGAGGTTTTGCCCTCTTGGTTTCCTTGGGAGACCATAAGGACTCTTGGAGAGTTTACATGCGGCTGCCCAGCGTGCCCGATGCCTGCGCAGTGCCGCAGAGATGACAGGTCCTCTCTCCGGCTAAGGTCCTCCCCAGCCCTGGAAGGCTTCCATATCTGCGTCTCTCTGGAGCAGCAGCATCTTTTCCTTCTTCAAACCAGGGGCAGGAGCGCTGGACAAGCCACGGGAGGGGCTTTCACACAGTAGTGGGTGACACACTCGGTGGTGGTGATGGTTGTGGTGAGAAAGACAGACAGATAGAGAAAGAAAGACAGATAGAAAAAAAAACAGACAGACAGACAGACAGAGGAAGGAAGGAAGGAAGGAAGGAAGGAAGGAAGGAAGGAAGGAAGGAAGGAAGGAAGGAAGGAAGGAAGGAAGGAAGGAAGGAAGGAAGGAAGGAAGGAAGGAAAGTACAGGCAAGGAGGAACCCTCTCTTTCTTTAATCTAATTATCTATCTAATTAGATAGATAGATAGATAGATAGATAGATAGATAGATAGATAGATAGATAGATAGATAGATAGATAGATAGATAGGCAATCTGTTTAAGCAGATCAAACCCACTTTTGGTAAACAGTGGGGATTTAAAATGTTTAAGTGGGTCACCTGAACAATAAGAAGAGGTATATAAAAATGTCTCTTGATTTAGGGGGAAAGCCGTTTAAACAGAATCCACAAGCCTTTGCCTTCCAAATGGACAAATATGTATATCAGCATGTATAGCCAGAGAGAAAGAGAGAGAGATATATAAACGAAATCCCTGATAGAGGAAGAGAGAGGGATGAAGGAAAGAACACCATCTTTTCCCACAGCCTATGGTTTGGCCTCCGATTCCAGTTCTACTGTGTAGGCACAATTTCTCCCCACACTGAGTCCAGTTGGGGACATGATCAGCCACCTCTTGTGGGGAAAGATCCTCCTGAACCTTCTCAACCCCCCCACCCTAATTACTCTGGAGTAAGCCCTAGTATTCCATTCATATACCACTGGAATAGATTTGGGTGTTGCTTTTGTTTTTAAGGCCAGTTCCTTGAGTCTTCTCTCTCTCTCTCTCTCTCTTTTCCCATATTAGCTTCTCCGCCCCTGTAACCATCCCTGGACAGTACTAAATATCCTGTTCATCTAACCTTAGCTGCTTGCTGTGACCCCAAACACCAGGACTCACAGGGCAACTCTACCCATGTCTACTCAGAAGTCAGTTCCATTTAATGTAACTGAATTCATTGGCAAATAGGAATACATAGCTCTGAAGCTCAAGGCACTGTCCTAAATTGAATTCAAGCAGTAAATTGATTTAGGGGGATAATAATAATATAAATTACTTCTTCCTCTAGACACCTTGCTCATTTACTCAAGTTGTCTGCATCATCATCATCATCATCATCATCATCATCATCATCATCATCATCATTATTACTGATCCAGAGCTCTCTAGTTTTCTGCCCATGAATTTAAGCAAAGCATGGGTATTACTCAGCAAAAGGGTGCTGCTTTCTTAAACGTAACCAAGACTCTCCCTAACTTTGCACCTGGTCTTGTCAAACTACTTCCAAAGTGAGAATGTTCCTTAGTCTCAGTAGTTACGTTATTCTCTGTAAGTTAGCTCTAATGTTCCTTTGCATAGCTAGATTCTACGTCTGGGGACATATAAACAAACCTTCTTCCGAGACAGTGTTGAACGACATGTTATAGTTTAGAACATTTAGAACATTTCTATACAACGTCTATGGGCTATAAACATTGTTCCGATATATAAAGCACATAGAACTCTCCTCCCTCCTTGAAGAACGTAGGGGTATTGGGAGGGGTCTCTGAAATAATTCTGAGACCCTGATATACAGAAAACATAACCGTTTTGATGTTTATGAGTGTTTTTCACACAGAGAGACAGGAGGCCCTTCACAAGGAGTAACTGAAGAAGCCTTAATGTTTTCCATCCAAAGCCATGAAAGGAAATCAATTCTGGATGCTTGTTTAAAGAGTCGCAAGTGAAAAAGCAATACATCATCATCAGATCGTCATCAGTTTCATCATCCCCAGCCTCATCATCCCCGTCATTTGGAAATGATTTTGTGTGGGGGTGAGAGAGGGAAAGAATTCGGCTATGGTGGGAAAGCAAAGCAAAGGCTTCTGATGCTGATATGTTTTTCCATGGGAAGACATGGAAACGTACCTTCTTTTCTTCTTCTTGATTTGTTCAGGATGCTAAAGGACCGTCTTTTCTAAGCCACCCTCCTTCTCTCCCTCCCTTCACGGGCTCCTTCCCTGCCCTTTTATTTAGAAAGAGGGTTCCTAAATTCCTTTTGAGTGACAGGACGTTGCAAGCTATGATCCAATATTCTCTCTCTCTCTCTCTCTCTCTCTCTCTCTCTCTCTCTCTCTCTGTCTCCCTTCCCTTACAAACCCTGTCATCTCAGGGATCAAAGAAAATGTCAGAGGCTCTCTCAGAAAGACAGAGAGGAGGAGATTTCTGCTTCAAAAATGTCCCAGCCTTCTGAGTCACCCCTATGATGATCTAACGTGGACAGAGACACCAAACCAAAGCTTCATAAGCCTTCAGTCGTGTGATTTCCATCATCCAACACACACGCACTCACATAACCACCTCCCAGCAATTGGGGGCCCTCTCTGACCTCTGTGAGCGAAAGATGCTTTCTTTCTGCCTCTCTGTTTCTGCCAGGGCTCCATTGCTGGGGGGGGGGGGAGGCGAGAATTTCAAGGAGAGGGATGTCATGTGAGACCTTCCATATGGTAACCACCCCCATCCCCGTGTTTGCTAATGGGCACCAGGGCATCCCAACCCCCCCCCCCCAGAGGTCCACGTTCATCCCAGCACCTAATTTACCTGCGCTTTGCCAAACAAAGGGGGAGTGAAACAAAACAAGAGAAGAATATGATTTCTAGTGATCCGGTCTTGCTTCGTCTCAGTCAGGCGGATCATTTTTTTTAGTCGGCTTTTCAATCAAGGGAGAGGGTGGAATTGAAGAAGAAAGGAAACTTATCTCAAAAGGGAGATGGGGTGGATGGGTGGTGGGGTTACTGGGGCATCTGGTCCTATAGGTGTGATAGCCAACAGCTATGAACATGGTATGGGTGCGTGGCTTTGTTGTTTGCTTGCTTGCTTCCCTCCTTCCTTGCTTTTTTATTTATTTATCAATCAATCAATCAATTAATCAATCAATCGCAATTCTGTGCTGCTGAGCCCGTGAGAAACCGCGCTCAACAGCCCAAGCTTCCAACTACGCAGCCGTTCAAGGATGAGTATATGGCACTGCTCACTCCTAGCGGTTTACTTTGGAGGGAGAGCAAGACTCGTCTCCTGGTTTCTCTATATGGGCTGCAGTGTTTACACTCCGTTGGCTGACGCGGTCGCTTTCACATTTGTGGTAAACTCTCCCTCCACACACACACACACACACACACAAGTTCAACCCTGCCTTTCTTTCAACCCCCTCTACCAAAGTTTAAACTCCACTGCCCGCTTCATGATGCATTAAGCGATTTCTCATAGGGGGCTCTTGCTTCCTGCCCCCTCCCGCCCTTGTTTTGCGCTCCCCCTCCCCGCCCCCCCCCCCGTCACCACTTCTTGGGTGTCTGTGTTTATGGTTGTGGTTGTGGATTTTCTGGGTGTCATCCCCTTCCCAAACAGGTGTTCTGCGCGCGCGTGCTTTTATTTAAAAAAAAAATGCTGGGTATCATATTGCGATTGCTGTCGTATTTCCTGACAGTCCCAAGCTGATCTCTCCATCAAACCTCTGGATCCTGCAGTGCCTTAAAATGTTAGCTAATGAAACAGAGGACCATCAAAGGAGGACGTGAAGATCACCTGCGTATCAGGGCCTTATAAAGACGCCACTGATATAGTCTAACTTTCGAAACTCACCCACCCCTTCAACTCTCTCTCTGCTTCGGATGAATTTCTACAATAATATCATCACATTTTACAAAAAGAAAGGAAATTTGGCCATTCCTCTTGATTTTTCTTCTCTTACAAAATTATAGGAGAGTTTCCCCTTTCCTTCCTATTCTTTCCTTTTTTTCCTCTCGAACTGTCCATTTCCCCCTCTCACCATTCCCCTTGGGAACGGAACCCACCGTGGAGGAAGGAAGAATCCTCTGGATTTCTCCCGATCACGTTTTCATCTGATTATCGGGAAGAGAGGGACTACCATAAAATTGTATAGAAAGGCAAAATATTCCTATAGCCCCTATATATCCGTGAGAAAGAGGGAGCGGAAGGGGTAAGAGAAATATATATACATATATACATATATACATGCATATACACATACACACATATATATACATATACATATATATAAACACATACATACATATATATACACATATACGTATATGTATGTGTGTATTTATATAGAGAGATATATACGTATATATGTATATATGTGTATATACACAGACATACATATATGTGTATAGGTGTATATGAATATATATGCATATACACGTACATACATACACATACATATATATATATGCATAAGACTTTTCTTTTCTTTTCTTTTTTTTTTCTTTTTGAGGCAACCTCAGGGATTGTCATTAGATCGGATGGCAGGGCTTTATAGCGAGTGTTTTGCATAATTACATACCAAAGCCACCATAGTCACCCTCACATTTTATGGGTCACAAACCATCAACAATTGACACATTATATTCCAAGAAACCTCAGTCCATTCAGTCACAGAGAAAACTATTCTGCTTAATCTAGAACTCAAGGAGAATGATTTCTCTCTCTCGCTCCTCCACACACACACCCCCACCAATAAGAAACCCCAGAAGAGATTACCGGCCAACTGACACCGTGTTTACATATAGTTATAAAGTTCAGAGGACTGGTGTGGTGTGGGAAGAAGAGGGGGGAGTGGGGGGGGTGAAGAAAGCTCCCCACACTAAAACATGATTAAAATGCTCGCAGGGGCCTAATGTGTTGTCTCATCAAAAAAAAGAAATAGAGAGAAAGCACACACACACACACACACACACACACACACACCCCTTCGTGCGCCCCCCATCAATACACACAGACTACAGTGCCAGCCACCCCCTCACGCTTCCTCTCTCCCTTTTTTTTCCAGATCTGCCCCTCTTTCTTCTTCTCTCCTCCTCCTCCTCTCCGCCCCCCCCCCCCCCCAACCTCCAGCGTTGCCAGTCAGTAATTAAGATATTCTGCTTTGGGCCAGACAGATCCTCTGGTAACTGAATCATATGAGGAGCCTTTGATGTCCAACTTTTCGACAGTTGTCACACTAGCTTCGGCCAATTCAGCCCAGCTTCTCCTCTCTCTCCCCCCCCCTTTCCCCCCCTCCCACAGCATCCCACCCCTCACACACGCGCGCGCACTCCGACGACGCCCACCGACTCTTTGCTTCTTTGGAAAAGAGGGAGGAAAACCCTCTCAGGAGGAAGGTAAACCGCAAGAGGCGGGCCCTTCCCTAAGCTCGCCACATCCCAAGCTAGACTTTGGGAAGTGCTGCAGCAACAACAACAACAACAACAACAACAACAACAACAACAACAACAACAACAACAACAACAATAATAATAATAATAATAATAATAATAATAATAATAATAATAATAATAAACAACCACCCAACTTGGACACGTAATTTCTTTTTTGAAACTTTGAAGAACCAAAAACAGGCAAGCTTCCCAGTCCCACAGGAACTCAGGCGGAAGAAAAGTCCTGCTGGGTTTTCTCTGGGGCTAAAAAGTATTTTATTTTATTTTATTTTGTTCTGTTCTGTTTGTTTGTTTACATTTCTATCCCGCCTAACTAGTAGGAGAGCCACTACTCTGCGAGGCCCCTGAAAGGGTCTTACCCACCCTTGTAACTTAACCTTAAAAGAGAGAGAGAGAGAGGAGAGAGAGAGAGAGAGTTCGCCAAATGGAAAGCTTTCCTAGTGTGTTTCTACGTCTCCGTGGGCCCACCTTTTCTGCTTCCTCTCCTCCTTCGACCCTTCCGCTGTCCAAATGCGGAGACCAAGCTCCGAGGGGGCAGAGACCTCTTCTAGCGCCCCATAGATCTGGGCTGGGGTGGGAATCACAGCTCCACCGCCTCCCTCCAGTTCTTTTGGGACATCCTCAGACTTCCCATCTTTCAAAACAAGGGCTTGGGGGGGGCTCCCCCTAAACCTCAGATGCAAGAAGGACCCCCCTCCCTCCCCTCCCGGATGAACAAACCCTGCGCTCCAACTGCCAGGAGAAGGAAAGGAGGTGTGGGGCTGGGACGGAGGTCAGGGGAGGCTCAGTGGTTTAGGTCTCTGGCTGAGGAGCCAGAGGTTGGAGTTCGATTCCCTGACAGGGGATGGGCTCCATGAGCTATTACGGTCCCTTCCAGCTCTGCAGTTCTAAGATGCTGATGCTGATCCAGTCCCCCAACTTCTCTCCGCCTTTTTAAGGTCCGATTTCCTTCCGACTCAATTTTTTTTCCTTCTTGCCGGTAGGAAAGGGGTCTCAGTCTCTCCCCCCCCCCCCCATTGGCGTCGAACGGGAGTCCGGGGAGGGGCGGGGGCCAGAGAGCCCCATGCGTGCTAAGTGGGGGGTAGAGAGACTGAACAGTGTGAATGGGAAGGAAAAGGTGCGAAAGGTTTTCCTCGCATCTGCGCTCACAACCACCTTTCGAGGAAAGGCAAGCCCGCCTCTCAGGACTTAGGAGAAGCCGAGGACGAACAGTTAAGGGGCAAGGCCTGCCCCCAAGATGGAGAAATGTCCTTTTTAGATTTCCGGGAGACCGCGGGGGGAAGTCAGACTCTGTAGATTACTCTTGAGATCTACTCTTGATCTCTTGATTTCTCTCTTTTTTCCGGTCTTCGGTTCCTAAGATCTCACCATCACCATGGCCGTAGTCACCCTAAGCGTGGGACTTTGAGAATTGTTTGGTTGTCCCCCACCCCACACTTCCCACCTCCAAAAAAGGAACTTCTCCAAGCTCTGAGCGCTGGAATACTTGAACAACGCACCCACCACCGGTGTGCTAGGAGTGAACGGAACGCAGCGTTTTTCTGGTAGAAATTGGTGTGATTTGGGGTGTTCATATGAGTTATAAGGGATCATTTCCTACCTCCAAAGAGGAAGCTCCATTTCTCTTGTAGGAAAAACTGCGGCTCCTGAAAGACTAGAATAAAGGCGCTAGTCCTTAAGGTGCCACGGGACTCCTTTTTTTTTTCTACCCTTTTTCTTATGAGCTTTTCTAACGGAACCAGGGACGCAGTTGGCGATAGAAGAAGCCCAGGCCTCCACGACTGTAAAACCTACTTGTTGGGAATACAGCTCCCAGACTCTGACAACCAACATGGCTAGGGGATGCTGGAACAGGTAGTCCGGGGGGGGGGGGGGAATCAGCTTTTCCCGTCTCGGAGTGCAGTGGCAATAGTCATACGAACAAGAGCTCCGTGGGGTTTGGCACGCAGAGGATCTCTGAAGCAGGACTAGCAGTGAAGCTGTTGAAAAGTCTTCGAAAAGATTCAGGCCCTATTTAGACGCTACACACCCGTGTTTGCTCAGGCCTTACACAAAGTCTCCTACAGGCAATGACAGGGGTTTTTCTTGACACGGTACGTGGGAACCGGCCGGGTATCTTCGGAAGCGAATTTTTCTCACTGTAGGAAGAAGCTCCACGGCCTCAGGTGATGGTGTGAATCCTGGAGGAGGGCTTGAGCCCGGGGTCAACCCTTGCGGGTATCCTTCTGGTCAACCAGAATTAGAAGGAAGAGGGTCCTGGACCAGAAAGGAGACCCGGGATCGCTTGCAAGGTACACCGAGTGAACCTGGGTTGACCGATTCTGAACCCGGTCCTGAAGCGCAATGAGAACCACCCAGGCCCCTCCATCTACCACACCTTGGGTTCCCCCTGACTATCACGGGGGATCCCTTCTGTGTCTGTGTGAAGGCGACATCGGAGCGGAACTTTGGAAAAGGACTTGAGAACGGCAGCCACCCATTTAGGCACCCCCTCCAGATCCGGGCGATGCCCTCTTCCCTCACCTTTGGAGTGGCGCAACAGCCCCACTCCACGAGACGTGGATCGGGTCCCGCGGGGGGGTGGGGGACCCATTTCATGTTTTGGGACTACAAAGGATTGGGGGGCGCGGGGTGGGTGGGTGGAGGACAGACAGGCTGGTTCGGACGCTTCTTCCTTTCATCTCGCGATCCGAAGTAATTACCTAGATGAAAGCCGACTCCCTCGCCGCTTCCCGTTCCCACCCTCTCGGAGAATTCCTTGGGAATCAATAAAACAACTTTAATGTTCTTTATAATCTAATTATCTCCTAAAGCAGTCTCCGTGGAGGCATCTGGTGCGGGGTTAAGGAAACAGGCTGCAGCTCTGAGCGAGAGAAAAAGCGAAAGGGAGGGAGGACGTATCTCCAGCGTATGCGACATCCCTTGGTAAAGGAGGCTTTCCATTGAAAAGAAGATCAGAAGTTGAGCTGGAGAACAGGGTGACTGCCCAGGGGGGCACCTTCCCAACATTTAGCTGGCTGCCCCCAGACCCCATCACGATGCGCCTATATTCTGGGCCTGATGCAAAATGTTTATTCCTTCTTAGTTGAGCCTCTCCTCTCTCTCTTTTTGCCTTGTTATGAGTCCTGCTGTTGCAGTCTTCTTGGGGCAGAGACCTGACTTCACCCTTGGTCACCAATTCAGAAGCAACACATACATCTGAACATTCTCTGTATCTTACTAGTCCTGTTGCTTCTTCTTCTGGTTGTGATTATCTTTGACTTGGTCAAAATGCTTTGGGAACTTAATTTGAAATAGCTCCATTGAATCAAGGATGTCTCCTTAGTTGGAGCCTATGAGCTCCCTCCACTTGTTCATCCCAGTTATATCCACTGACTGAATGGGATCTCTTCAAACCATAGTTACCTAAGACCTCTTAATTTGATGCTCCCACTCTGTCATTCCTATGTGCTGTTAAGTCTCTTCCTACTTATGGAGACCTTATGAATTAATGTCCTTCAGAAGGTCTTGTTCTTAACCACTCTGCTCATGTCTTGCAATGAAAAAAACATGAGTTAATGTTTTCAATTCATCCGTCTCACAGGATGTATTCTTTCCCTACTGCCTTCCATTTTTCCTCACCTCACTGTCTTTTCCAGTGAAGTTTTGTCTTCTCATAACGATGGGCAGTGGCCTTGGTTTGGCCATTCTAGCTTCTAGCGAGACTTGATAGAGTGATGTGCAGTTTTACTCAGAAGTAAACCCCACTGAGTTGGAAGGGCTTCTATGATAGACAAACTTAGCTGTATCAGAGCTGTCCTCAGTAAGTAGGATTAGAAATACTTAACACTCTCCCTTTGATGAGCAGTGGTGTCAGTATTTCAACACTCCAGTGCTTTCACCTTGGGTTCAGTGAGATGATGGACAGAGCAAAGAGAATAAAAGAGAAAGGGAAAGTCATTTCCATTTTTCTAAGGTTTATATCTATATTGTTAAAGAGCAACTTATCAGGCAGAAGTTCCAAAGGTGTAGCTTTCCTAATTCTTCATTCCCATTTGGGGGGGGGGGACACACCCTTCATCTACTATAGATGTACCTACCAGGTAACCTGACATGAGCCTGTAGGAGAAAATTAAAATACTGGCAGCCTTTGTTATTTTCATCTATTGGATCTGAAAAGAAGGAACAGAAGGAACAAGGGCATTTCTGCTGTCTGTCTGTCTGTCTGTCTGTGTCTGTCTGTCTATCAGTGGCAAGAGTTTTCCCAGTGCTCAGATCACCTCTACAGGAGGAGTATTTACTTTCTCAGCAAGTACACTGTCTGCATTTTCCCAATAGCCGGTAGGTAAGCAGTCACCACTATGGAAGGCTGGTGGATGGGCGGGGGGAGACGGCACCCCCAAATTCTGGGGGAGGCACCCTTTCCATTCTGTCTACTACCTAAAGTGCTGTTCCTGTCTTAAGGCAAGGAGTGAAGTTCTTTCTCTGGCATCTTTAAAAAAAATGGCGGAGGAAAAAATTAGATGATGTCTTAGCATCTAGTGGAGGTAAGGGTTAGGGTGACCTTGCTAGAAAAAAAGAGGATTACATCACCAAAATGTTACAAAGGGTTATTTGTATAAAAGTGTGTATGCTAGTTTGCAGGTACAGGTGCAAAGTTAATTTTTTAAAAAAATTAACATATTTATATATTTCATTTTAGTGAGGAAAAACATGAATAGCTGACCCAAGTTGCATGTTAAGCCTGATGTCCAGGTCCTACCACTGAACAAGCAACCTCAACTTCTTTTTCTTGCTTTGTAACTCGGTTAGACAAGGCTTCTGATAGAGGACATCTTCAAAAGGAGAGCCACCCTCTCTCTCTCTCCACTCTTCAAACAAAGGATACTCTTCCTTTAAAAAAGGCACCTGGCCTATCAACACCCCTTCTCTAAGGTAGACCTGCCCTTTCCAAGTTTTTATTTCACCATAGAAACATAGAATCATTGAACGGCAGAATCTGGTGGAATCCCAAAAGCCACTTAGCCCAGCCGGCTCAATGCCAACACACTGAATTTCTGTAGTATGGTTCAAAGACAGTCCTATATCTGCATAAGCACCACTCTCCAGCTTATATTTGATGGCTTTGCTTTTATAATTTCCTCAAGGAAAAGTAGCAGAGGTCATCACCATCTCAAGATCACCCCAGACTACTACAACTGTATGCATTGCCACTCTGTTGGAAGGGAGAGGGAGCCCCAGTGGCACCCTGAAATTTTTACGGAAGGACAGAGGAAGGTGAGAGAACAGCACTTGGATGCCCTATTGAGATCAGTGGGAAAGATATTAAGCCCATGTCACCAACCGGCCTTAGAAGTAGACTTAAAGCTTCACTCAACCTCACAATGCAATGGGAACCCCTTGGTCTTCACCTAGAGGTTTAGGGCTCAGTCCAGCTACAGCCCCCCTGGAATCCTACAGTTTTGGGTTTGGTAGAGTTGATTGTTCAAGCCGGAATTAAGATTGCAGGAAGAAATATCAACAACCTCAGATATGCAGATGATACCACTCTGATGGCAGAAAGTGAGGAGGAATTAAAGAACCTCTTAATGAGGGTGAAAGAGGAGAGCACCAAAAATGGTCTGAAGCTCAACATCAAAAAAACGAAGATCATGGCCACTGGTCCCATCACCTCCTGGCAAATAGAAGGGGAAGATATGGAGGCAGTGACTGATTTTACCTTCTTGGGCTCCATGATCACTGCAGATGGTGACAGCAGCCACAAAATTAAAAGACACCTGCTTCTTGGGAGGAAAGCGATGACAAACCTAGACAGCATCTTAAAAAGCAGAGATATCACCTTGCCGACAAAGGTCCGCATAGTCAAGAAGCTATGGTTTTTCCAGTAGCGATGTATGGAAGTGAGAGCTGGACCATAAAGAAGGCTGACCGCCGAAGAATTGATGCTTTTGAACTGTGGTGCTGGAGGAGACTCTTGAGAGCCCCCTGGACTGCAAGGAGAACAAACCTATCCATTTTGAAGGAAATCAACCCTGAGTGCTCACTGGAAGGACAGATCCTGAAGCTGAGGCTCCAATACTTTGGCCATCTCATGAGAAGAGAAGACTCCCTGGAAAAGACCCTGATGTTGGGAAAGTGTGAAGGCAAGAGGAGAAGGGGATGACAGAGGACGAGATGGATGGACAGTGTCACTGAAGCTACCAACATGAATTTGACCCAACTCCAGGAGGCAGTGGAAGACAGGAGGGCCTGGCGTGCTCTGGTCCATGGGGTCACGAAGAGTCGGACACAACTTAACGACTAACCAACAACAGAGTTGATTAGCAGAAGGCTGTGTTTAACAAGACTCAGAAGTCTCTCTGGGTTCAAACTGAGTTATCACCCTACACCATCTGTGAAACTAGAGTGCGGCCCTCCGTGTTCTAACCTCAGAGTAAATCCTGTTGAATTTAATAGGAATTCCTGATTAATTAAATCATGGGTGGCATCACACGGTTAAACAGCACAGATCTCGATGTCAGAGTCAAACCATTTCACAGTTGGGTCCAGTGGGTTTTTACATCCATCTAATATCCCTCCTTACCGGTAGGATCCAACTCGCATAGCGCTATCTCCAATTCTGAGTCCCAGTTAGACTAGGCCTATTAAAACAATGAGGCTTGAATAACTAGAACCAAAATACAAACAAACCTAAAATCTTCAACAACAAAGCAAAGACTTGCAGCATCTTTAAAGTGATCAGATTTATTTTAGTATTGAATGACCAAATCCAGAACTGAATTACCGAGATTCAGTTCCTAGTAACAATTAGAGTAGTCCTGTACAAATCGGATCCTGCCAGTAACTGGAATATTATTGATTTTAAATCTTAAACAATAACAAGGATTCTTTCAGCATAAGAGTTACTTTGTCTTCCACCTTGACCTAGGTATCTAACATTACCTGTTACCATGATTTATAAGAGAATTATTATTATTATTTACAATATGATTTCCAGGCCAAAATAGATCTCTCTCTTTCTCTCTCTAGCAAAGGTGAATGCCCCTTGATGAAGTCATTTGCTCTTAATCGTCAAAAATAACTTCTCCTTTTTTTGAAAAATCAAACTTTTGGGACAGTGGAGTGACCTTGCCTTGGTGAGGAAAACGGTTAACATGTCTGACGTTTCATCAGAGAATTACAGGAACAACCTGTTCTAGATTAGAGACAGATTTCAAAATTTGGAGGGGGCCAGAGATCACTCTTCTTGTTATATAAGTGACACCTCTCTCCCTCTCCCTCTCTCTCTCTCCCCCCCCTCCCACCCCATCCCGTCCCCTTTGAATCTTTCAAAGCCTTTGGGGTCGGCCACTCAGAAGGCTGTGTTCTAACGGGGTTTGACAGCTTTTTTCAAACAACTCTTGTTGCGAGGAAGGGGGAGGCGGAGGGAAAGAAGAAAGGAGAATAGAATCGATCGTCTACTTCTGGAAAGTTTTCGGCAATCAGCTCTTGGAACGGGGGTGGGGGAGAGACAACGTCTGGGGCCGGGAAAAATCGGAATAAAAACCAGAATAAACGCAAGCCGACATGTCGGGTGGGGGGAGATGCTGCCCCTCACGGAAACCTGTGAATGATCTGTAGGATGACCCTGAAATATCCATTTAACCCGCTCTAGCGCAGCGCAGGGCACAAGCGGCGGGGCCCTAAATGTACCTATTAATTTAATATTTAATATAGATATACGTAGACGTTGCCTGAGAGGCAATCAAATTATGGGAACGTATCTATAGGCAACTTCCCTTGCGGGGCGGGTGGGAACCTTAGGGACCCCGTTGAGCGCAGTCAAACGTTTTTCTTGGGGAAATGGAGGCCGTGATTTTGCTTGTCCTTTTTATGAGGAGTAAATCGGGAGGGTGCAAATGCTCAGGGATTGAGGCTCCTGCAAGCAGGAAGAGATGCTGAATTTTCACGCAAACGACAATTTTGGGTGACATAGGCTAGGTATAATGCAAAGTATTTGAGAGTTGGCTTGGACTTGAAAGTGCAATGAAGACCCATTAGCCTGACAAAAAACCTGCTCCTGGTAAAGATGGCAACTGTGAGAACTGGCGGGTTGAAAAGGAACTATCCAGCAACCCTGCATTGGGAGAGGAGTGACGATGAGGATCTGAACTCTCCCCTTTCCGCACTACTCCATTGTAGAACAAGTTATATTTGTATATATTTAACGCTGTTCTATTTAACACAGACGACTCTTGTACACTGCTAAATCGCATGGACTGATGGAAGAGTAAGGAAATCAGGGTTCCTTTCCTAAGGCTGGATCTGGAATCGCTTGAATTTAGACACAGTAAGAACTGCCTAATCACGTCCAAGTTTGGACTCTCCCTGAGTGCCTTAAAAGTGTAGTCTGGGAAAGTCTCCATCCATTTAAACGGAGGTGTATTTGTGCAAGGCTCCGAGCTTCCACCAGTAGCTTGACCAACTAAGATTAGCCTCATTAATTGGTCTTTCAAAAAAGAAAGAAAGAAAGAAAGAAAGAAAGAAAGAAAGAAAGAAAGATAAAAAAAATTAAAAAAATTTAGGGCTTGGTTTCAGAAGTATGCTTTTTCCTTTTACCGAAGAAGATTTTCTTTCTGTATTACCATCAGTATCATCCTAAGGAAGGAAAATATTCTGGCCTTCCTCACTAGAATGTCACAGCTTCTGGGGATGCCCAAATCTCCTTCCCCATCTCTCTCAAAAGCAGCTACCTTGAGTTTGCATGACAGACAGAACTATTTCAAGGGCAAACTATGGGTTCACCCATTTGGTGAAAAATTACATCCCCTTGTGATTTAATCAGTGAACCCTAAAGGAGGGGGGAATTTTACATATATTGACAGATCTCTCCCCCCCCCCAGGAATTTATATATATATATATAATATATATATATAATTTATATAATTGCACTTATACATATTTGTGTGTGTGTGTGTACATATATACACATACATATACTTAAGTATATATAAGTATATACATATACATAATACTTACATATATACATAAGTATATATAAGTGTATAAAAATGTGTATATATATATATATATATATAAGTATATATATATATTAAAAAATCCTTCCTGTCAGGAATAAATTTTGGTGGCAAGGAAGGAAGCAAAGTCTCAGGAGTGGAATTTGCAGGAAAAGGGGATGTCAGATCCACAGACACACACAGGTCTCAAAAGCACAGACGACAATCTGCTAAAATATTTTCTTGGCCCATATCCACAGGAACGTCCGGATGGACGCTGTCCGGAAAATACCCCTGCTAATAGAGGCCCGTCCTTCTGAATTAGAAAAGCAAGTGCACAATACTTCAGAAAAAGTGAAGCCGCTGATGAATGGAACTGGCCACGGTTTAACAAAAAGTGATCTACAACTACGGGTTTTCCGGGGGTCTTCGAACTGGTTCTCAGCAGATGTGGGCGGCAGTCAAAGAATTTCCCCAAATGCAATTCAGCAGAGGATTCCAAGTAAATGTCAACCCCACTGCCAGGACTTCCCAGGTATTTGCTGTCGCTGTCAATTCAAACAGCCCTGACACCTGAGATTTCAAACTTAGTTGTATTTGTTAAGTAGATCGGCTGCAGGGCCAGGAAAGCACGTTTGTTATAATGGCCTGGGTTTTCCAATAGTTACCAACCTGTGATGTGAAAATACCACTTGCTTAACATGCAACCTAGAGGACGAGGGAGGAAACCAGACCCAGAGGATTTTTATCTTTGGGGGTTTCAACAGAGATGCTGAGGGTGGGAGTTCTGGATTATTGTCAATGGAATATTCCCTTTGCCGAACTCACAGACAATTTATCTCTCGGTTCATCTTAAACATCACCAAACGGGCCTTCCCTTTTACACACACACACACACACACACACACACACACACACACACACACACACACACACACACACACACACACACACACACACACACACACGCTTCCATCTTTCCTATTCTAAATTTTATTTAGAGAGGGAAAAGTTAGCCACCTGAACAGCATTAACCATGCAGAGAGACAGATGTACCTACATGTATGTTTGGTTTGTCGGAGCAAACTTACTCAGAAGAAAGTGCCCCTCTGTCAAGCGGAATAGCCTTTTTTTAAAATGTGGCTAAGAGCAATCACAAAAATCGAGGAACTGGGTTCAGGACCCGATCCTCTGAATTTAGGAAGAGGTCTGGATTGTTGGAAAGTTGGCCTGAGAGGCATCATCTCCCCCCCCCGCAAAAAAAAAAAAAACCTTTCAAAATAAACCATCAAGCTTTCCTCTATCTTTTATTCACAATGTGATTGGTATCCGAAAGCATGTGCTTGTGGCTCAGAATAAAAATGTCTAGCAACTTGATCTCCAACTGAGAGAAATAGATGCTTACATGAACGAGAAGGAGCAGGTCCCTTTTAAATAAATGTGCTTGGGAAGCGAAAAAGGTATATATATTCCCTATTGCAAGTATAAATGAGGCACGAAGTAAAAAAAACAAAACGGAAAGGGCGGGGTGTGTGTGGATTTCTGTGGCACCTTTAAGACCAACGGGTTGATTTCAAACTCCTTTTCTGGATTAACAACGCAGCGGGTTGGAACGTAAAATGTATCTCGTTTTCTGATGTTTTTTGGAATCCCCGGGGGGGGGGGGGAAGTGTGGGGGGGGGGAGTCTGAGTTCCTTTCCAGACTTTCCTTCGGGTTTCGGATCCGAAAAGGTCTGGATTTCTTTCCTTTATGCAATCTGGTTGCAAAGAGGACGAGATCGTTATGGAGAGGTGTGTGGGTTTTCCTTTCAAGGAGAAAGGCAAACGCGAGACCGATTCTTTCCTTCACAAGAGGGTGAGAAAAAGAGAGAGAGAGAGAAACGTGGATCCACCACATGCTTAAATCTCTCTTTTGTTTCTTTTTCCTTCTGTCCAGGGATCGCGCGAAGGAAGGGAGGGAGGAAAAGGAGCGTGCTGGTGCCTGCGGTGGACCCGATCCTCCTCCTCCTTCGGGTGGGAAAACCTGCCACGAAATGGTCGGATCCTTCCCTGAGTGGCCCTGGAAGGGGAGAGGGCGGGGTGGGGGTGGGGGAATCAACTCGGCGTTTTTGCTCTTAGTTAACCGAGCAGATAATGTTCTTCCCGTTTTTCTCCGATTTATTGGTAGCCACCGGCAGGTTAAAGCCACATCTGACTTCATTACTTTGAGAAGCTGTCTATTTGGCGAGTGTCACTTTTCATCACGCCAGGCAGAAGAAATACTTGGGAGGAATGAATGGTGAAAAGAAGGCCGATCTGGACGGTGTTGTGTTTTTTTCCCTTCCTCTCTCTCTCACTGGGAGGCTCGTCCCAGGCCTGGGCGGCCGCGGAAAGGAATATTCTCTCCTTTTAATGTATGTAAAACAGAAATAAAAGTAACGTGAGCCGCGGCAAGAGCGAGCGATCATTTGTGGGCGAGATGAAAGCCGCAAGAACGGCGATGGAGAAGGCGTCTCGGAGAGGCGAAGAAGAAAACAGTCAGAGATTTTTTTCCCCCAACTCCGTTTCAAGTCTGTTTTAACACCCCAGGCCGCCCCTCACGCTTGTAGATAGAGAAGACACATAACTGGGAGAGGGAGGGTTAATTAGGAATCATTTTGGCCTCTATTTGCAAGCCTGGCAAAATAATAATAATAATAATAATAATAATAATAATAATAATAATAATAATAATAATAATAATAATAATACAGATTCTTAGATTTTTGGTTAAAACTTGCTTCTGTTATGCAATACCAGTCAATGTTTTTATAATTTTGATTGACTGTGCCTGGTACTTTTTGAATAATAGCAATGATAATAACGATATTAATGGAGAGTTTTCTCTTCCTACCCACTTCTCTGGATCTTTTTTAGAGGGCGGGGGAAGAAGATTAGAAAGCGAAGCAAAAGCCGCTCCGCCAGTCCACTCCTGGGTACTGGTCTCGGCCAAGAAAATAAAAATTTAAAAATCTAGTCTCCCCCCCCCCCCCCGAAAAGGTTCGGTGGGCTCCTTCCAGGTACGAACTTTACGCAGCTCTTTAGGACTGGATTCGGGGACAGGCCTCTTTAAAAGGAAAAGATTCGGACCTATACAGTTTTCTGAAAATGCGGAGCTGATGATGTTCAAGGCCATACATGTTGGCCTCTTTTTCTACCGGCCGTGGATTTAATTTGGGAAGCCGAAAGACAGAGAAGTCATAATTTTGTCCCTCCGGGAAGGTTCAGGAAGAGGTGGGGGCGTGTTTCCAACATGGGTTCCTCCGAGATTTTTTTAGGGGGGGGTGAGCGTCTTTTTTTGAGCACCTGCCGCTCCAGAACTGAACAGAAAAGAAACCTCGCCGACTTCCTTAGGAAAGCTGCGTCTCTCGCATCTCCCTCAGCTTCACCGAGCGCGCTATCCTACCTCGTTCACGGTTAAGGAGTTTCTGATTCAAAATTCTTTTTCACACCTCGAAACTTATTACCTGGCTAGCCTTTTAAAATAAAAATAAAATAAAAGCTTCTGGCATTTGCAAAGGATAGAGATTTTTAGGATATTTCCAGGAATGTAGGAGTCACAACTTCCCTGAATTAAGCCCCCTTTCTGTCTACGCTCTAGTTATACACCTTCCTTCCTTCCTTCCTTCCTTCCTTCCTTCCTTCCTTCCTTCCTTGGAATCAGGCCTTGGGAAGGTTAGTTTCCTCTAGCCTGTGTTTTCGGCAAAGCCGGCTAGCAAAATTGTCATTTTCTGTGTATCACAGAAGCCGCGCTAATCAGCGCTTCTCCGCCAAACCTGTCACCTTGGAGCGCCACCTTGCTGCGGAAAGGCGCACTGCAGGCTCCGAGAGGGTCTCGGTCGCTGTGCTGTTTAAATAGGCGCCGACTTCCTTCTTCTTCCTTCCTTCCTTCTTTCCTTCCCTCCCCCTCCCTCTCTCTTCATAATCAAAGAGAGCTAATAGAATCGGACACTCGAAAGTGCCCCTTTTGCTAAGAGTTGAAGAGACATTGTATCTTTCCCGGCCATCTCCTGTAGTATCAGGACGTGTGGGTGTATGTGCGAAGGTGGCAAAGAGTGGGTGGGTAGCAAAGGGGGCTTGTAGGGGGGTGGGGAGTGGGAGAGAAACACAAAACCAGCCCGGGTGTACGATGTCTCAAAGGCTGGCGAGTTGTAACCTAAAGCGGCAGTGTTTTGAATTCGACCTAGACAATAACAGATCGCTTTTCACACCTGGCGCAGCAAGACACCGCCTGGGTGCGCCTTTATCTCTTTATTTCAAAGTTTGGAAGTCGCTCAGACTCAGACTTAGGAAGTCCACCGCGGGCAAAGCGATCGCGTAACGTCGGTCCCGAGAGGCGCGCGGAAGATCAACGCTGGGAACGGCCGCCGAGGGCGTCGGGAGCGCGTCCGCGTTTTAATGCAAAGCCTTGAGCTTTGACTAGGACCTCAGCCGCAATGGAGGAGGAAGACAGAAACGATGCCAGTCCCAAGCGAAACCCAGCACCATTCCTAAATCCAGTCGATCCCCTCTCTGGTTCTCTTTCTTTCCCTCCAGCAGGCGTGCGTGTCCACGAATAAGCCCGCGCAGTAATTGTGTTTTTAGAAAAAGCTATTAAAGAACTCTCTCTCTGTATCTATATATATTAAAGGAAGATCTGGGGGTCAGTCCTTCAAAATGGGCACGAAGGACAGGTTTTGGACAGGCAGCCCCGGCTGAAAAAGCAATAGCTTTAGAGGGGGGGGGGGAATAAAACTTTTAGGCATGGGTCAGGATGAAAGAGGTGAATCTATCAAAGGTACGAGTTGAATCTACGGACCTGTTCAAAGGTTCCTGTGTTTTATCACGGACTTCTGCCGTGGGGGGCGGGGGGTGTTTTCTTAGGACGGGTGGGTGGGTTGCATTTATTTCCGGCAGCTGTTGGGGATCGAACCACGGATAAGGGAGATTTACACTTTACTCAAATAAACGAGAAACGCATTTCTCCTGATACAGAATAAACGGGCAGGAAGGGAGGGAGGGTCTAAGAGATGGCTCCGAACCTCTGCTTCGCCCCCCCCCCCCCCCATCCAGTAGCCCCATGCTTGGGAGGAATGCCCGCTGAAATCGATGCGGCTCACTTTCGAGGAGACTTGGGTAGGGTGGTCCCAGAAGCAGATGTTCACAACCTATGGTCTGGATCAAAGTGGCTGTCGTACGGTTCCCTGGCATGCTTTACTGTGTCTCTCAGAAGGGGGTGTGGGCGGCCCTTCGCTCTCCCACCCGTCTTCGATTCGCCTAGAGTAGTTTGCTGAAGAGAGACGGGAGGTTGGCCGGCCGGGAGGAAAGGGCAGAAAATGACCCTATGAAGAATCTAGACGAGGACAATAGGACGGAACAGCTGCGACAGGTGCCCCTCCCTCCCTCCCCCCCCCGCAAAAAATGAAGAAGACTTTTTCTGTTTTACAATTTTGAATATTAGAGGGGGAGTGAGTGATCCGAGTCCAGCTTCTTAAGAAAGGATTCAGAAGGCAGCTCGGATTTTTTTTTTTAAAAAAAAAACACAACCCTTTGATCTGTTACACGTAAGAAGAGATATTCTTAAACACAGAGACACAAGACCCGCACCTGAAATTTGGAAATAAGATGAGAAACTTCCTGTTGTGTTTTTCCTCCTTCTCGTTCTACCCTCCCTTTTTTAAAATAATAATAATAAAATATCTTTCTCTCTCTTTTTAAGAGCATCCAGAAATCTTTGGGTTCCTCTTCGTGTGGCTCACTAAAAAAAAGATGAGAAAGCAGAGGTAGGGAGATTTTTTTTTAAAAAAAACACCACCCTGATAATAATGGAGAAAGATCTTTTTAAATATATATATATATATGGTTTTTACGTCTTCTACCACAAAGATGCAAACTAAGTCTGCAGAATTTGTATTACAACCCTATCATAATGTTTCAGCGGTGGAAAACATGTAGCCAGAGGGTCTTGGTAATGATTCCTGGATTAAAGAGAGGGGGAGAGAGAGGGAAAAGAGAGAGAAGGGAAAAGAGGAGGGGGGAGGAGGGGGAGGATGACGGGCTTCATCAAAAAGGCAGCCTGAAATTTAACCATTAATCCTGGCCACAGGAATACATCAAACCACCCCACACATTGCAGAAGAGGGAGGGAAGGGAGAGAAGGAAGGTGTTTTTTTTTCATATATATATATATACTAGCTTTAGCGTCAGGCAGAATCACATAGAGAAAAGCTTTCCTATAGGTTTCAGGTTTGGTTTTTTTCTCCCCAGTTTTCTCTTTTCTTTGGGGAGGTGAAGCGTAGGGGCTGAGATAGGGTGGTCAAAGGAAACCGAATAACAGATCCGACTTATTCTGGAGTAGGGCGGGAATGAATCCATTTGTCCTGGTACGTGGGCAGCAAGGCAGTGCCAAAAAAAAAATCTGAGGTTTCCGGGGTGGGGGGGGGGGAGAGAGAAAGGGCCCCTGGCCTTTGCTTTCTCTCAAGACCAAAGAGGAGGCCAAGCTGACCCACGGAGGGAACATTCAGTTTACAGGAGATGTGGGGTGCAAGCAGACACGTGTTTGTTCCCTGGAGATGTTGGGCCAGGCTTTCCTCCTCTCTCCCTCAAACACAGGGTGAGAAATAAGCCAGCGTTAGGACTCAGTCTCCACATCCACAAGACTCAGCCAAATTCCTGCCCTCTTGGAACATGGAGGGGTTCACTGAAGATTGGTTGGTTGATTGATTGATTGATGTCAGAAGCCATTCTTAGCCACAGTAGGAAACCCCACGATTCATACGGCTGCTATGAAAACGTGGCATCTGATGATGTGGGCTACTGTCCACAGAAAGCTTCTGCCCAATAAAACGTGTCAGCCCTTAAGTTGTCCCTTGAGTCTGTGGTTTGTGAAAACAAAGCTTTTTCAGGGTTGCTGGGTGTGATGCTAACCCTTCTGCCAAAGTGCCCCTTTCAAGACCAAGAGACATGATCGAAGCAGTTCATCCTCAACGGCACTTGCGTGTCATCAGGTTGTGAGAATGTGAGAAACCCTCTGTCTTGCCTGCTTGCTCGTTTTCTCCAACTCACCCGCTCCTGAGACCTTTCCTCATTCCGAAAGCATTGTCCACACAGCCTCCGCAACCTTCCCCCAGTGTTTCACGGCCAGGGATCCTTAATCCACGGGAAGTCTCAGGATACGGTTGGAGAGTCAAGGAGAAGAACAGGCGCTTCCATAAATTAGGCAAAAATCCATTCGGAACCAATTTTACCGTCAGCTGTTTTTTGACTCTTATAACTTGCTGGTCAGCCCGTTCCTTGAGAGCGAAAGGTGGGAGAGATTGACCACATTCAGAATTTGTTCTTGTTGCTATTGTCCTCTCATCCAAACACTCATTGAGTTTGTGGCTGGAAAGGCAGGTTTCCTCGAGAGAAATCTGGACAAAACAACGGGTCTAACTGGATAAAGGGATGTGTGGGTGGAACAAAATGTTCTTCTCCGTTTGGAATAACGAGAAAGAGGGGTTTTGTCCTCGCTTCTCTTTCACTTTGATTCTTCCATCTCACCCTCAAGAATGTGAGAATACCTTGGGCCAAACGGCCACAGCCAACTACGTGGGACATGGCCTCCCACTGCTGCACCTGTGTTTCACGATATACTTCCCTTAGCTATGGAGGTTCTGCTTAGTGGTCACGGCTAGAGGCCGCCTAGAGCAACTCCTGCCTGCATCACAGCTGTGTCTTTTCTTTTTTTTCCCCGGGCGGTTCTCTCAGCTAGTGGACATCTTCAGCTGTTGGGTGGTGAATTAACGGGGGGCCATATAATCAGAAACCTTCCTTGTCTTTAGCCCCAAACCTTCTGCCAAGAGGCTTCTCGGTTTTACTTCAGCCAAGCATGCCATATTAAAATTAAAGTCAAAATGACTGAGAAGGGGGTAAGAAATGGGGCATTCTCGTCCCCTGATTGTATGAGTCCCGCAGACACACACATTTTAAACCTGAGCACAATTCCGTCCAAAATGCATCTCCTGGCCTCCAGGCATCCAAAGCTCCTAATTTCATATTCAAAATAAAGAAAGTAATTGGGCGACTGTATCTCACTGATCCTTTCAGGCGCAGTGCTGATGTAACGGGGGGGGGCTGGGGGGGGCTACAGATCCTCCCATGATCCTCTGGTTGCTGCCGGCTGTGGCTGGAAACTTTGCTCTATCATCCTTCTCCGGGTTGTTTCGTTTGGAAGGTTCCCTGCGCGAAAGAGAGTAACAGCGGGTTCCCCATATATGCCTACTCAAAAGCAAAGGAAAGGAAAAAAAGGTCCCCCGGATCAGTGGGCCCGGCGGATGGCCGCCTCAAATAGCGATATGGGTGTTGATGATTTCCAGAGGCATAACTCTGGGAATCTGTTGCGCAACAACATCAACCCAAAGCCTTCGGTCCTTTAAAGACTCCCAAGTTTTATTTGGGATCGGTTTCCGTGGACCGCAGCCTGCTTCTTCAGCTGCAGTGACCACAAGAAGCAGCAGGCGATTTGGAAGGTTTATGTAGGACGCCTTTCTCCTGCCTAGCACCACCTGGAGAAAGACGGCTGTCGAAAATCGCCAGACGCCTTGTACAGACCGAAGAGGGCAGTCCTTGGGGCATCCATGGGGGAAAAAATGGGGAGGAACAGGAGATCTGCCCTTAAACCGTTGTCCTGTATCTCCAGCTCCCCACCGCTGCTGCTAAACTTCGGGAATTTTAACTGTCCAAAATTGTGGGGAGGAAAATAAATTTGCGATGGGGGGGGGGGAGAAAGAAAGGCAATCAAAGAGGGGAGAGGAGAACTCGAATACAGATCCCTGGAGGACTCATACATCTCTTTTCCATTTCCCAACGGTGCCCGGCTCCGATCCTTTAAGGCGCGCCGAAAGGAAGGAGTCCAGGATGGATTCTCCCGCGCACACACAGACGACTCCCCCCTCCCCTCCCCTCCCCTCCCCTCCCTTCCCCTCCCCTCCCCCCTGCCTGTTCCCCTGTTGACGTCATCAGTTTCAGACGCGAAAACGACGAGGTCCGATCTCGCTTTCTAGAGAAGGAAGAAACAGGTGCTGATCGCTAAGTGTATCCGGGGGAAGGAAGGCAAGGAGGCGGGGGTGGGCGAAGGAGAACCAAGATTAAAGAACCACGAGTTAGCAATCCGCTGGCCTTAATCTGTGTTAATTTGCTCCACACTTCCGCTTCTCAAGAGGAAGAAAGGCGGAGAAGGAGGGAAGAAAGACTACGAGGATCATTCTTTCTCTCTCTCTCTCAAACACACACACACACACAAAATCCGGTTGAAGCATCTTCCAAGGTGGGCCCTGTAAGAAGCAGATGCTTTGCACACAGGTAAATCAAACGGACATTTTGGGGTTCCCTCTCCCTTCCACCACTGGCACGCCTTCCATTTCATTGGCCAAGTTGCCGCTCTCCTAGGCCTTTTCCATGATGATCCCTGAATTCGGCGATCAGCTTGATTGCTTGCGATCCGTGTAAAGGGAAAGATTCTTTCCAGGAACTTGGTTGTCCCTCCAGCTCCTTCTCAATGGTTCACAATTTAGATCCACTTCGACGTAAAATCTAGCGATTAGTGCAACAGCACTGTGGCTGCATAGCCATATTTCGCTCCCCTTCTCTCCCCCCTTATTTCTTTCTTTGCCACTCATGAGCTTTCTCACACACACGCATCTACACCCAGGTGCACGAATGCACATCTCCGCCCTCCCCTTTCTACTCCTGGTTCAGAAGGAACCTTTCCCCCCCACCCTTTGGGACTGAGTGGGTCGCACTTACTCCGGAGTCACTCCCGTCCATAACCAAACTGCTTTTAGACGGGCTTGCTCGCTCCACACATATTCAGCTGGTGCGGAAGGAGGATTCAGCTTTTGCCGCTGTGTCCAGGAACAGGGGCCAGTCAGAATAAAAGTTTGATTTCACCAATTCACCTCTCTCTCTGGGCAGAAAGTAGCTTTGGAGAAACCACAAGGCGATTTGAAATCTGGTGTCCAAGTGTGACATAAATGCGCCCTGGGCTTGCACATTTCTGCTTGATAAAGAAGAGTTCCTTAATATAAAAATTAAAAAGAGAAGAACCCGGAAGATGGCGAGTGGTTTAGAGTCATAGGATGAGGGTTGGAGAGAGCAGGTTGCTTTCTTCCGGGGCCCCACAGACCTTATAAAAATCATATTTTGCATCCGTAGTGATACATATTTAACACAATCCTGCCGAACAGAGCATTCTACGACCCATTGCTTTCAATAAGAGGGAAGTGTTTAGACATCTGTTCTGGGTTGTGAATACTGCCCCCATTTACCTAGGAGTAAGCCCTGTGGAACGGAGTAGGATTTACTAGTGACTGAATAAATCCACTTTACACACGGCTGTATTTCTTCTCCTGAAATCCTCAGCTCTCAAAAGGACCTGGGGCCGGCCAGATCAGGCCAGTTCTCCCCCACCTCTAAGAAAACTGAACCTTCCCATATTCAGATCCATTCTCTTGTCACGCTAGAATATCCCCAACCATAGTTTGAGATGGTTTGATGGTAGGCAAAGATACAATGGTATGTGTAAGGACTACGAAGGGAGGTTAGTTCTGCTTCTGTGGTATAGTTCTCGGGAAGGAAAGGGGAAAGGGCAAATCTGTGGAAGGAAGGAAGGAAGGAAGGAAGGAAGGAAGGAAGGAAGGAAGGAAGGAAGGAAGGAAGGAAGGAAGGAAGGTTCTAAAATATATTGATGATATTTAAGAGAAGGGCTTGAAAGACTTTTCCTTCGTGCTGTTAGCCTTGAGCGTATTGATAGAATTGATGGGAGAGATACTAGCAAGGGAAAATTGAGGAGGCGGTGGTTGTCGTGCGTCATGTTCAGTTCTAGCAACTCCTGCTGCTCCACTTAATATAATTAAGCTGAGAAAACTCAAGTGGCGTTGGAAGGAAACAGATATTAATGGATTGCAAGGGAGAACATGGGGGGGGGGGCGCCGCTGCGGAGGGGGGTGGGTTGGGGGGGAAAAGATCCCGACGGAGCTGCCGCCCAGCCCTGTTCCGAATCCCACACTAGCCCAGAAATAAATATCCCCGTTGGGCCTTTGGGTGGTGGTGGACAGAGGTCAGGCGGACTCCTTACAGGAGGGATCTTGGCGGCGCCGCAGGCCTGCTTCAAGGCTCTGTGAGACCCGTCTGGCCAAGATGACTCGAAAGAGGCAGAGGCGGGCTCCCTGGCTCCTTCTTCTGCCGAGAACAGCTCCGTGGACCCTGCGGGATGGAGATGCGCCTTGGGCTTTTCAGAGTCTTCATCTCCAGGCAGAGCAAAAGATGCTGCCGGTGGATCACCACACCACAAACACTCCCTTCCCTCTTTCGATTATATGTCAACCGCCCAGAGGGGCCTTGGCAGCCAGATGGGCGGTACAGAAGTCAAATAAATAAATAAATAAATAAATAAATAAATAAATAGCCCCAGCCGCATCTCATTCTGCAGGGTGCTCAACTCCCAAGCCTTTCCTGTTTCCAACTAATTCATGCCCATCAGCATTCCAAGGGGGAGGGGGCGAACACGCCAAGCCGATCCATGTCTACTCACGAGAAATCCCCGTTGGTTTCAATGGGAGTGACTCCTAGGGAAGTTACAGAGGGGCGCAGCTGATTTATTCAGGCTGCGGATGGGGGTGATGCAAGACCAGGCATAGATCACACAGGGAAAAAAGGATCCAGCGATACACCAAATGGGCTCCATTCTTCCTGGGGATATCGGGGGGGGGGAGGGAGATCCTCCTTGTGAGGTCATTAAAACATTAAACTTTTAAAAAATCCTAGGGTTCCCCCCCCCCTTTCGTTTGCTGCCCCTGCTTCCTACCCACCGGGGTTAATTTTAAGATTTTTGTCTCAACCCCCTTGTTTCCGATCCATTTCCTGACCACGCTTCGCCACCCCTCTTCTCCTCCATCGCCAAGGGAGCCCACGTTTCCATCTTAAAAGGGGTGGGGGGGGTGGGAAAAGCCGCGGCCACCCACCCCCTTGCAGCGCAGAAAATTTACTCGTCCTAGCGCTTCTGAGGCTGCTTGATGAGGTAGGCCGACTTCAAAATGATCTCCACGGTTGGAATATTAATCAAATCAATCAAGGCTGACAAATGAGAAATATTGGCGAGAAGGTGGCAATTTACAACTTTGTTATTAGTTAAGAATTGCCCGCCTTGTAAGTGTAATTAATAACTCTATTGGATGGGGACATGCGGGGGGGGGGGGGCGGAGGCAGGACGGGGGTCTTGAAAGAAAAGGAAAGACAAGAGTAGACAGAGAGAAGTGAGTTAGGTGTCCCCGGAAGAAAGCATAAAAGTCTCTCTTTTATTTTTCCTGGAGACGAAGAGACAGAGAGAGAAGATGAATGTGAGTGTGAGTTAGAATCACGTGCATGCGCGTTACGGAGTTATCTCTGTCTTTACGAATATATATATATATTCCACAATCC
The DNA here is from genome assembly GCA_037013535.1 of Intellagama lesueurii. Taxonomy (NCBI): domain Eukaryota; kingdom Metazoa; phylum Chordata; class Lepidosauria; order Squamata; family Agamidae; genus Intellagama; species Intellagama lesueurii. The sequence continues at coordinate 8,002,849 of JBAJHW010000011.1, forward strand.
TTCGTGTTTATATGTTACACAAGCGCATATAGGTGGAAATTACGCGTGTGCACACACATCTACACAAGATTCGTCTGTTTCCCTGCCTTCTTTATGGAATGGCCAACTCTTGGAATGGCCAACCAAGGGTGCCAACGCTCAGAAAAGGGGCTCTTAGGTGGAGCAAGAGGCAAATTTTAAATAAGCCAATGCTCTTTCTAAGGATTCCTTCCTCTTGATCCGGCGAAAGGGTGCCCGCTTCGCCCTCCACCTCAAACCCTGCTTCAGAGCTGCCTGCCCCATCCTTGAAGTGAAGAGAGTTAAATCCACTGGTATCTCCATGTACACACACACACACACACAGGCTCTCCTTTCCTTCCGCACAGATACCAAGCCCCAGACGGGCACCCACACCCCACACCGAGCAGCCTTCAAACTCCACCCCTCCACCTCCAGCCCCAACACCGTCTTGTCCTGCTGGCGGACCTATAAATCATCCCGGGGAGGTTTCAAGACCGGAGTGAAGGAAATCAGCTTACTGTAAGAGCACAGGTCCACTTCCTCCGGGCTGTTTTCCAAAGGCTTCCAACTTCCACAAGCATCCTCCTCCTCCTCCTCCTCCTCCTCCTCATAAACCACAACAATAACAATAGCCTCGTCCCTTTAAAAAAAAAAAAGGAGGACTGGGGAGAGGTATCAAAAACTTGGTGGCGGCGGCCGGGTGAGCTGGAAAGGGGTGGGGGGGGGGGGTGGCGGGCCGGCGGGCCGGCCGACAGGGGGGCAAACTTTATCTCTTCTTTCTTATAAGCTGCACGCCTCCGCCGCCGCCAAGCCCTGGCTTCGCTCTACAAAAGGTAGAGTCCCCTTAGATTGAGATTTATTGGTTTCCAAATGAAAAGATTCATTTGATATAAGAGGTTAACTCAAAGTTCCTTAAACCGTGACTGGCATCGGCAAAAAGCTTTTGCCTGTTCAGCACAAAGGCAGTTCAAAGGAGCTTTTAAAACACACACACACACACACACACGCCCGCTCTCTCTCACACTCACACACGCACATCCACATAGATATCCATACACATAAACACACTCTCACACTTGAGACTCAACTGCAATTTTCTTTTCACCTTTATTTCTTTCCGAGATTACAATGCCTCTATGTAGATAGCTAGGGTATTTTGCCCCCCCTTTTTTTTCATTCTTTCTTTCATTCATTCTTTCCCCTCCCTTCTTTTCCCCCAAGCTGAACTTTGCCATTCTGATGTTGACCAACCTCTCCTCTCTCTCTCTCTCTTCCTCCCACCCACCGGCCCTCCTCCGCCTTTCTTTTCCAGGCAGTGAAGGAAAAGCCTGAGCAGATTAATCAATGAATCATCATCATCATCATCATAAAAAGAAATATGGAGAGCGGAGAAGGTAACTGAGAAAGAGATTGAAATAAAGAAAAAAAAAAGGGAGGGGGGGAGGACAGAAAGATGGCAGCGAAGAAAGGAACGGATTTAAGCCGAGGTTCTGTTTTGGAAGAAGAGAGGTTCAAAAATAATGTGTGTGTGTGAGAGAGAGAGAAAACACACAGAGAAAGAGGTGTTCTGATACAATCCCAATATAGGAATTTCTAGGGAACACAGTCTTGTGAAAGAAAGAGGTTGTTGGCCTAGTAGAAGCGAGGTCTGTGCCGTGAGAGTGTATCAGAGAGAGAATGAGGCAGAAACCCCCTTGTGTGTGTGTGTGTGTGTGTGTGTAGTCTGCTGTGAAAATGCTAATGAGAGAAAATTAACCCGTCTGCTTGTAACGTTGGATGGTGATCACTGTCTGACCCAGAGACGGTGAGGACAGTTTCCGTAAAGGCAAGACATGTGAGACGAGATCCACCGCAGGGAGGTGGATGAGGAAACGTCTCGGTGTCATCAGACCCGTTTTCCAGAGAAGGCCTGGGCTAAACTGAAGTCTGCAGATTAAAGATCCCTCTCTCCCCCCCCCCCCCCGCCCGACACCCTCCCCGTGCCGGCTGCCTTGCTGGCTGGCTCCATGTCCCGTGAACGGCCTCCTTCTGTCCAACACTCCGCTCACCCCTTCCGCCCCTTTCCTCTGTTGGGTGTTGCAAAGTGGGGGAGGGGGAGCATGTCCTTTGAAATCCGCCCTGTCTACTCTCTCCTCTTTGGGTCTCGAATCTAGAGAGAGGAGACGCACATTTCCAATCACCCAAACATGAGCATGGGTGTAGGTGGCTTTCAACATCCGTCTTCATGAAAACCACAAGGAGCAGTTCTAAAAGGATGCAAATCTCCCCTCCCCTCTCTTTTAGAGAGAGCTAATATGACTAATGCCTGGGGTATAATATTTATGTTATTATTTTTTGGGGGGGGGAGGGATGGAGGTACTCCCAAACCATGAGCAGGTAGCCAAAATATTGATTTTCATAACGTTGTATCTGAAAGCATTGAATCAACGCTTCTGGGTTAGTTACTTTTCCCCCTTCCTCTCGCGGCTCAATTGAGATCTCTAGGATGTCAAATCTAGGGGGAAGGGGTGGGTTGGGGGGTTGGGGTGATTGTATGGTTGGTAAGAAGCCCCCCCTCTTTTTTTTTTTTTTTGTCTTAAGTGAGATGTCAGGAAGAGAGGTGGGAGTGGACACAGTCACACTAGCAGAACGAAAACAACAAAAGCGTTCTGTGACACCTTAAGGACTTACAAATTCATTATCTCATGTTCATACAGCATGTTCCTGCCGTAATAAATCTGTTCGTCTTTTAAAAGCCCCAGGAATCTTCGTGTTGTTTTCTGCCACCCCAGACTAACTTAGCTGCCGTCCTGGAAATTACTGTGAGCAATTGTGACAGTGCTTACTAAATAAATAAATGCTTTAGTGACCATGTGAGGAATCACAGAGAAGGGAGACCTGCGCTTAGCTATCGTGGTGGCGGTAGCGGAGAGGGCCGAGTGTTTACGCCACAGACATCGTAATGAGCAACAGAGCAACCAGAAATGAAATGAAATAAATAAATCCGCTATGTTAAGAATGCACGGATGATGCCCCCATGGTATGTCCTGCTGTGGGTGTTTTCACTCTGCTTGTAGCAAGGATGATAAACAAGATGCTGGAAAGAAGTGCAGAAAATGTAACCTGGTCAATTAGCACGGCAGTTTCACGGCAGCCCTGAAATTTTGAATGTAGGCTCTTTCAGGCCAGACCACTACTGAAACCCACAGGACGTTATTAAAACATTTCTGTTTTTCCGCTGGTTTGAAGACAGAGGTGAGTTAAGATTCTTTCTTCGACAGGCAGACAGGCAGACAGACAGAAAGACAGACAGACAGACAGACAGACAGACAGAAAGAAAGAAAGAAAGAAAGAAAGAAAGAAAGAAAGAAAGAAAGAAAGAAAGAAAGAAAAGAAAGAAAGAAAGAAAGAAAGACAGACAGACAGACAGACAGACAGACAGACAGAAAGAAAGAAAGAAAGAAAGAAAGAAAGAAAGAAAAAGTGTATCTATACTTGCAAACAAAACAAAACAGAGATGGGTTCAAATATTAAATAAAATGTTGCAGGGACTCTATTGCCTGGAGTTTCAAAATAGTCATTAAGCTCTTAGTTACCCTGACTGGAGTTAAACCAATAAAATACTGCACTTCTATTCTTCCGGAAATGATATATTTTTAAAAAAATATATATCCCTTTCAAACCCATTCTCTTTTGACCAGGAAAAGCAAACACACAACAGCAACTGCAAATACTATGGTGGATTTCCCCTTTCTTGTTTAAAATGGATTTATGGACAGGATTTCGTTTTAGTCGCAACTATTTCTCTGGACTGATCCACAAGAAAAACGTGGTGCTCATCTCATGGTTGCCTTTTGGATGAAGGAAAGCAGCTGCTTTTTCAGCTCTAGAAAGCGTTTTCGATACTGATCGATAGACTCTATTAAGTCTGTTGACTTATTTAATCAGGAAACCAGGGAGAGGGTGGTATCCCCCATCTTCTAGTGTAAATCTAGTCTCAACATTTTCCAGGTGCCCCATTTCTGATCAGCTTTATTAATGACAATGAGGTCATTCTTAGGGACTGGCGTTAATTGTAGCGACAAGTTTTCCTAGTGGAATATCTCTTGTGGTGATTGATGAATTCTGGAGTTACTTGGGAGTTGTGATGTTGTGGTCTGGAGTGGTGTGAGGCACCACACAAGTTGTCCCCTTTCCCTGCACCCACCAAAAGTCCTCCAGTCCTCAATGTCAAGGTCAGCTCCTCAACCAGATGTAGGAAAAATCCTTGGATTATATACTATATCCATGGCAAGGGTTATGAGTGAAAAGGTGTGCAGATAGCTCCTTGTCAGGTTCCTCACTCCCCTCTTGTCTCTCTTTCCATGTAACAAATGAGTAAACCTTGCTCCCCAGCATTGCTGTGTGAAAAGAAACCACTGCCGAAACTCAAAACACACGTTTAAGGATGCAGTCCTATACAGGCATCGACAGAGTGAAGTGCCAGTGAAATCTACTTTTGAGTAGACATGTATATGTTTGTGTGGTCGCCATGGATCTGGACGGCCCCCTTCAGCTTTTCAAAAATTAAAAATTTGTACAGAGAAACAAGCTATAGAGATATTGTCAGTCCTGAAAGAGAGGTGCTCTTTCATATCCCTGAAAATACCGCTGCCAAACGATCAAATTCCAGCTCCCCCTCCATCTAGGTTTATAGAATACATTGGCAGAGACAGTGGGAGGAAGCTCCTAGTTCCTTGGCTTCAGATCTACAGAAGTGCTCAAATTTCATTTTAATATGCATTTAGTCACCATGGGCTCGGAAGCATGCCCATTTTGTTCTTTGTTTTACACTTTCTGTCCAGGCAGGTATAAGAGCAATGAAAACAACATGACCAAGAATTCATTTATTTATTTACCAAAATGAGGGAGAGGTGGGCGACTCAGGGGTTTCCCTTAATCCCTGGGGAAAGGTCTCTAAAACTGAACCAGCCATCCAAAACATGAAGACCATTCCCACCTTGATCCTGTAAGGTCTTTGTTTTGAAAGAAGGTTCTGCCTAGATCCTGGGGTCTCTGATGGGGACTGAGGGGGAGAGCACATTTGGCCTAATTTCATTGTCCCAGAACAGAAGGGCTGGTCTTGATGGACTGGTACCTGTCATCTCCACACAGGATCTTCCACAACTTTATTTCCACCTAGAAGACGTCGTTGGGCTCAGTTTTTTTTTTAAAAAAGAGGACATAAGAGAACTACATCTTTCCTCGCCTAGGGAAGTGTCTCCCAACCTGGGTTCTTCAGAGCTTGCTTCAGATCAGCGACAGATCTGTGGTTGACACCACACACCAAACAATCATGTCCCACCTCCCACCCTTCTTGAAACCTGGCTAAATTGGTTCGGAAGTACATATGAAGGATGAAACTCTCTAAAGGCTTCCAGAAGGCCATTCAAATCCTCTCTCTCTCTCTCTCTCTCTCTCTCTCTCTCTCTCTCTCAATAAAGATAAAAAGAAATCTTTTCTTAAAAAAAAAAAAAGAATCCAGGGCAGTTTTTCTTTTCTCTCTTTCCCCCTTGGCCCACCCCTTGACACGGCTTCATTGAGACAGGGGGTTCGGAGGTCCCTCTGAGGTCTTGGAGAGCGACAGTACTTAGAGTAGCTGGTAGATGGCACAATTTTCTAAGGTTTCGAAAGAGAAGCACAAGCTCGGAGCCAGAAGTCCATTTAAAAGCCCTTTATTGCAAAGGAACAAAGATCACTGACAAGCACGGTATAGCAGACATCTCAATGAAATTTCTAGAGCAGATTTTCCCCCCTTTAAAAAAAAAAAAAGAAACACATGGCAAAGAAGAGTGGGTGTGAATACAAGGTCTTTCTTACTTTTATAATAAAAAAAGAAAGGAAAGAGAAATGTACAGTGGAAAAGAACTTCACGTCTCCCTCTTAAAAACCCAGCGTTCCTTGTGAGATGGGAGAGCTGTATAGGGAAGCCAGAATGTAGAGAAATGAAATATACTCATCCTTTGAAGAGAGATAATTCTGAGCAAAATGGGGTTAGGTTTACAAAGGGTGTGTCAACCAAGAAATACCCATTGCTTTGAGAAATCCATTAACAGGGATCTAGCCAGACCACACATATTCTCAATTTGGAAGAGAAAGACGTGGATCAGGCAGGTCTGAGGAAAGAGATGTGGTCCCGTATATTGGTTTATTCATATATATATGAATATACACACACACACACACACACACACACACACACACACACACACACACACACACACAAATATATCTGTATCTACACACACTTGTGGATGCTCTATATGAGTTAGTCCCCTTTTAAAGGTTGCCCTGCAAAAATGAGCTCTTGTACAGCCTCTAGTAGGCTTTCCTTCTGAGTAAACGCAGATGGATTTGAGCTGGGAACAGCGTTTTTACATAACATTCACCTCGCTCTTGTGCAGCTGTACTCAGAAGCCAGTTTTCCTGAATTGGCTGGGCCTCGCTCCCTGCTCAGAAAATGTGCATGAAGATAAATCTTGTACACTTTTGCTAGGAAAGTAAGTTCCTAGTAATTCCAGGGATATTTTTTCCTCCAGAGACCACACTCTTACTTTTATAGCCTTTATTCCAGAAAAAAATTTAGTCAACGCTCAACTTTTTTCGGGATCGGCTTGTGTTGTAAGCTGGCTCTCCCCCCCCCCCACCCCCACCCACTTCACATCTTACATCCCATCTCCTTTTTCTTAATACATCCAAGAAGCATGAGAAACTGGCATCCAAAGCAGGATCAATCCCCATATACACTCAATACTGGCGTGCCTTTATTCGTGGCTCTGTGAGAGGGCAGACGTCCTTCTGAGACCTAACTAGGAAATTTAAGATTGGGTTGTCTATTGTCCTGAAACATGAAGAAGGGTGTTACTTAATCCGCAACCTGGGAAAGGAAGGAAAACAATAACAAGAAGACACATGGAAGAAAAGGGGAAAAAAAGAACGAAACAAACCGCAAAACACCCAGCCACGCTTATGTCTTAATTTGATCTCAGAAACGACATGTCCCAAACCAACAGAGTCCTACCCAAATCACTTTTCTTTTATGTACAGAAACCAGGGGCGTCCGTTGATTTTGATTCACTTTATATCATGCCATCTCATTTTATTTTCCCGAGCGCAGGGGGAGAAAAAAAAATCACTTTTGTGCTGGGTGTTTGCAACAGGCCTGTTCACTGGATGGATCTCTGTTCAAGCACTTAGCGGTGTGGCTCTCTGTTGATCAAGCGCTCAGTTTGGAACTTCGGAGACAGAAATTTCACCTTACCTTTGCAGTCCTTTAACAGACACGTATTAAAAGGGGGAGGGAGGGTCTGATTCCCATCAGCTTAGCTCAAAGGGGGAGAAAAGACTAGCAGACTGAGAAAGAATAAGAGATCAGCAGATAAAAGTAAGTTAGGAACTTCAATCGCACTAGCATATTTTACTAGAGCTAGCTTTATTTTTTCTCTCTCTCTCTCTCCCCCCCATTTCTGCCCATTGTTTCCATTCAGAGATGTCCTCCTTCTACATTTCTCCACGCGTTAAAGCGTCCTTCTATTTAGATTCGATTAATCGAAAGCCCAGCTTCCCCCTGCTTGCCCCTTCTTCTCAAAGCTTTTAACTCTAATTTTACTCTGCTCCAAGTGAAAAATCCCCACGGGATCGGAGCAAACTTGTGCAAAAATAGTTAAACCAAGCATAGGTCCAAGAGGGTGGATGTGAGGGATCCTCCGCTTCCCCCCCCCCCCCGTGTTTCGATCTAGGCACACTCACACGCACTTTTAATAGTGGAAAGTTCAGTTCAAAAGTAACATTCGGGGAATCTATAAAAAGGAAGAGAGGGTCAGAAAAAGACCCAAAGAAAATAAATACTCAAAGGAAAAATGAAAACAGATTTCTGATTCTTTGGGGTGGGGTTGAATTAAGCATATTAATTGCACACAGATGTATATGATTCCCAGCTTGCCCAAGGATAACTTTACAGATTTATTTGCGTTTAAATTGTCTCCCAGTTAGTTTTAGAGACTTCACCCTCTCTTCTCAAATCTGGCCTCAGAATCTTTGAGCTTTCTGGCTGGCCTTCTGAGCTCAATCCATTGAGAAGTGGTGTTTTGATAATTATTATTATTATTTTAAAGCATGGTTGAAATCAACCTTATTGAATCCCAGCTGGATTCCCAGAAAGGAAAAGAGGAAGAATCGGGCCCAATTCTTTCTCTCTCTTTCCTGCTCTTGCTGCTGGTGGCTTTGAAGAACTTTATGAATAGGATCCAGCCCAAGATAGACGAGAAGAATCAACCACGACCTAAGCAAAAAAAGTGCTATGCTCCAAAGTAAAGACTAAACAAGTGTCTACAGGATCACTGCCCTCCTAAACCCAAGGACTGAGTAATTAGAACCCTGTTCCATTCTTGTACCTTGACTTCTGGGCAACATGGTTAGTTGTCTTGCGTCTCCCATTCAAAGCAATGAAATGTCCCTGTGTTGAACTGCAGACGCATGTTGACCTGGGTCCACTACTGCTTCTACTCCCAAAGGCCACCACCATCAGTGAGAAGGACCTCAACAACTTGAGCGCTAACAGCTACCACCTTCCACCCCTCCTTTCAAAGGGGAGATCTTCCTGACCTTCACGATTTCTTAGAATGAACGGGTGGCGGGGAGGGAACAATAAAATAAGTGACCATCTTTGAGGATGGGGAGCTCATTATTTCGTTGGCCAAGCCAACAGAAGCACCTATCAGGTCAGTTCGCCTCCACACACGCACTGTCAACCAAAATCAGCTCACAAGATTTATCCAAACCGGTGCTAACTTGCATCCCAAATGCTGTCCAACCTCCAGGCCTCCCTTCTCTTGCTAAATCTCCCACTAGTATCACATGTGGGGGTGGGGCGAGAAAGCAGGAGAGAAATCTGTGCATCTGTTTACATATGGGGGGGGGGAACTCATCCAGCAGCCTCAGAGTTTCCCTTCCCCCACCTCCAATATTAAAGAGAAAGGGGTGAAGCCCCTTTGAAATACCCAAGCGTTCTTGCGTGTCTACTTCTCACTCCACCTCGCTCGGGAGAAGCTCTCCCTCGAATTATGTCTTGAAATAACATTTTCTCCCCCTGCAATGTTTAATTTAAAAAGGAAGGGAGGGTGTAAGTGGCTTTGTTTGGATAATTAACTGTGCCCCAAGTAGAAAAACAGATGTGTTTGTTCAGTTAATCACAAGACACGTTGATTTTATATATATATAATTATTTATATTATTATTATTACTAGTACTACTACTACTACTACTATTATTATTAGATCTGTCTCAGCAGACCCCCTTCTCTTCCAGAGACAAATTCTGTTTGCCATTTCCCTTCCTACTAGAGAGGGCGTCGGGAAGAGGAAAGAGGAAGAATCTCTCTATCTATAAATATATAAAGTTTTAATGGCACATCTGACATATTAAATTAGGCAGTTTTACAATTGGGCCCGGCTGCGATGCTAACTGATTACAACCGCGTTATCAAAAGGGCAATACGATTTATAACTCGTCCGGGCACGAGCCCCGATGACAAACAATACCAGAAATCTGGTTTGTATTAGGACGGGGGTAATGGAGGGGGGGAGGGGAAGGATGCTGGTGAGATCTAAAGAGTTGCGATGAGGTTGCGCCTCATTTCATGGACCGTGGAGCTGTGTGCGAGAGGAAAAGAAAGGATGCCGTGGTCACAAAAAACAAAACAAAACCCAACAACAACAGGCCGAAGGCTCCTCCCTGCCTTGTCACCTTCTTTTTTAAGCAGAGGATTATTTACACTCCTGAGAAGGTTTGTTGATTCAAGAGGCCTCGCTTCACCTCTTCTCCATATTCGATTTAGAGACACCCCCACCCTGCAAGTGTTGGGTTTCATCTAACCCTTTCTGTAATGATTGAGGGGAGGGCGTGTGGGTGGGTAGGTGGAAGTATACCTCCCCGGCTTTTTTCTCTAAATCCCCCATCTTTAGCATCCTTCTTCCCAAAAAGCTTTTTTCTCCGGAGTAAGCCTCCACGATTAAAACCACAGAGTAAAATAATAATAATAATAATAATAATAATAATAATAATAATAATAATAATAATAATAAAGGTTAACACTTGTACCTGTTATATAATACTAGTCAATGTTTTTGTCATTTGGATGGACCGTGTTTTGTGTTTTTGAATAATAATAATTAAATGAAATGAAATTAAATACGCCTGGTCTTGATTTTGGAACCCTTGTTCTGGCAGACGCCGTTCTAATTTCTGGGGTTTGGGAGAGGAACTAGTCACACAGACACCCCCCGTCGGTTTTCCAAAAATCCAAATGTTTGGGAAGGTTTTAAAGAAAAGAAGAAGAAGAAAGGGAGTGAGGAACAGCAGCGAATCGACTCCTCTGCTTGGAAGCAGCCGCGGGGACTAAGCGTTTTTTAAAATGACCGCAACGAGGTAAAAATTTGCCATTAACTAGACAGCTCCGCAGCGGGGTGCCCGAGAAACCGAGGGGGGCAATGGGGAAGGAGGGATGTTCAGAACGCGCTTCCCTCTTTATGGCTGTTGTTGAGGGTACAAGAAAGCACCTCGTCCCGGATTTTAAGGCACACCGTGGCTACATCTCCTGATCCGACCCAGGCGAACTGGGAAGTAAATCCCATTGAATTCAATGGGGCCGACCTCCAGGAAAAGGGGCGCATTCCCGCAGCCTTGGCGGACCTTTAGCTTTCGTCAAGAAACCGCCTTTCCTTCTACAAAATCAGAGCTTGATCATGTGCACCTATATGTACCTAATAAGTGTGCGCGCCTGGTATTAAAATCTCCGCGCAACGTTAAACCTTTAAAACCGCCCGGGCGGAGGATGCTCAGAAGTACCTCGCACGCCCTCCTTTCAATGAAGACCCGCAACCTCTTTGCCGGCAAACCCACCCTAATTTTTATTTCCTTTTTTTTTTTTCCGTGTGGGGGGGGGGGGAGACCACAAACACACAGCATCTGTGCGAACCACCTAGAATTTGAATCCGGAAAGAGGGGTGCTTTTTGCGGAATGCGATGCCAGGGAATTTAGATTGGGAAGTTCGACCATAGCAAGCGGGGAAAACAAGAAGAACTCTTTTTTTTCAGACGACCAGCCGCTCTCCTTGAGATAGGAGTGTCTTTGCTCACGACTGTCGGCCTCCCCAAAAACCCAACACGAAGAGACCACCGCACGCCCCATCTCTCTTATACACTCACAAGAACTCTATATCAAGACGCTTCTGACAAAGGCTACAGGAAAATCAATCAACCTGATGCTTAATATATACCTATATATTATTTTTAATATATTTATATAACAATAAAATAAAATAAAAATAAACCACAGACACCCTCCCTGTACATCTGGGTGCGAGTTGATTTAGGGGAAGGAAAATGTGCCGTTTCCTTCAATGAGTTCCCAAACCCTCTCCCCCTTCCAGTCCTGGCACCAGACTTTCCCACGACCCACCATAAAAACTCCTTCCTCCACCGATGACACATTTTAGGTGGGTGACTGTGTGGCTCAGAACCCCACCCCCTCCAAAAAAATAAAATAAATGTTCACGATATATTACTTTTTCCAATGAATAGGATTACCAATGTGATCGGCGACACTGCTCAGCAAACGCCTTTAAACCCTACCTCCCTATCTATCTATTCTTTTAAAAAAGAAGGATTAGAACAGCGGTGGTAAGTTCCAGCCTCCGACCTACAACTCAGCTACGCCGGAGGCTTCGGACGCTGGGGTCTATGGCAGACCCCGCTTGACCATCATCCTCGCGTTCCTCACTCCATAACCCACCCTCCCCACGGATCTGCCTGGATTTCTGTGCTGGGAGTTTTCGGAGATTTATCTGCTACTTGGCTGCAGCTTCATGGCAGCGATGCGTAGCTATATTTGAATGCCTGCCTAGTGGGGCGCCTGGTTTAAACGCTACTCCCTCCGCCGCCCCCCTTGTGTGTCTTATTAGGACGACGGGGAGAAAGTTCTCACTTCCCCTCACCGTGCGTGCGTTGCCTTTCGCCTCTGGGTTCCCTTAGCAGGACTCTTCCTCCTTCTCTCTCTGCAAGGCACTTCTGACAGACGCCATGTTGGCTGAGTTACTAGGACCCAGCCGCTTCAAGGCGTTACTTTCACACGCTTCATCTTCACAGCCCCACCGGGGTCCTTTTTTTTTTCCCCCTTAGCCCACCTCTCCCACCCACCCACAAAGCGAACTTGGGACGGATCCACACCTCAAGAAGGACGATCTCCTGCTTTCCCAGTAATTGGAGGTGGAGGCGGAAAGTGGGGGGGGGGGGGGAGAGAGAGAGAAGAAGAATAAGAAGAAGCCGAAGCGCGATCTAGCGCCAGGCAAGCGAGAGTAAAAGCAATCGGCAGGACGTGTCGCCTTTTAAACTCCGATGTGAGTGTGCGTGCCTGCGTGTGTTGTTTCAAGCGCCGCTCTGCTTGGCGATTCTCGCCGCGTGCGCTCTTCAGGCAGGCTGGGCCCCCCGAACCCTTTGTTTTAACTTTCCAGATAAAATTTCCCTCGGCCCCCAGGTCTTCTCACTCCTCCTCGCCTTGGAGCCGGGAGGAAAGCTAATTGCTCGGCTGGAGGGCCAAGGGGTAGAGGGAAAGCGAGCGGTAGGTGTGGGTGTGTGAAAGAGAGGCAGAGCGAGACCCACAGCGAGAGGAAAGGCTGGCTTGAAAGATGGCTTCGATAATAAGTTTAAAAAAGAACCCCCTCTCTGCCGCTGCTTTCTTTCCTCTTTCTTTTTTTTTAAAAGGAGACTCACTTCAGTAATTTTGCTTACAACCCCGGCATCGGGGCTGGAAAGAGGAAGGGGAGGATTTTTTTTAAAAAAAGAGGATTTAAAAAAAATCCCTTTCTCAAAGGAAGAGGGTGGGAGAGATCGAGAAGCTTCAAGAGAAAGAGTTACCCCTATTTAGCAGCTTCTTAGAAAGCTCTAGTCAATTTCACATAGAACTACGTCGGGGGAGTCCCGGCCCACCTCCTTTGTCCAGGTCAATTGCTCCAGGGATCTCTTTTGTTCTAACTCAGCAGGCAAAGAAAAACTTTCCTTAAATGCCATAAACTCACACCTATTTCTCCAGGCTTCTAAACAAGTCCACCTCGAAGTCGTGACAGAGCTACACCTATCCATCTCTAGGCCTAATGGAAGGTATGGAGGAGGAGAAGGAAGGCCCCTTGGGGGAAGGGAAAAATCGGGTGAATGTGGAACCCTTTTACATTTACAAGATTCCTTCCCCCCTCCCCACCCCTTTGTCACCATCATTTCTTCAGCTCAGTCTTGACTAGCAACAGTGTGGCTGGGAGACATCACTGTCAAGAGAGACAGGTACAAAGCCACAACCCAAACAGTCATCAAGGACCCAGAAAGCTAAATGAAAGCAAACGAAGTTGGGGTGGGAGATATTGCAGGTAAACTGTGATATGCAAGGAAGACATTTGTAACAAATGATTGAGAATAAGCTAAGGCTCACGACAAAACCAGCAAAGAGGCTTCTAACATAAAGAAAGGTCACTCTCCCATTCCACCTTGGGAGGCAAACAGAACAACAGAAATATTACCCTAACCTGAAGCTGCTCTTTCCCCTAAGTAGTAAGTGACTTTATCTCCCTGTGTGTGTGTTTTCTCCCAGTTCAAAGAAAAACCTTGGCAACCACTCAAGTACAGAACAAGATTTTAAAAAATAAAATAAAAATGAATAGTTGAAATGAAAATGAAAAGATCTGCTTCATAAATGCATCTAACCAAAGCAAAGATCAGTCCCATATATGCATCTGGAGGCAAACAGATGCTAAGGACTAATTCTGATTTAAATATCTGGGGACTGAGTTTAGGAAAAGAGGTTGGGGGAAAGTCTGATGGATGAGGGCTGTGGAGTCTTCTGCAAGCCTCAACATTCACCGAACAACCTAGATTCACATCCTGGATGGTGCCATATGGAATGCTGGAAGAGCCAGTCTAGCACTAGAATGCATTGCTAGGCATGTTTACTTTGAAGGAGATTCCATGGATTTCAATGGGGCTTACTCCCTAGTCAGTGTAGAGAGGATTGCACCCTAAAGCAGGGTACATTTGGTGCAGGTGTAGGAGGAATCCTGTTGAAATATATACTACCTACTGCTGAGTAATGCTGGGTTTCAATCAGAATGTAGGACACAGCCACAAAGTTAGATCCCTGTCTGACACATACTTTCTCTTCTGGTCCAAAGGAACAAAGGTCTCCATAAAGGGGGCAGGGGAAGAATATAAGGTATGGAAATCTATGTCTCAGATGGCAGAGATCAAATCCAAGATTATCCCCGTAGAAGGAAAAATCACTGAGAACTGACTTACATTGACAAAAACACAACTTTGCTCCATCCGGGCTGTAGGATAAAAAATATATCTGTAAAATCCATAGTGATCCTAATACTGTGTTATCCCCCTCCCCCTTGCAGCATTACAGTTCTTAGGAAGGCAGTTAAGGGTGACAGAAACAACAGGCCATCTCTCATCTTACCACTCACTCCCTGCAGCCAATTTATTTGTAATTAACCAGAGGGTAAGAGGAAAGGGGAGTTTGCCATCTCAGGTTGCAATCCTGTGTCCACTGTACACCCTCTGTGAAATTTACTTCCGAGCAAACAAGCTAAGGGATTGGATAAGGGATGTCCTCAAGCTACTGATAAAACCTGAAGGTGGAACTCAGCTGCCCACCTTGAAAGCACAGCACTACCACCAGCTTTGATTCTACAGGCATAAGGAGCTAAACCTTCTAGACTGCACATGAATTCTCTGCAAGAACTCTTTCTCACCAGTAATCAAAAACTTTTAAGAGAAGAAGACACAGATCATATCATTCCCTCTTCCCCCCTATTTAGGAGATCCATACAAGTTGTCAGATATCAAATAATATTTTAATTTCTGAATACTTTCAATTTTTCCTTGGAATATAACACACAAAGACTGGACCAAACAGTTTTCAGTTATTATAACTTTTACAGTATACAGAAATGTTGCACTTAAAAAAAAAACCTTCAGCTTTTTTCTTTAAAACACAAAAACTGTAAACTCTAAGTTACTGAATCAACCACATTATCTATAAGTGCCAACAGTAGTGTTATTTTTTTTTGTCATGCTGAATTCAATGGTTTTTTTCTTTTTTCTTTAAAAAAAGGGAAAATATCAACAAGTATTATAATACAAAGAGCTTGCAAATATACAAACAGATAGAGGAACTCGGTAACAATTCAGGACGACTAGGCGGAATCCAATTTCATTCAAATTACAAAAAAAGTTCACTTCGTGATGATTCTCTGTGTGTGGTTGTGTGTGTGTGTGTTTCCATCATAACTGTGTTGTGTCTTAGACACAAGTCTATCTCCCTCCAAGAAATACCCATTCCCTTCCAAAATCCATATCTTGTCTTTAAAATATATATATATAAAAAAAACCTAGTCAAGGGTGGGTGGGCTGTGGGGGGGTAGTCGTGGTTCTCTTTTGGGCAGATCTGTATAATTATAGCTGTAATAGCTTGGAGCTAAATTTTGATGGACTGGTTTTTAAGTGCGCTTCCAACTTTTCTATTATGGGGGATTTTTTTTTCCTTTTGCCTTCATTTCATAAACTTCCTAGAACAGTTTTAATTCTTTCAGAACATATATTTTTTTTAAAGGATACACAGTTTTAAAAAAAAAGAAAAAAAGAAATGAAGCCAAGATTATATCAAAATTATTATAGAACCACAGAATAAACTGGTTTGAAACCAGGAAAGAAATAATTAAAAAAAAAAAAAAAAACACAACCCGAAACAAAACCCTATAGGTACACAGACAATGTATGACAAATTAATAATTTGGAAAAGAGAGAGAGAAGCGAAGAGAAAACTTCTTTCCTTTCTGCTAATTTTCTCCAGGTTGTCTCTAAATGCATTTTCAGGGAGAGATTGTGTTTCAAAGACAAACCCCCACCCACCCCCACAACAAAAAGGGGGGAAAAAGAAAAAAAACCTTTTTCTTTTTTTTCTTTTTTTTCTAAACAATGAGACAGAGAAAGAGATTAAGAGGAGAGAAAAAGAGAGAAGTAACAACTTCTGAACAACGAGGGAATTCGTAATGCATTTTGTAAAAAGTTCATTTAAGAAGTCTCTCTCTTTTTTTAAAATTCATAGTCCATTCAAATTATTCTCTCTTCTTTTAGTCACGCTGTAACATCCTCGACAAGCTGAAGGACATTTAAAAAACCGCCAGACCCCAAATGTCACTCGCAAATCCACTGTTCCATTTTTTCCCATTTTTTCCCCCAAACTCTCTGATTTGTGGGGGGGGGGTGTGGTTTTTTTTTTTTTTTGCTCCCCTCTCTCCAACATCTCTTGGGGTTTGTTTTTTTTTCTCTTTATTGAATGGCCATATAAGGCCAGTTAAAACTGCTTCCAGACAGTAACATATCCCTGATCAGGGTTTCTATGGGGGTTTTACCTACCAAACGGACGAAAAACAACTGCTCTATGACTGAGGAAGAGACGGTGCGAAGGGAGGGAAGGCGTAGCAACAGTTTGCCAAAGCGCGTGGGTTGGTTCGGGTATTGACTTCTCACGTACTCTTCCAAAGCGCACTGGGACTTCTCTTGTAAACTTTCAACATGTGCTACGTCGGACAGACCACACGCATCTAGGAGAGAGCAGATCGCAGAGAAAGAAGGAAAAGAGAGGGAGAAGGGGGACAGGAAAAGGGCAGTCAGTATCAACATCAAACCAGTCATAAGTTCTCCCTTGCAGAATCCACACACGGTAGGCACCCCTCCCACACTTCTGCCACAGTTAAGGCAAGTTTTTAAGTTGAAATATTAAACAGAGTAACATAAACGAGTCTTCTTGAAATCAGTGAGTTTTCGTTCCTAGTCAATTGGGTTAGGATTCAGGCCTTGGGGCCAGAATCATGAGCGTACATCTATCAATCTCTTCTCTCCTTCCTTCAATTTTACACAGCTTAGCTTGGAAGTCTAACACACACACACACACACACACACATCCCAATTCAAGGCATCTGAAGACCTGTGAGGCCTAAGGACCTCATCCAGTCCAAGTTCAATGGTCCAAAAGCACTGCATGGGAGAGAAAAGGAAAAATGTCGCCCCCAGGCACAACTTGTGCCCAAAGGAGTGGGCCCCGTTGAACTGGGGCAGGACTTGCTTCAGAGAAAACCATAATTTGGACCATCCTCTGCTGTTCTGAACTTCAAGGGGAGATAGCTAAGCATGTGCTGAAACCCAACAAAGTGTCTCTTCCCCCAGACTCCTTGTAGCCAGAGTTCTAGCCTTAAGCATCAGAGGTGGGCATCCTTTTTAACATTCACCTCTCTCACCGTCCCTGCATTTTACTTTGCATTGAGACTATAGGGGTGTCTTTGGAGGGAGGGAGGGAGGGAGGGAGAGAGTGAGCAAGAAAAAACACTGTCTTCCCCTAAAACACATTAATGGGGGTGTGTGGAATATAGATGTGTAGGGTTTAATCAAAAAGGCCAAGAAAGAAAGAAAGAAAGAAAGAAAGAAAGAAAGAAAGAAAGAAAGAAAGAACCCACACACGTTCAAATACTGGCTCAGAACGGGATAATGGAGTCCAGCACCCAAAAAGCGATTCCACCCTAAAGGAGACACCGCATTTTCGCTCAGTCTTTGAAAGCGATTTAAGTGGTCCTTTAAAACTGATCTTGTCAGTTTAGTCTATTGAAGGGCAGCCAAGCAAAGGCTGATCTCTCTCTTCATTAGAGCTGTTTCTCTCCCCCCCCCCTTCCCTCTCTCCCAATCTCTTTCTTTCCTTCTTCTTTTCTTTCCAATCGTAGATACACACTTTTTAAAAAAAATATATCCCCCAAATTAGAGGGGGAGGTGCATTTATTTACTTTTTTTTTTTTTTAAATTACATATGGCATACTTGCATCTTGCATATTCTCTATATTTTTGGTCCTAAGTCTGATAGGTTGAAATACAATGAGGTCCCTTTTAATCAGAAGCTGCGTTTCCTCAGGTTGTGACCTTAGCTGCCTGGGCAAAGTACTAACACATGCATAGTTTGAAAAGCCATTAGAATCCAGATATAGATTCTATAGAAAGCTACAGAAAATTGTATATGATGAAGCTCGGTGCATTTTAAATACATGCCGGCCACAGAGGTGTTGGGGTGTCTTAAGTGGCAGAGTCCCCGCATCATTTCCCCCGTCCAATGTTTTATAACCCCACAAAATCAGATAACAGAAACCTTTATCTAAGCTGGGAAGGCAATTTACATACAGAGATACATTTTGCAAACAATCATAAATTTCACACTTGACACAACAGCGGTGAAGTGTTTCCTGGAAAAAGGTAATAATATTAATAACACGCTTTGGAAAGATAATAACAATAATGTTGAGGATCATCTCTTTGAAACGAAGGCTTTGAGGTTGCTAGATCGGCCTTCCAAAGCTGGAGATGATTGTTAACAAGGAAGAAACACCTCCTTAAAATAAAACACATGCAGCCGCAACCCCACCCCCAGTATTGTCTTTGATGATCGATCACTTTTGGAGTCCAAGTAATTTAGGTGGGGAGCGAATATTTTGGGCAGAGGGAGGGGTGTAACTCTGGAAAGCAATAATATATAAAAGGAAGCTCCGGTCATGACCTACATTTTGGACAAAGTCCAGAGAAGCACTTGCATACTCTAGCTCTCCTTTAATCCAAGAAGACGTGGATTGTAACTCCTATTTTCCTACATAAACTACAATTTGCTCAGCTTATTTTCTGATATCAAGGGCTTCAAAACAAACATATATTCCATCTTTTTTTTATAAAATATATATATTCCAATGAGTAATTATTGCACATTGTCCACCTGCACTGATATCCTCACAACAAGGAAGCTGTTTCGTTACTTTTAAAAAAAATATTAACAGCCATGTATACATTTTCAGATATAGGTATTATTAATTTAAATTCAGCTGAGTGTTTATATTACATTTCCGACAAGCGGCAAGAGAAATCCATGATATTTACGTGGTTCCAAGGGGCCAGTTCTTTCAGTTAGTGATCTGACCCGGTGAAAGATAATTTTTAAAAAAACACACAAAACCAAAAACAAGACAGATAGTTTGAAATTATTTTGCCTCCAGAGTTAATATCAGATATATTACTCACCCAGGTTGAACTACAGCTAATTAGATTTCATCATGCATTCCATTATTGTTTTATAACTGTAGTGCTATTTATATGCAGCAGAAAGTTGGCACAGAAATATGTACTCTCTCCCTCTCTGCACCTTTGATTGTTTAAG
Organism: Intellagama lesueurii; assembly: GCA_037013535.1. Lineage (NCBI taxonomy): Eukaryota > Metazoa > Chordata > Lepidosauria > Squamata > Agamidae > Intellagama > Intellagama lesueurii. The sequence continues at coordinate 8,022,158 of JBAJHW010000011.1, forward strand.
CGACACTTTCGCCTGCTTTTAGTACTTTTTTAAAGGAGAGAAAGAAAGAACCTAGAATTTTGTGGTTCCTGAATTAGAGCTGGTAACTCTGCTTTCAGTCCCAGCCTCTTGTTGGTATTATTGATGACTCCCAGCTCCTCCTGGTCTGAGGAGCAGGAGTTTAAGGAGTAGTCACTCAGATTCTAAAACCACAGTGTTTTTGTTTTGCTTTTGGTTTAAGATCCTGACGCCCCGGCTAAGGCAAGTACAAAATCTACTTTAAGTTTCCTGACCAACTGGTAGAAGGCCGCCAGCTGCTATGGGAAAGCATTTATTCACCTTCACCTTGTCCAGAACCTGAGCGATAAGATTATAGGGGAAATCTAGCTATACACAACTCTCTTTATCTCCATGAAGTATGACTTAATTTTAGACACTTCCCTGCTCCTTTCTGTCCTGGACTAATAATTCCACTCTTTCTTTTAAAATTACAATTCATTTTCATTCTCTTTTAAACCAGATCCTAACTTACTGTAGCAATTTATCCAACCTTAACACTGTAATTATCAACGCCAGGATTCTGCTCTATGGAATATCAACACTGCAATCCTGTCCGTGATTACTCCTAAGTAAGCCTCTTTTGAGTTCAAGCGAGACTGAAGTTAAATGCACCTAGGATCAGAGCCCTGAGGAAATTCTCATGGCCCACCAAAGAGTGTTCTGGGGGACTGAATAAACAAGCTATTCAGACCATATTAATATGGAAGGCAGATTACTATCTCAAGACTTCTCCACCTCTCTTATTCTCTCTCCTCTTGGCAATGAGGAAAGATTTTCCAAAACTTTAGCCTTAGGCACAAGAAAGTGGCCCGGGATAAACCAGGGTTTACTTCTGAGAAAAGGTGCATGCCATAGGGATGAAGGAGCCAGTCTGCCTGCTTTCTCCTACCCCAAAGACAAATGCAGCCACGGCACAACAACAACACAACCCTCCATACAAACACGCACCCAAACTCTTCCCTGTTTCTTTGGTGGCTTCCCATGTTTGATCACCCCTGGCCTTCCTGCGGTCTCCTTGGCCGCTGGCCCACCCACCCCTGGTTCCTACTACTCCCCTCCCCGAAGGCGACTGACCTGAGGTGAAGAGGACGATGGCCTTCAAGCAGCTATATTCCGCCGAATCCACGTGTAAGGCCTTAAGTTTCTCGACCTGCTCTTGGAAGATCCGTATGTGGTCCATAAAAGCTACGACGCGGTCGGCGGACATGGGCGAGGCGTGGAGGCCGGCGGCGGCCAGCAGCGGGGCAACGTGGAGGGGCATGGAGCACTGAGCCGCGTTGAGGACAAACAACTCACTCCAGGTTAGCCTCAGCAGGGCCACCTGGTCAGTGATCTGGAGGTCGGGGAAAAAGGGGATATTCCGGGCCCACTCGACGGCGCTGAAAAGCATGCGGGCGGCCAACTCGCAAATGTTCTCGATGCCCATAATGTTGTTCGGTTGCATGCACTGGCTGCCGAAGCGGGAGGTCGGGTAAGGCTCTGCCCTCAGCAACAGCGAGATATATCCCGAGAGATAGGAATGGCAGTTCAAGGGGTCTCCGTTGGTTAAGGCGAACTGGCCGTGCGTCGGCTGTGTGGGTGGCATTCTGCCCCTCTGGACGGCTGCAGTAAATAAGGAAGAAACTACAGCAATTAATACCTGCATTGCGAAGGAAGGCGATCGCTGGGGCTGGGGAGCAGGGTTGGGGGCTCTAGCACTTCTCCCTTGCCCTGCCTGGCCTGCTGGCACCGTCAGGCGAGGGTCGCTTTGGCTGAGTGGCCCAGGCAGCAATTCAAGCCCGAGGACGCCGCGGGGATGGGGGGGGGGTCGTAGATGGGCTGGGGGACATCTCAAGACACTCATATATGTTTTTGTTGCCTGGGGAGGGGAAAGGGGACATGAGAGGCAAGGGGGACGGAGGGGGGGGGGCTCGAAGGGTCATCAAGGAGGGGGAGGAGGAGGGAAAACCCCCACAGGCTGTCGCAGGCCACCCCCTCCGTCCCAACGCGAGGGCACCCCGACCCTCCTGCGCCTGTGTTTTTGACCTTAAAGCCAATCCCCTTCCGAGAAGGGCCAGATCCTTCTCTCCTTCTGGCTAGGTCTGTGCGGGCATGGAAAGAAGAGGGGACGTGGGGGCAAAAACCATCGGAAGGGTGGACCGAGAAGGTGGGCAAAGTCATAGGCAGGAATGGGCCCCCCCCCTCGCTCGCCAAAGAATTAAGAGACTCAGAAAGCAACCCACCACCAGCAAGCTGTGCTAGAAACGCGCTCCCTTAAACCGCCCTAAGAACTCCCCCCTTCTGATTTATTCAAAACCTCTTCTTTCCTACATCGGCCCCATCAATATATATATAAATAAATACATATATATAATTTACATATCTGTACCAGGCAAAAGTAGGCACGAGCCTGTCCCAGGTTCCCAAGGCCTTGCCCTTAAAAGCAGGGCCACGGGTGCTTTGTTTTATGAAGCCAAAGCGAGACGAGCGACATGATTCCCCAGCCTCATTCTCTCTCTCTCTCTCTCTGCATGCATGTATGTGTGAATGAACGTATGTCGACAGGGTGAGTTCCATTGTTAGATTTCTAGGCCATTAGGTTGGAGAGGGGGGCGCGCGCGGCGGAGAGCGTTGTAAAGCCCCCGGATCGGCTGGCTTTTTCCTTCCTTTCTATCTTTTCTTTCTTTCTTTTCTTTTTTTCTGGAAAGCGGGCCTTTCCTTTCGGCTGCATAAATGTACCAGAGGAAGAGAGAACAAGGAAAGAGACACGGAGCCGGGAGCCGCCGGGGAGGGGAAAATAAGCCGAGCTAGGGGGAGAAAAGGAGACCTCTGGGGCGCCGGATCTGGCCCCCCGTGCGGCCCAAAGGGAGAGACGCGGAGCGTTGCGGGGAAGCGGAGGCGAGACGCCCCCCGAACGGCCCAGCCGTAATCCGGACACCGGCGGCGGCGAGGAAAGGAGAGGCGCGCCGCGCCGCGAGGAAGTCGAAGGCCGGCCTTGCTTTCGCTCGCAGACTTCCAGCGCGGAGCTCCATCTTTGCTCCGGCCAAACCATCTCCCTCTGGGGCGAACCAGCTCCTAATTTTTCTTTCCTTCCGGTCTTCCCAAACCTCCTCTCCCTCTTTCCCACCCTCCCCACCTCTGCAAGGAGGGGGGCGATCATCATCAGAACAACAAGAATAATAAGCAGAGTCGCAGGGAAAGGGAAAGCACGATGATCGTTTGCCTCCAGAGCCGAAAAGGACGGCCAGAGACAGAGGGGGGGGGGAGAAAGGGGGGAAAGGAAGGACGAGCTTTTTTTAATTCTTCTTCCCCTTCGTCCTGGACAGGAATTTTAAAATCATATAAACCTAGGAGACGGAAAAGTCCGGTGGAATTCCGGAGGGAAAGACCCGGCCGGAGGCCTCTTTGGCCAACGGATTCCTCGATCGATTTATGTATTTATGATGATTGTTCGCGGGTGCAGGGAAGGAGAGGAAGGCGAGAGAAGTTTACAGAGCCTTGAGTCCGAGGTTAGCTTGCTTTCTGGAAATAAATGGGGGAGGGAGGCTCTTCAATGAATACATGTTTTTGGGGCTGCGAAGAAAGCTCTCCTTCCCCTTCCAAAAAATCTGCCTTTCTCCGCTGTCGGTGACCTTCCCCCCCCCCTTTTTTAAAAAAATCAGGATCTCATCCGGTCCTTCCCAAGGCACGACCCGAATCGTGCACGGGTGGGAGAGAGAGGCAGCTGCCTCTCTCTACGTGTGTGTGTATGTTTGGGAAAGGAGGTGGGTGGGAAATGGAAACTCGCTTCTCTTAGGGTTTTCCGTGGCTTGTCCGGAAACTGATCGAGCACCCCAAAACACACAGCAGATGCTTGGAGTGGCTCTCTTCAATTCCTCGAATTGCTCCCAAGAAGAAGTGACAACCCAGGCACATGCATGGCAATAGATGAAAAGAAAGGAAAAAGGAGGAAAAGAAAAGAAAACCAGAGGAGGAAAAAAAGTACACAAGAAGCATCGCTATTTCTGTTACAGAAAACGCTGCTCTTGCTTGCTTGCTTTCTAAAAAGAGAGATATTCTACTCGTCCGCCTGACACAGTGCCGGCTGAAGTTTACACCGGCAGGCAAATCCGACCGTTCCTCCACCCCCTCCTGCTCTTACCCCAGTCCCGTCTCGTTCCCTTCTCTCCACCTTCAACCCCCTCCCCACCTTCTCTCTCCCCCCCCCCCCGGTGATGAGAAGTGGAAAACAAATGAAATTCCAATACCTTCCCGTCTCATGCCAACCTTGAGGCATTTTTTGAGCCGACAGTATTGGCACTGGTTGCGGTGGTGCTGGTCAATGGGGCAGTTCCGGTTGGCGCGGCACGTGTAGCTCAGGTTCCTGCGGACGCTGCGCTTGAAGAAACTCTTGCAGCCTTCACACGTGAACTGCCCGTAGTGCTTGCCGCTGGATTTGTCCCCGCACACCACGCACTCGATGTGTTGCTGCTGCTGCTGCTTGTCGCCTTGGCTCGCCTGGCTGCCCTGGTTGTTCTGAGCCGGCGTGCTGGGGGGTCCCCCTTGGCCCGGCGTCTGAGGGGTGTGTGGGGCGCCCGTCGGGGGGCCCGGCACGGGAGGGGCTTGCGAGGGCTGCGTTCCTTGCGGGCCGGCCACCTCGTCCTGCGGGTCTCGCCACGCGCCAACTACCATTGCCATATCTAAGGGACACCTTGGCCAAACCGCTCGCCCCCCCGTCGCTTGCGGTCGCTCCCCGGATCCGCTGCCTCCGACGGCGGCGCCCGCGGCTGCCCGGCTGCCGGCCGGCCTGGAGAGGTGGCTGGATCTCCCGAGCCAAGACCGGCCACTTTGCAGTCGCTTTTCTTTTCTTTTCTTTTAATTCCTCTTCCCTGCTTTCTCTCTCTCTCTCCCCCAGTTCGTGCTGGCCGCCGTTCTTCCTTTCCTTTTTCGCTTCTTCCTTAATTCTCCCTCGAAGTTGCCGGGTGGCGTGGAGTATATATTTCTCTTTTTTTTTCCCCCGCTGGTCCTTTCTTTTTAATTTAATTTAATGTCCTTATTGCGGGGCTGTTGTGGTTCTGGCTTTTGTTTTGTTTTGTTTCCCCCTCGTCCTTTCCTTAATAATTTCTCCCCCCCCCCACCCGATGCTCAGCAGGGTGGACCAAATGGTCGATAAGGCAGGGACGCCCAGAAAAAACACACACCGAAGTGGGTGGGGGAAAAAAAGAGAGGAGAAGAAAAGAAAAGAGGGGGAAAGAAGAAGAAGAAGGAGAGAGAAAAAGAAAAGAAAGAAAAAGAAGGAGAAAGAAGGGGACCGAGGGACAGGATTGAAGAAGAGGCAGGTTCGAGGCGATTGTCTGGTAGCAAAAGAGGAAGAAAAGTAAAAATACAAAAGAGGGTGGTTGAGGGGAGGGAAGGAAAGAAAGAAAGAAGAAAGAGAGAGAGAGAGAGAGAGAGAGAGAGAGAGAGAGAGGCGATTCCCTTCAAAGGTCTCCCCCTCCCTCTCTCTCTTGGAGCCGACCGGAGTTGCAGGAGGAGATGCTGGCGGTGTCGGTGTCGGTGTCTGGGGGCCAGATCCAGAAAAGCCCGCAGTCAGCCATTCAGAAAAGCCATCGAACGGGCGACGGGGGAGAGAGAGAGAGCTGGCAGCACCTCGGACAGGCGGTAGCCGGCGAGCCCTGCAAGATCCCACGCTCAGCACGGCGCTCCGGAGGAGGAGGAGGACGGCGAGGAGGAGGAGAAGGAGACGGCGAGTCCCGGCCTTTCGCGCTGCTGCTGCCGCCGCCGCCGCCGCCGCTCTTGCTGCAGCTCGTGGTGGTGCCGTTGCCGGTTGTGCTGGGATCGGATGCCCCGCTCGGAGTTTGGCGAAGCTGTAGAAACATCAACCGAGGGAGAGGAAAAAAAGGGGGGGGGAGGAGGAGGAGGAGGAGAGCGCGCGGAGGGGCGGGCGTGTGTGTGGGGGGGGAACAGCCAAACAAAAACCACACACACGCGCGCGCAGACACACACACACACACACGCACACGAAATAGAAAGCGGGTCCCTCGGTTGTGTCCTCTTTTTTTTTTTCTTCCCCCCCTCCCCCTCGGCTCGGCTCCGTCCTCTCTCTCCGCGTGCCTGAGCCTCGCCTTCTTCCTTTCCTGTCGTCGTCCGCAGCTCTCGCTCGCCCGCTTCCCTTGTCTTCTTTTCTTTTACGTCTTCTTCGCCTCTCTTTCTTTCTCGCTCGCTCTCGTTTCCCCTCCTCCTCCTCCTCCTCCTCCTCCTGCTCGGTTCGCGGCTGCGGCTCCCCGGGCTTTCCTCCTCCTCCTCCTCCTCCTCCTCGTCGTCCTTTGCCTGCTGTTGCTGCCGCCGCCGCCGCCGCCGCCGCCGCTTGCCCGCGCCTTATGCAGCTCCTGGTTCTTTCGCAAGTGGGTCCCTTTAGCAAAGCTGCTTCCTCGCACAACACATGGGGCGATAAGGGGAGGAGAAGAGGAGGGGGGGTGGGTTTAGGGGAAAGGGGGGGAGGCGGCGGCGGCGGCGGCGCTGGAGGAGGTGGGTGGATAGATGGGTGGGGGGGGAGGGAGGGAGAGCGAGCGAGAGAGAGAGAGAGAGATCGAGATCGGGGGCAACCAGAGTGAACTATCCCCAAGCTAAGAGCCCCCCCCCCCTTTTACCCCCCACTCAGAGGAGATGATTAAAAAGGATCGGGAGAGGAGGAGGGGGAGGTAAGGCGAGGAGGGGTGCTGGGTGTTGGGGGAGCCGAGGAAAAAAAAAATTAATAATAAATATATATATATTTTAAAAAAACCACCCCCCCCACACACACACCAGGATTTTGCATGCATGCAAAAGTGGGGTCTTCAGGAGGGAGGGAAGAGATTGCAAGGAACAGGAGGGAGGGAGGGCGATTTTGCACAGGCACCGAGACGGGGAGGGGGGGGGGAAGAGAGAGGGGGGGAAAAAAGAAGAAAGAATGAAGAGGGGGGGGAAGGAAGGGGGGGAAAAAAAGCAAAACAAAAAGGGAAAGGGGGGAGGGGTGCCCCAAAGAAGAGAAAAGAGAGAAGGGGGTAAGAAGAAAGGAGGGAAGGAGGGAGGGGGGGTGGCTGGAGGGAGGAAAAGCAGCCTCCAGTGATCAAATATGCTAAGGAGGAGGAGGAGGAGGAGGAGGAAGGCGCAAGGGGGGGAGCTTGGAAGGAGTGAATGCGATTTATAGGAGGAAAGGCTTGGCGAGAGCGGCGAGCGCTTTCTCCGCTCGCTGCTCACCCAGCTCTCTATATAGTGAACTTTGACACGACGGCTGCAACTTAGCACACGTTGCCATGGCGACCGCTCGCCTTATAAGGCAAGAGGCTGCCTTTGACTGGTCAAAAGCTCCCGGACCTCCCCTCGCCCCTCATTGGGCAGTTCAGCCTTGTGCACGGCGGCGGCGGTGGCTGGAGCCAGAGGAGTCCGCGCCGGTCCTAAAACGAGCTCTGTTTCTTCTTCCCTTCTTTTACCCCCCCCACTGCCTCCCCCCCTCTTCTGCCCCCCTTCATTTTTATTTTTTTAAAAAGACCTCCTTTCTATCAATCTTCCCGCGGCATCCCCCCCTCCCCGGTTCTTGTTCTTCTTCTTTCTTCCTCTTCCTCGCCCTCCCTCCCTCTTTCTTTTAACCCAGCTTTGAAACTCAGAGCAACAAAAGTAAGCTAAGGTTGGGGGAGGCGTTGCCTTTATTTTTTTTATTTTTATTTTTTAAAAATGTACTTATTCTAATTGTTTTATTTACGACGACGGCTTTTTCCCCTTCCCGTCCCCTTTGAGAAAGGAATCTTAGTTTAGTACTTGGGTGTTGTGGTGTGAATCTGTGCGCGCACGTGTAAATGCATAGAGCCGGGTGTGTGTTTTTTTTGGGGGGGAAGGACAAGAGAGAAGGGGAACCCCCCTATTTGTTTGTTTTAAAGCAAGGATGCTGTGCAGTTCTTGGTGAGAAAAGGGATTTTCTGAACTCTTTCCTGGCTGTCCTGATGGTGCGTTTGCCCGATCTACCACTGTTACTCAAGTTGTTGGTGGCTAAGTACTCTGTTATGATGCTGAGGTGGAAGGGTAATCTCATCTGAGAAGCAGTGGCCTGAGAGGGGTTTGTAGCAACCTAGGCTTCCATAAGTAGCCACGCTCAATATTTTACACACTGCCAATGTGCGGACACCAAAAGGTGTCCCATGTCCAGTGAAGTGCTACAGGTATATATATATATACAGGCGCTGAACTTTTAATTGCCAGACAACCGGCTCAATTCTTACAGGATTTGAGATTTATTTATTTATTATTATTATTTAAAAAAAGATAAGCACTCCTCACCTTAACAGAAAGAAGCAAGCAAAAGACCTTCTCACCTGGTCACACTGATCTTGTAGCTACAAGCCCTGGGAAGGCTAACTTTGCTCCCACGGTTTAATGTGGCTGTGCGTGAACAGGGCAGTTAAAATTGGATTCTTAAGGCGCAAACGAGTTCTGTTGCTGGATAAGAAAGTCTCACGCTTACTCTGGGGAAGGCTGGTGCTACGGCTAGGGTTTCAGATGCGCTGAGGGCTCTTTTGAAGGCTGCCTGACACATACATTACATAGACATCTATCAATGTACTGGGGCGCGCACAAGATCAGAGAATCTGGTATCTGACCTCAGAATAGTAAACCGTGGACTTCATTGTTTCCTGAAGTCGCTGGCTTTCCAAGAACCCATTACATTTTCTCGCAAGACCCAAACAGAAACGAGGAAGAATTAGCATACAAATGCAGGCACATAGACATCACGTCTTGTTTCCTATGTGTGCTCCTAAATGGGAACACATCTTCGCCAGATGCCTTCTGGGGAGCCAGGCGATGATAGCAAAGGGAAGGAGAAAAATTGTGGCATTGAATCAAACACAGAAAATACATTTGCACCTTTTTTTTTGTCCATTGGAAAGGCAGGCTTCGAAATTATTTCCTTCCCTTTTAAAGATGCGCGTTTCCTTTCCGCTGAGAGGAAACGGGGGGGAGTATTTTTTAAAAACAGAACAGAACCCCCACCCCTGATGAAGCAGGTCTCACCATCCCTGCGCCTTGATTTAATTGTAGAGTCTTATATGAGGTTAAACAGCCAAGTCACCGCCTGTCAAGGGAAGAAAGCGGACCCACACCTTGCATTCTTGGCTCTGGCAAACCTAATCGACCTCAAACAGCAAAGGACGGTTCTGGAGAAATACCTTGGCTCGGCCAGACGAACTCAAGAGTGAATCGCTGCCTAGAAAGAGGCTGAAAACTCGAATCCATCGCACAAACGCCCGCACTCCCCAGAATTCGCTTTGAAAACGCGCGTGTGTATATAAAAAACCTGTGTTTTGTACCAGCGGGTGGAATCCGGCGGAACATACACACAGATACACAACAGAAATATATATGTGTGTGTGTGTATATATATATATATATATATATATATAATGCATATTTACACACACAAATATGCATTTTTATATATACACACATACACACACCTGAAGTTGTGTTATGTGTCTGTCTTTTTTTTCTTCTTTTTTTTTTTAAAGAAAAAAAATCACAACTTCTGCGATAATATAGGTGGAACTACATACACGGACGGTCCTCGAGCCGCATTATAAAGGGGAATAGGCAGCCAACCAAGCCACAGAGTCACGGTTCTGGATCATTACCCGCTGCCACCCTTTCAATGAGCCGAAGGCGATCAAGTGGCTCCATCCACTTCCTCGCCCCCTTTTCTGCTAGGGGACATATATATCTATATCTATAAAATAAATGTCCGCGGGTGAAAGCTTCGCAGGTGCTACCAACGAAAGGCGACGAGGTTGTAACACGAACTGGGCTGGTCAGTGGCCCGGTCGCGAAGCTGAAGCGTGTTTCCTGCTCCATACGCTCCGTTTCAAAGTGCACGGGGGATGTTCTGTTGATCAGAAGCACCTCGGCGCCTGGAAGCAGGCGAAGATGCCTCCTGCGATGGAGCAGATCCTGGGAACAACGGGCCCCTTAGGATTGGAGAGAACCAAACTCCTTAATGGCTTACAGTGCCCTACATGGGAATTTTGGGGGGGAACGTTTGTTGCGGGATACATAAGGAGCGGGAGATCCCTGGGAGTGATCGCAGCCTGTACGGGCGGGCAGGCAGGCTTTCCCCTTCTCCTCTCATTTCGAGAAATCCCCTTCGCAACATGCCAGCAGGCGAGACCCCTCCTGGCATCTTTTCGCGGAATAAAAAGATGCGGATTCTTAAAAGATCCGGGAGGAGAGGCGGCCGGTGAGTCGCTTCCCGGTACAATCCCGAGAGCTGAAAATACCTCACCGTCCACTGACAGCGGGCAAATTACTCAAGCCGTAAACCAAACATAGGTAAGGTGACGGTAGAGAAGGCAGAGAGGATTTAAGGCTTAATAACAGTGGTAGATAGGTGTGTGTCCAAAGGGCCGGAATTGGCGAGCGCCCAGCTGGACTGGCTAGCAGTGTGTGTGTGTGTGTGTGTGCGTGTGTGTGCAATTGTGCAATATCTGTGTGTATACGAATATTGCACAATTCCACAGAACCGCTTAGAGAGGTTGCTTCGCCAACTGACTCATCAATAACTGTCCTTTTAAAGAACGGAGCTATGAGAAGAAACGGGCGTTATTTCTTGCTTTATCAGAAGGGCTCCACTGGGCAACTTTTTGGTGGCGCTGAGTCAGTCCACCTTTCCGTGTCGGCAGGCAGGTGGATGACCACGGGGGTCTTTCGACGCTTAAAGCAAGTTGGAAAAAAAAAGAAAGAAAGGGGATAATTCTTAAAGGGGGGAAAAAAGAGCAAAGAAAATGGAAATATTACATCGTCCCGTGCCGTTCCCCCCTTGTTGCTAAAAACAGGGAGGTGGTGGTAGTTTATTGACCAAATATACATAATTCTTTCTGGTTTTTTGGAAGCGACAGTGAAGCGAGATTACTAAGGGGGAAATCGTTGGGTTAAATCAGGAAGACTCTATGAGTCTTCTCTGTGTTGCTGGTCTCTCTCCCCCCCCCCCCCCGCCTTCTGCCTCCCAGCTCCATCCGAAGAGCGATGAATAGGAGAAAGCGTCCCTCATTGTGTGACTCTGAACTTCCAAGTCAATGTAATTTTTAACCACTGGCTTGTGGTACTTTGAAAATCACCAGGAGCTGTCAGAGTTGGGGCCCTCTGAAAAATTTACAGTGTTAAATTAGAACATATGCTAGGAGAAAGCGAGGTGGGGGGGGGGAGGGAGGAGAGAGAGTGGCTGGAACTGGGGGGGTGTGTGTATGTGTGGAGGGGGGGGAGTCGCGGCTGGCAGACTCCAGAAGTACAGTATGCTTCTGCCCCCTAGCGGCAGTCTTTCAGCGGCCTCAAATATTCGCCTTTCAAAAGAAACGCAGGTCTTAAAGGGAATGGCGGGGGGGGGGGGGACGTAGGCAAGGCGAGACGGGGAAGGAGTTGGGAGTGGGGGCAGCCCCCAAACTTCTGTACGTTTTTAATCTGATTAATTCCTCCGGATTGCCAATTAAGGAGCCGGCTTCTCGTGGGCTCCGGATTTGCCCAGGCGCCAGCGAGATTCCCTAAAGTTTTTTTTTTTTTTTGGTGGTGTGGGGGAGAACTTAGGGTTTGCGGTTGTGTGTACGCGTGTGCGTGTGCGCGCGCGCGAGTGTAAGAGCAGGGAGAAAGGGGTGTGCGAGGGGATTGCCCCCCCCGCCTCTCTCCGGCTTGTGTGTGCGCGCGTTCGTGTGTGTGTGTGTGTGTGTGTGTGTGTGTGTGTGTGTGTGTGTGTGAGAGCACATGTGTGTGTGTGTGTCGTTCTGGCCGCCGAAAGCCTCTCGCTTTTCCACGCCACTTTTTTTTTTAATTTTAATTTTTTAAAAGTGGCTTCCGTGGGGATGCCTCTGAAGCACACGCACGCACACGCACGCACACATATACCCATGCCAACAATGAAAAAGGAACACACGAAACTTGGCACACCCCAGCAACTGGACTGGCAGCGGACCCTCCTTGGCTGCGGTGAGTACACGGATTTTTCTCATCCATCAGAAATCCGAAAGAGAAGGGATAAAGTGATGTTGGCGTGGGGATGGGGGGGGGGGGGAGAGAAACTAGACACGGAACTCGGTTTGTGCAAAAGAAAAGCCAAAAAGCCAACCAACGACCCGACACGCACGTGGCTGCACACCCCGGGAGTTTTCTTCTCTCTCCCCCCCCCCTGCCATGGGGAACTGCTTTCCTCAGGATTTCCTCCCTGGTAACCCAGACCAAGTTGGGGGGGGGGGGGGCAGCTTTAAAGTTGTTTGACTGTTTCTAAATCAGAGACATTCTCGCAGAGTTTGATCCGGATTTGGGGGAGGGGGGCAAGAGAGGTAGGACAGCTACAGAAGGCTTCATAGTGCAACATATTTACCTTCCCCCCCCCCACCGCCACGCCACGGGAGCGCGCATCCCCCCCCGCGCGCGCACATGCAGAGTTGATGTGAGGTCCACGCGAGGAAAGCACCCCCCCCCCTTTCCCCACCCCGACCTCCTTCCATAACCTCCCGGCTCGTCCCCGATCCTCAGGCGCGTTTTTACTTCCGAAGGAAAAGTTTCCGGGCTTCCTCTGTGGAGGCTGACTTCCCATGCAGCGCGCGGAGGTGGACTTCAGGCTTCGCAGAAAAGCCAAAGCAAAATCAGAAATAAATAAGCAACATAAAATAAAAGATTGCACGAGAGAAAGAGAGAGAGAGAGAGAGAGAGAGAGAACGACGCGCGCACGATCACAACCACATCGCAAGGAGAGCGCGAGGAGAGACCAGATGGGAGAGAAACACAGAGAGAAAGAGGTGGTTTTTTTTTTTAAAAAAAGAGAGAATTTAAACATACCCAAAGCATATTTGCCTTGCTCAAGATCCCAAATCGCTTGCCATCTTCTTCTGGAGTTTGGCCGCGGAGAGCAAAGTGGCTCTGCGGGGGTTATCGTTATTTTTAGGAGCACTAATGCTGGCCAAAGGGACACCCCTTCTTTTAGGCAGTTTAAAAAAAAAAGTATCCTCTTCGTGTTTAGCTAAGCGATTGTGCAAACTGGATTTAAAAAAAAGAGAGAGAGAGAGCGCGCTTGGAAGGCTTGGGGGGGGGATGCTTAGAGAAGATGGGTGGAAAGAAAAAGGGGAAAAAAAGGGGAAAAAAAGATAAGACCTTTCTCAGTCTGTAAAAAAATAAATAAATTATGTTTTGCCCCCTATGTTTTAGGGCTTGGAGAAGAGGAAGGGGGGGAAAGTAAAATAATAGTAATAGTAATAATAACAATAGCACGACTAGTAGAAAAATAATTAAATTAAATATATCTTATATATATAAAATGCACACTCTAAGTTTAAACAGAGAGGTTCCGAGGGGGAGTTTTCTCCAAAGCAGGAGAGGCAGGGAAGCTCGCCTTTAAGGAAGGGAGGGGGGGGAGGAAAGGAGCCCCCACCCAAATGTTAAGGTAGGAGACGACTCTCTCTCTCGTCGTTCCTTAGAAGGAAGAACGCCTCGTTACACCTTGTTTGGGGGTGGAAAGACGAGACTTTGGAAAACACACACACACACACACACACACACACACACACACACACCCCTCCACTGGGGAGAGAGAGAGGGAACGCCGCTTACAAATTAATGCGTATAAGTGGCTAGCTGTAAAGCGCCGCTATCGCTATCCCGGCGTATATGATGGATGTCTTAAAAAAGAAACCGTAGTGAGAAAAGACGTCCCGAGACTTAAAATTCCGGGACTTTTCCTGCCTCTACCTCTACCTCTTTCTTTTCACACTCTCTCCCTGATAGGGTCCCCTCCCCTCTTGAATTTTCAAAGTGACCCCAGATCTGGGCCGTCCTTTGGGGCACTCTCCGTCTTTATTGCTAATTTAAATCAAACAAAAATAGCAGCGTGGATTCCCTCCCTCCCTCCCGGCGGTAAGAGCAGGGGGAAGCGGGGAGCGAAAAAAAAAGAATGGCCGGTCGCTTCCAGGGGCGGGTGGGCGGGGGGGGGGACTGCTTGTCAGGTTATCCACCGAAATGAGCCCTAACTCTGCACCAACGGAGAATTGGGGGGGGGGGGGGAGAGAGAAATAATTGCAATAAATACACTGAGTTATCTATTTATTATTTTGAAATATATCATTGGCAGAAAATTGGGATCTGCATTTTGGTGCATTTTTTAAAATAGTGTATTTTAAAAGAGAGTATATATAGATAGAGGTATATATAAGAAAGTGTGTATACACAGAGAGAGGTATATATATATATATATATATATAGGAATAGATATAGGGGTGTGTTACACACACACACACACAAATGTGATATATCGATGTGATATGGAAAGGTGCAATATGGGAAGAATCAATGTGTCTGGGGGCGTCATTGGTACTTTCGTGGGAAGGTATGTCACCGTCCCCCCCCCCCCCGTGACATAAGAAGGGCACCTTTCATTTCGCTTTATGAATGCCTTAGATTTCCCCATCATTTTTGGTCTCCAAGAGGCAGAATTAGCTGGGCCACCTTCTCCCGCACTGATTGCAGGTTTACAGGGGCTAATGAAATTTACAAATGGGTTTGGCCCACCTCAAATAACGATGAAAAACCAGAGAAGCCAGTTTAATGACGTCCAAAGAAAGAGGGTTGGAGGGTTGTTTGGGAAGGGCGGGGACTCAGGAATGGTCTTAATGGGAGGGGGTGTGTGAGAAAGGTGACCCTTTCCCCCCTGGTCATTAATACCCTAAGATTATGGGCCTGTAAAATCCCAGGTTTTGGGGAGATATAAGAACACTGAGACACGTTGCAGCTTGGTGAATTTTGATGTTGTTGTTATTAGTGCTGATGGAAAGGTGTGTGTGTTGTGCGTGTCCTATCATAAGCCCCCCCCCCCCCCCGCCTTGCAATTCAGTGACATCTCTCCTTTCAAAATAAAGAGTGAAAACCCAGGGTGCAAGATCTTCAAGGGATCGCCCGGGAGTTGGAACAAGATGATGATGATCCATTTCAGTCTCCTGACCTTTTTCCACCGCCTAAAAAGCTTTGCTCTTGGGGTGGGGGAGAAGAGCATAACATTATATCTACCCCACATTTGTCACCGATATAAATTTGTCAATGTCCTTAATAGGACCCCCCCCCCCCCGCCACCACCACCACCATTCCCATTGTTTCCAGTTCTCTGTCGGCAGCAAGAAAACCAGTGGAGAAAGAAGGCAAGAAAGCAGGGAAGGGACGTAGAAAAGTCCCACCAGCTACGAATGGTTTTAGTCTCCAGCCTCAAGATCATTCTCTCTTCCCCCCCCCCCACTCCACAACTCTTTCTCTCTCTCTCTCTCTCTCTCTCAATCTCTCTCTCTGTCGCTCTGTCTGTCTGTCTCTCTCTCGCTCGCTCTCACACACACACACCCCACCCGGCCTCCCCTTCTGGTAGATCCGCCTTTCCGAAGTTTGACTGAAGTTATAGGGTAAGCTTTTTGCTCTGGAATGAGTCAGAGGTGAGGGCTATTTGAACCCCAAAAGCCTGCCGCGGACAAAGGCCGGCTGGGAGCTTTCCCCCCCCCCCCAGCCCACGGAGGCTCAGCCCCCCCCCCCATCAAATAGCCCAACAAAGCCAGAGGCTGATTTGAGATCCGCCCAGCCGCCCGGATGCGCGCACGTTTGAACCGGGGCAACCTAGGTGTTACGCCAAGGACGTTCCCGAGTCCCCGATGTAAGCTGGGCTCCGGGTTTCTCTCCAGCCGCCTCTCCCCCTTCTTTCCAAGGAGCCGAGGTTTTGTCTTAGAAGAAACGGGTGGGTGGCGGGGGGGGGGGGGCCCGGCTGATTGGTGTGAAAGGGATGGAGAAGGTCGCTGGAAATCGATTCTCCTTGTCGCCTCTCGTCTTTTCGGATCATCGCCTTTCAATGGGCTTCTAGGTGCTCTTTCAGAATCAGGCTTGTGCTACAGTTTTCTGCTAAATACAATAAATACCGGGCAGATTTTCCGCGTACACACACACACACACACACACCACACACCCTTCTTTCTGGGGACCCTCTAATTAAATTGTTTGATAAGGACCGTCAACGACGCCTCGTCCTAAAACAAGCGTTTCTCTCCCCTTTCTCTTCTCAGAAGGAAAGAAAAAAAATGCGTCGAGGAGAGCGGATCTTCCGAGTACAGCAAGGAGACGGGAACTTATTCCTCCCGTCTCCCCGTCAAAAAATAAATAGTAATTCTATTATTATTAATAATATTATTATTATTGAGGGAGGGAGAAAATATAAAATACTATACATTCTTGCCCTCCTTCAACTTTCTAAGGAAACGTTCGCGGGCACAATTCACCACGGAACGCTTACTTCCGAGTAACCGACCACCAGGATTTACCCGCAAAGTGAAAGAGACCTAGCTGTCCCCTTTCGCGTCCCGCAGGCCTTTCCCGAAAGAAATTCGAGGACGATCGGTTCGGCCTCTCCCCCCCCCCACCTTCCGGGCAGCCTGTTTTCCCATTCCAGGGCATCAGGGAAACGTTCACACGACCTCGTGTCCCGGAGAGAGGGAACGGGCGGACCGAGCGGGAAGCCACCGCCCTGAGATGGAGGGAAGAGCTGTAGGCGTCTATGCCTTTTTACTCGGGTTTGTTCCCGACGTCCGCGTCCTTATGTTATTCCAAACACGCATTTTTCACTCTTCAGGAGGGGATCAGACTACCGGGTGGGTCAATCTAGCAAAGGTATCCACGCACAGCAACACAGAAACGGTTGGGGCTCGGGTTTTTAGTTCTGCAGGTTCGTGCTCTCTCTTAGGTAGGATAAGTTCTAACGAACACCGAGAAAGGATTACTTTCGAGTAATCCTGCTCAGGTTGGGCCTGCAGGCCCTTCGGTAGGGCGAATCTACGTAAAAGAAGGACGAGAACGTCTTTTAACTTCGGCTAGATCGCGGCTTTCTGTCTTTTTGTTTGGTTGGTTGGTTTTAGAAGTACAGATGAATCCGGAAGAGGCGAGTTTGTTCCCGTTCACACGACCCCTTTGTGTTTTTTCCCCGACTACCCACAGGCAGCATCAAAGGTATTCAACTCCCTCATCTTCTCATGTGGACTGGGAAGATGAGGGGGCTGTCCACCGAACCAACCTGAGCCCCTCCACCCTGTGCCCAGAATCGACACTCGAACTAAACACGTGGCTGCCTTGTCGAGGGTACCTGACGCCTTGAGGCTTTGCCGTGCGAACCAGCCGACTTTATTTTCTCTCGAGAAGTGGCGTTTTTCATGCAAGGTGGGCGGAAGACGAGGGTCGGATTCCCCATCTGGTAGGTGGGTGGTTTGTGCGTGTGTGAGAGGGGGGGGGGGCACAGCGATCCCATGCTATCAAGTGCGATCCACGTGAAAAGGGAGAGAGAGGTAATTGATAGGTGTTTAGGAAGACGTCAGGCGCCTGCATTTGCAGGAAGCATCGCTCTCTCTAAATCCAAAACTCCTAGGATGTTTCACGCAGATCTTTCCACACGTGTGCACACGGCTTGCAGGATGATGCTGTTTCACGCTGGAGGGAAAAATAAGGCCAGGAAATTAAATATCGGAGTCTTGAGTCCCACGCTTAGCTTAGAGTAACGTACCTATGTGCCTACCCGCCTATCTGTATATCTCAGTCCGTTATTTTCCCAACGGCAGCGGGAATACCGGCTGCGCGGCTGCGCGCAGCCCTGTGCTACGGGACCCGCTCCCCGTTTTGGAGACCCGAACCTTTTGAACTCAGCGGGGGACGCTCTTTTGTGTAAAGCACACCTCGGATCGGGCAGCTGCAAGACCTTAATGGACCGGAGGGGACGCGTCTTCTTTCAAAGGGCAGCCCCTTGAAGTCCGCTTGGACAGGGCGCTAGGGGAGGGGGGGGGTCTATAATTCATCCCGTCCCTTAAAAAAAAAAAAAAAGCAACGGAAGAGGCGATCAAAGATGTTTTTTTCCCCCTTCCTTCACCCCCTGCGAGCCGAGCTCGACTCGGACAGCGACACGCGTGGCGTTGGGAAAAGGGGACTTACGCTTCCCGTTCATTTCACGCAGGGGGCTTGTAAGAGAGGCGTCCAAATACGATGCGCGCGCGGAGGAGCGCACCTGGTTTCAGCACAGAGAAATCCTTCTGACCGTTCCCGTGAATTAATTACACACAGACACACACAGCCATCTCCCCCCGCCTTTAGCTTTGTAAGCGTTGGGATGTCAGAACCATTTCCCCCTGCCTGGAGGGAGGGGGCGGCTTACTGTGCGCACCTCGGTGCGGGAAAAGTTTGAAAAACCAGCTGGTTCGGGGTTGACGGGGTGAACGGGGAGAAACGTTTCCTCTGGAAGGCAGAAGAAACCGTGCTTGGGGGAGAAGAGAAAGGGAGGGGGATACTGTGTGCCCCCCTCCCCCGCGTAACATTACCCGCATTTGTGTTGGACCAGGGGCGACCAACAGCGCAATCTACGCGGAATGATCTCGCCATTCCGACGTCAGTCCTAGTGAGCTTCGCCGGCCTTGCTCCCGCTGAGCAAAGGGAGGGCTAGGACGGCGGGCGGCCTTCCTTGCGCGGAAAAGTGCGCAAGAGCACGCGCCCCGCGTTTCCTGCTTGCGCGGGGAGAGCGGGAGAGAAGAAGCGCCTGTCCTCGTCTTCTGGCGCTCCTCACCTCTCGGACTAGACAAAAAAACATTGCCCCCCTCCCCTTTTCCCCTTTGGGATCGGGCTAGGTCTATTGATCCGGCTAAATATTTACCGATCACACACAAATAGCCAGTTAGGCGAACGATTTTTCTTTTTTTCTCTCCGTCTCCGGCCCCCCTGGTTTTCTTGCTTTCACGGCAAGGGAAGCGGAACGGGGCGGGAGAAAAGGGAGCCGGGGAAGGGGGTAAATCATTTTATTAGTGTTTATAAAGCAAAGAGCACATTCCAGGCAGGAGTGTTTTAAGATGTGTCTTCAGCGGGATAAAAAGAGTTAGCGAAATCTATACGGATTAGGAACGCCCGGAGTGTCGGGAGATGAAGAGGGGAGCGCTGGAAAAGCGTGCGTGTCGAGGCGGGTGGGTGGGTGGGGGAACCTGAAAGCGGGTTGCAGCCACCGCTCGGTGATCCGGAGCAGAAAGGAGGACCCCGGCAGGACAGACAAATAAAATCCACCCAGAGCAGCGTTGGGAGAGGGGAAGGTGGGGGAGAGGAAATGAAAATGTCCAAAAACGAAGCAGAAGTTGGAAAAACCAGCCTTCCTCCTGCACACATCCAGAGGTGGCTCTCAGTCGGTGGAAGGCGAAAGCCGGCCATGAAATAAAAGAAAATAAAATAAAAATGGGAGGGGGGAAGACAAGATTTTACATTGTCCCTCTAAAAAGTAAAGTTCGTGAGTTTAATCTCCCCCCCCCTCCCGTTACACACCATTTCTAGTGAGCCATACAATTATATTGAATGGCGAGGAGTTTTGTGGGGCTGGTGGGATAACCGAGATCTGCGTTAGAGGCTCAAGGATGGGAGGCCAAGCGTGGACTCAGGGTCGGGAGGGATGATCCAGGCTGGGAAATCCGTTGGATGGGGCTTTCATTAGAGGATGCCCATCAAGGGCCAACCCCCTCTCCTCCCGGTCCTTTCGCCTCCCAGTATCTCAGGTACCAGGAGTTAATCCGGAGGGTCGAGTGGCCTTTACAAAGCGGTCGACGCTGGGCTTTTCTGGGCTCCCCTCAGGTCAATGAAGCGAAGCTGATAAATTTGAGTGAAGGAGAAGTTTCCATGGGACCTCTTTGGTGAAATCCTTTTGTGTGTGTGTGTGTGTGTGTTGAGATATTAATAATTTTCCCTTCTACGTCCGGGGACGCTTCAAGCAGAAAGCTGTGACCTACCAAATTTCTCCTTTATTTACTTTTTTTTTTTAATAAGCAAACTCAATCTAAAGCCCAGCGGCTCTTTAAAAGGAAAGATGCGAAATTAATAATATTTAAAAAACACAACACATTAATATTGAACATGATAATATTACACCTCTGTAATTCTTTGATTCTCTTTTTCCCTGCTGGGACGTCTTCATTTCAGTTTAGGAAGTGGGAGGGGGAAAGGGGGCTGATACACCCGTCCTAAAAAAAATGTACAAAACACCTTCTCTCAGACTCCAAAAGAGGCAGAGGAGGAGATCAGGTTAAAAACAAAACAAAACAAAACCCCAAAGAAGCCAGCCCAGGATCTTTCAAAGGACAGATGTTCTTTCTAGGAGCAATAAAAGAAATTTTAAGTTGAACTGTTCCTCGGAGAAGCCCAGAAAGGCCCGAGGGAAGCTTTCTGGTTCCCATCGATTCTGTCTGGATTTGGGATGGGGAAGAGCTAACCCTTTGCCCATCCCCCACCCTTTTCCTATAAACGTGCAAACCGGTGTATTTAAAAGCAGTGGATCAATAACCTGGGACTGCTTTTCCATTTAGTTGCAAGGGTTGAAGATAAATCACATTTTAAACCCTTGTCCCTTCCTTCTTGTGGGGTGGGTAGGAGGGGAATTCATCTGATTTTTGGAGGACCGTCCTCACCCCCATGCCAATTTAATTCCTTCTAAACTTCAGGACAAATCTAGATGAAAACAACCGTGCTCCATTATTATATAGCAACAATATTAGTAAAATTTCTACTAGATGTTTAGACTACTATGTTTGGGACGTCTCCCCCCCCCCCCCCAATAATCTTATAACCTCTTTGTCTAATTCTTTAGATTGGTGATAGGAACATTGTGATCTAGAAGGTCTGAAGGAGCCAGGTTTCATTAACTCATGCAGCCTGGGACAGGACTGAGGTTAACTGCCCTAATTTAAAGGAGGGTGGAGAAAGCAGGTGTGAAAATAAGGACCACAGGAGTAACGTTTTAAATAAAATATGGCAAAAGAAAGGCAAATGACTGGGAGAAGATGTCTGTGTTAAGATTGTCAGCTTCTTCTCCACCCGCCTCTAGAAATCTAATTTTCACAGTCTGGCCAGTAAATCCACTGAAGGCAAAATTTTACACAAATTATACTGGGCTGCCTGATCCGAAGTTTGTTTACTGGGAGATAAGTTCCCCTGGGCTTCCTCACAAGGAGGCATATTGAAATGGTCCGTTCTGCCATCCCATGGCTCTGACCCTTGATTTGGAAGCAGTTCCATTGGGTTTGATGGGGCTCACTGGTGTGTGAGGTTCCCACTGCCTCCCTCAGTTCAACCACCCCATTCGCAAACCACAGATTTCAAAATCTGGGTTGAAGAGGGAGTTGTTGCCTGCTACCTTCACAAAGGGGAAAGAGTGGGTGCGTATGAGGAATGTGTAGCATTCTTTTGAAAAGAAGAAAAACCAAAAGAACTAGATATGTATCTGATTGTAGAGAAATCCTCCTAGCAGATGTGGTTTGCTCCCCAAATAATATACATTTGTGTCTTGCACTAAAAAAAAAAAAGATGGGAGGTAAAATAGATCTCTTTATTCAAGGACCAGCTCCATGTTGGGATGACTGTAATTCACTTCAGCAAGTGGATAGGAATGGTCATTAATTAGTTCATAGATGAGTCAGGTAAAAGCAAATGTCAGTTAATAGATCCCTATATGTAATGAGTTTGAACCAAAGCTCAAAGGTGTCCACTATTTTCTGTGTGATGAGCACAAGTAGTTATGTGCAAAAGACATGTATTCATAGACTGCATCATAGAAGTGTCTGTCTGTCTGTATATTTATGCACATTTTCATATGCACACTTATACCTACACTATAGGTGCCTATGTATAAAATGCATACATAGATGTCTATATGCACAGATATAAAAAACTGTGGATGCATGCACCCAGTTCAAAACACTCTGAATCACAATCTTAGTTGTAAGATTTTGGACAGAACACTGCAAATTGCAATGTTTTCAAGCACAGGAGTGGTAAAAGCTGTAAACAAATCTTGGAATGAGGAAAAAAGAAGGTTGATCTTTTAAATTATCGGATGCTGGAAGAAATGAAATGCCAGATCCTCAAGGAAAAGATGCCTTCTCAAATACTGTGGTCATGGGAAGAGGGAGGAAATGTACCTGTAGGTATAAGGTACAGTTTGGGATGTCTAGATGCTAAATGGCTCATTGTTCCAAATCTTTCAAGCAGCATTCTGTGCCCATCCCCTAGGTGCAGAAATCCCAAAAGCTGAGAAGAAAGAGTAAACATTTTCTTACTCCGAGTCATACTTCAAGCCTATTTTAACTGATCAAGCCTTCCGAATTAATTTCTTGATTGCCATTTCATTTAATAGTTAGAAGACATATTTTCAGCCACTGGGTTCTGCTCTCATAAAATCAATCAAACAGCTCCCCTCCACACCTTTTAGAAGCACTCTCATCTACATTTTTAAAATTATTATTTTCTTTCTCCTTTGAAAAGAGAGAGAGAGAGAGAGAACAGATTTCTAACTGGACAAAATGGCCATGTATTTCAAATACGTACATGTAAAAGTAAGAACCATGTACATGGAAGATGCAGTTAACTTTTCTTGATTGTTTCCTTCCTGTTGCTTTTGTCTCATGCATTTCACTTCAATGTAACAATTCCACTTTTTAATTTAATTTTTTTTTTTAATGTTATTTTGGAAAATTTCAGTATCCACTATTTTTTAAAAAAAGCCGGAACACCTCTCCCCTCCCAAAATCTTTTCATTAATCTGGCTGTAATGAATTCTTTGCTGTCACTTCTGATGAATTTTTTTAAAGCATCAAATGCTCAAATTAAGGAATACTGTTGAACCACAGCATAACATCAAATGAGGAAAGCAATTTAAAAAAAAAAGACCAGATTTTTGAAGGAAGAGTTGCTTCCAATTCTTCTGTATAGTGCAAAATTCTAAGATGATGTTAAACAAGAAAGAAACTCAGACTAATTAAATGAACCATTTAATATTAATATATATTGGCTATCATTAATATTTCTGAGCATGATCTAAACAAATCATTTGGACCAGGCTGTAAACCCAACGGGTAAAGACATACAGAAGAAGCCTCTGCTTCCAGAGCTAATATGAATTTAATTCAAATAATAGTCCCAAATCCATAGTATCATTAACAACCTTTGCAAAGATGAATATTTCTTCATTCTTTTCTCCTGGCATGTATATGCAAATACTTAAGCACCTCTTAAAGAAGGTGTCTCTTAAAATTAATTAAAACAAGCTATTTTCAAAGAATGATCATATTCATGTCTGTCCAGGTATGTCTAAAATCGTACTTGCTCACCTATCTTCTTCCCATATTTTCCCTCTGCTTTCCAGCAGCATTAACTTGGCATTAAGGATTAATTTCATTCTTTGAAAGAAACAGTAATTAATCAATCATAACCTGGAAAAATCTTGCTTGCTTGCTTGGGGTAAACTGAGTGAGATGGTGTCCCAGCTAAGAGCTAAGGTTAAATGAGGAACCAGTAAATCTAGAAGGTAACCCATTCCAGGTGTCACAAAAATGGCAAAACACATTTCAAACTGGAAATTTTTAGACAAATGTCATAGGATAGTTTCCACGTTATTTTTCTTCTTTTCTCCAGAATCCTTATCACCTTCCTTCCATCCGTCAGCTGATTGCAGCGACGTGTATGCAGATGTGTTACAAGCAAGCTGCCAATCAATTAGAGTATTTTGAATCGATTAATCCACTGCCTTCTCCCTAATTAATTGATTGATCAATGACAGTCACTGGCTTTTTATTTAAAAAAAAAAAATCACAAGAGGTCCCATGTTGAAACAATGACGGCAGTATTTGAGAACTTAGAACTTTAATGCGTCAAAATCGCTTCAGAGCCAGGAAATTCCCTTATGAAAGCTAATAAAAATCCCCACAACTGAAAATAAGTTTTAAAGATTTCCAAATCTCTCCAGCTGTCAAGATTTCACTTTAAAGTGGGACCTTCCTTCCTTCCTTCCTTCCTTCCTTCCTTCCTTCCTTCCTTCCTTCCTTCCTTCCTTCCTTCCTTCCTTCCTTCCTTCCTTCCTTCCTTCCTTCCTTCCTTCCTTCCTTCCTTCCTTCCTTCCTTCCTTCCTTCCTTCCTTCCTTTTTGCATCCTCTTGTGGTAATTTATCAGAATAGTTCCAAATCTAAATATGTTTCCTTACAACCCAAGAGTATAAAATCAGCCTGTACTTAATTTAATCAGTCAACCAACTTAACCAAATATTCCAGTTGAGGCTTTTGTACAGTCCGGTAAAATGATTCCCACTTCAGATGTCCCCTTCATCAGTTTCAACTATTTTTTTTTGTTCAAGACTGTACTTCAGCATCCATCAACTTCTGGTAACCAAATGTTCAGCTGTTCTGCGGTCATGGCCATATTTTGTACCATTCTTCAGTACAGAGGTGAAGGTTTTTGGGAATGTGTACAGGGAGGAAATGATGAGATGCATCAATGAAAAGAAAATAACATAGTTTTTTTTCTGATTTTTCTTCTTCTTTTGCTTTAATGTTACTAGCTTTTTGCATGGTATGTATTAGAAATGGTCACCTGTAATATTTGCAGAGGCTTCAGTTCACTGTGATGCAGAACAAAAAAAGCTCCATTAATGTGGTCGTGTTGGAACCGTTGCTCACACAGTAGCGCAAGGCAGTATACACATATACACCCATATGTGCAGTCAGCTGCACACTGGAAAACTGTGCTGGACCTCTTAATCCTGGTGACTCCCGAGATACGTTTCCCAGACCACCACAAACCCTTGGATTAATGCAATGTCACTGTCAGATTCAGGGAACAATGTGCATATTTCTAAATCTCCTGCAGTTTGTTGCTTGAAAATCCATCCATGATCTGACTCATTCGATCACCACTCCGTTGTTCATATAGGAGAGGAGGCTAAAAGGGTCCCAGCAAAGAACAGAAGAGTCCAAACAGATACTGGGGTCAAAGGGAGCCACGTTTTAATTTTAGTATAATTTTAAAATTATCTTTCCATTATTTTATGTTTGGGTTAAAAAAAATTTTTTTTATAAGAAAGCTCAAGCATATAATACATAATTTTTAAAATATTAAAATAGAGGAACTGCTCTATTAAAATAGGCCACCTTCTTAGTATACTTGTATGATGGTCTGAAAAGCCTCTCTGCTATTGCCAATGAAGTATTGGCTGCTTCTGAGAACTGTATGCACCCCCATACAGTTTATATATTTTTTGACAAGCTTCATACATGATGCTTAAAATTGATAGCATATATTTACAGCAGGGATGTCTACTGTGGTGTAGTGCACAGAATGATTAGGACTAAGAGGTACTGAATTTGAATCCCTGCTCAGCCATGGAAACTCACCAGGGTGGGTAGAACTGGTAAAACCACTCCTTATATATCTCATTTACCTTGAAAGCCCTATTAAGGTCACTCTCAGCATGTTCTAACTTGAGGGCACGGAACAACAAATTTATAGCAAAGATTTTGCTGATTCTCAGTAATTTACAGCATAAGTAAATAAGTAAGCCCCAGTAAGTTCAAAGTGGCTTGTCCTCTGAGAGTCAAGTATAGGATTTCTTTCTAGAAGTCTGGTAAACCTTGGTGAAGATGTGGAAAAGAATTTCATTGCATTCAAAATGGTAAATGAAAGTATTCATTTTGAAGCTCAGGAGACTTTGGGGGGAGTCCTACATATAACGTACCTCCTTTTAAGAAACTAACTAACTATAGATATGTAGATACCGTGATAAATACACACATTGCCTTGTGAAAAGGGAAAATAAACTCCTAACAACCTGATGTGAGCCATGCGAATGCAGAATGGAGATTTGGAGAAATGTAACAAAACTGAAGAAGGTTTGTTTGCATCTCTACTCAGATTTCACAAACCGTAGCACATGCTAGAGTTTTTCCAGGCCTTGGATGTTGAGGGAAGTTTTCCCACAACATCTTATCAGTTGAAAGGCCCTTATACATCTTTGACAGAACTCCCATATCATTGTAGAGGGTGTGAGAAGAATGTATTTGTAGGGCCAACGGAGGGTCAGCAAGTGGAAACAGGTCCCACAAGATAAATGCTTTTTCATCATTGGTGGTTCAGCCATATCAACATACAACTTCACTTGAAGTGGTGGAGGAGCTCCCAAGAAGTACGGCTAGAGATTCCCCATCCAGAAACTTGTTTTTTTAATTTGTTCTTTTATTTTCATGTTTATTTTGTTTTTACTTATACTCCAGAATTTTGTTGCTTGTTTTGAATCCACATATTTCCTTCCTTCCTTCCTTCCTTCCTTCCTTCCTTCCTTCCTTCCTTCCTTCCTTCCTTCCTTCCTTCCTTCCTTCCTTCCTTCCTTCCTTCCTTCCTTCCTTCCTTCCTTCCTTCCTTCCTTCCTTCCTTCCTTCCTTCCTTCCTTCCTTCCTTCCTTCCTTCCTTCCTTCCTCTTCCTTCCTTCCTTCCTTCCACATTGGTGTAGCCTAAACTGTCACAGAGTGGTTTACGAAAATCTCAAGGAAATCTCACTCAACCTAAATGCATCAGAAAACAAAGCAGCTACCAACAAAACGCAAGTCTAAAGGCCTCATCGCATTGTGGGAGAAGCAGCAGGAAAGAAAGAACAATGTTTTAGGATCTTTTGAAATGGCATGAAAGAACAAGGAGGAATGGGCGGTGGGAGGCAGTCCAGGATTTCAGCTGCAAACCCAAATTCTCTCTCGTCTTTAGTGGTGTCTACCATACCGCAGAAGGTAGAAGCTTCGAAGAAAGCACCGGGCAATCTCAACAATTGACAAGGAATCAAACATTTTCTAACTGAAACACACAAGACGTGACCAGCAATGCCACTGAAATCTCAGCTTTGCCTGTCTTCTGCCCTTCTGCCCTTTCACTTTGATCCTAGGTCTCTTACAAATTAGTCTTCATCAGTCCTAATTTCGTTCAGAATTTGAGATTTACACAAATCTTGTACATCCTTCTCCTCAAGATGTGCTACCAAGTCTTTTCAGGGTTTTCAAGGCAGACAATACTTAGAATTGGCTGGCCGTTCCCTTTTTCTGGGGGCACCCCTGCAACTGTTCAGCTTGACCAAGGCCCCACAGGTTGGCTCTACTCCCAGGAGTCACAGTGGGGAATTGAACCCCCAACCGCTGGCTCCGCAGCCAGCTAAATCTGTTACATAGTCCTACTGAAAACCCATGACTATGTTAGGAGGACAACTTCAACAACATCTGCTCCCAGGAGGCCTCTATTTCCCATTGTCTGAGGGAGGACTAGGATTTTTTTACTCCCATCTATAACCCAAGATAAATTCCTTTATTCTCCAGTCGTATTGTTACACCAGGTGGGAAAAGTCCTGAGACTTGTGCATTCTTCAACAGTGGAAGAGAATGAAGGAAAATCCAGATTTGAAATTGATAACGGACAATTACTTGAGTGACTTCTTCTTGTTGTTACAGTTATTGGGAAGCAGCCATGTCTGGAGGGCAGAAGAAACACCAGCTGTTTTTTTCCCTTTTTTTTTTTTTTTACAAAAATTTCTCCTTCCCAAGGCATTACTAACTTTTATGATATTTCTTCCTCCTCTCACTCCTTTTCTACTATCTGCCTTTGTGCCTTGGGGCAGTGAAAAGAAGACTGCCCATTCTAGATTGCTTTCAGAGTTTGCTTTGCTGATGATGGATTACCATGTCAATTTAAACAGCACAGGATTAATTTGTTTCAATGATTTCTCTTTAGGCTGCATGCCAGACTTCTTCTTCTTCTTTTTGGTGCTTTTTCTATCTCTTCCCTTAGCTCTTCAGAATGAGAACAAGGAGTGGGTGGCTGGGGGTGGGGAATACCGCTCCCCTCCACATTCCTTTCAAGATCTCTCCCTCTTTTACCGGGACAATAATAGGAAAAGACAAGTTGGGCATCAAGTTGCAATCCAAGTTGCAGGTTTGAGTGTTGTTGTTGTTGTTTTTAAAAAAACTTATTTGCAAAGGCCGGAGTTTCCTGTCAGTCACATTAACATGAAATTGGAGCTAACATTTATTCAATAAAATACTTCTCTTGTAGGTAATCCTGGGCAGAGTGCTTTTGACACTGAAGGACTTAATTTGTCTCGGATAAGAAGTTATTAATATGGCACATTTAAACTTGCCACCTACAATAAGGTCGTTCAGATCTTCTAACATGACTCAGACGATGGGGTTTGAAGCTGCTTGAGGGAAAGATGGACAAAGTTTGAGCTGGCAGTCTTTGAGAGTTCTTCTCTCCTCTCTCTCTCTCTGGGTGATGTAGTAATTAGTGTGGAAAGAGTCCCAGACTGGAAACGTAGCCTGAAGCTTCTGCTTAGTCTTGCATCTTTAGAGAAATCACTGTTTTGAAACTCAGCTGTCTATAAAGTGGGAAATCATGTTCTATTACCCCTTTTTTATTATAAGGATGAAGAAAACACTTTTTTTTAAAGAGAGAGAGAGCGAGACCATTTCCTCATCCCACCCCAACACTGTTCATATACCTAATTTTTGTAAAATGTAGTGGGTAAATCTTCCCGTGTGCTTTGATATTGTTCCTCCCTGGGAAATGCCAACGTCTTCTTATGGTAACCAAACCGGAGGCCTAGAAATGAATCTAAAGATGATAAGGGAGGAGGGGACTGTTATTCTTTTGTAATAAGATGTTTATCTGTGTAAAACTCTCAAGCGCTTTGAGCAGGAGTGCGGTGGGGGAGATTAAAAGTTCAGCAGCTGGAAAGCTCTGATGTGATCTTGAATGTGCATATGCTGATGGATGTCCTTCCCGGCCGTGGTCCTGTGCTGGCCCTTCCATTAGGCAGAGTGAAGAGTTGCCCCGGGCAACCGTTTTCTAGCTGTCGCAAAAGGGCAGCAAGTAGTTAGTTCTTTAATTTATTATGATTTTATTTTTCACTGCCAGGGAAGCAGGGGAGGCCCTTCTCAGATTTTCTGCCTTAGGTATCAAAATAATTAGGCTAGCTCGGGGTCCCATGAACATTGACTTTGGGGGGGGGGGGTGCGGGGCATCATTTGCTGTTCTGCCTCAGGCAGCAAAATGTCTTGGACAGTCCCTACTCTGGTCTGAAGAATAAAGGCACACTTCGCCTCTTTATTTGCTTAGTTTATCAGCTTTGTTCTTCAGGTATAAGAACAGACTTCCAGGGTAGTGTACATATATTTTGGAAACAGTTTTATTATCTGTCTGTCTGTCTGTCTGTCCGTCCGTCCGTCCATCCATCCATCCATCCATCCATCCATCCATCCATCCATCTATCTATCTATCTATCTATCTATCTATCCATCCATCCATCCATCCATCCATCCATCCATCCATCCATCCATCCATCCATCTATCCATCCATCTATCTATCTATCTATCATCACAAAATGCTTTATCCCTTTATCCACTGTACAACACAACTGTCACATCACGGCAGCCGGCGACTTTGGGTTTGCATGAAATCCACTGCAGCTTTTAATCTCAACATTACAGGAGCTATCCAAGGTATTGCACCTCTTTTGGGGGATAGAATTTGGCATCTTGGGTGGAGCTTCTAAAGTTCAGGCTAAAAGCTAGGGCAGATTGCCCCCAAGAACCCAGAGTTACCAGCCACTCCTGCATCTTGCTCAAAATAAGGCGATCTAGTTTTCGTCAGGAGTCTGCTTTGGAAACTTTAATATTCCTCCTTGAGTTTGGTTGAAGTAAGGTGGGATGTAAAGAAAAGAATTTATTTACAAGTTGCATCTCTATCCCTGTTAATGATTTATTTACTAGATGCATCTCTATACCTTCTTTTCTTTAGTGAACTCAAGGTGCCCTGTGTGGCTTTTCTTCCCATTTTATCCTAAAAACAACCCCAGTAGAGATTCCTGTAACATTAATTTTTACTCCTATTTAATATAAATATACAACATATAGAAGAACTATCCAAAACAACAGCAACAGCTGAGCATGGAGAATTGCTTTATACAAGTAGCAACTTCTTGTTCTTCCTTATGTCATTTGGAAAAACAGTAACTCATTGCCATTGCACATAACAATGTCTGAAAAGTTACTTACTGCATTGTCTACTGCACCTTTCTTTACCTTTCAATTATTCTTCTGCGGTTAAACATGTTAGGAAAGATAAGAAAACAGCATAAAACTTGAAACAATCTGGTAAAATTTGTCTAAAATGTCCCTACAGTTTTACTAATTATCCCAATAAAGTAAATTTATTCCTACTTATTATGTTGCCTTTGATATGTGACCTTCTAACATTCTTCTAAGAAAAAAGTAACTTGTTACAGATCACTACATTACATCCATGCTCCAATGATGGCAGATTTGCTTATGAGTACCTTGTCAATTCATGGCAGAATCAAAAGTCAAAGAAGGAGCACCCCAGTTCAGTGTTCATTTTTGAGCATCATGTCTGCTTGGAAGTAAATCCATCTGTATTCAGTAAGTGTGTTTAGGGTTTCCCAAGAGACGAACTGTACATTACAGCTAACACAAATCTAATTGAAATACCATCAGTGTTCTACAGATACGATTCAGGCAGAAAGTCTGAGAAGCCAGACTTTCAAAAAAAGTGCCTGTGTTTACATTTGGCAAACCAATCACAAAACAAAGGGTGCCAATATGCAAACTACAGGAGGTGTGAAAACCTGTATGCTTTCAGCACTTGAGGAATTTCCTCCTCTAATGACATTCCCTCTGTAATAGTTAGCTCCTTTGGCTGAGTAGACAGGAAGAGATCTACTGGGAAATCTCTGAGTGATCTGCAGTAGATCGGCAAGGTTTTCTGAATCCAAAATGTAGCAAAGAAATGGCTCCTCACCTTAGTTTCTACCCTGTCCTAAATTATATGGATAAAATGAAGAGAGCCTGAGGTAATTAAGACTACATTTCTGTGTGTGGAAGAACTCAGTTCAGTTCAGTTCAGCTATGCTCAGCTCAGCTCAGTCCAGCTCAGCCGTCTCATGTTCCACAATGATGTGCTCTGAATTCTTTCATTCTCAATGTTTTTTGCTTCAGCTTTTGGTGAGCCGATCCCTGGATTCCAAAAATCCCCAAAGTGGAGGTTATAGGATGGAAACACACTGCCCCAGCTCTGCACACTCAAGGCCTTATGGATCTAGACAATTATGCTACCCTACTAAACAATGAAACAACAAAACAAACAATGATGTTCATTAAACTTGCCATTCTTACATTTGTTGTAGGAATTCCCAGAGATGGTTCTGATGAAAATCGCACGTTCACACATTGATTAGAAGCAGGAAGAAGGAAAACAGGCAACAGATGAATCACCAACTCAAAGTTGAGGATCTTCTCTGCAGGGTGGAGGAACACATCACACTTCTACATATGTAAGGTAATGCTTGTTTTAGCTTGCATATGTGCATGCCAAAGGGGCAAGGGGCATGATTCATGCTGAAGTGCCACATGGACTTATGCATGGAACACATGAGACCAGCACATTTCTGACATGCAAAATGAAAGCCACTGACCCTACCGGGACTGATTTCCATGGAAGGATGCAAGACACCAAGCTGCCCAAATGAGAGATGATGGGAAAGAAAGAGCAACTGAAGGACTGGAGATGTTGGTGAAGGCAAAAGAAAAGCAGAGGAAGAGGTCCCTACGGGCTGCCTTCCCAAGTACTTGACCCAGACAATTTTCCACGTCTTGTTTCCTCTGCTAACAAACTAACAAGCTCCAAATGATCCCATTTAAATTCTGAGGGGGTCTTTGGCAAAACGCATGCAGACGCTTTGCGTCCATCTTGTTTGCCCACTGCAAGGATCCCAGAACATAATCCATCTTTAAATATTATTGGTCTAATTTGACTGAGCAATATTTGTTCATGCGTTGGCAGCTAATGTAAGGAAAACAAAAAAGGGGAGTCCCCAGAGTTGCGTGGTGGTGATCTAGGTGGCTGCGTTAACCCCAAGTCATTTTTTCATCACCAAGTTGGAGCTTAAGACTCAAGTGGCATTTGACAGATGTGTGTTAAAAACGGATAAACCAGGAAGGGAAGGTTTTGAATTCTCAACACTCATCTCGGTGTTATACTGCTACTAAATCATCATGTTCGTTTGAGAGATCAGATTACAATGTGTTTTGCATTTCTCTCCCTTCCCCGCCCTACAAATGGGTTGCAGCTGGTGCTCATTATTTAACTGTAGAGCCATGCAATGCACCTTCCCCCAAGTGGGTGCTCTGCCTAGACAACTGACTACAACTCTCGGAGATGCTGGGGGTTGTAGGGAAGCTCCTCTGTGCAACATCCAATTGGGAAAGGCCATGCCCCACTGTGATTTTTGAGGCCAAGATCCTATTGAGAAAAACAGGACAGAAGTACAACCATGTAAGCTTTCCCTCTGCCTTTGGTGGTCATTTTTTGCATGATTGGGGGTGTGATCAACTGTGCAACCTGGGAATGGCCAGAGGCATGTTGGAGAGCTTGCAGGATAGGTTCAGTCACTCACACCATTACCCCTGTGCGATCAAGATAACTCAGTGGTCTAGATATCTAAGCCAGAAGTTGGGAGTTCGATTCCCCACTCTGCCTCCTTGACAGGGGCTGGACTTGATGATCCATAGAGTCCCTTCCTTCAAAGCACAATCAGACTTGCCAACGAAGCCCTTGTTTACATGCCACTGACCAATCAGGAGACAAAAGCAAGTGAGGCAAACTCATGCTAGATCAATCTGACATCTTTTGCCACTTCAGACAACTCAGATTCTAATGAGGCACACACTGCTTCATCTAGTCTGCATCTCAGAGGTACCCTGAAGGGTCTTGCCTGCAGGCCAGGGAAACATAACATTGGCCAAGCTAACAAGATTCTTGTTGTTGTTTTAACTGAGCAGCATGATCCTAAAACTGTTTGCTTAGATATTCAGTGTTCAATGAAGCTTTCTCATAACTGCAGTCTAAAGCAAGTACTTTGGGATTTGGTTTTAAAAAATAGTTTTTATATGAGAGAGAAGTGTGGCGGGGTTTAACCCAGTCTCAGCAACCTTCCTTTAGAACACTCAGTCTAGCTCTTCTAAGAAGTGATCACTCTACATCAGTGGTTCCCAACCTTGGGTCCCTAGATATTCTTGGACTAAAACTCCCAGAGGCCTTCACCACTAGCTGTGCTGGCCAGGATTTCTGGAATTATAGTCCAAGAACATTGGGAGATCCAAGGTTGGGAATGACTGT
The DNA here is from genome assembly GCA_037013535.1 of Intellagama lesueurii. NCBI lineage: Eukaryota > Metazoa > Chordata > Lepidosauria > Squamata > Agamidae > Intellagama > Intellagama lesueurii. The sequence continues at coordinate 8,055,237 of JBAJHW010000011.1, forward strand.
GCTAGATGTATCTTAAGAAGGAAGAAGTGAAATTTACTTACCGTTATCAGCTCTAGTTACAATCAGAAGTGGGGGGAGTGGAAGGCAAAAATGGAATTCCTGTCATGTAGGATGTTGGGGAGGGAATAAAAGGCCAAAAACAAGAGAACAAGTCAAAACAAAGAGGAAGAAGGGGTTGGCCAAATAACAGAGCTGGGAAGAATCAATCAATCAGTTTACCAATCAATAGTAAAATATGTAGTAAAAACAATAAGGCAGCCGCCTTCCCACTGATGCTCAGTGTTAAAGCATGCGAGATTGCAGTTTTCCCAACAGTACTTTCTACTACCAGTTCATGGAGACGGATTTTAAAATGAAGTGATGAAACATACATATCAATGCTGTTGAATCAGCCAATGTGATTGTAATAACAATACTAATCTTAGAAGCACAGAGGTAGAAGGGGCCCTATGGATCATCAAGTCTAGCCCCGGTCAGGGAGGCCCAGTGGAGTATCAAACTCTGAACCTCTGCTCCATAACCAGATACCTAAACCACGGAGCTATTTAACAATCATGTCTAACTAGGCACTGGCAGAGGGACTGTTTTACAACTCAAAAATAGGCACGTTGGCTGTTGGATTCTAAGAGCTGAAGTCCAAAAAAAGCCCAAAACCCTTTTTTCCCCAATCTTTGGGACCATTCTAAAGCTGTGTAACTGAAAATGAGACAAAATGGTCTGCTGGAGCCTTGGAAATTAGGTTGACAGCCAAAATGTGCACTTTCTGGCTCCTAGTTCTAATATGAACTCCTGCCGCTCCACTTTGCATTTAATTCTCTATCCATTGGATCATATTGTTTCACTCTTGAACGCTTCCTGCTTGCCAATTCCCCCCCACCCCAAAATCGGAGTATAACACTATCATATATGAGTGAGAAAAGCCTAATTCAGTGATTTTCAAGCAGTAGAGCATATCCCCTAGGGGAATATATTAAGATTTCAGGGGAATTATATGTACTTTGATACATATACAGATATTCAATATACTGTATATGCCTACGGCCATACCACCCAATATACTGTATATACTCCAAAAAAAGGGGGAGAGGCGACAATGTGTTACTTTCTTAGTATGCATTTATTGCACTTTCCTATGATGCATTGATGTGCACTTATTTTCTTTATCCTGTCTTTATCTCTGAGCTTCATAGTAGTGTAGAGTTCATCATATGTGGATGGTGGACGTGTGCACCTTCTCAAGTTTCTACCCACTAGATGCGCCACTCCTTGGTGTTAAAAGTTAGTTAAAAGTTAGGTTTTTTTCTCTCCCAGAAGTAATGCTAGATTATCTCTGCTGAGGGAAGGGCCACCTACTTCATTTTCACCTTTCAGACTTAAAAAAAAATGTATTGGAGGAGGCAGGTTTGCAGCAGCATGCAATGTTTATTTTGTATCCAAACAAGGTGCGGATCTAAAAAGCCTAACAGACACAGTCCTAATTAAATCAGCAGAAAGGACGCATGTGCACGTGCATACAGAGAGCAAGACACACACACACAGAGAGAGAGAGAGAGAGAGACAGAGAGACAGAGAGAGACAGAGAGAGATCAATAGGAAAGGATGTAAAATCTAGTCACCCACTGTCTCTTAGAGTAGGACCTGAAACGAAAACCTCTCCCAGTCTCTCTGGTGATACTCTAGACTGTTTAGATGGAAGGTCTAGATGGAGACACCTATTGAAATGTGTCTGAAGAAGATTAATAGGACTTGTCAGTGTTGGAAAAGCACTGCTTTGCAGTAAATTCCTACCAAGAGAAGATGAATTACCGATGAATGCCGAGTTATCAACCCCATCACTATCATTTGACACTAAATCAAATTGAGTGGTTATCTGCAATCAGATTTTTTTAAAATGGAAAAAAAGGCAAACCACACCTTTCAGCTTAAGCCTCTTTTGTACACAAACACATGGTGTGGAACAATTCTTTTTCTGCCTTGCACATGCAGCAAAAAGAGGATAGTTTTTAAGCTGTTATACAAGACTTTCTTTCAGAAGCACGTTTCAAGGAAGAGGGAGGGAGGGGGGAGAGAGAGTTTGTTAGATAACATGAACTCTCCTTCACAAAACAACATTGACTACACAGGACATGTCTGCTGATTCTCACTCAACATTCACATGGCTTTTCCATTCATTTTAGAGAAGAAGATATGTTAAGAAGAAACCTTCTGAATGAGAACACCCAAATTCAGCAGCCTACTTCCAGCCATGGGATACCTGTCACCTCTTTGAAAGCTGCAATGAAGATGTCAACCCAACAATTCCCCTTCTTGCTTGCATCCAGTGTATCTGGGATTTGAAAGGTATGTGCTGCCTCTGAATACGGAGATGCTGTTTATATATCATGGTCAATAGTCCATTATATTTTTCCTTCTCCTCCATGAATTCTTCTGCATCTTATTCAAAAGTATCTAAACAAGTAATCATATTTCATGACAGTCCATCTCACATGTATGTGCCACTTGTTTTCTGCTGGTTTAGGTTTTGTTTGTTTGTTTGTTTGTTTGTTTTACTCCATATCCCATAAATCTCCATTCTGCCAGACCCACACCTACATGCGCTCACCTGGAGAAAGTCCAGACTGGAAATTGTTATGGCATAGAGTAGGTCGAGCTCTGGCTTAGCTTCCTGTTAGAAAAGGAAGTTTCCCTGGTGCTTGTTGGGAACTCTCAGTTCTGCCTTTCTCCAGCTGAGTACAATTTTGTAGAACTCTCAGAATGGAAAACTCTAGGACAGTGGTCCCCAACCTTGGGCCTCCAGATGTTCTTGGACTACAACTCCCAGAGGCCTTCACCACCACCTCTGCTGGCCAGGATTTCTAGGAGTTGAAGTCCAAGAACATCTGGAGGCCCAAGGTTGGGGACCACTGCTCTAGGATATGGAGTAAAAAAATGACAAGTGGCACATCCCTAGTGAAGACACGTGCTCCACACTCTCCCCTTATTCCTAGTTTTTTCTAAAATTGGTGATAGTTTAATACATGATTTCTAAGATTATACAGTTTCATGTCCAAAAGTGCAGAACAACTGGGCTAGGTAAAATATCTTTGGGAAGGTTGTTTTGATCCTTATAGGAATTGAGAGTAGGTGTGGCTCAAGGCAGATACGGCCATGATGGATTGGTCAGAATATATCTAGTGAATGAAACAATTTATTAACAGTTTGCTTGTCCTGGCCAGAGTTTGGAAAAGTTGCTTTTTCAGACTACAATTCCAGAATTCCAAAGTCAGCTTGGCCACTAGAGGATCCTGGGATATGTCGCCTAAAGCTAACTTTTCCAAACTCTGGATCTCTAGGTACAATTTAAGTGTGAACACTAGAAGTTTAGAATAGGACTGCAGCAGAGCCAAACATATATCTAATCCAGTCACCACAGTGACCAACGTCCTGCAATAGCCTATGGACCAACCCCACCAGGATCATCTGTTGGAAAAAAACTGAGCATGAGTATGTAACTGTACTCATAATTTTTGGGGGGAGCTTCCTAGAAGCAAATGGTTGGCCACTGTGAAAACACAGTTTTGGACTACATAGGTCTGATCCAGCTGTGCTCTTCATATATTCCTAAGGATGTTATAGGTATGGAACATATGAACCTTGAAAGAGCCAGGGCACTGGATCCCAAATCAACTTACTAAGATTATCAGGGTTGGTTTTTTGGTTTGTTTTTTGATAAAAAAATACCGTTCTGTGATTCTTAGGGCACAGGATGTTGGACGACTGCAGAAACACGTCTCTAAACAATATAGATTTCAATTATATAATCAATGACTTTGTGTCAGGAAAGGCAAGGAAGGTTCAATTCTTAGGGAAAGAGCATATTCTCCTTCTCTGTTGGTGCCAACTTAGTATCTTCTTTGTTCCCGTCTCCCTTTCGCTGTGGCTCATAATCATACCAAGCCTTTCCAGTTTAACATTTTAACTCCACAAATAGCAGAGATGTATAGGGGTGTTGCTCCTATACATCTCCTACACACTCCTATATGTATAGGGGTGTTGCCATGGGTACCTCTGGGCTCTTTGCTATACTCTGTAGTCACCCTAGAAATGCACGAACATCCCTGATTTGGTCCACGTTTACACCTCTGACTGAAGACATACACATTTATCAGTGCATGATAGGCAGTAGACCAATGAGGACTTCTGAATCACAATAGCAACAAAATACCCCTTCCTTTAAATCAAACTGCTGAAATAAAGAAAGCTCTCAGTAACCAGCTGTGCATTTTGGTGTGGAGGGGCTGTGAGCTTGGTTTAGTTCTGGATATTCCAAACAATTTCTTGGATGCAAAATTTTAATTCTTTGTCCTTGTATCAGGATCCTGCTGTTGTCTCATGAGACTCCAGCAAACATAAATATATCCTAGAATGCCTAGTTCTTGAAACTGAGGTTGCCCTACCTTTAATTTATCTATAACCGCTTCTATCTCTTTTTCCTCAATAAATTGTTCAATTCTTTCACTATCTTCTTTTTGCATTGTGAAAATATTATTATTCCCTATATATTACTAGTGTATAACTTTTTTAAAAATTCTGAAACGCTTCTAATTTTTCTTTCATTTTTTAAATACCTTTTACCCATATCATCTTGAGTCACCCCCGTATTACCTTTAACCTTTCTCGCTTGGGTAGATCTGGCTAACAGTTTAGAGTTTTCATTATTATAGTCAAAGTACTCTCTTTTTGAGTAAATTAAATTCCTTTGTACTTCCATTTGGGTCTTTTCTAATTCTTTCCTCTTTGCTTGTAGTTCCATCATAACTCTATTATCCCTATTTCTGATAAACATCCTTCCTAATTTCTTAATACTTTCCTCTAAATCTTCTGTGCATTCCCCCCGCTGTTTTTAAAGTGCATATGCCTCTTTGAGGTTATCCTGCTTTTGGCACATTGTAAAAAGACAGGATTCTCTGGAAAAGACAATCATGTTGGGAAAGGTGGAAGGCAGCAGGAAAAGAGGAAGACCAAATACGAGATGGACTAACTCCATGAAAGAAGCCATAGGCATAAGTTTGCAGGAGCTGAGCAGGGCTGTTGAGGACTGGACATCTTGGAGATCACTCATTCATGGGGTTGCCAAAAGTTGAGGGCAACTTGACAGCACATAACAACAGAACCCCTTGATCTGTTGACCTGAGATCTAGAAATTTAGAGAGCCATTACATGACAAAGACTTGGAAAAACACACTATTTTGACAACAACTCCCAGAATCCTCCAGCCAACACAGCCAGTATTGCAAAAATTATATTTTCTGAATTCTGAGAGTTCATTAGTGAGGTATATAAACCAATGTTCGGATTCAGTAAAGAGCAGATGTCTATATATGTGGACTCATCCTTCATACTTTAATCTCCCTTTCAATCCATAAAAGCTACTAAGCAAGTTAATGCTAGAACTCAGGAAAGTTATTTTTTGGAAACTACAGCTCTGTAAATTTGCTAGGCTGGGGTATCCAATGGACAGGGGTCCAGAAAAACAGCCACCCCCTTTTTCTAAGCTATGGGTCTTATTGAATCCCATCAGTTGGAGACAAATATTTTGAATAAATAAGCCCACAAATTATTGTTTGAGGAGAGACCATGACTTAACCTGTGCAATTGACAGTGGCGTTACCTTGGCCTGCACATCTGGCTGCTTAGGTGAGCAGGCTGACATTTGGCCCTGGATTTTACTAGCTAAATGCATCCAGCTGTTTCCTTGTTTGTCTTCCTCGGTTTCTGGATGGTCAGACCAAATTGCACCACATACTGTCAGGAACTACAGTCAGGAATCAATCACCACTGATCTTATGTGATGGACTCAACATGTAGAAAACTTGGTGTGTTCTCTTAAATGGAAGGTGGAATTGCGGAGTATGGGGGGGGGGCAGGGGTGAGAGAAAGATTTTTGATCTATTTCAAAAGCCGGGTCCTTTCAATGGCCTTTGATGGTCATGGCTGAGAAATGCACCCCAAAGTGGAAGAATGTATCATTCAGAATTTAAATAGTTTTCAAACTGCAGCAAGAATTTGGTTTAGAGAGAGCCTTGGAGAATTCTATAGCATGGGAAATAATCTATAAAGTCCATTTGACTAGTGTAATGTGCCAAACTGTATTTATTAGATCCAGCCTCTGATGTGTCTACAGTCCAAATGACCAGATTCATCTGCTCTAATAGCTCCAGATTAAGAAACAACAATAACAAACTATGGTCTTGTCTTCTCTTTTCTACCTAAACAAATTCTTCTGTATACTTACCTTTGGTGGAGAAGTGGCGAGATGGTTGCAGAGAAAATGTGCATTATTCAGAAACAGGGATAATAACCTTAAAACTACAAAGCTGAAAGGGACCCTATGGATCATCATGTCCAGTCCCTGTCAAGGAGGCTCAGTGGGGAATTGAACTCCCATCTAGAGATGGGCACAAACTGTTGGATCGGTGGTGCATGCCCATTTGTCCTTTGGACAAGCCGGTGTACGGCACTTCTCACCTCCAGCTGTTGGCCATGCAGAGTAGAGAAGATGGAAGTTGTGGTCCAACAGCCCAAGGAGGGGGGTGCCCACCTCCTTCTACTACCAGCACTGAATCCGGTTGAGAAGGAAAGCATTCCCTTAGAAGGCTACAGAGTGTACCTTCTCAAGTAAGCCATCAGAAGACAGAACAATTCACCTGTCACCTATACAACTCCTTTGGTCTTTACTTTAGACTCTACCACTTCAGGGTTGAGAGAACGACTGTACAAGGAAGCTTGAACGCTGCACTGAAGACAAGTTCGAGCTTCCTTTCTGCATTGTGTTGGTAAGACACAACCTTGATTTTATACTTTGAGAAAGGTTTGGGTAGCAATGGGTAGATGGCAATACTTCTTAGACACTGTTTGTCTAAACCTCATCTTTTCATGATTTGGGGTGGTGGCAAAAATACACTGTTTGTGGTCATAAAAACAATGCAATTCTTTGGCATAGGGATAGGGCAACTCTGGCAGTTTATTTGTGTAAATGATGAGCTCATATATTATGTTCCAGTATGCACTTGTTGGCTGGATAGCTCAGTGTTTTAGGTGTCTGGCTGCTGAGCCAGAGGTTGGGAGTTGAATTCTCCACTGTTTCTCCTGTGACCAGACCCAGCCTGGGTGGCCCTGGGCAAGCTGCACAACCCCAGGATGCCTCTAGAAGAAGGGAATGGGAAACCACCTCTGAGTATTCTTTCCCTGAAAAACCCTGGAAAGGGTCGCCTTAAGTCAGAATTGACTTGATGGCTCACATTTATTATATATACACCTGTGGGTGGTAGCACACAGTATGGAGTTTGTGAAAGAAAACTGACATATTTGGACATAGATCAGGAAGCGACAGCAGGATCATAACTTTGTTGCTCACACAGCCTCCCTCAAAACCATCACAAACTTTATGAAGCTACCCGATTCTTCTCAGACTCAACCTTTGAACCCATTTGGACAAGAAACATCCAACTACGTCTAAACTCATGATGCTCTATGACTCCAAAAGATCAGGATAGGAACATGATTCTCACCCTTCCCTTCCTCTTAAGTTTGTGTCTTTCCTGTTTGATTTGTGGAGGGCAAAGGCGAAATTCTTCTTTGGTTCCCATCTCTTTCCCTTCTGTCTCAGCACCGTCACACACTCTATATTCACATCCCGTGGGCAAGAGCCTTCCACCTCTCCTTGAGGCTTAAAGAATGCACGCCTTTGTCAGCCATCTCCTGAGTACATGTTATTATAACAGCAAGGTGGCCTGACAAAAGTTATCATAGAATCTACACCGCCTACCCAGCAGGAAAACATGGACAACCCAACACACACAAACTGTGATAAGAGCCATAATTGAGAAAACAATCTGATGCTCCCTAGCCAACTCCTTGTAAAGCTATGCGATTGGACACTAGAGGACTTCCAGAAGCAAAGAATCACGTAGGCACAGCATGCCTGGGAATTCATTGGCCATGCAACAGTTGGCTAGACCCACCAACTGCTTAAAGAATCATCACATGCTTCACCATCTGCCTTTTAACTATGTCGCTGATGTGCAGCAAGGCTGAGTATTTTCAGACACTCAAAGTTAGGCATCTCTTATAAAATACTAAATTGAAAGATAACCAAGAGAGCAATCCAAGAAGTAAATTCCATTGGTCCTAAATTATTTTTATTTATTTAAAATATATTCACTCCGCCTTTCTCCTTAAAAAAGACCCAAGGTGGATTACATCATTAAAAGAGAATATTTAAAGCTAAAAATAGTAAGTGTACTAAAAAGGGTCAAATACCACACTATTGCACAGTTAAAAAAAATATCAAAAACACATTCAAGAGCAATAATGCCCTACTCTGGGAGCCAGTCACTGAGGAAAGGCCTGAAGACAAAGGTCTTCACCTGCTTGTGGAAGGACAACAAAAATGGGGCCTGCCTGGCGTCTTGTGGGAGGGAGTTCCAAAGTCTGGGAGCAGCAACAGAGAAGGCCCTCTCCCGTGTCCCCATCAAATATACCTTTAAAGGTGGCGGGACTGAGAGAAAGGCCTCTGCTGATGATCTTAACACTTGGACAGGCTCATAAAGGGAGACACAGTCCGTGAGATAGCTTGGACCCAATCCGTTTAGGGCTTTATTGTTTAGAACCAGCACTTTGACTTGAAATGAAGAATGAAGGCAGTTGACAACATCCACAGGCATATGCACATTTCTACATGGGCAACGAAGCAATGCCACCAGCTTGCTTTTTTCTCATCCATTCCACCCAATCACAGCTGGGCTTCCAAGGGTTTTTTTCTCCCCAAATCTATGCTTCATGGGAGCCAACGACAAGAAGTTTTTTTCCCCTTTGTTGTGGAAGGTATAGAGTTATTTGGTGTAGGTTATATATATGTATATATATATTCTAAACTAGGCCTGTGAAGGCATGCTTCATCTTTAATTCATCATTCTCAGCTGAAAGAGATTAGCCATGTCTCGCACGCACCCCCTCATATGGTGCTGACCTCATCAAGTATGGCCTGAAATTAATTAGCCTCATTCATTCCAAATGGGGGAGAAAAGGATAATGGAGCTGCATTTTAAAAGATGACCATTGCAACTTGGGCACTATGTGTTTAAAAAGCACCCCACCTCCTCTTTCCAGAACGATTCGTAGCCCCTGCAATGTTACGTCAAAATTAGCAAGAGACCAAGAAACGTGAAGATGCGGATCTGATTACGTTTTTGAACGTAGCTTGTCTTTTATTGTAAAATATAAGAAGGGCAGAGACTCAGTGCAAAAAAAGAGAAAAGATACACAGGGAACAAAAGCAGCAAAGATGGGCTATTATTTTAATTAATCTTTGATGAAACAGTGTTCTGAAATAAACTAATGCATTGTCTGAATAGCTACTAAACAACAATATAATACTTTTGTTATTAAGTTGTATAATTACGATTCAATGTTGTATTAAATAAAATGGTCATAGGTCATTGAGTTGCTTCAGATATTTGGTGACCATAATAGGGTTTTGGGGGTATAAGAGATGTTACCATTCCTATTCCCCAATGCATTTCAATGGCCATACATGGTGTGAACTGCTGGATAGCTCAGTGGCTTAGGTCTTTGGGTGCAAAGCTAGGGGTTGGGAGTTCAATTCCACACCTGGGCCTCCTTGACAAGGGCTGGACTCCATGACCCAGAGGGTCCTTTCCATCTCTGCAATTCTAAGACGATGGTGATGAAGAAGAAGCTTGATTTCCTGAGCCCTAGTTTGACACTGAATCTAGTCAATTATTTTGGCTCAAATATTAAAAGTGAGATTTATACACTACATTTTCCACCATTGCACTCCAGGCAGCGCCTGTAGCTTTCTTCCTTTCCACTTTAAACCTTAAAATGACCCTGCAGGGTAGGTTTTGCTAAAGGAAAATGTCTGGCCCAAGGTCATCCGATGAAGTTCATGGTTGAGGGTGTCTGGAACCTAGACCTTCCCGGTCCCAATTCCATACTCTAACCTCTACAGGACATGGACTCTCACTATTTAAGCCACACTGGGAAACACAGCGACGGTCTGCAAATCGCAAAACAGACAAAGGGCCCAAACTGTGAATCCTGTGGAAGGCAGGCTGGAGTTGGAGCAGAAGAGAGAACAAAGCCACAGCCATGTCAGTCCAGAGTCCACTCCAGGCTTTAAGTTGACAGAGGCTGGTTTACAAATATGGCAGGTTGAGGTGGTAAAATGAACTTACTTACTTACTTACGTACTGCCCCATTACTGCAATACACTATTCTGGGTGGTTTGCAACATGTCAAAAACACATTAATCAATAAAGTTAAATAAAATACACAAAAAGCAATAAAGAACTCCAAGTGGTGAGATTTGCAAATTAAACACGGAAATGTATGTATGTATGTATTTCCGTGTTTATATTATATTATATACAATGTTTTCAGGGGGATTCGAGGGAGGGGACCAGGCGCAGGTCCACTAGGAGTTGGTTCCAGAGTGTTGGAGCCACTGCAAAGAAGGCCCTGCTTCTGGCAGATAATTTTCAGGCCTCCTTTGGAGTAGCCACCCAGAGGAGCATCGCCTGGGAGGACCTAGTGGAGTGGGTAGATGACCTTGGGAGAAGGCGCTCCAACAGGTAGCATGATCTCAAACCATGAAGGTCTTTGTGGGTGATCATCAAAACCCAGTCTGACCTGGGATGTAGCATCATTCTGCTTTTTTCAACAGAAAAGGATTTTCAAAAGCATTCTGTTCTTGTCACACTAAAACCGGGAGAAAATAATAATAACAGCAAATTCGGTTAAAATATTCAAAAATGTGCTGAAACAAAATTGTTCCCCACCTGCGCAGGCCAAATGAAATAGGTACAAGCATTCCCAGCACGGAGACACCCTTTGTGAACCTCCGTGCCATGTGGGCTTTGAAGAAGAAGGGCCGTTCAGAAACAAAAGAGGTGGCAACCCGGATTCAGTAGCAAGGCAGGGCTGAATCCTTAGGGCTGCAAAACCAGGGGTTAATCATTCAAGGCCTTCTGCCCTAATGGGCAAATTTGTCAGTTTTGCCTTCTCACAAACTTTTATTTTTAAAATCCCAACTCCCCCGCCCCCCAAATATAGAGAACTGGTTGTATGCACCGAGGGCTGTTACTCCACCTCTGCCAAACCGACATTTTTGACAAAACGCAAAAGTCACGCTAATTTGCAACGAAAGCCACGGAATCATAACTGTATGAGATGAGAGATATGGAACAATTGAGGACTTTATTGTATGAAATAATTATTGAACACTCTTGCTTTTTCCCTCTTGTAAGTATGCATGAGGTCCCCAGATTTTTTTCCTACTGTCTCTGCCATCTTTGGTTTAATTAACACAGGTATTCGAATGGCACTCCATTTATCAAGCGATTATGGATTAAACAGTAACTCAGGACTGACAATGAAAATGTTACCAGGAGGGCGGCAAAGAACTGCTTGAAGAAAACCATTCAAATGACTTTGCCATTGCGGGCAAGAACAAGCTTCTGCAAATATTAGCCAGGAAATGCAGCGCTTTTATTCATGTGGCTGGAATGTTTTGTTTCGCAGCCTGCAAAAGTTTGCTCCCTGCTCCATGCCACTATTCATTAACACTATGAATTGTCGCTAGTTTCCTTTATGCTTGGTTTTAAAAAGAAAACCCAACCTATTAATCTTTCCATCATGGAAAAGATGGCAACAAACTGGAGCAAGTTCAAAGGAGGGCGACAAGGATGATCAGGGGATTGGAAACCAAGCCCTAGGAGGAAAGACAGAAAGAACTGGGCATGTTTAGCCCTGAGAAAAGAAGACTGAGAGGAGATATGATAGCACTCTTCAAATACTTGAAAGGTAGTCATACAGAGGAGGGGCAGGATCTGTTCTCAGTCATCCAAGAGTGCAGGAGACACAACTATGGAACCTACAACCTACAAGGAACTGGATTTAGGCCAAATATCAGAAAAAACGTCCTAACTGTTAGAGCAGTATGACAATGGAACCAATGACCTTGGCAGGTGGTCAGCGCTCCAATGCTGGAAACATTCGAGTGAAAATTGGACAGCCATCTCTCAGATTTGCTTTGATTTGGATTCCTGCACTGAGCAGGAAGTTGGACTTGATGGCCTTATATGCTCCTTCCAACTCCATTATTCTATGATGGTACTTTTCCAGCTATATGCCAGGGACATTTAGGGTGCCACAGAAGCTTCTTATGGAGCAGCTGAGGCGTCCACAAATCCATGAAAGTGTCTTCCAATATGGGGGTGGGGAGGGCCATGGATGAGGGCAGGGTAGTTTATGTTTGAGGAGTACTTGTGGGTGTCATGAGCCTGTCCATGTTTCAGTACTATGATTGGGTGAAACAACAACGTTTGAAGGACAAATCAAGACCAAAAATATTCCAGGTTGGGGAAGTTCTTTGACCTTGAATCAGCTGGGGTGTTTTGTGTGTGTGTGTGTGTGCATTATTCCTAAGACTTGGCAGCAACTGTGGTGAAAGACTACCCCACTGCACCACGGAGCACTTCCATGGTACAAGGCAGACAGTCTTCTTTCTTTCTTGAGTGGAAGAAATAGATAATTTTGAATGACGGAAGGGTCCATAGGCTGGGTGTTGCCCCAGTGTGATCACGACGACACAGTGCACAATCTCTCCCCAACCCACACAATTACTACCCAAAAACTGCACCACTAACATTTGTCAGATCAAATTTCCAAATTTTGAGGACTGGACAATAAAAGCCGTCAAAAAGCAAGTAAAAATGCTTGTTTTTAAAGAGTTTCACATTTTGTATGGGAAGCTCAAGAGCAAAGCATGATAACGCGATTCAACAAGGATTTCCTTTTTTGGCCACCACATTTGGGTGGTGCAACAGTGCGAAATTCTTTGGTGGGATAATTGGCCCTCATCTACATGAAGCCGCTGCCTTGAGCCATCTTCTTGTTGTTCTTTCGCCCCCCCCCCCCCCGGGCAAGATGTCATTATGGCTATTTTGACTTTGGATCTGGCAGCTCTTAACAAAGAGGTTGCACTGCATCTGAACCAGTTTTCCAGATTCTCCATCCATTAGGTTCTTTTGTTTTCCACACTCTTTTCTTCCTTTAATTTTACCTTGAATGATCAGCTGTAACACTCTATTTGTTTATGTATATGTGATTCAATTTATTTATGCTAATGTGATTCTCGCTTTCCCCATTGTATGTGTTTTATGATTGTTTGGCCTTCAGTAACTCTTCACTGCTCACCTTCTTAATTTCAGTAATTCTTGGAATCCTGGAAAAATCCGCATTTCAAACACTTGTATCCATGCCATACCATAGAATCAAGAATACATAGCAACTTAAAATGCACATTATCCAAGACAGTTTTAAATGATGTTTTGTGCTGTAATCTTAATCTTAAAGGAGCTATTTTAAGTCATCTTTATCTTTATCTTTTCCAACATACAACAAACTTTTATTTGGAATCTTTAATTGTATTTCTTGGGCTCCTTATTTTTTATAGATGGTCATGAACTTGGTTTTCTTTGCATTCATTTTAGACATTGTTGTTGTTGTTGTTGTTGTTGTTGTTGTTCTTTTTCTTCTTCTAAAACACCAGGCACAGTCAATCAAAGTTATAAAAATATTGACTGGTATTATATAACAGATACAAGTTTTAAACAAAACCTAAGTATCTGTTAAATATCAGCACAGTATGTATGCTGTTTCTAATATTGCCATTTCTTGTAGCTCTGATGGTGTGATTTCTGAGACCTGCAATTGCGTATAGTACTGTCTGAAATTTCTTGATCTTTTCCTCAAAGCCCTGATGACTACAGGGATCACTGAAGTGTGTTTCATCCACAGGTGAGATGTTTCGATGGCCAGGTCTCTGTATTTTGTTAGTTTTTCCAATTCTTTATTTTTAACGCTGGCATTTCCTTGAATTGCAATGTTAATGATCCAGACATTTCTTCATTCTACTACTACTATGTCTGGTGTGCTATGTTCAAAGTTTCTATCAGTTTGGATCTGGAAATCCCACAAACTCTTGACTTCCTCATTTTCTGACACCTTCTCTACCTGCTGTTCCCATGGATTTTTGGAGGCTGGCAAGTTATATTTTATCCATTAATGATCAGAGTACTAACTTTGCCACTCTATTATGTCTAATTTTGTAATATGTTTGTGCAATCTTTGGACTTTCACAGATGAGGTGTGACACAGTTTCATCTTTTTCTTGGCAGAGTTGATGATGATGATGATGATCATCATCATCATCATTTTTACCTTGCCATTCTCTTTAAAAAGGACCCAAAGCAGCTGACATAATTAAAATACAATATTTAAAGCTAAAAGCAAAGTATCAAACAAATGCCACTCTAGGAAATGATAAAAACAATACTAAAAACACATTCAAAGGCACAACTGTCCATTTAAAAATTCCACTCAGGCAGCCTATCACTGAGGGAAAGCTTGTCTGAAGAGAAAGATATTTGCCTGCTTATGAAAGGACAGCAAAGATGGGGCCAGCCTGGCCTCCAGTGGGAGGGAGTTCCAAAGTCTGGGAGGAGTGACAGAGAAGGCCCTTTCCTGTGTCCCCATCAAATGCACCTGTGAAGGTGGTGGGGCTGAGAGGAAGACCTATCCTGATCATCTTGTTCATTACTTACTTAATTGGCTTTGCTGAGTAACCTTTGCAGAACATCTAAAGTGTCCACCGGTAATGCTGGACCTCTTCATTGACAAAGAATACACTTAAGCAATGGCATTAAAATGGAAGAAAGTCACTATCAACAGAAGAAATGAGACCAAACAATAATTACGTTGATTGTTCCTCCCTTTGCCATTCTATTCCCCCCCCCGTGCCCATTGCAATAAAAACACACCTGCCAGCAAAATATTGCAACACTCCTACTGTTTTTTGTTTCTCTTTTAAAGGAAATGGCATTTATAATTATAAATACTTATCTAGAAGAGCTGTCTTTGAGAGAAAACACTAGAAATGAAGTGCTGGAATGCGACTATTGTTGCTGTTGGACACTTAAGGGCCGCAATCGCTCTCTCTTTTAACAGTTTTATTTAAAAACAACAACAACCAACATCAACAACATCTCCTCACATACCTTCTTTGAATTACTTATCTCCCTCATATCTCCTCAAGGAGACATATCTGCTGAGTATGCAAACCCCAGGAGGGCAGCTAGCCACAGAATTATAACAGCAAGGTGTTCAATATGGCTTTCAAAGGGGTGCACGACCCCACAGAGGCCGGGCTTTCTAATTTATTTCTTGCATTGGTGGAAACAGAGAGTACTATCTGCTGGAGCTTTGTGGCATTTAACGTTGGCTTTCACAGTTGTGACAAATAATGGATGAAAGAAAACATAAGGGAAGAAAAAAGAGAGTATAGTTTGGCACCCTCATCATCTCCTAAATTATTACAGCTTTTTCATCTTGACCATGATATATATATATTTTAAACAAACAAACTCATTTTTGATCAAAACAAGTTGTCAGGGGGTCACACGCCTTGTTTTAGAAGAGAACCATACTTCCTAGAGACTTCCATCAGCATGATTCTCCATCTTTTCAGAGTATTTGTTAGCACTGGAGGGTGTTCCATGAGCAGTACATGCCAGTTGCAGGCCACCTGCTGCCAACCCCTGAAATACTGTGCATCAGAAACTACAACACTTGGACTCCAGCAGGGGCACCTTACCAAGGGCATCATCAAGTATGTACAGACTGAACTCATCCTAGAAGAGGAGGATGCAAGCTCAGTGATACAGCTGTGGAACATTTCTGTGTCCATTTTGTCCTTTTAAAAAGATCTTCCCCTAGACGAATTCTAGGGCTATTTTATGAAAAAACACCTCAAGAATTTATTTCAGAGTTTTGAATTTTTGATGAAAATTCCCTTAGCTGTGCAACAGAAGTGCAGGGATTCACAGAGCAGAACAGCTTTGAGTTCCCTACTCCTTTTTTTCTCATCAACTGGCACTTAGAGTCTCAGTAACTCACTCAGAGACATTAGTGGGAGAAAGATTTTAAAAAATCTACTACTCAAAATTAACTAGATAAAACAGCAAACTGACAAAATATGGCTGCTTGCAGCAACAGGCCTCAACACTTTCACAGACTACAAGAGAGGTGGAAAAAAGGCAGAGGCGAAAGGGAACCATTGGTTCTTTGCATCAGAGGTGAGAGGGAACCATTGGTTAGTGCTGGATAGATTGACAGTCACCCCAGCCCAGAAAGGTCCCTCCCAGCCAAACCTACTAAAGACAGCATGCAAGGTTGCAATAAAACTCCAACAGAATTGTGCAGGAGAATGTCAGAAATTATAAGTCAGACTGAGTAAGGAATCCTCACAGGTGGCTTACACAACCAGTGCATGGTGAACTTGACATTCAGATTAGCCATGTCCACCAGTTTAGATGACTTTACAAGACAAAGAGACAAATTCACGAAGGATGAATCTGTCCGTGACAACTTATAAGGGTTACCTGCTTCTCTTGGTCTCCAAGCAGGGAGAAAAATCTTATTATGCACCATGCTGGAGGAGAAGAAAGTTTGGTTTTATTTTGTCGGGTGGCCTTAATGCTTTGGTGCCCCTCATCCTCGTATTCTCCACCAGCATTGGTGTCATTGACTCAGCAAAAAGAGGTATTGTGACCCACGGCACAGAAATTTAGAGGGCACCAAAAGATGTCAATGGAAGGACATGAACCTGTTTGCCACAAGTACTCCATCTGTTCTCTACATATTTCACTCCCATGTGAACCACACTTAAGCTAAAGGCCTGCAAAGTCCCAAGGGTCATAGTGGCTAGTTATGGCTGTGATGTCTCCTCCAGGTCCTGAGGCCATATATTCCAGAAGATCACTTGCTGGGGAGCATCAGCGAATGAGAGCTATTTCCCACCTGCCTCTCCTGATGGTGGGTTTCTCAGAGGCATCTCATTGGGCACATAGGAACAAGGATACTGGATCGGATAGGCCTTTGATCTGATTCAACAGGATTCTTCGTAGGTCATTATGCCATTAAGATCAAGAAGAAAGAAAGTGGAGGTCAAATCATTTCCCTGAATATTCAGAACCTTGGGTGGTGGAGGAGGGTGGAAGTGGGCAAACATTCCTGTAAATGTTTGTTTTCCTTCAACACCGTGCATTTTGATATGAAATTCGAACCTGATGGAATTCTGGCTGATAATAGCAATGCAAATGACATATCCTCTTGTTCTTGTTTTCAAATGCTGGACTTCATCTCTACATAGTGTAAAGCTAGTAGCCAAACAAAGAAAGAAGGAGGAGGAGGGGAGCACTGGGGAATAGAGGTCCATTTCAAAGAGAGAGAAAGAGGAGAGGGGGAAAAATCTACATTTTAATGAAAATATTTTCAAGCCATTTCAAATAAGAGTCCAAGAGAAATAATTACAAAAGTTTGGAAAGAAAGAGCATTAGCTTTGATAGCTTTCTCCTCTGTGAAGCAATTAAAACGAGCCATTTTTCAAATACTAAGCAGAAAATTACTAATGGACAGACTCAGAAAAGCTTTCATTTCAATCTCATGTCCTTTATTCTTTCTACAAAAAAAAAAGGAAGAAGGAAAGAAAAATAAGGTGGTTTTCAGATAGATTACTACATAAAGGAGTCACTCGCTAGATGTCATAAAAACTATGGCAGTGTAGAATGACGGAGATTAACAGCTAGATTTAAATCATGCAACAGTCCAGTTAATAGCAACGTCTAATTAAAGAATGCATTATAAGTCTGTAATGTTGATTTGATGAAGAAACCTTCAACTTTGGATTTTCCAGTGGTAACTGATGGCTGCAGACGGATCATATGTCTAATGGCAGCTGCCCACTTCATGGAACTGAAAATGCCCTGTCTGTTCCATGAGAGCTGGTAGCTTGGACCTGATCTATAAGGATCCTTAGCTGACTGAAGCGATCTTCTCCCATTACAGATAAATACATAAAGGAGTCTATGATTCTGTGTTGAACACGGCTGTGTGGTGGATTGGGACCATCACTGTTGCAATTAAAATTACTAACAAAATCCACTTGATTTATACTGATTTGGGCGGGACCCAGACCAAAGCAGAAAGGTCAACCTTGATTTTGGAGCAAAGTAAAAGAAATTCACAAATCGGGTTGTGTCCAGAGTATGAACCAGATTGGAGGGGCCCAAATCATCATCATGATGATAATCAACATCTTAGAACTGCAGAGCTGGAAGGGACTCTATAGATCATCGAGTCCAACCCCTGGTAAAGGGGCACAGTGGAGAATTAACTCCCAACTAGAGATGGGCATGAACTGCCAGTTTGCCGATTCGTGCTGGTTCGTTTATTGCCCAAACAGGTATTTGGCACTTCTAAGCCTCACCTCCTCCAGTGGGCACCCACAGAGAGGCATAGCCTTAGCTTCCCTGCCCCAACTCATCTGCCTTTGAGTGGGTGCCCACTGGAGGAGGCAGGGCTTCGAAGCATCAAACACCTGTTTGGGCAATAAACGAATCGGTGGTTTGTGCCCATCTGTATTCCCAACCTCTGGCAACCACTGCGTTATCCAGAAAATCAAAATTTAAAGGTGTCTAGCATGCAACCCCCTGCAGTTAATTGTCTAGAATTTGGCAAGTTTCCATTCCTCTTTAGGAGTAAGGCTTTTCTAAACATTGGATCAAGACCAGTATCTGTTTTACAACCCACATGGTTAGCTTCCTGTGGCATAGGCGCCTTTTTGTGTTTTTTGGTGCTTCTGAATCACTATATGGAACCATGTCACCAAACATGCTATGTGGATAAAGGCACATGAAGTAAGGCATAAATGCTAAGAGTTAGTCATGATTCGGCGAGTCAGTCTCGCTCTCTTTCCTAAATGCAGGAGCAGGTGATACCTTGAATTGACCATTAAGAATATAAAACAAAAAAGCAAACAGGGAGCTTTCGATGATAGATCATCTTCTTCAAGGCTGTGTATCAAGTTTCTGTGGGTAGTTCCAAACTTATATGCTGTTGTCAGTGTCCCAAATCGACATGGCTTATAATGTTGAGGCCAGGTTTGCTTCTTAGATGGAGATAGCTGCAGTATGCAAGGTGGTTTGAAGCTCCTCCTTAGCTAGCAGTTTGGACTTTATGGCTCATCTCTTAAATGACAGGAAGGCAATCTGGGGCAAACCTGGTCTCAACATCATCAATCATGTGAATTTGGGAGATTAACAACAGCATGTAAGTTGGACCTACCCCCAAGAACTTGATGCAGAGCCTTGAAGAAGATGATCTATCATCAAAAGCTCACTGTTTGCTTTTTTTTAAATATATATTCTTAATGGTCAATTCAAGGTATCACCTGTTCCTGCATTTGTATCATTTCCACAACCATGTGGCCTTTTCCTGATGTTTATCTTTCCTAAAGGTAGGATTGTATGTGCCTTTGTATATTTACATGTGGTTACATCCACAAGCTTTCACCATGAAGACTTGAATGTTACTTCTAAACTTGACAGAAACCAGAAGATGCTAGATCCTCACACCAGGTTTCTTGCAAAAATGTTGCACTCCTGTTTTCATGCCACGCCAGCAGTTCCAGCTGCAAATTTAGCTCCCTGATTTCCTTGCTGAGCCACCAAATCCTGGGGAATCATCTGCCAAATGGAGGATGCCTGAAACCTCCAAATAACACCAACGACCTTAGGGGGAACATGCCAGGAAGGCATTTTAGTATTGGCTAGAAGAGGATATTAAAATACAAGGCATTCACTGTAGTAAAAACAGGGTACCTCATTCCAGCTGTCTATATATATTCCTTTCCAGCACTAAATCTGTCCAGGGACCTTTCAGAAATACAACATTAAGCCTCGTGCCTTCGCTTAGTGAATAGAAATGTGAAAAGGATGGAGATAAAAATCAGAGGGACATACAATAGCGAATGTTCTATGATTTAATCACCATTACAGCTTAAAACAGCACAGTCGACATTCACCCTTGGTAAGTCAGGGATAAATCTCTGTCTGTGGGTGCCTTAAAGAGTGACGGCATGTGGTCGTTCCAAGTCCCTTGACAAAGAAGACCTCCAGAGACAGCATGAGGGAAATAGCTGAAGGACGCCGGAAATAGGCTGGTTCAGAGAGGGCTGTTTACAAACACGGTGCCACCCATACTGGTGTGGAGTGATATATACAGGGCTACTGTCAACTGGCATTATTTGGCAGCTTCTGAGGCAGTGAATCTGAAGAACGGTGTCGTGCTTGTTGCCAGGGCCACCTAGTTTCTGGGGCCAGAAGACATCTCATGGAATTCTCATGGTTCCTCGGGTCTCAGAGGAATGGAGAGGCAAATTTCAGATTGAGCACTGCAGGCTGGAGATAAATGCTGATTTATGTGCATGCATGAAGTTGGTTTAAAGCAGTGGCGCCCAATCTTGGGTCCCCAGATGTTCTTGGACTAAAATTTCCAGAAGCCTTCACCACAAGCTGTGCCAGACAGGATTTCTGGAACCAGTTTGGACTGCCAAGTGGAGAGACCTTTGCGTTATTGTTACTTGTGTGCTTCTCCCTGGTTTGCATTGTTCTTTTCCTTGTTGTTTAGTTGTTAAGTCGTGTCCGACTCTTCGTGACCCCATGGACCAGAGCACACCAGGCCCTCCTGTCTTCCACTGCCTCCCAGAGTTGGGTCAAATTCATGTTGGTTGCTTCGATGACACTGTCCAGCCATCTCGTCCTCTGACGTCCCCTTCTCCCCTTGCCTTCACATTTTCCCAACATCAGGGTCTTTTCCAGGGAGTCTTCTCTTCTCATGAGATGGCCAAAGTATTGGAGCCTCAGCTTCAGGATCTGGCCTTCCAGTGAACACTCAGGGTTGATTTCCTTCAAAATGGATAGGTTTGTTCTCCTTGCAGTCCAGGGGACTCTCAAGAGTCTCCTCCAGCACCACAATTCAAAAGCATAAATTCTTAAGCAGTCAGCCTTCTTTATGGTCCAGCTCTCACTTCCATACATCACTACTGGAAAAACCATCGCTTTGACTATGCGGACCTTTGTCGGCAAGGTGATGTCTCTGCTTTTTAAGATGCTGTCTAGGTTTCTCATGGCTTTCCTCCCAAGAAGCAAGCGTCTTTTAATTTCGGGGCTGCTGTCACCATCTGCAGTGATCATGGAGCCCAAGAAGGTAAAATCTGTCACTGCCTCCATATCTTCCCCTTCTATTTGCCAGGAGGTGATTGTAAATCACCTGGCCAATCTTTTCCTTGTAAACCCCTGCAAATAGCAAACTGGCATGCAACACAACGACTTCTGAAGCCATCACTCATATATATATATATATAGTTGTGTGCATCCCCAGAACTGGATGTTCTGGTTGCCATGACTGACTGAAACACTGAGCCTGAAGGAAGCTCATTGGCTAAGAACTTCAGTTGCTTGAATTTTCAGGCGCGTCAGAAGCAAATTTCATACCTTAGAGCACTTTTCCATTATCAAATGGGTTTCCCACCCCTGGAACTTGAAACGCACGTCTCCTTGGAGAATTGCTTAAAGATATGGCGTTTGCGGCATAAAAAGCTCATATTTCTAATCCTCTTCAGAATGGTTTTATTTTGGGGTGGAAATGAAAAACAGCAGCTCATACTAGAAAGGAGATGGAGAGGAAAGGCAAAGAACTGTTGGATGGCGAGCCGAGAAAGTGTGGCAAAAGTCAAACAATCTTGTACAAGATGAAAGCAGCGACAGACAGAAGAAATGTCATTTCCTCCGGGGGGAAGCTGCACTACAAATCCAGCGTTCAAAGTTCTCGTGTTTCATCCTCACAAATTCCATTACATTAGAAAGATTAGAAAAATTGCATTTTGTTTCCTTGGGCTGTGAAAATGCAAGCAAAGTAAACTCATTTGGGGGGGGGGAGGTCTCTCTCTCTCTGTACACATGTGTGTGTGTAGGGGGGATGTGATATTTCTTTCCCACAATTGCAAGGACCCAGTTACTTGCACAAAGAACTGAGGGATGCGGTAATGCAGAGGCAAGCCAAAATGTTTGGAAGTCCTTGTTCTTTTTTAGATCATCTTTTGAATTAACGAGCATGAAATGGAGGGGCAAGAACAGGGTTATGAGCTTCTGTTGAAAGATAGTTCTACTGAACAATTGGTCTTATTTTTTTGGAAATGCCCAGCGACAGCTGTTTTCAGGGGAAAAGTGGATAGAGATACAACACTGCAGCCTCCAAACCCTACATTTGTTTATGCAGGCTGTTTGCCATGAAACAAAAAGTTAATCAAATGGGCTGAACTAATCAAATCCACAGTTTCTAGGGAATGTTGAAGAGTTTTGAGTTTCTATTTTCCCCAGTAATTTTTCTAGCAATGCCTGCTGAAATGTTTGCCTATTCACTTGTATCACCCTCTCTTGCTTGGGCACTCCGTTGATGACACGTGCTCCTCACAATGTCACATAGCTCGATTGGAATGGTTATGAAACTTAGTGATGTCTGTTTCAGCCCATGATCCCTGATTGGCTAGGATCATCTTGGTGACATAAGTCAGGTAGGCAAATTATGCTACAGTGGGGTGGGGTGGGTGTGGAAAGGCAGTGCAACAGAGGAAGTACTGTAGATGGAGATAACACCACAAACGGAAATGGTTGGGTGAGAGAATACAGGTAGAACTTTTCCAGAAAGGAATACCTATGGTCAAACCAATTAGAGAAACTGAAGAATATTCAATAAAGAAGTGAATGATCTACTTTGATTTTAAGTGATCACACAATGAATATCATAGCTAACATATTCAAGTACAAGCAATATTTTGAGGATATGAACTGGTGGTTTAACTGGAATTGCAGGGCACTTTAATCAGACATCACAAAAGAGCTCAGATTTTGGAGTGAATCGGGATCAAATGGTGCTCATTGGAGGATGAATAGTGGTGAAGTTGCTTGGGCATTTATCCATGCACTTTAGACAAGAAGAGTTGGCTCCTCCATTCAAAATTCTCCCTCTGATGTCCTCTTCAGCAGTGGTTCCCAACCTTCACCACAAGCTGTGCTGACCAGGATTTCTGGGAGCTGTAGTCAAAGAACATCTGGAGGCCCAAGGTTTGGAACCACTGCTCTATAGGATTCCTTTGTATGCTGAGTATCAGTATGTGCACACTGTATAAGCAAGGCTACAAAGGAGATAACAGAAGAAGTAGAAGCAGTAGACACATGATTTCTACAAAGGATTCCCTCTTGATTGATCATTCAGCCACTCTTATTGGTCCTGATTGGATTGCTTATCTGGTCCTGTCAATTATGATGTTGTCTTACCTATCAGCCATCAAACATCAGTGATCAAGTTTTAGACGTGGAAATCCTGTCTTACTGATTCCCAACAACAGCTATCAAATCTGATGCTGGTAGTTTTAATCTGAGTAAATTCGAAATGAATCCATGTGGCCCTGGTAAGTCAACACATAGGTAAATTCAACTGATGCAATGAATCTACTCAAATTGAGACTAGTCATTGGATTTAGCATCACATGTTTAGAAAAATCAAGGTTTTTTCCCCCCATTTAACCTTCACAATTGCGTTTTTGCCAGTGCCTGTGGTGGCACTGGTAGCAGCTGAGAGGAACAGAAACCTTTTGTCTGATGGCATTCCTCACAGTGAAGCTATAGGCAAATGCCAATGGTTAGTCACCGCTAGAGTTAGTCCCACTGAATTTATCGGACTTGTTAAATCAAAACTTACAAAAGTTCCATTGATACAATGGATCTACTCACACTGAGACTAATTGTTAGATTTAGCTTCAGTTAGTTAGAGAATATATGGAGGATAATTATCAAAATTTGCAGAGGAAGCAGGACAGAAGAAATTTGGGAGCGAACTTCAATTATGGATGCTAGAAAATTCTGTTCAGTCTACATTTTTTAAAGCGTACCATTCAATTTGCACTTACACAGATAATAGCATAGTTGTCATTCAGACAGTGCACTTCTCCAGATTTGGCAATACAGTTTTTGGTTTGAAAATGCATATAGAAAGGTTTGTTTTATGGTTCTTTTCTGTGGTGGCCTGCCAAATTTCAAATCTCTCTTTGGTCATCTTTATCTGGCAGGTCAGTACCAAGCTCAACATCTGTCATAGCTACTCAGGCATTTAATTTAACATCATTCCTGGGTTTTAACAGTACGACAGCTCTGTTTGTCCATTGTATTCAGGAAGTTCTTACAATCATGAATTTAAGCATTTATTATAAGCTGCCTGGTAGACATTCTGTAGCAAAATGTCAATTTAGGATTAAAAAAAAAGACAAGAAACAATACATGAAATTGTTGTTGGTTGTTATGGCTTAGGCTCTCTGGCCCCTTCACGGATTGCTGCCTTGTCGTGGCGAAGGGGCTTGAGTAATTCAGAGAAGCTATGGGCTATGTCGTGCAGGGACACCCAAGACGGACAGGTCATAGTGGAGAGTTCTGACTAAACGCGATCCACCTGGAGCAGGAACTGGCAAGCCACTCCAGTATCTTTGCCAAGAAAACTCCATGAACAGAAACAAAAGGCTAAAAGATATGACGCTGGAAGATGAGCCCCTCAGGTCGGAAGGCGTCCAACATGCTACTGAGGAAGAGCGGAGGACAAGTACAAGTAGCTCCAGAGCTAATGAAGTGGTTGGGCCAAAGCCGAAAGGACGCTCAGCTGCGGACGCGCCTGGAAGTGAAAGGAAAGTCCGATGCTGCAAAGAAAAATACTGCATAGGAACCTGGAATGTGAGATCTATGAACCTTGGTAAGCTGGATGTGGTCAAACAGGAGATGGCAAGAATCAACATTGACATCCTGGGCGTCAGTGAACTAAAATGGACGGGAATGGGCGAATTCAATTCAGATGATTACCATATCTACTATTGTGGGCAAGAATCCCGTAGAAGAAATGGAGTAGCCCTCATAGTCAACAAAAGAGTGGGAAAAGCTGTACTGGGATATAATCTCAAAAATGATAGAATGATTTCAATACAAATCCAAGGCAGACCTTTCAACATCACAGTAATCCAGTTTATGCACCAACCACCCATGCTGAAGAGGCTGAAATTGACCAATTCTATGAAGAATTACAACACCTTCTAGAACTGACACCAAAGAAAGATGTTCTTGTCATTATAGGGGACTGGAATGCTAAAGTAGGGAGTCAAGAGATAAAAGGAACAACAGGTAAGTTTGGCCTTGGAGTTCAAAACGAAGCAGGGCAAAGGCTAATAGAGTTTTGTCAAGAGAACAAGCTGGTCATCACAACCACTCTTTTCCAACAACACAAGAGGCGACTCTACACATGGACATCACCAGATGGGCAATACCGAAATCAGATTGATTATGTTCTCTGCGGGCAAAGATTGAGAAGCTCTATACAGTCAGCAAAAACAAGACCTGGAGCTGATTGTGCCTCTGATCATCAGCTTCTTATAGCAAAACTCAAGCTTAAACTGAAGAAAGTAGGAAAAACCACTGGGCTAGTCAGGTATAATTTAAACCACATCCCTTATGAATACACAGTGGAAGTGAAGAACAGATTTAAGGAACTAGATTTGGTGGACAGAGTGCCTGAAGAACTATGGATGGAGGCTCGTAACATTATACAGGAAGCAGCAACAAAAACCATCCCAAAGAAAAGGAAATGCAAGAAAGCAAAGTGGCTGTCCAACGAGGCCTTACAAATAGCAGAGAAGAGAAGGGAAACAAAATGCAAGGGAGATAGGGAAAGTTACAGAAAATGGAATGCAGATTTCCAAAGAATAGCAAGGAGAGACAAGAGGGCCTTCTTAAATGAACAGTGCAAAGATATAGAGGAAAATAATAGAAAGGGAAAAACCAGAGATCTGTTCAAGAAAATTGGAGATATTAAAGGAACCTTTTGTGCAAAGATTGACATGATAAAGGACAAAAATGGCAGGGACCTCACAGAAGCAGAAGACATCAAGAAGAGGTGGCAAGAATACACAGAGGAATTATACCAGAAAGATCTGGATGTCCCGGACAACCCAGATACTGTGGTTGCTGACCTTGAGCCAGACATCCTGGAGAGTGAAGTCAAGTGGGCCTTAGAAAGCATGGCTAACAACAAGGCCAGTGGAGGTGATGGCATTCCAGTGGAACTATTTAAAATCTTAAAAGATGACGCTGTTAAGGTGCTACACTCAATATGCCAGCAAGTTTGGAAAACTCAGCAGTGGCCAGAGGATTGGAAAAGATCTGTCTACATCCCAATCCCAAAGAAGGGCAGTGCCAAAGAATGCTCCAACTACCGTACAATTGCACTCATCTCACACGCTAGCAAGGTTATGCTCAAAATCCTACAAGGTAGGCTTCAGCAGTATGTGGACCGAGAACTCCCAGAAGTACAAGCTGGATTTTGAAGGGGCAGAGGAACTAGAGACCAAATTGCTAACATGCGCTGGATTATAGAGAAAGCCAGAGAGTTCCAGAAAAACATCTACTTCTGCTTCATTGACTACGCAAAAGCCTTTGACTGTGTGGACCACAACAAACTATGGCAAGTTCTTAAAGAAATGGGAGTGCCTGACCACCTTATCTATCTCCTGAGAAATCTATATGTGGGACAGGAAGCAACAGTTAGAACTGGATATGGAACAACTGATTGGTTCAAAATTGGGAAAGGAGTACAACAAGGCTGTATATTGTCTCCCTGCTTATTTAACTTATATGCAGAATACATCATGCGAAAGGCAGGACTGGATGAATCCTAAGCCAGAATTAAGATTGCTGGAAGAAATATCAACAACCCCAGATATGCAGATGATACCACTCTGATGGCAGAAAGTGAGGAGGAATTAAAGAACCTCGTAATGAGGGTGAAAGAGGAGAGTGCAAAAAATGGTCTGAAGCTCAATATCAAAAAAACTAAGATCATGGCCACTGGTCCCATCACCTCCTGGCAGATAGAAGGGGAAGATATGGAGGCAGTGACAGATTTTACTTTCTTGGGCTCCATGATCACTGCAGATGGTGACAGCAGACACGAAATTAAAAGACGCCTGCTTCTCGGGAGGAAAGCGATGACAAACCTCGACAGCATCTTAAAAAGCAGAGACATCACCTTGCCGACAAAGCTCCGCATAGTCAAAGCTATGGTTTTTCCAGTAGCGATGTATGGAAGTGAGAGCTGGACCATAAAGAAGGCTGACTGCCGAAGAATTGATGGTTTTGAATTGTGGTGCTGGAGGAGACTCTTGAGAGTCCCCTGGACTGCAAAGAGAACAAACCTATCCATTCTGAAGGAAATCAACCCGGAGTGCTCACTGGAAGGACAGATCCTGAAGCTGAGGCTCCAATACTTTGACGATCTCATGAGAAGAGAAGACTCCCTGGAAAAGCCCCTGATGTTGGGAAAGTGTGAAGGCAAGAGGAGAAGGGGATGACAGAGGACGAGATGGGTGGACAGTGTCACCGAAGCGCCCAACATGAATTTGACCCAACTCCGGGACGCAGTGTAAGACAGGAGGGCCTGGCATGCTCTGGTCCATGGGGTCACGAAGAGTTGGACACCACTTAATGACTAAACAACAACAGGCTCTCTGGATGTTTTTATATTCAACTCCTAGGAACCTCAGCCAATGTGGTCAATTGTTGATGGGATCTGTAGTCCAAAACATTTGGACAGCTAAATGTTCTTCACACCTGCTTTATGGTGAAAAGTAAAGTAGACTTGGGGGTAATGGTGTAGTAGAAGTCTGCCATAGGTGTCTTGTGGTCAGAGAAGGGGATACCTCGACCCAAAATGGTGAGCTAAGGTGCTGCCCCTGCTCAGATCTTTAGCCATTGGTACCATCCATTTCTGAACACCATTTCTTATTGGATCTCTAAAACAGTCCATCTCCCTTTCAATGACCATGGCTTCTTTGCCTTTTAACATATTTTTAACAATAATAATTATTACACAGCAGGTTCATGTAGTCAGAGAGAGGTGTACAACTCCCCAGTTTTAGACTTTTGATCCCAGATCACGGAGCCCCAACACACACCTACCCTTCTGTAATACATCTCTCCCCGACTCGGCTGTCCAAAGCACACTCAGCATCGTAATCATGCAAATTAAATACAAATTTTAAAAATTGCCCCCATTAAAATGATCTATTAATGTTGTAAGTCTCCAGCACTTATGGGGAATGGTTGTAATTGCACGATCTTGCCATTGGCACAGCTTAAAAGTCCTGGCAGATCTTGAGGATATTTACACCTCTGGGATTAATTTTATTGTACAGAATTAACTTTTGGCAAAGCTTCGTTGCTACCACAAGACGGGGCTGGGGGTGGGTGAGCTGCTGCTAACAGCTGCTTTTTTAATTATTTTACTGCTGGGGGAAAAACTGGTACTGAAAATAATGCCAAGCCCTAAAAGTCTAAAAACTTGTCCTGGCTTCAAAATATATAATAAGAAAAGTTGCAGACGAAATAATAGGCTGGCTTAGTTGGAATCAGTCTGCAATGGTTCAATCTACCTGATTTCTCGCTGAAGTTTGGTTACAAACACTCTGACTCGATTGAACATTCCGTGACATCACATCTGGTCTCACAGTCAGTGTGCAGTAACTGAACCTTGCATCATAGATGAACGTTTGTCTCTCATTTTAGTCTGGTTCATTGAAAACAGAGACCCAACTCAGATGTCTTCCAAATCATGGTATGGCCATAAGACCCATCTGTCAGGTTCATATGCTCCCTTTTCTCTTTTTTGCACACGATAGCTTCTGCTCTAACATACTTCTATACTTACTTTATGCATTTATGCACTTCTATACTAAATTTATGCATTTATTCCATTCATAGACTGGCCAAACCATACATGGCACAACCCAAACCAATGCCAGCTGATTCAGCATTGAAACATTGAAATATTAGGATGCTTGGAACTCTCAGTAAAACGTAAATTGTAAAAACAGGACATCAAAGACGAAATGTTTGCAGAACAGACTTCACTTGGCCTTTGAATACATCTAGATGCAACTTCTGCTTTTTTCACCTCACAATCATCATCATTTATTTCTTGCTGGAAACTACGGCACACCTGATTCCATGGAGAACTCATAGAACTGGCAATCATGGGTTTGAAATGTGACTCCCAGTTAAACACTGGATTGGAATAATTTTATTTTACCTGATTTTGACATTAAAGCTAACAATGGTTACCATGAATCAGGAAGGGAGGGAGGAATCTGAGTTTACCACAGATAGGAGGAGGAAGACAAGAGGCTTTGTTGTTGTTGTTGTTTAGTCGTTTAGTCGTGTCCGACTCTTCGTGACCCCATGGACCAGAGCATGCCAGGCCCTCCTGTCTTCCACTGCCTCCCGAAGTTTGGTCAAATTCATGTTGGTAGTTTC
This sequence comes from Intellagama lesueurii, assembly GCA_037013535.1. Lineage (NCBI taxonomy): Eukaryota > Metazoa > Chordata > Lepidosauria > Squamata > Agamidae > Intellagama > Intellagama lesueurii. The sequence continues at coordinate 8,084,603 of JBAJHW010000011.1, forward strand.
GGTGACACTGTCCAACCATCTCCCAAGAGGCTTTAGTCATGGTCTTATTGGCTGAACTAAATCTATTATGTTGATAGGTAGGATGGAAGAATCTGGAATCCACACAGAATTTTGGAGGTGGAAATACAAATCCTGCTTTGAGGGGTATCTGGGCATCCCCTCCCAAATTTTATGGCCAATTTTGTTGATCTTATTTTTTCATTACTATAATTTATTTTAAAAAGGAAATTACAAGGAACACATATGCTACTTTACTTTTTAGTAATGAGTAATAGATTGCTTTACTCTGCTACTCAGAAAAATAAATGGCAACTGAGTAACATTTTTTAAAGCAGCATCTGGGTGATGCTTGACCAAACCTATATTTTACTGGCTTGACCAGCTTGGTTGACCAGCTGAATGTATGGATATACTTTGATGAATGGGCAAGTGTATCTTCTTCTTCTTCTTCTTCTTCTTCTTCTTCTTCTTCTTCTTCTCCTCCTCCTCCTCCTCCTCCTCCTCCTCCTCCTCCTCCTCCTTCCTGCTACTTATTTATATCTCACCCATCTTGTATCATGACACTGAAAGTAGTTCCTAAAGAGGTCCCCACTTCATCTCCCATCCAGGCTCCAAGTACAGCAAGACCAGCTTAACTTCCATCCAACTCTGGAGAGCCTTTCTAATTTGTTACATTCATTAGTCAGTCTTATAAAACTGATTCTCAAAATTAGTGGTTCCCAACCTTGGGTCCCCAGATGTTGTTGGACTTAACATCTCCCAGAAGCCCTTGCCAGAACAGCTAGTGGTGAAGGCTTCTTGGAGTTGCAGCCTATGGTTGGGTACCACAGCTCTAAGTGAGGCACCAGATCAAATATGAAGCAAAAGAAAGCAGTAAAACACAGAAAGTGCTGACATGGAACAACAAAGAGCTAAAGAAGGATGTGGATTGAATTTTTAATGAAGAAGATAGTGGTTCAAATCCCACCTCTGTTATCACTTTAGAGAAGGCATTGTTTCTTCTAGCCTTGGTCTTTCCATCTATACTATTGGAGGATTATTCTAGTGGCTTAATTTAAAGATTACGGATTGTGGCAAGACTGTGCAAATGGTCTGAATAATTCCAAGTGCTATTACTAGATAGGATGTACTAGCTGAATATTACATCTTAAGTAGTATTATAGCACAAAGATGGACCATCATGGTCTTCTAGATTTTTTGGACTTCCATAATCCTCATCACTGGCTCTGCTGGCTAGACCTAATGGGTGTTGTAAGTAAAATACACCTGGAAGGTCACATGGCTGAAGAAGGCAGTCCAAATATTGTTGGAGTATAACAATATTGGCGTCACTGCTCCCTATTGGCCATGGTGAGTGGGACTGATGGCCATTAAAATCCAAAAAAAAATTTCAACCCTGAGAGAGGAGGATCGGTGGTTCGTTTCTGCCATGGTACAACACAGCTCCTTGTGCACCATAAAGTTTTAATTTTTTTATGCAGCCCATCAAGAAAACAGGATCATAGCTCTGCCGCTCTTATCTCCTCTCACTGCCACATGACCAGTCAGTCCAGATTTGCTGCTCCTAAACCAGCACTGTTTCCTTCCTGAAGCCCGTTGTACAGGAACTGGAGCAAAATTTAGCAGAAAGCGCATGTTTGTCATTGAGCAGGGCTGAGAAGAAGGAAGAGGCAACCGATAAGATCACAGCCTGCAGTGCTTTGTTTATGAGAACATCCTCCTTGTGATATATGGCTGCACTAGGTGAAGGGATTGTGTCACACACACCCCCAACATATTTTCAGTGCTGTGACTGGGGCAAAAAGACAGGGATGAACAAGTTCATACAAAATGCAGCACCCAGAAACAACGTCGGAGGGCTGTCTTCACATGTGAGGTTTCTGTATCGCAGTCAGATTTGCAATGCAAATCTAAAACTAGCTTTAGTCAGAATGTCCATTTGTGTTCAAAATGCCAAGGACTTTCTCTTGGTCTTCCGTGTGAAACTGCATTGAGGTCTTAATAGTTCAAGAGAGGTTCAAACGATGCTCTAAGCCTCTTATATAGAAATAATGTTCCTTCAAGAGCTCACGGAGCAAGCTGAAGTGGAAAGACAGAACTCCAGTTGAGCAAAAGCTTTATTGATGTTTTGCCTTTACCCTGTACTCATCAGATTAGGCATCCTTCAGTCTCGAGAGACTATGGTATCGTGCTCTGTATGGAGGACTTGGAACAGCGTCTAGTGTGGCTGAGAAGGCCAATTCGAGAGTGACAATCCCTTCCACACTGAAGACAAATACAATCTGTCCCCTGTCCAGCTCCCTGATTTTGCTGCTTTCGTGACTGCCTCTTTGCCTCGGCCTGCTGGACAAGGGTCTCTTCAAATTGGGAGAGGCCGTGATGCAACGCCTGCCTCCAGGCTGAACGCTCAGATGTCAAAGTTTCCCATCTGTTGAGGTCCATTCCTAAGGCCTTCAGATCCCGCTTGCAGATGTCCTTGTATCGCAGCTGTGGTCTCCCTCTGGAGCGATTTCCCTCCACTAATTCTCCATACAGGAGATCTTTTGGAATCCGACCATCAGCCATTCTCATGACATGCCCAAGCCAACGCAGACATCGCTGTTTCAGTACTCATATAGGTAGCCTAAGTTGAAATATTACTATCACAGACTCAGGTGTTGTGCCTGTAGGAGAGGTGGGCAAATTATTGGGTTTGGGGGACTACTAAATCTTCCAGAAACTGGCATAGGCCATTCCTGCTGTATCACCAATGATATCTGACGGTGGAAGCAAATAACCTCCATTTTCAGAATCCTATTCTGAGCAAGCACCTTGTTTTAAAGCAGACTCACACTTTTAGAAGGTTCCTGCTGAACAGTCGGGCTGGCCCAGCTGATGTTATCCCATATCTTCCCAAACAGAATGGAGAATCTTGTAAGGAAAGCAGTCTTGAAAGGGAAACATGGGATGCACTTAACATCTGGCTTAATTTAAAGACACTGAGAGAACCGCACTGCCTCTTTAAGGAAGAGTTTTACTTTACCATTAGTAAACGGAGCAGACAAAGCATCCTATTACTTATGCATTCTCCCCCCCCGCCCCACAATCATGCTCCCTCCATACACAAGAAGGTGAAAATAATAGAATAAACATCATATACTTCATTATGATATCGGTTTACACTTCCAGCGTACACAGAAAGAGGCCATTTCATCAAGCTAATTGCCTGAAAGTAAAAGAGAGAGAACTTTTGGCTATTAGTCTATTATGGGGCTTTTTTCTTAATCACAAATAGGGGCCCGTGGATCCCTGGGGAGGATACATATTCTAATTTACAATTGAACTACAGATCCAAGCAATCAATCTTGGGCTGCACTTTTACAGTATAATTGCTGCAACATCACAAAGAGAGAGAGAGAGAGAGGCGCAAAGCTGAGTTCGAGCTTGAAGTGGGGATATTTACCAGCCATTGGTTTAGGATGGGGAGGAACACATGCACGCATGCACACGCACGCACGCACACACACACACACACACACACACACAGAGCCATGAATATGCAATGAGGGCTCATTAGTGCTCCTGTGTTGCCATGACAAATGACATTATCCCCAGACCAGTGCAGCCTAAACATGAATTTTATAACGACCCATTTATCATGGCTTGTCATGGGCATCTTTACAGTATCTTACACAGGCTTCTGCACCTTTCTTCTCCCGTCTGGCTCCAGAGTCCACCCCACCCACCCACCCTTTTGTCATTGATTCGATTATGGACTCCCCATTCTCTTCACAGAGCAAGCGCTTATGTGGAAAAATGTGCAAGATGAGCAAAACATTTCCATGATGGAAGAACCTGTGGAGCAGGTGGACACGAGACCTTGGAGAAGTTCTTTTATCCTGCCTCAAGAGTTGCCAGGGCCACTAGACCAACTGTGGCCATTTTCACTGGAACAAAAGAGGCGTCAGATGGTTTCCCATCCAGCTCAATTTATCCCATCTTTCATGGATCAAACCCTGCCATGTGTATGGCATCATCTCCTTGAGAAGTCAGAAGAAGAACAAGAAAAAAGAAGGAGAAGGAGGAAGAGAAGGAGAGGAGTTAAGGATTTGGTGGGCTACTGTACACTGTGAGGAGGCTGTGCTCAGCCTTGTGCATCACAAGTTGTCCCCGCACATTTTATGACCATAACAACTACAGGTAGGAGGTTCTGTTTTTAATGGTCCCCCTGCATTACTGTAAAAAAACAAACAAACCCAGATGAACATACAAACCCCCATTATTTTGAAAAACGACCACAACAGGAGGTAAGCCGAAAAGGTCCTTTCTCCTGGATGTCCTCCCATTGTAGTGTAAGGAGGAGTGTGCTATCTACAGGTCTAGCATAGCCACATCTCCTGGTTTATAGGCAAGGGAACAAATCTCAGAGTAAACAGTAGTGGAGGAGGAAAGAGTTTTAATTTTTTTTGGTATGAGGTGACTTTCCAGCTTCAGCATTCATTCCCAACTACCCACAGTGATCTCCAGCCAAGTGTCAGCATTCACTGGCTAAATGGGAAGGCCATTTATATGTGTGCGTGTTGTGCATGCACAACACCAAAGAGCCAGGAGTGAGGGGAGTAGACTGGGAAGAGAATGAGTGGACGGATGCACTTGGCTCCATTGGGCCTTTTGAAAGAAGGAAAGGCGTTGAGCACCTGCACAGTGACTCATGAGCCTTCTTGTTGCACAAGCTGTGGCAGCATCAGAGCAGGGCTCAGAGATAATTCCTTCTAGACTGACAACAAATCTTCCACAAGCCCCAGAAGGAGTGTGGAACCAATTGAGAGCAGTGGCAACTGCAGCAGCCACTGAGCATACTTTGCTACTGGCCCACTCCCCATTTTTCTGCAGCTTGAGTTGCCTTCTTACCTAATAAGCTATATTTTACATTAATTCAAAGCCTTTGAACCCAAATCCACCTCATGTCTGTTTTTATATTTGTTGGCCCACATGCAATTACAGTTCCCCTTCAAATCTTCCACTGCCCTCTGCGGTGTCACAAAACTCCACTTTTCTAACATCATAAGCCCCCTGCTTCAGTTCACAGTTTTCGGCCCTGAATCTCAGGAAAGGGAACGTTACTCACCCGACAGCCCTAGATGAAGTCTAAAGGGGTACAGGCAATTCTTGTCACTATAGTTCACTGGTAAAACAAGTCTATGGATTTTTAAACCTGAAAGAATTATGTGAAAATGCAAAGCCATTTCCTTAAAGGCCATTATCTGCCTCCATCTCAGAGGCAGCAAAAGTTATGAATCCGAGAAAAAACTATTCGGTAGGGCCATTGTCCATCCTGGGTGTAGTATTCTGGAAGTTTTCATTCTAAAACATGGCTCTCCTTATATCTGTTCCACACATTCTATTTCACAAAGAGACTGTACAATTTGAATCGGTCATCTTCTGTCCCCATTCTTGCCTGTCCCATTCCTGGAATACCTGAGAAGATGCAAGTGAATGAAAACTGGAAGAAGAGGGAAGATGGCAAGAATGTTAGTTGTGACTTTACTTCAGTTGACCTTGATCTTAAACCAAGAGCTGGTTTATAGATGTACATTCATTGCTGTACATAGCAAGAGTCAAATTATACATTACAGAGAGCACCTTACTGCAAGTAGAAATTGCACTTGTGCTCCAGAATTTGATTCCAGGTGAGTTTGTGCCTAAGAAAACAAAGCCAGTGTTTAGCACTTGATGGCCAATCCCAAATATAGTTGCAAACTATAAAAGGCATGAGTATTCATGCTGTAACAGCCAGATGTCTTCCAGAACATAAAGAATTCTCCCTTGATGTGCTATTGTAATGTTTAATTTGACCCTAAATTCCAGCATGCCCCTTGCTCCTTCTACAATATTCCTAGGAGTGTTGAGTCACTGCAGGGTGGCCCACTATCCACATTTGGGAGTTAAAACTGAATTAAAATATCAACAATGCAGGGAAGCAGAGGGCAAGAAGGGAGCAAGGAAGATAGGGAGCAAAGCTGCAATAGAGAACTTGGCGGATGCTCAAATTGGGTAAAAATTCAAATATGAAGGAGGAAACTGTGAGGTTGTGCCTGATGTGAGAAGCAAAATGCTGGACCAGAACGGCCTTTCGCCTAATCAAGCAGAACTCATCTTATCTTCTCAGACAACAGCTTGCATTGGTTTAAGAATATTTGCTTTCCGCAGGCTTATCAAAGTGTGCACTTAAAAAAATTACAATATGCACCCAGTCTTTAACAACCCAAGTGTAGCTCACGGTATTTCAGGGATGTAGAGTTAAGTGGTTTAATGATTGTTTTAAAACATCACCACACACGCCATGCAACATAATGGCATCTCAAGTTTTATGCCAATCCATGTTCTCCAAAGTCACTAAAAATCTTCTCCTGCGTGAGCAAAACAATCCGCTTTTATTATCCCAGTGAACAGGAGCTTTGGCAAAGCTTTGGAGAGTTTAGAGCAAATAGTTATAATTTGTGTGACTGTGTGTAATGGCAACTTTAAAATGGGCACAGGTTTTGAAACCCTGTTTCCCCAGAGTTGTCCCAACAGTAGCTATATAATGTTGCTCCGGAGAGTGAAATTGAAATACATAAATAAAAGAAACCAAGGCTGTATGGGGTCAGGAAGATCTAAAGGAAAAACTATCTCTGAATAATACTGCCTGTGGGCTTTAAAGCAAGTGATGGAGGTATGTACAACAAACAATTTGGTATCAAATGTTACGCAGTATTTTAGATTGCTGAGACAGAAAGATAAGGGAAGAATTTTTTTCCTGAATGTTATGCTGGTAAAACTTGTTGACTAGCTATGCTCAGACTCATATGCTTTCATTATCTCTTTTTCCACCTTTCTTCACTGCTTAAAAATGTTACAATCTTCCTTATGTGTCCTTCCTTTTCTTTTCCTGTTTGTATCTAATCTCACTGTCTGCCAGCTACCTCCATATTTGTTCCATGCTGTTGGTTGGTGCCAGTCGGCAAAGGATGTGTTGTTGTTGCTGCTGCTGCTGTTATGTGCTGTCAAGTCACCTCCGACTCATGGCAACCCTATGAATGAGCAGTCTCCAATATGTCCTGTCCCCAACAGTCCTGCTCAATTATTGCAAACTGAGGCCTATGGCTTCCTTTAGGGAGTCAGTCTATCTCGTATTGGGTCTTCCTCTTTTCCTGCTGCCTTCCTCCTTTCCCAGAATTATTGTCTTTTCCAGAGAATCCTGTCTTCTCATGATGTTTCCAAAGTAGGACATGCTCAGTGCCATCATTTTTGCTCCAGAGATAGTTGAGGCTTGATTAGCTGTAGGACCCACTTGTTCATCTTTCTGGCAGTCCAGAATAGCCACAAAGCAATCCTCCAGCACCACATTTCAAATGACTCAATTTTTGTAGGCTATTTGTATTGCAGATAATAATCAAATATGAATGGGTTGCTGTTAGCGTCACTTATTGTTCTTACAACATTTAAGTGAGTGGGCGTCCTCACTTTTTGGGAAGCAACGTTTTGCAAATAATAATAAACCAGCCTTAAGACAAACAAGCCAATCCCACTGTTTTCCTTTTCATCTCCCACCCTCCCTGCCCATACTGACAACTTCAGTCATTCATGAGTTAATAAGAATCTCAGGCCTCATCTGGGGGAGAGATAAGGAGGGGAAGAAAGAAGAGCATTGTACACATAATGACAGGTTCTCTGTTGCCTCCTAAGATGCCATGGGTCAGCCATGTTAAGAATGTGTGTGTCCAGTCATCTGCTGATGTTTATCAGCAAGGCCCCCAGAGCATAATCTGACACAGACCGGTTTGGGAGTTACAATGAATAAAGGATGGCTCCTTGGCGGCAGGGTGAGAGCCCGGCGGGAGAGGGGGTGATTTAAAACACGATGACATGACCAATCAGTGTATCAATTGCAAGACAAGTTATTGGAGGAAGGTGGCACATGGGCTCTGTTACACTGTGAATGTAAGGATTGGTGGTGGCAATGTTGGTAGACTCTTGTCTCCATCAAAGGATTTAACTGTTCAAGCGACAGCGTCGGGGTGGAAGTGATAGTAACTGATACAATATCTTTAGAGCCATTCGGTTTTGCTTCATGATTGTAGGACTCGTCACCAGAAAGCTGGATGAAAGCTGGTGTGTCGTTTCTTGCTAGGTGTTTGCTAACATCCATCGATTTTTATAGATCCTGGCAGGTGTCAGTTCTCAGTCACATTCGCAGTTGGTGGCTATATTTGACTCGGGTAATCCCAAGTTGGTTTCATTCCCTTGGGAAGCCTAATTGGACACAACAAGGTGTTTGGGCACCCCCCTTTTTTCAGCCAATACAACCAGAGAAAGTTGGGTAGGCTGGTTGTGTCAGGCAAAGACTGTGGGAGGAGAAATGGTCCATAGTCCACCAGTGGAGGATCCCACTGCTATCCCCACTGAAAATTTATTTCATTAGTTCTCTTGTACATGCCCCATGGAAAAAGGTAGGGCCAACACAGGAGTGTGATAATATTCCAACTCATTTCAGTCTAACGTTTCAGTGAATGGGGTTTGTATGACCAGAATGTGTGGCAGATTTTTCTCTTGTTTGTAATCTCATTAATTAAAGAGGCATCCATCCAAAGGGATTATAGACAAAGCTATATTTGTCTGTAGGTGTCGGTCACACTACCCAAACATAGTCTTTAATCTCACATGTGGAATACAGCACCTTCCTTTTAGAAATGAGAAAGGTGGTTTTGGACCCTCAGGTCTTAGTGTCCCTCAACCAGCATGGCCACTGGTTCCATTGTCGTACTGCTCTAACAGTTAAGGCATTTCCCCTGCTGTTCAGCCTAAATTTGGCTTCCTGCAACTTGAGCCCATTACTATGTGTCCTGTACTCTGGGATGATCGAGAACAGATCCTGTCCCTTCACTGTATGACTACCTTTCAAATGTTTAAAAAGTGCCATCCTATATCCCCTCAGACTTTTAGTTCAAGAAGACCTTCGTTCTTTTGTTCATTCGTTCGTTCGTTCGTTCGTTCGTTCCTTCCTTCCTTCCTTCCTTCCTTCTGTTTGTTCTTGATAATGTAGGCACATACTAAAGAACAGGCATTCAAAGACCTCACAGATCCTATAAAATGGGAGGTGGGATGCTACAATTTCAGGTAACAAGTCAATCTACTTTACAGCCAAGTCACCACTTGAAAGACTTTCCTCCATATATACCCCCCACACACATCCACCCTGTCTTGAACACATAAAGCTGAATGTTTTCTTTCCATTTCTAAGCAGAGCCCATGTGTACCTGAAATGAAAATCCAGCACAAAACCGTTCCTTTCATAACAAATAGGCTTTGTAAGTGGTGCGTGCGTGTTTTAAAAATATCTAACAGCTTAGGGACTCCTTTTTCTTTAATTTGAAAATTAACTTGTTGCCTAAAGGTAACACTTCTCCGTTGACAAAATAATGGCAAGAGATTGACCTTTCCATGAATGCATTACAGGCAAGAAATAATATACTTTGTCACAGAGCATTAACTGTGCCCGTTGAAAAGGCAAAGGCTGTGTACAGAGCTTACAGTCTCAATGGCTCTCTTAAAATTATTAATTATGTCAGTTAAAACACTCGATGTAGCTGAGTCTCTGTTACACCCTGGAGTCTAGCATTTCTTCCATTCTCCCACTTACAGCTTCAACTCAAAGATAACAAAAACGAGGGCAGGGGAAAAGGCGGAAAGGTGGGAAAAGGGGGAAGGAGGAAAAAAAATCTCATTTCTCTCATGGAACCAGACTGCTCCTGAAAGAATGGACAGGATGCTCATCTGCAGAGGATTTAGAGTGACTGTGGGTTGTGCACCATGTTACAGGTCCAATTTATTCATTCACCACATGGAGGATCAGAATCCATGGAGAGGAGGTAGAGGGAAATGGGCACAGCTTTGCTCTTCAGGTCCCAGTTCCCACTGGCAACATCCTCCAGGGCTTGACAGATTCAGGTGGAAGATCCAAACATGATTTTAATGTTTGATGCACTTAGACTCTTCTCTGTGATGGAGATTCCACAATTTTTCAGAGGCCTCTAGGCAGGTCCAGGTTTGAGAAAACCAGCAGAAGTCTGAGGGAGTTACTGTTTCTCCACATCTCCAGTGGATGGAGAATCGCAGACTGGTACACATGAGATTGGTATACATGAGGAGAAGATGGAAGAAAGAGAAGAAGCCTATGAGTCTGGATGAATGACAGCCATATTGGTTCCACACCGTCTACCTGCACTGCTTGTCTTTTAGCTCTTTATCCTTCCAAGAGCAAATAGCAATGGGTGGGTTTGCACCCTTCCAACAGCAAATTGTGGCATCCTCAGTCAAAGCCCAAAGTTCCTCACTCTAATTATAGCTCTGTCTTTGGTGCATGTAGCCCTGAATTGTCAAGTCTAACTGGCAGGTCCTTTCCAGGGTTTCAGCCAGGAGTCTTCCCCTTGAGGTTCTCCTGTCCTGAGATTAATCAGATCTGACTCTGCTTGCCCTCTAGACATCAGATCTAGATCTATTCAGATGATATTTTCCTGGAGGTGGCATGACCTCAGAGCTTCCAAAGGACTTGGGACCTGAATATTTGAGAGAGCACTTCTTCCTATATACACCTGATTGATCATTAAGAGCTGCGAGGGGTGCTCCTCCATGTCCCACCATGGAGAACAAGCCACTAAGTGGAGACATGAGCAATGGTGGACCTACATTTTGGGCCCCCCAAAAGCTTGTAGTGTTATGGAGGGCCCTTCACAACCAGTATCGAGGTCTGGATAACCACTGTTATCTTCTTCAATGGGGTTGTTCCACAACAGAACACCACATTTTTAAAAAACAAATATGTACTGAAGTCACTTCTGGGGCTCCTCTGGGATAGGGGCCCTGAAGCTTAAGTTTCATTAGTTTCATAGTAGAACTGCCTCTGGACATGTAGGAGGCTATAGAACCTCATTTATGGAATACTTTCTTCTTAGAGGTTTGACTACACTGACACTAAACTAACTTCAGCACCAAGGCAGAACATGGCTATTTGTCAAGATCTTTGGAGATAAAAGATTATGGCTTCCATAGGCTGTAGAGAAGCAGTTCCCAACCTTGAGTCCCCAGATATTCTTGGACTACAACTCCCAGAAATCCTGGCCAGCATAGCTAGTAATGAAGGCTTCTGGGAGTTTCAGTCCAAGAACATCTGGGGACCCCAGGTTGGGAACCACTGCTGTAGAAGCTTCTTTATCATTGTTAGTTTTAATGTGTAATGCTTTTTTAAAAATTGTTTTATATGTTTTTAAAATGGTTTTAAAACATTACATTGTTTTATACCTTTTTTTATTGTTGCACTCTGCCCTGAGATCTTAAGATATAGGACAGAGTAGAAACGTCTTAAATAAACAAATAAAGAAATCTCAGTGCAACATTCTACACATGACACCATACTGCCTTCTGCCTCTCTTCTCAAAGATCTTAAGGAAGTTAAGATCCATCTTTTCCCTCCTGCACTATATGCTCATGATTGCCTCTCCCATTTGTTCATTAACAGCTTTTGAAATGCTATATCCCTGGCATACAAATAATTACATAAATACCCAACTTCTCTCTCTCTCTCTTTTGCTTTTCCAGGGACATTCTGAAAAGTTCCACATCATGACGACATTGCATGGCTTGGAGCTTATTATGCAGGGGGATTCCATGCTCTTCCACCAGCCCCCCCACCCCAGATTTTATCCACTTTGAAATGTTTTGAATTAGAATAGCTTACTCAAGGTCACCAAAGGCATATGGTCTTGCTCAAAACTTTAAACAAAACATTAGTTTTTACAACCCTTTGTAATTTGGTATTGTATACAACATGGCCATTGACGGGCTCACTGTAATCTTTTTCAGTGGGTGACAGAAATATGAGAGGCAAATTTATAAGCCATTTAGTGAAGCATTTAATCAATTTCATGCATAGGAAATAACTCCAATTGCTTTGGTTTATCAATCTTCCTTCTATTCCACACACACACATTGCCCTCCACATCCTACAGAAATGCCGTATCTCTGCTTTCAGATACTTAAACGTTAGCACAATAGACAACGGATGCAAAGCAAAATCTTTGATGGGCCCATTTCAGTGTCGTCATCACTGAGAGCAAGCATCAAGCCTGTTTCTGGGGAGACCCTGTGAATGGGTTTCAAAAGGAGGAAAGTGTTTTGTATGTGGTAGGAAGCCTCAGGGTTTCAAGCTGCCAAGTTACTCATTAAGCACCCTCTGCCTGGAATGAGCTCTCAACATGGCATAAAGCAGTGATTCCCAATATATGCGGAATGACTAGGCTTGATCCAAAAACATATGAGCAATACCGATGGACATGAACCTCTGGTATGGTGGTTCGGCACGGTTTGTTTCCTGGCCGAACAACTGGTGTGTGGTTCAGCACCCTGCCCCCTCCAGTGCACACCCACTCAGAGGCAGCACCCAGAGAACATGGGGTGGTGTGCCGAACCACCGATCGGCTGTTCAACTGGAAAAGAAACCAAACTGCTGAACGACTGGTTCATGCCCATCTTTAATGAGGAGACTAGACAGTTCCTTGGGGGTGGGGGTGGTACAGTTAAAAAACAGGGGTGGTTCACGGTCCTTGCAGGAGGGCACCGTACCCCCTAAATTACAGATTTTTTTTAGATCATTGGTTGATCCCCTTTTCGGACTCTTTCCCTGACCCCCTCCCTATTTTTTTGAGTGACCGCTGTGCCCCCCTCACCGAGGCGGTGGCTAATTATCTAACTGCAATTATGAAACTCACTGTTGCCTCATAATATAGAACTTTCCTTTACCCCATTCCCCGGGTATTATGTATTACTTCCCATCATTTTGTACTCCCTTATTATTTATTTATTTATTTATTTCTTGAACTTGTATGCCGCCCATCTAGACATAGTCTACTCTGGGTGGCTCACAGAACACAAAGTAAAACAATAAAAATAAAATAGCAATAGCAATTGTTATTTAAAAATAAAATAGCAACGTTAAATGTTATTTAATGTTGATTATGTCTATTCGCCTTGTGATCCCTTTCCCCTTGTGTTTCATTTCCTTGGTCACTTTGTTTTATGCCAATAAAGGTTTACCGTACCGTACCGTACCATGGGGTGGTGTGCCGAACCACCGATCGGCTGTTCAACTGGAAAATAAACCAAACTGCTGAACGACTGGTTCATGCCCATCTCTAATGAGGAGACTAGACAGTTCCTTGGGGGTGGGGGTGGTACAGTTAAAAAACAGGGGTGGTTCACGGTCCTTGCAGGAGGGCACCGTACCCCCTAAATTACAGATGTGGTCTCTTGTCCCAAAATCAGACCACAGGGTGATTAAAGTTTAGGAAGAGTCCCTACCTCAGTCTCAGGGTCCAAATCATTCTCAGGGCTGGTCCTACCATTAAGTAAAGGTGAATTGTTGTCTTTGGTAGCTAGCAAAGAGGGCTGTGCACAGTTTCTCCTATTCAAGGCTTCAGAATGGATCCCGACTGAGTTCAGAATGATTTGTGCCCCATCGATTTGTGCTTCAGATACATTTGTCAAGTCTATGCTTTGGAAAACCAAACTGACTGTAAGCTTTTTAGCCTCGTGTGTATGAGGTTTGGAGACATGATAGACTCTAAAGAATGGAGTAAATCTGGCAGACCTCAGATAGCTAGACGTTTAATTAGTAGGCATCTTTTAAAAAAAGAGAACTAGTAGGCTGAATCCATTTCTGCACCAGATCTGGAATGGTTGAAGGTTTGCTTCACCTCACTATGTAACTAAATGTGGCCTTTCCTTTTCTATCTGGGCCTTACACAAACCAGTCCGAATCAGGCTGCTTAACTTCATAATTTGGGAATAATCTGACTCTGGTGCACAATCCTAGTAGCAGATGCTGAGTGTGGCGCTGACAGTACCAGTTACAAGCTTAGAGCACCAGTCTTCCACACCCACCAATCCATCCACCCAGTATGGTAGACTCAGGTTTGGGAAGTAATTTTTCCTGGATAAATGCAGTGAAAAAAAAGGGGGGGGGGAAAGAACAAAGCTTTACAGCAATATCCATAACCTTGGATGCATACACGCGAAAGAGTGCACAACCTTGAGGATGCATGAAACTCAACAGGGTGGAAAAACTCTAGTTGTTGACCAAGACATTTTTTGCCTGAGGCAAAAAAAGAAAATAGCATCTCTCTGACTATTCAACATACAGAACACTCATTATTCCCTGAGAGACTGTCATGTTTTACTTCAGTACCAGCAACGGGATGGCATCGTCCATCAGCACTAGACAACCTTACACCTGTGACCAAAATTTGGGAAAATTACATGTTAAAATTACAGCTCCCAGAAGCTGCGAGTCAGCACGACACAAAGCTTCTGCCCACTAGATCAGTTTTCTCTACGAGCAGAAGGCACCGATAATCTGACAGACTGGGGAAGTTACTTTTTTGGGACTATGGGTTTTAGACTACACCTGACAGTATGACCAAAGGTCATGGGAACTGGAGTATTTGGGATGCCATTGTCCCCCAAAGCTACTTTCCTGCCCAGAATCCTTGGCGATCTCACACAGCACATTATACGATCTGAAGAGAAACCAGAGTCACAGCACATTAGTTATTCATTCATTAACAAGATTGATGCCATGTCTTGCCTCTAAAGAACTCAACAGGGCACGCACCGTTCTCCTTCCTAGGTTACCCTGACAACAACCCTGTGAGGTAGTCCAGGCAGGCATAGTGAGAGGATGATTAGCCTAGGGTCAACCAAGGTCATCCAGTTAGTTTCAGGGCTCAGGGGGGAAAGAACCTGGTTCTCCCAAGTTCAATGCAATACTATAACCACTGCACATGCTGTCTTTTGGGAGAATCACTACAACGTTTATGACTAATCACTCTGACGTTTATAGTGAAAACCTATAAAGGTTCTCTCTTTCCCGCTCTCTTTCACCACACATCCACTCTGCTGGGAGCAGCGAATGACTGGGATGGGAAATTTGAGATGCCCTGATGTCACCACCAGTAGTAAGTTGTACCAGTTATTACAATGAGGTAAAAGGGGAACTATACCTCTAGTTGCTCATTTCAGTATCTGTACAACAGAGCACTAGACAAACTTACTCAGAAGTAGTAGACTTGAAGAATTCAGTGTTGGTTCCTTTCAAGGAGAACTGACTGAAGCAGCATCTCCAGGACTAATCTCCAGATGAGAAAGTGATTATCTGTTGGATTTTGAAATGTGCTGTTCAGTTCTTGGCTGAAATAAAACAACAACGGTAATGACATGGAGCTGTTTAAAATGCAGATTTCAGTACACAGTTGTGTTTAGAAGTGCATAGAATTAAAGAAAACACATCCAGAAATGCATGTTTAAAATATATGCAAAAATGTATATATTTGTACATTTTATGCAGATTTTTTTGAAATGCACATTATTACATACATGTAATGAAATTTTTATGCAACGATTGTGTTCAAGAAGGGGAAACCACAAATAGAGAAGTTCACTCCCTACTTACAACGACCTACAACAGTGGTTCCCAACCTTGGGTAACCCAGAGGTTCTTGGACTGCAGTTCCCAGAAACCCTGGCCAGCACAGTTGGTGATGAAGGCTTCTGGGAAATGCAGTCCAAGAACCTCTGGGTTACCCAAGGTTGGGAACCACTGACCTATGGCATTGCATATGGCTTACTCATGCTATGCCTGCATAGGATTGTAGCCTTCCAGTGCAATCTTATGCAGGATTACTCTAAAGAAAATACCAATCTGTATAGCAGGGATTTTGCTCATGTAAATGTTCATAAGTATGTAGCTTTACAGTGCAATCCTGTTTATGCGTATTGAGCAGTTAAATCACACTGAGTTCAAGGAATCATTATTCCCAGGTAACTGACTATAGGAGGAGCAGCACAGCCAACGGTTAGAGGTAATAAAAATGACCATCCAACAGAATCTGTAGGGCAATGTGTACCTTTGAGGTCAACACCACTGAACACAGAAAGATTTATTTACTTCTGAGTAGATAGTTCTATGTTTAGGTTCTTAGTGGAGAGTTGAGTCGGTCCCTCAATAAAATCATTCTTCTCCCCTCCCCCCCATCTGTACCTGTTGTGCTTGCAAAATATTTTATGGAAGTAATTTATACATGATAAAAGAAAGGGAGGGCTTTCTCAATATTATTTTTATCTCCGAGACATAAAATAACAAACAACACCAGTAATCAAAATTTACTGCCACTGTAATAGGTTTTGGCATCATTTATGTATTGCAAGAAATGTTAAAATAATGTTGCTGTTCAGGGCCAGGAAGGGTTTGGGATATATATATATATTTAAAAGCCCAATTTCATTATAGAAACATATACTGTAGTTTTGGCTTTTATGATGCTGGAAAGATTAATCCACATAAATAAGTGACCCGAGCCTTCTTCTAATCAGCAAGCCAAAATAATCTGCAATAGAGCATAGGTAAAAGAACAAGGAAAGTTGTATATTGTAAAAATATTTCAGTAATTAAGGCTTGTGCCAACCAGAGCAATTGGCAGGAAAATCATAAACACTTTGGACCATCTGTGTTTGATTTGTACCTGTGAGTCCTTAAAGGGACAGTTGATAATTCCAGCTTGTACCACTAGCAGAGATAGGTGAGTCAATCTGTCCCTTTTACATTCTGAAAAATGGGGAAGCTGAGGTGTGGCGTTTCGAACTATGTTCTAGTTCCGATGTTCATGGGGGAGAGACTGGCTCACCCTTTTTTCACCGTCTAGGCATGGAGAAAGGATGATTGGGTGGAAAAGTTTAAACCTCCATGACTGACATGCAATTGTCTAGAATCAAAGTATCTGGAAGTAAAAAAGAAAGCACAGCTCAACTGCACGTTAAACATTTAACGCAGTATTTAGTTCATCTCTGAATGAAGGCTGGGTGGATCAGTGAATTACTATGCTGATTACAAATGGGCATGAACCACCAGTGTGGTGGTTCATGATGGTTCTTTCATTTCCACCAGCTGAATTCAATCACGACTACTATTCCCATCATGAAGAAGGCTATGTTGTACCTGCGTGTCAGCCACATGAGGCGCTAAAAAGGAGAAGCCGTCTCAGACAGAATAGGGGCAACCTTAATTCAGCAGCTATGTAGACATTCAAACTGAGACTTTGAAAAAGAGAGCATTCAAGATCTTGAGTCCCATCTGAATTATTCGAATTTCAAGCGCTTCTCATCCCAAACGTGACAAAATTTGCAACTTTGGGCGAATGCTTAACAAGGCCAAATTCAAACAACATCCTCACCCATTGGTGTAACATCTCTGTTCTTTGGCCTAGTTGGCAAACAATTCCATAAACAAGGATTATACAATATAAAGATCAGCATCACCCCACTACAGTTATGCTAGTGGCTAATGGCACTGTCTGGCAGTCTCTCTTCTTTGGACATTTAAAGTGACACCATCCTAGGTTTCCAGTCTGCATCTATCAAAAAGACACATTGATTTCCTTTCTAGGGAAAGCACATATTTCTTCTCTCCCCCATAGCAGATAAATCTGACAGCTTTTAATCAAATTCGGTTGTTCCCAAGTATAGAAATGTTCCCAGCACCAAAGACCTGTACGTACTGTATACATAACAACAACTGGTGGAATCTGTGTTCTAAGTACTCTTTTTGACCACATACACCTGTGTTCCAAAAATCTAAGTGCATGCACGAGCCGTTAACATTTCAGAATGCCCCAAGGACAGGTTTAGCTTTATTCCCTCCCAACATAATACCTTCCTTGTAGTGGTAACCATGAATACCGCTATAGTTAAAGGTCTGCTAGTGGTTGTACCATAAACCCTCCTGTTTTCCGGATTTTTACAACTCTGCCATAAAAACATTCTCTCCAAACTAGAAAGGGCAGCAAGAAAGACCGGATTCAGACTGGAGAAAGGGAGAAGACAGACAAACTGATCTAGCTTGTAAAATTAGCTTTTCTTGCTTATTTATGACATTTATGGACTTTGACTGTTCCAGAAGAGAAAAACACAAGAATGGCTGGCTCAGAAGGAAGGCTTTTGTACAACGAAAGATAAATGGAATTCTAACTTAAGGTTTTAGAGAATCAGGATCCAACCCACATCTCTTTAGCCCAGAAACACCTCCTGCCATCAGCACCCTTTTCTTCTGACTGATTTCAGATATCTGATGGACAGAATGATCTGCTGGGGAAAAAATTGCTCTTACTGGCTAAAATCTCGTGGCAGAAGAGTCCACTCCAAAAAAGGAGTCAGAGAAGGGATGGGGAGAGGGGAAAAAAGCATTAGTATCAGATCTAAACCTCCTCCAGACACAAACTCTTCTAAATAATGCCACAATGCAAACACCATGTTAGACCATGCTAGAGTTAAGTAATGTCCAACATCCTTAGGCTGGTAAGAAATACAGCTGGCCAAGTTTGGGTTCAGTTGTTGTTGACTTGAGATGGGCATGAACTGCCAAAATGGTGGTTTGTCTTGGTTCGTGGAAGTCCAGCTGAGAGGTGGGCGCATGCACAGATGCAGAGATAGCAGGGCCAGCTCCTGGAAGGGAAACCGGGCCACTGTCTCTCTAAATGGTGGTGGCGGTGGCAGGACAAGGTAGGGAGGCAAAAGGGCTGTGGGAAGGGGGTGGCGGCAAGCTGTGTGTGGGGGAATGAACTGGGAAGTTTGTTAAATCAGGAAAAAGTTCATTGGTTTGGGAAAGTTCAGGTTGTCCAGTTTAGACAAACACGAACTGACCCGAATCAATGAACCAGCAATTTTTGATGAATTTCCTGGTTCGTTTTTGTATTTGTGTCCATCTCTACTGTTGACCCTTGGACAATCTGACCACTTAGAATGGCTCTGGAAGGCAAGTGAAAAAGCCCTAAGAAACAATGGCTTGCTCTTTGATCTGATGAACTCCCCATTGAGATCAGGAATGTTACCTCACCTCCTCACTTGGTTGGGTCTGACCATGTAGAGGTATTTGAGAAGCACCTTAAAAAGCCAATTTGGGGGGCAACTAATTAGTAGCATACAATAGCATACTTGATAAAAATTGTTCCTAACCAAACTGTTTCATTAGAGTGTGTTCTGAAGACATATACGACACAACTGTTTTGCTGAAGCTCAGCCTGTTTAGGTATCACCAGAACCTTCAGAAGGCTACTTGTGTTAGTTTGTTGGGATCAGAACAACTGAGTCTTATGAATGATCGTTTTGCATATGTTTAATTCTCTTCCCACAGTTTTGTTTCATTGCTCTTCATTGTAATTTGATTCACTAGTTTGTAGTCTACACCTGTGGTTCTGCACGCTGTAAACCCCAATACTTCATGCATCTGATTTCTAGATGACACAACCAGCATGTCATGAGAAGCAAAGGGCCCTTAAAAGGTGAAGCGCTTCTGTTTAACCTATCATGAGCTTACTCCATGCCGTATGTTTCAAATAAGCTTAGTTTTGATTTGTGCTTGGCCAGGGAGAGGCAAACAGAAGCTTCATTAGCAAGTCTGAAGGCTCAAGCATCTTGCTTTGAAGGAGGTGCACATCTGAAGGGGAAAAAAAACATTATGCTAACAGGAAACATGTCCCTTAATTTGTGTCTTTGAGACACCACAAGACTGTTGTTATAGAATGATAGACAAAGAGTTGGAGTACGCCTTGTAAACATACTCTGGTCCAATCTTCTGGTCCCAATACAGGGAATACAGAAAAACTTCCTCAATGGATGGCTCTTTTGGCTGCTACTTGAAGACATCCAACAAAGGAGAACAATCTGAATCAGGAGTATGGAATCTTCGCTACCACCTCATGTTTTAGACTGCATCTTCCACATTCCCTAACTTTTGTCTGTACTGGTTAAGGACAAAATATCTAGAAGGCCAAAAGTTCTCCATCTCTGTTTTAAATAACTGGCTCCCATCTAGACAATTATTTCCACTTTTTGCACAGCTCTTATTCTCAAGATAAGTGGTTCCCAACCTTGGATTCCCAGATATTCTTGGACTACAACTCCCAGAAACCCTGGCCAGCATAGCTGGTGATGATGGCTTCTGGGAGTTTTGTCCAGGAACACCTGGAAACCCAAGGTTGGGTACCACTGCTCTAGATTTCTCTAACATTCAACTACAAGAGTTCTTTTCAGTTTAGTGCCTAGGTGAGAGACTGTTGGGAACCCTAAGTTCACCATCTTGAACTCCGTGACCAAAGAAAGGTGGGATATAAATGTACCAACTTTTAAATACTGTATTCTGTATATTCTTGTGTTCCATCTGCTTACAGACAATCTTACAGTACTTTCTTTCTTTCTTTCTTTCCTTCTTTCTTTCTTTCTTTCTTTCTTTCTTTCTTTCTTTCTTTCTTTCTTTTGTCATGTGGAACTCTTCAATTAATGCACCCTTTGAAATCTTTTTTGATGATTTCAAGAACATTTTTCCCCTTTTCAGGAATCTGATTTAATATTGCTTTGCTCATTCCATCGCCGTAACATTGCTAAAAGATTCCTCTTGTGCAGATCTTCAGTCTGCAATTATCTCCGTGTCTTTAGAGGAGAAAAGCTGCATTACTGATTTGAGTAAATTTCAAGGTTCCCTTGCTAAGTTCTTTCAATGGTTTGGTGTTATCCATTCCACCCTCTACTTTTTTTTCCAAGTTTATTGTTAGGCACCTTGAATTATTTGCATGATAATGCCCCACTATAAATGGATTATATTGTAATGTATTGTGCTTTGTTGGTTTAATAGTGACAACAGCATGGTTCTAAAGTAAGGTAGCAGCTAAGATTGGAGGGTGTTTTTGGCCTGATAAATTTCTTTTGAGAAGCATGAGGCAGAGAAGTTGAAGTCGATAGGGAGAAAGACAAGAATAACTTTTTTTTGTTCTTTAAAAGAAAAGTGAAATTGAAAGGAGGAAAAAAACCCTACATGTGAGGCAATAGGTGGTCTGCAAAATTTGAAAAATTTAAAACCAAATATTTTTTTTCTCTTCAGAGATTTGTCAGGCATGGATGGAAGAGGCGCGAGTCTTTTGAAAATAATTTCAAGCAGGTTTTAATAGAAGCAGATAACTGCTGAAAACAGGTCTGTCAACTATTAGTTATAATAGTTAACAAAAAAAGAAACCCTCCATTTTTAAGATGAACAGGAGCCTCATGACACAGTGGTTAAACTGCAGTCCTGCAGTCAACACTCTGCTCGTGATGGGCTCAGGAAGTCAGCTCAAGGTTGACTCAGCCTTCCATCCTTCTGAGATTGGTAAACTGAGTACCCATCTTGCCGGTGGGCAATGTGTAGCCTGAATAATTAAACTATAAACCACCCAGAGAGTTCTTTAAGTGCCATGGGGCGGTATATAAGCAGCATACCTTGCTTTTTGCTTTGCTTTAGTATATCTGATTACCGGGTGGTAGGAGGTGCTAGCACATCAGACTGGTCATTGGCAAGGAACCTTGGAAGTTTCCTTACATGGACTGAAACCACTGGCCCACCTCCCTGCCTAACCTCCTCTGGGTTCTGCCTCTGAGTGGGCACCCACCAGAGGAGGTGGGACTTGGAAGCGCCAAACACCTGTTCATCCAAAAGACGAACCAGCACGAACCACCAAAATGTCAGTTCATGCCCATCTCTAATAGCCATCTATTGATGGGCACCCCAAGGCTCCCAGAGCTGCAGCTCTTTATGGGGCAGGAAATCAGGAGTGTGTCCTGCTCCTTCCTTCTGCATCTCAGAGCAGCTGTCTGTGAGCTCTTCCTGAAGGAAAAGGAAAGAAGAAAGAAGAGTGATGATTCGTGTTTTGTTTTCCTTGTTGTAAACCTTTATGAGCTATTGACTTTACAAATGACTTGCTCTTGTCTTGTTAATATGGACTAATCAGCTCTCTGCACTCTCTTTAATGTGTGTGTGTGTGTGTGGGGGGGTGTCAATGAGGACAGTCATGATGAGTGCCTGCTGTTCCCAATTTACCATAACAGCCCCACTGAGGTAAATGCTGAGGTAAATGTGGCCTATGGCCCCCAAATTCCCCTCTCGTGGGTTGAAAGTATAACTAACAGAGGTCTGTCTTTGCACTTTAGAATAGGAATGAAAAAAAAATCAGGGTGGGAAAATCAAGAGAACATCTACTCCATTCTCTGATTCTGTTCAAGAATCCCAGAAAACAGAAGGCAATCACACATCCACCTAAGATGGGCTGGAGGTGAAACACTGGATTACCTACTGCTTACCTCTGGTCTGGAAGGAGATTTGCTTATTTTCACAAAACTATTCTTTCCCTATATATTCTTTGCATCCCTATTAATAAGTGTCTGCTGTTGTGTGTGTGTGTGTGTGTTTTTAAAATTGAAGCCGGTTTTCTTTTCTTTTTTCCCTCTACAAATTGAGAAAGATCATCTTCAAACGGACTTTGATCATTGTTTTCTAAAAATAAAATGAGAAAGTTTTTCTTGGAGGGAAAGAGATGACGGACGCCTTTGAAATGGTGGAGTGGAACTAAACTATTTGCCAACTTACTGTGTCCCGTCAGGAAAAAGCCTGATCCCATTTAAGCTCTGCTACAGTTTGCCAGAACACTTTAAAGAGAACATGGAACTTGGTGTTTACTCAAGTCTATATGACACAACAGCACCCAGATATATTAAAAGAAAAATTGGCTTCCACATTTTTGTATCGAATAAAGAAAACTGCCAAAAACACAGACTGAATGTCTTGTGTGTGTGTGTTTGTGTGTAGTCTCACTGAAGTCAATGTGATTGCACGGATGTCAAAAGAATTTTGCTGTTTGGACTTTCCCGTGCTCTGCCTAAAGGCTTAGCTGATACTTTGCTTAATGGAAGCATTCTGTTTAGTTAGACCCATGGAATCGTCCCTCCCATTGCAACAGAAAGAAGAAGGAAATCTGCTAAAACAAAAGGTCGTTTTTGTAGACTTCACACATGCATGTTTGATGTTTAAAGACTGTACTATTGGGGCCAATACCATAACTAGGCACCCTTAATTACATCTATGAGATGATTCATTGAGAACATGCACTGGTTACTCAGGAAGGATATTAAATATGTGTATTTATGTTGGGTATGTGAGACAAATAGAAGGATCATCCTGAACGGTTTTCTAGAAATTGTGAATGGTCTACTATGGACACAACAACAGAGACAGAACTTCCATAGCACATCGCTTTGTCTCAGTGGAATGTTTATCTGAAGAATCAATTCACAGATTCAGCTGTCAAGAATCAACAGCATGATGTCCTGGTGTTGTGCATTCATGTGGGAACTAAGGCCATACACTGGATTCAGAAAAATTCCAAGTTCCCAGCTGAATTGGCCTGATTCAGACTGATGGGTATGAGGTCCAGGTTGAAGTGGAATGTTCAGATTTGGTTTTGGGGTGAATTTTACACACACCAGTGCGATAACACAAAAGGTATAGCTGTTTTGTTGTCCAGTGCTCTGAAGTACAGATTGAATCGGGTCTGTGGCCCGAATTAAATCAGATGGGGGAACAAACTGATTGCAAATCAGGATACATTCAGAAGCTACTTATTAGTTTCCAAAACAAATTAGGAGACCTGAGCACAGTCCTAATGTGAATCGGACCCACATTATGACTATGGCATTTCCTAATCATAATCATAATCTTAGACCTGCAGAGCTGGAAGGCCTCAGCAATATATTGCATTATGTGTTATATGCTGTTAAGGTAGAACCAACTTATACCACTTTCAGTTTAAGGGAGATATTTAAACAACAGTTGTACCATTGACACTCCCCACCCATTAATTTCCAAAGCCAAGTGAAGATTTGAACCCAGGTGTCTTGAGTCTCAGTCTGTCACTCTGCTATGTCTGCCTCCTATAATATTGCATTATATGTGTTGTTAAATAGCCGGTTGTGAAACCAAATCAAGGTAGGATGTGCTGAACCCCATACTGTGTAAAGTATCTTGATGATATTCACAATCTTCAGATAACATCAGTAATGTCAGAAAAGCAGTTGGGCAGGTTGTCCAGATGTGCTGAATAAATTGGATCCAAAAATTGTACAAATGAAAAAGAAAACAAAGCTTGTTCATGCTTGGCAATTATCATTGGTAGTTCTTGTCTTTGGTGTGTATGACATTTCCAGATTCTTTTATGGCCTTTGCTGCCAAAGTAAACACTTGGCTATAAACTTATTTCTTCATACTACTATGGGGTAAGCACCAATGAGCTACCTGGCGGGGGTGTGTGTGTGTGGGAGCTACATCTACCATACAAGTGTGGCTGAGGTGAAAAAGTGAGGGCTCTGACCAGGTGGGCTTTCTCCTGATTTCTTACAATGGAGCACTCACAAGACAAGCCGTGGACCATAATTTTGAAATACAATTCCAGTCGGCTTGGCTTCTGAGAGATGTAGCCCCACAAGGTATTGCATAGCTTAGTGGTTTAGGTATCTGGCTGTGGAGCCAGAGGTTGGGAGTTCAGATTCCTTTATTACAATCAACAGATCAGATGGGAGGTGTTTGATTCCCCACTATGCCTCCTTGACAGGATATTCACTGGACTTGATCATCCATAGGGTCCCTTCCAGCTCTGCAGTTCTGAGATGATGATGACGAACTTTGCCAAGCTCTGAGAAGGAGACTTTTAGCTAAGTGCCAGTAAGGTTAGGTTGGTCGTTCTATGGAAGGATGGGAACTTTCAGTGTTCACACACACACTGTCATATTCATATCACACAGAATGGATCCACAGCATAAGATAAATGTTACAAATGAGCGACAGCAAGTGCTTTGTAATTGGAGGTTCACACCTTTTGTGACTTCTTCCCTTCCCTCCTCTTTGTGTAGCAACACATGTAATCAACCATTCCTAACAGGAGAGTTCAGTAGAACTTTTGTTCACCATGTGATCATTGGCGTAAAGGTTTCTAAATGGATGAAAATCAATAGTGTTGGTGATGTATGGTCTAAACACATATCTGTTGATGCGGAAAACGGGTATTATGATGAAAGATCAATTTTTGTGGTGAAGTTCTTGCCTCTCAACTGATAGCAAACATTTTTCATGCATTTATCCTATTGATGTCCAGTTGCATGCAGGGATGGCTGCCTGTACCTCATCTTTTATTTTCAGTAGGCTATATTTAGGGCAAGAAACCTAGTGTGGTGTAGTGGATAGAGGGATGGCCTAGGACTCTGGAAAACAGGGTTCAAATCCCCACTCAACCATGGAAACTCACTGAGGGGTGGGTGGAATTGGTAAAAAAAAAAAACATTCCTTAAATATCTCATATACCTTGAAAGCCCCTATTAAGGTATATGTCGGCTCTGACTTGATGGCCCATAACAACAATATTTTGGGGGCTTGCAACAGTTAGTCGTGGACTATGGCTAAGCCCAACTAACTTAAATCAACAAAGCCCAAAGAAACAATTGTTGGGAAGACAACATTCCTACAGTTACCCAATCTGGAATTATTTTAAATAGAAGTATTTTTGAAATTCTGTGATGGAGCCTTGATCCAACCCAGTTTGAAAGCCAGTTCAAGACTTCAGAATACATCCTGATTTGGTCTGGAGCAATTTGTACTCTTGACCTGATATGATTTGCAAAGCTAATGCTTCAGCTTGCATTGGAAAGCTAACATGGCTATAGTGTTTTTGCACTGATGTTGATGAAATCTGGAGACATGACATCCTAAAGGGGGAGGAAACCTTCCAGCTTTCACACAGCTGGCTTCACAGGTTTGCATACGAGGCCTCTACAACTGGTCTGGTAGCAATTAGAGATGGGCATGAACCACTGATTTGATGGTTCATGCAGATTCACTCATTGGCCGAACAGGTGTTCGCCACTTCAAAGCTCCACCTCCTCTGGTGGGTGTCCACTCAGAGGCAGCATCTGGAGGAGGTGGGGCAGGGAAGCCAGGCCACTGCCTCCAATGTCTCAGAAATGTTCTGCAAAAAGAAACTGAGAAATGTTGGCTCACTTTAGAGACAGGGAAGTTACTTTTTGGAATTAGAGCCTGCAGAATACCTCAGTCAGCATTGCGCACTGGTTCAATTGTAACATCTGATGGGGGACTATGTGACATTTACGCCATGAATGGTGATCTATGGGACTGAGATCAGAGACAATTTTCACGAAGGCAGACAACATAACACTTACAATTTTTGCACAGTTGTACGTCAATTCTTATGACTCCTATTTTATACAGTAATGCCAATATGAGTTTGTACGGTGTAGTTACCGTGACATATTTATTTATTTATTTATTTATTTGATTTATACCCCGCCCACTCACCACTAACCTCACTCATGAATATTTCAGGATAAACATGGACCAGTCTCTCTCTCTGTCTCTCTCTTCAGATCCAGAGCTGAAATTGAATACTGGGCTTGACTACCATTAGGCAGTGAGCTGGACCTACCATTGAGCATAGTAAGGTGACTGGCCTAGACAGCAGATTTTGGATGATATCTAAGAGCAGTAAATTGTTAACCAGTATTTCTCAACTTTTCCTACCTTTCATTCTGTCCAAGAACCTAGATCGTACCATGATATAAATAAAAACAACCTTTCATACCTTATGTTCCACCTAGATCAGTGGTTCCCAACACTGGGTCCCCAGATATTACAGAATCGTAGAATCATGAAGTTGAAAGGGGCCTATAAGGCCATTGTGTCCAACCCCCTGCTCAATGCAGGAATACAGATCAAAGGATATCTGCCAGGTGGTTGTCTAAGTTTCTCTCGAATACCCCCAGTGTTGGAACACTCACCACCATTCGAGGCCATTGGTTCCATTGCCATAGTGGACTAAAACTCTCAGAAGCCTTCACCACTAACTTGAGCTGTCCAGGATTTCTGGGAGTCACAGTCCAATAACATTTGGGGACCCAAGGTTGTGCACCACTAACCTACACTATTTCTGTGTCCCACTAGTGATAAACATCCTTCTCATTGGGTACCATTTCACATATCTCTAAGCCAGTCATCCCTACACCTGGTTTCCTGAAGGGCTTAGGGCTACAATTTCTATGCCTGTAGAGTCGCCCAGGTTGGAAAAGTAAAGTAGACTGATGTTTGGTAGGGATGGGATTTTCAGATTTCTTGGACTACAAATCCCATAATTCTCCACTGTCTGTTCTATTTGATACACAGACCCCCTTATGGAAACCTACATGTGGCTCACCTGAGAGAAAGGTCTTAGCAGGAAGGCTTTGAAGCTGAGCTAGTCTTAACTCTCTGCCCAAGTTTCCAATTCCTGCCCTAGTGCTAAATGGGATTTTTTTTTCTTAAACTATCCAGGAAATCTGAAACCCCACCCCTCATATCATGGTATTTCCATGTCACAATAAACCATGGCTTTTTGGATTTTTCTTTTCTTTGTAATCCAGAGTAGACTGAAGAAAGACTCGCATGCCTTGATTCTTCTCCTTGTAAGAAGCTCATTCAAAATGTTCTCATGAACCTTCCCCTCTCAAGTAAAAATATTTAATCACCAAAAAAATGCATAGAAACAAATACATGTCTGTTAGCATTCCTCTTTCTTCCCTCGTTCAACTTCAATGGTCTTTCTCTGTTGTCCGGAGAAAGATTTTCTGCAAGGGAGCAAGTGAACTTTTGCTGAGACAAATGACACTCTGGTAGAAGGTCTTCTGCCCTTCTCAACTCTCCTTCCATAACCAAAGCACTTCTGGAGTGACTATTTATTGCCCTTGCAATGGTCTATAATTTATCCCAAATGGAGTAGGTGTATTCAAACAGAAAGATAACCCTCGATGATAAAAAGAGAGAGATAACACTTCTTCCTAACAGATGCTTCTTTTTACGATGGAAACGGGGAGAGCTGAAAGCTGCAGGTGCAGGGCTGACATTACGTCTGTGGAGAATCATTACAGCCTCCTTAGAGAGCAAGGTTTACTCTGTGTTTAATCAGCCACAGTTAGAAGAAATGGCTTCATTTCAGCTTGATGGGAGCCAGATTTTTTTTTACCAAAAAAAAAAAAAAAAGACAGAAAGAAAGAAAGAAAAATAAAAGATGGATGGCCAATAAAGCCCACACCCATGAACATATTGTCTCAATTTGAGGAACAAGCTGGTATCCTGTGTGGAGGAAAGAAAGTAAAGACCGATATGGCAAGTATCATACACCACTTGTTCTGAATCTCTCTGCTGCCCATAATGAGAAGCGGTTGTTCGTACTTCTTCTTTCTCTCTACACTAACAACCTTTTTATTATGAAGCAAACACAACACTGGATGGCTGACTTCCTCCTGGAGATGGTGGGGAGGGGGCCATGTTCCAGGAGTCAGGCGGCGATGGGGACATTTTCAGCCCCTCCCCCCTTTCATAATAATTCCCTCAGTCCTCTCTCTTAAAAAATAATATTTGAGTTGACTATTGATCAGAAAGGGTCTCGGAATGCAATATAAACATAGACAGTTCTAAAAGGGTCACAACAGAGCCATCTATCATGACCTCCCGTGACAGCTGCATTTTGCTGGTACAGCAAAATGGCCAGGCAATTTGGAAAGGATTTCTTAAGAATTGTAAATGTTTTTTTTTTTTTAAAGGAAGTGGACTCTGCTCTTCTCTGAAAGAATGCTATCTTCTGTGTCTGAGCATTCCCACTTTGAAGTAATTGAGAATTTGTGTCCATTCGCTAGTCCTATTCACGACTCCTTTTCAGACATTCGCTACCTCCTGATGCAATTGGAATTGCACGAGGGGAAAGCACAACCATGAGCCAGTGCTGCCCTATATCTCCTGCTGCTGTATCGCCAGCCACACTGTCCTCTGCATATTGAAGACCAAATGTGGGGAAGCCATTTTATTCAACTTTTTGAAGAGAGTGGAAGAGGCTGGAGCTGCTGTTGCCGCTAAGATTGCTAAAGCCCTTGCCAACTTGGTCTAGGTATGATTCCTATGTTTTGTAGAGGTGAATCCACAGGATGAATTCATGCATCTGACATTGAATTGATATTTTATTTTAGGGTTTTGAAGATTCTGCATGTGGTGTTAGTTCTTCTATGCTATGGATACCTAACCCAGCTGAGGAAGATACATACCTTGAATTTTTGTCTGAATTTGAATTCAAAGGGACACTTGAACTTTGCAAGTTCTACGAGCAACTTCTGTACAGGTGCTGTTGCAGAGCACTTGGCTACACAAATTCTAGTACAGTATTTTGTTGTTATAATTGCTCATGTTGTCTGTTGCATAGCTGTGAATAATAAGACTCATTTTGTGAAATCCTGTTTGCATGGGTCATCAATAGATATCTAAGCAAACAAACAGCCCCACAGAACTTAAAAATATTATGCTTACAGGAGGGAATTCTTAATAATTGTTCTGAAGACCTGTCCAAATTGCATATCGAGAGAAGTAAAATCCTCCTTTCTATCACATCTTTAAAGTGGACGAAACTGTTTGGTCCACACCCCTGCATCTTCTCCATTCATGGAGTGTTTCACAGAGAACAGAAACATGCAAACACTCTAATTTACTTGGATAGGAATCAGGTCAGGGTGCCACCATAAAGGCACAGGTTCGATCAGGCACCTATCTCTGTGTTCTCATTTAGGCACGGATTGGTTGGATGGGGCTTTACACATCCCTAATATTTTGAATTTTCTGCCTCTAAAATTAGTGGTGCTACAGACTATGATTTCATCAATGACTTTATGGAGGGAAAGGTAAGGGACTGGCATTTCTAAGGTCAACAGCATATTCTCCTTCGTCATCCTTAGATTTTTGTTCTGCTCCTTCATTTTTGATAGCCGTGCATGGATCCGCCATTCAAAATGAGTAATCCGTGTGGGTTTCACTCTACCCTGTGGACATCCAGAGATTCTTTGCTCCTTTCCTCGACATCCCTAGAAATTCACAAATGCTGCTTATTTGGTTTGCATTTATTCATTTTTCTTGAAATAGTCATCCGATTCCCTCTTTCTAAGGTCTCTCCCTTCCATAATTTTTGTTTCCATCTCCACACTTTGCATAGTGTGGTAACTGAGGCGGAAGAGTGTCTGCTCGGAAACAGCACAAAAGAGAAAGAACCTGTAATCATGTTGGTAGCTTCCATTACCTCATGGAGAATTGTGTAATCCTATACAGCCTCTCATCTACCTTGGAAAAAGTAATGAAAAGGTGTGTTCTTCCTCATTGCTTACCCTTCCTGCTCCCCTTCTCTACCTCAGACAGGTGTGTGACTGATAAAACTGTAGGGTATCAAATACCAGCCATGAATTGTTTGTTGTGGATAGCACAAGGAAGAACACCTGTGGATTGGGTTCTTTGGACACGGTAATGGCCCACTCAATTACATGCTTCCACCCAGCTTTTTTCGCAAGCGGAGGTGAATACAGACAAAATAACAAGCCTAGTTCTCCACAGAGACATGTGGGGTATCTTCCAAATCTAAATGCAACTCATTCACCGGTTGTTGTTGTTTAGTTGTTAAGCCGTGTCCGACTCTTCGTGACCCCATGGACCAGACCACGCCAGGCCCTCCTGTCTTCCACTGCCCCCTGGAGTTTGGTCAAATTCATGTTGGTCGCTTCGATGACACTGTCCAACCATCTCGTCCTCTGTCGTCCCTTTCTCCTCTTGCCTTCACACTTTCCCAGCATCAGGGTCTTTTCCAGGGAGTCTTCTCTTCTCATGAGATGGCCAAAGTATTGAAGCCTCAGCTTCAGGATCTGTCCTTCCAGTGAGCACTCAGGGTTGATTTCCTTCAAAATGGATAGGTTTGTTCTCTTTGCAGTCCAGGGGACTCTCAAGAGTCTCTTCCAGCACCACAGTTCAAAAGCATCAATTCTTTGGCGGTCAGCCTTCTTTATGGTCCAGCTCTCACTTCCATGCATCGCTACTGGAAAAACCATAGATTTGACTATGCGGACCTTTGTCGGCAAGGTGATGTCTCTGCTTTTTAAGATGCTGTCAAGGTTTGTCATCGCTTTCCTCCCAAGAAGTAGGCGTCTTTTAATTTCGTGGCTGCTGTCACCATCTGCAGTGATCATGGAGCCCAAGAAGGTAAAATCTGTCACTGCCTCCATTTCTTCCCCTTCTATTTGCCAGGAGGTGATGGGACCAGTGGCCATGATCTTTGTTTTTTTGATGTTGAGCTTCAGACCATTTTTTGCGCTCTCCTCTTTCACCCTCATTACAAGGTTCTTTAATTCCTCCTCACTTTCTGCCATCAGCATGGTATCATCTGCATATCTGAGGTTGTTGATATTTCTTCCGGCAATCTTAATTCCGGCTTGGGATTCATCCAGTCCAGCCTTTCGCATGATGTATTCTGCATATAAGTTAAATAAGCAGGGGGACAATATACAGCCTTGTCGTACTCCTTTCCCAATTTTGAACCACATTCACCGGTACTAGATGCAAATCGAGTAGTTTTCACATTGATATTTGCAACGGTATTATATATCAACAACACGCATCTTGTGTGCAAAATGGAGAAACGCACCATCACACTGATCCAAGTACCACAGTGCCTACTGGGAGCAAATGACAGCTAGTTAGGATTCCCTGGCGTGTTCTCTCTTTGTTTTATTATCTGTTTGCTTCTTCACCTAGAGTTAGGGACATGAAGGAATTTCATCAGATTTGACAGTCGTGACGAAAATAACATTTCCATACCTTCCATGATTGTTTGTGAGAAGAAAAGCAGTTTAAATGAAGGATCTGCATAACTAGGAGAAATGTTAGACACTTCCCAGGTATAAAGTGTGCACAAAATAAATGTGGGGAAGAGGCCCATACGTGTGTCAGTCAATGGGGAAAATACATAAGAGAGGTGAAATGAATAAATACATATGCGCATGAGGGAAAATGCAGAGGAAAAGTGCATGCATTGTTATGTGATGGGGGGAAACACAACGTCTCCCAATCTGAAACCCAACAACAGGAAGAAATGCATGTGGGGTTTGGAAAAATGCAATGAAATTGAGATGAATTTCATTGCGTTGTATCAAGATTTTCTGCCCTCTGTCTATAGACGGGTATTCTTTGACATCACTTCCTCAGTCATGCAGCCAGTAGTAAAAGATACCATCTTTCCCACTGCCTCTTTCTATTAAATCTGGTAAATCTCTTTCTCTTCATTAAAGATGACCTTTTGCTGCTAATTCCAAACATTAACTTCCATACAGGGCAGTGCATCCAGCTTTTCTTCCATCATGCAATTCAAAGCAAGTTATCTTGGTTTTCCAGGTACTCTCCCTTTCAGGCAGTACTAGTTGCAACTGACCAGAACCTAACCGGTATGGCTTTAACAAGATGGCTGTACCACGACCCACTGCACCATTCACAGAGGTGATATCCTGCACCAGATCTCCTCCTCAATGTAGTCTTGAAACCAGCATAGCAGAGATCCAAGCACAACCTGTAACCCACCATGCTGGATGCAGCAGTTGCTGTATGGAAAAGTGTCATGGCCATGCTAGAGGACTTCAGTGAAGGCAAGTCTGAGGATATAACAGATCTGATTATACTGTTTGCGCAGACCCAGAACTCTCAAAGGCATGGAAGGCTACATTGTGGAGACACACAACTCAGCTCTTGACTCAGAAGTTAAGGCTGAACCTCCTTCTGCTCCCTAAGAACTGAGCCAATTGAAGACATGGACTCAGCTCTAAGATATGAGGCACAATGCTCGGCTGCAAGAGAGAATTCCTTGACAGTAGATGATTCCTCAGGAGTAGGAATCTCCTGAAAGAAAGGCCAGGTGCCGGGAAGCATGCATCTGAGCTCTGTGGTGGACCTTACTATCTCAGCAATGTACGCCTTAGCCAGAAGACTCAGACTAATGGAAAACAGTACATTTTTTGTGTCCCTGGCCTTGCCTGAATCATTGGGCCTTGTGATTGATTTATTGTTGCCTGGCCTAGGATCTGTTTTTACTTCGCCTCTTCGAATCTCCCTGTCTGCCTGATGTATAGAGTTGGTTAAACCCTGGACAGTTATTGGACATTGGTTTTGGATTCTCTGGTAGAGCTACGCTTGTTTCTTGACCTTGAATTTCTTCCCTGATTATGGGTTCTCCTTGCCTGACTTGGCTATTGGTGGTGCAGGACGGCAGTGCCTGAAAGTTGTAGATAACAGTGGTAGGGTTACATATTTCAGCAAAGAAAACACAGCACCACACGTTCTGAGATCCAAAACTGACAACCCATATACCTCACATATTGAGAATAATGTGAGCTGATTGATTGCCAGGAGGTGGGCGTAGCCTTCATTCACAATTCTGATTGTACGCTGAAGGGATGATGTCCTTGGGGGGAAAACACTGTAACAGCAGGAAATACCCATTTCTTTCCGAGTCTGATTTGATTCTCACAAAGAATACCTCTCTTCTATTCTAATAGATCATTCATAAATATAGTGGTACATCAAGTGCAAGCAAAGTTTCTCTGTCTATCTGGGCCCCTGGCAGACTGTTTTGTTTGCTGACATTCAGAAACAAAGGTGGGTAGATTGAATATTTTACCTTTTCTTTTGGCCAGACTTCAAATATTTTGCATTTACCGACTTGTAGTCCATGACCACAGCTGCCTTGCCTTTGATTGGCCAGCAGCTTTTTATGGAGACCTGGATTGCTAACATCCAAGACAGGTTTTTGCACTGAGAAATTCCAGACAATCAAGATACCAGTGGCAGCCACTGTTTGATGGAACCCAGTTATGTAGAGTAGAATGGGATGTGGATAAATCTCTGATCAAATTGAAGTCTGGATCAAAGTGGAAGGGGCAGATTTAGTTCCACAGTAAACCAAAGCGAATTGAGAAAATGATTTGGATCCTGGGCACAAATCACATTGGATGGCACATAAATTGCTTTAGCCTCTAGTGTTTTTTCAAAGCAAAATTTGAAGCTGCTTTATGTACAAACCCCCCCAAAATGGGATGCCTAAAAATTCGGTGTCTTTACTCCCCTCTTTAGAGGAGAAACACATCTCTGAATTTCATGCATGTCAATGTAAAAACAAAACAAAACAAGTTACAGCAATTTGGGGTTCCCGATGCATTGACTTTACAAAGTTACACACTGATTCAGATTTGGGGCACAAATCAAATTGAAAGAAGCACAGAAACTCCTGGAGAGCTCAGTGGCTTAGGTCTCTGGCTGCGGAGCCAGAGGTTGGGAGTTCAGTTCCCCATTGGGTCCCCTTGACAGGGGCTGGACTCAAGGATCCATTGTTTTTATAAAAACAAGCTGTTTTGAACCTGACTCCCACATAGAATCATAGAATAGAGAAGTTGGAAGGGGCCTATAAGGCCATCAAGTTCAACCCCCTGCTTGATGCAGGAATCCAAATCAAAGCATATGTGCCAAGTGGTTGTCTAAGTCTCTCTTGAATGCCTCCAATGTTGTAGCATTCACCACCTCTCGAGGGAATAGGTTCCACTGTTTTACTGCTCTAACAGTTAGGAAGTTTTTCCTGATATTCAACCGAAATCTGGCTTCCTGTAACTTGAGCCCATTATTGTGTGTCCTGCATTCTGGGACGATCAAGAACAGATCCTGCCCCTCCTCTGTATGACAGCCTTTCAAGTATCTGAAAAGTGTTATCATATCACTCCTCTGTCTTCTTTTCTCAAGGCTAAACATGCCCAGTTCTTTCAGTCTTTCTCCATAGGGCCTGATTTCCAGCCCCCGATCGTCCTTGTTGCCCTCCTCTTAACTCGTTCCAATTTGTCAGCATCCTTCTTGAAGTGTGGTGTCCAGAAATGGACACAATACTCAAGGTGAGGCCTAACCAGTGCTGGATAGAGGGAACTAGCACCTCGTGGGATTTGGGAACTATACTTCTGTTAATGCAGCCTAAAATAACATTTGCCTTTTTTGTAGTCACATCACATGGTTGGCTCATATTCAGCTTCAGCTTGATTTTTGAACAACATGTCCCTCAGATTGGAGGGATGTTGGAAACCACTTCGAACTACCTTTATGCTGGCCTAAACTTGGGCCAGAATTGTGGATGGGTTCTTGTGTTTGACAATATTTGTATGAGGCACAACTCAGCTCCACATTTCCCTCATTATTTCTTCCCCTTGTTTTGCCTCTTCTGCCAGCAGATCCTAACCAGCAACGCCTGTCAGATTGTTCATTTGGCAGATATAATATGAGGATTCTGCCAGTGGAACAGCAAGGAGACCTTTACATAGTCCCCAATTCCTAGAGGCCTCACATTTTTCACTTAGGATCACACAGCCCTATAGCAACTGGCTCTCCCATGGAATGAATTTAAATCTGTTGATAGCATTTACTTAAGAGGTTAATATTCATATTAAATACCCCCTCCAGAAATAATACAATGCACATCCTTTTGACAGAAGGGTCAGGGCAGTTAATGACAGTAACGACTGCAAAATGCAATCTGGTCAATTACTTTAATTAAATTTCAAACTATGCAATGTCTTCCCATTTATATAGTAAACTAACAGGAGGGAAAGCCATCCCTTCTCATCAGCCTCCATTTAAGTGTGCAAAATGTGGCCTCACCGTCCATCTTAACACACCATTCTCTCAGTCTCTCTCTGAACATTAAAGATAATTATGGGTTTTTAACAAATGCAGCTTATTCTTCAGGAAGAAAAGGTTGTTTTCCCCTCCCTTTCTGAATGTTCTTTTATAAAAGAAGAGCTCTCTTCCCCCCCCCCCCCAACACACACACACTGCCAACACACACCCCTTACCAGATCATCATCTGGTATTTACAGACCGGCTAACATTTGATAGGAGAAGCATTCCAGAGTAAAAGGGGTGTGTGTGTCTCCATTTCAACGAATCCCTTTTTAATTATATTGTTTGAAATAGGAGTAAAACTGGAGTGGAGGTGGGAACAGCTGTCTGGAAGCTATACTATCCCATTTAGGAGGAGATGCAACAACAAGGGATTTAGAGGGATAGAATGAAAGGGACCATGGCTGCATGAGAAGAAAAACAGAGCCTTTTGAAAGTATTTCTTGAATTTGTAGCCCAGTTTCCCTACTTGTTCCTACAGAATCCTTATAAGAACCTTGTGAGGTAGCCTTGGTGGAGGAAAGGTGACTGGCCCTAGTCAGTTTTGTAGCCCAGTGGGGAATAGAACCTGGATCTGTAAAGTTCTGATCCAGTGCTGGGAATACAACCTCCCCCCCCCAATGACTCCCCTCAAATCCACAAAAATCTCCCCCCAGACAAATAAACAGAGATGGGAAATGCTTGGTTTTTGAACGACATGTCCCAGAATCTGGCGCTGACTGGACAGCTCAGTGAGTTAGGTCTCTGACTGCAGAGCCAGAGGTTGGGAGTTCAATTCCCCCACTGGGCCTCCTGGGAGAAGAGCCGGCCTGTGTAGCCTTGGGCCAGCTCCGCAGTCCCAGGGCTCCCCAGAAGAAGAGAATGGCAAACCACTTCTAAGCACTCTCAAACCTAGAAAACCCTGAAAAGGCTTGCCATAAGTCAGGACTAACTTGACGGCATATGATTATAATTACCCCAGAATCTGTGCTGGTTTGGGATGCTGGGGGGGGGGGGATCTGATTTAAAACCAAAACAAACCAAATTTTGATTGATTGATTGATTTAAAATTTCCCCCCACTCATCTAGTGGCAAAGCTGCTCCTCTGGGTGGCTTACAATCAAGACAACAACATGGACATCAATAAAATTCAATAATGAGCCTACATTAAAACATCAAGCAGAAACCCTCTCAAAACTAACTATATAGTTTTTTTAAAAAATCTAAAATATGGTGGCAAAACCAAGACAATCATCCCATGAACAGCAGGCCTGAGTAAAAAGCCAGGTTTTTATTTGTTTCCTAAAGCTGAGGAGAGAAGGGTCCTGTCGCATCTCCACCGGGAATGAGTGGGATAGAATGAAAGGGACTGTGAACCAAGTCTACAAAGAGAGAAATACACACAAAACACACAACTCTGTCATCCCCCCCCCAGATGTTGTCCATCTCAACAGTCACTGTCATGAACACTCTTGAAGCTTCAATATTTTGATCTGAAGTCTGTTATCACATCGGAAGGCTGTCTTTGAATTAGAAGATGGGTAGCGTTACATGCTCCGCTCCCTATCCCCCACAAACCCTCTGATCCACAAACTCTGTTTTCTGCTTGAGTAACTTACAAAGCTACAAGAGACCTTGTCCGTAAAGGTTCAAGGGGTCACAAAGAATTTATTTTGCAAACATAACTTATGTTTAGGAGAGAGGTGAGGAGCTGAAGGAGAACACACAGATGTTGCCAAAGTTGGTCAACACTGGGCCAGATTTTGCAGGTGCAACAGGGAAATGGCAGGGATTTCAAAATGGCCAAGGGGGGGGGGGTAACTTGAGGCCACGTAGCCATCTGCCAGATTTAAGGTGTTAAATCTTTATATGGCATCTTAAGCCCTTAATAGTTTAGGATCTCTCTACTTGTTGGAGCACCTCTCTCCAAAGATTTCTACCCTACCAACCCGATCCTCTCAGGCCCTACTATTGAGGTGCCTACCCCGAGTGAAGTAAGGAAAATTTACATTAGAAATTGAACTTTTTCCATATTGGCACCCTCCTTGTGGAATGCGCTTCCTTTAGAAATTAACAGATCCCCTTCCTACAAACGTTTAGAAGATTCGTGAAAAAGGGAGGCCTTTGGCAACATCCTCTCTTAGTTTATCTTGTGATGGGAGATGGGCATGAACCATCGATCCAGTGGTTCGTGCTGGTTTGTCTATCGGCCCAACAGGTGTTTGGTGCTACAAAGCCCCTGCCTCCTCCAGCAGGTGCCCACTCAAAGGCAGTGCCCAGAGGAGGCAGGGCAGGGAAGCCAGGCTACTGCCTCTGCGTGGACACCCACTGGAGGAGGCAGGGCTTTGAAGCACCCACCTCCTATTCGGCGAATAAATGGCCGAATAGGAGGTGGGTGACCCATTTGTTGCCTTTGGTTTTCTTATTTCATTACATTTTGTAATATTTTAAATTATATTTTGTTACATTTTGTTACGATCTACTGTAATGAGCGTTTATTTTATTTCAGATGTCCTCGGGTGGTTGCCCATATTTGTTACCATTTTTCATTTATTAAGGACAGTGAGACTGTTTTATCATTTGTTCTATGTTATGCAAACCACCACGAGTAGTGTCCTCACTAAGTTGAGTGGTATATAAGCGAAATAAATAAATAAATGTTGCCCACTCCTGTTTTAGGGGGCTGTTATTGTTAGCTATGCACTGCTGAACAGAAAAGAAGTGTCACTAAAAAAGAGAACCAAAAAATGATATTCATTTGCATAACATTTGTATATGGTAATTTACATTTAAATGAAAATTTTAAAACCATGAGTATAATTTAATTAGCAATACAATCCATCTTACGATAGACAGGAAGAATGGGACCAGCAAACATTCTACCTGCTGAGTCCACTGTTCAGATGCTAATTCTTGATATTCATACTCCATCTTAACAGCCTCTCTCTTCTTTCTTATGGTTCCTGAAGATCAGCATGGAGAGGACACCCGTCTGAATTCAACTGATGGCCCTCCAGATGTTGACACACGTCTACTTCCATTATCCCTCTGCACTGGTTAGACCGGTTAAGATTGATGGGAATTGAAGTGCCAGGCCATCTCGTGGGCTACAGCTTTCCTAGCCCTGAAATAGAGGACAACTTCAAATCAAGGGCTGACCCTTGACATCCTTCAAAGAGAGGCTGCATTACTTCCAAGCACACCTCCTTGACAGTTGCCTTGGGTCAGTCGTAGGTCATTCTGGTCCTTTATAGAACTACGAGGTTCATCTTGCACAAGGCATAGCAACTTGGCCAGTGCTTTCTTCCGTACTTTGGCTCTTGCCCTGAAGAACAAGAAGTGGCCTTCTTTGTGGCTGTGCCAAGACTTTGAAACTTTTTACCCAAGGAGGCCTTCTCAAGATCTCATGTTGTTGTCCTCCCACTTCTGGAGGGTAACATCTTTTTAAAGCTGAAACAAAACCTTATAGAGCGGTGCACCAGATTCCACAGAAGCCTGAATTATGAATGCAATCTGCTTGATTTGGATCCATTTGTAGAAAGAAGGTCTGAATTGAAGCGGAATGGCAAGATTCAGCTCCAAGGTGCAGCAAAGTGATTTTACTAATCATTTTAACCTGGGGCACAAATTGCTTTAGATGTTTAAAAAGCAATTTTTAAAAAAATAGTGCCTGATAAACTGACATCTCAAGCTATCTGCCTGAAATTTGGCAGGCATACTTTTCTCTTTAGGGTCTATCATGTGTCTAGATTTCATGTCCAGATGTACATCAATGCAAAGCGATAAACATTCTGATTTTCTAATGCAAGTCCATAGGAGTATGTCAGCTTGATTCAGAGGGATGTGGACATGTCTTTGAGTCTGAGTCCCATGTCCGAGTCTTTGGTACCAAGTACCAAGCTCAGAGTCTGAGTCCATATTAGAAACAAGTTCTTTTCCCTAGAAAAAAAGGGAGGGGGGTTTCCAAGTCTTGAGTTGAGTCCAAGTCATAGAAGAGAGAAAAAAAACAAGTTGAGTCCAAGTTGAGTTGCTTGTGCAACTTACGTTGGACTTGACAGCATGTCCCATGACTCTAGTGTCCATCCCTTGTAAAATTTAATTGGATGGGGCAGAAATCACCCAGAATTGAAGCAAAATCTATTTTGAAACCCTGAATTGGTCTCCAGACCACGCTGGATGTCCCATGCACTGCTCTATTGATTGAACGGATTCCTCTTTCTCAACAGCTTTGTAGCTTAATCCTCATTTTAACTGTAATATATTTTCAAGGCACTGCCTATGACTCATTAATCTGCCCATATTTAATTGTTAGCATGTATTTTTTAAAAAAATCTGTTACGTGCTACTGTACTTGTATATCAACTGGCTATGCATTTTTGTTAGTGACTTTGGCCAACTTAAATGGAAAGGTGGGGTATCAGGTCTCCAAACACCTGGGAAAAAATAAAATAAAATATCCTGCTAGTTTCTGGAGCTGCTGAATGAATTTTTATCTCCCTTGTTATCTAGCCTTCAATTTACTCTACCGATTTTGCTTGGAAAAATGGCCACACATATCTTTCTTGGCTCATGTGACAGCAGTTTAAGATACAGTGTGAACGTTTTGCATTTAAAACATACATATCCTAAAATGTTCCCTAATTTTGAATGCAGGTGTCAATTTTTGCACCTGCCTAGGTTTTATATCTGTGCAGGCAACAGGAGTTTAGGAACTTATACATGTGTGCCTGTAAAATTATACTTGCCATTTCCAATATCATCTTTGTTTTGTTTTGAGTTACAAACTAGAGATCTAAAAAAGCTGAGTGTAAAAGACACAAAATTTGAATTATAGAATTTGGGTCCTTGTGGGTATCAAAAATGAATGAATGAGCCCCACCTGCAATTGCTGGTGGCTTTATTCCCATCAACCGCACTGTCCACCATGGGATCCTGGACCATAATCTAATGTGAATATCACCCCTCTTTGTATTTTAATGTATAACCTCAGAGCTGGAAGGGACCCGATGGTTCATCAAGACCAGCCCCTGTCAAGGAGGCTCAGGTGGGGAATTGAACTCCCAGCCTCTGGCTCCACAGCCAGGTTCCCAAAGCTGCTGAGCTATTCTTACATGGGACACTGTCTAGGGCTATGGATGGTCCTCACAGCTGCCACACATGAATTGAGAGCACATCCTAGATTATGCCCAACGCTTCCTTGTAGATCTGGAACATTGGAAGTTTATAATATAACTAAAACAAATAATAGCTTCTTAGTTTGGTTTGGTCGGCTTCCACTGTATTGAACTTAATTCTTTGCTGGGGGAAAATGTGACCTCAGCCACCCTTCCTAGCCACAGGTCAGGGTTAGTGCCCATCCGGTCTTCCGTAGCACAGAAGCCCTATTCAGCCATCATAGCCCAAAGCTATGTAGGGCTTTGAGTGGTGGGGATACAGGGATGCAACTTAAGTCCTGCTCCCTGAAGTCATTCAGACCCTCATGCATTTGTGTGAAGGTCTGAAAAGGTCCATTTGTATGAACAGGCTTACAGTATAGCACTCACACAGTCCAACAAGGCAAGGCTGCAGTTCATATGAATGACCGTTCAGGTGAACAGATGTGCAGCTGCCTCTGCAGACCTTCACAATGAAAATGGGAAGCTCTGGCTGGCCTACGTTCCTACCCTACCCTACACAAATACCTAGATATATTTTAGCCTCAGCACCTGAACAGAGCTACTGAGGTTTCCAACAGCACTCCCTTAAGGTAGACATTTTAAAAACTCTTCATTATGTGATGAAATGTATATCATCAGGGCTTTACTCTTCTCCCCTGTCTGAACTCTCTGTAGTTTTGATGAATTCTTGGACACTGTGATGGTATCTCCTGTGCGTTTCCATGTTCCTTGACAACACCATAAATTCTATTCAGAAGGTGAAGTCCGAGGGTGCAATTAACTCCAAAAGTGGTACAAAGCAATCGCTTGGAGATACCGGCCTACAGTGCTTAGCACTTAACTCCGAGATGCTGATAAGGCTTATCAACCTGGGGTTGTGTTTAATGTTCACTCCTGCTTACGTCCCAGACATACAACCCTGCGGTCACCGTGTTAACACTCCCCAATATCTATTACAATTAGTTTTTGATTAAGAGGCCTAGCCTGCCTTTTGAAGACTTTTTATGTTGTGTCAACTAGCTCGTGATGGAGTGAGACAAGCAGACACCTCCCAGTAACGAAGCATCTTGTAAAAGGTTTCAAGTGAACTATTTTATCATCCTAATGGAAACCAGATGACTCCAGCTCCCTCTTTAATTTCAACTATTTACTGAAGAGCTTTGTTTCTGAATTACTTAAAGATTTATTCAAGAACACTATCCTTGTGCATTAAGGACAAGTAATAGCAGGCCTATTTCGAGAAGCAAGGGAGAGAAAGCTTTTAAAGGGGGCTGCAAAAATGTCTTTTTGCATGTTTGGTTTGTAGTTTTACTGGGCATTTTATATGCCCATTTATTTGTATATATCTCTGCTGAAATTTCCTCTCCTTCCTAAATATATTGGAATGTAATGTGCTACATTCAATATATTGCACATTGTCTTACTGTATATTTGGTACTTTTAAAAAGTCAAAATTTTGTACCAAGAACATCTGAGTTCTGTTGTCTGTATACATTATGGTGATTCACTAGATGATTTTCTCTCTGTCATTCTGTTTTCTCCTGCTGTAGGGACGGACAAGGGGTTATTTCAGGCAGTGAAGTCATATTCTGCCTGTGCTTGAAATCTTATTTAGCTCTTCCGCTTCAGATTTTATGTCAAGCATTGCCAGAGAATTGTCAACAGTCTTATGAACTGGAAATCCTTTAAAACACAGGAAACTAGAGTTACTTGGTCTCAGGGCACTGGCTATACCTCAGGGAATTGGTATGCTTCTACAGATCTTCAGGCAGGAAGACGAATCTGAGGTTGAGCGTTGAGAAGACAATTTGACTTCCATGTGGGAGGGAATTTTAAAATCTAGATGCCTGTCTCTACCCATTCCAGGCTGTCATCAGAATTGACTGGCTCAGCATGGAGTGGTTCACATGCCTCTTCTGTTGGCAAAATTATGAGTGCATCAAAAGCTCGGGGCTGAAGGACAGACACCGGGAAGCTGTGTAAAGTTGTGCGTTGACTTCATATGAAGCAAGGCAGGGAGTGGAGCACCGGTGTTTCAACACGTGAGCCTTTTTGTTACAAAAGCTCTGGAATTAGTAATGCTGCTTAGGTTGGAAATAAAAATTGTTCATGTGGGTACTGGGGGAACGTCTCTACTTGTCATTTTGTTGTAGGTGAATCCATGTGGGATGTGAATAGAGAGGGGCACAAACCAAACTATGAACTGGGAAGAAA
The DNA here is from genome assembly GCA_037013535.1 of Intellagama lesueurii. Taxonomy (NCBI): domain Eukaryota; kingdom Metazoa; phylum Chordata; class Lepidosauria; order Squamata; family Agamidae; genus Intellagama; species Intellagama lesueurii. Next base: position 8,127,476 of record JBAJHW010000011.1, read on the forward strand.
AAAAAACACCATGAACTAGGCTGGTTCATGGTTCGGTTCGTGCAACCCATTTTGCTGACATGAGACAACAGGCAGGCACATGCGCACAGGCAACAGGCCCATAGCTTCCATGCAAGGAGCCAAGCCTGCTACCTCTCAGGATGGCAGCAATGGCAGAGGTGGCAACAACTTCAAGACAAGGAAGGGAAGTGACAGAAGAGTAGGAGAGGCAGCTGGGCAGGCTCCCCTGGCACAACCCCAAAAAATGGACCACAAACTGGTTTTTGTTTTTTAGGGAGAGTTCATGATAGTTCATGATTCATCATTCATGAGTAGCCACGAACCATGAACCATCATGAACCACTGTTTTTTTCAGCTCATTCCCATCTCTAGATATGAACCCTAGATGGAGTTGCTATAGCTGTTGCAACTAGTGGCCACCATTTGCCTGCTCATCCACACATTATCTCTCTTTCTCTGTCACACACACCACCCTGGCACTACTTGGTTAGTGAGATCTGATCCACATTTTGGGCTCACTTGTGCCCAATTCCAGCTGGCCCTGGAGGAATTCTGGACCCTTTCTCAACCCTTTTGGGCCCTGCATTATTGATATCCCAATGACTTAGCCCTCTGATTTTACAGGTCCTGCCCCCAAGACATTGGCCTTATATCCTCAAATCCCACTGGCCAGGCAGCTGCATAAAAGGCTCAGAAGATGCTGGCATTTGCAATTGATATAACTTTCTGTTGGTGAATGAAACAACTCTAAAAACATGAAGATCACGTGCTACCAACCTCTTATCCAGCTCAGGGCACAACAAGGCAAAGGCAGACCATAGAGAACAAGAAAAGTCTCCTACCGACCACCAAACAAAGATGACTGAAAATCTCTGTCAGAATGAAGCACTGTTGCACATACCAAGTAATCTCAAATGATGAGAAGGGCAATAAGTAAGCCCATTTGTTTTTCCCTCTTGTCTTTTCCAGTTCTACACACTGATTGATACTTTTCCGCCTCCTTCTTTCTTCCTTCTTCCTCTGAGGCCACTTCCTATTTCTTCCTTTCCTTCCTAGAGGGAGGCAGGCAACACATGGTCTGGTATGACGCCTTCAGTAGATTACTTTATCTTTTTTTAAGGGATCTTTCATCCTTCTCTATCCACAAATGGATTTCCTTTTCTTTTGAAAACATGGTCTTTCCACCGATCTCCAGAGTGATTACTTCTATTCAGCAGTTGTCATCGACTCTAAACCCCAGTGCTGCAACCTGCCAGCATAAATGCCAAAACATTTCTGTGATGGAGTTATCATCAGACTAGCTGGATGCAAGAAGTTTTCCTTAGGTTCATCGAAATGGTCTCATTGCAGACCCAGGTTCTCCATGACTTTATGCAGAGGTTTCCGTAGACCTGCCTGGAGAGAAATGCATGAGCAACTGCCTGCCTGCTGTTGAAATACAGCTTTTCCTTGATGGGTCATCCAGACATGCCTTGCTTTGGCCAGGGTGAGGAGGTGGCATGGGCACAGGCTGAATCCTTGGCTGCCATCCCTCAAATCTTTAGGAGCATGGAGAGACACAAGTGATAACGAACACACCCGTTTCTAAATATAGGAGGAGAGAAGTTGCAACTCAAATCCTAGTCCCAGACACCACACATTGTTTATTTTTGTATGTATTTGCATACACTACGGAGCCATCTTCCAAATATATCCACGAATAGGGGCAGAGATGGGCATGAACTGAGCCACAAACTAGAAAAAATAATGAATTGGGCTGGTTCGTGGTTTGGTTCATAACTAGAGATGGGGGTATTTGCATTCATGCATGAATACCCCCCCGACAGGTGGAGATAACGAGGGTCCGCCCCCCTGGGGCCAGACCGTCCACTCACCGTTCCGCTGCTGCTGCGGGCTTTGCACTTCCTTCCTATCGCTCCGGATCTTGCGATGGATGAGCCACCCTTCGACCTGGCAGAGAGACTCGTCATCCCGCCTTGTGCCAGGAGTGGCTAATCTACCGCGAGCTCCGGAGCGATAGGAAGGGAGTCCGGAGCCTGTGGCAGCGGCAGAATGGTGAGTGGTTGGTCTGGCCCCGGGGGGGGGCAGACCCTTGTTATCTGCACCTGTGGGGGGGGGGAGTGTTTGTATACATATACGAATACCCCCATCTCTATTCGTGACCCAGTTCGGGGATCCTGTTTTGCTAAAGCAAAATGAAGTGCCAAACTTTTCCCCCTCGGCTCTTCATTTTGCATCAGCGAAACAGATGCCCACTTGTCCTCTTCCCACTGCCCCATCGCCTCCCAACCTGCTCCTGCCACCGCCTCCTTCCCAGCTTCCTCCATCATCAGAAACACTGGGCCAACTTCCCTTCCAGTAGCCAGGCTGCTACATCTATGCATGTGCTCGCCACCCAGCTGATCAGGGCAAACACACACACACACACACACACAAACACAGAGAGCAAACTGTTTTGGTTTTTCTGCCGGTTCGTGGTTCATGGTCTGTGGCTAACCACAAACCATCATGAACCACCATTTTCCAGGTTCAAGACCATCTCTAGAAACCTTCTGTTTCAATATGACAATGTTCTCAAAGCTTCCCATGAATGGATATCATAGGGTCATGCTGGGAGTTGGTAGCAGACGCCAGGCGCTCCTTTCTTCGAAGATCTATGGATCTTTTTTTTCTATGCTGGCCAGGATTTCAGAACCACTCAGTTGGAAAGCCAAGGAAAAGCCAGAAATGGCTGTGATGAAACCAAGCCATGGTCCCTCAAATCCTCCCTTGATTCCTACAGCGCTGGGGATTTTTATTTTATTTTATTTTTTTTAATTGTAGTCCTTGCCCTTTCCAAAAAGGGCATCTGTCATTATTTCCTCATGCCTCATCCAAACTGCCAGCTTCCCCGCTTGTGTTAATTATTAATGTGACCTGTTTATGTACCCATTACCCAGCTAACCATTAATATCTGTTTACACAATGATGACCTTTGCAATAGAGTACCAGTCTCTTGGCCTGTAAATGTCAAACATTTTTTAAATAGTTAAAATGCTCTGACGGTCTAATCAGCCCCTGCAAGGTTTTTCCCCTCACTTCTCTTCTGAAAAGAGGAAGCCCAGATGAAATACCAATCCCTTGTGAGGGTTAAAAAATATGCATATTTATTTACTTATTTGTTTGTTCGTTTCTTTATTTGTTTCTTTATGGCTTTAACCTTGTCCCAAAAGAAGCTGAACAGCTGAAGTGAGGGAAGTGTCTACTTGAAGTAATCTGTTCAATCCTTCTTGTCTTCTTGAAGGTCTTTTGAAACACCCAAGTGACCGGGACCAGGTCCTTGGGATAGAACAGATGTCAGCCCCTTCTGCATTTCCATCACTCTAGAGGATTTACCTCACATTAGCTAGGCATCCTCCATTAACCATAACTCAACAAGACGCCTGATTTCTCTTAGCTAAATATTAGGCACCACTGCCATTTGGAACATTTCCTGATGTATTGTATTGTTACCCAGGACACTTCTACAGCATCTCAACCATATAAATTCCTTTCTGGTTCTTCGTACTGAATGATAACTCAACTTGTCTTCCTCAGTGAGCGAGGCAATAAATAGAAATCTTGGACTAGAAGGGAGGCACTCTGACTTAGTTAGATCTTCCGGTGTCCCAGAAAAGACAGTAGACTGAATTACCATGCCAGCCGCTACATAAAGATTGTCAAATTAAATACAAAAACCGATGTTTAAATAACACTGTGATGAAACATGAGAAAAGCTGAGCAAAGCTATGGGTGACACACTGACCTCGAGGCAAAGCTCTGTGAAAGATTAAAAAATATATATAAAAGGGCTCAACAGCAGCAGTAGCTTGTGCATCAGAGTTTCAGTGGAAAGACTAGAAAGTGAGAGGCTACTGGAGGTTAATGTGGATTTAAAACTTTCTGGAATAACTGGCCCCTAAGGTGTTGGAATTCACATCCTATTTTCCACCACACCACTCATTCCATGGATATCTGTTCTTCCTCAATGCATTTCCCATGCACTCGACTCCAGAGTAAGACCTGTCCTGTACATTTTATGGTGCTAGCCTTTTTGGAAATAAGAACCAATTCTTAACACAATTTTCTGACACATAAGGACTGGCAAATCTTTCCCTTTCAGGTTCTTTATTTCTTCTCATTTTCTATATCTCTTTTCATTCACAGAATCATAGAATAATGGAGTTGGAAGGGGCCTATAAGGCCATCGAGTCCAATCCCCGGCTCAATACTGGAATCCAAATCAGATCAGATATGATCGGTGGTTGTCCAATTTTCTGTTGAATGCCTCCAGCGTTGGAGCATCACCGCATCCTGGGGTCATTGCTTCCATTGTTGTACTGCTCTAATAGTTGAGAAGTTTTTCCTGATATTCAGCCTAAATCTGGCTTCCTGTATCTTGATCCCATTATTATGTGTCCTGCACTCTGGGACGATCAAGAACAGATCATGCCTCTCCTCTGTATGACTGCTTTTCAAGTATTTGAAAAGTGCTATCATATCTCTCCTCAGTCTTCTTTTCTCAAAGCTAAACATCCCCAGTTCTTTCTGTCTTTCCTCATACGCCTTGGTTTCCAGTCCATCCCATTTCTCCCATTAGTAACAAAAACACACATCCTGTATGCATTTTCAAGTGGCCTTCCCTTATTACATACCTTTCTGTACAGGTTTTTAAATTTCTTTTTCTCTAATTGAGGATTGTACAGATATCCCACAGCTACAAACATTTTTCACATGCACCTTCCCCTCGTATATACATTTTTGGTGGATAATTTTGTGGAAAGAACTTCATCACAAAGTTCTGAGGAACATGAATATTGTAGCATAGATCCCTGGTTTGCATGTCAGTTTGAGACGTTTGTGCCATTTTCCAGATTTTCTACATTAACCAATTCGTGTGCAAGGTCATTCATGTAAGGACGATACTCCCAAACAATGATAATAATAACTCATTCCATTTATCTACTGTAACAACTTTATAATCATTAAGAATTCCTAAAAGATAAAATGTTTTGAAAGCAGAGTCGCTGAGTCATTGTTTAAAAGGGCATTTCATAGTGAAATGCTCCACATTTTATGAAACCTTTGTGTTCTCAGAATCTAGAAACCGGATGTGCGATTGTTGGTCACCATCGTCCCTGGACTCTGTGTCATTGTGAGGAAGAAAAGGCTACTTGTTCTCTCTCCCTTTCTTTCTCTGTCTCTCACACATAATACAAGTGCCTATATTTCCTCAGTTGCTCAACCACCTAGGCCACAGTGCCCAGCCCATGAGGGCTTTCTGTGTGAATCTCACAGTTTCTGATGCTGTCAAAGCAATGACAACCAAGATGAAATGTACTTTGCAGGAACTTTTGTTGAATGAAAACTGTTGGGGGCCTCGACAGAAAGGTACATTTGTCCATGAGTTGTGCCGTCTTTTATGATGAATTCCTCCATTAAAGTCCATCCTCACAGGGTCAGTGGAGAGTGTGAAAGAGACGTCCAATTAGATCTCGATCTCTCTCTTTCCCCCCCTTCGCTCTTTCTCATTCATTGTCTATCTCTTGCTCTTCGTTTTCTCTTTAAAAGTCCTTGTCTGTTCCCCTCACTATTTTGAAAACACTCTGAAGTAAACCATACATCATACTGAGGTCAGAGCAAAATACAGGAGGGAGAGAGACTAGCCGGCCAACAATACTCCATGCGCAATGACAGTTCTCATTTATTATCTGGTAGTCATGTGAGTTTAAAAGCCACCCATCATCATCAGTGGAAGAAGGCAACTACAAGCCTGACAAGGAAGACACTCACCACAGCGATGTAATATTCAATTTACGGTCAAGGCTGCTGACTTTGGTAGCAAAAAGAGGATGAGAGCAAGAATTGATTTCCTACCTCAAAGTCAACTTGGTTCAGAATGATACAGTCCGAGGCGGAGAGGGTTTAAAAATAACTTGAGGATTGTTCAGTGTCATTTGCCGTCATATTTATATACCCATTTGGGTAATTAATCAATGTGTGGAGGGCACAAATCATACTTACTGGTGGAATCCTTGACCACCACATGCCTAAAGGTTTGTGAAATCTGTGACCCTACATTTCCTAAGGCAGGGTACCCCCCCCCATCCCCAGGGATGGAGAGACCTCAGTGGGTCTTGTAGGCTTGGCTACATGAGTGACATAATCAGACATCTGTGCAGGGCTCAATTACAACCATTACTTTCATGATGTTCCATTACTGTTTGCTTATGCCATGGCCATCGCCTCCTCAATCCCCCCCCCCAAATGTTTCACTGGGGAGTGGGCACAGCACTTCCCCCTGGGAGCAGAGCTGGTGCTTGGCAGTGGTCTGTGAGAACTGCCCCCCAGGTTCAATTACCCCACATGCCATGATGTCAACTCAAGTAATCTGAAACATGGCAGCCACCCACCATTGGTCTGGAGTTGAATGGCAGCTTCGATCCCATTCAGAAATGCCATGGTCAATGGCCCAGGAAACACAGCTGTGGTGCAGGGGCATTGCCAGACAGCCAGGGGCATCCAGTCTGCAGCCATCAATGGCTTCAACTCTTCCTCAGAGCTCTTGCTGCTGCTGGCCACCCACCTGCACTCTACACAACCCCATAGAACATGAAAGTAAGGCCCCTGCTGCCGCTTCTTGATCCAGCAAGTATTCTCATCCAAGCAGTGTCAACGAAGAGATAGAGTAGCACTATAGCACTCTATGGGCCCTGTGCTGGGGTTTGGGCAAACCCAAACATAGCTAGGGCTGACCACGGCTAAAATCTCAGGGAATTGCTGTGATTCTCCAGGTCTCTCGGCAGGGAGACACATCTCAGGACAAGCAACCCTGGAGGAGGAAAAAGATTTACTCTACAGTATGAGGTGGGTTTAAAGCCTGGGTGGATGTCTCTACCCATTCCCAACTGGCACAAAGATGCTCACACATGAGCTGTGCTGGTTCTCCTTGTAAGCTTTGGCTGCCCTGCTCCTGTGACCTCACATAGGCCTGCCCAGTTATTTCAGGATTAGACCCAGGGATGGAATGCCACTCTTTCCCTTGTCAGTTGGTAAAGGTAAAGGTTCCTCTTGACAATTAAATCCAATTGTGTCCGACTCTAGGACTCAGTGCTCATCCCCATTTGTAAGCTGAAGAGCCAGCATTTGTCCGTAGACACTTTCTGTGGTCACGTGGCAGGCATGATGAGACACAGAACACCATTACTTTCCCACAGAGGTGGTATCTTTTCATCTAGTCACATTTGCAGGCTTTCAAACTGCTCGGCTGGCAGGAGCTGGAACAAGCCATGAGAGCTCACCCCGTCATGAGGATTCAAACTGCCAAGTTTCCGATTGGCAAGCCCAGTGGCTCAGCGATTTAACTCGTAGTGCCACCCGCGTCCCTGTTTATACCTACTCTCCCTAAATACAATATAGAAACATATAAGAATCTTAGATCTGCAGAGCTGGAAGGGACCCTACAGATTATCGAGTCCAGCTCCTGTCATGGAGGCACAGTGGGGAATCGAACTCCCAACCCCTGGATACCTAAACCACTGGGCGATGAAGTTAAACAGAATTATTTGGGGAATATGGAAATCTCTCTCTCTTGTTTTATTTGGGGATGCATTCCTTTTTTCCCCCCCTTTGGTAATGCCTAAGTGGCCATCCTGCTCCTGTTGTTGTTGTTGTTGTTTAGTTATTAAGTCGTGTCCGACCCTTCGTGACCCCATGGTCCAGAGCACGCCAGGCCCTCTTTGCTTTGCTCACAACTCACCCTGCTGCCTAAACACTCACAGCCACTTTTTGCCTTTTTCTGCTACACCAAGTGCCGCACAGATTTGTGCTGTCGGGGTGTGGTAGCAGTGTGCAATGTTTTCATTCTTACCATTATCATTAGGATTATTGTGTCTTTATCCATTCTGTTTTAATCCACCTCTTCTTCTGAAAATCTTAGAGTGGCAAACATTGTTCTCCCCCATTTAATCCTCATAACAGCCTTCAATGTAGAGTAGGCTGATGGATATCTCCTGGCCAATGAACCTGACATAACTAAGTAGAAACCTGAATGTAAATGTCCTTAGCCCTTATTGTATAGTCTATCTGTTACATTTTTACCCAACTCTGGGAGGCAGTGGAAGACAGGAGGGCCTGGCGTGCTCTGGTCCATGGGGTCACAAAGAGTCGGACACGACTTAACAACTAAACAACAACAACAATGTTACATTACATCAGTCCAGGGAATGGTACTGCTGACATGATCGGCAGAAAGTTTCTTTGCCATAATATTGGGCATGTCAATATGGATACTCATTTGAAATATCTAGAGCCTGGATTTGAAAAGCTAGCCACTTTTAAGTGTCCTTGATTTCGAAGAGGTAGCTGGCTGGATAGCTCAGTGGTTTAGGTCTCTGGTTGTGGAGCCAGAGGTCGGGAGATCAATTCCACACTGTGCCTCCTGGGAGAAATGCCAGCCTGGGTGGCCTTGGGCAAGCTGCAAGGTCCCAAAATACCCCCAGAAGAAGGGAACGGTCAACCACTTCTTAGTATTCTGTACCTGGAAAACCCTGAAAAGAGTCACCATAAGTCAGAACTGACCCACCAGCATATGATTACTTATTATTATTCAGAAATACATCTCTTCTATGCTCTCTCTAGGAAGTCAACATTGGTGCGATTGGGCACTGAATGACAGAAGGCACAAAGGTTTTTAATGGATGAGCATGAGGTCACACCTTGACATTTGCTACTAGAAGGCACCACCTGGAGCAGATATAAAAGGTTCAGCTGCTCTTCCTTGCAGAGAAACAGGAGCAGCAAAAGCAAACTGGGAAGCTCAGTGTGGACCCAATCTGGCCATCAGCCTCTCAGGTTGGGGACACTCCCCACCAGTCCTCCATCCTCTCTTTGTGCCTGTCAATCTCACATGACCTAAGCTTAGCCAATAGGGCAGTAAATCCCCACGTGCCAAAAATAGGCTAGTAACAGCTCTTGAAAGCAGGCTAGACACTGTGGCTGCACTGGTGCCCAAATTGGCTGCTTGATTTTAATAGGACTTCAATGCATTTCCCCTTTCTGTGGATGAGAGCCCTTGCATGTAATCACAAGAGGGCATATAGCCAAAGACCTTCAGCGACTGTGCCAACTGTGGTGAAATTCCGCACTGCACAACCTTGGCTCCTTTTGGCAGTAACACAGGCCCAATGTGTGTTTTTTTTTTTTGAAAGGCACATGTTCTTTTTTTTTTTAAGGCTAAACACCAGCAAACTTAAATATTATCCCAAAGCAATTGATATTTATTAACTGCTACTACAAAATCCATTTACCTTCCAGCAAGCTCGAGGTAGGTGCCGCCTCTCTTAAGTGGCGAGAGTCAACAATTTTCAGGTAAATAATGGAGAACATTCCGAGATAGTATTAACCCAATTGATTTATTGGTGATTGCACAATGGAAGGTTATCTTTTGTTAATTGACTCAGTAAATAAGCACAAAAGCCTCACTGGGACACACAGACACACACACACACACACACACACACACACACACAGAGGTTTGGGAAGACTCCAGAGTCTTAAAAGCAAGGGGAAGGTACTAGGAAATTAAGAAACTCAGACACACAAAGGCTCCACAAGTCAACAAGAAAATGACTTGTGCCTTTCTGTGTGTAATTAAGATACAATGAAGACTACTGAGCAACTCCCCTCCACCACACCAGCGGGAGTCAGGGCAAGGGGATCAATAGAAAAGTAAAGGAGCATGACCACTATGGCCATTGGCTTTCATTAAACTCTTCTTGAGAGTGACACTGGGAAAGGAATGATGGGGGGAGGGTGCAGCAAAAATGAGGAAGTTGCTCCATTAGGCCCCAAAGCTGTCAATCAACAGATCAAACAGGGAACACAGGGGAGCCCCCAAGAACTTTGACAGCAAGGAAAGAACCCAACCAAAACCAAACCAAACCGAACCAGAAATAATAAATTACCGTACCAAATAAGTAGGGATGTGGTTCCGATTATATGCTCAGGAAATAAAGTGAAACAGTGGTATTTGTCCATTCCTGGAATGATCTGAAGCAAGGATGCCCAAAGCAGCACTTGGAAGGAATTTCATTTCGGAATAAAAAGAGAAGCTCACGTACATCAATTAATAAATGAGTTAACTCACCATAGTCTATCCTTCCATGACGTACACTTGAAATCTGCTACTGGACATGCCTAATGGTAGAGCTGGCCTGAGGTGGGCATTGAAGGATCTCAGGATCTCGCAAACATGGAGGTGAATCTTGGAACCACACAGGATAGACAGGTGTACAAAATTAACTCACAATGGACTCATGAAATTGAACGGATCCTAGCGCAGCTTGGACACAGTTGCTAAAAAATCAATTCATTATTCTAAACCATTAAAATTTCCAGCAACTATTTATTTTTTCATTCATTCATTCATTCATTCATTTTCGTTCCTGTCTTTCTTTCTTCGTTTCAGAGCGTCGCACACTTTAAAACTCTATTTCTGTACCACCTCCATTTGTGTTGCCGATCGCAAACAGAAACATTGCAAAACAGCAAATTATATTTCCAAGTCTCCCTCTTTCAATGCGACATTCTTCAGTAATTTCCAGGCCATATTGCAAAGTGTGACCTTTAATCAAATTAATTCTCATAACTGCTCAAGATGACCGAACTAACTCGCCTTAATGATTTAATGCCAATGATTTGGGGCTATGGGTTATATTTCAAAGTTCTGTTCCCACCCCACCCTCCGCCATGAGAATCGCAACCCTTGGTTGGTCCCTGTAGGAAGGAGCCCTACGAATTTCAGTTTGAGAGTGAAGAGAATGTAGCAAGAGAAAAAGGAGACGGCATGGCTGAGAATTTGTATGATTGAAGCAACGTTGTGGCCGCTGCCGTGGCGGGAGCTGGTCCCACAACACAAGTGACACCCTTATGTTGTGGCTGGAATCCCTGCAGTGGGTAAAAAAAAAGAGAAGATTTCAGCCTTGTGTAGCATGGCTTTGCAACTCCCCCTTTGTGCCAGTCCCAACTTTTCTCAGCTGTCAAGCAAATCGCCTGCCTTTCTCTTGGCCAAGAACAACCGGCAAGCGCGCCTGGGATCGGGGAGCCTCTGTCCACGCTCAAGCACACAAGCTGGGATTTGTAGAGCAAAGCTCACGCTGCATTTGCTCCTGACCTGGAAAATGTCAGCTGCCTTATGAAAGGAATGACTTTCCTCTCTTTCCCAGTCAAGAGCCTCATGGCCTGGAGGAATCAGCTGCATCACACATTCCTCTCCCTTTCCCAGGTCACACTGGTGGAGCGCGCGTGCAACATTCAAAGAGGCAGAGCCACCGCTAGGATATGAGACTTGTCACATCATACGCAATGGTATTTTCAAAGACCTGTGGGAACAAACATATTTCTGGTCTCTAATCATGGTCATAATTAAGCCGTTGCATCTCAGGGACCTTTCGGTTCTCCCTGGATGCATGGGGGGGGGGGGGGAGGTTTGTTTACTTTGCCAGAAAGCCTACGAACGCCCTCATGCCATTAAAGGTCATGAAGGAACATAAAAATCTCCTGGCTGCAAACAAGCACAAGCCTGCAGATATTTCCTGAAAAATGGCATGTGTCATTTTTTGGCATGTCTCCTGGTGCATGTGAACGTGAAGGGAGGAGGGGGCTGCTCATTCCTACAAAGCCTCATTATTTCTCCCTCCCTGCCCCCATGAGGTAACAATCATAGATTTACTTGCATTTGTTGAGGGTGGTACATAAGCTCTTTAATCTCCATCCTCCTCTTCAGTCTCAAACTGTACAATTAGCTTAACAGACGGGATCCCCTTCCTTATAGGGCTCAAGAACTGTCTTCCAACCTCGTACTCATGCTTCCTCATCTAAGGTTCTTCTCTTTCTCAATACTCTGAACAATACCAGAAGTATTATTTTGGATGAAGCATGACATGAGATCATGTATATAAGGTTCCAATTTCCTCAAAAGGGGCTGGAAAATTATCCTTCATTAGTAATGTATTCCTAATTATCATGTGCAATGCAGGGCCCTTCCTGCTAACTATGTTGTGGAGTTTTGAATTTCTGCTAAAATTCCTGCTGTGCAGTAGAAGTACAGAGATTCTCAGAAGAGAATAACTGCAAGTTCCCCAGATAGTCCACGCCTTTCTTATTAACTGGCAATTAAAGTCTCAGTAACTCACCATGAAACATTTGTAGGAGAAAGAATAAACTCTGGAGAACGTATAGATATTTCATTACTTACAGTTGTGAACAGATTAACCACAAGCAAACTGCTTCCAAAAGACGGAAGAGAGAGAGAAAGGGACACTCAGCTGAGAGGTGGGGCTTTCTTTGAATTCAGAGGCTGAAGTGAATGATTGGTCAGTGCCGGATAGATTGACAGTCATCCCAGCCCAGAACAGTCCCGACGAGTCACACAAAACCACAGGCAGCATGTGAGGCTGCAAATAAAATTCCAACAAAGTATGGTAATGGATTGTTGATCTTTTAGAGCAACACCAGCAATGATGATGATATGCATAAAGACAGAAGTTATGCTCCTGTTAGAAGATTCATCTTAAATCATGCCTGCTTGTTTGCTTACTTAATGCACACTTAAAGTGTCCACTATCTGAAGTTCACTGAGCCATGCATGGTGCATTTAAAAACTAAAGCCAAAATCCTGTTGAGTTTTGAAGTTGATGTAAGGCAAAAGGTGAAAATCTCACTGGCAAATTGTGGCAGGTTATAAAGTTGGCTTAGGCAGGTACCTTTGTGCAATAGAGTGCACAATAGAGTGTGTGTACAGTAACTTCTTAACTTTAGGAAGTTAACACTTCAATAGAGTGTGTGTACAGTAACTTCTTAACTTTAGGAAATTTGTCAATAAGTCTTAGGTTAATGGTGCTACTCCAGCAGATGTGACTAAAAGGAGTTTGGTCATGAAATACTTTAATTATCACAGCACTACAATTAAGGAATGTCTCAAGAAGCAGGCAATAAAATGAATTAAAAAATAGCTGCAGAATATAAAATGTGTTTCAGGCCTTGAACCCTTCCTTCTGTCTTCAGACATCATCTGAAAAATTATCAAATTCTTTTAAGTAAGAAGGGAAACAGAGAGGGGGAGAGAGAAAAAACATTGTAGTAGAAATTTATCCCACAAATTACTTCAATGTGTGTATATCATTTCAAGGTTTCTGGATGAAAATCTGGATTTTCTGTCATTAAAAAAACAAATAAATTGTTATTAAATGAGGAAAGTTTGGGTTTTTTTTAATACTGACAATAACATTTAGAAAAAGGGAAAATTTGAGAAGGTTTTATGGTCATGCAAGACCAGGAATCATTTTGTTGTTTTGATTTAATGTCACATTAAATCGTGTGAAGATGACTTCTACAAAGCTGGAAGACTATTTTATAACTTCTTCCGGGGAGCATTTTTGGCTCTCACTATCCCTGAAACAATGTTCCTGACTATTATTGTGTTTTTCCTCACCAACGGCAATTCCTGCAAGCAACTGTGAGACTGGTAGTTCTTGAAAAAAAAACCATCATAGACTACAGCACAAATCTTTCTGTCTTTCAGAATTATAAATCTCAGTTAAACTACTCTTAATCCTAAATGTAACACACACACTCTTTTTCTATCTCACACACATATGATTTACAGAGAAATCTATACACGTAGACTGTTTGCACATGGCAACACATTCGGATATATCTACATACAGGTCATTTAAGGAAGCAAGTAGGAATGAGATAGCAAGCAGAAAATATCCCATTTTGATCCCCGTCATGGTGCACAGTTTTGGGAGATGGAAATTCCTTTAGCAGCATGCTTTGGTGGGCACGGACGTCATTAGAAGGAGTAGACGGGTAAAAAACAATGGCCTTGAAAAGTGCCACAGTTCGGGAGTCCAATTGGGTAGAATCAGGCTGACGGGTCCCTTATCCCTTTACTATGGATTTTACCGATTCATTGATTTTACTGTGTTTTGATATGTATTTGTGCATTGTCTGGGATCACTCTTTATTATTTGTGTGCTTTGCCGTGAACCACCCAAAGAGTGCTTTGCACTGTGGGGTGGTATATAAGTTTAAATAAATAAATAAATAAATAAATAAATAAATTTACTAGCAAGGGATTCAGATGTATAGCCTACAAGCATCAATTCATACACTCAACACCACCCACCATGCAAGTCAAGATTAGGTAGCCACCATGCAGTAGCTGTATTTAACAGCTGGACTGCGGTGGCATTTTGCAAACCTTGAATTGGCCGAAATCCCATTGCTTAGCACAATAAATTGCACTAGAACAGGCCCATTGAATCAATGGTGATTTGGTTAGAATCAAGTTCCACTGATTCAAATGGCCCGGCTCTAACTGAGACTTTTATGAGCACAATAATCAACAGGGTTTTGGCCAATGACTCAATCCATTCATTAGACAAGAACCATCTCCTTTCGTGACTCAAATCTCTGAAGAACAAAATATATTTATTTATTAGGTGCACAGCTATCGCATTTTAACTCCCGTGAACTGAAAAAGGCTCTCCTCCTTCCCACACCATCCCCATAACAGCCCTGTGAGGTAGGTCAGACCAAGAGAGAGTGATTCACCCAAGGACACCCAGGGAGCTTTTCATGACTTGGGTGTTTGTGTCTGAATCTCCCAAACGTCTGCCTGTCATTCTAACCACTATGCCACGCAGTCTCTCCTGAGAGGAGAAACAGACAAACCTCGGTCTTAGCCAAAGGTGGAAACTTTGCAGACATACCCGGTAAAATTTCAGTGGAAGACATCATTGCCAACGTGGAATCAGCATTATATCATCTTCCAGAAGAAATAAGAGGTGAAGTGACAGGGATCCTACGAAAAGCAAAAACTAAACAGCAACATAACAAGAAAGGACAGAAATGCTGTCAAGTCCCTAAACTCAGATCCTGACATCATCATGCCCAGTAATCATGCAAACAGAAAAATACAAGGACAAAATCAGGGAACTTCTAGACCCCACCACCTACAGAAAACTGAAACGGGACCCAACCAACAAAATCACAAAACAAACAAACATGCTGATCAGGAGTTCCTCCCTGCACCCCAACGTCCTCCAACAAATCTGCAAGACAGAAGCTCTCTCACCAAAACTATACGAACTCCCCAAAATCCACAAAGACTCAATCCCACTCAGGCCCATTGCAAGTGCCATTGGCTCTCCGACATATGAATTAGCAAAATACCTAGCCCCCCTTCTACAGACCCACATTGGACAAACCTCATCCTACATCAAAGACTCAGGACATTTCATAAACAAGATCAGCACCCTAAAACTCAACCCCGGGGACAGACTGATCAGCTTCGACGTAGTATCCCTATTCACCAAGGTACCGATAAAGGACACTCTGACATTTATCCAGCAGATCTTTCCAGAAGACATCAAGGCCCTTTTCCAACACTGCCTAACGATCAGCTATTTCCAGTGGGATAATGATTTCTATGAACAGACAGATGGAGGGGCCATGGGGAGCCCCCTCAGCCTGGTTATAGCGACTCCAGAACACGGCCAAACAGCCCGAAAAACCTACAACCACCATCAGATCCCACCGTGAAAGTCCTCGAGAATACATTTCTGTTTTTGCTAAAAGATCTTCCCTCTCTAAAATTCTGAGAATCTCACTCCCACGTTTTGAGCTCAACCTGTCACAAGAAAATCTGAGCTGCGAAACTGCTGAATTTTAAAACTGGGGCAGATTTTCCTTTGGTCTCTCTGGTTCTTCTCATCTCTCTCTCTCCCCCCCATGCAAAGAAGTGGGGCCCAGGTAAGCCGAGGTTGTTTTGAAGTCCCCCATGAAATTGGGTTGGGCCATGAAACAAGATGGCTGAAGTCCCGGAATCCTCCCCATAGTTACTCATCAAAATCTTTCCTGTGTCGGTTCCAAATTTCACTGACCTAGATTTTTTTTACTTTAGCAGTTGTTGCTGCCACTACCCTAGACCTAATCATAGCATTTCCAAGGTCCGTGACGAAGTCTGGTCACCAACGAACAAGAAAGAAGTGGCTGTCACAAAGGCTACGGACTACGAGTCCGTGTGCCGTGTCCTCCGCCCTTCTAGCCTGCCTCTGCCCCGCCCGGGACTAGGAGGACCATGTGTGAAATTCTGCTAAGGTTCAGTTACTTCTGAACAGCAGGGGCCAGAATAGTTGAAGTCCATAATCTGTTGGAATGCTTTTTCGCTGGCTGGATTTAGCCATTCCTGTGGACCAGGAGGAGGCCAGAGGTCGGGGAGCAGCGAAATGCTGGTGTCAGATGGCAGGCACAGGTGCTGGGGGTGGAAGATCGCCACCATGTCCTGCCATTCATCTCAGAAAAATCACAGACTGGCCTTATCCTCCAGAGCTATCCGGAGGAAGGGTGTGAGAGATCTTGTGTCATGAGTTTCATCAGTGATGACTTAAAAAAAAGAGAAACACACACACACACACACACCAGGACAGCAGCAAAGAACAAACCAGCTGTTCAACTGATACCCCCCTTATTTGAGCGTTTGCAAAAGAGAGCAGCCCATTGTCCAAGAGTTGTGTGAATCTCTGTGTATGTCTAAAATCCACAAGTTTATTTATTTTAATTCTTAGGATTTCTTCCACAAACACCTTGACGAAATAGTTCCTGAAGCAACTACGGCAGCATCTGTTGAAATTTGTACTTATAACCGTTACGATCTGCAATTAAAACAACCCATTAAAAGAGAGAGAGACAGAGAGACAGCATCTCTAACTTCATAAACAAGGGCAGCTACAACATAAACAAACAAACAAACAAACAACAACAAACCCCATCATAACTCCTGGGTTGTCCCGTCTCTACTCACAGCAGAAATTAAGTCAAAATAAACATAATTTGCATTTTTGACTCCTAGTTATTTTTTTACCCTTTTTCTCTTTGTTGTTAATTAGGTTGCAAGAAGATCTGTCAATGTCTTTTTTTTCCCCTTCCCTTAACTGCTGTCTTTGCTTAAGTAGGCTGCAAATGTAGCCACCCTGGGAGGGAGCTAAAGTAAGTTGCAACTAGAGTAGGCCCATCTGAATCAATGGAACATACAGGAATTGACTCACCAAATCCTCACGGAGGCAATAGGCCTACTCTAGATGTGATATACGGTAGTAATCAACAGGATTTCTCCCATCGGGTGCATGCATGCATGTTCCTTTCCAGGAGTTTGATCCCTATTGTGCCTCCTTGACAAGGGCTGGACTTGACAATCTATAGGGTCCCTTCCTTTGAATTGTGGTGCTGGAGGAGACTCTTGAGAGTCCCCTGGACTGCAAGGAGAACAAACCTATCTATTCTGAAGGAAATCAACCCTGAGTGCTCACTGGAAGGACAGATCCTGAAGCTGAGGCTCCAATACTTTGGCCATCTCATGAGAAGAGAAGACTCCCTGGAAAAGACCCTGATGTTGGGAAAGTGTGAAGGCAAGAGGAGAAGGGGACGACAGAGGACGAGATGGTTGGTCAGTGTCACCGAAGCGACCAAGATGAATTTGACCCAACTCCGGGAGGCCGTGGAAGACAGGAGGGCCTGGCGTGCTCTGGTCCATGGGGTCACGAAGAGTCGGACACGACTTAACGACTAAACAAAAGGGTACCTTCCAGTTATGCAGTTCTAACACCTGGGGCAAAAAATGTATTTGTTAGGAAGAACTACAAAATGCCTAGATCTTAGGAGTAGGGTACAGGGGGGAAAAACATATACAAATAATTATGTGAAGCACTTTTCTAAAAACACTGGACAGAGATAAATCAAACGTTTGAGTGGAAAAAAGGAGAACAGCTCCGTGGTTTAGGCATCTGGCTACAGAGCCAGAGGTTGGGTGTCTGATTCCCCACCATGCCTCCTTGACAGGGACTGGGCTCGATGATCCATAGGGTGTCCCTTCCAACTCTGCAGTTCTCAGATTCTTTTTCTTGTTGTCATCGTCGTCATAAATGGAGATAAATGAAAATAGATGGATTTGTTTGTCCTCAACTAGTGAGTGAATCAGAGATAGATCAAGGTTCTAACTGAGTGGTACATTCTCAGAGTTAAGGATCACAAAAGCAGGGAGGGGGACTCAAGTCACGGGACTCACTGTCAAGTTGGACTCGTTCCTTTTCAATGACTCAGACTCAACTCATGACTCAGAAACCCAACCCACCTTTCTTTTCCGAGGATAAAAAGCTTGTTTTTAATAGGGACTTGGACTTGGGACTTGGGACCAAAGACTTGGACTTGGGACTTGGACCCAAAGGCTTGCCAACATCCCTGCAAAAAAAGTTTTTTGATAATCTAGTGGTTGAGTTCAGGCTTGTTTTGAAGACCTTGCAGCTCCTGAAAGGTTAAGGTTACAGGCAGAACTGGCATCCATACACCTGTAACCTTGAGAATCAACACGATACAGCTGATAATTTCTGGGCTTTACCAAGTGCCTGATTGTAGATCCTTGAGGACTGCAAGTGAAATTCCTGGTAGATTCCATTGCCTCGGGACAGTGAAGAAGCCTTGGTTGTGGAGGGAGGCTTAATTCCTGAGCCTGCCAGAATGTTTTGTAGCTTGATTGACATGACCATCCCTTCTAGCTGAAGAGCAGGGAAGGGAAGACAAGGGGCCCGTCCACATTGTGAAATTCGGTGTGATCCGGACAATGCTTAAAAAGTCTTTATCTTCAGCGAAAATTATTTTAACTCAAGTACCTGTCTGGGAAAGCTGAACAAAGAGCTATATTTTACATCTCAATGAATCCTCTCGAAAAGATTGCATGACCCAGCTCTGTGCCAGAAAGATACTGGCCAGCTCTTAAAGGGGAAGGATGGATCATTTTAAGTAGAAACACAGGAAGATGCGGTATTTTTTCCTGTGTTAAACAGTGCTAACAGGGAACCATATACCGTAACTATTTGCCAGTGTGGACAAGCTCAAGGCATCATCATAGGAACTGAATGGCCCAACCTATGCACACAGAAGCACAAGCCTTCTAGAAACCTGAGCTGGTTCAGGGAACATTTGAAACGAGGGATATGCAGTAGAGGTGGGCATGAACTGCTGATTTGGTGGTTCGTGCTGGTTTGTTTACCGGCTGAACAGATGTTCAGTGGTTTCCAGCCCTGCCTCCTCTGGAGGTTGCCCACTCAGAGCTCTATGCCCCATGTCCAGAGGACATGGGGCATAAAGGCTGTGGCACTGCCTCTGAATGGGTGTCCACTAGAGGAGGCAGGACTAAAAACCACTGAACACCTGTTCGGCTGGTAAACGAACTGGCACAAACTGCTGAACCAGTGCTTCATGCCCATTTCTAATGTGCACTCTTTGGACAAGTGTGTAAAAACGTACCAAAACAGAGTGGTTTGTGTGATTCCAGGGAGACTACAAGGTAGAACAAAGAGATGCAGCTTGCCCGTGAAGTGAAACAACACCCCCAGCCTTTCTCTTCCATCTGTAAACAAGGGTAGAGTGGCAATTTCCTCCTCGCATTTTCTCTCTCTCTCTCTCTCTCTTAGTGTCTAGGTGCCCTATCATGACAGCACTGGCACCAAGTATTTTACTTTAAATGGTATATTTGCAAAAACCCAACCCTCCCAGTGTTTTCACACTGCTTTTCTGGCCATCGTGCCATCACGCCAAGCCACAGCACCCCTGTACACACTTTTCTGCATCAATTTAAACAGAAATGGAATGGATCCTGGGTGGGAGGCACTTCAGGCTGATTTGCATTTGCTTTTACTTCATATGGTCAATGGGGGGAAAAAAATACAAATCAGACCCTCCCAATCCTGTAGCATTTCCAGCATTATATGTCAATGTCGTTGCAGCCTCAGGTAGTTGACTTAACTGTTTACCACTAGGAGTAAGGTTGTTTGCAACTGCAGGTGAGCGCCAGCATTCCTTTTGTACCTATGAATCAAAGTATTTTTTTTCCACATCCCTGAATTTGATGGTGCATTGATATCTTGCATTTCTTCCAACTAGCTCAAAGTGACATCTGTGCCTTTCTTCCCTCTACTTTATCTTCAAAACAACTCAGTGAGGTAGACTAGATTGAGAGACTACAACTGGCCCAAGGTCACCCCACGGGTTTCATGACTGAGTGGATCAATAGACCCAGCAACCATACCTTCTGACTAAGCATTATGGGAGAGTATGCCTTGGCAGTTCTCTCTCCCACCAGCCCCTTCTCACCTAGATCTTGCCAGGGGGCCTTTCTCCAAACTTTCCTCCTTCTTCCCTTTTCCGAACCTGGAGCAAACCTCCCACCTTGAAAGCTTCATATTTCTGGCCTCTGCAAAAGCTCAGCCTAACGAACACCGCCAACCTGGATTTTATATGATTAGTTAGTGAAAACTTGCCAACTTGAGGTTGCCGGCTGCCAAGTCAAGTCAATTTACTGTGATGCTTTGGTTCGGCTAGAAGACCTTAATCCCTCTTTAATCTCCGCAGTGCCCTTGACATCATGGAATTTAGTTACAAAGCTAATGTCATCGGATGAGCCCTGTTAACCATTTTGGGGAAACTTCCCCTGCCCTCACCCTCTCCCACTTCATTCGCACGATGCAGCTGTGCAGTGTGGCACAAACCTCCCCACCCAACCGCCCCATAGCTTCAGTCTAATGAGCTTGGCAGGGATCATCTTGCAAACTATGTCCGGTGGGACGACCAGGGAAAAGGAGGGGGGGAGGAGGGTGATGGAAAACAAGCCTTCTGCCTTATTAGAACTTGCCAAACCTCTCCTGTGCAATTTGGGACTTCTGGGCCCGTGCAAGCATCAGGTTGGTGTGGATTTTATTTCAGGTCTGATTGATTGGATAAAGAGATTTACATAGCAGACAGCACAAACAGCTCAGAGGTATTAGGAAGGTGGGTGCCCTTTTAAACTCTGCCCCAAAGAACAGGAAGTTGACACAAACAGCTGAAGCCGATCCATGAATGAGGAGAGCTTGGGGAAGAAAAGGGGAATGGGGAGAGAAGGCCTAAGGAGGTTATCAGGAACGGTCACATCCACTGGACGGCAGCACTGCTGTGATGGCGAGCAAAATCCAATACTAGCCCACAAATAGAGTAGGCCCATTGAAATCAATAGGACTTACCTAAGGGGTGACTAGAGAGGGGAGCACAACATGGACCCCCTACACTACTGCCTAAACATCATTTGACACACACAAACCCTGCTGCCTTGAGCCAATGAGACCTCCTGCTATTTAAGAAATGCAAGGAATTGGCTGCCCCAACATTAAAGCCACCAGACGCAACCAACTCAGTCCAACTTCTCCAGCACTGATTGTTTTGAGGTTTGTCTCATAACTGGCAACTACAAACAAAACATGCCGGAGGAAGCCATCAGAGCCTTACACACAGTCATAACCAGGGTGGGCAACTGGGACTTTAATCCAGGATGCCCAAATTTAAAGGCTGCAAAAATGTACAGCTGGAGGGAAGCAAACCCACCCACTCTGAGCATATACGCTGCCCCCAGCCACTGTGTACTGGGGTTTAGCATGCAGCCAGTATAAACCATTGCCCCCCAACCCCGGAATAAAGACGCGAGACAAATAGATATGGATTTAATCATGGGCCACACTTTATTAATAATAATTCCGAAGAAAAAATTGTTGCCAATCAATTGGCAAAGGGGGGCCTGCCGTAGTGCGGAACAGATAAATCAGTAATCATACGGGCAAGTCCCCGGCCCCAGGTTCTCACGGTCTTAATGACAGCAGGAACCTGGCTGGCCGCTAATAAACACCCCCAGACCTCGAGCCATCTTTAATTGATGACTGTTGGTCCGGAAGTGGCCCAGCGCATCTTTCCTGCCCAGGTGCTGTAATCGCACGATCCGCAGCCCTGGGAAGTCCGATGCGCTGTTAGCTTACCTGATCTTAAAGTGGGACTCACCAAGAAATACCTGTTTTTCCGCACTACCCGCCAGTGCGACCAAAATTTCCACCGTAAAGATGCCAACAGCCCTGACCAGTGTGGGATAGGCAAAAAAATCCCCCCATCCAAAAGCCAATCAGGATGAAGGTCAAAAATTCCTATCCGGCCCCTTAAAAAGGCGACCAGCCAAAACTCACACTAGAAAAAGGGCGGGCGGGCGCCTTCGAAAGAAGAGGACAGATAAGGAGGAGAACGCCCCTTATATACCCAGGTGCTTTCCCGCTCTTCAAACAATCACGTTCGCCCAGTAAGTCTTGTGCCATCCGTGGGGGGGGGGCAAAGCTCACTCACGCTCCCCAAAGCCTCTGGCTTGGGAGCGACTTCGTCATTAGGGCAGCAAAATCCCAAGTGCAAAGATTGGTAGTTATAGGTTCGATTGTCTTTGGATTGGTTCCATGCATGGTAGCTCATAGTAGTAGGTACTTTAGACATAGTAGACATTGTTTCAGGAGCATCATTGGTAACCAATCTATTTCTGGGCACATTTCAAATATGCTGTTATGACCTAACGTAATGTAACGTAGCGGAGCACAGCATAGTGTAAGCCCTACATGCCTTGGGTCCAGAGATTCTGTGAATGACTAGAATTTCTCATGTGAGCCTGCTAGGATTTTAAGGTCTTCAAAAACCCCGTAGTCGATCTTACCACACTTATCGTCATATTTGGGAAGGACCAAAGAGAGGACCTTCCCAGTGGCTGCTATGGAACTCCCTTCACTAGGGGACAAGTTTGGTCCCAGACCTTCTGTTTTTCCACCAGCAGGTAAAGATCTTTCTTTTGAGCTACAGTTTCAACAATTGACCAAGGACAGGGTTTTTCTCTTTTTCTCACGTTTAATATTTAATGTTATAAGCGATGATGTACTCACTTTTAAACTGTTTTTAATTCAGTTGTGTTTTCATACTCTAATTTGTTTAATGGTGTTTTAATATTATAACGTATTGGCTGAAATCCCAAACCCGTGTGCACTCATGCCCTCGCAATTCACAGCAGGGGCTGTTTTCATGCCAACTAGGAACAGACTGAAAGGTACGGATTTTCTTACCTTAGCAACAAGATTTAAGACATCATATTTTCATTTCTACCTGTACTTCAAGAAATAGAATTCCCACATTAACGTGAGAACCAGGAATTCACGCATGATTTTGTTGAACCATGTTGTGAGTCGCCTTAGGTCCCATTTCTGGGAGTCAAGCAGGATCACAGCTCTGGACACCACATTTTAGAAATAAATCTTTATATGATGCTGAACTTCTTGACAGCCAAATTGTTGTCATTACTGTTGCTTCAATCATTTAAATTATTTATTGTGCTGATTCTGAGGCACACGCTATGTTGCCCCTACGACAGGCCAGGAAAATGTGGCGAAATATTATCTGGTGCCCACTAGTGGCCAGTTTTGATATTGTATCTTAGAAATATTAATAAAAATACAAAAGATAAAAGTAGAATGCTTCTCTTGTGAACTCAGGATAAAAAAAAGAAGGCCTAAAATCTGGAAAATTCTCCTCAAAATGCCTTTAAAAATAGACCCACAAGGTAGCAATTGAAAGCAACTAGGGTTTCTTACTACACCTAAGCACTAGTTGCACCTGAAAGAAACTACTAGTTGCATTAGTAAAGGTTCCCCTTGACATTTAGTCCAGTCGTGTCCGACTCTAGGGCGTGGTGCTCATCCCCGTTTCCAAGCCGTAGAGCCAGCGTTTGTCCGAAGACAGTTTCCGTGGTCACGTGGCCAGCGCGACTAGACACGGAATGCCGTTACCTTCCCACCAAGGTGGTACCTATTTAGTATTAGGCATCCTTCAGTCTCGAAAGACTATGGTAACGTGCTCTGTATGGAGGACTTGGAACAGCGTCTAGTGTGGCTGAGAAGGCCAATTCGAGAGTGACAATCCCTTCCACACTGAAGACAAATACAATCTGTCCCCTGTCCAGCTCCCTGATTTTGCTGCTTCCGTGACTGCCTCTTTGCCTCGGTCTGCTGGACAAGGGTCTCTTCAAAATGGGAGAGGCCATGATGCAATGCCTGCCTCCAGGCTGAACGCTCAGATGTCAGGGTTTCCCATCTGTTGAGGTCCATTCCTAAGGCCTTCAGATCCCGCTTGCAGATGTCCTTGTATCGCAGCTGTGGTCTCCCTCTGGGGCGATTTCCCTGCACTAATTCTCCATACAGGAGATCTTTTGGAATCCGACCATCAGCCATTCTCACGACATGCCCAAGCCAACGTAGACGTCGCTGTTTCAGTAATGTATACATGCTAAAGATTCCAGCTCGTTCTAGGACTACTCTATTTGGAACTTTGTCCTGCCAGGTGATACCAAAAATGCGTCGGAGGCAACGCATATGGAAGGTGTTCAGCTTCCTCTCCTGCCGTGCACAAAGGGTCCAGGACTCACTGCAGTACAGGAGTGTGCTCAGGACGCAGGCTCTATATACCTGGATCTTGGTATATGTCGTCAGCTTCTTATTGAGCCATACTCTCTTCGTGAGTCTAGAGAACATGGTAGCTGCTTTGCCAATGCGTTTATCCAGCTCGACATCTAGGGAGAGAGTGTCAGAGATCGTTGAGCCAAGGTACACAAAGTCATGAACAACCTCCAATTCTTGTGTGGAGATGGTAATAGAGGGAGGTGAGTCCACGCCCTGGCCCATGACTTGTGTTTTCTTCAGGCTGATTGTTAGTCCAAAGTCTTGGCAGGCCTTGCTGAAACAATTCATGAGTTGTTGGAGGTCTTGAGCAGAGTGGGCAACAATGGCTGCATCATCGGCGAAGAGGAAATCCCGCATGCATTTCAGCTGGACTTTGGTCTTCGCTCTCAATCTAGAGAGATTAAAGAGCTTTCCGTCTGATCTAGTCCGGAGATAGACACCTTCTGTTGCAGTTCCAAAGGCGTGCTTCAGCATGACAGCAAAAAAGATCCCAAAGAGGGTTGGTGCGAGGACACAGCCCTGTTTCACTCCGCTTCGGATGTCAAAGGGATCTGATGTTGAACCATCAAAAACTACAGTGCCTTTCATTCCCTCATGGAAGGACCTGATGATTTTAAGGAGTCGAGGTGGACATCCAATCTTGGGAAGGATTTTAAAAAGGCCATCCCTGCTAACCAAATCAAAGGCCTTTGTGAGATCTATGAAGGCGACAAAGAGTGGCTGTTGTTGTTCCCTGCATTTCTCCTGCAACTGTCTGAGGGAGAATACCATGTCAGTGGTGGATCTATTAGCTCGAAATCCACACTGTGATTCTGGATAGACTCTGTCTGCGAGCACCTGGAGCCTCTTCAGCACAACACGGGCAAGCAGCTTCCCTACAACGCTGAGAAGAGAGATGCCACGGTAGTTATTGCAGTCGCCCCTGTCTCCTTTGTTCTTGTACAATGTGACGATGTTTGCATCCTTCATGTCCTGTGGTACTCCACCTTCCCTCCAGCAAAGACAAAAGATTTCATACAGCTCGGTAGTGATGGTCTCTTTACAGCACTTCAGCACTTCAACAGGGATGTTATCCTTTCCAGGTGCCTTGCCAGAGGCGAGGGAATCCAAGGCCGCTTTTATTTCTGCTAGGGTTGGTTCGCTGTCCAACTCTTCCAAGACAGGCAGGCACTCAATGTTATTTAATGCTTCTTCGGTTACTACATTCTCTCTGGAATACAGCTCAGAGTAGTGTTGCACCCAGCGGTCCATCTGCTGTGCTCGGTCCTGGATGATCACGCCTGTAGCAGACTTCAAGGGAGCAGATTTCTTCTGTATTGGACCTAAAGCCTGCCTGATACCGTCATACATTCCTTTGATGTTACCTGTGTCCGCTGCTATCTGTATCTGAGAGCAGAGCTGAAGCCAATAATCGTTGGAACATCTCCTGGCAGCCTGTTGGACTTGGCTACGAGCAGCTCGAAGAGCTTGCAAGTTGTACTCACTAGGACAGGCTTTGTATGCTGCTAGAGCTCTCCTCTTATCCTCGATGGCTGGCATCAACTCCTCCGAATGGGCTTCGAACCAGTCGGCCGTCTTTTTGGTCTTCTTGCCAAATGTGGACAAGGCGGTGTTATACACAGCGTTCTTAAAATGTTCCCATTGTTCAGGTGCATTTGCATCAGCCGGGCCTGGAAGGGTTTCCTCAAGCGCTTGGGCAAATTCCTCCACTTTTCTTTGATCGCAAGTCTTCCTGATGTCAATACGTGGTCTTCCTTCCTTTTTCGTGTGATATAATCTCTTTGTTCGCAGTTTTACTCTACTACACACCAGGGAGTGATCAGTATCGCAATCAGCACTCTGGTAGCTGCGTGTGATCGTAATACTAGGAAGGCTAGAACGTCTAGTGAGGATCAAATCGAGCTGATGCCAATGCTTGGATCTTGGATGTCTCCAGGAAACTCTGTGTTGAGGCTTCGTATTAAAGAATGTGTTGCTGACGCAAAGACCATAATAACAGCAAAACTCCAGCAAGCGTTGGCCATTTTCGTTCATCTTTCCAATGCCAAAACGGCCTAGACAAGTGGGCCAAGAATTGTGATCAGCACCAACTCTAGCGTTAAAGTCTCCAAGAATGAACAGTGCCTCTCTTTCAGGGACTTTTTTGATAGTAGCTGCCAGATCGTCGTAGAATTTATCTTTCACTTCTGTAGTGCATGACAGTGTTGGTGCATATGCACTAATGAGGGTTACCGGTCCCGCTGATGAGTGGAGCTGCAGAGACAGGATTCTTTCACTCCCCACAGTAGGTGGAACAATGGATCTCAGAAGAGTATTTCTGACTGCAAAGCCAACACCATATTCCCTGGTCTCATTCAATGGATTTCCCTGCCAGAAGAATGAGAAGTTTTTTTCTTTGACAGATCCCGAGTCTGGCAATCTCGTCTCTTGCAGGGCAACAATGTCCATCTGCAGTCTACTCAGTTCCATGTCGATGACAGCTGTCTTGCGCACATCGTCTATTTCCTTCAGGTCGTCAGAAAAGCCGTGGTCAGAAAAGCCAGGGGTCATTGTCCGTACATTCCAGGTGCCCAGCTTTAGGGCAGAAGTTTTCTTATGATTGTTGCATGGTGCAGGGTTATCGATCTGCTTGTCGGCTTTTACCCTAAACCCCACGCACCCCGTGAGGTTAACAGACCGTGGCGAGGTAGCACCTTACTGGCTGGGGGCTGCCCAGCTTAAGGCGGGCGGTATCTACCTAGTGAGGTGCAATGACCTCTCCCACCGTCAGAAGTAGCCCCTGGCGTCATGCTCTATGCCAATTGAGCAAAGACTTATAACCGGTAACTGCTACTTCCCGTGTTGTTTCGACGCTGTATGCGAAGCTGGAGTGTCCTCTCCAGAGCACGAAGCCTGGGTAAAATAATATGGAGGATAGGCTGTTACCCAAGCAGCAAATCCCCCCTCTCCACGTCACTGAGATAGTCCAGTGGAAAGGCAAGAACCAATACAACTGGTTCCAGCGACGTCAAGGTACCTATTTATCTACTCGCATTTTTACATGCTTTCGAACGGCTAGGTTGGCAGGAGCTGGGACAAGCAACGGGAGCTCACTCCGTCGCGTGGATTTGATCTTACGATGGCTGGTGGCACAAGAGCCTTGTGGCGCAGTGGTTAAACTGCTGTACTGCAGCTAAAACTGTGATCACGACCCTGGGTTCAATCCCAGGTAGCCGGCTCAAGGTTGACTCAGCCTTCTATCCTTCTGAGGTCGGTAAAATGAGTACCCAGCTCACTGGGGGGGGGGGCAATGTGTAGCCTGCATAATTAACTTGTAAACCGCCCAGAGAGTGCTTGAAGCACTATGGGGCGGTATATAAGCAGCACACTTTGCTTTTGCTTTTTTTGGTCTTTGACCTTGCAGCACAGAAGCTTCTGCGGTTTAACCCGCAGCGCCACCACATCCCTAGTTGCATTACTTGTTACCAAAAAGTTACTACTTATACATAACTATATTACTTATAAACTCTGGACAGGATATCTTTTTTTTTTTGCTTTTGTTTTGTGTTTCTTGTTGATTATGTATTTAGCAGTAATAGTAATAGTAAACATGGTGGTGTTATTAACCATAATTTCATACACGAATGCCTGCACATAATACAAACACATATTTAGAGCAAGCCTTGTTGGTATCATCTTGAACAATTTTCCACTGCAAAGCTAGTTCTCTAACAGCCACTCTTCTGCTGTCACCAAACGCATCCACCCCTTTTTAGCCGACTCAGCCTTGTTCAGGAACTCCACTGAATAAAGATGAGTTTATGCTGAAAAAGGAAACAGCTGGATTGCAAAAGCCAAAGAGCCGAGCAGCTCCGGTTTCATGAGCTAAGGGAAACTCGGGGGCCTCGGAGGAGAACAACTGGGAGAGGAGCCATGAAAGAAGAGGGGTGGATTCAGGGGTGGGTGGGTTGGGTTGGGTTGGGTTGGTAGGAAACAGAAGATCATAAAGAACTAATAATGAAAAATGGAAAGTGAGAAGGAGCCAAAAAAAGAAAAACAAGCAATAAATAGACTGGAAAGGGGGGAAAGGAGGAAACTGGAGTGGAGTGATGAAGCAGGAAAAGAACAAGGCACAATGCATGCATTCCATTAGATTGAAAAAAAGAAAAGATTATTTCAAGTAAAAGATTCAGATACTGATGGAAAGCAAACGGGTTCGTTGAGGATCTGGTCTTTGAGGTCACCCTCCAGCTATGTGGTATAGGGTCAGGAAAGTATGGAATTTCTCCATGTTTTCCCTCCTCCATTGGCTTTCTTGTTTTCCTCCCAAAATTCCACTCCAGGTCTATGGCAGAGAATATGAACACCTATGATTCTCGCCAGCTCCCACTCTCTTTATAAGGGATTTTGCTGTCTGAGACGAAGGACAAGAGGGTGTCCCATCCCTTCCATGTTCCAAAGCTGACGGGCAAGGAGACACCTTCTGCTACCATCAGCTGCCATCCAGCATCTGCTACCTGGGGCAACTGCCTCACTCGGCCAAATGATAGGACCGGCATTATGCAATCCATGCAGAAGTTAAAGCACACCTTGACTCCAGAAGTCTCCTTATCCTCTTTAATGATAGAAAAATATTGTATAATAATATTGATCTCTCCCAGGATCTTGCTGTCTGAATGTTCCTCAAAAAAGACCAAAATAACCCTTTCCCATGTCTTATGTGTCATTATCTTATTCCCCCCCTCTTCACTTTCTAGGGAGGCTTAGATCTGCTGGGGGGAGATTCCTATTGGAGCGACTCTTGCGAAAGTCATCCCCCCCCCCCCGCTCAACCAGGTCAGAATCGACCGCTGAAGCATTTCTTATTTTATTCTTTCCTCCTTTTTTTCCCCTTTCATTTTCCTTTTTGGGCCTGTGGGTGCTAAAGATGCAAGTTTGACCCCCCCGGACCTGCCAAAGTTGCCCAGTCCTGCACTAAATGGCAGAGGAGGAATATCACACGGCTCAAGGGCTGGCTCAAGCATGCTACGGCCTCCTATGTCGTGGTGGGTGTTGAAGCACCATAACAAGGTAGAGAGTGGAAGATTGTGCTTTATAACACAAGGCACCACACGGTAGCATTCAGAATGTCTATTTTTATTTTAGAAAAACAATTTAAAAGCAACTCTTTCAGTTCCTTTTGGAGAATAGGAACATGCCACTTTTAAAAAACTGTAGTGGTGGAGAACTATAGTAAGAACTAATGATCAGAGATGGAATAATAATATTTTTGGGGATTACAGCTCGTAGAGGAATGGGGTATTCTGACAGGTGTAATCTCCAAATGCAACATTTTCCATCTCTACTAACTGCTTTCGAAACATAGCTTTCCAAGCTCTGGAAGATTCAGCCTCTGGTTTCTCCAAACACAGAATATGATCACATGCCAAAACTGGATGTCCTTTCAGTACCTTTTGCCAGTCAGAGAACAACCTTCACTCTCTTTTCAGTCTTTCAGTCAATGTGGCGGTTTGTACTGGTTCGTTTATCGGCTGAACCAGTGTTTGGTGCTTCAAAGCCCCACCTCCTCCTCACACATGGAGACAGTGCCCTGCCTTCCCTGCCCTCATCCTCCAAGCACTGCCTCTGAGTGGGCGTCTGCTAGAGGAGGCAGGGCTTTGAAGCACTGAACACCTGCTTGGCTGATCAATGAACTGGCACGAACCACCGAACTGGTAGTTCGTGCCCATCTCTAATCTAGGTGTATATTATAAACCTCAAGGACTACAGACCTGCCTTTTGCCAGTGTTACTGTGCACAGATCCACGTATGCTGATAATACTTTATAAGTAACAGGCCACAGGTAGGTGTGCAGTCTTGTGTGTGTAGCTACATGGGAGTACAGCTCATGGAACACAACAGGAATTATTTTGGAGTAAACTCACATAAGATTGGAACACAGCATGCCACCCTGGATATACCAGTCTTGTCTGCTTTTGGAAGCTAAGCAAGTTTGGGTGGGAGATAACAAGGGAATAAGAGATTTGCAGGGAGAGTTGGGGAGCGGGAAAGGTCCTGCCTAAAACTTTGAAGCCCTATGGCCAGCCAAAGCCAACAAGACCAAAGGACCGATGGTTTAAAGGAGTTTACAGCAGCTTCCGACACTCAGGGCCCTAGCTAGGGTGAAGCCAGGAGGGCTTGGCAACTAAGGCAGCAACCTGTAGAAAGAGCACTGAACTCTACAGGGAAAAGGTACTGGATACTTATGATAGTTTTTACTGTTGTATAAGTTTTTTAATTGCTCCATGTATTTTTTAATCTGTTTTATAGTTTAATTGTTTTAATGTATAAATCATTGTGTTTTTAATGCTATTATTTTTAATATCATGAGCCACTTTGAGTCCCTTTATCAGGAGAAAGGCGTCCGATGATAGATAGATAGATAGATAGATAGATAGATAGATAGATAGATAGATAGATAGATAGATAGATAGATAGATAGATAGATAGATAGATAGATAGATAGATAGATAGATCAATGTTAGGGTTAGGGTTCACTTCCCCCCCCTTTTTTTTTTTTTGTAAGAAAGTATATTCTTCTTCTTTTGAGGGAACACCTCATTCCCTTCCTCTTTGTACCTCACTGGAAAGGCAAATGAGAGAGAGCACCACTTGCCCCTCCCCATCCCAGATGACAAAGCACTCAGTTACCATTCGTCCTATCTTTCTATAATTAAACTGTAAGGCTGCAATCCTGTGCATATTCACCGAGGAAGCACTGCTTGAGGAAGAACCTCTGAAGAAGCCACAAGAGTTAAGGCCTATCTTAATCCACGCAGTTACCACGGCAATGTTTTTTTTTGGGGGGGGAGGGGGTCAGTTCATTACATCCTGATGACTAGCAATTCCAAAAGTCAATACACTTCAAAGTGAAGTAGGAAGATCAATGAATAATCGAGCCAAAGGGCTGACTTGGATACAGGACAACTTTTCTGTAACTGTGGAGTAATTCAATCTATGCAGCACTTCTGTGCGTGCAATTTATGACCCACCACGTGTACAAAAGAAGATGTAGTGAGATTCATATGAACGGTTGGATAGCTCAGTGATTTAAGTCTTTGACTGGGGAGGCAGCAGTTGAAAGTTCGATTCCCCACTGGGCCTCCTTGACATAGGCTGGACTTGACAATCCATAGGGTCCCTTCCAGCTCTGCAGTTCAAAGATGATGATGATGATGATTTAAATGGCCAAGATGATGCTACTGAAGTAGCCTGCTTCTGGCCAAAAATAGTCTAATTATCTTAACATTTTAATTTGTTTTAATTTTACCTCTATTTCATATATAGCCATAATTTTAAATTGTGCAATGCCCCGATACAAATAATTAAAGAAAGATCCTCTATCTCTCTCTCTCTCTCTCTCAAAAAAGGGGGGTGCAATTAGCATATTTTGATGTCTTCTGTATCTGGCAACTTGCATATTTTCAATCTCCCGCCCCCCCTCCACCCATGGAAGATGTGTAGAAAAGAGTTAGTGACTGGGGGAGAAAGAGCAAGGCAAAAAGGGACAGGAGGGGGGAAAAAGTAGAAAAAGGAAATCTGAGATGCTTAGAAACCCATGACTGATTTGTGGATTCAGACTGTTCAGAGCCCTGAATCTTTCCGAACAGCTGGGAAACTTGTCTTCTGCAATCTCTCTGCGTGATCCAAGTAACTGTGAACATCGGAGGTAATAATTCAATGATGAGTTTGCACTAATGAGAGGGGATCCTCCACAGGCTTCCCCAAGACCGTAAAGAAGGTGTTGTTGACTGGGGTGGGGAGGAATGGAGAGAAGGAAGGGAAAAAGAAAGCAACACAGATGTATGTTATTGTTCACCCTTTATCATGGAATAATCAGTTCATGGTGGTCAGATGCATGCCAAGACTTTTGCAGCCTGAGAAGTGAACAGGTTTTCTCAGCTGCCCTTCAGTTAGATCTATAATAATCCAACGGCCTTGATATGTATTACAGACGACACCTCTGCCAGCAGAAATAGTGTTATTCTTTAACGGGTGCTGTGCTCATTAGGTTTTAATAGGAGTGAGTTGTTTAAGAGGGGCGGAGGGGGTGGGGGGTGGAAATTGCAGTTGGTTATGCATAGAAGAATGTGCATTAATCTTCTTAATGACAACACTGTTAATAGCTGGCAAAACATTACTTTCGAATTAACTTTTTTCGTGTGTGTGCTCTCGTGCAGGCTTTGGGAAATGGAGCCAGGGCCACCAAAGATTCCAGGAAAGCCTGCATAAAAAAGAGAAGGATGCAGGATTTCCTATGATTTGATGTTGTTCTTAATTAGGAAGTGCCTTGGCAGCATATGCTTGCATGTGTAAGGATGTTTAGCTGCAGCCAAATCAATGTTTTCTATTATGGCTCACATTCCTTGCTTAGCCAGAGCCCAGGCTGTTCTGTTCATGTCTTACAAAATTTCCTCTGCCTTCTTTGGGAGCCTTTTCATTCTCCCACCCACCCCCCCCCTTTTTTTTTTTTTTTTGGCTTGTGTCGCAAAGCAACGACTATGAACATATGTGGTGGGATCCCAAAAGGGCCGTCTCTCTCTCTCTCTCTCTCTCTTCTTGGGTAGAGAAGGTAAAACGGAGCAACAAGTTGAAACACCAAGAAGAGACAGTGGGTTGGGTGTGTGTGTCAACAAATGGATAAGAAGTCAAGAATATCTTGTTCAGAGTTCATCATCAAGTGCAGAGACAATGCAGTGAAGTAGTCAGGGTGGTGGGCCTTGGGAGATCCGTGTTCTAGTCCTGACTGAGCCCTGAAACTCACCGGGTGAACTTGGGTAAGTCACACTGTCTCAGCCGGAGTTGCTTCACAATGTTGTTATGAGGAAATAAGGGAGGAGAAGAGAATCTATATACAACTCCTTGAATGTGGTGATTATTCAATTGAATATGACATGGCGAATCATTCAATCAATCAATAAAAATCTCCATTTCACTTCTCTTGCTTTTTAAAAGAATATGTCTTTCCCCCATCCTGTTGCTGATGAAAGAAAATTCACTCCCATCTATACTTGCTAAATTCAACAGATTAATCTATTCCCAGTATCTGCAGGGCTTATTTTCATCTACCTGTCCTGGAGCTCTTAAAGAGGAGGGTCCCAAGAGAAAAAAACAAGATGGTGGCAGGCGTTGAGCTAAACCAACAGGGTTACATACACAGGATCAAAACTCAATCTCATAAAAAGCATGAGTTTCCAAGGCCTTCTGTCGGGTTGACTGGACCTGCCAGATTCACTTTATTCCATGTTCAAACTGTTTCCATCCCAAGTTCTCTACGCCTCATCCATTAAGCAACCTGCAAATTTGGGTACGTTCTCAAGAAAAAGGAGTGCAGCCCATCCCCTATTCATTATGCCTATCAAACATGCTTCAACCACTGCTCCAGAATTTCTGCCGTTCTCTGGAGAGGCTTGTGGCCTGAACTAGGTGGGGCGCCTCTGTCCAAAATTCTGAGAGGAGCTTCCCCCTATTCATATTGTAGACCACCAATGTCTTCTCACCCACTTTCTAAACGTTCTGTACAGAACATTTTGTAGAGAATGGTCAGCAACCTACAGCCTCCTTGAGACTGATGAATCCTGGGATGCCTCCCCATTGGCTACAAAGGACAGAGCTTGATAGAAGAGACCACCGATGGTCCACCCCTCCTGTAGCAACTTCTAGGTTACTAGTACAGCCCAGCCTAGATGTCAAGGCATTCTGCAGCCCAGGAAAGAAACACCTTAATGAGAAATGATTTATTCATTTATGTATTTATTCTTAAAGAAGTAAACCACAATGGATCTGTTTGAGAACTCTTTCTAGGACACCCTTTGCCTGGAGACTTATCGCATCTGCATAAAAGCAAAGGACATTAAGAAATGGAACGGAAGGGCTTTCTATCCCATACTCCTCCATTCATTCCTCTCCTTTCAGTGTCTTGCTCCTTTTTCGAACATGTGAAAAATCCAAATGACCAGCAAATTAAAGTGAGTTAATTTTCCAAGCCCTAAGGATGGTGTCTTTGCCCTGAAGCTTCCTCTGTTGCTTCTGGACTTTTCTGTCATTGCAGGGAGCAAGGAGACAAGGCTGCAGCTGGAAAGATTGTCAAGGAGTGCTCCTTACCTCACTCAGGCTCAGCATGCCAGAGTATGTACACTTAAATGGGAAAGTACAAAAAAACAAAAAACTAGAGCACAGTGTAGCATGATCCAGCTCCAGGCAGGCAGATCAGGTGGGTGAAAAAGGAAATCTTTTTTTTAAATTAATATTTTATTTTTAAACTACTAGGAATAGGGTAGGGAATACAAAAGGTAAAAGGAAGTGGAAGGGATGGAAAAAGGGGTTTTAAGGATAGGAGAACACAGAATATACAGTCATCCAATCTATTCATATTAAGTATACAAGCATCCAATCTATTCATTTTTCAATGAAAAATCAACTTTCTACTTTTTTTTTTAACTGTTTGATTACCCTCTAGCTGTCAACTTACAATTATGTTTTAGTTTAAATCTAAGTTACTCCAACACTATCAGGAAACCGAGACCAATTGTAAAATACATCCCCTCTTTCAATTTCCTTCTGTCTTGGACATACATTCAGCACGCCTGAAAAAGTATCCATTTCAATCGCTTCCCAAATTTTCTCAGTACGTTTCTTTTGTTTCCGTGACTCTGTTTTCTTCCAGTTTTTGGAAGAGAAGGATGAATCCAGGACAGTACTCCAATTTTTAACATCACATTTTCTGATTGTAGCTAAATAGCTCCCTGGGTCACTCTCAATCCCATCTATGTTACCTGGCATCGCACTCAATAAAAACAGAGAAAGGATATCTTCAGCAAAAGGGACTAGTGAGAGGTGAGAGCAGGAAACCTGAAAAGACACTGGCTGAGCCAAGAGAGGAATCAGAGCCAGAGAAGAGCAGGAAGGGCAAACCGGGTCTCTGAACGGCTTGCTCCTACATAGCTTGTCACAGAGACAAAAGAAGGGAAGCTGAGCTCATGGCAGGAAGGGAAAGGAGTTGACTGTGATGGTGAACATTGGAGCCAGCAGAAAAAAAAAACAAGAGGAGGGGGAGATCATTCAGCACTGGGACACTCAAGAAGCCCTTCCCAACTTCCAAGGGCCTTCCAGTGAGGTGGTCTCATCCTTCTTGGTCAGTTATTTTCCAATAGATTGGGAGGATGCCAGCTTGGGAAAAGGTGGGAGAACATGGATTCCAGCTAAGTTTCCGGAAGGACCAAAGTCTGAATTTGCCCTATGCTGCTGGTGTGGGTGCTAGTCCTCAGCATCTTAAATGTACCCAATTGACACCAGATCTGTGCTAGGCCT
This sequence comes from Intellagama lesueurii, assembly GCA_037013535.1. NCBI lineage: Eukaryota > Metazoa > Chordata > Lepidosauria > Squamata > Agamidae > Intellagama > Intellagama lesueurii. Next base: position 8,163,223 of record JBAJHW010000011.1, read on the forward strand.
CGTTGGCAAGAGAAGCAACGTCACTGTGATAAAACACATACAGTTGAATGGCGGTAATGAATTAACAAGGTAGTGAATTGGTATAATTATTGTTTGAGAATTATTTTGGGGGGGAATCCATGAAAAGTGCATCTCTAACTTACCCTTTAAAGGTAGTAAAGTTATCTGTGGCATGTAACTGGGTCACTCCCCCTCCATCATTTTGGTTATCTGTGATTTTCTGCATGACATGGACTGTCTTATTCACATCCAAAACCATTTTCATTCCATCTCCGAGAAAATAAGTCACTCATTGTGGAATTAGACTGTAGAAGGAGTGTTTGCATAATGAGGGGATGGGAAAGGTAAGTGAGTCCTCGGAAAGCACCCTCAACTCCTCTCCCTCAATTTCAGCCAAATTACAGGCCGTCTGTAGCTTTGAACAACAGTGGATGGACTTATTATGGTGCCAGGATTCTCTGTAATTTGGAAACTAAAGATGGTACGAACAGCAGGAAGTGAAATAATAATTTTATAATCTTAGAACTGCAGTGGTGGAAGGGACCCTATGGATCATGGATTCCAGCTCCTGTCAAGGAGGCCCAGTGGGGAATCAAACTCCCGACTTCTGGTTCCACAGCCAGATGCCTAAACCACTGAGTTATCCAACAGTACATGTCAAAATGTTTTCTGAAAACTGCCTACTAGTAGTCGAAAATCCTGAACCCCTCTGACAGCTTTTACTGCTGTCTCAAAAGCCATTCAACCTATTGGATGACTTTTTTAAAAAAAATCACTCATTATTAATAATATCAACAGCACTGAGAGTTAATGAGAAAGGAAAATGATGGTTAACCTTCCCGCAAAAAAGACAGAAAAACAAAACTGGATTAAAGTTCTAAATGGCAAGACTATTGATATAATTTATTTAAAATACTTTTACCCTGCCTTTCTCCTGAAATAAGCCCCAAGCTGGCTTGCATCATTCAAAGACAATATTTAAAGCTAAAAACAGTAAATATACAAATACTAAAAAGGATCAAACAAATGCCACACTAGAAAATGGTAAACAAAAGCAACACCAAAAACACATCGAAAGCAGTTAAGCACAATTCATTAAAAAAAAAAAAAAAATCCACTCAGGCAACCCGTCATTGAGGGAAAGCTTGTCTGAAGAGAAAGGTCTTTGCCTGCTTTGGTATTTGTCTTGAATGATCAGTCAAACATGAACACACAATGGAGGAACTGCATCAAGTGTCTGTGTATATGTTACTTGCCAGAAACGTTGACACCTTACTGGTGTCAACAGCAGAATCCAGGGATGCGGACTTGGGTTGCAGGACTCTCTGTCCAGTCAGACTGTAGTCACACCAGCAACTCAACTCAAACTCAACTTGGGTTTTTTTTAAAAATGACTTGGATTCGACCCATGACTCAGAGCCCACCCATTCCCTCCCTTTTCTTGGGAGGGAGAAACTTGTTTTCAATAGAGACTCGGACTTGGGACTTGGGACTTGGGACCAGAGACTTGGACTCAGACTTGGGACTTGGACTCAAAGACTTGCCAACATCCCTGGCAGAATCTCTCACCCATTCTGAGACATGGTCCTGAGTCCCCACCATGGAAAAGAGGAAGTTTCTGCTTTCAAAAGAAGAGAAGAGAAGAGCAAATAGAGGGTGGACAGGGCCAGGAAGCACTGCCATTGATTTTTCAGTACCTTCTTCTCTAGATCTTGGCACTCTTTAAAGTACCGTGCTCCGCAGCAAAGTTCTGGCTGCCCCACCCTAGTTACAGCTCTGCTATCTGTGACTGCGGAAACAATACCAAAGCTACCCATAAAATTTTTACAGTTTCCCACTATATAAGATTATCCTTCATAAAAACATGATATTTTAAAATGAGAAGGTTGCCAAAAGGAACAACTGGTAGTTAACAGGAGGATGGGATTGGAGTGATTTCTGCTTTTTTTCCCGGTGAACTGTGGAGGAGAAAATGAAAACCATTCCCGTTCTGGCAGTCAAGCTCTATAGGACTGGAAGAGCTAGGAAAAGGCTCAACAAAGATTTTATAGCTTCCTTTTCTGAACATTTGGCTTTGGTCGTTTCTCACCCCCTCCTTTCACACATCAACCATCCCATTTCCTTTTAAATCCTGTGCAGTACTGAAGACAAAGTTGCCAATTTTGTAAAGCTTGTAATTTTTTTTTTAAACTAATAGTTTGGATTTAACACTTAATTCATTAAAGCTAACTAATTATTACAATCCATACTCATTTTTCCGCAAAGGTTCTCAAGATGGTTCACTACTTTTTTTGTTTAAAGAGAGACACAAAAAGTTGCATGAAAAGATTGTTAGAGCCAAAACTCTTTGTCTTACACAGTCCCTCCTTTTCATTCTTGATCTTTGTATTAGGTTTAGTCTGCACAAGCCTTTGGACAGAAGACACCTTCAGATAGAAGACACTTGACATATAGGATTGTCCTTTGTAAAGGAAGACATAGAGCCATCTTATGGAAGCTTCAGGACACGGTTGACACTTGGTCCTTGATTAATCAATGGAGTAGCCGTACTGTTCACTGCTTCCCAAGTGAGGTACATCATGGATAGGAAAACTGACCTTTTTTTTTGGTGATAAAACTCAGAATTTCCCAAACTGCAGTAATTGTCCTAAAAAAATTAACTTTTCCTATATCAGTTATGCACACATCACCCCTAGAAGGTGGGAAGTCTCCAATTCTCGGATTCTGGCACCATGTCTTTCCTCTAGTGTCTGCTGAGCTTTCCGTTCCCCTGAAACCAATGTTCAGGAGATCTTTAAGTGTGTCCAGCTTCTACTGTCCCCCGACAATACTTACAGGCACTCAGTGGGTTAATATTTAATTTAGTACTATATTTCCTCCCCCTTCCAACAATCTAATTATTAAGCTTATAGACAGCCAGTCTGGTTTTTAGGAGATGATTTTCTTGCTGCGGATTAACGATCCATTTGTGAGTCACTAGTCAGGCACTTCAAGAGAAGCGATTTGAGGCCTGGAGGAATGTAATGTAAACAGAGTAATGTACTTACAGAATTAGCTCACATTCCAAAATATGTACTTACTTTATACACCGTAATGGCTTTTGAAGAACCCATTAGGATATGAATTGCGTAAATAATATACATACCAGAATTGTATTTAACTGCTTGAAAATGTTTCTCCTCTTTCTGCCCAAAGTTATATTTAGGCCTGGAGTAGACATGACATGCAGTTGGGTGGATCTTTCCCTCAACAGATTTGCTTAGAAAATAATAATCCCAAAAGCAGCTCGAGAAAGCTGGAGGTTGGAGAAGACAGATGCTCATGGCAGGGCTCACTGGTCTACCTCTTCCTCATTATTCTGCTTCAGACATCCCAGTTTGTTTCTCCCCAACGATGGATTAGAAAATGCAAGAACCGGTCTTTTTCTTTTCCTCCAATACGAAGAAAATAATTTTGGGAAGTAAGACTTTAGCTGGAGAAAATGACTGCAGACGAACATTACATATACATCTGTGGGAAACCACCACCACCACCACAGGAACAAAAGTTACAGCCATGTTGGTTTTTCGATACATAGATACATATTTACAAATCAGTTTAGATCCGGGGTGCAAAATGAATTGAGAGAAATAATAAAAGGTTTCATTACTTACAACTGTTCAAATCAAACAGCAAACTGATAAACACGACTGCTTTTAGCAACAGTCTTTAACAGACTCACTAACTGCTTCCAACAGACAAAAGAGAGAGAAAAAGCTCTCAGTAGAGAGGCAGATTCTCTTTGAAATTCAGAGGCAGAGAAGGAATGATTGGTTACTGCTGGATAGATTGACAGTCACCCCAGCCCAGAAAAGGCCCCTCCCTGCCAAAACTATTAAAAGCAGCATGTGAGGTTGCAAAAATTCCAACAATTATCACATGGGGAAAGAGATCACAGTCTCCACCATTTGTGGAGTGATCTGATATTATCTTTTCCCTGGCAATCACACCACAGATGGGGAAATGCACTCCAGCCCAACCCCAAACTATCTCCAAGCTGGACCTGTTTGTTCCAGCTGTAGGACTCCTACTTTTTGGGACTGGCCTGGAGGTATTCTCCAGCAGATGGAAGGGTTGCTTTAAGGGAGATTGCTCACGTTAAAGGAACCCTTTAGGATCTCATATCTATCCGACTCATGGACACAGAGGAATAGATCCCCCACTTGGCTCTGGTCCCACGACCCACTTCAAGCTACCGTGCTGGGACAATGGGAGGTCGTGCCTCTAAGGTGAGCAAGTAAAAAAAGATCTGTTATATAACTAATCTGGCACTACTTCTTGAAGCCTCCTGCAAGTTACAAAATCATTACGGCCCTTTTTCCCTCCACGGTATACTCGTGCATTTTCACGCTGGGCTACGAGGCAAAACAAAGCTTTTGTGCAGATATGTTTCGGTAAAAGATGCCATCAGCTCCTGACTTGCCCAGTTTTAATCCAGGTTCTCTCTTTTCCTGAAAGAGGCAGAAGCCAAAGTATTCATGCTGCTCCTCGTTTTGGATCATAAAGTTCAAAGCAATTTTTTTCTGTGAAGTGCCATTTTCATGAGCATAACTCATTCATACAAAGCTACTAGCATCTTTTTCAGGCACCTGTTGTTCAAATTGATCCTTTCAAAATGAGCATGATTGTCCTACTTCAAATCAGGGCCCTCTTTCTCTCTCTCAATCTGTATATCCTTCTGTCCAACTGTGGCTGAGCCGCCACCAGATATCCACAAAACTGTGTTCTGTCACCTCATCATGGAGAGGTGGGCTCTCCAAGGCTATGCCATCCAAATTCAAATGCTGCCAGGTGGCCCCACACTTCCAAAGCAACCCTACTGCATGTCTGCCATCTGAAGGCTGGCCTAATGAAGCCCAGAGAGATGTGCCACCCACATGTTGGTCATAGTAACCATAGCAACAAATCAGCCATAACAGCAATGGAGAAAGTTGTGGTGTGAAAAAGAGACACCGTTGCACCATTGGAGCAACTACTTCACTGGTGTAGTCATGGATCTTCAAGATTGGCCACCTTAGCCGATCCTAGAGACTTGTCATCTGTCCTGGGCACAATGCCTTGCAGGTCAAATGCATGCTCTGTTTAAGGTTATTAAACATAATTAACAGTAGGATCTCTGAAGACAGTGATTAGGACCAAGAATCCTGGACAGATGCTTCCTCCCAAAGTAAAAGTATTTCTATAAATCTCTATCTAGGGTCCAAGTTATCTAAAAAACTGTATATTTCTTTATGAGTCCCCCTAAAATCTTCTAGAGAGGCCTTTCTCTCTGTCCCATCACCGTCACCGGCATGTTTGGTGGCATGAAGACCTTCTCTGTGGCTGCTCCCAGACTTTGGAACTCCCTCCCACAGGCGGTCCGCCTGGCCCCATCTTTGCTCTCCTTCCAAAAGCAGGCAAATACCTTTCTCTTCAGGCAGGCTTTCCAGGTTGACGCAGGGGATTTTTTAAAGGGAGCATTTTATTTTGTGTTTTACTTGGGTTCGTAACCTTGGTCTTATTATGAGTTTTAATATGATGTTTGTTTAATGCTTTTTAAATATTGTAATAATGTATTAGTTGGATTTTAACTTTGTTGCTTTTAATACTGTAAACCGCCCTGGATCCTTTAGGAGAAAGGTGGCATATAAACAAACAAACAAACAAACAAACAAACAAACAAGTAAGTAAGTAAGTAAGTAAGTAAGTAAGTTCTCCCTCGAATAGTGAATTCAGCTGCTCAGGGCCGACAGGAATGAAGCGCAAGCCAGGAGTACATAGAATGAGTTCTCATGGATTTTGCCTGTCAGTGATTCCCACAGATTTCCTGAGCAGTTGAGGTAAGCAGGGTAATGCTAGCGTGTCCCAACTCTTGAATGCTCATATAATTGGAAATCCTCCTACACTGGCTTGCAGGTTCCTCCAAGAAAGCAGGAGGAAGCTCAATGGAACAAACGTGGGAAAGCCGAGACAAAAGGAAGTCTAGTCGTGACTGCAAGCGTGTAGGCAGCAGCCTGTACGTTTCAAGCATAAAGTGTAAGACATCCACTTCTGTGTTCTCCAGTGTTCCATCTTTCATCTCACCATGACTACAAGAGAGAGGTCTCATCTGTATAGATAAATAGTCTGTTGTTGTTGTTGTTTTTATCTTCTCAACTTACCTTTGCAACCATGTGCAGAACTCTGTTCTCTCTGCAAAAGTAGCACCATCACGGTCATCGCAGAGGCCTCCAGATGTTGATGGACAACAACTCCCGGTATTCCTCACCATTGGTTATGATCATAATTATAATCTTAGAACTGCTGGGCTGGAAGGGACCCTATGGGTCATCCAGTCTAGTCCCTGTCAAAGAGGCACCGTGGGGGAATCGAACTCCCAACCTCTGGCTCTGCAGTATTTGGAATAGCTCTAGAAAAGCTCTTGAATCCAACAGCCATGAAAGTTGAAGATGTAGGAACAATTTTGTATTTGCTTATTTATGAAAAATGTACCAGCCTTAAGAAATGTCTTCATACCTGTCATCCCTCCCCTCCTTCTTCACCCCCATTTTTATTAGCGTATCTAAATTAGAGCTTACCTCTTGCATATCTAGCCAACATTTTCGATACAAAAAGAACAATTTTAGCTCTTCTTGTCATGCTCACCCAGAACCAAAGTAGGTGAGACACAAGATCATAATTGGCCCATAATTAGTGCTTGGTGGGGACACGGGAGAGGGCCTTCTCTGTTACTGCACCTAAACTTTGGAACTCCCTCCCACAGGAGGCCAGACTGGCCCCATCTTTGCTGTCCTTCCATAACCAGGCCAAGACCTTTCTCTTCCGGCAAGCCTTCCCTCAGTGACTGGCTGCCTGAGTGTGTTTTTTTTAATGGATTCTTATGCATTACTGATTTGAAGGTGTTTTTAGTATTGCTTTTGTTTACCATTTCTTCAAGTGGATTTTTTTTTCCCCTTTTCAATATTTGTATACTGTTTTTAGCTTTAATATTGTCTTTTAATGATGTAAACCACCATTGTATACTCATTGTCTTTAGCTTTAAATATTGTCTATCAGTGATGTAAACCACCTTAGGTCCTTTTTAAGGAGAAAGGCATGGTAAAATATTTTAAACGAACGAATGAAAGTTTTGTGACTGTGTTTATGGCCAGGATCAGGACCACAGCATGGCAGAGAGAGATTTAATGCTGTGCCTTCACTATGGGCCTAATTTGTACCCTCTTGCTCTTTGCTCTTTTCAGGAGAAAAACAGCATATATGCTCCTGAGTAGACACAGTCACCCATGTACACATACATATGTGTGTGAGTATTGCATATTTAATTTATTTATTTAAAATAGTTTTCTCCTTAAAAGGACCCAAGGCAGCATACATAATTAAAAGTCAATATGAAAGCTAACAACAGTGAGTATACAAATACTAAAAAGGATCAATGAATACAAAACCCAAAAAACATAAGCAACACCAAAACCCATTCAATGCAATAAGGTACAGGAATCCATTAAAAAAAAACCCATTCAGGCAGCCAGTCCCTGAGGGAAAGCTTGCCTGAAGAGAAAGATATTTGCCTGCTTGCAGAAGGACAGTAAATATGGGACCAGTCTGGCCTCCAGTGGGAGGGAGTTCCAAAGTTTAGGTGCAGTAGCAGAGAAAGCCCTCTCCCATGTCCCCACCAAGCACCCCTGTGAAGGTGGTGGGACCAAGAAAAAGCCCCCTCTGATGATCTTAACACTCAAGCAGGCTCATAAAGAGTGATGCAGTCCTTGTTGTTATACAAGAGATTAGCAGGGGTGGTGGGTGGGATTCAGGCCTCCTACCTCCCCACCCCGACCAAGCAAGGAAGAAGCATGGATTTCAGCATTTTAAAGGGGGACCATATACGTGGAGTCCCATTGCTGACGGGCACGATGATGGACCGAAGCCTGTGCTTTTGCATATGAGACCAACATTTTGCTGGGGCCTAATCAGATACTTCACACATTTCTCCCTTGCATTCTATTCTTTGCTTTGGTATCCATCTGTGGATTCCTTTGGACTGTTCCCCACCCTGAACTTCAACAGGCAGGCAGGCAGGCAGGCAGGAAAGCACAAGAGCTGAGCCTTTTGCTCAGAACTGTTCCAGCGAGATGGGTCTGCCTTCCACATATTTTATTTAAGCCAACCAGATGAGATGTTGCATTTCCAGCAGTGACAGCCCAGAAACATGTGTTCCGTTGATTGCATACATTCCGTTTGACATGTTTCATGTTCCATCGCAAGACAGACTTTGATAGGAGCTATCTTGTGGTGGAGGAATTTATGACCATTTTACTGTCTACAGCATGTTTACATTTCAAATCTGTGCAGAACAGTTGCTGTGCTTACTTGTTGTGTCTTGCCTGAAGTTAGATCATAAAGTCTCCAGAGCTGAAACAGCACCTTCCGTACTGGGCTTGAAGACTAAAAAAAAAAGGAAATGGGACAGCTAAGACCAGGAGATAGGTAAAACGGGTTTGAACAAAGTGATAAGAACATCATGTGTTCATTTTCCTTGACGTGGGGATTAATTCCACATGATCTTGCTTGCCTAGAGCTCATCCAAGAAGGGCTGTGTTGCTTCGTACAGCCAAATAAAGTATGGTTGACAAATGCAGTGAAGAGCCTTTTCTTCTTTGACCCCCAACCTGTGAAATCCTCTACTTCTGGAAATAGTCATTCCTTCATCCCCTGCTCTGGCTTTACTCTGCCATAATTAGTTGTTGAGTTTTTATTCCCTGCTGCCATTGCTACTCTAAGTGTTATTATTACATTTCTTCCTCCAACAACACTGGGGTTAGGGGTAGAGATATGAATGAACTGCTGGTTTGCATGATGGCCAAACAAGGGTTCCGCAGTTCAGTGCCCTGCCCCTTCTGGCAGGCACCCACTAGGAAGCAGTGCCCCAGCTTCCCTGCCCTGCCTCCTCTGGCCACTGCCTATAAATAACAATCTTAGAAATGCAGAGCTGGAAGGGACTCTATGGATCATCAAGTCTAGCCCCCGTCAAGGAGGCACTGTCAAACTCCCAACATCTTGCTCTGCTGCCAAAGACCTCAACCGCTGAGCTATGTTTCTATCTTTTTTATAATAGCCTGTCTTAAAAGCCCACAGTTAAAGAATTCATAGCATAAAATAATGGACCTTCCGAAAGCCTATTTTAGGTCTGGATCAACCTGTAGAACAAGCAGGAGCCAGTGATAAAACATTTGACTCATCAGAGAGCAGTTGGTCCCACTCACATCCCCCTGGACAGCGGTTCCCAAACTGTGTGCTCCGGTGCCCCGGGATGCTGCCAAACCCAGTCAGGGGTGCTGCGGAATCATCAAAAGTACTTTGGCGGACTCAGCAGAAGTACTACTCAGGCCAGGCTCCCCCCTTTCCTCCTCCCCCTCATGCACAGTATCCTATTGGGGGAGTCAAGGCCAGTGGTCAGTAAATCAAGGGAGCCCCAAGTCAAAAAAGGAACCACTGCTCGTTTGAGCTCCAGCATGGCTTAAAGACAAACGACGCAAAAAGGCAATCTTGTACGGAATGGAGCAATTCAGCCTTACTCCTGGCTTTTCATAGTCCTTGTCTGTGCAACAAATTCTGCCAGTGCAATCTTCAATATAGGTGTTAGCCTTCTCTCCTACTCCCTCCCCCCTCCAGTTTTCCTCCTCCTTGGATTGAGTCTTATTAACCCTGGTCAGTTGACCTGCATCATTCCAGTCTTGACAAAGATAGGCAGTGTGAACCTTAAACTGTCATAAACACTTATGAAAGGTGACCTTACTCGGCAATGCCGTGATGAGGGTTTGACAGCACTACGCCCCCTCATCTGATAAGCGCAGGTCAAAAGTCACCCAATTGCAAGCCTTTTTGTTTGGGTGTCAAAGAGCCAAAAAGCTTTTCATGTTTTAATAAGCAAATTAACCAAACACTTCCACTGTGGCCACATGTGTTAACTCATTGGTAGCTGGCGTTCCTGATAATGTCTTTCTCAAGAAGACAGACACCCAAGTTTCGTTCAACTGCCAAGCTGAAAGAAGATTGGCAGCCTGCCCCTAATAATAGAATTAAGGTCATGCAAAGTAAGACCATGGGAGAGGGGGAAAGGATCTGTAAATTTTCCTTCCTTCCTTCCTTCCTTCCTTCCTTCCTTCCTTCCTTCCTTCCTTCCTTCCTTCCTTCCTTCCTTCCTTCCTTCCTTCCTTCCTTCCTTCTTATAGCTGTTACTTAAAGAAGAGCACTGATAGTTAAAAGCATCGCTGGCTGGTAGTTCTAGCCAGTGAAAAGCACACATACACTTCCGCTTGGGTGAACTTGGAAAGTAAATAAATGGTATACCAATCCGAGTACAGTCGACAAAAGAGAAGGCTGCCCTTACCAAAATGGCATCTTTCATGCAATTATTGGTCTCTTTTATGCTTGAAAAGCCTTGGTCACCCAGTAAATGCACTAACCCGGGGCCTAGTTTTCAGACTGGTGGGTCTGGGATGCTGAGAAGCAGCCACTCAGCACCTTAGATCCTCTTCCTGGGCATGTTTGAGATTGCAGAGGGGTTTATAGAACATGCGCGGCTGACCAGCCAATTCAGAATTTGGTGAATGATGAGAAATGCAAGGATGACTCCTTACAGCCATTCACCACTGTGATTTGTACCATTGTTCTTGTGCTGGATGTCATCTATAAGCTGGAACCAGCTTATAGAGACCCTAACAGGGCTTTCATGGTATGTGAGGTGTTTAATGAGTTGTTTTACCAGTGCCACCTGCTCCAGTGAGTTTCCATGGCTGGGCAAGGATTCAAACCCATGGCTCTTGAGACCTAGCCCATCGCTCTATCCATTACATCATGCTGGGTATTACAGTTGCTCTTGTGTGTGTTCTATGCCATTAGGTTGGAACTGACTTAAAGCAACCCTTACTTTCATGGTAAGTGAGATATTTAGGGAGTGGCTTTACCAGTTTCACTCCCCCAGTGAGTTTCTATGGCCAAGTGGAGAATCGAACCCTGTGCTCCAGGGTCCTAGTCCATCACAGTGTCCACTACACCACTCTGGGAATCCCCACAGTTGCTGTTATATGATCATAAATCTCCAATAGGATTCTGGCTCTTGAGTAAAACAGTCCACCATATGCTTCGAAGCGAAGAAAATGGGGAGCCCTCTGTGCTGCTGCAGTGAAACGACAAACTAGCAATGACGTTTTCCAGAAGTTAAGATAGAAATCACTATTGATGCTGCAATATTACTTCTTCCTCTTCTTCTTTTAAAGGAGTGTCTTCAATATGTATGCCATTTTAAAGAATATAAGAGACAGAAAAATGGTGCCTTAGAGCTACAAGCAGCTGATCCCAAAGAGCTTGCTTGCTTGCTTATTGATTGATTGATTGATTGATTGATTTAAACAGAAGATATTCAGCTATTTGAACTGAGGAAGGAGGAATTAAAAGTATCTGGTAGCCCGTATTGCTCCCCTCAACGAAACCAAGGTTGCCTGGACACTTTAACTCCTAAGGCATCGAGAAAGCTTCAGACTGAGCTGGCTGCATGTCATATATATCCTCTTACAGCTGCTTGCCATTTTGTATAACTCCAGAATGAAGTGAAAAACTTGTGTTGTCATTGCCAGCTATTACTTGCATGCTAGAATTTCCTCCCCTACCTTGTTTTTGTCTAGCTTACTTAATTTAGTGAACAATTTACTACCAGAAATGGATGTGTGTGACTGTGGATGAATGCCTGCATTCTTTATGTATGGGCTTTGAGTGGCTAGGTCAAAATTAGTGCATTAGGATCTGTCTCTTCCCCCCTCCCCCCCCTTTTCCCTTCTGGTAGTGCAAATAAATTCTACTGCTGGGTCACCTTATGCAGCATCTTCATCTCTACCAAGCAGCGCTGCTGGCTTTGCCATAGACAACGACTGCAGTTTCTTCCTTTCCTGGTCCAGGCACAAATGTTACTGAACTCCACACCTGAAAAGGAGCATGTCTGCAATATAATACACTTACATCTTTATTTAAGTATACCACGTTGTTAAAACTAGTCTTGCTTCTCAGCCCTTCATAGGTCACAGCTTTTTAAATCTCCCCGTTTGCACGAACATTCCCCCCCCCCCCGCAGAATGAGAAACATACAACTACTGTTATAGACCCAAACAAGGATTGGGTTGACATGTCATCAAAAGGGCACAAGGTAGGCTGGGCACCAATCTATGTGCCCTTAACTGGGCATGAACTGGGTTGGGGGCCCGATGCACATCTCTAGAGGAATTTGGTTTACAAATCTGAACAAGGTACACACTCATTTCAGCTGAGTTCATGACCTTTGTCACAAAGTGTTCTCCATTTAATGCACAACTATTGAAGCTCAATTTGAGGAATGTTTACTGAGACATAAGTGCCATTGCTGTTGAGTGTAGTCAGGCTTATTCACTAGTAAGTTGGTTTAGTATTGCAGCCTTAAACATCCCCCCCCCCCGCACATGCATTTCCAAAAAGATGGGGAGGGGGGGTCTCTTAGTTCCATTGCTCTGACTTCTTTTCCTTCCAAAATGAAATAAAAACGCAGGCGAAAACTGCCTTATTTACAAAAGCTATTAAAGTAATCTAAACCTCACATTAAGCTTTGCTGGCACAGCAGTTGGCTCAATCACAAACCCATATTGCTGTCACTTAGATACAAGATAATTTACTATTTTTAAGATCTCCTGGTATAGCGAGCAGCGTTTGTGTTCCCCACCCCTCCGCACACTTCCCTTTGGGTCCCCTGTGCTTTGCCAATCTTAGGGTGATAATAACTATCGCACCAAGAAGTCCTTTCATATTGTGATTTTTGAGGCCTCCTTGTCTTCCTAGAATCTGTTCATAGTGTGAGGATGGTTTATGTGCAGCATGATGTAGAATAGTTGCTAAGAAACAGAAACATGAATCAGTAAGTTATGAGTTCCAGTCATCCCTTTCCCACAATCTCATTGACATCCTTCAGTGAAGGAATGGGATTTTTCAAAAGGAACATGTTGTCTTACCTATTGGTTCTCAGCAGCCAGGTTGCTGTTATCATTATTGTTGCCTCATTACACAAGTAATTTGTTGTGGGGTGCATTAGTAATAGGCAGTATTGTTGTAACTAAGAACAGATTGTACAGATTGTGTATTGCTTTATTTTGTGGGTGTGTTCTCCTATTTCGACAGTAAGCTAGGAGGATAAAATTTCAGCCAGGTCAATAGCAGTAGGCAGAGCTGCGCATATAATCTGGAGTTGGAGATACAGTGACAGGAAGAGCTTCACTCTTTTTTTTTAATCTGCATGTCTGAGGTTTTAATCTGTATATCCTCGGTGGCATATCCACCCAAGCTTCCTGCTCAGAAAGCAAACCCTGGGGCAGCAACAGAAAGCTTGGGCAGAGCTTGGCAAGGCTAGGTCTCAAGACCTTCTAAATCACCATATTTTTCAGTTTATAAGATGCCCCTGTTTATAAGACGTGCCCCCCCTTTCTAACCCCAAAATTAAGAAAACATAGCTTTGAGTATTCAGCCTCTGGGCTCAGAATGCTCAGACATTAGGAGTCCCTGTAGATTCTGAGCCTACAGGCTCCACCTCTAATGAGGTGTGTTCCAGTTGGTTTGTTCAGCATCAGCTGACGTCAGTTCCATAAGGCTCCTGGTTGGAGGAAGCGAAGTCTCCTGACTGTAGGAAGCTAAGCCTCGTGATTGAAGGAAGCCTGTTTGCAGAGGCAAGGAACGGACCATTTTGTTCTCTCCGTGTTCTCGGCTTACTTCTGTGTAAAAGATGCCCCTCAATTTTTAGTGTAACGATTTTAGGAAAAAGTAGTGTCTTATACACGGAAAAATATGGTAGGACTTTCTCCCAGGTGACCATAAGCAAGGAGTGTTTTAAAGCTGGGAACTGTAAACTCATACAAAATTGTGTGTGTCTGTGTATGTGTAAAATGACACAGTTATCCACACAAACTGGGCCAAATCATCTTTCCACCCTGTCTATTGCAGAAAACTGCCTCGGATAATCTAACACAGATATTCAGCAGCTTCTGCAAAAGTTATATTTCAACAATTAAATACCAGCTTGCCAGGTTTCAATGTTAGCCTCCCCAATCTGCTGACAATTACAAGAGATAGTCCTGTACCGCTTAATGTATTTCAGTCAAACTGCCGAGAGCCTTGTCTTCTAAATTGAAGCTCAGCTTTTTGCTTTTTCAAGGGCAGCATTCGCCTTTGAGAAGCTTTTAAACAGTGCAATCTTTTGGATTAAAGACAGCATGTCAAGGCAGACTTATTAAATGGTAGTTTGTTACAAATTTGAAAATCGGTGTGTAGGTTTCATGGAAATATATCATATTCTCTCTACTGAACCTAGGAAGGAGAAGGGGGGAGCGGGGTGCTGAAGTCATGGCGGGAGGAGAGAAGGATGTCCAAAACCTCAAGGAAGATTCAGTCCAACCTTTTCCAATTCATCTCTTATTAACACACTTCACAGTTGTAAGGCTTAGTGTATTATATGCTAGACATACTTTAAGAAAGTGCAGTATTAAAGCCCTGTTGGAAGGTGTGATGGCCATGGCATCCTTATGTATTTATTTATTTATTAGATTTCTATCCCGCCCTTTTAGACAGAGTCTACTCCGGGCGGGTTCCATTAAACATTGTAATCTAAAACAGTTAAAAACAATTCAAAACAATAGTGATTGGTAATGCTTAGTAATGCTCAAGATGGGGAAACAGAAAATTATAATAAAAATAAAGTCAAGTATTGACAGGAGGGAAGGCCTGCCCAAAGAGCCAAGTTTTTAATTGGCTCTTAAAAACACCCAGCGAGGGAGCCAGGCGGATCTCTGATGGAAGGTTATTCCAGAGCCGAGGGGCCACTGCCGAGAAGGCCCGGTTTCTTGTTCTTTCTTTCCGGGCCTCTCTCGGCGTTAGGCCCCTCAACCGTCCCTCCTGGCTATGGCGAGTGATTCGGGTAGATCTAGGTGGGAGAAGGCGATCTGCCAGGTATCGAGGTCCTAAACCATTTAGGGCTTTATACGTCATCATCAACACTTTGAAGTCAATGCGGAAGCGAATGGGCAGCCAATGCAAGGCAGCCAGAGTGGGAGAGATATGCTGGTACTTTCTCACCCCACTAAGGAGTCTGATAATAATAATCAATCTAATTATCTACACATTAGATGTGTAGATAAGGAAAATAGACATACTGTCCAGTCCCATATCTTGGTATTTATCTATATAATGCAAACCAGAGGAAGAAAGATATATCTGGAAGTATTGCTACTCATCATGATACTTTGCATAGCTAGCTTCCCATCAAGGAGAATCTGAAAAAGGGGTCAGTTTGATTTATCTTAATCAACAAATGAGTTTTAAAAGTCTTTGTTTCCATCATCAGAAGGTCTTCTTTTGTAAAGCTAATAGCTGGAGGTATCTCATCCTACGTTGACTTGTCTTAAGTTGTTGTCTTCTGAATCTCTACCCTCAAGAGTGGCCCTGGGTTTACAAAGGCATTAGTGGTCTGCTACAGTTAAACCAAATGGAGAAATTATTTCAAATCCAGACAGAATAACGTATCATTTGGTACATTCCCCTTCCACATCCCACCTTGAAGCCCCCTCTTTTTAAATGCAGGACTCCCACCCAGCCTCTGAGATTCAGTTCTGACTTGACATAGCAATCTGTGAACATGAGGGCAGAAGGTGCTTGGAATAGGGGTTAAAAATTGCCAAATTCCCCTCAAACAGTTCAACTTTGCACCTTTTCGAGCTTTTTAATCGCTCACATTTTCCAAGTGGCAGACAATGTGGACTCAATTAGGTAGTCACTGCAGAGAAAATTAGGTGGTTTCTGAGAAGCCGTTGTGGTACATCAGAGCTCATAGGTCTAGAGAGGTCAAGGTGTCTCAGCATAATATTTCACTTGGACAAGGTCTATATTGGTGTCTCTTTGATTTAGTGTGAGGGGATGTGAGATAAGGCCTCCTAGCCTCAACTCTGGGAAACATCTTAACTCAGGGAAGTCTTTTAAGGATTTACATATGGTTAAGGGCTTCCATAGATGGATGTGGGTTACTGTGCTTTCCAACAGTAAAACCTGTATACGGGATGAAGATGCCTTTGGATGTCCTTCACCTGTCCATGTGTCAAATGGATTTTGAAACTCATTGAAGGTAAGCAGTTGTTTTCACCATTAAAATGCCAAGTGAGCTGACAGCATCTCTCTGGGAATGTATAAATTATTTTGTTTCCCTGATCCAACAGTTGCAAGTTCAGATGCATTTCTGTATAAGCAAATACGTTGTTCTTGTTGTACCATAAAGTCACTTCCAACCTATGGTGGCCGTTACAGGGGTTTTCAAGGTTATGTTAGATGTTCAAAGAGTTATTTGCCCCTGCAGAACCCATGTAAGATGTGCATAACTGGCTGTAGCTAATTGCAGTTAATTGGTGAAGTGTGTGTGGGGGGTGCATTTTAGTTGAGCAATGGAGGGTTTTCTTAGGACACCCCCCCTGAGGGCCACACAGATTATTATTATTATTTTTAAAAAAGTCAACCTGTACCCATAGAAAGAGGCTGGAGGGAAAGGAATTAAAAAATAGGAAACTGGAATTGGCTGGAGGCATCTGATTTCCAAATTCTGTGTTCAAGTAGGTTGCACCATTTGACTGCACTGGAAAAAAATAAGTTTTTAAAGCTGTTTTCAAGCACCATGATTTCTTGCACACTTATTCTTGGCCATTGGGCCAAAGAAAGCGAGGCATGCAAAACTGGGTCTTGCAAACTGCTTTTGAATTCTTCTCATGATTCGTAACAGCAACACTTCCAAAAGATGAAACCAGAAATTCAAAGTTAAATCTAGATGCTAAATTAGAAGAATCTCCTTCACACTCCCTCATGTTTTTTTTTGTTCTCTTAATTTCATATCATGCATCATCTCTAATTAGCTCAACAAGGCAGAGCAAGGCAAATGGGCCATAATTCATCATAATTTTCATTATCCAAACAACAGTCAATTAAAAATACACCACACTCTTTATTTCTAATCATCAATGGGGAGCAGAAGAATATGGAAATCAGTGCAATCAATGAATATCTGTTACCTCTACATTCATAGAGATGCTCAAAGACACATGATGGGAGCTCTATCACTTTTAATTACCTGCCTTATATCCCCAAGGTTGTAACTATGATTATTCAGGATGAGCCCTTTTAGGTCGTTTTCTGTGGCCCTCTCTATAATCTTCTCATGAGGACCAAGAGATAGACCATAACCAGCCAGTGGTCCTCCTGACAGGTGAAATCTGGGTATTGTTGTCCAAATATTAAATTTCCTAAGCTCTGGGAATTTGGTGATGTTGATGCTACTTCCCCATCTACAAGGTTGATTATAGTCTCTGCCTAAATTAACAAAAAAACCAAACCAAAACAACATTATCACCCCAAATCTGGGAAACTGGACCAGATCAGAAGTTGTCTGAAGAACTAAAATTCCAATTTTATTTTCACCTATTAAAAAAACATAGTCCATTTTAAAAAGCACTTCCAAGAATTGTAAGGAAGCCGGGTGTTCCATGTGTGGAAGTGTCCCAAGAGTATTTTAATGATGTATTTTAATGAGTTCCCTACAAAATTTGCTTTTGGCATCAACTGAGTTCCTTGAAAAGCCAGAATCTGCTCCCTCCTCCTTTCCTTTCCCCCTTCCTCCTTCCTCTCCCACCATATCTTCAGCATGATATGTAGACCTCACACCAAGGTTAATATGGTTAGGAATCGAGTGAACATATAAGGCATAATCACATTAGGGTCTTTAATGCTTGAAATCATTTAGTGTAATCTACAAGCATGAGGGGGGAGAATCAAGCGCAGGAGAAGGAACGCTAATATAGGAAATTAAATGCAAAGTTACATATTTCAAACTACGAAAGGAAGGAAGGCAGACACATTTTCATAGATGACTTTTGTTATATCAGGAGCTTTGAAATAATATATTGTCAAGCCTTTTGCAAAACAACCAATAATAATGTTAATTGCTAGAAGGAATGAGGACTCAACGGCAGGAGCAATTTTTCCCTAACCAGTCTTTGCTTGCTCTCATATACATTAGGAGACCTGGGTTCAAATCTCCACTTGGCCCTGGAAACCCATTGGGGAATGACAATGTTAAGCTACTCCTTAAACCTCTCAGTAACCCTTAAGAATCACCATAAAGATCACAAGATGGGCAATATATAAATGTAGCCAATGAACAAACAAACAAACAAGTTGGAAGTGACTTAATGGCACTTAATAATAACAAAAATCCATAGCTAAAACTTGTTTTTTACTTAGTCTTGTCATCAGTCAATAAAATGTGTATATGTATATTTCTATATTTTCATTTCATTTTATTTAATTTTATTTAAGCATTCGTATTGTAGAAATATTATAGAAAATATCAGTAAAATATCTGTCTCCTAGCTATTTCCCCCCCTTCTTTCCAACAGTTGGTGGTTGATTTTGCCCTGCAGCGTAGCAGTAATTTACGTCCTTAATTCATGTTTTATCCTCTCCTGATGTAACTGTGGGTGTTCACATTATGCATATAACTGTCTAATAATCTTAGACTGTAAACCCTACTAAGCTCTCACATGTAACATAATATATTTTGTGGCAAATAGGTCCACATGTTAATAGCAATGGGGAAAGAAACAGAGAGAGTGAGAGATAATTGCTTTTCATCTTTCAGCAACAGGTTATTCTTCCTGTTCCATTTCTCAGTCTTACACTGTCAAGAGATAATATGGAAGGTTCAGATTTGCCTGCTTTCCACCTGCTTAGTTTGCTACCACTTTAATGGCTCATCTCCCTCAAATGTTGTGAAAACGTCTAAAGCAGAAGTGGAGCGAACACAGATTGAGTACCTACAGAAGTACATTATAAAATCATAGAATAATTGAGTGGGAAGGGGCCTGTAAGGCCATTGAGTCCAGCCCCCGTTCAATACAGGAATCCAACCAGGTTCTTGAACTGCTCCGAATTTTTGTCTGATTTGGGTTGCTTCTCTGTGTAAACTTAAGAAAAGGAAGCTAAATCTATTTCCTTTTAATCAAGTCCTGATCTATATATGCAATAAATTAAAATAGTGGAACAAGCTATTTCAGTGGATTACGCATCTCAGAAGTGATTTAGCTATTTGGCTTCAGAGTCAGAGATTGGGAGTTCGATTCCCCACGGGTGCCTCCTTGACGGGGGCTGGACTCCTTGATCCACAGATGTGCCTTCCAGCTCTGTAGTTTTAAGATGATGATGACGATCACTAGCCAGCATAGTCAGAGGCACTAAACTCTGGATAAAATAGTCAGCCTTTGTTGTGCTGTAGAGGTTTGAGTTACTGTTTCTGAATATTCTTTTCTTTCTCTAATAATCCCTGAAAGAGGAGATGATCCTATGATGGTTTAAATTTCCTGAGTCAGGCCCAGAGCTTGGAAAGTAATTCATTATAGTTAAAGCTCCAGGTCCTGGTGTGTGTGTGTGTGTGTGTGTGTGTGTGTGTGTGTGTGTGTGTGTGTGTGTGTGTGTGTTTTAAAGTAATTCCTTAACTTCCCATTTCTCAAAAGCAACTCAAATGATTACGTTTATATTGATGATTAATTTAAACAAAAGATCTGAATGCTGCCCTGTGGCCAAACACAACCCCTTCCTATCCCCTTCTTTGTCATTTTATCAAACTGCAACAAGGTATGAATCACAGTGTGGGCCAGGGTGATATTCCTTTTCAATCATTTAGCAAAATCAGAAAAGCATATTATAAAGTATTCCTGAGTTCCTGAAACTTACAATTACAGTATAAGAGTCCCATTGAGCCTACATTATGGGTGAAAGTAACTGATTATAAGTTGCTGACTATTTGTTTATTTATTTAAAATATTTTTACCCCACCTTTCTCCTTAAAAGGGACCCAAGGCGACTGTGATTACTCCAAGCTCCACTCAGCTCACTCCCTGCTTGTTAGATTTCCACTTGCAGGGGATTTTTTTTACAAAGACATGGGCCAGTATTAAAAAATGTGCCCTCTCACTTGGAAATGAGAAAACTTTTTTTGGAGTTCCCTGCTATAGTCAGGGGGGAAATGGAGTCACAGGAGCAACCCCGGGAGCTTGCCGATTTCTAAGAAAGCATGGTGCCATCCTTGACTCCAGATGATAAGGGAGTTCTAGATGGCTCTTGGTAGCTTCTGGAAGCCCCTGTCATGAGAGGCTGTCTCTGTTGTCCTTGTGCAGACAAACAAAGACAGTCTAGAACATGTCCAGAGGACAAGATGGTAAAGTCTCTGGGAACCAAACTCTGTGAGGTACGGTTCAGAGAGCTGGGTATGTTTCACCTGAGGGAAAGAAGACAGAGAGTTGATAGGACAGCCATCTTCAGATATCTGAAGGGCCATTGTGTGGAAGATGTAGAAAGCCGGTTTTCTGCTGCTCTAGAAAGTTGGTCCGAAAGCAACAGACTCAAAGTGCAAGAGACAAGATTCTGACTAGGCGCTAAGGAAACCTCCTGATGGTGACAAGCAATGGACTGCCTCAGAAAGTGGTGCTTTTTGAATCTTAGTTGAAGGATTTTAACAGAGATTGAGTGTACATCTCCCATGGATGCTGCAGCTCTGGGTTATTAATATGGGCATTAATATGAATTGTACTAAATGAACTTCTAACTCTACAATTTTACTATTTCTGTTTATACTCACTTTTGACTTTCCAGTGGCTTTGTTCGCTACAGGAGCTTTGAACTCATGGATGCAGATTCTCTCTTGTTTTAATTACAAGACCCTTAATTCAGTTCTTTTTGTCTCTTCTTTTAAATTTTTTTAAATTGTACTCTTGCTTGTTATCATCTTCTTTCTAGTTGTTAGCCATCCTGAGTGCCATTTGGTAGCTGAAAGTTGTGTTGTAAAAGTAAACAAACAAGCAAATAAACAGAGGGGTGAAAAACAAGATGAGACTCCGAGGCTTTCTTTAAGCTGAAAATGCAAGCCCATTGTTCTGCGAGGTGATTGAGGAATATATCTTTTTGAGTGCACAAGTGGAGTGTGCCTCCGGTTTTAATCCAGAGGGAAAACGGTGCCCTAACATAAAAAATATCTGGGAAATGCTGCTTTAAATAGCCACAGAGAAATGTCTTTATTTTCTTCGTCTTCTTTTTAAAGGGTTTCAAGTTTGGGCCTGCTGGTTAAGGGGAACCCTTTTCATTCCCATTTAAAATGTGATAGATCCTGCTATTCATATGTAGGAAACCTAATTACGCACTGGTCAAATTCTCTCCTGTCTACCAAACACAGAAAGGAAGGGGAGGAGGTTTAAGAACTCAGCACAACACACAGTGGCAGAAACTGAAAAGGAGAAAGAGGGAGAGAGGGAGGGAGAAAAGGGACCCTAAGACCTAATGAATCCAAACTAAACGCCTCTCCACCAAAATGCCAAACATTTCTTTTAGCACAAAACAAGGCTTAAAGATTTCTCCCCTTTTGTCTCTGGGCTAATTCCTTCAGCAGAGAGAGGGATTTCTCTCTCTCTTGGGAGTGTTATTGGACAAAGAGCCAAACAGCAAATAAGCAAAAGGCTCTCAAAGAGTGAGAGCGTATAAATAAAATTCATGACTCCTTAAAGAGTTTACATTGAAAGAATGTGAAGGATTATTTACAATTAAAGCGTAGGCCTTGGAATACAGTTGCAACCGAAGGGACCGAGACATAAAAGGAGGGTTTATTTTTAAATTTAGCCTGTGCACAATATCGTTGTACCTGCGTGCTTTCTGGTGGTTGATATGTAGAGAAACAGTTTGCGCCAAAAAAAAGAGAGAGAGAGAGAGGTTTTTGCCTGCATACTATTGTCAACAAACCTTTTAGAGTTTGTACACCCTAACATGACAGTAAGTCCAACTGAAGTCACTGAAAAGTGCTTTTTACACCTGGATTCACTGTTAATATGCCAAATACTAAGCCTAATGCTACCGAAAGGGGAATGCAAATCTTTCGCATATGGAACGTTGAACAAAAGTTTCTCCTCTCGTTGTCCATCGTTTTTTTCGTTTGGCAAAATTCTGGAGGGATGTCTTACGAAAGATTCCCTCTTTCCTAAGGGTCTTTGAAAGTTCAGAGCAGGGATCCTTAAAATGAAAATTCTTAGAAAAGCTTCTGAGAAAACACCCCACCCACCCCTCACAAGACATCTTATTTGTTTAATGCTGAATGTCTGTTTGTTCATCCTACAGGAGAACGGAAACATTAAACTGAAGGAAGAGCACTGGCATGTTTTGGGGTCACATTAATGGTTTCCTTCAACAGTATTGAGAGAATGTTCAATAATGCTAAAATTGGGTCCACACTTGCACCTGAAATTCTCCATTTAATTGTGGTGAAATTGCATGTAAAATATTGTGGCGTGTGTTTGAGTGTGTGTGTAAGATAAACTGGACTCAGTGACTCATAGGATCTCTTCCAACTCTGTAGTTCTTAGATTACGACTACTACAACGACTATGACTATGACTATGACTATGACTATGACTATTATTATTATTATTATTATTATTATTATTATTATTATTATTATTATTATTATTATTATTATTGGGGATGGAGAGAGAGAGAGAACTCAATCACAAAATTATTTTCTTAGAATTTTGGGGCCAGCTCTATCCTTATACCTCAAACTAAATGCTGTACGAGTCAAGTATTGTTTTCTACAGCAACGGTACTTTGTTGTTTCACATCTTAAAATAAAACTGGTCCAACAATGATAAAGCCCCTTTTTCCAAGAAGGTCAATTTCTTTATTTGTCATTTACCAAATGTAGGAACCTTAAAAGTGCAGCAGACAGAATGAGTAATAATTCCATGACTACTTGAACATTGGAATAACAGTGTTGTTAAATGTTACTGCTCCAGTAACAATAAAACGTCAAATGTATGTTATTGGGAAAAATGTAATGACTAAAATGCAAAGAAGCAAAAATTGGCATTCCATACCTTGCATCTCTTGACTGCTTTTAGTGCCCCATTCGTGGCATGAGTATCTCAGGCTGGAAACCACTATTTTACACCACTAGGCAACACTGCACATAAATCAGAATTACAGAAGTGTGGACCCTGAAAAAGATCCGCATTTTGTGACTTGTCGTAGCTGGGATCCTCTTTTCTTCAGCATTAAAACTGTGAAGGTGTACATCATGCTGATAATAAGCAATTTGGCTATTTACTTTTAGAATATGAAAATGTCAGAATGACCTGTTCTGAAGAGGAATTTGCTTCCTTCATTTCTGAATTGCACAATGATTTAGGTATCATCCTTAACTAGGAAGATCATTGACTCCTGAAAATGCAGAGATAACTCTCATCCTTGGGCCGTGGGTGTCACAATTATTTTTCATAAACAGCCATCCCAGTTGGTACTTATCAGGTGGCGTAGACATTCAGGGAAGGCGAAGTGGAGCTGACTTTTTATAACGTCCCTAAAAATACCTCTGACAGTGACATCCAATATTACTTTGGACAATCGGACAACAGCAATGGTTTCCGAAAGAAGCGTTTTCTGATGTTTCCGAAAGGGAAGGCAAAAAGTCAAGTCAGCTCAAGATTAGGAAACTTTAAAAATAAAGGAGATCTATTTCATTAAAATACTTTGAATTTTTTGGAATAACTTGAGACATGGTTTTGAACTGAGCTAGAAAATTGCATCCAGGCAGGGAGGATTGGGGTGAACGGTTTTAACGTTCTACCTTGCTGTTGGGTGAACCCAATGAACAACAAAATGGAGGCAAGTAATATCAAAGAGAAAGTTAGATCAGATGTAAGTTGAACATGAAAGGAAAATACGCGTTTCAGTTTAATTTGATTAGGAGGGCAAAACGGATGGTTACTGTAATAAACAGCAAAGGATGACTATATATCTCTTGATTATAAATGATAGAACAATTAATCTGCTTGCCTCTTAAAGGGTGTGGAGAAACATGCATTTGGAATGCTAGCGTTAATGCACTCTGGTGAAAGAATTAACCAAATTATTGAAATGGCAACAGAGAGGAATAATTCTATATTATAAATATAGATATTTATGTTTCTAGTTCTGTGCATGAAAGATGGATAGGCTGATGTTTGGATTTTGTATAGTGTGGTGATAAGTTGCACGTATCGTAAATATGTGTATCTGTGCTCATGCAAACATGGGTGTACTCTTTTCAGCAAGTAACACAAAACAAAACAAAAGCAAAAAAGGACGTTGCAATACCTTGAAGACGAACTGCTATATTTTACTGTACGTTTTCCTGGAATATGTCCACTTCATCAGACATAAGCGTCAGAACACAGAATGCCTAGTCATCTAAAGATGCCTTTGGGGACATCTAAGATTTTGCACTGAACTTTACGTATACATTGTTTCATATATATCATGGGTATATTTCTCTGATGAATTTCCTAGCTGTCTCACACCCGTCTGTCTTCCATATATCAGTGATGCTTAAAGGGGGAGTGTATCTCACACTACCGGGGAGGGGGACGAGTCCCCCCCTTTTTTTTCTAGAGGGCTTATTTCAGGCGTCTTGAGTGACAAGCACAGAATTTAAGATGCTGCTGAATTTGCAACAAAGTTTTGATTGAGTTTTCGCTTGCCATGCTGGAAGCATTCAACAGCGCTGACGAAATGAGGAATGCCACTGATTTAGCATCTGCTCCCCTCCTCTCTCCCCCTCTTCCTCCTTCTCATCACCAAAAAAAAAAAAAGTTTGCTACTAAGAAAACCTAGCTCCATGGAAAAGAATCTGAATTCCAGCTGGGCAGTTTTGAAAATAAGATGAAAAGTTAAGCAGGCAATTGGTGTGTATTTAGGGCTCAAAACACCTTGCCTTCTAAGAAGTCTTGAAGGAGTTAATCCCTGCTCAAGATAATCCACTAAAGACCATCCTTCATTATGATGTTAAAAGGAAGGATCAGTGCTGGAGGAGTTTCACAATAGGACAGGGGTACTTTTCAATGCCCGCCACATTCTTCCCAAGTTAGAAACAGAAACTGCTGTTATTCCAACCGAGAAACAGGATAGGGTTCTCTCTCCCTCTCTCCCTGTGTTAAATATTCAGATTTAAGGAGCAGTAGGGTGTGTGTGTGTTTCTCTTTCCCTCCCCTTGTGTAGAATAGTTAATCCACTACACCAACCAATTTCATTTCTTACTGGCGACCCTCATTTAAAATTGTAGCAACTCGAGTCGGTGCATCACAACATGTGAAGCCACAAATATTACAACTGTAGTCTGAAAGGGCTCCGCTAGAATGAATTGCCAACATTCATATCATGGCTGGATTGTTTTGGCTCAAAGCGGCAGAGGAAGAACGTTGCCATAAGACACCGGCGTAACCAATTTTGTAGTTTTAACAATCTGCCCAAGCATAAGAGCTTTCGTTGGGATCTGACCGAAGAGGTTATGGATATCACAAATTATCTCCTCTAAAGGACAGGTCATGCACACAAATGTGTGCCTGATGTGGGGAAACCACTGAATTTCTAGGAGACACTTGGTTCATGTACTCATCAAATTGCAATTGTCCTGAGTAATAAAGAAGACAAAGTAACAAAGAACATGAGATGGTAGCGCCAATTCTTTTATATATTCTTCACTATATATATGTTGTTGATTATGCTTTCAGAGGGAATTTGTTGCATTACTCACTACTCTTGTGGGCAGGTTGATGGCATCCTATCCATTACTCTGGTTATGCAGGTAATTCAATGAGTCGTGCATCTTAATGTATTGAATTGGTGTTGCCAAGATCTTAGAAAAATGCCTGGTAATTATCACTGGTTTCCTCTAGTGGCCAGGTTTGATATTTCACCTTGGAAATATTTGTTAAAAACAAACAAACAAACAAAACACAACCAGAGTAGTGGAGCGGATAGAACTAGCCAGCAATTTTGGTAAACACCCAACACTGACAGCTATTGACCTGGCGTCTATGGGGTTATACTCCCCTTGAAGGATTGGGTCCACAGCCAATCCACTCTTGGACCCATCTCTCTCTCTCTATAGAGACACAAATATTTATTGTGGCCAGAAGTGCTTTCCATTAACTTCAGTTAATAGCCCTGCTACACCCATATCTGGATAGGAAATGCCTAATAACAGTGGTTTGTGAGTTGGTAATCTCCAAAATGGACTACTGCAATGCTCTCTATGTAGGGCTGCCCTTGAAGTCAGTATAGAAACTTCAGCAGGTCCAAAATGCAGTGGCCAGACTGATAACAGGCACCAGAATATGTTAACACATACCTCCAGGCTTGCCACGACTTCATTGGCTCTCTGTTAGTTTCTGTGCTCAATTGGAGGTCCTGGTCATAACCTATAAAATCCTTACTGGTTCAGGGCCTAGATATTTGACGGAATGTCTCTCCCTAAAAATAGCTACCCATTTCACATGCTCCTTGCAGTCTTTGATGTTAAGAATTGTAACACCCAAGAAGGCAAGAAAGAAAGAAAGAAAGAAAGAAAGAAAGAAAGAAAGAAAGAAAGAAAGAAAGAAAGAAAGAAAGAAAGAAAGAAAGAAAGAAGGTAACACAAGAAACCAAGCTTTCTTAGTTGTGGCCCCTTTCCTCTGGAACAAGTTTTGCCCAACACCATCCCTCTCTGTTTTTAGGAAACTAATTAAGGCCAGACCAAACAAATCTGCCTTCTATTAGTATAAATTTGTCCTGAGATGTTCAAATGGGTTTTAATTTGCTTATTTTTTAAAAAAATTAAAAGTCGTTCCAGCTAGTGATGCGGTAATTGTATTTTCTTTGTACTTTTTGTTACATAGTGTTTGTTATGTTTTTATTGCATATTGTAAACCACCCAGAGAGTGGTAACACTAATGGGGCAGTGCAGAAATGGATATATATAACAACGTTTGACCAAAGTTTTTGGAAGGAAGGAAGGGGGGCAGCCTAAGCTGCAGGACATAAAGACCGTGAACATTAAAAATTCCTCATAAGCAGATGGCCTGCTCAAGTCATGGTTGAAGCTTATGTCATCATCCTAATCACCATCATCCAGTGAATTCCACTTTTTTATTTTTATTTTTTGCATAGGTTTCTGGTTCCCTTTGACAACTCAAGAAGTCATTAATTTATTGCCCCTTTTTTTAAAGAAAAGAAAGAAAGAAAGACCATGTGATCCTTTTGGGTTTGAATCAGTTTCTTCCCCTCCTCTCCATTTTGGTGGAACCAATAACTCAAATGCCTGATTATACCAATTAAAGACCAATTTGAGGAAAAGCCTCTAGCACTGAGGAACAGCTGCCATTTAGCCACAAATTATGAGCTGTATATGTGGGTGGACATGAAACCTTTTCAGAGACAAACGGATGGAGAAAGAGAGGAACCACTGTCAGGAATTGAGCCGCAGGGGGTGCTTAACTAAGTCAAGATACACAGGAACCTCTCTATGGCTCTTTTGATTTCTAGCCCATATTTTTCACACCTGTAGCTTCAATTCAATTAATCAGAGCAAGTCAGCAAGCGACCCTGCTGGAGAAAATGCCAGTGAAAGTCTTCTACATTTGCACCCAAAGTCTATATCACAAATACTGTGAAGATAATGATTAAAAAAAAAAAAAGATGCCATGCATTTATTTATTTATTTACAATCTCTTTACCTTTGCCTCTCTCCTTAACAAGGACCCAAAGTGGTTTACATCACTGAAAGACGATATTTTATTGTCTCTTCTGCTCAATTCTGTTTTAATTAAGTTGTTTGTCTTTGTTGTAAACCGCCCAGAGTGGCCTTCGGCCAGATGGGTGGTATACAAATAAAATGAATGAATGAATGAATGAATGAATGAATGAATGATATTTAAAGCTAAGAACAGTAAGTATACAAAACACAAAAAGGTTCAGACAGATGCCACACTAAAAGGCAGTAAGGAAACGCAACACCAAAATCACATTCAAAGCAGTACGGCACAACCGTATGTTAAAAAAAAAAAAAAAAACCCACTCAGGCAGCCAGTTATTAAGGGAAAGCTTGTCTGAAGAGAAAAGTATTTGCCTGCTTGCAGAAGGACAGCAAAGATGGGACCAATCTGGCCTCCTGTGGGAGGGAGTTTGAAAGTATTGGAGACGCAGAGCGCAGGAAAGCTATTGAGAGAATGAAGTCTCTGAATGAAAATTGTTATACTGAATGTAGCAGTTGAAGAAATAGGTGGATTTATGTTCAATGTATCTCCGTACTGTCAGAAATTCAATAGTAAGTTGCAACTAGAGTAGGCCCATTGAATCAATGGAATGTACAGAAGAGTTGACTCACCAAATCCCCACTGATTCAACTGGCCTATTGTAGTTGCAACTTACTACTAAATTTCAGCCACCAAGTGCAATATATAATTTCACACAGCAATTCTAAAATTCACATGTGCCATAAGAAACGCACAAGAATATTCTAAAAACAGACAGAGCAATCCTTTATCTTTAAAGACATACGGGTATGGAGTGGACACATTCACCTGGAAGGAGTAAGCCCCATTGTACTCAGTGAGAGACCTAAGCAGACATGTGTAAAATTGCACCATCAGATTGCAGTTTTCTGCTCAAGTACGCACTACTGTAGTGAATGCATTACTTCTGAGAGTCTGTCTTATCTGCATCTGCCACCTTTGCTCTCTTTGCTCAGTTGCATGATTTACTGGTTTTGCCACACTTCTTTTCACTCCGCTTCTGCTGCCAGAGATGGGGAAGGTGTTTGTCTTTGCAACAGGTATGATTCATTCTTCCCGTCTCTGTCATGGTACATTATAAGCTGTTCATAGAGAAGGTATCACACCTGTTCATGGAGAAGGTACAGCCAGAACAGCAATTCAGGCTAAATCACAAGGAGTGATCCTTGGACATATCCCACCCACCCACACCTTTTCTTTTTCGTTTGTTTGTTCGTTCGTTCGTTCGTTCTTTCTTTCTTTTTTGGTAAAGGGTGCTTCCAACTTTTCTTCGGGGAGAGACATGGGTCTTTGTGAACATAATTCTGGGGAACAGCTTACGACTTGCACTTTTCATAAGTCTGTGTGAACAGTCATCATTACTCCTGAGAATTGCTGATGATATGACCATGCAGACAGACAGAGATTTCATTCATCATATTTGTCTTTTGGACCAGTTGCAAGAGTAAAACTGCTGTCCCTCTACATTTCGGCCATGTTAGGACTTGTTCCTCATATGTAAACATGTTGCCACTTGGGGCAAAGAACATGATGACAGTCTGCTGCCATTCCATGGATAAAAAGCCAACCAGGGTATCAGCATCTACTGCCTTAGACCTTACTCTGACTAATGATAGGGCTGACCCTGGTGAATAGGTAGCTTTTGTACTAGACACCACTAAGTAGATTGTCCTAAAATGGTGCACTTCAGCCCTAAGCCTTCACTGGATTCTGCCATCAGAGAAAGATACTCCATGGATCCAATACACCTGATTTTGAGAGGCAGTCTCCAGAGCATCACCACTGGGCATTTTGCTTGGCATCTGCCTCTATGGCATCTGGCAGCTAAGATGCTTAAATTATTATTGACATGAGAGTTGGCTGCCCCGTAAAAGCCACAGTAAAAGTCTTCCTCTCAGCATTGAGAAACTCATAAAGATGAATTTCATTCATGAGATCCGTCAGATACCAACAACCCTAGGTAAAAACTCATGAAGGTGGAACTAACTGCCCAGGTGCTGTACTATTGGCCCCACTTCCTCCTTCATTGTCACTCTCCACAAAATCATCATCATCATCATCATCATCATCAAACTGCAGAACTGGAAAGGACCTGATGGATCATCAAGTCCAGCCCTTCTCAAGGACGTACAGTGGGGAATCGAACTCCCAAACCATTGATCTATCTTGCAGTCCATACCACAGTCTGAACAGGGGATCCCCGGCTATGTGTGAGGCCTCTCCATGTGACTGATTTTTCACTTAGAGGGTCTCCTTCCCAGGTTGTCACTGGCTACATCAGAGGGGGCAGGGCTTGCTTTCTGAATGTCTCCGGGTATGTCTCCATGTGTTTCTAAACATTGCTTGCAAATCAGAAAGTAATTGGAAGATACAAAGTACTCTGCAAAAAGTGGTGGGTGCTCCGAGTCCATATACCTGCTTTTATTGACATCGCGTTCACTAACACAACAACTAAATTATGTTGCCTGTGAAATGGCTGCATTAAAAAAGAGAGAGATGGTTTTATCTCCTCAAAGAGACTGTGTCGTGCATATGGTTAATGAACATCTTTTGATGCATCTTATTTTATACCAATTAATCAGTGTGTTGCAACATTTTATTTTACTGGCATATGACATGGACATATCACTGGGAGTTTTTTCTGTTCTGGAGTCTGATAAAACTAATAATCCAAAACTGCCAGAGGTGCTGCATAAAAACCGGTGAAATGGATTTCATCTTAATTGGATATGAGCGTTCCTATCTCTAATAACCCCGGGATACTTCTAATTGGAGTTTTCTTTATTTCTCTTTCTTCTTCTTTTCGTTTAAATCGCTAATTTCATTGATCAGCCTTAATACTCCTCTCCCTGCCCCCAGATGGTGAAATGCAGATCAGGTAGTGGATCTAATTTCAGTTTATTGAAGGAGGAATATTTATTTGCAATGCTCTCATAAATGGGAGATGGTGTTCGGGGGGTGACTAAGACAATATACTTGTTGATGTTCTATCCAGGGATGTTTTGAAAGTTGGTTCTGTTCACTGCCCTGAGATTCACCCCAGGCCACCAACTTCTCAATTTTCAGACTTTATTGACAGACAATGGCTCTCATTGTTTCATCCTGTATTGTCATTTTACTGCAGATTCAGTCGAGTCTGGCCTACAGGGTGGAGAGCTTTCTGGATAGCTTTGCACAATGTTTCTCATTTTATTCTTGTAGAATGGAAAAGCTATCTCACTGCTTACGTACAGAGAGAGAACAATCATTGCCTTGCAGCATTCTTAAGTTTTGAGTAAGCCAGTGATTTCCAAATGGTTGACCAGCTATAGAAGAGTGGTATAGTATGAGATAATGATTTCTTTTGGGTAACCAACCTGTCAGGTACCAGAGCCTTGACCTCCAACAGCCAACTGTTCAGGAGGAACAGATGGGAAGCTACTATCCTTCCCCCTTCCTTACCCACTATCTGCAATGACCAGCTTATTGTGTCAAATACTAGGGTCGGCCTTTGATTCCCTCAGTTTCCATTGCTGTTGACTGAAGTTCTAAGCAGTTCTCAAATGGGGACAGCTATGTTATTGCTTACAACAGTGGTTCTCAACCTTGGGTCCCCAGACTAAAATCCCCAGAAGCCTTTGCCACTAGCTGTGCCGGACAGGATTTCTGGGAGTTGTAGTCCAAGAACATCTGGAGACCCAAAGTTGGGAACCACTGGCTTGCTAGCTTACATCTGCACGTTGTGTGAGTTTTCATGCCAAATATAGCTGCCCCATTGTACTGGGCCTGCCAGACACTTTGCCTCTTCCTGTGGCTTTTTCCGCTTTTGTGGACTCAAGCAATTACAGTACTGGAACCAAATGGTTGATCAAGAACCAAGCGCGCTGCTATCCGTGTGGTAGGTCTCAACCTGTTCAACAGCATTCTGGATCCAAGTTTCCTTTCTTCCCCTTTCAGTTTCGTCTCCTCTGCCTCACTTGCATGCAAGCGCCTGGAAGTAGCTGCAACGCCACATCAATTTGATATTAAATTTGTGTCATGCAAAATCAACTTCAATTTCTCTTTACACTTATCTTCTCCCATGACGAGGATGCACTGCTAACGCCAAAACACACACACACACACACACACACACACACACACACACACACACACACACACACACACACA
Source organism: Intellagama lesueurii (assembly GCA_037013535.1). Taxonomy (NCBI): domain Eukaryota; kingdom Metazoa; phylum Chordata; class Lepidosauria; order Squamata; family Agamidae; genus Intellagama; species Intellagama lesueurii. The sequence continues at coordinate 8,195,106 of JBAJHW010000011.1, forward strand.
CACACACACACACACAGAGCCAGCAGTGGAGACAGAATGAGAAGAATTATGAAAGGAGGAAGAATGATACTATGACAATGCCAATTAGCTATTTTTCTACCAACAAGGTTTTTTTTTCCAGGGGTGACGGTGATAGTAGTGGTAAAAAAGGACTGATTTTTTTTTTCCTTCATGAAAATTTATTCTCCTGAGACATAAGCTGGCACATCCTCTATTCCAATCAAACACAGGTTTTCCTTCCTCTGCCTTTCCCATCCTTTGCAGGATATCCCTATAATAGCAGAAGTAATGAAGTCTGTACTTATGCGGCAATAATATATTGCCAAGTATATTCATCAGAGGAAAATGGGTCAGCATAAATTAGCGCGGCTGCTTCTGTTGCATTAGAGCGATGTTTCCTAACCCTGCAGCAGCTGATGCGCATTGAGATTAGAGATGGGCACGAAACGAAAAAAACGAAGAAACAGAGTGGTTCGTGGTTTGTCACCCCAAAACCGGTTCATGTCTGGGGGGCGGGGAGCCTAACACTTCCACCTCCTCTGCTGCCTGCCCGCCCCTCCCTACTGCCCCTCTTGTGTCCCTACCTGGTCCCACCGCCTCCTCGATTACCGCTGACATCTTCCCTTCTGGGAGCGGGGCCTGCTGTCTCCATGCATGCAAATACCTAGCAGCTGATGGGTTGGCGCATGAGGAGAAACAGCGGCCCAGCTCCCAGAGGGTGACAGGACCAGATAGAGAGTTGCTGGGGGCGGCAGGAAGGGTGTGGGGGCATCCGTTTTGCTGAAGCGAAATGAAGTGCTGAGTGGGGAAAAAAATTTCAGTGCTTCTTTTCATTTTGGTGAAACGGGATCCACGAACTGAACCATGAAACAAATCAGCCCAAATACAGTCTGAGGCATGTCCCACTTCTATGGCTTAAAACAGTTGTGAGGAATCTGTGGCTCTACAGATGTTGCTGAGTTCCATCGACCAACACCCTGGCTAGGGATGATTCTTGTAGGTCCAACAACATTGGCACCAAGACAAGGCTCCCCACCTCTACCTTAGACACGTATTTTAGACAGAGTATTTCGGATTACAATTCCCAATGCCCATGTTGTTTCAGGAATTCTGGGTGTTGTAGTCCAGAAAAAAAATTATTTTTTAAAAAATTATGCTTTTAAGATGGATAGCAGTAAGACCTAGCCACCCTTTCACAAGGAGTCTACCTCCTGTGTTTCTTCTAAGCTCACTTATTTTTCAGAGGGATAGCTTTATTTGTCTGTTTCAGGGGCACCCTAGCCACTATTTCTTAAAGGACAGTCTGTAGGCATCCTTCAGTCTCGAGAGACTATGGTAATGTACTCTGAATAGAGGACTTGGAACAGCATCTAGTGTGGCTGAGAAGGCCAATTCGAGAGTGACAATCCCTTCCACACTGAAGACAAATACAATCTGTCTCCTGTCCAGCTCCCTGATTTTGCTGGTTTTGGGACTGCCTCTTTGCCTCAGCCTGCTGAACAAGTGTCTCTTCAATAATGTAGACATTATGGATCTCTATATGGACCATGTAAAAGCTCCACCTAGTGACAAGACCCACTGCCTTGTTACAGTTTTGGGTCCAGAAATCTTAATTAGACATGGACACGAAGCACTTCATCATGCTTCAGCCGAATTTGTATGTGCGGCACCGCAGGTGGCACACATTCCTTCCTCCCTCCTGGCTGGCTGGTTGCCCCACTTACAAGCCTCTGTGTGCTGGCCAGGTCATCTCCCTAGATTGGCTGTCCAGTCCAGTCAGGAGCCTGGGCTTCCCTTCCCTGCCTCCTCTAGCAATTGACCACTCAACAGCTGTGCAAGGAGAATCCCCATCCCGCCTCCTCCTCTGAGTGGTCAGTTGCTGGAGGAGGCAGGGCAGGGAAGACCGGCTCAGCCTGGACAGCCAACCCAGGGGGACGATATGGCCAGCGTGCAGAGGCTTGATAGTGGGGCAGCCAACCGGGGGGGAGGGGAAGGGAGCACACAGCACCTATGGTGCTATGCATATGAATTGGGCCAAAGGGTGGCAAAGTGCTCCCTGCCCATGTCTAATCTCAAGGAATGGAAGCTGCTGACCTGGCCACCCCAAGAGTGAGGGCCTCACATGTTGCAAGCAACACCTGGTCCCTGGGCCAATTTGGAATTTCCTCAGAATTGCACACTATATCTGATGAAGGAAAATATGTGTAATGAGCATGGGTGACCCCACAGTTCCAGCAAGAGGTAGGGGCACGATCCTGCCATTGAGGGAAAAGCTCTGAACCCCACCTTCAAAACATACTGCTGGTAGCCACCGCTGTCCTCAAACTCTTTTGAGGGGGCAGTGTTTGATTGGAAAGGATTGCTTACTCTTGTGTGAAATTTACAGCAAATACTCTTTGAAGCAAGGAATAAAAAGTGAGAGGAGTCGTTAAAAGAAGAAGAACAAAACCTCCCCAGCTGTGTGACTTTATTTGACAGCTAAAAAAAGCGCAAATTTCTCCTCACATCAAAAAGCAGGCCCTGCGATATGGTTCTTCTCCTCACAGTTGTTGTTCCATCTTTCTGCTTCTCCTCATGTCACTCTGTGTATGTGCTGAAAAAAAGTTCTCCTCAGAATGTTCTATGCAGCCCTTAAAAAATCCCTCATCATTGATTTATATTTACATATGAGACAATTAAATCTGCAGTACCTGGAGTGCAGATGAATGAAGATCAAAGGGTCTCAAGAGAAAGGCCCTTTTATAGTATCAAAGCTTCAATGACATCACAATTGCCTTTTATGCTGAGGTAGATAATTGCATATAATCGTCACTCTGAAAGACGGTGCCAGAGGAAATTTTTCCCCCTGCTGTCTCATGCCGACCCAGTTCATAAACCCTTTAATGCATCATTGAGTGTGTGCCTCTCTTGTCAGGAAGGAAGCCAAGGCTTTTTTCAACTGTTTCACTGTGTAAACGTTTTGAGTGAATAGTTCAGTAATTAAAATGTGAGGTAGCAAAGGGTCTATTAGGAAGTCATTGTCCAGCCTGGAAAAAAAAAAATGGAAATCCTGTTTCATCATGAAGGGTGAGCAAATAAAAATATTTTACTTAATGAGGTTCTTTGAAAAGATGGTCAGAAAAAATTTCTGATTCAGACATGCCACTCTTAGTATCTTGTCTTACCCTTTATTTCTACATCACGTTATGAGGGAAGGGACCTGAAAACCACCATAAAAAGTCTTTAGATACATGAATCATAAATTAATCAATGGCCTTTTTAAAATCCTTCCCAAGATTGGATGTCCACCTCGACTCCTTAAAATCATCAGGTCCTTCCATGAGGGAATGAAAGGCACTGTAGTTTTTGATGGTTCAACATCAGATCCCTTTGACATCCGAAGCGGAGTGAAACAGGGCTGTGTCCTCGCACCAACCCTCTTTGGGATCTTTTTTGCTGTCATGCTGAAGCACGCCTTTGGAACTGCAACAGAAGGTGTCTATCTCCGGACTAGATCAGACGGAAAGCTCTTTAATCTCTCTAGATTGAGAGCGAAGACCAAAGTCCAGCTGAAATGCATGCGGGATTTCCTCTTCGCCGATGATGCAGCCATTGTTGCCCACTCTGCTCAAGACCTCCAACAACTCATGAATTGTTTCAGCAAGGCCTGCCAAGACTTTGGACTAACAATCAGCCTGAAGAAAACACAAGTCATGGGCCAGGGCGTGGACTCACCTCCCTCTATTACCATCTCCACACAAGAATTGGAGGTTGTTCATGACTTTGTGTACCTTGGCTCAACGATCTCTGACACTCTCTCTCTAGATGTCGAGCTGGATAAACGCATTGGCAAAGCAGCTACCATGTTCTCTAGACTCACGAAGAGAGTATGGCTCAATAAGAAGCTGACGACATATACCAAGATCCAGGTATATAGAGCCTGCGTCCTGAGCACACTCCTGTACTGCAGTGAGTCCTGGACCCTTTGTGCACGGCAGGAGAGGAAGCTGAACACCTTCCATATGCGTTGCCTCCGACGCATTTTTGGTATCACCTGGCAGGACAAAGTTCCAAATAGAGTAGTCCTAGAACGAGCTGGAATCTTTAGCATGTATACATTACTGAAACAGCGACGTCTACGTTGGCTTGGGCATGTCGTGAGAATGGCTGATGGTCGGATTCCAAAAGATCTCCTGTATGGAGAATTAGTGCAGGGAAATCGCCCCAGAGGGAGACCACAGCTGCGATACAAGGACATCTGCAAGCGGGATCTGAAGGCCTTAGGAATGGACCTCAACAGATGGGAAACCCTGACATCTGAGCGTTCAGCCTGGAGGCAGGCATTGCATCATGGCCTCTCCCATTTTGAAGAGACCCTTGTCCAGCAGACCGAGGCAAAGAGGCAGTCACGGAAGCAGCAAAATCAGGGAGCTGGACAGGGGACAGATTGTATTTGTCTTCAGTGTGGAAGGGATTGTCACTCTCGAATTGGCCTTCTCAGCCACACTAGACGCTGTTCCAAGTCCTCCATACAGAGCACGTTACCATAGTCTTTCGAGACTGAAGGATGCCTAATACTAATACTAAATTAATCAACCAAAAATATGGGGAAACTTGGTCAACTGCTTTACTGAAATCAAGGTAAACTACATCCGTAACATTCCCACAATCCACCAAGGAAATATGGAGATAGAGGGAGAGTGAGAAAGAGAAGAAGAAAAGATTGATTTGGGAGGACTTATTCTGCCCAGCCCGTGCTAACTTCTGCTAATCACTATATTGTGAGCATTAAAATGGGTAGGAGAGCCACGTACGGTATCTTGAGCTCACTAGAGGAAAGACAGGATATAAATGCAAGAAATATCATAGAATCATGGATTTGGAAGGGGCCTATAAGGCCATCGAGTCAAACCCCCTGCTCAAGGCAGGAATACAAATCAAAGGATACCTGCCATGTGGTTGTCTAAATTTCTCTTGAATGCCTTCTGTGTTGGAGCATAAACAGTGTTTGTTTATTAATAAACAAAATTATATAAAGCAAAGCAAAGTGTGCTGCTTATGTACCACCCCATAGTGGTTAAAGCACTCTCTGAGTGGTTTACAAGTTAATTATGCAGGCTACAATTTGCCAACCTCAGAAGGAAGGAAGGCTGAGTCAACCTTGAGCCGGCTACCTGGGATTGTCTATGGCAGGGGTCCCCAACCCCCGGGCCGTGGACCTTGAAAGGACCGGGCCGCCAAGACAGATTTTCAAGGGCCAAAGGAGCACGTATGCATGCACGTGCACATGCACTCCTGCCCACCCGCATGCACATGCACACCCCCGCCCACCCCCACATGCACGCACAGACACCCACCCGCCTCCCGCATGCATGCACGCACCCCCCGCCTGCCTCACGCATGCACACACACATGCATTCCCACATGCATGCACAGATGCACACACGCATGCCCGGATGCCTGGATGCCCCCCTCCCCCCCTCCCCGGTCCTTGAGAGAATGGTCTTCAACTAAACCGGTCCCTGGTGTCAAAAAGGTTGGGTCCCACTGGTCTATGGCGCTATAGTTTAACCACTGTGCCACGTGGCTCCTGGCTTTTCAACTTGTCCACAGAGTGGAGCTTTAAAGCCCAGCAGTGGTGGGTATCTATTGGCTAACACCTGGTGTGTATAAAGCTCCAGATCCACGCAACAGTTTTCCACTTCTTAACATTATAAATAGGCAGCCCTCCAGAAATATGGAGAAAGGGTGAGATTAATAGAACCAACATTTGATTCACCAGCCAACTCACACACATATCAAAGCTGAGGGTATGTTGGAGAAGATGGGCTCCTGCCACAGATGACAAAAATACAGTGATTTCTTTTTTCACATTACTTCTGTCTTCATCCATGGTTGCCTTTGGACTGTTTCCCCCCCCCCCCACTGCCACAAGCCACCAGCTGCCATATGGGCACACACAGACACCCCAGTGGCTTTGCTTAGGTGGTTCCACGCTCTCTCAGGCCCAGAGGTTCGTTAAGAAAAGAAACCATTCTCAACATACCTAAACACCAGAAGGCAGTAACAGTGATGGAGATAATGTATTCTGGTTCCACTAGCATTACCCCATTTAAAAAGCAGTATCAGGCAGATCAGCAGGCTTTTAAAACATTGTAAAATGCCAAACAAATGGAGGGAAGCAACATAAATATGAATACCATTTGCCTAGAGAGAGCATCAGGAAGACAGAAGAGCCGTTTCTATTTCACATATGATTACTCAGTTGAATGTGCAGCATCGAGGCCTGCATCGTGGGAGGAATATTTGCTTTGACTTGAAACTACAGGAATTTGCAGTTCAGGCCAGCTTTAGTGAGGATGACAGAAATCCATGGATTACCTGGGCCACCTGGACAAATGTCAGGGGCATGGGAAACCCGTGGAAGGTACCAGGGACTATGGAGCCTGTGGTAGCCCAATGTCCTGCTCCATAGCCAAAGAAAGGGCATATACATCGGGTCCAACCCATCCTGTACCTTTCAGGAGACATTTCAACCAAGTGTTTCCCTGGATTTCTCTCTCTCTCTCTCTCTCTCTCTCTCTCTCTCTCTCCTTCCCTCCCCCCCTCTCTCTCTCTCACACCCACCCACCCACACACACCCTATGCTAAATGGGAATACATTTCAAGATCCCAAAACAGACTGGAGGACCTACACACTCCTCAGTTATTATAGGGGCCTTTCTTCCCTTGCCTTGAATGTCACCAGTTCATTTGTCCTTAGAATGGCCATGGAAGCAAGAAGGATCTCCCACAAATGGTTTTATTTTATGGATAGCAAGCTTGTTCTGATAACGAGCACAGGGAACATCTGCCATGTACAATGTGTGGGATTTTAATATTGTGCCTGGCTCCTGACTTCACCTCTTTTCATCCCTCAGTCTTAGCATCTTTTCAATCCGCCAAGGTCTTGCCATCTCTCCATAAGACGGATGCCTCGTTCTTTGCAAACGTACTTTACTTTTTCACTGGTACTCATTTAAATTAGCTCATGTTTACCGTAAATGTACTTGCTGCACAAAGTGTGTTTCTGTTATGGAAACAATTATTTTTTAAAATAATGGATAAAAGGAAGTTTTATATATCTATCTATCTGAAATCCATTATGGCAACTGTGTGAATTTAAAAATGGGGCAAGAAGGAAGAGTGTTTCTATGAAAGCTTATTGTTAATGAAGGCAAGCAGTACATGTGTTGCGTGTGTAGGATGCTTGTGAGTTCAACCTGGAGTTAAATAAGCATCTTCAAATACGTGAGAGACTTGCACTTCAATTGTTCTGTTTGAATGGTGGGAGGAGGAAGAAGGTCCTTAACACCTAATATGAATAGAAATGTCTAAAATGTAGCCCATTCTTCTTTTCTAGATACAGCAGAGTGGTTCCAAAGTAGTGGCATGGATGTTTTAATGGCTACTACCTCACTCAAGACTGGTTGCTAGGGAACAACTGTGGAAGAATGTTTTCAGGTGCTATCCTCTTCTTAACCTCCTTATGGACTTCTCAAGAAACAACTTGATGGTTATGGTGGGAAGCACTGTGCTGGAGTTGATAGTCCAACCAAACTCATTGTAATATCTTGTGTCCCTAAGACATGGTAGATAATTGTGCACGGACACTGACAATCTGAAAAGGTAGAACCTTTCCTATCCATGAGAGTTGTCTCGGCTTCTAATCCCTTGGATAAGGGAAGTTCTCCTTCTTGAGACTGTTGGCATCCATGTTCAGGGCAAACAGAATTGGAGCTAGAGAGCAAGACTACCCCGCTGTTCATGTGTTTACTCTACACTCAAGCCAATGACCGAATAGTGCTTACGGCTTAACCAAAGGAAGGCCAGATCAGGCTCATGAAACACACTGAAAAGGATGAGCATGTTGGCTTCTTACAACACATCTGAGTAGAATAGTGATGTCATGTTTGCCCTCATATCTCAGCTTCTACAAAAGCTATATGTACACTGCCTTCCTAACAAAAGATTAAGTCCAGGTAAAATCTGGACTAGTTCGTATGACTAAAATCCAGGTAAAATCCAATCAGTTGGGCCATACAGCAATTGCAACTTCTATTCTTATTTTTTTTTCTCCTCTGAAATTCCAAAAAGAGCCAAAGAAGGAATGAAAGCTTCATTAATAGGTCATACTAGTAAGCCACAGCGGAGGTTGGTTGGGGAGAGAGAGCAGGAGACTTATCACCAACTCCTTTCATGTAGCTTTGCAGCCAGCCTAACTATTGATCAGTACTTGGTGGTGGGCCATACTCTAAGGCGAAGAGGATATCACTGCTATCTTCTTTGCCCAGAAGAAGTGTCAATATTGGGGAAGTATTGTGTCATGCGAGGTAGAATTCTGGAAGCCAAAATGTATGGCTGTTACATTTAGCAATGCTAGAGGGATTTGATCTTTCCGAATTCCAATTTGGGACTGGAATTCAAGCACTCCATCACCTTCCACAATACATTGCTACATTTTCTTTATGTTGCTCTCAGCTTTAAAAAGCATGAGCACAAGTTTTAAATGCATTTTATTTTCAGAATATATATTTTAAAATGCAGATTAAAATGTGGATTTCATTGAAAGGTTTATGCAGATTTTCTGAAAAGCAACAACCCTGCAGATACACGGTAAGATAGGGAAGAATGAACAATGCATGTGTATGTGTGGACTGAGTATACAAAGAAGTAATCTATTGTTACCTGCTTGCTACATCATCATCATCATCATTATTCAAAAACACCAGGTACAATCAAAACTATAAAAATATTGACTGGTATTATATAACAGATACAACTTTTAACCAAAAACCTAAGTATCTGTTAAATACTGTACAGGGTGTATGCTATTCCTAATATTGCCATTTTTTGTACCTCTGATGGTGTGATTTCTGAGATCTGCAACTGCTTATAGTACTGTATGAAATTTCTTGATATTGTTCCCAAAGCCCCAATGACTACGGGAACCACTGAAGTGTGTTTCTTCCAGAGGCGAGATGTTTCAATGGCCAGGTCTCTGTACTTTGTTAGTTTTTCCAATTCTTTATTTATAACTCCGGCATCCCCTGGAATTGCAATGTCAATGATCCAGACATTTCTTCGGTCTATTACTACTATGTCTGGTGTGTTATGTACAAACAAGGTGTCTATCGGTTTGGATCCGGAAATCCCACAAGATCTTGACTTTGTCATTTTCTGACACCTTCTCTATCTGATGTTCTCATGGGTTTTGGAGGCTGGCAAGGTATATTTTTTGCATAATGACCATTGCACTGCAGAGCCTGAGATAGGAGTTCGATTCCCCACTGTGCCTCCTTGACAGAGGCTGGACTCAATGATCCATAGGGTCCCTTCCGGCTTTACAGTTCTAAGGTGATGTTGATGATGAATAGTCATGGGATATTCATATTTGTATCTCCGGGGATAGGAATATGAATATCAGCACCACAAGTGCCTGGGAAAACCAGACTCTCCCCTACGAACTGACAAGTCAACTTGCCACTTGCCGCATGGCGTGCGTAGCCGGCATTGTTCTTATCATGTCAATCCAGGAAGCAGCCCAGCTTGTGCTTCCCCACCTCCCCACACAGTTGACCATTCAGCAGCTGAGCAAGAAGACTTGTCATCCTGCCTACCCACTGGAGTGATCAGCTGCCTGGGGAGTCGGGGAAGCACCAGTCAGGCTGCTTCCCAGATTGGCGTGATGAGAACAACACCTGCTGTTTCAGAGTGTGTGTGTCTGGTTTTCCCAGGCAGCTGTGGTGCTGATATTTGTATTTGTATCCCCAGGGATACAAATACAAATATCCCATGCCTAGTGATGATACCATAAGACAAGCTGTGCTGCTTCCTCTAACACAATCTTATACTGAAGAACCTATTCTGCAGTTTCTACCATTTGAGGAAATGGAGCCAAATTTCATGGGATTTTTACTTGAGGAGGCAATGGGAAACTCCCGTAGAATAAATAATCTTGTGAATATTTTTGTGCTGTAATAGAGAGCAAAGGAAAAGTCAAAGACAGTCTATTCAGCTTAGTTGACCCATGTTTTTGAGGCTGGATCCTCTACAGTTATCATATATTATCAGGCTCTTTCTTTAGGCTTTTATTTTCTTTAAAAATTATTTATTTCCAAAGGCTGAAGAGAAAAGACTGAGACCATCCTCAAGGAACCTTTGCTTGACCTCTTCACCTTACCCTAGTTCCAAGCATCAGAGGGTCTTTATTTATGGCCATTACACGAGAATTGCAGGCTCAGGCTCTTTGACAGACTTACTGCTGTTCTGTTTGTTTCCATTGACTTCAGTTTAAGTGGCTTCAAAATCTCATGCCATCCCATGAAGGAGGAAAACGGCTGACCTTGCTTTTTTTATCCTGGCCTCTCCAGCAGGAGTTGAAGAAGAAGAAGAAGAAGAAGAAGAAGAAGAAGAAGAAGCACACACATACACAAAACAAATACAACATTTCCCAGAACCATTTTCTCTCCCTTTCGAATGATAATGATCATATGGTCTAATCTGCTACCACTTAAAGTTTAATAGGATGCCTAAAAAGAAGGAGAAGGCATTCTGTAAGCAGCCTGGCTTCTGACCCATCTGACCCTCACTTGACTTATCAACCCATCATTAGTAGAGACGCTGCTCCACAGACAACAAATGTCAACACAACCGCCTTGGGCAAAAGAAATTCAACTTTAATCTGTTTGCAGCTTCAAGAAGTGTGTGTGTGTGTGTGTGTGTGTGTGTGTGTGTGTGTGTGTAAGAGAGAGAGAGAGAGAGTAACCAAGACCTAAGATCTTGACCATCTGTGATGCTACTTTTGCAGACAATCCCTCTCTTGATGCTGATGGCAATTATTCTATGAACGATTTCTATGATTGCATCTACACTACACAGTTTCATCAATTTGATTCCAGTTTATCTGCCATGGCTTCATCCTGTGGGATCCTAGCAATCCCAGTTGGCTGAAATATCGAGATGTCTTTGACATACATCATGGGAACTCCAGCAGAGGACCCTAACCCTCTTGCCTAACTAAAAATCCTTAGGACAGAGCCATGCAGTTAAAGTGGAATCAAACTGAAGCTAATTGTTTAGTGTAGATACACCCTGTGGCAAATTTATTACCTGGTAGCTATCCTTCTGGTGAGGTGGTTCTCCATCCTTAGTTAGGCAGATCCCTAGATGGCAAACACAGAGTTCACTTCTGGAGCTCTGTTTTCCTGACAGAATCAGAGCCATAACCAGCAACTTTGCTAGTTGGGACTCTGCTCCCCCATTGGTTAAACTTGATCCATTTGAGACTGGTATAAAGAGAGGATGGAGGAAGAGAGAGGAACTCCTGAGTCTAAGGGTTTGATGTCCATGTTGGATCCATGCTGAGCCCATATGCTTTTTGTTTCCTTTTGCCCAGGAAGGAGTGATTGGAGGCAATGTACATCCTCAGTGTTGAAAAATTCCCATCTGTAACACTCGGCAGGTACCTTCCTTTCTTTTCACTAGCATTTTCCCTCCATCTTCTACCTTTTGGGACCCTGGATCAAAGCTCTGGGTGCCCAGCCCTACTTACAGCCAGAAACTCTGCAGTGGCCTTGGCTTTGGAAATTTTGGCTTACCTTCAAAGCACAATAATGCAACATCAACAAACATGATTTGCATAGGATTTTCATATTATAATTTTTTTTTACTACAACTCCCAGAATTCTGCAGGGATTCATCAAGCTAGGATTTCAGAAGCTTTACCCAAAAGATCCAAGTTGTCAGAAGAGTTTCAGGATCCTCAGTTGTCCTTTGCCATGAGTGCAGCTTTCTTAGCTCAATGGCAACTGCAAAGATTTAGGGGACAATAGTCTCTCTGGTAGGCCATCTGCCATTTCTTTGCACCTCCCAACAGGACCTGCAGGGGATTCAGGCAAGGGCAGATGGGCCTCAGACAGGTGCAGGTGTGGGACACCTGGCTGGGGTGGAAAGGAGGAGGCACAGGATGAGGCCCAACTGTCGATAATCAACTGACAATTAGTTTTTTTGGTTAAAACTTATATCTGTTATATAATACCAGTGAAAGACCGGGTCTTGTATTTTACAACAACAACAACACAAAAAATTGGAGGTTGTGGATTACTGCAAATACAGCAGGTAGTAGAGGAGGAAAAAAAGAAACCTAAGTGATTATATCAATACAAGTAGAGAAAAATTACTGAAGGTGGTGAAAATAAAGAATATTTTGCAAACAACAGAAATAAAGGCCCAATATAAGAAACAACAATTTGAAAATAAATCAAATAGTTGGAAAAATAAACCACTACATGGACAACACCTGAGGAATATTGATGCAAAGCATGATAATAATTCAATACGGGCATGGCTAAAACTGGAGACCATGAAGGAAGAAATTGAAGGCTTGATTTTTGCTTCACAAGAACAAGCACTCTAAAACAATGTGATGAAAGCTAAGATCCAAGGAATTAGTGCTAACAGCAAATGTTGACTCTGCCAAGAAAAAGATGAAACTGTGTCACACCCATCTGCGAATGTCCAAAGATTGCACAAACAGATTACAAAGTTAGACATGATAGAGTGGCAAAATTAGTGCACTTCTTAGTTCTTCTTCTTCTTCTTTCACTATTACTACTTCCACAACTACTACTACTAATAGATGCCCAGCTTTATTCTGTTTTTGATATAGCATAGTCACCCAACACATGGCATAATACCAGGGTTACTTTGCCCAGACCTTTTAAAAACCCTGAAAGAAAAATCTTGACTAATTCTCTGTGTAAGAGAAAAGAACTCTGCTTATGTTCAGAGGCACTCGACTCAAAAGCATGGCAAAGATAAACGCTAGAGCTTCAAACTCAAGCCATCAGATTTTTAATGTTGGTGCCCTTTTGTTTGGACTGGTTGTTTCATTTAGTTTGTGTGCTCTCATTTTGTTGCTTTTATGTACACCGCCTGGAATTCTGCAGTGCACGAATGGGGCGGTATATAAATAACAGAAATCAATCAATCAATCAATCAATCAATCAATCATAAACCCAAATCAGGAAAAAAAAACCACAAAGTACCACATCTGCGTTCTCGTTCAAACTATTTTCACGTCAAGGGAAAGAACAAACCAAATACTGAGATAGCTTTTCCCTGCCTCCTTTTTTTTCTCTCGGACAGAAACGAACCAACGTACTTAATCTTTCCCCTTATAAACAGATATCTATGTTTTTGGCAAAGGAGCGTGGCCGACGGGAGGGTTGGCCGATCCGCGCCGATCCCCCCCCCCGAAAGAGACACTACATATTTATAAAAACCTAAACTTGGCCGCCAGCCAAGGCCTCGCATTTTAAGTGATTAACAAATGTTTCCCTTCAAGTGGACACCTCTAGGTTTAAATATATTTGACAAGAATGCAAAGAGTGAGCAGGAGGGGGCAAAGGGCAGACCACAAGCATTCTCCAGAGAGGCCTGTGCCAGGGCTGCTGCTGGGCCCGAGCCTGAGCTAGCTGGCCTCTCCTTCGCCTGGTGCCAGCTGAGTGCCTGCCGCCTGTAGGCAGGCTGCCAGGGGAAAGCAGCCTCCCTGCTGTTTAATGACAATGGATTTACTGCTTCTCTGCATATTGGTGTTATTTTGTGTAAACAAGGTTAACACTCCTTTTAAATTAAATACACCACCTGGTGACTCAGTGGGTGACCTTGGCAAGTAGATGTCACCTGGGCGGCAGAAGAAAGAGGCACAGATACACACGCCACTAAGGGAAATAAACTAAAAACCTTTTGTTTGTGACAACCTTGCCCGCTGCTTTCCAACCATCTTAAGGCTGCTCCTTAATTATTATTTTTTTTAAAGGAAAAAAAAAAAAAGGGAGCCAGGATCCAAGCTTCTTAGGAAATGGAGACGGGAAGCTAACTTGTAAGCAGGTCCAACCAGTAAAACCACATTCTCTTGCCAGGTTATCAGCATCAAAGGCAGAAAAGCAAGTTAAAAAAAAGTCAGGATCTGCCTAGTATTTTCCTCAGCGAATGCATTTATTCCATAGTTCACCCGAAGCAGTCAGATGCTGCCCGCTCTGTGCACCGATTCATATATCTCAAGCAGTTCTTAGTATTGCAAGGGCTTTGAGGGCAGGAGAACCAATGCTCCACAGCAACATTTATTTAACTGAAGAAAACAGCTTAATATTCATAATGTTTATTGTAAAGAAGACTTCGTAATAATAATATGTAGAATGGTTTCATTGATCTAAATCCGCTTGGCACCCCCAGCTGTGGTAGACCTGTTGAACCAATGGGCTTCACATCACTGTTGACTTATGATTCAACGATTAATGAATGGGTTTACAGCAGGCCGAGGCGAAGAGGCAGTCCCGAAAGCAGCAAAATCAGGGAGCTGGACAGGGGACAGATTGTATTTGTCTTCAGTGTGGAAGGGATGGTCACCCTCAAATTGGCCTTCTCAGCCACACTAGACGCTGTTCCAAGACCTCCATACAGAGCACGTTACCATAGTCTCTCGAGACTGAAGGATGCCTACTGTTACTTGATTCCCCACGGTGCCTCCTTGACAGGAGCTGGACTTGATGATCCATAGGGTCCCTTCCAACTCTGCAGTTCTAAGATGATGATTATTAAATGAGACTACTAATTTGATTGAGGCCCATATGCCTTCACTGTTATTTTTTTACTGCTGTTGAATCTTGAATAATTTTGTTGAGAACTTCATTATAGAATGGACTAGAAATATGCTTAAGTCAGACACTAAACGATTATTGAAAACATGTCTCAAAACAACAACAGCAAAATCTGGTAAGCAATTACTTGGAACCTTCATCAGGGCAATGAAAATTCTGGAGATATTTAAGAAAAGGATGATTCAAGCAAAAACTAGCACCTCCCTTTGCTTCCATCAGTTGCTTAATGACTTCTTGGCACCCCCTTATACTTGCAGTTAAAAAACAAGTGTAATCCAAACCAGGTCCCCTCAACAAGAAGTCTCATTGAGTTCTGTGGGGCTTTTTCCCAGATAGTGACTATAGGATTGCAACCTAAACAAACAAAGAGCTCAGGTGGATAAAAATGGTCCCCAAAGACCAGTTAATCAATCCTTCCTTCATGATTGGTTGGCTTCAGGGAGACAATGCCTTGAACCCAGTCAGAGGTCCCAAGTAGAAGAGAGAAGGGTTTGTTTGTTCATCCTGGTTTGTTTATTGGCTGAACAGGTGTTCAGCAGTTTGCAGTCCTGACTTCTCCAATGGTTGCCCACTCAGAGGCAGTGCCTGGAAGTGGTTGGGCAGGGAAGCCAGGGCACTGTCTCTGAGTGGGCATCCACTGGAGGAGACAGGGCTGCAAACTGCCGAACACCTGTTCGGCCAGCACGAACTGCCAAACATGTTCATGCCCAACACTAATGTGAAGGGATTTGCATAAGTACTGATTCACCATTCAGCAACTGATTTAGAATCAATCTAGAATAAATTCTAGAATAAATAAATTCCTCTACATTCTTACCTAGGTCTACTCCAGTTAAGACTCACCACTGGATTCAGTCAGTGTGTGTCATTAAATTGCTTTGCTTTTCAGTGGCAGTGTTGGGTCTCATGGTTGAGCAACAGTCCAGACCTACATGCCAGAAAGACATCTTGATGATCTGGGCCCACCGGAAGTGACTGTGATATATGGGTGTCTTGCTGCAAACATTAGGCTTGTCAAGCCCTTTTCTTGAACAAGGTGCTGTCATGTAAGGAGTTGCAAAGAAAATAAACCCTTCTGAGCTTTTTTTTTTGCCTCTCCCTGCATTATCAGGCAAGCCACCTTGGGCCGTTTTTGAGAGACAACAGAACAGAAATAAACCAAATGCACACATAAATAAACATCATATACAAGCCTGTGGAGTTAAGAAAAGGTACATCTGATCTAGTTTTCAGGATCTATATATAGGTGGCACCCCTATGAACTACACTTTCCACAAAGACTTGGGCCTTCAAGGAAGCACTGGAGCAGTTTCCTTTCTGTACAGGAAGTATGCTAGAGAGAGCCTGGAAGATAGGCCCTGTTCCAGGCAACTGAAATGTAGGTGAGTATCTGTGGTCAAGACCTCCCAGAATTCTTACTGGATAATTCTTGGAGAATTCTGGGAGCTGGATTCCAAACCATACCAAACCAAACACCAAAAAAAAAAATAACACAAGTTCATGGAGAATCGGGGGACACAACTTGGTGTGGCAGTTAGATCTCCAACTCAGACCAATAGCTTTCCGATTATGATTTAATATAATTAATTGTAAACATGCTATAACTTCTTTTCTTTTCCTGGCATTTTGCAGGGGATGGGGGCATTCAAAGGCACCGGAAAGCTCGCAGAGTGACCCTGACGCCTGAAGTTGGGAGTTCAGTTCTTCCCTGTGCATCCCAGAAGAGCCAGCCTGTGTAGCCTTGGGCAAGCTGCACAATTCCAAGATGCCCCCCCTGCCCAATCAGCTTGACCAAACTCACAGGACTGTTGTTGGATAGAACAGGCAAGCAGAGCTGCCTGGACTGCCTGGGGGACCATGAACGAAAGGCAGGATATCAATGTAGTAAATATGAAAGATCTGGATCAAACGCTGCCAACCTGTTGCATTTTTCCTATCTTGTATTCCAAAACTGTTCACCTTTTGCTTCCCTCTCCACCTCCCGTTGCTTTGTCTGTGCATTTACTGAGCACAAGGCCCTGCCAACTGCATGCCAGCAGAAACCAGATTTAAAAAAAATGTTAATTTGATCAGTCTCTCACCGTCTATGTTTCTCTCTTCATCTGCTATTGTCTCCTGTGGAGCCGTTGCCTCGAGGGCTGGAGGAGGGCCAGCTCAGAGCAAGAAGCCAATAAAAATAAATAGACACATACTAAGGATAGCTGAGATTAAAATACCTACTGTTCTGAAATTACCCATGGGTAGATTAGAAATGCCTGTTCACTGATCCACTTTTGTGGGGATGGGGGGGGGCACAGGGAGGGGGCTGTAACGGGCTGGGGGAGGTGGAGAGAAGCAAAGCTATTTGGTAATCTGCAACATGACACTGCGTGTCACATCTCACCTAAAGGAGATTGGCTTGCTGTCATGGACAGTCCTGAAAACTTCATCCTTCTGCTCCCTTTGAGCCAGGGAACAATTTGTCAACTTCATTTGAAGGTTTTCCCCCACCCCCTTCCCCCTTCCCTGTCCTAAACATAAAAACATTGGGGGATAGTGGTACGTTCCTCATAAGACAGATCTTAAACAAATTGTCACATGTCTTCCCCTGAAAAATTCAATAGATACAGCTGCTTCCTTCCAGTATGAAAATGCTACCACTTTACTCCAAGACAAGTTTAGACCATGCCAACTTGGAACAGAGAGAACTGTCCCATCACCCTCTTGTTAGAGAAATCCAACCTTAGCAATACAGGAAGTTTCTACCTTGGAAGTAATCTCTTCAAAGTAATCTTGTTGTTGCTGACTGGCTGACTCAGCGAGTTAGATTTTTGCCTGCAGAGCAAGAGATTGGTAGGAGAGATGGGCACGATCCGCCAGGTCAGCGCTGTGCCACTTTGTTTATCGGCCAAACAGGTGTTTGTCACTTCAAAGCCCTACCTCCTCCAACGGGTGCTCACTCAGAGGCAAAGCCCAGAGGAGGTGGAGCAGGGGAACAAGCGTGCTGCCTTCCAAATGGGCGCCTGCCAGAGGAGGCAGGGCTTTGAAGCACCAAACACTTTTTGGCTGATAAACCAACCGGCATGAACTCCCGAACTGGCAGTTCATGTCCATCCCTAGTTAGGAGTTCAGTTCCCCACTGTACATCCAGAAAAGCCAGCCTGTGTAGCCTCAGGCAAGCTGCACAGTCCCAGGGCACCTCCAGAAGAAGGAAATGACAAACCACTACCTAGGAAACCCTGAAAAAGTTTACCGTAAGTCAGAACTGACTTGACGGCAGATGATTATCTATTATTATTCAGAAGCACATCTCTTTTACGTTCCCTCTAGGAAGACAATTCCATTATACTCATTACGTCTTCCCATAATGAAGGCAAAGATATTACTTTTGGTGGCAAAGTAATGATAGTGGAACATTCCTCTTGTGTGCTATTTAGTTGACAGTCCTCGCCACTGCCCGTCTTCCTTATGCAACATGGCTGGTTGTGGTGGTAAGGTTCTGTTCAAATAGAAAACAAGATCCTACATGTTGCTCCAATGACAGTTTTATCTCCCATGGACCAGGAAATGGGGGAAGTAAGCTTCCTTTCATGCCAAAAGCATCGTAGGAACATCCGCAGCAGAATGAGATGCTCCAGTAATTTCTGAAGTATTCCACTGGAAGCACTCTAAGACAGTGGTCCCCAACCTTTTCTGAACCGCGGACCAGTTGGGGGGCGGGGTCCATGCACGGGTGGGTGGGGTGTGCTCGCGGGTGGGCGGGGCGTGCGCATGCGCAGATGGGTGGGGCATGCTCACGCACATGTGCAAATGGGCACAGTCACATGGGTGGGCAGGGCACCCGTGTGGGTGGGCGGGCGGGCCATGTGTGCGGGTGGGCGTGCGTGGGGAGAGTGCGTGCGCGGGGCGGGAGATCTGTCTCCGCGGCCTGGTCCTGCCAAGGCCATGGACCGGTAACAGGCCACGGTCCGGGGGTTGGGGACCCCTGCTCTAAGAGACACTGTCTGTGGTTAGAAGCCTGTTGCATTATACAACAAGCTCTTTGAGCTATCTTCCCAGCTGCCCATTGCACAGTAGGCCATGCCACTAATATGCAACTGCTTGTACAAAGGACAACCCAAAACCTGTTTGTATAGTTGCCCTTCTGCAGGTGGTAAAATGTAATATGATTCTGTTTTACACATAAAGGCCTGCATCCAGTTGCTAGTCCCAACTAGAGTAGACTCACTGAACAAATCAGATAGACATAAGTGTAGACTTACATTCAGTAACTTATTCAATTAAAGCACTCTAGTTGGAAGGCTGTTGCATTTAGGTAAATAATTGGGTCAAACTAGCCAAGGAGGGTGTAGAGCTGTTGACTTCTTTGGTGTAATCCAGATCTCCTTGGTGAAACCTTAGAAACCAGTGCCATCATCCTCATTCGCATCACTATCACCACCATAATTAACTACTGGTAACCAACAGTCTTTTATGGTTGCTATTGTTGTTCAGATAGACAGGCAAGACATAAAACTGAAATTGCTGTTGCTTCATTCTGGGATTGCAGTGTAACCCCTATGAAATATTGGTTGATCCCAAAGGGGTGGGACTAAGAAAGAGCAAGGCTGTGAGTAAGAGATTTGAATCGGAAAAAGTGGGATAGCTGAAGAGGCCAGAGCTGTGGTTGTCCCTTGGACTGCTTAAGCCCTTGTTAACTTGATCTAGGGTTTTGAAGACCCTGCATGTGAAGTTGATTCTTCTATGTTATGGATACCTAACTTGGCTGAGAAGGATATTTGTGATTTTTGTCTGAATTTGAATTAACAAGGACCCTTGCACTTTGCAATTCTACAGGCAATGTCTGTGTTGGTACTGTTGCTGAGGTCTTGTGTGTACAAATTGTAGCATCTTGTTGTTGTTATAACTGCTTGTGTTGCCTGTTCCTTCCCTTCTGTGCCCTTGTTGAAACATTTTGGGCTATGGACTTGTCCAGAGAAAATTAAATGAAACCCGTAGAAGGACTTCGTTGTGACTAAATGTAACTCCTTCTAATTTCTCTGGCTCTTATTTGTGATATTAGCTTTTGCCTGATCAGCTACATTCCCTGGCTTATTTTTTTTTCTTTCTCCTATGGCTATAAAAAAAAGGGAAACTTGTATTTTAAAAATGCAGAAACTCTGTGCATTTGGCTCCTTTGCTCCACCTCTGGAAGCAGCCGTGCATTTTTCCCCCGTCCCCTTTTCCTCCTTAATCGGCTATAATAGTTCAAACGATATCTCAATATTTCACCCTTTATATTTAATTGTCTCTTTGTTTTATTCGATTCCCCTCCCCACCCCAGCTTTCCAATTGGACACATAGAAGCTTTTGTCGCCGTCCGCTCTGAGATCTCTTTTGTGCACGGTATGGAACCCTATAATTGGCCGAGTATCGGTATCCAATCTGAGAGGTTGACCTTTCTCACCCTATCCCAAAAGAGCCCCATAGAAAGTGAGGGGGCGTAATCTGGGTTAAAGGCATCTTGCTAACATGTGGAGAGCTTGTTTTGCTCTCTCTCTCTCTCTCTCTCTCACACACACACACACACACACACACACACACACACACAAACACGGACACAAACAGTTGCAAAAGAGACTTTAGCCTGTTGATAGGTTATCCACTCTCACATGTGCTCTTGAGACAGCCTCTAGCCCGAGTGGATTAAAAGAAAAAGAAAAAGGACAGAGTTGTTCTTAGTTGAAATGCAAGCCCAGGTTTCTTCACAACTGCTGCAGCCTAAGAGGCAACTGGGAGGGAATGAAGAAAGGACAAGAAAAGGAGATTCAAGGCAAGAGGCCCCGGTTCGAGACCCACTGTCCCCCTTTTGCTTAGTCTTTGCAAGGGTCTGCACATAAACACACACTCACACTCCAGAGAATCGCTCAGTAAATACTAGCAAGACATGTACTGCTGTGTACTGTGGCGACACCTTGCTGGAAGCTGGGTTCTGGGTTCTAAGGTTGTATCTAAGAGGATCTGCTTCAATTTCACCCAATTCCTTTGCCTTACACATTGCAACTGATTCACTCTGAGCTGATTTGCACCAAAATATTTCAAAGTTTTTTTATTTGTCCAAAGCAGTGGGGGGGGGGGGGGGATGAAAATGTGGAAAATAAACAACTCTGCCCTGGAATGTGTGTGTGTGTGTGTGTGTGTGTGTGTGTGTGTGTGTGTGTGTGTGTGTGGTAAAACCCACTGCCATCATTGACTGCTTGACCTCCAGAGAGCAAGCAAAGCTCCCACCCGCTTCCTTCCTTCCTTCCTTCCTTCCTTCCTTCCTTCCTTCCTTCCTTCCTTCCTTCCTTCCTTCCTTCCTTCCTTCCTTCCTTCTCCCATCACCACCAGAAGTCATGTTGGTTGAACAGAAAAAGAATACAGCCAGGTAGTAGTTTTCACTACCTCAGTGGGTAGGCATACCAGATCGATGCCTTCTGTGTAGCACTTGCCACCCATCCTGCCTCGAGCAGTGGAATGCACATCAAAAAAGAAGGCAAAGAGCTGCAAAAACAAAAGTCAGCAGCAGGCATTTTTTTAAAAAAAGTATAAAATGGGCAGGGAGGGCATAGCTCCTCTTCCTAATGCTAATGTAACCTATCCCAGTCCCTCACAAGAGATTCAAAACAACTATGGTACATTCACACATATAGACACTCAATTGATTGAGATCTGAACTGTAGTGCAAAATGAGATCTGCAGCTGCTTAAAAGAAAAGAAGAAAACATTGTCTATTGCACATCCACGTTGCAAATGAAGGATATGTCTAACAGACTAATACCTTTCCCTTTCCCTGTCAAAACACAAAATAGCCATCAATTATGGGAGACAACGGAATTTATCTGGTTGATCTGAACAGTCCTAGGGGCTTTATGACAAGGGTTTCCAGGACAATTGGAGTTTTTCCTTTGGCCCTTGAGTTATCAGTCTTCTTTTGCTTTGTACTTCTTGTTTGGTTAAAGCATTACTTTCAGTGGCCAAATAAGACTCACTGCTGCCAAGTGTCTATCCCCCCCCCCCCCCGCTGTGTTTTTAACTTTCTAATATTTAGTGATTTGAAGTACCCCAATTCAATTTTGGATTGTTTGAAGTGGGCAAATCATTCTGCCAGAAAGAGCACTGATGGGGCTTTGTAGCCTTCTACTCCAAACCGAGGCATTTGTCTCCAAACCAAGGAATGAGTCTTTCCACAGAGATTTAGTAATGCATAAATACCTTCATGGATCCATACTTAGATTGGGCCAAAGTATCTCCAAATGGGTACAGGGCAACTTGGTTCCCTATCCATGCACCCGTATTTGGGCATTGACCAAATCAGCAGGCCCAGTGCACAGCGGTAATTGAAACATATAATTTACACTACATTAATTAAGTCAACCTGTTCTGCTAGTCTGGTTTCAGTTCACCGATGAGTAGAGCAAGAAGACTTTTGTCAGGTTGTGCTCAGTACCCGTTACCATATTTCATCATGGCTTCCCCATCTCTTAGTTAGTTTCTCCCTGTATCTTCTAACTGGGGTGAAAATAAACCTCAATTCAGATGAGTCCAAAAAACCCAAATTATCCCAAACCCTGTCTGGATGGCTCAAATCGTTTCTTACCAACTGTTCTCCTTGCTTGTTTCTCTATGCTGAAGATGGCAGACAGGAGAGTAAAAAAGGGGCACCCACCAACACAGTAATATAACTTAGAAGACACATCTATGCCTCTGGTTACTCTGGCTGTGCTGATGTGCTTATACATGTAGGAATGAATGGCAGCAAGGGTATAAGGAAACTGGAGGGTTTTTGCCTTCTGACCTACTCCAGACCTCCATGCATTCAAGGCTCCAGTGTACAGCTAGCTTCTGTGCATGTACCCCAAAATTCAGATGCTCCTTTAATGCATGATCCATACGCTTCTGCTTGGCTTATGTGTGTTGCACTTGGCTGGATTACCTATATGTTGTTGGCCCTAAGTGGATCCTATACTCTACTGGATCATCTTCACACTGTTGGGTTTTGTAAATTGCAATATACAGTGCAGTTGAGATCATACCCTGTTGGTGGGTTTCTCATAGTCAGGGTGAACTAGAGATGGCATTAATCTGATCCGATGTGGTTCTTCTTAAGTTCTAACTGAAGCCTACAAGTGCTTGGGAGCACATACCACAGATCTATGCAATATGGCCACTGAAGCATTTTTCAGTCGTGTTTGCTTATGCAGTTGCATGGGTGCATGTGTTTAGGTAGTGGTTGTTATGTGCTGTCAAGTCAGAACTGACTTAACAGTCATCCTAATATGGCTTCCAAGGAAAGTGAGGCATTTAAGGAGTGGTTTTACCAGTTCCAACCCCCCCCCATTGAATTTCTATGGCAGAGCCGGGGAATTGAACCCAAATCTCCTAAGTCCATTACTCTATCCACTACACCATACCCATGTGTATAGGTACTGACACAGAAACAGAAAAGATAACAAATGCAGCCAGACACCCAGAACAAGCTGTGCCATCCTTTAAAAGCTGCAGCATTGAAAACTTTCCCAATGTTTGCTTTAGCAAATTGCTGAAGTGCCCCAGCCCACCAGGCTGGCAATGAGCTCATGGGAGTCTCATGAGCAATCATCATCCAAGGACTTTCAGCACAAATTCAACAAAAGGGTTTGATTCGCCCCCTCCCTCCTCCACTGAGTTTCCCATCACAGCCGAAATTGCATAATTCGGAGTGGCATTTATAGCCATCAGGCCTTGCACAACCTGTGGCAACAGATGACATTGCACGCTAAAAGAGGCCACGAGAGGTCTTTCAGACTGTTTTGTGTTCCTAACAATGGCTTTACGCTGCCAGTTTCGGGCGCAGTCCAAGCCCATCCGAGCGGGCTGGTGGAAGGCGCTGGCTTCGAAATGAAACACAAAACTTGGCCAAAAACATGGGTAATTTACAGAAATGGTGTTTTTGAATGCATGTAAATAGTACTTGATGGCTCCCTGAAACACTCGACAGAAGGAAATAGAGACGCTTGGTGTTCGCATGGATCAGGAGGTGGCTGTGTAGGAGTGAGGAAGGGAAATCAATGAGCCAATTGCATGAGGCCTTGTAGACCGGTTAAACCAGAATGCAGGGGTAATGCTTCCCATGGAAGAAAATATAATAAAACTGAAAAATCATTGAAATCAGGGAGAAAATATCAGAGAAACAACAACAACAACAACAATAATAATAAAACAGAAAACACGGAAACTAATGAATATGCATCACACACTACATCCAAAAAGTGATGCGGATGGATTATATTTACCATGAAAAATTGAAGGCCGTGGATTACTGCAAATACAGCAGGTAGTAGAGGAGGAAAAAAAGAAACATGAATGATTATATTAGTACAAGCAGAGAAACATTAATTAAGACAGTGAAAATGGCGAATATTTTGAAAACGACAAAAACAAAGGCTCAATATAAGAAACAACAATTTAAAAATAAATTAAACAGCTGGAAAAATAAACCACTACATGGACAACACCTGAGAAACATTGATGGAAAGCATGATCATAATTCAACGTGGGCATGGTTAAAATGGGGGACCCTTAAGAAAGGAACCAGAGGCTTGATATTTGCTGCACAAGAACAAGCACTCCGAACCAACGTGATGGAAGCTAAGATTCAAGGAATTAGTGCTGACAGCAAATGTCGACTCTACCAAGAAAAAGATAAAACTGCGTTACATGTCATCTGTGAATGTCCAAGGATTTCACAAACAGATTATAAAGTTAGACATGATAGAGTGACAAAATTAGTGCACTGGTCATTATGCAAAAAATATAACTTGCCAGTCTGCAAAAACCCATGGAAACATCAGGTAGAGAAGGTGTCAGAAAATGACAGTCAAGATCTTGTGGGATTTCCGGATCCAAACCGATAGACACCTTGTACATAACACACCAGACATAGTAGTAACAGACTGAAGAAATGTCTAGATCATTGACATTGCAATTCCAGGGGATGCTGGAGTTATAAATAAAGAATTGGAAAAACTAACAAAGTACAGAGACCTGGCCATTGAAACATCTCGCCTCTGGAAGAAACACACTTCAGTGGTTCCCGTAGTCATTGGGGCTTTTGGGAACAATATCAAGAAATTTCACACAGTACTATAAGTAGTTGCAGATCTCAGAAATCACACCATCAGAAGTACAAAAAAATGGCAATATTAGGAATAGCATACACCCTGTGCAGTATTTAACAGATACTTAGGTTTTTGGTTAAAACTTGTATCTGTTATATAATACCAGTCAATGTTTTTATACTTTTGGATGTGCCTAGTGTTCTATGATGATGATGATGATGATGATGATGTCAAGTCAATTCTGACATTTTCAGAGTTTTCTAGGGAAAGAATACTTGGAAGTGGCTTACCATTCCCTGCTTCTGGGAGCGCAATAGCATGTTAGCTACTATGTTTGAAAAGGTTTTTTTTCTGGCTTATTAATGATTGACTTAACAAATCACATAAGATTCCATTTCTAATCTCTGGATGTATGTTATACTGACCAACCACGTCATTACCACAGAATGTGCTGGAGGTGGCATCTGGCCTGTTCTGCCCTCTTCAGCCAGAATGTTGCTTTGATATGTGGTGAAAAAAGTCTGTCCCATCAACAGAACTGAAGTAAGGTTAATCTCCCAGCAGGACTGTTTTCTATAGAAGGAAAATGCTTGACACCATATTGTTCTCCTCAGGTGGGCAGCCTTGAGGCTGAAGGAAGCTTTTAATGCATCTGGAAGGCTGGCATGTAACTAAACTCCAAGTTCAAACCACTCATTTGTAGGGTGCTACAAATCACCCACTTCTGCTTTACCTTATGCATTCCACACTCCCTTTCAAAATGCATGAAATTTTTGAAAGGTTGATGAAATAACTAATATTTTAATTAATGGAGAGGGATTGAATTCTTGAAGACAAATGCGAATCACATTTCAACTGCAAATTAAGGGAATACTTTTTAATGGTTTCAAAGTTGTTTTGGTTCTGATGTGTTACTATCAAAATTGAAATGGAACATGAATGTATTCGTGGCAAACTTTGCTTTTAATATTGTGAGAGTATCTATTTACCAATTTTTTCTCCTCCAATTTAACATCTTCACTCATACTTTCTTCAGTTTTGCAAAAAAATGGAAGAAAGAAAGAAAGAGAAGGAAGGAAGGAAGGAAGGAAGGAAGGAAGGAAGGAAGGAAGGAAGGAAGGAAGGAAGGAAGGAAGGAAGAGAGGGTATGGCATGCTCTGGTCCATGGGGTCACGAAGAGTCGAACACGACTTAACGACTAAACAACAACAACCTATTTTAGCTTTGGCCCATTTGTTTAAATATAAATAAAAATAACTATTTAATAGGCACTTTCTTTATCAAACGTGCATTCTTTATCAGCCATATATATATGGCTCACACCTGATAAAAATGTTTGTTTATATCTATATATCTAGATCTGATATCAGATGCCTGAGGTAGTTTTCAAAATGGTGAGGGGAAAAACAAGAAGAATAATTAATTCCATCTGTTCATTTGAGTACGTATTGTGGTGGCTAGAAATATACTATGACTCAGGAGACCTGGGTTCAATTTGCTAGCTTTGCCATGGAAACTCATTGTGTACGTGTGTATGTGTGTGTGTGGAACCAGTAGATCTACTTCTTAAATACCCCGCTTACCCTGAAAACCCTATTAGGGTCACTATAAGTTAGTTCTGACTTGACGGCACACAACAACAAACCCATTTAATTGGCTTGGTGGTAGAGTGTTATACGCAAATGTATCATACACACCATATGTGTGTGTGTGAAAGTGTCATTTGAAATATTATGCAGTATTTTTCTGTGAGGGAAATCCATGCTCTGTTGTCAGGAGCAGTAGGGAAAGACTTTTGCTGAGCAGTTAAAAGCTGAATTTTGTTCCATTCCTCAGAATAACTTTTCTTCCCCTCAGGAAAAAGTTTGAAATCAACCCTCATAACAGTGAGCAATTGGGAGATATTGAGAAGAAAAGAAATGTCAACATCTTTCCTTGCTGAGTAACCACATTTTTGACTGAGAGGAGGTGATTTACCTTGACTTTGCTTCTGATGTTGCTGAATTAACAATACTGCTCAGGACAGGAAATCTCACATTTTGACTTTTCCTACAACTATTCATTGCGACGAGGCAGAGTACTAAACATGGTTACTTAGCCAACCATGAAAGCTACAGGGCCACACTTGAGCTTGGACAGTTAGTTTCAAAAATAATAACAGTCCCATTACAGTCCCAAGACCTCCTTTTTAGTGACTGTTACAGTTAGGATTTTTTAAAAATAGCAAAGAGAATCCAATTGAATATTTGCAACACCGTAAGTGTAATGACACAACTCAGAGAAACAAACTGCAGTTAATTGATGACTCCCTGATTCAATTCCTAGTCTTGTGCAGGATCATGCAGCTCAAGCAAGACTAGGAATTAATTAGCAGCTATTTGCCACTCTGAGTTACACCATTGCACCGGTATGCTAACATAAATATTCTTTTGGATTGGCCACTATGACTTAAGTAAGGAGTCGATTTCCAAGTTAGGAGGGGAAAAAGAAACCTTCCCATTTGACACAAGGTCGCTTTTCCCTTCAGTGCAGCTCTCACTCATGTGGAATCATCATGGGGCTAAGTGTGTATTATCATGCATTCTGCACTGGTGCCTACTCTTGATTGTCTTGGTTCAGCTAATTGGAGTGTTTTAATTCAGTGGTTCCCAACCTTGGGTCCCCAGATGTTCTTGGGCTACAACTCCCAGAAATCTTGGCCAGAGCAACTAGTAGTGACACCTCTGGGAGTTTTGGTCCAAAAACATCTGGGGACTAGAGATGGGCATGAACTGCTGGTTTGGCAGTTTGGTGAGGTTCGTTTCCCAGCCGATAAGCTGATCTGCGGTTCGGTGCCCCACCGCCTCCAGCAGGCACCCCCTCAACAGCAGTGCCTTGCCCTGCCCTGCCTCCTCTGAGCACTGTCTCTGAGTGGGGGCCTGCTGGAGGGGGCAGGGCACTGAACCATGAATCAGCTATTGGGCCAGATAACAAACAGCACCTCACCTATCTCTTCTGGGAACCCAAGGTTGGGAACCACTGCTGTAATTGATCATCCTTTGTTTGGCTGTGGAGTCACACTAGGGTTACCAGGACACAGGAGGGAGTGTCATGGACTTGCCTGGGCTCAGCCCTGTTTTCAGTTTATTGTTTCCTACATTGGAGGTGGGATACTGATGCTAAACGTGGCTTGGTTAAAGCTAGACATTGAGTTTTCAGTATGTATTTGGAATTTCTGTTTCACTGGTCTCTTAGCTGCTGCTTTGCATCAGCTCTTTATATCAGCCTCACCATGTGGAGTTCAACTTTATGGCCTATAAAGAAGCAACTCAACGCCTCACATGTAATGTAAGCCTCCGAGAAGCTTAAAAAAATAAGAAAGGCCCCCCAGCCATTTTTGAATTAGTTGATTCTGATGCCATATTCCGTTGTTAACATTAACAATTTTCCAGCAAGCTCGTGGATTCTTGACTAGGCTTGAACCCAGCTTGTGGCTTGTAAGATTTTTCTTTTCTTTAAAAACAAAACAAAACAAAAAGACACCAACAACGAAGGAGACTTGTAAAGTGCTAATCACAGTTGTTAAAACAAAAATTAGGGAATTAATATAATGGAATAATACTAATGATAATCCCAATTTGCTCTGCACTGATTTACTTTGTGGTTTGTGGTGAGTTTGTAGCGA
Source organism: Intellagama lesueurii (assembly GCA_037013535.1). NCBI lineage: Eukaryota > Metazoa > Chordata > Lepidosauria > Squamata > Agamidae > Intellagama > Intellagama lesueurii. The sequence goes on from JBAJHW010000011.1 coordinate 8,223,548, forward strand.
GTGTCTCGGAAACCCCAAACGGGCTTAACGGGCTTAAAAAAAACCTTTGCCAAAGCTCAGGCTTTAAAATTCTAAGCACACAATTTCCTTTTGCGGTCTTTGGAGAGAGGAAACTGGAAAAGAAAGGCCTGCCATGAGGTTTTGTTGGGGAAGTTTGTAGGGCAATACGACGCTTTTCCTTGGAAACATGTATGGCTGCAGAAGCTTAATTTGCAAGTGGGTTGATACATCAGATCTCATGTTGCTTTCTGTAGACGTTCTAAAGCCTTGTAGACGTACAGTATTGGGCTCTGTCTACCATGGACATCTGTGTCCATGGGACAAAAGGCTCTACGTGGGACGGCCTTTGAAGACGGTTCAAAAACTTCAGCTGCTTCGACATGCAGCAGCCAGATTACTGACTAGGGCCAATTATAGGGAGCATATAAAGCTGGTCACAACCTATAAAGCTCCATAGACCTTGGGTCCAAGCTATCTAAAGCAGTGGTCCCCAACCTTGGGCCTCCAGATGTTCTTCGACTACAACTCCCAGAAGTCTTCACCACCACCTCTGCTGGCCAGGATTTCTGGGAGCCTTAGTCCAAGAACATCTGGAGGCCCATAGTTGGGGACCACTGATCTAAAGGACTGTATCTCCCCATATGAGCCTTCTCGGTGCTTAAGATCATCAGAGGAGGCCTCCTCTTGGTCCTATCACCAGCGCAGGCATGGCTGATGGGGACACGGGAGAGGGCCTTCTCGGTGGCAGCTCCCAGGTTATGGAACACACTTCCTCGGGAGATCAGGTCCTCTCCCTTTTCTTCTTCTGCTGACAGCTGAAGTTCCACCTTTACAGGGAGGCTTTTAACACTCATGACGGAGTCCCTGAATGCCATTTTTAGTTAAGACAGTTTTTAATGTTTACTCATTTTAACTATTCAGTTGCATTTTAATTAGCGCACAAAGTTAAGGTTTTTTTAAAATGTTTAACTTATGGTATTTTGTTTTTAATTCTGGTCTTTAAATATTGTGCGCTGCCTTGGGTCCTCTTATCCGGAGAAAGGCAGCTGAGAAATTAAACAAACAAACAAATAAATAAGGCTCCAGGACCAGAAAAATCTCAACTCCTAAATCTTGCCTCCTAAAAAAATTCCAAAGCTCAGGGGGGACACAATCGGAAATGAAAACCTTGATACTGTCTCTAGCATCTTGCTGGATGAGGGCCATAAAAGTTGTGGGTGAGGCTATGAGCACAGGGAGAAACCAAAGCAAAGAAGGTGGAGGCCAGACTGGCCCCATTTTTGCTGTCCTTCCTCAATGAGATGACAACCTTTCTCTTCAGGCAGGCTTTCCCTGAGTGACTAGCTTCTCTGAGAGGAGCTGTTTTTTAGCTTTTAAATACTGCCTTCTACTGATGTAACCTGCCCTGGGTTCTTTTTAAGGGGCAAGGCAAGGCAACAATATTTTAAATACAGACATAAAGAAAATACTATGGAGCGTCTGGGACAGAACTCTATTAGCTCAAGAAATGCTGGATAGCTCAGTGGTTTAGGTTTCTGCCTGCGGAGCCTGAGATTGGGAGTTCAAATCCTCACTGTGCCTCCTTGACGGGGGCTGGACTAGATGATCCGTAGGGTCCCTTCCGCCTCTACAGTTCTAAGATTAATAATAATAGGAATAATAATAAATAATGGCGATGATGATGGAACACTTGGAAGGAGGGTGAAACATTAATGGAATAGTAATACCAAATGAGAGGAGAATGAAATAAACTTCTTTTTTTAATGAAAGATGTTCTTTTCAGAGAAGCCCTTTTATTCTCTTTCCCTTTAACTTCTCCCGTTTCCAGCGCATTCATGAGTCAAAAGATTCCAAAAGAGTTAAACTTCCCTCTCTCTCTCTCTCTCTCCCCCCCCCCACAGGTGACCTTCCAGGCATGTAGCAGCAAAGAAGTTAATACACTTTGCACATGCTAGAGAGCAACAGGTGGTCGCTAAAGCCCCCCATCCAAGCTGCCTGCATTCCTTGCTTTTCAAACTGGTGGCCCTGGTATTCTGGGATTTATACGCCTTTCTCCCTCCAGCTCTGACTGACAAGCTAATCAGAGTGCCAGAGAGCCCCAGAGCTATTGATTCCAATGTATGGTAACAGAACACCTCCCAGTCAATGGAATGGCAATGAAATGCTTCAGCAGCAAAGAAAAGGAGGCAGTAGACTGTAGAGCAAGTTGGAAGAAATTTACTTGCCCGGTTTGTAGCATATATGAAAAGATGCTTGTGGCACTAAGCCTGAATGACCAAGTTATTAGAGAGAGAGAGGTTGAGAGAGAGAGAGAGAGAGAGAGAGAGAGAGAAGCTAGGCACCGGGACAGCGAAGAGGTATAGTTACAGAAAAGACACAGCTCTCCAAAGAGAGAACTTGACAGAACAGAACATCTCAAATTGCATTAACCCCTTCCTCGTGTCTGTAATTTATTTTTATTTAGAATTTGTGGCCGAGCCAAGGCAAAGCAGAGGGCTTCGGGTGACAGAACGGGGAGTTGGAAAACTCTGATTCTGCCTCCAATAACTATGATACCATTCAGATTGGTTGGAACATGAATTAAGTTTAATATTTTAGTGGAAATGATCACTGGCTGTAAAATAAGCATGTTAGATTCTTTTTTTTCTTTTTTTTTTAATGGATAGTCACCGTTACCAAACAACTGTTATCTTCCCACTGGCAAAAGAACGCAAGAGTTTCACATTTCGGGGGGGGGGGGGGATTGTAAAAAGAAAAGAAAAAAAATGGAAGTTTTTGGCAGGGAATTTTGAATTTTGCACCAACTACTCTTTTTTCTGCACAAAACGTAGCTTTTCTCTGGTTCATGCGACTGAAGATAAATGCTGTTGTGTGTTTTTTTTTCACTCTTGCAGGAATGAAAAAATTTCCCAGCAGTTAACAGGTTCTTTTTCCTGTGTGGCACCTCAAGGTGACAAGATACTCTCTTTTTTTCCACTGAGAATGATGAAATTGGTTTATATGCATTACATATGAACAGTTTAATATATCTTTCGGACTGAGCATCTTAAAGTATTTCATACAGTCTGCCCTCCTATAGGCACATGAGGTTTGGAGTGTTAAGAAGGAGATTCTGAAGAGAACAAATGCTTTTGAAACGTGGTTGTACAGAAACATCCTTTGCATCCCATGGACTGACAGAATAAAGAATGATTAGGTGCTTCATTGAGTAAGAAAACAAAACAGAAATAGAACTGATTGTTAAGAAGCACAACCTCTCGTATCTTGGACACATAATTGGTCATGACAAATGTAATAGGTTGCATTGCATCATCTGGTGGGGCCACTGTGAGATGCAGGAAGCTGGACTAGATGGGCCTTTGGCCTGATCCAGCAGGGCTCTTCTTATAAGACCATAAGAACCTCAGAAGAGCCCTGCTGGATCAGGCCAAGGGCCCATCTAGTCCAGCTTCCCGTATCTCACAGTGGCCGCACCAGATGCCTCTGGGAGCACACGAGACAACTACTGTGTTTCCCCGAAAATAAGACAGGGTCTTATATTAATTTTTGCTCCAAAAATTTGCTTATTTTCAGGGAATGCTTTATTTTTTGTGTGTACAATCTACGTTTATTCAAATACAGTCATGTCATCTTCTTCCGGTTCCTGCACAAGGGTGGAGGGCGGGCTTTCACTTAACTAGGGCTTATTTTTGGGGTAGGGCTTATATTACAAGCATCCTGAAAAATCCTACTAGGGCTAATTTTCAGGTTAGGTCTTATTTTCAGGGAAACAGGGTAGATACCTGTCTCCTGATACCCCTCTCCTGCATCTGTACGTAAGAACATCTGCATTATGTTCTTATGTACAATCAAGCAATGACTTTAAAGAAGAATTAGAAATAAAATGAATTGTTGGTATCAAGAAATTTTTTTTAGGGAATGGCTCCCAAGCTCTGAGTTCTCAATTTAGAGCAATAGAAAAACAAGTGTTGTATGTTTTATAGGCATATTTCATCAATTGTTGAACAAGTGCTGGTCCAAGTGTGAATAGAATGTCTGGGGAAGGCTGTGCCATCTGATGTTCTGCTTCAGGCAGTAATATGTCTTGAGTCAGCTTCTTGGTTCACTTTGCTATAGAGAAAAGTAACCACACAGTTCATAATTTTATACAGTTTCTCTCTGCTAAACCTGTGCCCCTGTTGAAGCCATGAATCATTGGCCTTAATTAAGTTCAGTCTTCTCCTATTCCCTTTTAATAATCTCTCCTGAAATATTGTTTCAGAAGCCAGTCAAGTAAAACAAAGAGCATGGAAGATTTAGACCAGGAAAATTTTGAAAGGCTAACCAAGTTCTCATGGGAGTTGTGAGGACATGGTATTTCATCCATGAACGCCACCCTGCATTTCTCAAGTGATGAACCTTCATCTGGGCCAGTAGGGCCCCATAATATGGGTCACTTTTGGTGAGTTCCCACATGACTGAGTGTTTCTACAAGCATTTACAGAATCTCTGCATGTAGAGAACTAGCATTTCAAGATTATGCTAGAAAATTTTTTGACATGTCAGGTTTCTATGCCTGTGGACAATGGGAAAGCATTCAGTCATGAATCCCCAACAGGACTTTCTTGACTGTGAATGATCATGGGCCACACAATTAAGATGGCAGGCAGGTTGGTAGTTCATCCTATTCATCCCACGCCTTCATGACCACCTGCCCCCAAGCGGCCATTACATCAACATATACTGATGCTGCTTCTACAAGGTAAAACATGGCTGGTTATACTGCATTTGTTATTGCAGGAAGGCAGCTGACAACATTTCCATGGCATCTGTTTAGGACCCATTCCAAGAAAAAAACGGTGAGTGTCCCAGTGCTGGAGGCATTCATGACAACATTGGATGACCATCGATCAGATCTGCTTTGATTTGGGTTAGAGATGGGCATATTCATATATGAATACCCCCACACAGGTGGACATAATGAGGGTCCAGCCCCCTGGGGCCGGACTGTCCACTTACCTTCCGCTGTTGCTGTGGGCTCCGCCCTCCCTTCCTATTGCTCCGGAGCTTGCGGTCTGCGAGCCACTCCTGGCAGGAGGCGGGAGGACGAGCCTCGCTGCAAGGTCGAAGAGTGGCTCGCAGACCACGAGCTCCGGAGCGATAGGAAGGGAGTGCGGAGCCAGCAGCAACAGCGGAAGGTGAGTGGACAGTCCAGCCCCAGGGGGCTGGACCCTCATTATGTCCACCTGTGCAGGGGTATTCGAATATGAATGCCCCCATCTCTAATTTGGATTCCTGCATTGAGCAGGCGGTTGAACTCAATGGCCTTGGAGGTCCCTTCCAACTCCATATTTCTATGGTTCCTCAGAGCAAGGCTTTGTGGGTGAGGTAACCTTGAGAACTGTCTATGTCATCTCCACTTCGCTGCAATGGGGGCAACCACGTACAGATTAAATTGGCTTTCAACCGTATTTGCCACCAACATGGGGAAGTGGCAGCAGTATCAGTGCCTGACGTCTTGGCATAGGGCAGTGAAGGCAGAGATGAGGGGGAATACGGGGTGGGTGGGATTAAGCAAGTCTGGAAGGCAAGAACTGGAGGGAGAAATTGGCAGCAGTTATAAGTCTGTGGTGCCATTCTTTGTGGAAGCCAAACCCCCTCTGCAGAAATGTGGATGTTCACAGGGCACTGTGACTTGAGCATGGAAGTTTGCCATCCTGGACGGAGGTAGTTCTGGATATTGATACTTTTGCCCCCCACTGCAATTTGCTTTCTCTTGACTCAACTCTGGTATCTTCATCAGATCATCTGGAAAAAGCATGGATATTCTTCTGTCCTGGGGTGGTGGTGGTGAAATTTGGCTTGTAGCCGGATTTGTTTATTTAAATTATTTACATGCCACCTTTCTCCCCATGGGGGACCCAAGGTGGCACATATGCTTATTTATATTTCCGTCCTACTTTCCAACCGAAAAGAGAGAGGAGGAAAGAGAGAAGAGAAAAGTGACCAACATTTTTTACCAAGTGCTTGGAATTCCCCAGTCTCCTCTTTTGCTACTTCTGGGGTACCATATCTTTTTCTGTTCTAGAGTTCATTTTGAGTTGGGTGGCAAAATTAAAAAGAGAAAGAAAGCAACGTTCCTCTGATTACGCAGAGGAGAAAATGTTAGTCACACAGACAATTAACCACACAGAAATGTTGGTCAATTTTTCAATGACATTAAAGCAGCTGACTTGGCACATAAAATGGAACTGACAAAATTGGCCTTCTTTGGAAAGTTTAGAAAACAGTTCATCAATTACGAGGACTTCTAACTTCCACCAATTTGTCTGGAACGATGGGGAATCCCCCTCCCACTAGCACATCCATCTCTGTCCTTACTCTGCAATTTTAGTTTTATTCATGCCGTGCTTGCGGTTTTGATCTTTCCATAATCTTGGCATGCTGAGAAGTCTGTTGTTATTGCAAACTTCTATGTTATGTTTGAAATTCATGGGTGTCTGTGTCAATCAGCATCCCCCCCCCCCCAATGCCAATCTGCACACTCATTAATTTTTTGCCCCATTTGCAGGTGGCCACTGGAATAGAAGAAATGTTTCTTCTATTCCAGTGGTTCCCAACCTTGGGGTCGCCAGATGTTCTTGGACTAAAACTCCCAGCAGCCTTTACCACGAGCTGTTCTGGCCAGGATTTCTGGGAGTTGTAGTCCAAGAGTACTCAGAAGTGGTTTACGCTTCCCTTCTTCTGGGGGACACCCTGGGACTATGTGCAGCTTGCCCAAGACCACACAGGCTGGCTCTTCTGGGATGCACAGTGAGAAATCAAAATTACAGCCAGAAACCTAACTCACTGAGCTATCCAGCCAGCTAAAACATTTATACCTAGCCCTTATTGCATTACTATCTGTGAGAAAGATAGCAACGTGAGTTATCTTTCCTTCATCATCCTTTATCTCGAACATACTGTCATACAGAGATCATTATGGGTGTTTGGTACTTACTGTGCATCCCCTTTTAGTTTCTATCCTCAAATCTTCCACTCCCCCAACCCAAAAAACAAGCCCCCTTCCCAATGGCAGCATTGGAGCAAGTGCAGGGAGGCCAGAGTTGACCCACCACGCCTTCTCTCAGTTTAAAACAGAAGCCTCAGGTCTGAGAGATTTTTCTGTTTATCCAAGGGTTTCCTAGATTATAAAGGTTGAAAAATGCAATTCGGAGCTAAAACAACTCTTCAACAACAGCACTTAAAGTCATTTCTCGAGAAAGAAAGAAAGAAAAGTCCCTTTTTCTAAAGCTGAACGCAAACCGGTACATTGCCTCACAATCAGCAGGGTTCACAAAGGGGGCTTACCGTTGGCTTTAGATTAGCAATGAGGTTAGCGCTGGCCTGGCAGGCAACAGCTGTTAATGCCTGTCGCTTGCTGTTGACAGGCATTAATAAAAACCTAATCTGAGAAAATTATGAAAAAAAAAAAAACCCTCGTCATTATGCAATCTGGTTTATGTTTTGGCATGTGGTAAGACTTGGCTGAGTTTTCAGAGGAAATCAGCAGTTTGGGCTCTGAGTAATTCCAACTGGAAGCACCACATATATATGTGTGTGTTTATATATCATGTTATTTTGGGTGGCAGCTAAGAATAACTGGCCGTGACATAGTAGCAGTACAATAGTCATTAAGAAGACCTACTAAGCATGCTTTTTCTGGCATGGTATATTTTGAAATGGATCCTTCAGGGGCCCCCTCCCAAGTCAAAATAGACTGTCAAAGCAGGCTTCAATGTTCCCAGCCTGGAATCATTTTGGAAAAGAAAAGAATAAGAGCCATCACTGAAGAAATACACAGAGAGAGAGAGAGAGACACACACACATGCACACACACACCAAAACTACCTATCTTTTCCTATTCCACTAATTAGAGTATTAAGAACTACCAAAACCTGTCAGAACATGAGATGAAACGTTCCAAGCTTCTGAAGGAACTTCTATCATGCATGCCAATTCAGATACGGAAAATGTCCTCTTCTGGAGACAAGACCCAATAGAACAAAAGTGTTAAGATGGTCAGTCCGATCTCCAGGCAGACAAATATATTTGAGGAAGCATTCAAGGCAGAGGAAGAAGGGAGATAAGGCCACCTGTTTGTTGAGAATTTCTCTGCAAGTTTCATGGAAATGAATGTAAGCTTCAGGAGATGGAGAATCCCCGAACTACTGGAGTCCCACCCCTGTTATTCGTGCACCATTGCGGTTTGTTTCATCAATGGCCTCTTGCACATTCATCTCAATAGCACATGCTTGGGACAACTTTCTGCAGGATTGTGCCCAATGCTGTCAGAGGGATGTTTCAACAACCAACAAGTGTCTCTAGAAATCTTTGACTTTGAATTGCCTTGCTAACCGTCTCTCTCTCTCTCTCTCTCTCTCTCTCTCTCTCTCTCTCTCTCTCTCTCTGTGTGTGTGTGTGTGTGTGTGAGAGAGAGAGAGAGAGAGAGAGAGGCATTTAGAAACAGTACTCTGTAGAGGCAAAGAGACTGAAAAGCAAAACAAAACAAAACAACCGGACTCACGCACGCACGCACACACTCACACATACACATAACACAGCACTTGATGTAATAAAGTCAATTTAAAATTTGTTCTACCAATCTCTTGCATCTGTAATTTTCCCATTAAACGTAAATGCCCATGAGGCATGCCATTTGCATTACATTGCATTTGCAGTCTTTAAAACAAACTATAAATCCCCCCTCCTTGTTTCGTGTGATTGATGTTGTGTGTATAAATACCACCATAAACCTCAAAGGGGGCTAACAGTGACAGTAAATTAAAGTTTTCAAGTCTGCCAGTATCACAGCACTTGAGCCCTTGATCTTAAGCAGTGTTGTTAACCCCCGTCTCATTGCCCTCCTGAACTCACCTTCCTTCCTCTCTCTCTCTCTCTTTCTCTCTCTCTCTCTCTTTCTTCCCTTCTCCAGCACTTCCCCTACTCTGAGCTTCTTAGGTAGCAGCTCCACATCCACACAAGGCAGACCAAAGCAGCAAGAGATTATTAATTAAAATGACACTCTGCAATTCCTTTATGGTTCAGCTCTGCAGCTTTTTGAGGTGTTGGGAGCAGAAGACTGGGTTGAATTGTGAAATAACTGGGGAGGCGAACGGAAGAAAATTAATATAGACTTACACTGTTCTTTTTTGGCTACATTACACAAGCATGCTTTTAATAATTCTGTGTCAGTTCAGAGAGCCAGCATTCCCATTTTACAGATGGAGGACGGAGTAAGATTGGCCCCAGGTTCCCTTGGTGCTAAGTAAGTTGTACTTGCCACAATATATCCTGAGCTCGTCCATCCATCCATCCATCCATCCATCCATCCATCCATCCATCCATCCATCCATCCATCCATCCATCCATGGCAGCAGAAATAAACCATGACTACGCTGAGTAGGAGTGGATATTTTCAGCTAAGGGGCATCTTTGCCCTGATGTACAAAATGATAGGCAGAGCCAGAACCCATGGTAGGTGGAGCCAAAATCAATGACAAATTAAACCAGGCCCAAGTAATTGTGTTCCTGTCCCTTGTTTTCCCTAATTATACTAACAACATTTAGCAATGCAGTACAATTCCTCAACTTCTAGCTGAGTTTAAGAATTGTGTTGCTTTGTTTCCAGAGGAATAACAGCAGTCTTCCTCCCTGTTCTATTAATAATAATCATGTTTTGTCAAGTCAATTCTGTTATGAAACCTTTTTTCAAAATGTTCTAGGTAGAGAGTATTCAGAAGTGATTTACCCTTCTCTTCTTCTGGGAGTGCCCTGGGACTGTGCAGCTCGCCCAAAGCCACACAGCTGGCATTACTCATAGGAGACACACTTAGGAATCAAACTCCCAACCTCTGGCTCCACAGCCAGATACCTAATTCACTGAGCTATCCAGCCAGCTCCTGTTCTATTATCACTTTGCAAAACTTTGAAACTGGGAATTCTGGACTCATAAATGGACAGGTAGCCACCCTCAGATGGCCATCAATGGTAGATTGTGAGTAAAATAGCACAGTCCACCAAGAGTCCTGGTCCTGAACACCTCCGAGGCACACCTCTGACCAACCAGTATGAAGACTGAGGACTAAAGTACAGGGGGAAAAATGGAAGAAATACGGCTGTGCTAGTTTTAATCTTCTTTTCTGTAACTACATATTTCCAAGCTGTGATCCTTCCTAACCCATCAAGACCATTGAGAAGAGGGTCAATATTCTGAGATGCCTTGTTTGGGGGTAACACACACTCTGGCACAACACGCTCCTAGAGTTTTGAAATACAACCCACCCACCCCCAAATCTTGCACATGCCCATGCTGGATCTATGTGGTGACAATATGGTTCAATGAGAATAAGAAGTCTGTTTGCTTTATGGGAAAGGGTGCTGTGTGAACTAAAGGATCAGAGACACAGTCATTGCAACAATATAGGTTTACACACACACTCATGTGGCTACCAAAAGAGGGTGTCTCCCACCATTTTGGATGCCTCAACCTTGCTTGGTCCATTACCTGCCAGGACACCTCAGCATCTTCTTCTTCTTCTCCTTCTCGTTCTCCTTCTTCCTCTTCTTCTTCTTCTTCATCTTCTTCTCCTTCTTCCTCTTCTTCACAATCCCATATGTCAAAAATCAATTTAAAGAAACCCTACTAATGGAGAAGGAATTTCTGAAGTCTTCTTGGAAATTATCCTTCAAGACCCAGGTCAAAAGAGGAAAGAGAAGAGATGACACGAGGGAGGGAGAGAGAGGAGGAATCCAAGCAAAGATGGGGCTAATTAATGAGTTCAGGTTATTAATCTACCCTAGACGTCTGTGGAGCATTTCAATTGTTGTAGGGTGTCCCCAGTTGATACTGGCTGGTATTGGTACCTCTCTGTCTGTATTGCCTCCCCCATCTCAGTGTAAAAGGACTGCAACATCTTCTGACCTACATGGATTGTTATATATTTCCATGTTATTATAAAGCTACAGTCCTGTGATGACCTAAACAGACAATAAGCCCCACAGAACTGAATTGGACCTTCTTATGCAGAGCCATGTACAAGACTGCAGGATTGCAGCATCAACTGAGATGCAGAAACAAACAAAATTCTCACAAAAATTAATGGCTTGCTGGTACAAGACATACCTTTTCAGTGCCTGCTACTACAAGAAAAAAGTAAACCAGATCTCCCTTTAGGGATTTCTTGCACGTTTCATGATTATTTGTTTTCTCTAGAAGAAGAAGAAAACCAATCATTGCAGAATTCTGACAATTCCTGTGCAAAATGGTATATTTCCTACACAAGTTTCCCTGGAAAGGGCATTGAACTTTGTAGCACTGGCCAGTCTCTTGCTTGGTGGATGAGGGGCAAAGGAAAGAAAGAAAAAAGAAAGGGAAAAACAGGACTGTGTAGTGCCTTGTTTTCACAAGAAAACTGGGATTTTGCCAGTCGAGGGGAAATCTCGGTGAGAAGTTGCAGCATAACTAAATTTGAAAATCACAGAGAATGAGGATATTTTTTAAAAATTCTCCATATACCTAACCTAGGGTGCTACGTTGCTACGTAGTGTTTCAGTCAAAGACATGGTGGCACCAAAGAATGTGGGTATTCCTTCAAGGTCTATAGCCTACGAAGGAAGTGGGCAGTGGGGTGTGGCCCCCTACTTTCAGATGGTTCCTTACCCTCGTGGTTCCATATCACCAGCACTTGTTCCTGTTTCCCCCCCATGCCCGCCACGAGCCATGCTTTCACTTTCAAGAAAAACTGCTTGGGATCTAAAATGTGGTTTTGTTTTAGCCACAAGGAGGTTTCTGGAGAGGTGCTGATCCTTTTTTCTTTAAAAAATAAAAGATGGCTGAGGTCCTCAGGGCAGTTACAAGAACTTTGGTAAGGCTGCATGTGGATCAGGGCCTAACCCTCCCCCAACTCATCCCCCATGTCAGCAACATTTGGCGTTCGTGCTTTGACCTAAAAAATACACCGAACTAAAAATTCTTCTCTCTTTCTCTCCATTGCCTTCTTCTCTGCCCTTCTCCCTGTCACCTCCATCTGATCCCTTACAGCTGCCAGGAAGAAATGGAACGAACGAACAAGGAGCAGAAACAAATGACTACCTGTCGTTTGCAACCCATTTGTTAGTCTGGCGTTTGTTTCTTTACTAGTTGCGAATGAGACAAATTAGCCCCGTTCGTTTCAATTTCTTAGTTGTTCCGAAACAAAAGCACACTGCTACGTAGGGTCACATTTACAGCTGGGAACCAAAGGATGCTCAGCCAAGGATTAAGGTTATACATCCCAGTGGAATTTTTGACCAGACCGATCATGTCCTGTTTTTCAAAGAAAGCCAATAGATGGTTTTAACTGTCTTGAAATCATTGCACTGATTTATTGCTGCAGATTTGGAATCAATAGGCACAAGGTATAGTAAACAGTAAATGGATGACTTATATGATTATCAGGCCAGACAATCTTCTTCTTATAGTAAAGTGCTGGCTAATAATTGCCCACCCTCTAAACATGTAGCATTGCATACAATGCCTCACTACACACCATTGTTGTGAATTTCACAGCCTCTTGCTGTCAGACGGGAACGGAGAAAAAAAATCCTCTTTTCTCCCTGAGGTGAGCTTTTCCTGGGTGCGTTTCCCCCCCCCCCTTAAATCTTGTAGGATTTTCCATGGAAGAAATACCTCCCTGTGCAGGATTATTACATCCTTTCTGCACAGGATTTAGTGGAAGGGCTTCAAGCTGTGCAGGATCAGGCAGCTCCCGTGCAGAAGGAGAGGTAGAAAATGATCAGATGGAACAAAACAAAAGAAAAAATAAATAAAACAAAACCAAGAATCAAAGCCAGGGTCCCATTTCTGCTAGGAAGCTAGGAAGTCTTGTTAGTACAGTGGGGGGTCTCAGCTTAGCAAGACTTAGAAAATCAAATCATCACAATTTTTTTCAGTACTTATCACACCTCTACTCTTCACATGGTTGCATACTTTATCTCATGCAGTTTGGGATTATTAACTTGGAGGACTACCACAACTAGGATCCAACAACAACCATGGCTGTAAACCTATGTTCATACTGGATGAGGGTTCTTAGAAGTTCACACTCTAGACCGAATGTTCTCAAGCTTTTCATATAAGATCACACACTCGGTCAAAGAACCCAGGTCCCATTCTGAAGGGAAAAGAAAGTCCACTCCCCCCCCCCCAGGATGAACATTTTCTTTTTTATAGTCAACGGCTGAAATCCTGGTGCTTAGTGTAGTAACTAGAGATGGGCAGGAACAGCTTCGTAGCACTTCGTCCCAATTCATACGTGCTGCACCCCTTCCCCCCCTCCCCCTGGCCAGCTGCGCCACTCACCAGCCTTTGTGTCGTCCCCCCCCCCCCCGAGTTGTCCTCCATTGCCAGCTTCCAGTCAAGGCAGGAGCTCGGCCCTTCCCCGTCTCCTCTGGCAGCCAACCACTCATCAGCTGCGCAGAGAGAAGCCCCGTCCCATCTCCTTGTCTGAGTGGTTGGCTGCCAGAGGAGGCAGGGAAGGGAACCCAGGCAATGCACCAAGGCTTGTGAGTGGGGCAACCGGCTGTGTCCTGTGTCCCCACCAATTGTACCTGTGAAGGTGGTGTACCTGATGAACCTAACACTCAGACAGTCTCATAGAGGAAGATCTGGTCCTTGAGAATGGGTCAAGCCATTTAGGGCTTTGTAGGTTAGAACCAAAACTTTAAATTCTACCTGGGAGTGGATCGGCAGCCAGTGGAGCTGCTGTAACGGGGGGGGGGGAGGGGGGATTATGCGATCCGTTACCAGCCTCGGTTGCATTTTGGATCCTCAGTTTGCTGACGCTTTCCACAGGCAGCCCCACTTAGAGTGTAGTCCAAGAGATTAAAAAAAAATCCCACTCCTACTTACTATGTTAAAGCAAGTAACAACTGAAGTAGGCCCACTTGCATCAATGGAATTTATGGCATTGACTTATCAAAACCCTACTCCTTGCTCTAGTGCGACTTACTATGCTAAGCAACAGGATTTTAGCCAAGGTGAATTTAAATAAATGTATTACTCAAAATTTATAATTAATCAGAAAGGAAAAGAAGACTACAGTAATGTTTGAATAAACATAAACAAAAATTAAATCAAATTAGTACTTGGAAATAGCATCCCTCCCACTCAGGATACTTTTCTTTACCATGTGGGGTAAATAGAGCAATAGTTGGGAATAGAAATGGGGGTATTCGTATTTGTATATGAATACGAATACACTCTGCACAGCTGGATGTAGCATCCACTCACCCACCGGTTCCGCTCTCCCTTCCAGTCACTCTGGAGCTCTCAGTCAGCTATTCACTCGTCAGCCTGGCAGGGAGACTCGTCTTCCCTACTTCTGCCAGGAGTGGATAGCTCACCATGAGTTCCAGAGCGATAGGAAGGGAGAGCGGAGTCGGCGGTGTTGGCGGACGTGTGAGTGGACGATCTGGCCCCAGGGGGCTGGACCCTCATTATGTCCAGCTGTGCAGGGGTATTTGTATACGAATATGAATACCCACCTCTCTAGTTGGGAACCATTAAGCTACTGCATCTCTACAAAAGGCAAAGTGAATACTTTCCCATTTATAACACTAGCCTAGCTGCTCAGACCTGTGAGGAAGACTCATCCAGAAGTTTTTATAGGGATCACATGTAAGTCACATGACTTACTGTGGCCAATCGGTGCAAGGCAGCATTTGTAGTCTGGCTGGTCTGTGTGCCTTTCCACTTTTGGCTAGAACTGAGCAGCAAGGACACACATACCAAGTCTGTGGCTGGCATTCCTCCAGCGAGCAGCTCACAACCTCCAATTGGCTTGTGTCCTAAAGCGGTCCAATGTATACCATCTGTCGGCTTTTCAGTTTTAAAGGGGAAAGTATCACAGGCCATAGGACCTGTAGTTAGAAGCTTTGTCGGAACTGGTATGCAAATAGAAATGGATCAGAGGCTTCGCTTCACAGGACCTCCTAAAAATAAATGGTAGGGATGACCCAATTTTAAGAATCACTGTAGCATCTTCAGGAGGAGAAGACCTTGTACGACGAACATTGGTGGCACTAAAACATGCGCTGCGCACACGAGCACACACACGTAGTTGAATATATTATTTAATAAAGCAAAAACAATGCTTGTTTGGAGTATTGTGAGTCAAGTCCCGAGCTTCTCTGGGGTGATGAACAATCAAGATTTATTGGAGTTTTTAGCACGCTGGGAAATGAAGCTGCTGAAACTCATTAGCATGCCTATTAAAAGGCAGAGTCTGGGGTACATCTCAGAAAAGATGTATTCCTTTCTCAGCAGTGCTGCAAACTGTGACGTGCAAAAGGGACTTCCGCTATTTTAAAATATTCTCTGCTCAAGATGAGGAGATCTCCTGTCCCTGCTGACGTCCTTTTCCCCACAAAACTTTGGAAATCACCTCATTCACACTGTGATCACAGTTTTTGGGAATCTAGCTGTATCTTGGTGTTCTTTGTGATAATTGTTGGCTTTTCTGTTTGAGACTGAGGCTGAGGAACCATGGTGAGTAACTGCAATGAGTTATTTAGGAGAAAATGCAATGGGGGAAAGGCACGAACAATGGCCGCCTCGATTCCAGTTAACCCCAATTATAAACTTTCACCTTTGTTAATTGGATTAATTTGTCAGTAGGCACCACATTGTGGAAATACACCAACCCAACTTCTGTGACGTTTATTAAAAGTTCATGCCTGCAGAACTATTTATGCCAAATTAGGCACACTTTGCTTCAACATTACTCAGTTTAGAATGAACAGATTCCATGTAAAGAGGTGCATAAGAGAATAATTTATCCTTATTATAATGTTCACATATCTAGCCTAACCCTACAAGGTTTATATTTTTTCTGAGGAGGTTTTTCTAGTTCTTCTGTAGAGCATTTGACCTTTCTCACAGCCCAAGTTTCTTTTAGTGGGAGATGCTGGTATTTGAACCTATGACTTCACACATACAGCATCTGTGTATCTGTGCTACACACTTATAGCAGTTTGATAACAGCTTTTAATTCTCGTGGCTCTACCATACAGAATCTTGAGCTTGTAGCTTTATGGGAACTTTAGAAATCTCTGCTGGAGACCTCTAGTCAGGAGAATGCCAGAGACCCAGCACAGAATTCCAGTCAACTCACCCCAAATGCCAAGATTTCCACTGGATGCAGTCATGACTATAGTGCTAGTTTAGATAGACATTCAGTCTCTTTCCCTAAGATAGGGAAAAAAGCTGGCCCTACCATTAGGCAGAGCAAACACTTACCCCAGGTGACAGTTGCTGTAGTGGGGAGGGGAGCACTGGCAAGCTCTTTCAACTGTCTCTTCTGAGTCTCCCTGCCATTCCGCTCCCTTGGATCACAGAGCAGGTTCCAGTCGGATTGGCCACCTGTGGTGGTGAGCTTCATATTCGTCTCCCATGGGAGACGAATACAAAGCTCCCATCTCTAGTAAAGAGCAACGTTATCAGACTTCTGACAACACACCTACAAAGCAGCAAGCTTTGTAGGTTGCCTAGTCTCACACGAAACAAGAGGAGCTGCAGAAACTGTAAATGGCTTAAAATAAAAACACACTTTGCATGCACGTCTGCATTCAGTGGCAAGCAGCATCTTTTTGGCAATTTACACTAGACATAAAGAAAAACCTGTAAGTATTAGCAGCAAATTGTCACTCATTGATGATGTGCTGGTTGCATGCCAACACATCAAATGCATCCAGCACCTCATTAATGAGAGGCAGTTTGCTGCCTAATCTTACATGCTGTCCTTTATACCACTGGTCCCCAACCTTGGGCCTCCAGATGTTCTTGGACTTCAACTCCCAGAAATCCTGGCCAGCAGAAGTGGTGGAGAAGGCTTCTGGGAGTTGTAGTCCAAGAACATCTGGAGGCCCAAGGTTGGGGACCACGGCAAGTTTACACAACCCTAAACTGCCAATAGGATTCTGGCTGATGTGTTCTGAGGTTCTTCCCCTATTTTCCCTAGAAGTGCTTATAACAGTGACTTTTTCCTAGTCACTGCTATTCCACATGGCAGGAAAGGAATTTGTTTAAAAACATGACATATTCAGCAATGAGATCCAGGATTCTCGCCTTACTTACCTGACAAGTGTGTGCATGTCTCTTGCTTCTACTGTACAATCACCTCTCTAGCAACTTGAAACCTCTCAAACTTCCCGACTAGAGATGGGGACGACTCACCACTTTGGCGAGTCGTCCCGCTTCGTGAGTCGTCAAAAGTTGATGACTCACGAAGCACGAAGTTGCCCCCATGAAGCCACGAATAACGAATATACTCATTGATTTGTGGGTTTTTTATTTTTTACACATGGACATCACCAGATGGGCAATACTGAAATCAGATTGATTATATTCTCTGGAGCCAAGGATGGAGAAGCTCTATACAGTCAGCAAAAACAAGACCTGGAGCTGATTGTGGCTCTGATCATCAGCTTCTTATACCAAAATTCAAGCTTAAACTGAAGAAAGTAGGAAAAACCACTGGGCTAGTCAGGTATAATCTAAACCAAATCCCTTATGAATACACAGTGGAAGTGAAGAACAGATTTAAGGAACTAGATTTGGTGGACAGAGTGCCTGAAGAACTATGGCTGGAGGCTCGTAACATTGTACAGGAAGCAGCAACAAAAACCATCCCAAAGAAAAGGAAATGCAAGAAAGCAAAGTGGCTGTCCAACGAGACCTTACAAATAGCAGAGAAGAGAAGAGAAACAAAATGCAATGGAGATAGGGAAAGTTACAGAAAATTGAATGCTGACTTCCAAAGAATAGCAAGGAGAGACAAGAGGGCCTTCTTAAATGAACAGTGCAAAGATATAGAGGAAAATAATAGAAAGGGAAAAAACAGATATCTGTTCAAGAAAATTGGAGATATTAAAAGAACATTTTGTGCAAAGATGGACATGATAAAGGACAATAATGGTAGGGACCTAACACAAGCAGAAGACATCAAGAAGAGGTGGCAAGAATACACAGAGGAATTATACCAGAAAGATCTGGATGTCCCGGACAACCCAGATAGTGTGGTTGCTGACCTTGAGCCAGACATCCTGGAGAGTGAAGTCAAGTGGGCCTTAGAAAGCTTGGCTAACAACAAGGCCAGTGGAGGTGATGGCATTCCAGTTGAACTATTTAAAATCTTAAAAGATGACGCTGTTAAGGTGCTACACTCAATATGCCAGCAAGTTTGGAAAACTCAGCAGTGGCCAGAGGATTGGAAAAGATCAGTCTACATCCCAATCCCAAAGAAGGGCAGTGCTAAAGAATGCTCCAACTACCGTACAATTGCACTCATTTCACACGCTAGCAAGGTTATGCTCAAAATCCTACAAGGCAGGCTTCAGCAGTTTGCGGACTGAGAACTCCCAGAAGTACAAACTGGATTTCGAAGGGGCAGAGGAACTAGAGACCAAATTGCTAATATGCGCTGGATTATGGAGAAAGCCAGAGAGTTCCAGAAAAACATCTACTTCTGCTTTATTGTCTACGCAAAAGCCTTTGACTGTGTGGACCACAGCAAACTATGGCAAGTTCTTAAAGAAATGGGAGTGCCTGACCACCTTATCTATCTCCTGAGAAATCTCTATGTGGGACAGGAAGCAACAGTTAGAACTGGATATGGAACAACTGATTGGTTGAAAACTGGGAAAGGATTACGACAAGGCTGTATATTGTCTCCCTGCTTATTTAACTTATATGCAGAATACATCATGTGAAAGGCAGGACTGGATGAATCCCAAGACGGAATTAAGCTTGCCGGAAGAAATATCAACAACCTCCGATATGCAGATGATACCACTCTGATGGCAGAAAGTGAGGAGGAATTAAAGAACCTCTTAATGAAGGTGAAAGAGGAGAGCGCAAAATGGTCTGAAGCTCAACATAAAAAAAAAACCAAGATCATGGCCACTGGCCCCATCACCTCCTGGCAAATAGAAGGGGAAGATATGGAAGCAGTGACAGATTTTACTTTCTTGGGCTCCATGATCACTGCAGATGGTGACAGCAGCCACGAAATTAAAAGACGCCTGCTTCTTGGGAGGAAAGCGATGACAAACCTAGACAGCATCTTAAAAAGCAGAGACATCACCTTGCCGACAAAGGTCCACATAGTCAAAGCTATGGTTTTTCCAGTAGCGATGTATGGAAGTGAGAGCTGGACCATAAAGAAGGCTGACCGCCGAAGAATTGATGCTTTTGAATTGTGGTGCTGGAGGAGACTCTTGAGAGTCCCCTGGACTGCAAGGAGATCAAACCTATCCATTCTGAAGGAAATCAACCCTGAGTGCTCACTGGAAGGACAGATCCTGAAGCTGAGGCTCCAATACTTTGGCCATCTCATGAGAAGAGAAGACTCCCTGGAAAAGACCCTGATGTTGGGAAAGTGTGAAGGCAAGAGGAGAAGGGGACGACAGAGGACAAGATGGATGGACAGTGTCATTGAAGCTACCAACATGAATTTGACCAAACTCCGGGAGGCAGTGGAAGACAGGAGGGCCTGGCGTGCTCTGGTCCATGGGTCACGAAGAGTCGGACACGCCTTAACGACTAAACAACAAAACTACAAATTTGCTTAAAGATCATCTCCCCCTCAACTGAGAACAATTCTGAAATGCTTCTTTTCTGTCATGCTTAGAAACAGATGTCTAGTTTCCGGAATTTTCTCTGCTATCTTTGATAGTGCTGGCTGGCTCCCCCTGCCCCACTCTTGTGCTTGGTAGGAGGCACTATGGAGGAGACAAAATGGTGGACAGCCACCTCAAATCCTTGTGGCTGTTACAGAAAAAAAGACCCCAGTCTCTTAGGAATATGCTGCTACTACAACTCCCACCAACCTGTGTTAGAGCCAGTGCTGACAGTGAACCTCACCCATGACAAATGACTGGAGACATTTTCCCACTCCAGAATAGTTCAGCTAAATGATTACCTATATCTATAAATTGGGAGAAACTTTCAAGAATGCATTCATTCAGAGTTATACCCATGTAGCCGCTACTTTGGTCTGACTCTGGTCTGTTGAACACTGACCAATAATTTGCAAAGAATGTCTTTTTTTGAAAAAAAATAAACTAGGGTGAAGGAATTCTTTTGGGGGGGAGAAATAACTCATGATGTAGAATCCAGCTGATCATTAGGTGCTGCAGAAATGCATATTTCAAACCAACTAATTACAAATTTTGATGACATTCCTGCTGATTTTATAGATCCAATTATTCCCTGTTTCTGGTTCTGATCCAGCAAATGCCACCCACCTTGCATGACCTCTAAGTTGTCCCTGGGGCCAGGCTGAGTCCATTGATGTCAGTGGGAGATGGCAACTCCAGCTTTACTCAGAAACAAACAAAGCGCCAGTGGAACTGGCAAACAAATTAAATCCAGATTATGGAAATTACCAGAAGCCTTGCTGTTTTATGCAACGCTTATTAGAGATCCAATTATTTGGGGGATAATTTAAGGCTGCCTCTTTTCCCATGGAATCGGCTCACCTGTTGAAAGCTGATGAGCTCTCGAGACGGATCGGGGCATGCTAATGTACGTTGACAATAAATTATGAAACAATAATCGTGGTTCACCGGCCCCCTTTTGTGGAAAACTGTTTATTCTGATTCCAGTGCCAGCTGTCTCAAACTTTAATTTAAGTGCTAGCTTGAGGCGAGACATTTGGAATACTAGTTGAGAGTGTTTTATAGCTCAGGCAATATGTTTTACTAACCTCAAATACTATGGTGATGATGATTTTAATGGGAAGTATAATTTGTGTGCAGGGGGTTCAGGGTGAGTTTTGATTTACCCAGAAAAAGGCACATGTCTGGGGGAAGTGGCGGGGAAGACAGGGGGGGGGGGGGGACCTCTGTGGTTCCTGACTTCCCCAGATGCCAAATGATCTGTGATCAAGTGAAAAAACAAGCCACTGTAGTGGTGGAGAGATGGGGGGTGTTCGTTGGGAGGAGAGAGAGGGAATTTCCATTTGAAAAACAAAGCCATAGCAAATCATTTACCACACTACCTATTGCTTAACGATAAACAACCCTGTGAGGGGGGACAGGTGTTATGGGGAGAGCGAGGGAAGGGCAGGGCCCCCATTAAAGGAAAATTTCAATGGGATAATCAGAGGAAATGTGCTGAGTCTACGTATGGGGCCAGGGTTGTCCCATAATCTATGGCAACTAGAGGCAGAATCACAAATGGCATCCTTCCACTGCCACTCACTCACTAAAGTGCCTAAAGCTAGACAAGTTTCATTGGAACATGAAGTGGAAAATCCATCTCCAGGACTGTAAAACACAATGAAAGTGAAGCGAATAACTTCACTTTTTCTTTCCCTTTCCTGATGCTCAAAGTCGGCTGCCTGAGGCAGCCATCTTATGTTATCTAGAGGATGGTAGGCCTTCTCTGGAGAGCTGAGCTGAAAAGAGATTTCCCTGAGCTGCAAAATCAATAAGAACAAAGGAGCTAGCTTGCTTGTTGTGAAAAAGTAGTTGATGTCACAGTGTTCCTCATCAAATTTGAACAGAAGACAAATTCTGAACCAAATTAGCTTGATTTGGAGCGATGTGTATGGAACTGGATGGAAGTAGTGTGGTCAGATTCAGTTTCAAGGGAAAATCAAATTTGCATTCAGTTCCGGGGAAATGAAATTTGCAAACTGGTTAGAATCCAGGACACAATTTGAATTAGCGGGGGGCATACATCACTTCCAACTACCCTTTTCTTTCTTTCTTTCTTTCTTTCTTTCTTTCTTCCTTTCTTTCTTTCTTTCTTCCTTCCTTCCTTCCTTCCTTCCTTCCTTCCTTCCTTCCTTCCTTCCTTCCTTCCTTCCTTCCTTCCTTCCTTCCTTCCTTCCTTCCTTCCTTCCTTCCTTCCTTCCTTCCTTCCTTCCTTCCTTCCTTCCTTCCTAACTGTACAGTATGCAAAGCCCTGAAACTAGCAGTCTGAAATCAGGCAGCTTGATTTTCCTTTCATGTCACAAAATTTCATATACATCAGTGTGAAACCAAACCAGAAAAGAAAAGAAAAGAAAAGAAAAGAAAAGAAAGAAGTGGTTTGGGTTTCAGATGCATTGATCTTACAAACTGATTTAGATCAAGGACATGGATCAAACTGGAGCGGGCATAAATCATTCCAGACCAAATCGGGATACATTCAGAAGCCCTGAACCAGCGGTCTCCAAGCCAAATCAAGAGATATGTGCATGGTCCTGATATATAGCATTGGTCTCTGTTATCTTCCAGCAGCAGAATGGCTATTGGCTAGACTTTGGAAAATCCTTGAAGCATGGCCTTGGGAGCCTTATTTTGACAATGGTTCTGACTTCTGAATGATGTTCTTCTGGCTCCATTCTCTAGTGAGCTCACTCTAGGCCTGTACTCCTTATTTCTTGTTGCTAACTCGGCAGGGAGACAATACCCAGAGTTAAAATAATGATGGAAAAAGTTCATACTAGATGGCATAAGCTACATGACAGATCCAAGTAACATGTCAACCCTGTGTCTGGACTCTGCTATTCTCGCCTGAAAACAAATGTTCACGGGATGGATTGTCCCATATGCCCCAAAGAGTGAGCAAATGCCACTCCTCGCAGACAGTAATTTAAGATGTCAAGGTGACAATCTATATTCCAGACTTGCTAGATTTCCTAGATGGAAGGAATCCCTATCACATGGATTGTTCACATAGGTCAAGCCCCTTCCACGGTCTGAAGTGCTACAGTGGAAATACAGTTTATCACCTCAATACAAACTAGTAAGTTGGGTTTCATTATTCAGATTTGATTAGGTCCAGGTCCAGTCCCACATTCCAACCCCATAGGTGTAGATGGATTGAAAGGGGTCAGCATTATCAGCCCCCTGTGGCAGTCTGCAAGAGCACTGACTTAATTAATCAGGTTTTAACAGACCCACAATGAACTAGTCTCGAGGGAGTCTACCCAATTTTATTTGCTAACACATATCTCAGAAAGTTTGAGCACCACTGCTGAGGCATTTGATGGGAAACGCCCTGATGGGAACTTGAGCGCGAAAACCTTAAATCAAAACAGCACACCTTGAAGGCACCCTGAAAAGGCAATTAAAACCATTTCCCCATGTTCAGCAATGATAATGTTGCCTAAATGCTCCTAATTTTCAACATCTGTTATGCCTTGTCAAGAGTGGTGTTTTCCCACCCGCAAGACAATTTTTAAAGATTTCTGCCAATGTAATTCAATTTAAAGCTTTTAATGTTAACTCAACGGGTCATGCAACTTTCTCCACGTCTGCTTTTGCTGTGTGCAGACAAGGCAAGAAGTATGATGAATGCTTTTCGGCGGAGGATTTTTATTCAGAACAAATTGCAATGGCATCTTGTTTCATTATTTGCAAAGCGTGCTTTCAAAACACAGCGCCCTCCCCCTCCCCTTTTTTTTTTCTCTTACATGTGTGCAGAGCCGATATTTGCAAGCCGTTTTATTGGTCTGGTGAGTTATTTGCAGTTCTTCTGCATTGCAGACAGTCATTCCCATCCAACTGCAATTATTTGCAAAGTGCTATTGTAACTGTTCCTCTGCTGTCTACAGAACTGTTTGCTAAACAATAAACTCAATCATGCATTCAGTTCAGCAAACGTTGCCCTAAGCGAGGGAGCTGACGAAACATTCATCCTCATTCCACAAATAGCCATTGGGAGGGGAAAAATGGTTTGTTGGGAACATTTAAACTGAAGTTACTTCGTTAGTAGCCACCAGGTGTGGGAAACCTTTATTTCAAAGCAGAGGGGTGTAGAATCCAGCCCTTCCATGAGATATTAGACCAGTTTTAAGGCTGGGCTTGCCTTAAAATTCCTCAGATGCTATTGAACTTAATAACAATTATCATTTGAGGTTCAATGCAGTAACAACCTTGAGATGAGCAAAATCTGCCTAAGATACTACCTGGTCTTACAAAAACACAGTGGTCTTTCAGAATCCCACATGGCAATACCTTTTTGGTAGTCCGTTAATGCCTCTCAACCTGCCCTTGCCAAGAAATATCTCCCAGGTCTTACCTGCTACATGCATGATGCTCTATCCAGCCCTAAACTCAAGCTCCTGTTCCTATTCTGTGTCTGTTGCTTGCTGAACCTGGATTACTGAGCCAGGCTCCACACAAGGGCTAGTAATACAACATGTTATTAAATAGGCTTATGCATAGTTGTTGGTGTACCTTTAAACACAGGTTTACAGCAAAATATTCTCGTCTAAGGGGATTGCATATTTTCCCACTCTGATCCCATATGTTGTCCCTTGGTCTTGAATGACTTCTTCTGACTTGCAGAAATCCTGCCTCAGATTTGTGTTGCAGTTCTTGTGAAGGAGTCATCATAAACTACCCTGCCTAACAAGCGTGATGTTACCAAAAATTACGTAGAGTCAGTTATAGGAAAGGTTACTTTGATTACAACAAGAACTCTCTGAATATTGGGCTATGCTTCCTGGTGTATTCTGAGTGTTCTAGTTTTAAAACAGAACCAAAAACATTTCCCAACTTCTAAGAGCAGTGATCATTCCATATTCAATGTCCAACAGCCTGCTTCTCAAGTCTCAGTACCTACATTTGGAAACTCATCTCTCTCTCACTTTTTTTCTCTGGTTCCTCCTGATGCCAGTTGTTGTCTGGTGGGTACCATGTCGGTTCCTCCTGACCTAAATGCCAATTTCCAATGCATGTTATCTTGATAGGACCGCCGAACTTGTTCTAGACCCTCACAGCCACCTCTTCTTCCCTTTGGTCCTCTTGTGAGCTGGCCTCAGGGCTCTCCTGAGCTCCGGTTCTAATTCTACTAAGATTTGTGCTTCAGATCCTGCCTTTTCAGCAGCCTAACTCTGACAGAAGACAGGGGACCATGTGGGCCCATTGTGCATATCAGCACAGAGGTGGCCCATCTTCTGATGTGGTGACAGAGAATAAAGCTGTGAACCTTTCACCATCAACCATGGCTGACATCTCTGACCACCACTGGTGACCAAGGACAGTCCCTCCATCCACCCTTCAACCCAGCAGTCCCCCTCTACTACAGAACTCAAAGGTCAATTTTCAATGAAGTTCTTACTTACTTGAATCAATGTCGCCTTGATTCTTTGTGAAGGGTGCAGCAGGCATAAAATGTGATATTGATTCTCGCAATGCAGAGCGTTCCTTTGTTCCCAGCCATTTCAAAAAATGCAAAGCATTTCTTTCATCCCACTGCAGAGCATGTCACCTTAAACAAACCTGGGGTCAGCACCCTTTTCTGCCATTCCATGTTTGGCTCACTCTGGCTCTCCTTTTCCCTCCCTCGTTTTATCTTCTCTCTTCTCCTTTGTACCTTCTTCTCATTACGTTTTTTTTTAATGATGTTTCCTCCTCTTCTGTTAGCTACTATTCTAATTTTTACCTTTCTTCTCCTTGATCTCTGGAGTACTCTTAGATCCTGATCTAATTTACCATTCCCACCTCTCTCTCAGCAATGCCTTTTCCCTCTGATTGTTACCCATTTTTGACGCTTGCATTGCAACTCTTTCCTGTCTGATTTCTCATTAGTTTTAATAATCTCATCAGCTTTCTTCCAATGTTCAGTTTAGCATTAAACCCAGGAAACCTTCCCATGATGCAGAAGGGTTCGCTCACAACCCAATTCTTAAATATATAGCTCTGGTTTGATGGGGAAGGAGCTTTTCTGATGGATTACAATCTGCAAGGTGACCCTTATCTCAAGATCAAATTCAAATGCTCTGACTCAAAGTCTCCTTCCTTCTGAAGAGAGCCACATAGTAATAAGTAGCAGGGCCTTTTTCTGTGGCACCACCCCATTTTAATTCAAAATTCATTTGGATGGCTCTAATTTCATAGAAGTAGGAGTAGTAATTATCATTATCTTAGAACTACAGAGCTGGAAGGAACCCTATGGATCATCAAGTCCAGCTCCTGTCAAGGAGGCACAGCCGGGGATTGAACTCCCAACTTCTGGCTCTCGCAGCCAGATGCCTAAACCACTGAGCTATCCAGCAATTTATCTCAACAGTCTTCTCAGCAGCATCAAAACATTTGTCTTCTCCCATGTTTCCACTGGTCACTCTGATTATTATTGCTGGTTATTATTTCTGTCTTGTTCTCAATAAATTTGCTGAACACACAGCCAAAGTATCATTTTTGGGAAGTCCCGTTCAAATTTGTAATACAGCCCTTCTTTCACACAAATGGCACAATCTGATCCCATCTCTACAGTCTTGTGATTGACAGAAGAAGAGGAAGAAATGTACACATCTGAAGTTACAGTATAGCAACAGCTGGGTATTTTCTAACAATGTCCATAAACAGTCTGCCCTCGACTATTTGTCTTTAATATAACATTCATCCTTAAAAAGATCTCCTACAAAGCTTGTTAACTTTTTGTACGTGTTTGGTTGGATCTAATAAAGCTATTATCCTGCTGTTTGGTTTGGTTTGGTTTGGTTTCATTCTGTTTTGTTTTGTTTTGTTTCATTTCATCTTGTTTCGTTTCGTTTCTCAGGTTTCAATGTTCCTCATATCTTCTCCCTTATTGTGAATTTCTTTGGATCTTATATTGCATTACATTCAATTTAAAGTAACTGATATATTTTAGGAATGGTTTTTCCAGTTCCATTCCCTGTCCAATGGGTTTCCATGACCAAGCAGGGATTCAAACCCATATCTTAAGTCCTTGTCCATCACTCTATCCACTACATCATACTGGTGTATTTAATCATTTTTTAAAAGGAATTTACTCAACACATGAGAAGGAGAGTGAGCAAGCTTTTTCCCCCCGTGCTCACCTTTCTAGTGTGAAGCAACAGAGTGTGTGGAGGCCCTCTTCAGAACCACGATTCTGCTCTGTTCCGGCTTCTGTGGAAAGCCTTCATGGGCAGAAGAGACTTTACACAAGACCAAACCAGTGAGGGGTGGGACCAAGATGTACCCCTCCTCACGAGTCGAATAAACACCATTCAAAATGCCTAAAGGGGATTCTGAATAGAATTTTAGCACATACCCTATCCAGTTTGGCCTTCAGATTCTTAATCTCAGAATACTCAACAAAAAAAACAAGTGTGAGGGGTGCCGTATGAGTGAATTCTGACATGGAATGATCTGGTCTGCCCCTTCTGGAGTAATGTGCCAAATAGAATTTGTTTATCCAATCGTGCATCTTCCAAATGTCATTCTTGGCTCTAAGAATTAGTGATGTGAAGAATACCCCTAAATTTTTTATTCTTGTCAACTCAGGGCAAGTTATGTAAATCCTCTCTTGCCTCATATTCCCAGGCAAGGATGAAGAAGTGCAATGAAATCTCTCAAGGCTTCTGATAGGGTTCTTGCAGTGGTGAGAAAGTTGTTTTGAATCCCTTTGTTGGAGAAAGATGGGATATAAATAAAATGAAAGGAAGGAAGGAAGGAAGGAAGGAAGGAAGGAAGGAAGGAAGGAAGGAAGGAAGGAGTGAATGAATGAATGAATAAATAAATAAATAAATAAATGAATGATATTTTGCACTCACAGACATATACACAAAATGCCCAATTGCCTTTTTTGCTCCAAACTGCACAAATTGTGAATTGCACGAATGATGCAGAATTGCCCAAAAGGTTGGAAGACCACTGCTTTAATTAAGAATTTGATCCATTAGATGGGTTGTTCGCATTCTTAAAAACAACCAGGTAGTTTGTGCATGCTTGCTCTGTTTGTCTGAATTTTGGTTCCAAAAAGAAAAGGATGTTTGAGACATTTTACACAAGTTAGAAACCTAGAAGGGGAAAAAAAAAGGAAGCCCTTTGTCTTACCAAACAGGCACTTTCAGACGTCTTGCTGAAGTGTCATCTGAGTCATTTCTCACCTCCAGACGAAAGTAGGAGGAGGAGCATTTTTTTCTTATGAAGTTGTCCACAATTGGTACAGAGTTATCTCTGTGCAAAAGCTGTGTTCTTCCCTTAGAGAAACAAAAAAAGAGGCAATCCATCCCTGAACTGCTTCTGAGCCTCAAAAATCTGTGAAAAATGTAGCAGGAATTGGCATTTTGCACTACGAGCAGAATTTGCTGTAAGGAGTTATTTGCACTCATGGAGTGAGGATTTGCTTTCTTGTTAAGAATATATCAAAATACACTGAATGCATATTTTGAGCACATTTAGAAATGTGCAACTTGAGAAAAAAATTTATAATTAAAGTGGTATTTAATTCATACAACAATTTTTTTGGGGGGTCTTCTTCTTTACAGATTATTTATTTATTTATTTATTTATTTATTTATTTATTTATCCCACTCCCATTAGTGTCGAGGCACTACTCTGGATGGTTAAACACATATAATAGAAAACAAAAATAAAGATTAAAAAATTAAAAGCAATAACAATAGCCTTGAAAACAGATGGCACCAACTAATCATATAAATCCGAAGCAGACCGAGGAAAAGGGGGAGAAGAGGGGGGAGGGGAGGAAGATGATCAGCTGGGGTCGGTGTGGAAAGCCTCCCTGCTTCTTAAAATTCCACAGGGAGGGGGCTAGGCGGAGCTCCTCTGGAAGCTGGTTCCATAAAATTGGAGCCACCACAAAGAAGGCCCTACCTCTTGTAGAGGTGGCCCTTGGGGCAGCCACCCGGAGGAGCCTCGACTGGGATGATCTTGTGGGTTGGGCGGATGGCATTAAGGAGACATGCTCTGACAAGTAACATGGGCCCAAACTGTGGAGGGATTTGTATCTGAGTATCAGAACCTTGAACCTGCTCCAGGATGCAACGGGCAACCAGTGGAGGTGAGCCAGAAACAGAGTGATGCGGTCAAATTTACTCACACCCACCACCAGTTTGACTGCCGCATTCTGGACCCACTGGTCTCTAGATCAGGTTCAAGGGGAGCCCCACATAGAGGGCGTTGCAGTAGTCGATCTGGGAAATGACCAGAGCCTGCACCAAAGTCCTAATTATTATTACATTAATAATTGATTACTGCTGAAATGTAATTATGCGTGTGCAGGGACATATATGTGATACAAACCAGAAACTGATTCATCCATCCCATCTTCTAATTTTTTGTTCTTGATTACCCCTCATCCCCCAACTTATGTGTGTGAAACCTGCAATATAAAGTGGAAAGTAGGAATCAATCTCTCTCTCTCTCTCTCTCTCTTACACACACACACAGAGAGAGACTAGAATAGACTATTTAAAGAAAGGATACAGCTGAATATGGTGAAAATGCAATATATGGCAATGGACGTCTCCAAACTACGAGTAGCAATTTAGCATGGAAGCTGAGGGCAAATTTCCTATGTTACGACTTTTAATACCCAGACGATTTGTCGACACTCGCAATTCCTGCCTCAGGCGAGAGTTGTGCTGCTGTTCTAATGGGCCTAGTTTGTTTGGCTGTCAGAACGGCAAAGAAATTGGTAGCAGAAGGCTCTTGCCCTGCAAACGGCAGAGATAATTAGAAGGTCTGTCAGGAGGAGGAGGAGGCTGAAAGCCTTCATATGCTGTCACATGACGAGGTGTGCTTGGGACAAAAAAATCAAGGAGAGAGTGTGGCAGTGTATGTGAGCTGTTTGCTCTGGAGGCTGTTGGTTCATTCCCCTTCAGCTCCGAACTACAACATGATTGCAGAGACTTTTGGAGTTATTGCAACCTCGCATGCTGCCTTCAATAATTTTGACTGGGAGGGACCTTTTTGGGCTGGGGTGGCTGCCAATCTCTAACAACACTGCCCAATAGTTTCCTTCTGTGCCTCTGATTCAAACAGAGCCACGCCTCCCTGATAAGAAGTTTTCCCTTCTCTTTTGTCTGTTGGAGTCAGTCAGTCTGTTGAAGTCTGTTGAAAGCTGCCACGTTTGCTCTTAGTTTGTTTTTTTGATCTGTCAAGTAAATAAAACACTTTTAGCATTTCTACTATTAGTGTCTCAGAGTGAGTTCCTGTGACTGTAAATGCCAGTTCATTAGAAAAGGGATGGAGTAATTTGGGGAACTTCTCTGTGAATCCCTCCACTTCTGCAGCAGAGTTAGACAAATTTAACCAAAATTTGTAACTATGAAACAGAGGCCACATCTGCCCCTTCCATTTGCCCAAGTGAGGCAAACTCTTCAGGTACAGATCCTGAAATGTAACAGCCATACCTTTCCTCCTGAATTCCCCAGAGGTTTCGATCTGTTGTAGAACAGGGTTGTGAAGGCTATGCAATCCTTACCAGGACTTTTAATTAGAAATGGGGGAAATGTCATTTTACCCCATCTATTTTTTTCTTTTAAATTCTCAAGCGCATTCCATCTTGAATACGCAGGAATTTTCACATTTTAATGCATTAAAAAAAACCATTATCTCTTAAATGCAACAGTTTAGGGTCTTATATACATACAACAGTCATATAGTCTAACTCTAATGTTTGAGGACCTAGCAGTTCGAAAGCATGCAAATGCAAGTAGATAAATAGGTACCACCTCGGTGGGAAGGTAAGGGCGTTCCGTGTCTAGTCACGCTGGCCACGTGACCACAGAAACTGTCTTCGGACAAACGC
This sequence comes from Intellagama lesueurii, assembly GCA_037013535.1. Classification (NCBI taxonomy): domain Eukaryota; kingdom Metazoa; phylum Chordata; class Lepidosauria; order Squamata; family Agamidae; genus Intellagama; species Intellagama lesueurii. The sequence continues at coordinate 8,254,107 of JBAJHW010000011.1, forward strand.
TGGCTCTATGGCTTGGAAACGGGGATGAGCACCGCCCCCTAGAGTCGGACACGACTGGACATTTGTCAAGGGGAACCTTTACCTTTAGCCGCCCAGAGTGGTAGAATATACCAGATGGGTGGGATATAAATCAAATAAATAAATACAGTCAACCCTCGATTTACAAACTTAATCCGTTCCGGAAGGAAGTTTGTAAGTCGAAAAGTTTGTAAGTCGAATCAGCATTTCCCATAGGAATGCATTGAAAACCAATTAATCTGTTCCGGCTGTTTTTGGTTCTTAGGTCGAGGGGCGGTTTGTAACTCGAATCATTAGTTCCCATAGGAACTAATGCAAAGCCGGTTAATCCGTTCCTACCACTAGGGGCAGAATTTTTTTTCTTTTTTTTCCTTTTAACCTAAGATGACTTAGGCTTTTTTTTTCGGTTCGTAACTCGAATCTAAGTTCGCAAGTCGAGTCAATATTTTTCTATCAGAGCGGTTCGTAAGTCGAAATGTTCGTAACTAGGGCCGTTCGTAAGTCGAGGGTTGACTGTAAATAAATAAATAAATAAATACCTTTACCTAATGTTTGAGGAAGTGGACTTGATCCACGAAAGCTCACATTAAAATATAGCAGTTAGTCTTCAAGGTGCCACAAGGTTTTGTCAGTTGTGTTTTTATTTGTTGCTTTAGGGTTTTTTGGGGGTTTTTTGTCTAACATCTTAGAGCAGTGGTTCCCAACGTTTGGTCCTCCGATGTCCTTGGACTAAGACTCCCAGATGCCTTCACCACTAGCTGTGCTGACCAGGATTTCTGGGCACCCACGTTTGGAAACCATTGTCTTAGAGCGATTCTTGGCAGAGACCTTTACTTACTGCTGCCACTTAGGAAGACCTAAGAATAGAATAAGGGATCATTCATATCTATTTTGGTAGTGACTAACATTAAGCCACATATGTGCAGAACTCAGCTTATACCGTACATTTTCTGCAAAGCAACAGAGATGTGTGAACTATTGATACCTTCAGCTTGTTCCATTATATCATGTCTTTCTCTCTGATTTATAACCAGAGATGGAAAAAAAAGTTACTTTTGTGGATCTACAACTCTCAGAAAATGGTAGCTAGTGTGGCCAATGGCTTTAATAAACAGCTGATTTAAAAAAAAATATACAGATCACATTAATAGCTAAAATATGGCTTCTTCATGAGAAAACATTACACTGAAATATGAGCAGTATAATATGTTAATTTTGATGGGACGATGTGGCTACTGATGTATAGGAGAAGATGGAAATTTCTCAATGCATTTACTGACACTTTCTATGTCAACATAATTCTTGAGAATTCATATGCACTATTTTGTGATGACTTATACGATGATGTATAAGAGCTTAAGAGGATTTAATAAGTGGCATTTTGACTAATGCAGTTTGGTAAATAGCTCATGGGACTTTTTTTTTTCCCCCACCTGCTTCTTAGTTTTATGAGACATTCCCTCAAACTTCCCATACTGCTAATGAGAAATGCCTTGAAAAATACAGAATTACTGAGAAACTGATGGGATAGGAAGGGTTCAAAAATGGACAAAAGTGTCTGAGATATTAACACACGTGACAAGACCTCTGATATCCCTCCCTCACCAATGCATAGATTGTAAGATTCTGAGGACAGAGGCTTGTGATGATGATGATGGTGGTGATGATGATGATGATGATGATGTGAATATTCATGGACTTTCCACAAAATCACACCAGATTTCCCCTAGAAGTAAGTTATTGCTGGAAAAAAGTTTTTTAAAAAAGTAACAAATCAAGAAAAAGAAAAGCAAGGTGATAAAAAGGATGTGCATTTTCTATCATAGGCTTGGAGACATTCAGGTGTATTTTTTACGGAACTGAGCAGACAACGCTTTTATATACTTTTGAGAACTGGGAAAACAGCTTTACTCTTTGAACAGTAACTCACTACTTTGGGGGCCTTTGAATGTCAATTGTAATAAAAGACATTGGACAACACCTTCGCAAGCTGTAGCCCCACCAAAAAATGGGGGTAATTAAATTAAGGAACATTTGTATATTCATAAAAAGAAAAGAAAAATGGAAGGAGAGGCAACACAGAGCACAAGACAGTCAAAATTAAGCACTTCTCAAATGTGATTAATTGCCAAAAAGGAACATGACTATAACTTGAAATCAACAAGGCTTGAAAGAAGCCTTCGAAAAAGTCTTTGAAAAAAATAAATAAATAGCTGGACTGTGTCCATAACATAAGTGTTTTGGGGCTTCATGCATGCTTTAAGTGTGTTAAGGGAATATCTAGCAGTGAATCCCTCAAGTGGCATGAAATTTGCCGTATACCTATGCCTTTTTTCCCCCCCAAGTACAGCTGTCTGTATCCTATTAGAAGAAGCGAGTCAAAGCATTTCATTCTTTTACAACCTCTGTGGAGCCTTCTGATTAAACCAGGGATTGCCTGAAACCAACATGGTGCCCTTCACATCACAGGAGCGACACGGGCAGGCTGTGGCGTTTTTAAAGAGATAACTATCCAACCACTCTTGGCTCGGCCTCTGCCATCAAAATTCATTGGGGTCATTTTTTGGTCTTTGATAGTCAAATACTGCCTGAAGGGGTGGGTTCGGGGGCTCCGCCGGAACAAGTGGCCTCTCGGGAGTGGCGTCCCATGTCCAGCCAGGCCCGGCTTCATTTGTCTTCTGCGCTGTCATTCACGAAGCCACTCTAAATCTCTTTAAATGCAAAACAGCTGCCGCTGGCGCGGAAACTCGCTTAGGATCCCCTGGCAGCGAGCCGCTCAAAAGCTGACCTTGAATGCTGCCCATCCCATAATACTCTTCATTTGGAAACAATTAAGCCCTCCATTGGAGATCCTCTCAAAAGGAGCCCTTTCCACAGGTCCTCTGATCGGCCACAACACTCCTTCCCTTCCCTCCCTTCCCCCTTTGGGTTTCGGGGGAATAGCCACCGTCTCCTTTAAAACACATCTAAGCCTTGCCAGCTGTTTGCCAGACCGTAACCATATCCTTAGTAGGGGAATTTGCCATCTTAATTTTATTTATTTTGCTGCGTTCAGCTGTACAGGGCGGGGGGGGGGGGGGGAAAGCCGAGCCAAAAAAGCAGGCCAGCCTTTCCTCACACTCAGGGCGTCCTTACAAGAATGCGCGTTTCCTTTTGCTTGCTCTCCAGATCAAGGGGGTCTTGTTCATTTCACACATGTTTGGCATCAAGCGTTTGGCCTTGCTATCGCCCGAGTCTCGAGTGATATGATGAACTTGAGATTAATCTCTTTTAAGGAGAAGCATCTGGCTGTAAGCTAATAAACTCTCAATTTGTAACAGGGAAGGCAAGCCTGCTCTCTCGGCGGCGGTATTCACTTTGTCTCAAACCTTGGCGGTTTTGGAAGGCCACGCTAATCGCATAACCAAGCGCCGAATTCGGGCCGGTCTGCCTCGCCCCTTCCTCCCTTTTCGGAAAGAGTTTGTCGGCCAGATGTGGCGGCAGTGCACCCCTTGCTGGGGACATTAAACCGGCAACACTCTTGATCCAGGCCGACTGACACTCAATCGGCAGCTTCTGGAAAACTTCCCCCTACACTGGGAGAGTTCCTGACACAAACCAGCTGAAAACCCTGCAATGCCAGGAAGTGCTACAGCTTGACTCTGTGACAGATCGGCAGCACTTGATGCTAGCTCAGGATCCTTAGTGGAAGGGTGGGCAGGGGGCGAGAAGGATGGAAATCTGCTCATTCCTTCTTGCCCAGGCGTTGAGCCACTAATCACAGTCTAGATTAGGCGACTGGATACTATTTCAATGCAGCATGGATCTTGTTACTGGTTCTTTCATTTTCCATACGTACGCATGTGTGAATTCACGCAGAGATGGAGCGTGGCCTGGAGTTCTCTAGCGTTGGGGAGCCTTGGGGCCACCGGGCCTCAAAGAACCCCTGAATCATTTCAGAGAGACGGGAAACTGAGCATCCAAACTGAGTGAGGTACTCTGGCCGTTGTACAAAAAGGGGGGGGAAGAAGAATTTTGTGAAGGTGAAAATTTTTCAAAAGAGCCATTCTGCACCCACTAAGATTGCTTTGGAAAGGGAAGAACACCTTCCTCCCAAATATGTATAATCTCTCTTTCTTCTCCCTGTCTCAAATGCAAATGGCTAAAAAAAAAAAGTGCTCTAAACATTTGCACAAGGAAAAGTATGTACACAAATGAATACAAATATAGGAGCATTTTTAAATGAACACACAGCTACACACACCCGCATAACCTCCTTTGTGAGAATAACATATCATCACCCAGTATAAACCAATGATAGAACAAGAACTCAGGTGGGCTCCAGCTTCACAATTAGAAGGTGATAAAACATCATTCTACCAAAGACAACTGTTTTCACAGCTTCCAGGATTACACCATAAGGTAACCCTGTGCTTACCTTTTAATAGCCAATTACTGAATAGAAAGAGGCTGATTTGCAGTTTGCAGAGCTGAGAAGCCTGAGGATAGGAGAAACAAAGTCCCTTTAAATCGTACTGGCCTCCATTTTTAATTGCCAATTGGGCATCTCGTCTGTTTTTGCCCGGAGTCTGCATTGCATAATTTGCAGGCCAACCTGTTCTTTTCTGGGAGCTGTCAGGCAGTGCTTCTCCCTCTTTTCCACCCCTGGCTCCTTTGGAAAAACATAAAAATCTCACACCCACTTTTCCAACACACTCTCCTCAATTCTTTCGTTTGAAATATGGAATACCATAGCTCAAAGCTAATGAGGAGATGTATAAATTTAGAGGTGGGGGACTTTACTTTTGGGACATTAATACACTCTGTGTTCTTTGCTCAGCTGTCACCCACTGCACGGTCAAACACCACAAACTCCATGCTGCAGTGCAACTCCGAGATAAAGAAGGAGAAAAGACAGAGATCTGATGCTCTGTGGCACATCAGAACCTGGCACTGCATGCTTAAGAAAGTCACAGATCTATTTTTAAAAATGCATATTAAGCAATGGTCTGAATCCTATTGGATAGTTTCCCCAGCATAAGTGCAATGGCATCGAAAAAGAGAATTGCTGGTTTTTAACAAATTACTGCTTTCATTCCATATTGGAGGTCCGCTCACAGGACTGGAGTGTTCTGAAGAATACAATCAAGGTCTTGGTAACTAGCAGCTATCCACTGCTATTCATTGACATTGAACTAAAATCAAGAGGAACAAACAAATAGCATTCTGACCAATGGCTAATAAAAATAATGTTTTTCAACTTACATACACCTTCATTGAAATCCTGATGGGTCCCTGCAATCTGCTGACAGTCCCTGCATTTTGGGTTTTCTCTCTTAGGACTAAACCCGTTGGTTAGTTCTAACTAGAGTTTCTTTGGCTGAAATCCTGTTTCTTAGTGTAGTTAAGTGGCCCATTGAATCAAAGCAAAGTGTGCCACTTATATACCATCTCATAGTGCTTAAAGCACTCTCTGGGCAGTTTACAATTTAATTATGCAGGCTACATATTATCCCCTGAGTAAGCTGGATATTCAATTAGTGACCTTGGAAGGCCGAAAGGCCGAGTCAATCTTGAGCCAGCTATCTGAGCCCATTGGGATCAAATTCAGGTCATGAGCAGAGGCTTTACTGCAGTACTGTAGTTTAACCATTGTGTGCCACAAATCAGTGGCAATTTGTTGAGTCAACTTCTCCATAAATGTTGTTGATTTAATGAGCCTGCTTTAGTTGCAACTTCCGACACTAAGCAACAGGATTTCCACCATTATTGTTAAATCAACACTTGCATACATCCGACAGATTCAGTATGGCTGTGGTTGTTGGGACTGACCATCGCATTTAGCCCTTTTAGATTACTGGGTACACCCCTCAACTCCTCATTGCTGGTTGAAAGATAGCTCCGTGGTCTAGGTAGAGGTTGGCAGTTTGATTCCCTCCTGTGCTTCCTTGATAGGGGTTGGACTCGATGATCCATTGAGCCCCTTCTTGTTCTGCAATTCTAAGATGATGATGATGATGAAGAAGACAAAAAGCCAAACAAAGAGGAAACCTTGAACTTGCTATCCACAGTTAGCAGCAGCCAGAAAGGTCACTTGATCACAGGTTTCTTTTCTATATTATTAGATGCATTCAGTTTAAATAATCATAGTTTATAAGGTCTAAATGGAGCTGCTTATCCCAGTGTGAGCAGACCCACTACATCAATTGCTGAATGATAAGCCATTGCTTATGTAAATCCCTTTGATTCAATGGGTCTGCCTCTAGCTGGGACTCAAAACTAGATTTAGGTCTCAAAGCATATCTCTTGATATAAACGAGCATCAACAAATGTGAGGCCGGTCTGTGTCCTCCCTCCACCAACGCACATTTTTTGGCAACACATGTGTCTGGCATCATCCAAGAAATCAGGCTGTTATCAAGAACTCTGTTTGTAAGACTGTGGATTTTCAAAGCTAGTCACAACAGAAAGAGGAGTAGCTTTTTTAATTTGCCACCAGCTGGAGTTCACTTTTATTGCTTAATAGGGGGAAAAACAACAATAAAAAAAGGATGATAGGAAAATATTTTCTTCCCTCAGATCTCTGGGATTAATACATACATGCACATGCAAGTACAAACCCGTGTAGACATATATCATACATGTGATCCAATGGGATTTTGCTGAAGACAAAAAAAAAAAAAAAGACTTTTGTTGGGTAAATAAACTGTATTGGTCTAACAAGCTGGCATGCACAGAGCTGGAGTCTGAAAGGGGAGACCTGAGGTGGAATGGATTACTCATTGAGGCAACTTGGCTGTGCCGCTAATAAAATCAAGTGTTGGAACATAAATGTTTTAATTTCAGTGCAAATGTTGTGAGCGAGACCAGCCCCCTTCCCCCCTTCAGTCCCCTCCCAGCCTCGACTAATCCATTTAGAGACAAATTTACATTTTATTTCCCCAAACCCATTAGCATTAATATAAAGGTCAACACTGAAAAGGCAGCCTCCCGAGCTAACGTTCCAGTATAAGGCACTCTCTTACCAGAGGCATCCACCAAGGGTCTCTCACCCACTGAGGCTGACAAGAATTTTTAATTTAAGAGGTTGTGCTTTCATCACAACACTCAGGGCAGGAAGAGCAGGATCGACTCGCACAACCATCTCCGAAGCAAACTGAGAGCATCAGGTTTGGCCATATCTAGGACATTGACAAAATCAAAACCCAAGAGAACTGATCACCCCTCAGACCTTCTACTCCATATAGAAAGAGGTCACCTTTGCTGGTTCTGACCCCACCACACACAGATTCAACCGAAGTCCTGAAGGGAGTGTTCACACAACCGGAGCCAAACAGATATAGAACGACACACAGACATAGAGAGCCCTTTCAGTTTTTTTTCCACTGAATATCAGAAAATGGGGGAATGGGGCTTCCTCTCCATATCTTCAAGGCATAAGAAGAAAGGAAGGTCTGATGAGGACCATCCTTGTCAGGATGCAAAGCTTTCTTTCAGGGAAACTGGAATTGTGAAGAAGAACATTCCACCTGGGAAATAGCTTCAGAGCTGGAAAAGTTACATTTTTGGATGATAACACCCACGGTGGCTGGGGGATTCTGAGGACATATACAACAACAACAACAACAACAACAACAACAACAACAACAACAACAACAATAATAATAAGTGTCAGAAAGTGAGGAAGTCAGGATCTTGTGGAATTTTCTGGATCCAAATTGATAGACACCTTGAACATAACACACCAGACATAGTAGTAAAAGAACGAAGAAAGGTCTGGATCATTAACATTGCAATTCCAGGGGATGCCAGAGTTGAAAATAAAGAATTGGAAAAACTAACAAAGTACAGAGACCTGGCAATCAAAACATCTCGCCTCTGGAAGAAACACACTTCAGTGGTCCCCGTAGTCATTGGGGCCTTGGGAACAATATCAAGAAAGTTCACACAATACTGTAAGCAGTTGCAGATCTCAGAAACCACACCATCAGAACTACAAAAAATGGCATTATTAATAACAGCATGCATACTGCACCGATATTTAACAGATACTTAGGTTTTTGGTTAAAACTTGTATCTGTTATATAATACCAGTCAATGTTTTTATAATTTTGACTGTGCCTAGTGTTTCTGAATAATAATAATAAAAATAAAACTGTTTGATGCAGGTGTGGGCAAAGTACATGCCTTTGGGACCTAACTGTGCCCCCCCCCCCCAGGAACTCAAAAAGTCTTCCTGGCCCCCAAACTGAACTCCTATGGCTCAGGTGCAGGGAGCCTCCAACCACTTCTGCTTTCAAAACGAGGCCCCTTCAGAGCTTTAAAGAGCTCTGAGGGAGCAAAAAAATCTTGACAAAAATTCTCCTCATCTCCCCACTCAGTGGAGATTGTGGTGAGGTTAAATCTTAAGATTTCTCTGTGTGTAAAAGGATGGATGGCCAGGGATTGTTCCACACATTGTAGCTATCCCTTCCCAGCCCAGTAGCACGATATGGGCTCCCCTTCACAGGCCCTGCTTCTTCCAACTTTAAAATGCTTTGTAGCAGCCATTTGGGACCCCGGATAGCAGCAGAGAATTCATGAGTGGCTGCAGACACCTTGGGCTGGAGACCATTAAAACACTGAAATAAGATTGAAAAGAGTCCTAAAGCGTGTCGCTGATATGAATTTAGGCAAAAAGGTAAAGGTTCCCCTTGACAATTAAGTCTAATCGTGTCCACCTCTAGAGGCTGCTTGTAAGCCAAAGAGTCGGCGATTGCCCATAGACACTTTCCGTGATCACGTGGCTGGTATGACTAGACATGGAATGTGCTTATCTTCCCACCAAGGTGGTACCTATTCATCTACTCTCATCTTGCATACTTTCAAGCCACTAGGTTGGCAGGAGCTTGGACAAGCAATGGGAGCTCACTCCGTTGCACAGATTCAAACTGCCAAACTTTTGATCGACAGCCCAGTGGCTCAGCAATTTAACCTGCATGTCCCAGGATAATAATTTACTATGGGGTAAATATGGTGCTTGAAAGAATTCTGAGATTGTCTGACTGGTAGATTACATAAGAAGAGCCCTGCTGGATCAGGCCAAGGGCCCATCTAGTCCAGCTTCTTGTATCTCACAGTGGCCCCACCAGGTGCCTCTGGGAGCACAAGAGGCCACTTGACGCCTGTCTCCTGATACCCCTCCTCTGCATTCTGGAAGTTGTAGTAAAAAAAAATCAATACACACACATTTTCAGGCAGTAGTCTGGTTATAGTTAGAGTGAGACAGAAGGACCTATGTCTCTGCAGGTGAAGAAAGACTATTTTGTTCTCCTTCTCAGGAGATAGGATCTGGGTTAACCATCCTAGCCAGGGATTTTCCAAACCCTTCCCCAGAATGTCAGACAGTCTTGTACTTGGTGGACCACTATTTTTTTTAATATAACTAAACTGGAAGTTTCTGATGCTGAAAGGAGTTTTGGAGAAATTGGTTAACTTAGATGAAGTACAAATGATTGTCAGGCACCAGATCTAACACTGAAGGTGGATGATTGAAACCTGGAAACTATGTATGTAATGGCCCATTTTTCTTCTTATCTGAGAGACAGTGGGGTATTTTCTGATGCCGAGAAGTCTTACATGCATGATACTGATTCTTGTGCAAACTGAATAAATGGAACTATTAGAATAGTAGAACTATTATACCTGCTGCCTTGTTTCATGAGTGGTTAAAACTTAGAAGCACCAGATGGGTTGCTTGCAACTGGTTGATCAATCTGGCTGAAAAACAACAAGCAAACAAGCCGTCCAATGCTTCCAGGTTTTTAAAAGTCCATGAGAAAAGGCAACTCTCCTGTCACCCATTTTATTATCCTTAAATTGCAATTAGGAGCTAAGGTTGAGATTTGCTACGACCACTCCGTAGGAGGGCAGTCTTCAAAGAAGGGTTTCAGCCTTCTAAACCACTGCATTGTTATTGTTTTATCAGTATTAAATTGCATTGGGCAATGAGGAAACGGGTGGCCGAAAACACATTTTTCCATGGACCAAGATAATGCCCTTAATAGATAGTTCACTTGCCTTTCTTTAGGGATGGAGATGTATATATCAATTCTGTTTTTGAGAAGATTTCATCAAAATGTACAACATTCGTTACTTTCAGAATGAAAAGAATGTGAGGTGTTTTGTTTTGTTTTTAATTAATATCTCGGAATCTAAAGTTGAGAGACTTGACAATCTTGAGCCTTTGAGTGCATTAAGTCCTTAAGGTCCGGGTGCAAATCCCCATCTATTCAATCAAAGGTGTACTGAATTAATGTTACCATCTCTCTCTCTCTTTCAATCTCTCTCTCTCTCTCCTCTTTCTGTTTTTCACAGACTCCTTTTCTTCCGTCCCTGTATGACAAAGCAGGGACCACAAGGTCTTCTCCATGCAATCTGTTTGGTAAAAATGGACTTGGATGAGGAGGAATTTTCATCCCAGTTTGTTTTTGGAAAATTTGACAACATTCAGAAACTGCTTCCTCTTCAGGATGGAAGCCATGTGAAATTTAGAAGGAGTCAAATATGGGAGAGAATAAAACTGACTGAATTTTCTGACTCATTTCTTTCTCTCTCCCTCAATAATTTGTACTGGGGTTTGATGGGAAAGTTTAAAAAAGTGCTCCTTTCCTGTAAGAGAGACCTCTCCTTGCTTCCACATCAGTTCTATTCATCAGCCATTCCATTCTGTTAATGCCTCATCCATACATAACACAGTGTGCATAAAGCAATCAATACAGACTGGTATCATTCTATTAATGTTCTGCCACTCAGCCGGTTAAAGAGGCCTGTGGATGAAGAAAGGGGGCACGGGGTGTATAACGGGGTGGGAGGGGGAACAGGGGGCGGTGGTTGGAAAGCAAAACCTTCCCCCATCCTTATGGAAGCCCGTTAAAATTAATTGGAAAAAGCTTTTAAAGACCCAACGACGAAGACCAAATGGATGTCATGCGCACTGCCTCATCCCCGACGCCGATTAGGGAGGTCACTGAGAAGCCCTAGATTTATGCAGAAGGCTGTGGGGATGGAAAATTGAGACAAAAGCGTTTGGATTTTATTATTCCATTTACTCTGACCCGGGGCCAGTGAAGGGTTTGGGGAGCCTGGTTTATGTATTCAGCTGGTTGCCACACCGACAGACATTTGGAGGCACTTAAACAGCCCGCCCCCAACTCACAGCTGTAACAACACCGTATCAAATACAGGTTAGAGTGGAAACGCAGACCGAGCGTCTCCAACAGGTGCATTGAGAGGGTTTTTCCAATTGCCTTAGCACTGGAAATATTTGTCTGAATGGTGTGGGCTTTAACAAATGTGTAATCCCCAGTGGAGAACCTTCAGTGAGAATCAGAGGCTCCCAAGACAGCTTGACTTAACAAAATGGAGCCCGGGGTGGGCAACACATTGTGGCGGCGGCAGTGGTGGTGTTTATTTATTTATTTTAAACAAAGCCTGGAGTTTGAACAAAGCAAAGACTGAAATGCCTGCAATGAAGGCATTTAGAGGCACAGGTGGGCACTCAGCAAAATGGCAGTCGGCATTTTCAGCTAAAGGCCATCTAGGCAGAGCTCTCCTGGAAAGCAAAAGACAGAAACCAATGCTAGGTAGATCCCTCTATTCTGGCCCCCATCTTCCTCCTCGATGACAGTAATAACACTTTAGCACCGCTTGGCAATTCCTCAACATCCAACTTAACAGAATTGCAAAAGGAAGCTGGGAATTCAGCCGCAGCATATGGGCAGGTGGCCCTCCTCATCCATGCGGTATAGTTCTTTCCTATTGGATCATGGAATCAGATTGAGTGGCCCAATGGAAAGCTTGCTCCTGCATTCCTCTGACCAACCAGAATGAAGAGGTGGCAGCAGGGAAGTGGTGAACAATCAAGAACCATGGCTGCACAGGGTGGTATTGAAAAGCCATGGATAGCCACAGGACATGGGATTCAAAAGAGAGAGTCTGTCAAGAGGTCCACCTGCGGGGGATGTCTTAGTCTGAACATTTCTCATCGGGGGACTCCTCTGGAGGGCTGCAGAAGCTGTTCATCTGCTGTAGCCTTTGCCACTGCAGGAGGATGGCCACCAGGAGCCCATAGAGAACTTGTCCATCATATACCTCCATCTCTGAGTAGGAGAAAAGAATGTGATGTGGGTCCCCCAGGATGGAATCCATGGCGGCTGAGTCAGCAGCATCTTTTTCCTTGGGTTTCATGCTCACCGCTTGAGGCCAGGATGCAGTGCTCTCTGATGTCAAAAGGATGAGGGAGGTTAGGGTTAAGAGCCCAGCTGGAATGGCTTCTGGGCCAGCTGGTTCTGGAAAGACACTCACACGATACTGCACCCGGCTTTGCTCCAGATACAAAGGTGCATGAGCATCATTGCCACTCATTAACAAGATACTGCTTGCCTTGACAGGGAGGGGGAGCATGCTTGATCAGCCACACGACCAGGAGAGGTTGGGGGTTTGATTCCAAACTGTGCCTCCTTGACAACGGCTGGACTTAATCATTCCATAGGGTTCTTGCACTGCAGTTCTAAGATGATGATGATGTCTTAGAACTGCAAGACGTAGTAAGGTGTTTGTTGCAGCTTGCCACCAGGACTTTCTCAGTTTCCCTTTCAACAAGTTTAGATCGCTAAACGCAAGTTGTCCGATGCATGGGCTTCTCCTTGTTCCTTGTGCTCTTTATGCTGCTCCAGAGGAATAAGCAGACTTCTCTAGTTCTGGGTCCATGTTTGTATTCACAGTTCTGTCCATTTCTACATACTTAAACAAAATCCAAATGAATATTCGCATTTCTCTCAAACCTAAAATATATACATTTATTTAAATGTGCATCTTCTCTAAAATTTCAAAGGTTTATGTGTATACATTAAAGGTTACGTATATTCTACTTCTCTAGTGTAATATATATATATGTATTTCCTTACTTTTAATGTTTTTCAAACTATGTCACAACATTTAGAGCAGTATCTCACACATGAGGCTTTAAAACGTCAGTGTGAACTTTGCTAACTGTGAAATTATTCCAAATCAAACTGGAACAAACATTTGTTTAGGAAATAATTAGCGAAATTCAATGGACACATTCTTAACACGAAAAGGGACATTTTGAGCCTTCATGGTGTATGTTCCTGCTGTTAAAATGCAAGATAGTACTAGGAAAAAAGAGCGGAGATCTTAACTCAGAGGCATAAACATTGCTGAATCTGGGGGTAATCCAAAATCCAGATTCTTAAAAGTTAGGCACAAAAAGACCTGAGTTGGAATAGATGAATCTACCATGACCACACTTTCTTCAACATACATTGTTCTTTTCATCCTTAATATGAAATTTTTGATTATTGAAAAGGTATCCAAAGAAATGAACTGAAATGGAACTCTTGCTTATCCTCACCTTGTTATTAGTGCTGTCAAGTCATTTCTGACTTATGGTGACCCTATGAATGAGTGACCTTCAAAATGTCCTGTCCTCAACAACCGTGCTCAGCTCTTGCAAACCCAAGCTTGTGGCTTCCACTAGGGAGTCAATCCATCTCATATTTGGTCTTCCTCTTTTCCTGCTGCCTTCCACCTTTCCCAGCATTCTTGTCTTTTCCAGAAAATCCCGTCTTCCTCGGATGTTCCCAAACTAGGACAGCTTCGGTCTCAACATTTTTGCCTCCAGAGAAAGTTCAGGCTTGATTTGATCTAGGCCCCACTTGTTCATCTTCTGGCAGCCCACGGAATCCACAAAACTCTCCTCCAGCACCACATTTCAGATCAATCAATTTTGCAAAATTCTTGGGATGACTTAAATCCCGGTTTCCACATTATTCTGATTATTGGGATCAGGTCATTTCATTGAAGAAGTCACAAAGGTCAATATCCTCAGATGTTCGAAAGTGTGTGTATGTTTTGCTTTTGTTTTTTCCAGTTCAGCTCTGGCCTTCCTTATTTCTTTTTTAGATTGTTGTTAATGAAGAAGGAGGGGAGGAGGAGGAGAGAGTAATGGGGCACTGAAAATTTTCCTTCTCTTTTCTGACTGATATCTAGAATGAAGGCAAGAGAGCTGAGAGTTAGAAATAATGTCATAGTTGGAATATAAGGTGGGAGGGAAAAGTAGCATTTCGGACCACTTCAAGGTGCCTTATTAACCCTCCTTCTCCAGTACGACCATTCTATAGAAAATGTACACAAGGAAAATGCAGAGAAGGAACACAATATCCACTTCTATTAAGCAAACTGGTCTCTATTCCTGCAGACAAAGAGAAAGGGAGAAATATGTAAATTTCTTTTTTTCCCTTGCAACTCTTCTTTTCTCCCCACTACCACCCCTTTCCTTAAAAAAGAGAGAGAGAGAGAGAGAGAGAGAGGCTTCCCCCCCTTGCTATTTGAAAACAGTCCGAGCTGCTGCTAGAGTAATGTTCTTACATATAAATTGAAATCCTTTTTGATATTTACACTACTGATTTCTGCACTTTCTTTAATCTCTTCTTTCAAATTAATAGACAATAACAGCAGATTCTTTCCTTGGCTGGCTTGCCCGCTTGTGCATATTTACCCAAGTGTCTAGAGTGGAGATTGTACACATTTCTCTAATCCACCTGGCTGTGTTAGTTAAAAGCCCAGATAAAATCAGCTGCACTTAAATCTTAACCTTTTAAGTCTGAAATGTTTTTGAACGTCTGGGTTCATGGCAACTGTCCGGAGGGTGGGGGAGAAGGGGAAAGAACAGGGGGCCTGAAGAATGTTAAAGCTGGTCATCATTTATTTTCTCTTCCTCTTTTCCCCCTCCCCCGGAAAAATCCTTGCTCATAACTCTTATGGATTGTCCACATGATCGAGGGAAATCGTCTTTAAGTGACAAAAGAAGCTGCAACACTTTAAGGCAATTCCTGTGATACTGTGAGCTCATGGAAAGAAGGAGACCAGTTTATCAGATAGAAAAGGGCAGGAGGAACAGGCAGGGCCATAACAAGGTTGGGAAGCAACTGGACCTTTATCCAAAGTTGTCACCCAACTTTGGAGGGTGTCAAAATCTAGAGATAAATCTACTAATCAAAATAAATGTCTACATTTCCCAGCATCATTCACTTTTCCTATCCCCTCCCCTTATTCCCCTCCCCTCCTCTCTCTCCTCCCCAATTCCACCATTTTGTCAGAAGCTTCACTGGCAGAAGCAGTATGATGCTGAATGTCAAGACCTGTGGAAACGAGGTAGCTCTCCTCCTCTTGTCCTGCTCATGGGGTTTCCTGATGGATCAAATTGCTTGCTGTGCACAGTAGGAATTGGGGTTAACTGAACGGAATAAGTGAATTCTAACATATCATTGTTTTGCTCTATATGGCTAGAAATCTGAATTTGGGAAGATAGGTGCTTGATGCCATTCCTGAATAACAGATGATGTTGGTGATGATGATCCTCATCTTCTGTATTGTCATCACCATCCTCTGCTCCTCGTAGAGTCATAGATCCATGGGAAAGGGGTGACTCTTAAGAGTCATCTGATCCAAGATTACAGATGGGAAATACACAACATCTGTTGGCTGGTGTGTTTTACTCCCTTCAACTCCACTCACTGTCATGTTGACGGGAGTGAATCTTAAGATCTTGAGATGACCGCCTATTTTCTGGTATGGACGAGAGCTGTCCGTTTCGAGGACTACCAGCTGAAGGGAAGAGTCTTCCATTTGACAGGCTGCCCTGTCTAAATCTAGCTTACAGATCAAGAACCTGATGGAAGGGGAAATCAGGAACCCTGAAATTGCCCCTCCAAAGTTAGTAGCATCTGGAATGCAGGTTTACCATGCACCAAGGTCACCTTGCCCTCTGTACACAAAGCATTGTAGTTCAATTTCAATTATAGAAATCCTTTCTAATTTTGCAACTATGCCTATAAATCAGCATGTGAAATTTTATGCAATAAAAACTTAAGAGAGAGTCACCTGGAGCACCTCCAGTAGGCTATCTGGCCTCACCCCACCAGCACAGGGGAGCCCAGGAAAGAGAAAGTCTCCTGGGCCCCTAGCTGACAAGAGTGGGGCACCCAAGGTGGATGCAGGACAGCTCAAGGAAGGCACAACAGCGGGAATAAGAGGGAAGGAGTTGCAGGGCTCAGAGTCATCATTGTCATCAATCATGACAGATTAAGGGGAGATGTAGGAGGAGGCAGGTGACACTGGGACCGCATCTTCTACATGTCCACAGATGTGCAAATGGTGATGGACAACAAAGGGAGCCACCGCTTTCTCCCCAACCTATCTGATCGTGGAAGAGGTGGGGCACCTGAGCGTCTGGCAATGCAGCCCTTGGCTGAACCAGCATCCTGCAGCCTCGTTGCCCAATGGGAACCAAGAAATTCACCCCAACTCAGTTTTGGTGCTGGAGATGCAAGAGGCAACAGGTACAGAAATGGGGGCTCCAGGAGGAGCCGTGCTCCGATCACCCACTTTTACCAGCCCTCCTTAAAAGGACTGTGCCCAAGATTGGAACTTATATTTCCCACCTGCTTCTCTGGACCTGGACTTTTGGGGACCCCAGTAAAGTCAACTCGGGGCTCAGCGGAACTGACTGTGTCTTTAATAAGAGGCAGCAATGGCTGACACTGTGGCTTTAATAAAAGCTGTCTTGAGTGACCAACCAGAATGGAATCCAAGGAATTTTTGCTAGAGGACCAGTGGGACTCATAAAATTATTCTTTTTAGTGATATGTAAATAGCGACTCTACCCAGCATATAGCCATGCTATTCTTTTGAGCATGCATGTGTGTGTGTGTGTGTGTGATTGCAAATTCTGGTGCTTCCCTCACCAGAGGTCCCCTACCCACCACAGAGGCATCAACGTGGTTATATGGCTTTTCCATAGGGTAGGCATTCATCCTACAATAATTAGAACGAGTCTTTCTTGCTACTGGACATATTACCATGAAATGTGTACATCCTGGATGGAACTTAAATCACTTAAATTCTATATCCCAGACACAAAATGGATTCACACCATGGTTAATCATCTGTATAAAACGGTTAATTTGCAAACCACTCTGTAAGGAAATTATAATCTCTTTTATGATTTCTCAACCGAAGAGATCAGCCTAAACTTTATCATAATAAATGCTGAATTACTCCACGTTTAAGATAGTTTTCATCGGATCAGCTCAGGAGGATCATATAAGTAATAATGACATTCAACATTTATACAGTACGTATCAAATGTTCAGTATCTGCCACATCCTTATCTTTTTTGACTGACCTATACATGTATACGTGTTAACATAAAGATGCAATTTCCAAGCCATTTCCGATTTCTTGCAAAGAAGGCCTGCAGGATGCACCAGTATAAGGACACAGAACCAAGGAATATGATAATGCTGGAGGCCTTCAAGAGCAAACTGGACAACCCTCGGTCAGATCTCCTTTGATTTGGATCCCTGCATTGAGCAGGGGGTGAGACTCGATGGCCTTAGAGGCCCCTTCCAACTCCACGATTCTATGATTCTATGATAACAGAGCTTCAAGAGATAGTCAAGAAAAGGTACGAAATCCCAGAAACAGAAACAAATTTTGTTTTAACAAATTTCATATCTAACAAATTTCATATCATCGCTTCCTCAGGCGATGATTGTAGGCCAACCATGGCTATGCAGGAAATACAACAAGGTAGGATTATTTTCCCCAGAGCAGGGATGTTATTGCAGCCTTTAGAATTGTTGTAGCACACCAGTTGAAAAGCATGCTCACCAACAGACGTTGTGGATTTCCTATTTTTGTGTTAACTATCCCACCGTAACCATTCTGGTTCTAGATGTCGCTGTGCCAGATACAGTCCATGATGGGAACTCTGCAAGCATGTGTTTGATGATAGTGGTGTCGTGAAGGAGCAGACAAGTTGAGAAAAGAATTGGGGAGGAGAAAAGACGTATATGTGCATCACTTTTCTCTCCCCCCCCCCCCCTTGTGTGCCTTTTTCTCTCAATTTCGCTTCAACAAGGGTGCTTATAGAACCCAGCATAATGGTGCATTGTTTGGCTCGGGATTTAATTTCCCTCCATCACAAGCTGCCACGGCAGCCCCTGTCATTGCAATTTGTCACACTTTTTGTGTGTGCTATATCTTGCCAAAGCCACATCTCTTCCCCAGCGCCCTCCTCCCTGGGTTGCATAAAATCTCTGTCTGGAATGAAGCTCCTCGTCGTTAATAAAAGAGGCCAAATTTTGCAGAGGAAAGTCAGTGGCTACCATAATCAGTGGAAACTTTTCCCCTACCCCAGCTTCATTCCACTCTACAAATTCGCACACATCACGGGAAGCACAGTAACAGCTGAAGTCCAACGGTCCATTCCTGCCTTTCTCCCTTTTCTCTCTCTCTCTCTCTCCTCTCTCTCTCGCTCTCTCTGCCAGACTATTCACTAGTAGCCAATGGAAGTTGTAATCTTATCCTCTCGGGTGGTAGACCACCAACTGGAATGATGCTGAGGGATGCTATTCCCTTCCCTGAGGAGCTAAGAAACCTTCAAAAAGATATCATAGGGAAGTGAGGGAAAAGGAAGAGACAGGCCAAAGTGGATTAAAGGAAGGAGCTGACCCTACTCTTGACCCGACCCTACACTAAATTGATGGATTTTTGGGTGGGGAAAACCCTTTCTGAATGGCCATTGAAGCTAGAAAGGCAACCCACCCACCCCCAAGCATCCTTTGGACCTCTACTGTCAAAACTGACAGCTGGTAAAATAAGACAATTTTATTTTTAACCACAGTGTGATAAATCATTTCTCTCTCTCTGAGCTTTGTAGGTGTGAAGGAGAATGGAGGTGGGTTAAAGCGACTGCAGGAATTCCTCAAGACTTGCAGCAACGAGTGTTTATTTCATCCTTGAAAGAAAAGAGAGAAGCAAAAGCACGTTGTACTGTTCTTCCTGAGGAAGAAATGAAAGCACATTTTTACCCCCTGAAGAGGCGGGATTCAGCTTGACGGTGTTCACCACAGGAGCTGTTCTGTGGATAATAGGGCTCGGCAAGGCCTGTGGGGGAGCTGTACATAAATACAGCTCTGGAGTGTGGTTCTCAAACTAAGAGGTCAATGGCTGGAGTGCAGCAAGCAGAAACTACTTCTCTCTTGACCAGACAAAGAAAAGAAGCCTAGCTCTCACTTCACTCATTTAATCTTCCTTCTCTGCCCATTCAGAAGCTTCATACTGTCACCTGCTCTATGAGGTTGAGATAGAATACCTCTGTTCTAGCACATAATGGCACCACCCCATTGCCTTAATGTAGTGAGCTTTGGTTGGTCTTCGGGACACCCTAGGAACTGATTGCTAACAGCCTGAATTACTCCTTTGGTGGGTCATTTTTGTTGGGGGCAGCTCCATTCTCCTCCCGCCCCAATTCACAACAAAGATCTCCCTGAGACTGCAACTGGAGCATCTTCTCAGGGGGACCAAACCAAGGGTTTGTTGCTTTTGGTACAAATTTGTTGCTTTTTGTACAAGGGGAATTGAAAATGGACCGAGGAGGAGTGAGGAAGAGTCAAACTCAAAGGGAGAGCAGAAGCAACAGTGGCAGAAGGTCAGATCTAACATTTGCAAGTTGGAAGTGAATAGATTAAATTGTTTGGCTGGTGCTTTTGTATGAAACATGTGCACTTCTACAAAAAATAGGCATTGATCTCCCCCACTCAGTCTTTCTGGAATCATATCTTAGAGCAGAGGTTGCCAACCTGGAGTCCCCAGATGTTCTTGGACTACCACTCCTAGAAATCCCAGCCAGCACAGCTAGTGGTGAAGTTTGTTTGAGTCCAAGAACATCAAGAAACCCAAGGCTGGAATCCACTTAGAGCTCATGCAAAGGTATATTAGAGGGAGGATTTCACGTCATCAGCTCCACATTCCCCATGGATTTCAAAGACCAGGGGCGGGATCATGTGGCATCAGAGCAGAAGGTCCTTGTTACGAGAGACTGGGTAGGCCTTTGTGATGTCAAAGGGGGCAAGCCCTTAAGTAGCATTGAATAATAATAATTAAAAACAACAAAAGAGATGAAGATGGGTAACACAGATGTTTTGCGCTACATTATACATGCCGCACATGGACAAATACCTTCCTGATAAGCCAGTGAGCCATGGTACAAGTTGGGAATGGAGAAGAGATGCCTTTGAGCCACTGCACATAATAAAATGAAACCTTATATCCTTCTAGTACTACTTGACTTGAGATCTGATACTTTCCGGGAGACCTTGAGAAGGATGGCAATTTTCTGAGACTTCAGCTGGCACTAGGTTACTAGGAAGTCACTGAATAGGCTATAGCAGTGGTTCCCAACCTTAGGTCACCCAGGTGTTCCTGGACTGCAATTGCCAGGAGCCTTTACCACGAGCTGTGCTGGCCAGGGTTTCTGGACGTTGTAGTCCAAGGACACCAGGGTGACCCAAGCTTGGGAACCACTGGGCTACAAAGTAGAGTTGGCAGAACCAAAGTGAACCTATGAAAATGGGAGGTTGCATGGACACCGTCCTTGGCAAGTGTGGAATAAAACAGGCAACTTCACATCAATGTCAGTGTACTCAATGTCCCTTAACAGGTACCATGGAAGATTTGATGCACCCTGAGACCTGGCAGCCTTACTTAGAGGTATACCTGTCAGTATAAACATCCGATCTTTTTTCTTCTTCAGGCATACATCCACGTGTCTAAATGTCAAACATCAACAAATATCCAGAGGGAAGAATTTGTACTGGGGAAGGTTGGATGATAATCCTGGGGGTTTAAAAAGGGCTGCAATGAGTAGCAACCCTTGGCTTCCATCATGCTGGACTAAATGCTCATTCCCATGTATGTTTTCCTTGGGATATTAACCAAGTTATGAATCCTTCTGCGCTCTCTCTGAGCACAGTTTGTCAGCATGCTTTCGGGGGCCCTTTTTGAACATGCAGGCCTTCTGATTGGTGTAGTATTTCTTTCTGAGAATCACTGGGTGGTCTTGTCTTGTGAAGACAGGGAAGCAGATAACTGAATGCTTTAGGATTGTTGTTGCTGGCATCTGTCTTTGGGAGGGAGGAAAGACCCACCTTGAAGGGTACATGCAGCCCGTCCAAGGAAACAGAGGAGGGAGAAAGACACAGACCGAAGGCCAGCTCAGAAAAGACAGAGATGGAAATTAAAACTACTCCTAGTGCAGTACAGAGGGGCTGTAGATAGGAAGAATATCGAGAACTGTTGAAGCCATGGATGGGGGATAATTTTTTATCACTTCACGAGGCAGAAATGTGTGTGTGTGTGTGTTATAGATGAAGTGCTTACCATCATATCAAACATAAGCTTGTTTTTACTGCTTTAGCAAGAACAAAAAAAAAAAACCTTCCTTCCTAACTTAATTATTGTATGGGCTTGTTCTGTGCTATCAAGTTGCCTCTGATTTATGATGACCCCATGAATAAGTGACTTCCAAAATGTCCTATTGCTAACAGCCTTGCTCAAGAGTTAGGAGATAAAACTGTATAATTTGGCATATATTTTAAAAAATATATAAATGTATAAAACCTTAGTTTTGGGCCATCAAAACGGTTATATTACAGGGAAAGTTTCACACTGCTACAACCCATGGTGTTAAGGTATCTTAGCCTTTGCCATCTGAGAAGTAGTAAAAAGAGGAATACAGGAACCTTCCCGTGAAATTCTTCTTGCCCTTCTAGAATGTTCTTCCTGTGGGCAGCTCCAGAAGCGGCAATGAGAGTCCCTGGGGGGCACGGCACCTTCCCCAAGAACCCCCCAAATAGAAACCAGAAGTGCCCTTTTGGTTGGGTTGGTTAATTTTTCAAAACAAATAGTTTCTGGGCCTAAAACAGCCTATGGTGGGGCTTGAGGGAAGACGAATTTGGGCTCTAGGGCCACTGAGATCATCACCCCTCCTTCAAAGGCCCCTCACACACAAAAACCAGCCTGACTCTGTTCATGTCTCATCTGATCCAGCTCTGTTCTGAATTGGCATGTGAATTGAATCAGGAGACCAGTGCACAGACTTACTTTGCATGGACCTTGCTCTTTCCTTTGACAGCTACTCTAGGTGAGCACACTCAAGGATGTGGCCAACTGTGAGCATGGTTCCCAAGGACCCTTCAAAACCTGGAACGGTTTGTTTGGTTTTTTCTTCTGATAAGCAGATGAGCTGAACATGGAAGCTTTAAAATTTATCAGGGATCGGAGGTCAGGAGGAACAGCATGTATCAGCTTTTTCATTTCTTCGGTGAAAAGATAGCAAGGCATATCTTCTACCTCCTCACTTTGGCCAGAGCTGGTTAATGATGGCTTCGTACTTTCTCAGGCTGCTAGTTCAAGACCTGCTATGGAATGGAGGTCTCAAGAACTGCAAAACGCTGCCCTGCCTCACTTACCAGGAGTTGATTGCTTCCAAACTGGTGGTTTGAACCATTCAGAAGAATGAATTGGATATGATTCAGGACTGTTTGTGAAAGCAAAATGTTTGTACTCTGAAGGGAATGTAGAAGGCTTTACCCACTTTGTTTGCCCTGCTTGTAAAAATGAACAGCAACACACAGGGCAGGTTTATAAAGAATGTTAGAATTATATGTTTTTCAAAGGAGTTCCTGTTACAAAGATATCCTTTTGACCTGCCAATATGTTTCATTCATTCATTCATTCATTCATTCATTCATTCATTCATTCATTCATTCATTTCAGGCCAAAGACGGAGAACAACTTTCCATCTCAGGGCTGAATATGGAGAAGCCTCACGGTCCAGCTTCAAGTGCTGGGTGGGCTCACAGGCAAATGAGTGGGAGCAAAAATACCAGCAAGTTTTAGCCTGAAGTTCTTACTGTAAACAGCTAAATCTCAGGAGAGGGAGTTAAACTTTTCAGAATGGAGAAAGCCCTTGTACAGCTGCTGGGGAAATACCAAAGAGTGTCGTAGAGTGATAGGGTGTATTTGTGAGACACCACAGAGGGCCTGATGCACTCTCCTAATGTTGTTTTAAGTCTTGGTGAAGAGACAGCTGAGGTAAAAGATTTTACCTCAGATATCGGCAGGTTGCTATAGATAGGCAACTGTTAAGGTCCACACCAAGCAAAGGGTCTATTGTTGACCATTTAGCTCAACTTGTTATCATTCTTATTGCTTTTGTTATCTCTTGATTTCTTCTGGAGAGGTGAAAGAACCACTGGTTCTGCTTTTTCTCTCTGTGTGGCAAAAGAAACACCAGTACAATAATTTGTAATATTTTTAACTGGTTTGTCTTTTAATAGTTTTAAATAATCTATGAGTCCCGTAATTGGGAGAAAGGTGGCATAGAAATTAAATTAAATTAAATTAAATTAAATTAAATTAAATTAAAGTGGGCAATGATGGGAAAGGGAGAAGCCTCCGAAACTGCATTGCCTGTCTCCCCACAAAACTGGGACCAGTGCAGCAAGGTCAGCCATTGAGGCCAGGCAATGAAGTGATTCTCAAGGAAATGAGACCTATACCAAGGACAGCCAGCTTTCCTATACTAGGAGTAGAGGTTACTGTATTTCATTGTTCATTCGATTTTTGCACTGTAGTGTTATATTTGGCAGAAATATTTTCTGGATTTGTTTTGGATCTCTATCCAACCTTAGGAGATAAAGTGCTATTGCAAAGCACTGGGACTTTAAAAACCCTCTCCCCACCCCCCACCCCCACCCCAGTACCCTGCACAGAACTGAGCTGTGTTTTGCCAATCTAGAAGAAGCTGCATGAAACCGAACTCTGTTATGCAGGCCAGAAAACGGTTGCAGAAAGCTGAGCTCTGCTTTGCAGACCAGGAAGGTATTATGCTGGGTTTACATGGGAGGCCAAATCCTGTTGCATGCACACCATAATAGAGTAGGCCATGGACTCAATGGGATTTAGCATGCCAACTCTTATGTTCCATTGATTCAAATGGGCCTACTCTAACTGCAACTTACTTATGCTAAATTAAGTTGCAGTTAGAGTAGGTAGGTCCATTTGGATCAATGGAACTTATGGAGGAGTTGACTCATCAAATCTCACCTGATTCTATGGGCCTAATCTAGTGCAATTTACTATGCTAAGCAAGAGGATTTTGGCCAAAGAATTGAGCAAGCTGCCATTTGATTGGTGAGGAAATGTCCAAAGTAGTAACAATAACATCTGGCCCTGCCTGCTTTTTTTTGGTGGGGGGGGCAGCTAATTTCTTTGGCCTGTCCTCCAGACCTGCCCATTGGTGGAAATCAGTCTCAATGTTCCTAAAATGGAATTCAGCCCTAAGACTATAAATGATTTCTCAACCCTGACAATCAACAAAATGGTCCAAATAAAATCGCTTAATCAACTGAATCCGGCCACAAGCTACCCACTTCTGCTTTAAATCCAGAGCTGCCCCGTCCATTTGGAGCTGTATAAATACCGTTTTCTAATATATATGTAGAGCTTAACATCCTAGGGCGAGCAGTGCAGTGAGAAAATCTAGCTAAAATCTCAGGATCTCAAAGCAAAGTGGAAATAAGCCCTCTCCCTATGATCATTCAAAGCCTGTTCAATACCAGGCCTTGTTCTCTAAGGAGTTAATGGAGACTGACGGGGTGTTGAAGTCCAACGCTGATGGGAGTGAAGAAAAGGAGAGGGGGGGAGAGAGAGAGGAGAGGGAGGGAGAGGAGGAAGGAAGTGGCTGAGTTGAGCACAAAACAGATTCTCCCAAGTGCAACAGCTGTTCTTCATCTTTGAGGAGTGAGGATCAAGACGAGAATATGAGATAGGCAAACGTTGGCTTAAACTTTCTTCTCCCTTTGATTGTTCTTGGACATCTGCCCCATCTTCCCGTCAAGAATGCCGGCCAGCTGGGAGCTGAGAATAACACCCCTGCTCACTCTCCGAGACCTCTAATACTTTAAGCCAATGAGTCGCCACTGTGCACCTCCCGACTGAGGCAGAACTATGCTAATGCTGGCGGCTTGGGGTGGGGGGGGGGGAGGTTTGCCAAAAAAAGTCTAGCTTGTGTGTGTGGGTTCTTTGGCTCACGTGCTAATTGGCTTTAATTTGTTGGCCAATTGGATTTTTCACGTGTCCAGAAAAGAGAAGCCGCAGACAAAAGAGGGAAGCCAGAAATGAAAAGCCTGGGATAGAGGGCCCATTATATTCTGTCTCCCCATGTCATTTGCTTTTATGCAGATGTGTTAAATCTCCAGGCAAAAGGGTGTCATAGAAAGGTTTCTCAAGCATATCCGATGGGACTCACTTTTTTTTTTGGGGGGGGGGGCATAAATAAATAAATAAATGGCTTCCAAGACCGTTTCTTCCCCTACAGACTGCCAAATACCTTGACTTATGTGAGAGGCGTAAGACAGTAACCTTGGAGACCCAATGGAAAGTTCACTTCTTAAGAAAAAAGAAAGGGGGGGGGAAGAAAGGCAACTGAGGAGAAATTTGGAGAAATGAAATATCACCCCCAACTCCTTTCTGAAACATTTAGGGGACAAAATATTAGCTGGATCTTATGACTTCTTTTTCAAGTAAGAAGCTGCAGAAGCCACACAGTTTTTCATAGACAGGAAAATATTTGAGATTAAAATGAACACTGTGAATGTAGGAAACATTAAAATGGCTTTCACAAAAGCTTACATTGTGGGTTAAAAATGTTAATTTAAAAATGTCCCTCTACTTTCATTTCTGGTTTTGTTTTTTGTTATTGTTACTTCATAATTCTGGATAGCTCAGTGGTTTAGGCATCTGGCTTTGGAGCCAGACGTTGGGAGTTTGATTCCCCGCTTTGCCTCCTTGACAGGGGCTGGACTCAATGATCCATAGAGTCCCTTCCAGCTCTGCAGTTCTAAGATTATTATTGTTGTTGTTATTGTTGTTATTGTTTCACAGTTGGACAGCTGGAAGATGGCATGTCTCTGTTTCAATGTCTGATATCTCAGGCACAGAGATCAGCACAAACCAGGAAAATGGTGGTTTGTGATGGTTCATGGTTCGTCACTATTCACAAACCATGAACCACAAACTTTCACTAACTTTTCGACAAAACAAACAATTGAATGGTTTGTGCGATTTGGGACTTCCAGGAGAGGTAGAATAGCCTCCATGTGAGTTAGAGATGCCAAACTTGTAGCACGTCTTCAGCTGAATCTCCTCACCACCACCTCCAAGTTTGGAGAAGATTGGATATGGGGCATCTGAGTTACAGCCCCACCAAAGCAAGTCCCCCCAGGAAAGTGCTCTTTAGCAGCTGGCTTGAGGAAAATGAAATGAATGGTGAGGGAGCTTGAGACCTCATCATGAGGTGGACTGGGGAGGGAACAGAAAGGGGGCAGGGTGAACAGACCAGCTAGCTATACATCCTCTTCTAATGCCAGCTGCCGCAAAAATGAAACCATCAGCTGTGCTGGTCAACGTGTGGTTCCTAGAACCAGTTACTCCCAGAGAGTAGACTTGGAGCTCCATGGTTGGTTGCCTGATCTGACAATCAATCTTAAACAAAATTTTCTCTCAGTTCATCCCAGTGTTGCCTAGTGAATTGGTTGAGTAGTGCCAGGCTGTCTGGCCATGGACAACGTACCCAAAAATGAAGCGTGTGAATAGCCAGTGCAGGTAATAGTTTTGTGTTTCATTTTGTTCTGGGCATTTCCCAGAAGCTTCCCAAATCAAACCACAAAATGGCCCTATTTGTGGTGGGGTTTTTTTTGTTTTTTGTTTTGCTTTGTGGTTCATTTTGTGCCCATCTCTACTCAGGCAGCTAGCACAGAAAGGTGTGCCTGACTGGTGGGATAAAAGGAGGGCGGGGAGGGAAAAGTAGGAAATGCACATTTGTTTTCATGTGTGATCTGATGTTCTTGAGCTAGTCCACCTCTGCTCCAAATAGGAAATGCAAAAAAAAAGTGTTTGTTTCTCCTCTTTCCCAGCTGGCTTTTCTTTAGCCGAGGCCCAAGGACAGAACAAGAGGTGAAAGATCGGTGGTGTGGCGGCCATGACCCTCCTCCAAAAAAGCAGCTGAGTGCAAGGGGCCAGATTGTTTTCTGAAAGTTTGCAACGTCTGTCTGGTTCAGGGAGAGCAGTGGAAAGATTCTACTCAGTCCATTTCCTTTAGCTCTTTCTGTTTATCACAAAGCTAATGGGCTATTTCAAGCTCATCACGAGCTTAGGAGACAAATGGGTAGAAGTGAATCTGAAGAAGCGTTGCATTTGTTCAGATTTGCAGCTCGGCTGAGCACCACCCTGCTCAGGCTGATGTTACACGCAACATGGGTGAATGAGAAGGAACATCAGGGAGGCATCAAGATGACAAGCCATGGACCTGGAGGGTGATGGAAAGCAGGGCTGCCATCCATCCATCCTGAGTCCTCCCTCCGCCTCCAACGTTAGGATTCCAGGATGAAAGGGGAAAGCGTTTTGAGAGCTCATGAATCAAGCCACAGAAGCAGAAGTGGACAATATCTGAGAACTTCCTTGTAAAATTGTTTGGGGATGACTCAGGAAAATGACATTCTCAGCTCTGACACTTTCAGATTAGAAGGTTGTACACCCAAAATAGCTTCGATAGGGAGCCCAGAATGTTTCTGGCATAGCTTAACAAGCTAATTAGAGGGGAAGAGAAGGTTTATTTTGACTTTCCAAGTGTCTCTTGAGTCCAACATGGACTGAGCCCCGTCGCACTAACAGGGTCGCATGCATTGAGATCGAGCCATAAAATATTTCTATTTCTGTCTGTGCAATTTGATATCAAGCTGGGGAATGCATGGACCTCTGGGTATTGCTGGAGCATATCTCCCATAATCTCTCTCCCTTGGATATACTGGTGAGTGATTCGCAGTCCAAAGACATTTGAAGAGCCACTCATTTCCCACTTGGAACTTGGCAAAGTTACTTTCTGGGACTACTGTGTCTAGGCACTCCTGTCCAGCATGGCCAGTGAAGAAGCTGCCTTGTGCCAGATTCTGACTATTCAACCATCCAGTCCAGTTTTGTCTGCCTGGATGGACAGTGGTCTCCAGGGCTTCAGACAAAGGAAAGCCTTTCTCAGGCCTTGACACCTTGAATTTTAACAAACAAGGCTGGAGACAGGCATTGAAAATGCCAACATCAGGTACACATTAAATACTAAGTTGTGTCCATGAGAGGCTAAGATGTCAGCCCTGCTCTTTTCCTTGAGATTCAAGGGCCAAACCTGAAGATCCAAGGACGGGCCCCTGAGAGAGGAGAGGGCAGCAGAACGAGAAGAATGCCCTGGTCTGACCACATAACAGCCATACTTCTTTGTTACTCAGCCTGCCTGTTCTGTACTTCCTTCTATCTAGGGAGGGTTGGCTGGACGTAGTATATGTGCCTGGACCAGGTGAGTTAACACACTTCTAGAAATAAATGCCAACAACATAGATCCACACAAGAACTGAGTTGGAGAGTCCACAAAAGGGCACCAGGTGGGTCAGCCCCATTTAATGCACCTTTTCTTCAGGCATGGACTGGGTCAAGGATTGTGCACAGCCCTGGTATCCTTCCTATGATGTGTCTATGTGTGTGTGCACGGGCAGGGTTTTTTAATCTCAAAATGTAGCCAAAATAAAGAGCACAAATCTGCATGCTCCAATTCTGGAATCCATTTCAGAAATGCAATAAATAAAATTCAAAAGGACTGAAAGGCTGAGTACTGCAAAGCATGGGAAAAATAGAGGAATAGAACAGGGGAGAATGAGATACACATAATAACAATCATCTGCCCTCAAGTCATTTCTGATGTATGACTACCCCTTTCAGGGTTTTCCATGTAGAGTATACTCAAAAATGTTCTACCATTCCTGTCTTCTGGGGGGGGGGGGGCTCCTTGGACTGTGCAGCTTGCCCAAGGTCACACAGGCTGGCTCTACTAACAAGGGACACAGTAAAGAATCAAACTCCCAACTAGAGATAGGCATGGATTAAAAAAATGAATCACAACATTCATTCAAAAATTACTGATTCGTTGATTCATATTTGTATGAATCAGTGCCCCCTGATGAATATGAATCAATGAATTTTTTAGCAATTTTTGATTTGTCCATTTATTGAGCTATACAATGCTCACCCCTGCCCACGTCCCCCGCTGCCACCGCCACCCCCACTGACACTGACACCCCCCGCTGCTACCCCCCAACCCTGCCGACACCCCCTTACCGTAATTGCCACTGCCGCTGCCGAGGTCTCCAACTGGCCTCCGCAGCCACGGTGTGTAAAAAGGGAAACTGGCTGCCCTTTGCAAATATGGTGGCTGCGGCTTTATTTAGGGTAGGGAAGCCACAGCTGCCATCTTTGCAAAGGGCAGCCAGTCTCCCTTTTTACACGTCGTGGCTGCGGAGGCCGGATGGAGACCTCAGCGGTGGCAGTGGTGATTACAGTAAGGGGGTGTCAGCAGGGGTTGGGGGGCTAAGGTAGGGAGAGGAAGGGGTGGGGGTAGACTGTGGGGGGGGTGGCTGTGGGGGGGGGTGGCTGCCTATCGGCCCGCCGATCAGTTGATCGGCGGCCGGTAGGCAGAATGGTTTTTTTTTAATTATGAAGGATGAATAAAAACGGGAAAATATTCATTTATTCGTATTCGTCGGAACTTAAAATTTGATGAATACGGATCGACGAATATTTAACGAATCAGCTTTTTTCAGTGAAAAAACCGATCCATTTTTATATTCATCCCCATCTCTAATTATTTCTATACCAGGCCTATGCCAGTCCTTCAATCTGATTTTTAGGCCAATTGGGGAGCTTTTGGAATGGATGCTGATTTGGTCCAGAGCAACATGTGCCTTGTCTGATTGAAATGAAGGGGAGCTGTGTGGTCCAAACAGATTAAAATACAGGTGCAAGGATAGGCATTGAAATTGTATCAGAACCAGATTCGTTTCTAATCCTTCTATAGACTTGTGTTGGAAAAAGCCAAATGGCGATGAATAGTTTGATTTGTTACTCTAACAAGCATTAAATTTGGAGACCTGATAGTCCCAAAAGAGACATTAATTTTTAGGTTAACCTAGAAATTCCATTTTAAAAAAAATAAAGCTATTTGCACAACATCCAATTCAATTCAATAGTTCTACCTGGGAACTGGGTATGGCCACTCTCCTTCAGTAAAGGTCTCGTCTGAATTAGCCCAAATTGTTTCAATTCAGTTTGTGAATCATTCCAAACCAGTTCGTGTGAATTGGGTGCACAGACACAATCTGATCATGTACAGAATTTTACCTAAACTGCTATTCTAACTTTTCCTCCACCCCCACCCCCCACACTTTCTCTTTCTTTGAATCCCCCAGTAAGTTCTGGTATTCCAGAGATATTACTTTTGAGTCCAATTCTGAATATCTCAGTTTCTACTCTCCCACTCTCTTAACCAAGAGGAGGAAAAAAGAATAATAAAACACTGTAGCAATGCTTTGGCAATTAACCATCCTTGGATGTAATTGTTTGGAAACCAGCCTTGGGAATAAGGGAGGGAAGAGAAAAGAATCAGCTTCCCATAATAAGTTATTAACTTTGGTATGTATGTCTCCATTTAACTATGTGCATAGCCAGACCAGCTCCACTTGCATATGTTAATGTTAAACAAACTGGAGAGTGTCGGTGTGTTTGCACTGTATCAGTTGACACCCCTATAAAACTTTTATACTCAAGGCCTTTGGCAGCAATTATGTGGCACTGGAAGAGTTTTGCCATTTGCAATGGCTTTCCTTTCACACATTTGGGAGCCACAGTTCCCAACTATGTGCTTGTTTCGTGCAGCCAAGGCGCAAAGGCTGCTAGTGCAACTGTCCTAAAATTGCCTAAATTGTTTCGGGTGCATGCATTCACATGGGCTGCAAGCCATGGCTTGCAACATTTTGCAGGTGCTTGATATTCCATCTGGTTTTGACCTTGCAGTTGTGATGTGGCTTCAGAGGTGCAAGGCTGAGATGCAGCGGGAATTTACAAAAGCATTGTGAAATCATAAGCTTATGGGAATAAAACTAAGAGCCCAGCACACTGAAGACAGGTGATGCATTATTGTACTTGATGCTCCACAATGCACTGAAATGAACATCAGCTCAACAAAACATCAGAGAGACTCTTTGAGAGTATAACAGAGAGGACTAGTTCAGCTTCTGAACTATAGCTTTCCCCTTCCTCCTCTCACTCTACCCTGTCTCTCACTCACATTTTTAATAGTGCAGGAAAAGGCACCTGCATTTGCTGATTAACCCCACAAACATGCTATTAGTCATTTAATAAGGGTGTATGGGTGGGGGGGGGGGGGGAAAGGCAGCCAACCTTGCAGCTAAAAAAAAGAAAAGTCAGTACAGGCTCTCCTGGTTTTCCCGATCTGTACCTTCCAACATGATGAATATACTGATAGCGGATTCATATTGGTGAAGTCTACTTATCTGAAGTTTGCATGCGGAGGTAAGGATGTAAAGGAATGCTCACAAGAGTTGGCATCCTTGACAAAAAAAGAAAGAAAGAGAGAGCAGAAATGTTGGCTGTAAGTTAGTTCCAACATGATTGCGCATCATACAATAATACCAATACATAACTAGGAACTGGGTGTTCTCAATGACGCTGCCATGCTATGGAACTCTCTTCCTGCAGAAGTACATCAGGACCCAGCCCTCCTTGGCTTCAGGAAAAAAGTAAAGACTCTCTATGCAGGCTTTCCATACTCCTGCCCTTGTTTAATTTGTTTGTTTGTTTGTTCTGTTTCTCTAATTTTTGATGACCTGTGATTTTATGGTTGTTTGTTTGGTCTGTCACCATCTTGTATCCTAGTCTAGATTTTATTTAAGTTGGGTTTTGTTTACTCTCTTGCTGAACGTTTATTTGTTGTTTATTGTTGAATTTTAGTTTATGTCGTTGATGCTTATTGTAAGCCTCCTGGAGTACTGGCCTGGCCACTAGATGGGTGGGGTAAAAATTAAATTTAACAAACGAGCAAATGAATGAATGAATGAATGAACGAACGAACAAATGAACGAACTAACTAACAAATGAGCGAACAAACAAACAAATGATATTGGTTTGTTTCCATTTATAATTCATAATGCTGGCTTTAACCAGTGAACCCCCTACCCATTTATTGAATAATCCCCCTTTTCCATTCCCCTTGTACTTTTGCTAAGGGCAATGGCCTTGTAAAACTGTGACCATAAAACACACCCACTGGAGACAAAGATCAGAACCAGGGGACACCTTTTAGTGGAACCACAAATGTGTTACAAAAGAGGCGCAGAAACAGTGTGAGCTTCTGAGTTCTCCAAAACTCTTCATTCAGGCAGGAGAGTACAAAAACCAGGGGCACAGACAGAAACAAGAAGTCCAAAAATCCACTCTGGCAAATTGGCAAATTAAAACTGAAAATGGCTACTGACACTTCCATACTTTTTATCTACACAGTCCCTATGTGCCAGTTTTGTAATAGTTTAGTGGTCCTCATTGTATAAATATTTCTGAAAGTCTGTGTATCTGGAAAGATCTCTGATATGGTAAGAGCTGGAAACATGGCCGTTGGGGAAGATGCTACTCACGTCCCAACTTAAATAACTAGGTATGTAACTCATGAATTCAGTCCACTTAGAGCCCCAGTTTAGCCCACTGAGAGTTAAGTTTTAAAATGCCTAATTATTCACATTTGCTGGACTCTTCTGTACATTGTACACAATCAGGTAAACATTGTGTCAGTGCCCCGGCTTCCCTGCCCTGCCTCCTCTGGGCACTGCCTCTGAGGGGGCACCTGCTGGAGGAGGCAGGGCTGGGAAGTGCCAAACACCTGTTCGGATAATAAACGAACCAGCGCAAACCACTGAACAGGCAGTTTGTGCCCATCTCCAATTGACACCCATACTACTGGTGTCTCAGCTTAAATATGTGTGTTGGTTATATCTCAACATTGTCTTTCCCATAAGCCCAATTGGACTTACTGTTAATTAGATTTGAGTAATGCCTGCTCATAGGCATTTGGTGGATTCATCTATCAAGCAGGGCATATAAATAGCAAAAAACAAGTTCTTTCCCCTCTGGCTACCTATTAATGTGGACCACATAGCTGCTTTGTTTTGAACTCAGTAGATAGAAGTCCTTCTCTGTGCAGTAAACTTGCAGACAGTTGTGCTGCAAATGGGACTTTATTGTCTTTTGATCTCTCTTGCTGTGACCTGTGACACAGTCCACCCAGGAATGATGGAAGTTGTAGTCCAAAGGTCAGAATCCTTTTGGCGTTTGCATGACGTTTGCAACTTGTGTGGCTAAATGACCAGGCACCAGGGCATGCTCTGGGGCTGTGCCCGATCATGCAACTGGTTGCAAGAGAATCCTAGCTACAAAATGTGTTTGCAAGGATACCAGGCTGCGGGGAGGTGACACCATTGTGCAAACACAAGAGGAGGAATAACATTGAGTACCTTGGGTGCATCTGTCTGTCTGCCCGTCTGTCTTTCTGCCTGCCTGCCTGCTTGCTTGCTATGCCTACTTTCTACAGAGAGCTCTCAAGGGACCGGCTTGAACCAGAGTTTGCAGTAGGGTAATGGAAAATATGACCTCATTAGCACCAAGTTTGTCATTTGTTCCATAACAAAAAAGTAAATTACAGTATATTAATGCAGTTTGTGTTGTTTTTAATGTGCACAGAGACACAATAAAACTTTTTTATTGGGGAAATGTGATGACATGTTCGCACTTCAGTACCACCACCAGAGCTCTGATACTGAGCACCAATTGGATGGCTCCGTGGAACACTCTTATAATGATGTAGTAAAATTTGACTCTGATGTAGTAAAATCTGTTTATGGCAAAGCTGCTTTTTCACACAGTCCGATTGGACTAGGACAGCGACAGAAAAGCAGGGCATGTTATGGGCCTGAAATCTCTAGAGCTGTATTTCTTGAAAAGAAATGACTTGGACTTTTAGCATTGTTGAGATTCCATAAAGAAGTAAACGGGCCTTACTCTGATTTCCCCAAAGAAGAAGAGACCTCGTTTAAGGGGGTAGAGTGCCCAGTCCCTAACAGAGTCCCCTTAATATTTTACAGACGAAACCATGGCCACTCCTGTAGCACACTTTATCTTTTGCCTAGAATTCTTCTCAAGAACCCTCTGAGATATGCCAAGCTCGATTAGTCATGATGGACTGGAGCACCAAAGCATGTAGCAGTGATTGACAGCCATATATGTTGGTGTGTAAGGTAAATGTTTAGGCAGTCTAAAATTTTTTCCCTCCTTTCTTTTCCAGATCTGCATGCAAATTGATACCCTTCCTCCTTCTCTTTCTTAGCTAGACAGAGCAGTAGACCTTCAAGCATGGAGGCCAGCTTCATCCATGATTTGAATATGCCAAGGTGATTCCACTCTCTGAAAATGTACCCTGAAGCATGACTCTTAGGACGAAATCCTGAGACATAGGAATCCACAAGCTTTAGCAGGATCCACAAACCTCATCAGTAAATGGTAGAGACTACCACTTCTGTTAAGAGTTGAATACTGCTAGTTTTGGTTTGTAGCGATGGGTTCCAACTCCCTATAGGTCAAACTTGATGAGACAATCCATTCTGCATTTGGGTGCTTCCTGAAACTGTAAAAGACATTGGATTGTCCTTGGTTGCACTGCTCTCATCTCTGCATTTTACAAGTTAGCCTGTTTTGATTGGTGATTAGTCACCAGGAGGTAAACGTGAGCTTCATTTGCAAGTCTGAATGTTTGGGTCTGAAGTGCTGAAGGAATCACAACATAGGAGGGGATACTTGTGATCACCTTCAGCGTCTGTATAGTTTGGCCCTTGGAGTCTCCTTGGAGATGCGGCTGTAGGGACTAACATGAAGAGTGCTTGTATTTCAGAATTTACCTCTGATGCACCAGGGTTTATTGAAAGATATGATAGCACTTTTCAAATACTTGAAAGGTAGTCATACAGAGGAGGAGCAGGGCCTGTTTTTGATCATCCCTGAGTGCAGGACATGCAGCAATGGGTTTAAGTTACAGGAAGCTAGATTTTCATTGAATATCAGGAAATACTTCCTCACTGTTAGAGCAGTACGACAATGGGACCTTGGAAGGTGGTGAGTGCTTGCAACACTAGAGGCATTCAAGAGAAAACTGGACAACCATCTGTCAGATCTGCTTTGACTCGGATTCCTGCCTTGAACAGGATATTGGACTCAATGGCCTTATAGGCACCTTCCAACTCAATTATTCTATGGATCTATGAAAATTCTGCTTCAAATTGTTGTCATAATTGTAGCTGGGAATGGCTTGCTGAGCTGAATTGATAGCCTCCTAGGCCACATCCTGTCTTTTTCAACCTGTACATTGTGCTAACCCTCTTCCTCTTCCTTGAATGGCCTCTTTCTGACCACCGGAGAAGAGGGAATTCTTCTCCTAACAGGTAGCTAGGTTCCTACCTCTTTACAAGCCCATATTCTTATCATCTGCCTGGTTAACCAACAGCATGCAAGCATTCCTGGGCTTTTAATCAGAGGCCTTCCTCTCCATTAATTTGGAAATGCCACGTTGTCAATCTAATGAGAATCACAGTTTCCTGCTTCATTGATCTTCTGCACATCTCTGTGTGGTATTCCTCCCAAATGGCAGCACATTCCGCTAGGCGGAGAACGGCAGTTTTTTGGCTGCATTCTCAACAGGAAAGGGGGAAAATCCAGCCGTGAGAATGATAAATCATTGCCTTTGACAGAACATTGTTATATAGACAAATAACTGGCATGCCAGGAAATAAATGATGTACGTTTCCAAAACATCAATAGATGTCTGGGCAAGAGTCATTTAAAATATGAACAGATTTAACGTGTGGATATGTGTGTGTACATATTGCAACTCCCAGCTCGGAAAACTCACCTCATACATCTACTCACAAATAATTCTCACCTCTAAGCAAATGCACACCAGGTTTATGGATGCTGTTGAGTACTCCCAATCCTGCCATTATAAATAATGATGCTTACTTGCCCTCAGACTAACAGTGTTGGCATTTGCTAAACAAACCCGACGTCAAGGTTCTCAACTTGAGTTCTTGGAAATAAAATCTATGTGGGGGTAGGTAACTGTTCCTTCAAGATGCGCAGACCTGCAAGGGGTGGGTGTGGGACCCTGCCCACCCGCCATGTTCCCATTTAGTCTGTTCTGACTGGAGAAATTCCAAAACATTTTTAAATGAGGCTGGAAAGAAAAAAACCAGAAGCATCCTGTATAGAAGAAGAAATCTTTTGGAGGACAAATTTGGGGCCAGCATTACAGGGGCCATCCTCATCATCTGTTCCAGAGGTTGTCCATTAGTGGTACTTGTCACCATTGGTGGCATACAGGATTAATCTCGTGCAGTGGTTCCCAACCTTGGGTCTCCAGATGTTCTTGGTCTAAAACTCCCAGAAGCCTTCACCGCTAGCCGTGCTGGCCAGGATTTCTGGGAGTTGCAGTCCAAGAACATCTGGGGACCCAAGGTTGGGAGCTACTGATCTAGCGGGATGTAGAATTTTCATAACAGTCTCTCAATCCCCACGTTTGCTGGCAAATGTGGTCTCCTACTGACCTATCAGCGATGGGTTTCCATCCATGACTATGTAGCATGTGAGTAATATCTTCGGACACTCAGAGTTTCTCCTAATTCCTTCTTACTTCCCTTGCTTACCAACTTGCTTCAAAGAGGATTCCTAGCTCTGTATCATCCTATTCCCTTAGCTTTCAGGTCTCAAGTCTGGGATTTGGGGACAGGTCTGTGCGTTTTGCAATGTCATCATGTGGGAGGCAGGCCTTTATGTACTGATGTCAAGATCTATGCATACCACAGTCCATTCCCCCTTGCTTATGGCTTTTTGGTGCACAGACTTTGTCAAAAAACCACCTTTACAGAACACAAGTAAGCCTGGTGCCAATTGGAAGAAAGGAGGGGACCTTAAGAACACGGCCAAACAGCCCGCAAAACCCCAACAACCATAGAGGGGACAGGTGTTCATGCAAAAAACAGGTGAGACATAAAAAAATCTAACTTGGTCTTCTGCAGTACTGTTTGCCTAGAGATTTGTCTTCCTGAATAGATATCTGGGGGGGGGGGGGAATCACACTCCCTAAGACTTCAGCTCGCACCCAGAAACACAGAAATCCTATGATCTATAATGATGCATGTACAGTGGTGTAGAGGGGCCAGGGTTCACAGAGACAGGTAATCAAGAGTCATTAGCTTTACAAAAGACCTGTTCTTCTTTTTCTAAAATATAGGCCAAATCCCTTTTGGAGGGAAGGGTTGACTATGGGAACATTCATGATGAACTATTGTATTTCCAACTACACCACATGATATTCAGAATAAAAGAAAGCTTCTAAACATGTCACATCTTTCTTGAAGAAGGTAGGTTTTTCTTCCCCTCTCTCTATTACCATGGGACTTGGTGTGTGTGTGTGTTGTTTTTTTTTACAGAGATGGGTAAGACCTAAGATACCAGTGTCTGTGAACCCCTGACCTATTTCACCCATCAAAGTGGGAAACTGTTCTTTAACTAGTGCAATTAATAAGGCTAATGAGTCAGCCAGCCAGCACCAACTGTGCCCAAGAAACAATGCTTGCCTTTAGAGAATCTCCTTCTCTTTCAAGGTTTTTAAAGGCCCACAGTAGGGTGGGGAGATGGTAAAGAAGGGGCCATATCTGCAGAGGCTGATGAGCAGATGGAATCTGGGTTAGATCTGTTATCTTCCAGCCCTCCGAAGGTCTTCAAGTAGGAGATTAAAGAGCAAGGTTACTGTGACAATTTGTTTACATGCAGGAAGAGATTAAGATCTCATTGAAAAGGAATAAAAATAACATCATCTCGAGCTGTCACAGCATGAGCCCCATTGTAATCAACACTGGTCTGATTTCAGGGATAATTTAAGACCAATTTATTATCTTAATTAAAAAAGAGAGAGGGAGGGAGGGAGCAGAAGGAACCCAGTGTTTCAGATGCCAATCTGCCAGCTCTCAGATAAGGCTTTTGTAGGGTTCAGGCATCACAATATATCAATATATAGGAAGAAAACCTGTCTATAGATCCATAGAAACGTAGATTTTCAAGTTGTATCCGTTGTTGTGTTATCATTCTTCTCTGACTGGAGATTGGTGGCTGGACGTCATCGTGACTTCATGCACTTTGGCAGCAACCACTCAACATTGACGTTGTGTTGCATCCAAACCCATCTTCCAGATCTTCACTCTGTAAGTTCCAGATCTAGAAGAATTCTTTATTTTAGATATAATTGCCGGAATCCTACTGATGTTCACATAAAGGTCCCATCACTTGCCATGGCAGCCAATGGATGAGGCAGTGGGGTGTGTCTTGCTCACACAGCTGGTGACAAAGCAGCTTACACAACCCAGAACTGCCACAGCATTGTTGGAACAAAATGGTGCCTCCCTGTTGGCTGGCAACAATGCTAGACATCAGAGAAGGTGATGTTGTTTTATTGTTGTTGATGGTGATGATGGGCTTTGTATTAAGAGTCACTTGAGAAAAAAGTTACTTGCTTGGACTACAACTCCCAGAATTCCATAGCCGCACTGACTGCAGAGTTTTGGGAGAATCATAATCATCACCATCATCATCATCATCATCAGGTGCCATCAAGTCAATTCTGACCTATGGCAGGGTTTTACAGATAGAGAATACTCAAAAGTGGTTTACCGTTGCTTCTTCTGGCAAAATCCTGGCTCTTCTGGGATGCACAGTGAGGAATCAAACTCCCAGCCTCTGGCTCTGCAGCCAGATACATAAACCACTGAGCTCTCCAGCCAGCTTCCGGGAGACATAGTCCTCAAAAAAGTCATGTTTCCAAGTATGGTCTTTCCTTCTGAATGGATCAGGCTCCATCCTAAGGCATCCTCCGGTCTCCAAGCACAAGCCCATCATCCTCCATCACCCCCTCTCCCTCCCAATTTTTTTTTGTTTTTTGTTTACAAACATGTTTACAAGTACTTGATAGGTGACCTTATTTACTTAGCGACCTGTGGATTCATTTATCTCAACATTAGCAGGTAATGAACTGGAAAGCTCCAACAACCCTCCCACTAATTAACATGATAATGGGGTTGTTTTTCTGCAGAAGTACAATTAGCATGGAGAAGCCAGAGAGGGAAAAGGACGGGGAAAAAATCAATAACAGTACCGGAAGGGTAGTGCCAAAACCATTGCAAAAGAGAGAATCAAAGAAGCAAGCTCGGGGCAGGGGGTGGGGTGGGGCGAGATTGGTGGGCAACTGAAGGTTTGGTGTTTCTAGAGCAGTGTTGCGTCAATGGCAAAGGTTTCAGCGCCGGACCCCCATTTTATCTTTCTCTTCTGTCAGAAGGTTGTCAGGGAATCTTAAGAGATGCACTTGAAGGATATGTCCTAAGACTGGAAACCAAACCCTGTGAGGAAAGGCTGAAAGAACTGGGCATGCTTAACCTTGAGAAAAAAAGACTGAGGGCTTGATACGACAGAACGTTTCAGATACTTGAAAGGTTGTCATTCAGAGGAGGGGCAGGGTCTGTTCTCGATTATCCCAGAGTGCAGGACATGCAACAATGGGCTTAAGTTACCGGAAGCTAGATCTCGGTTGAATATCAAGAAAAACTTCCTAACTGTTAGAGCAGTACAACAGTGGAACCAGTTACCTCGAGAGTTGGTGAGTGCTCCAACACTGGAGGCATTCAAGAGGAATTTAGACAACCATCTTTCAGATCTGCTTTGATTTGGATTCCTGAACTGAGCAGGGGGTTGGACTCGTTGGCCTTAGAGGCCCTTTGCAATTTCATTATTCTGTGATTCTGTGTGTTCCATTCAGAGCCATTCCAAAGTACAAATCATCTCAGCAATCCTTCCCCTTGACAATTTGTCCAGTCGTGTCCGACTCTAGGCAGCGGTGCTCATCTCCGTTTCCAAACCATAGAGCTAGCGTTTGTCCGCAGACAATCCTCCGTGGTCACGTGGCCAGCGTGACTAGACACGGAACGCCGTTTACCTTCCCACCGAGGTGGTACCTATTTATCTGCTCGCATTTTTGCATTTTTGCATGCTTTCGAACCGCTAGGTTGGCGGGAGCTGGGACAAGCGACGGGGGCTCACTCCGTCACGTGGATTCGATCTTACGACTGCAGGTCTTCTGACCTTGCAGCACAGAGGCTTCTGCGGTTTAACCCACAGCGCCACCAATCCTTATGGCACCACTAAGACTGTTATTGCTATGTGCCAATTGCTCCGATTTATGCTGCCTCTTTGTGTCACTGGTCTCCAAAAGATTGCATAATTGATAGCTCTTCTCAGGTTTTACACACCAAAAACTGGAGCTTCCTTTACTGAGTCCATCCATCTTGCATTCAGTCCTTTCCTACTGTCTTTCACATTTCCTAACGTTAGTGTATTCTTCAGTGAGTCTTTCCTTCTCATGGGTGAGGCAATCTCAGATTCATCCTCATAGCTTCTACTGAAAGGCTGGGCTTGATTTGATCCATGGCATGAGCAAAGCTCTCCTCCAACACTACCTTTTAGATGGAACATACATCCCTGGAGGCTGGTGGACTGTCCTTCATGGATGGTTTATAGAAAAAGGTTAGATGGCTACTTATCAAGGATGTTTTGTCTCTGGATTTTCTCCTTTGACAGGGGGTTGGACTCAGTAAACCATACAGTCCCTTCCAGCTCTGTAGTTCTATGATTCTGATTCTATGAACTCATTTTTGTTTTAAACCCTGTTCGGTTTTCTTCATTTCCTACCTTTTACATCCATACCGAACAATGTAACACGGATCATCTTGGCTTTGGTCTCCAGTGACATAACCTTATATTTGAGTGTCTTTTCTATTTCCTTTATGCTTTTGTACCCTGTAAGTTACCTCTATATTAACTGATACATCAATTAATTGATATTAATTAATGAGCTAAAATGTTAATTGGAGCAGGCCTAGGGGGTCAGCCAATGCAGAAATTTCTGCCCTGGTTCTCTCAAGTAAAACCCCATTCCAGGTAGAATGACTACCAACAAGAGGTCATACATCACAAGAGAAGAGAAGGTGAGTGTGCACAGATTAGATTAGCCTGTCACATCCTTGCATCACAAGGTGTCTTTGAATAACTCCAATTCATCTTCACCTTTGGCTTTGTCACTGGGGATAATGGAAGTGGTAGTCCAAAAACATCAGGGAACCAAAAGTTGGAAAGGCGAGATTAGATGGTCAGGATTCTTGCGTGGAAGGAGGCCAGGAGATAAAGAGAAGAATCTCCAGTTATAGCATGTGCTGCAGCTGTCACTCTATTTTGGTCTCGGTCCCTGTGTGAAAGCCACAGAGTTGTTTTACTATCCAAATTGTAACTGCACAATGATCCGCCATTCCTCATGGTGACCCCAGGACCCAGCATGGCTTACATCACATCTCCCAAATGTGAACATTTTGAAAGTGTCCAGATAATCTTCTAGTTCGTTCTCTCACTCACTCACTCACTCACTCACTCACTCACTCACTCACTCACTCGCACGCACGCACGCACGCACGCACGCACGCACGCACACACACACACACACACACACACACACACACACACAGAGTTTTAAAAGTTTTTGGGGAGATCTGCCTCTTGTTTAAAAGCAACTTTGAAGCACTCTTGAATTCTCCCCAATCCAGCACTTATTCCCATTGTCAACCAGGAAAAGGAATCAGAACAATGCCATAGGGATGTGAAGAAACCTAACTAAATGAGATTGCCCTACAAGATGTCTTGACCTTCTGAGACAACCTCATGAGATGATGAGCACCTTGCATTTCCATCCAGGTTTCCACACTTGTGTGCAACATTTTTCTCCTTTGGGAAATAAAGCATGCAACCTATAGTAAGCACAGAAGAACTGGGTGGTGTTTTCTTTTCTTTTTTTAAAAGATCCCATCTGATGTTTCTCATTTTTTAAAACAATCCATGCAACAAGGCATTGTTCGGCTGAACAGTTTGCAAAAGTGGTGCAAAAAACAAGTCTCGCATTTACAAAATGTCTCATCGAGACCGACAGAAAAGGCCTCGCCGTCTTGCAGGTGAGGAAGGAAGGAAGCATGTTCTCCCAGTTTGTGTGTGAGCATGAGTCAAGTGAGGCATTACATTCCTGGAGGGTCCACAGTGTTTGAAAATAGAGCCGTCCTTGAGTTTTAACTTGATCTAACAGATACTTTGTCATCGGAGTATGGCTTTCAGTGCTGTGGCAAAGCATATGGCTGAGAACTGGCCTGGTGTTCTACTTGATCAGTCATTCCATTAAAAGTATGTCCACCTTCACAGGCAAGGATCAGTGCCTCATGTGGGAAAAGAGGTGGCCTTGGATGGGAAAAAGAAAAAGGAAGGAACGGAATCTCTATCATGATCAATGAACACCAACCCCAGGGGAGAGTTATTATATATAGTTTACCTCTCCCACCCTCTTCCGCTCAATGCACACCTGGCCCGATCTTACTTCTTAGGACTATCTTTTGTTTACTCTGCCATTGTTGAATCTTGAAAGCTGGTCACATGGCAGAGTTCGTTCTTTCTTTGGAAGGAAATAGATCCAGGTTCTGTAGCACCTGCCTCAACGCTCCCACCACGGCTCAGTGTTATTCTGGTGTTCTGTTGCACTAATGCTCTGAGTGCAAAAGAGCAGCCAGTGTTCGCTGTCTTAAGACCCCCGAGCTCCCAGACAAGGGATGCTACAATTCAGAGGTAAGAGTGGGGAAACTGGTCTTCTTTCGATCTCTCCCAGCCCCCCCCCCCCCCCCGGCCCCTCCACACAGACATTCAAAAGGAAGTCTCAGTAGACTCTATGGATCTATTATTGTACACTTCCTGAGGTCAGAAGAATATCGTTGAGGTTCATAGGAGGGTATGGACTTGTTAGTGCAGATGTAGATACAACAAATACACACACCCCTCTTGCTTTTTTGTAGCTGAGGCTGTGTGTGACAAGTGGATTGGTGAACCAAATAAAAAAGCCAAGATTTCTTCTAGCCCAGCAGCTGAGCCTCTCAGGCCGGTATGAAGTCTTATCTCAACTCATGCTGTCACTCATTTGTGTAAGAGCACTCACACACCTCCGCATCTGGTGCAAAGTGCTGCAGGATGGGATAACAAGCCAATGGTTGCATATAAAAGAGCCTTGGCTAGTTCATGGCACCATCTAACCTCACTTCAGGGCCAACCAGCTCCTCTCGGCTGGAGCCTCAACATAAACAAAGGCCCCTGTTAAAAATATATATATAAGTGGGCAGGACTCAGAAGTTCCTTATGAGAAGGATGGATGAACCAGACATCTGGATATCTCTGTGGTTTAGGTATCTGAGTTGGGAGTTCGATTCCCCACTGTGCCTCCTTGACAGGGGCTGGACTCAATGATCCAGAGGGTTCCTTCCAATTCTAAAATGCTGGTGTTGATTTGAACAACATCTGTATAAATAGGGTAGGGACTCCTTCAGTCAGGCATTTTGTGGAATAAGCATATGTTAGCCCTGATTTAACTGCCTGAGTAATTTTTTGGTTGAGAAGAAGAAGGTTCTGAATCATTAAAGTGAATAGTTCTTGCCCTCCTGTGAGATCTAGTGTGGTGTAGTGGATAGAGTGACGGACCAGGACTCAGGAGAGCTGGGTTCAAATCCCCACTTGGCCATGGAAACTCCCTGGTGTGGGTGGCAAAACTACTCTGTAGCTATCTCATATACCTTTGGAAAGCCAAGGGTGACCATTAGATATCTGGCAGAGCGCTTTCTCCCACCCAGTTCTGCCAGAGACACTCGTTCTAGCCAGGCCGGGCGATTGAGGGGCCTAACGGCGAGGGAGGCCCGGAAGGAAAGAACGAGGAACCAGGCCTTCTCGGCAGTGGCCCCTCGCCTCTGGAACAACTTGCCCGTAGAGATCCGCCTGGCTCCCTCTCTGGGTGTCTTTAGAAGTAAACTTAAGACGTGGCTATTTAGGCAGGCTTTCCCTCCTGCTGTATCTTAATATTTACATTTTTACATCTTGGATTTTTGCATGTTCATTGGTTTTATTGTTTTTAAATTTTGTAATGCCGCCCAGAGTAGACCATTCGTCTAGATGGGCGGGGTATAAATCTAATAAAATAAATAAAATAAAATAAATAGTTGGAAGTGACTTGATGGCACAGGACACATATCCCACCAGTGCCCTGTACAGTCAAAATGTCATGCATGTGTGAGAGAGTTCTACTTACATATTGACATAGCATTCAAGTCAAAAGATGGGGAAGCCACCAAATTATTCCTTTTGCCTCACAGTAGGCC
Organism: Intellagama lesueurii; assembly: GCA_037013535.1. Classification (NCBI taxonomy): domain Eukaryota; kingdom Metazoa; phylum Chordata; class Lepidosauria; order Squamata; family Agamidae; genus Intellagama; species Intellagama lesueurii. The sequence continues at coordinate 8,298,338 of JBAJHW010000011.1, forward strand.
AAGATATTGTGAGATGCTGTCAATAAGTGAACAAGAGCCCCTTTTTTTATTTTTTTTGGGCTAACCCCCCAAAATTACCCAGATTACACGAATAATGCCAATATTGCAAAATGGAAATGATCAAAATTCTATTGGGTTTGCATGATATAAACCTTAAACCACATAACTGCTATGCATGGTTGTTCTAGTGGTCTGTCACATGCTTGGATGTATCCGAGCCATGCACTCAGCTGCCTTCTTGGTTGTGCGTATTAGCATATGCCCAACAATTTATTACATGGGATGTGGGTGGTTCTGCGGGTTAAACTGCTGAGTCACTGGGCTTGTCGATCAGAAGATTGGCAGTTCTAATCTGTGTGACAGGGTGAGCTCCCGTTGCTTGTCCCAGCTCCTGCCAACCTAGCAGTTTGAAAGCATGCAAATGTGAGTAGATGAATAGGTACCACCTCGGTGGGAAGGTAACCTCGGTGGGAAGGTAGCAGCATTCTGTGTCTAGTCATGGCAGCCATGTGACCACAGAAAGTGCCTATGGACAAACGCTGGCTCTTTGGCTTACTAATGGAGATGAGTGTCTGACTCAGTCCCTAGAGCAGTGGTGGCGAACCTTTTTGGGCTCGCATGCCCAAACTGGGGAAAAACAAAAACAGCGGCCGGTGTGCCACAGCAGTGGCGGAACCAGAAGTGGCAGCGGAAGGGGGAATCCCGGCACGGAGGTGCCTCAAGACCCCACTCCGGATCCGCTGCCAGCACCAGCTGCTCCGGATCCACCTGCCGAAGCACTAGCACCATGGCTGCAGCCGCCTTTTCAGGTTTGGCTGCACGGGGGGGGGGGGGAGTAGCGATCTGGAGACTTATGGCTCGCGTGCCGGCAGAAAGGGCTCCGCGTGCCAGCTGTGGCACGCGTGCCATAGGTTCGCCATCGCTGCCCTAGAGTCAGATGCAACTGGACTTAATTGTCAAGGGGAACCCTTACCTTTACCTTATAATTTATTTGCCATGATCTTACAGTCTTATTCTCCACCTGTTTCCTTGGCGGTATACACATTCATTTGAACAACTGCCAAGCCATTCCCATACATGCTTGTCTTCAACCAAAAACAAGCCAAATCTCTTAGATGGACTTTTAAGCAAGCAAACAAACACATGGCCTTTGAGTCATGTCTGAAGGGGTACCAATAGGTATAGTCTTTTTGTGTTGCCACTGTTTCTGGAGGATGTAGGAAAGCTTCACAATTAATCTAGTAAAACTGGGTCAAGGAAGTTTCAACCAAAGGAAAATCTGAGTACTTTAAAAAAAATTAATTTTCAAATCCTACCCACCTGTCTTGAGCTAGGAATAAATACCTCCAAAGGGTACATCAGAGCAGATCCGGAGAGTATTTTGGAGTGAGCAATTTTCATATGTCCTAGATTTGTATCCTACTTGAGAATATCTGTAATTTTAGATATTCTTAGCTGCAAATCTCATTTTCTTTTCTTTTTTAAAAGACCTTTTCTTTGTAAGACAAAACTTTGCAAGTGGAAGCTGCATGACATTGCGTTAAACCTTGGATCCACCTACATTGTCCATGAAGATTGGGAGAGGTGTTCCAAGGCTTGAAATGGGTCTTTCCAATTAAAAGAAGAAAGAAATCTTTACTTCAATGTGCACAATTTCCTCTAAGAGAACACTTTCTCCTTAATACCAGGGTGGACAAATTTTGATTGTCTCCTGGGTTTGGGTGGCCACCTTATTCCCACTCCAAACTGCACGGTCATTGCATCTTTTTGTTGCCATTGAAAACCCACCTTTGATTTTTTTTTCTTCCACTACAAAAATCCCAGGTACCCCTGTCTTGATGAATGGCATACATACAGCATGTGCATTAGGCGTCTCATGGCACAGTGGTTAAACTGCAGTATTGCAGTCAAGACTCTGCTCACAACCTGAGTTCAGTCCTGACAGAATCAGGTATCCAGCTCATGGTTGACTCAGCCTTCCATCCTTCTGAGATTGGTAAACTGAGTACCCAGCTCATTGGGGGGGGGGGGGGCGATGTGTAGCCTGCATCATTAAATTGTAAACCACCTAGAGAGTGCTTTAAGCGCTATGGGGCAGTATATAAGCAACACACTTTGCTTTGCTTTGTTCCCCAGCCTAATCACACTCCTGATAAACTCTCTGAGAGTAGGATTATGCTGGGAAATAAGGCATATGCACTCTGGGAACCATGTTTCCCAGCACAACTGTGGTGTTTTGAGTGAGCTCAGGCCAGAAGGATCCTGGAGGAAACAGCCATGGGGAAATGTGGCTCAGAAGTTACCTCTTTTCCATGCGTCTTCTAATAAATTCCTTTTTTAGCACATTTCTTTTTTTCACATGAAGAATCAGGCACACAGGTGTTTTTTGTTTGTTTGTTTATCTGTTTTTTTTTAATCAGAATATGAAAATGGAAGAAAAACCAAAGGATAGCTGTGTTTCAGTTTGTGAAGACTAGACTGTAGAGCTTGGAAATAGCTTGTTAGGAAACGATGAGGTGCTTGCAGTTACTCCCACAAATACACGGATGAAACCCTTTTCAGATATTATTTGCCTCAGTTAAACCAATATGAAAGTACTGGCATTTGATGCTCGCTTTCCTCAAATGGAAAAAAAAAAAGAAGAACTGAGGAAGAATACCAGAAAGCCAGGATCCATGCTAGTGTGGAAAATCTCTATGTGTACAGAGAGATCTCCTCTTCCGGTGGGTCACCTTCTGGGTGAGGAAACCGACAACAGAGTGGGGCACAGCTAGGCACTGGCTTCTTCACATGTAATGCCAGGGTAAAGCTCAAATTCCATTTGGCATACAATCGAGTAAGGAATGAATTCACCCGTTTTGTGATGCTGCTGTAACTTTTTTAGTTGTTTTTATAGTTACGTGGTGCTCTCCCACTAAATGGCAAAGCAGAACGTCATGTGGAGTCAAGTGCTACCTCATCTGGGCTTCGTACTCTTGTTTTCAGACATCGTTCAAAGTAACTGAAAAGTAACTATTTCAGTCCCTTTTCAGAAATAGGACAGCAAAGAGTTTCTTTTACAAAGTTGGAGCTATGACTTTAACTTATGGGTATGGTAATTATAAAAAGGTAAAGGTTGCACTTGACCATTAAGTCCAGTCATGTCTGACTCTAGGGACCGGTGCTCATCCCCGTTGGTAAGCTGAAGAGCCGGCGTTTGTCCACAAACACTTTCCGTGGTCACGTGGCCGGCATGATTAGACACAGAACGCCATAGACACTTTCCGTGGTCACGTGGCCGGCATGATTAGACACAGAACGCCATAGACACTTTCCGTGGTCACGTGGCCGACATGACTAGACACGGAATGCCGTGGTTTTGTTTCATTCTTCTCATATCCTTCCCACTGAGGTGGTACCTGTTCATCTACTCACATTTGGATGCTTTCAAACTGCTAGGCTGGCATTTGCTGGGACAAGCAAATTATAATTATAGCCCCTAATTTTTGAAAAGTAACTCATCAAAACACAAACCAGATGTATGTCTGACCATTCCTTGGCTGTAATGTTAGGAGGAACTGCTTTTCACCTCCGAAGGCAATCGTAAAGGAGTTCAATTCTCCTGCACCAACATAACTCCAGGCAGAATGAGGCTGCAGAGAATCATAAAGGAAATATTAGCACACTAGCCATAGAATATTGCATATCATTTAGCTTAAAACATGAAATTACCGTTTCCCCGAAAATAAGACCTAACCTGAAAATAAGCCGTAGTATGATTTTTCAGGTTGCTCGTCATATAAGCCCTACCCCAAAAATAAGCCCTAGTTAAGTGAAACCCCGCTCTCCATCATTGTGCAGCATTGTGCAGCATTGTGCAGCAACCAGAAGATGACATGACTGTAAAATAAAACATCCCCTGAAAATAAGCCCTAATGCGTTTTTTGGAGCAAAAATTAATATAAGACCCTGTCTTATTTTCGGGGAAACACGGTACTGGGGAAGGGACAACACAGAAGTTTATGGACTATGAATGTTGTGGAGATGTTGTGGAGATTCTCTAACACCTGCATATCATGGCCACTCAGGAAATGGAAAGGTGAAGACCTAGCACTGAGTTATAAGACAGCCGTTCACACAACCCATGTATTCAGAGAAGCTGAAGATTCCTGCATTAGATACTTTTTTAAAGGCTGGTCTTGTTTGAGAGTAGCAAAGCCCTGTACAGTCCTTCTCCAATCCAGTTTTGTCAGTATAATAGGAGAGGCTAGGCCTGCCCCCTTCATCACTGGCTCCTCCTCAAAAGCAGGGACAAGTCTGAACACAAGAGGCTCCTGCCCACATGCAGAGTTTACACAGAAGCAGGAACTTCTTTTTTCAAACTCATCCCTGACCACAAGGAGGAAGAAACACAGGAGAAGCCAAGACTTAACTGCTTCCCTTCAGCACAGTGTTCATGAAGCTGGAATAGAGGGGTGATTAAGTTGGACTTACACCAGTTTTCAACAGCAAGAAGAGCTAGCCCAGACCCAGGATCAAGGCCAGGAGCAGTGGCAAGAAGAACCTTAGCAAAACAGGTACTATGCAAAGGACATAAATAGAACCTCCACAGCCAGGAGAAGGGCACCTCTGCTACCAAGTGACCTGATCTAATAAAAGTAAATGCCTATTCCCTATGGCTAGAGATGGAATAAACTAGGCTTCGTTGAGTTTTCCTTACAAATCTTTTTTTGCTGAAATGCAACCTCAGAATTTTCCTAGGTTTTTAGAGAATATTATTGTCTCCAATATGATCTAATGTGATTTACATGAGTTGCCCGCGCTTGCCCGCGACCCCTTTTTAATGGGCAATGTTTTTGATTTGATTTTTCTTTCCAGTTTTTTTTGGTTTTGTTTCATTCTTCTCATATGCTTTATTTTAATTAAATGTGCCTAAATAACAGTTCTCCAGGTGAGAATCATTCTTCCTAATACTCAACAACCTGCTTACTAACGAAGTCTGGAATCAATCATTGGTGTGACTAGTCATGGGGTTGTGGGGGAAGGAGGAAATTGTGATGATTTGTTGATGCTTTTTGCCTGTCACTAAGCTTGGAATAAATATAAATAAGTAGAATTGCATTTAACAGATCTATCACATCACAATATGGAGTGTGGCAATGAGTGAGCTGTAATAGGAGAATATACTTTAAATGTGTCATAATCATTCAGAAACCAGGAGCTCATAAGCTTCTGGTCCAACAGCCAGACCATCAATCATGGCACATTTTTCTCCCTCAGTCTCTTTCTTTCCAAATTGCATGTGGCTCTTCCATGTGCACTCTGGGAATTGTAGTTTGCATCACCTTTCTGCCAAAACTCTTCCAGCAACTTAGTGTTCAGTTGCAAAGCACGGACTGCTGATGTTCTTCATCAGTCTGCAGATGGAACCAAGGACCTGGGCAAGGCAAAGCCACAGTGACTCATGGTTTGGTAAATCAATCAAATGCACAATGTAGCCAGAAATATAGTCTCCAAATCCTGTGAAGTATTTGTTCCCCTCTACTCGATCATCCCAGGGTGCAGGATAATGAGCTCAAGCTACAGGAAGCCAGATTTAGGCTGAATATGAGGAAAAAACTTCTTAACTGTTAGAGTAGTACAACAATGGAACCAATAACCTTGGGAGGTGGTGAGTGCTCCAACACTGGAGGCATTCAAGAGAAAATTGGACATCCAATTTTTTCTACTTGGATCCTTGCACTTTGCAGGGGGTTGGACTCAATGACCTTGCAGGCCCCTTCCAACTCAATGATCCTATGATCATATGGCTGTCTTTGGTGATAACTGAGAAGAAGCAAAGTGCACTTCTGTGACATTCATTGTGGACTTCCCTACTTTTTTCACATCCAGACCCTATTGGTGCCCGGTCTGATTTTGTGTTGCTTTTCTTTGCTTTTCTTTAAGAGGATAAGATCTGTTTCTTATATATTTTATATATATATATAAATTAGAAGCATGAAAACAGCAAAGCAAACTGAAAAAATGAGCACAATGCTTTAAATCCTCAGTTGTAATTCAGTGACGATTGCATTCTAGTGATGAGTCTGCATCACCAAACAACCCCTTTCTGATATTGTTTTAAGAATTGGCTGTATTTTACTCTAGCGTATTTTAAATTTTAATTTGTTTTTATGCAAGGGGGAGTGGCTTTGCCTGTGCTGTACTACCCCGGCTTCTCCCCAAGGAGTGTGTGTTAGTGTGTTGCAGTAAAAGCAAAAACAAAGACTCTAGGACCACCTTGGAGACTAGTGAGTTTCATTCGGCACATATTTTTGTGGACTGCAGACCATTTCTTCTGATGCATCTGGCGAAGTGGGCTGCAGGCCACAAGAGCCTATGCTAAATACACAACATGTTAGGCTTGAAGGGGCCATGGGGTGCTTGCTGTTACCACTGCCCTGGTACCTTAGGATGAGCTAGAGTGAAACATTCTGATAATAAACAAATAAGGAAAGAATAAAAATAACAAAACATACAAGAACGAAATAAAAACAAAAACAAGGAGAAAGAAAATGAGAATGAAAACCAAAACCCAAATGAAAATGGAAAAGAAAAAATGATTTTTCCCTATTTCCAGTGTAAAGACCATCACCTGAAATTTCCCCCATCCCATCATCTGCACTAATAGAAAATCCATTCTCCAAGATTAACTTGTTATACACTGTTATGTAGTCAAAATGGTGCCAGTGACGCTCAAGAAAACAGGACCGCATAATGCTGAAGAAGTGAGGCACCTCAAAAGACGAGGGCAGCCTCTCCCTCCACATAAGACCGAACAAAATGGTGGCTACCATGGCAGGGGTGCCCCTCTCACCACCACTGCAAAGCTGATGTTTCTTCATCTGCATTCATTCTGTAAAGAAGTTCTAGGAAGTGACGACTAGAAATCATAACCACCAATCTCCAAACAAACCTCATCTCCTACTACCAACAAAGAGGAGGAGATAATTGTCGTGGGTGGTTCAGTAGCAAAAGAAAGGAGGCCAGAACAACGGTTTGGGAGGATCTCTCATTGGCGCAACCTCCTACCATTTAAAGCTGATAGTCCAAGATAGAGAGCTATTAAAATCAAAGATGAGGGAAGCTAAAATTCAGAAAAGCAAGTTTCCCTGGTTTATTCTGACATTCACTATAGCTCGTGTTCAAATTAAGGAAGAGCATGCTGGTTTACTTTGTTCTGGTGGACTTGACCCATTAAAGGAACACTTGCTTTCAGACTTGAGGACCTGCTTTTATGCTTACAAAATTAGTCCGCTTTTGCGTTGTTGTTTCCTCCCAGCTCCTTATGAAACAATCAAAAGATTTTTTAGGTGTGCATGGCTGCTTCAGATCAAAAGGCAGTACTCATTTTAGCAGCTGTTAAGCATGCAGGGTACAAATTCCAGATCTGACTTTTCAACAATAACACTTCAGACAGATGCCCTGATGGTATTGCAATTTGGTTTGTGGGAGGATGCAATTGACCAAACCTTGGTTCCACTCCCCCCCCTCCTGTGTATTTTCTCTACACATTCTTCCCTGTATGGGGCAGTTCGACACAGGAAAGAAACAAGGCTGTTCTCACAGCATTACACCAACACTGACAACTACAAAATATATTATACCCCGTTTCATTTCTATGGATTCTAATAACCTTGGGTTGTGGATTTTAAAGAAACTGTCTCCAGAGAGCTGAAGCCTGACTTTTCACAGAAAAAAGTGTTTCATCTGCCATGAAGTCTACTAGAAGAACATTTTAAGGAGTAAAGAGGAGAAAAGCTTCACCTCAACATCGCCTGTTCTTCTCAACAGGGGCTTCTCTTCTGGCAGGTTATTCTGATGTTTTATTCCTAATCTTCATGGTGGAAAGAAAAAAAGAGGAGCAACAAAAACAGCTGTGGGAATGAAAATAAATAAATAAATAAATAAATAAATAAATAAATAAATAAATAAAATTGGGAACAGTTGAAGACAGTTTGGGTACTCCATTTCCTCCCAGGAAATGCCCCAGTGTCTTTTGTTTGGAAGGAAAACAAAACTGTGAAGCTCCATATTTCTTTGTAGGATACAGTTACACCAGTTAGTGTTGTGTCATGGTTGGAATGGTAGACCAGGTCTTGGAAGTTTGCATTCTATTGTCCAGTGAGCCATGAAATGACCTTGTGGGGAAAATCACACACTGTCAACCCAACCTACATGAGCTACATATTGTGAAGACGAAGTGGAAAGCTATTGACATCACCTTGTGCTCACAGAAGGACACCAACAATATAAATGCAACCAACCAACGAACCAATGAACCAATGAACCAATGAATGAACCAACCAACCAACCAACCAACCAACCAACCAATCCACCTTCATGTGAGAAGATCTTCCAGAATGACCCAAAGCCATAGAGGTGGATGTGTGCCGATTTGTGTTTCCATATAAGTCCCAGAATTCCACAAGCACATGGGCACCTCCAGCTTTGAATCCTGTCCCATTTCACTGAAGGGTAAGGATTTAATAGCATAAGCTGGGAAAGGGGGAACAAACACACAATTACAAGATGGGGATACTTGGCCCAGTAATACTTTGAACAAGAAGAATGTTAGAATTGTTGTAGACAACAAATTGAACATGAGCCAACAGTGTGATGAGGCTGCAGAAAATGCAAATGCTATTTTAGGATGAATTAAAAGAGAAGTATAGTCTCCAAATCCTGTGAAGTATTAGTCCCCTTCTACTTGGTACTGGTTAAGCCTCATCTTCAGTATTGTGTCCAGTTCTGGACACCATACTTTATAAAGGATGCCAACAAACTGGAACAAGTTCAAAGGATAGCAACAAGGATAATCAGGGGACTGGAAACCAAGTCCTATGAGGAAAGACTGAAAATATTGGGCATGTTTAGCCTTGAGAAGAGAAGACTGAGGGGAGATATGATTTGTTGTTGTTTAGTTGTTAAGTCGTGTCCGACTCTTCGTGACCCCATGGACCAGAGCACGCCAGGCCCTCCTGTCTTCCACTGCCTCCCGGAGTTGGGTCAAATTCATGTTGGTAGCTTCGATGACACTGTCCAGCCATCTCATCCTCTGTCATCCCCTTCTCCTCTTGCCCTCACACTTTCCCAGCATCAGGGTCTTTTCCAGGGAGTCTTCTCTTCTCATGAGATGGCCAAAGTATTGGAGCCTCAGCTTCAGGATCTGTCCTTCCAGTGAACACTCAGGGTTGATTTCCTTCAAAATGGATAGGTTTGATCTCCTTGCAGTCCAGGGGACTCTCAAGAGTCTCCTCCAGCACCACAATTCAAAAGCATCAATTCTTTGGCGGTCAGCCTTCTTTATGGTCCAGCTCTCACTTCCATACATCGCTACTGGAAAAAACATAGCTTTGACTATGCGGACCTTTGTTGGCAAGGTGATGTCTCTGCTTTTTAAGATGCTGTCTAGGTTTGTCATCGCTTTCCTCCCAAGAAGCAGGCGTCTTTTAATTTCGTGGCTGCTGTCACCATCTGCAGTGATCATGGAGCCCAAGAAAGTAAAATCTGTCACTGCCTCCATATCTTCCCCTTCTATTTCCCAGGAGGTGATGGGACCAGTGGCCATGATCTTAGTTTTTTTGATGTTGAGCTTCAGACCATTTTTTGCGCTCTCCTCTTTCACCCTCATTAAGAGGTTCTTTAATTCCTCCTCACTTTCTGCCATCAGAGTGGTATCATCTGCATATCGGAGGTTGTTGATATTTCTTCCGGCAATCTTAATTCCAGCTTGGGATTCATCCAGTCCAGCCTTTCACATGATGTATTCTGCATATAAGTTAAATAAGCAGGGAGACAATATACAGCCTTGTCTTACTCCTTTCCCAATTTTGAACCAATCAGTTGTTCCATATCCAGTTCTAACTGTTGCTTCCTGTCCCACATATAGATTTCTCAGGAGATAGATAAGGTGGTCAGGCACTCCCATTTCTTTAAGAACTTGACATAGTTTGTTGTGGTCGACACAGTCAAAGGCTTTTGTGTAGTCAATGAAGCAGAAGTAGATGTTTTTCTGGAACTCTCTGGCTTATGATAGCACTGGAGATATGATAGCACTTTTCAAATACTGAAAAGCTAGTCAAATAAATAAATAAATAAATAAATACAGAGGAAGTGAAGGATCTATTCTCAATCGTCCCAGACTGGAGGACATGTAATAATGGGCTCAAGTTACAAGAAGCCAGATTTCGGTTGAATATTAGGAAAAACATAACTGTTAGAGCAGTATGACAATTGAACCAGTTACCTCAAAAGGTGGTAAGTTCTCCAACACTGGAGGCATTCAAGAGACAATTAGACAACCGTCTGTCAGATCCGCTTTGATTTGGATTCCTGCATTGATCAGGGGTTGGACTCAATGGCCTTAAAGGCCCCTCCCAACTCAATTATTCTATGATTCTAAGGTGAGTTCCAGTTACATCCTTATATGTCAGCTTCTGCAGCCTGCTCGCCTGGCTGGGAGAAGGGATTGATTATACAATGTGGCAAATGAGATGCAAAACAGGAAGAAACAAAGAAGGAAATCATTGGGAGTGAATTCCTTTCACTCTGGTACCATCATCAACCCTCCTGAGATTCACTTAGTTGATTTTCGGAAACTCTAGCAATCTTCAATGGGATCATTTCCATCAAAAACCCCACTGCTATGTACCATAAATAAATATGCTTAATATACATGCACTTGCACGTGTTTGCTTCCATACATATTAAACAAGATTACACAACCCTCTTGGGAGTTCCTGCCTTTGGATTCAAGGAGCTTGAACTTGGCGATCAGCAAAGCCTCTCTATCTATAATTTGATATGAATTGTCGCATATGCTGGATATATAATTATACACACACCAAAATGAAACTGGCATGCACCATTAAACCCCGGAATTGAAGCATTATCATCTATTGCCATAACAAAGCCAAGATTTACTGGCTGTTTTAGGGGACCTATAGTCTTTCTTCACAAATCTCCCGCTACAGCCCTCATGGTGGGTGTTTTGGTCTCCTCCATCTGGCCAAAAAAAGAGAGAAAATAACAAATGGATGTTGAGTCATTCCGATAATGCAACTGGATGACAGATAGACCATACACATGCATGCAGAAAGTGCTTCCACCTCCTTTTTGAATTGGAGACCTTTTAACTTGATGGATGAAATTATATCTAAATCTGGTTGATGGGGGGACTTCAAAGGCATTTTTCTCTACTTAGGGTGTCCCTACGAGAGGGGTGCATGCTATTTGTACCCAACTCCGGTGCTCAAGTGGGTTGCTAATTGACCCCTTTGTAACAGGTTAAAGGTTCTACACTAGATAACAGCCCTTCATTTTGATTAATTATGTCAGGGAATTAATGTATGATTACTAACTTTTAGCAGACCCTGTTCCTCCTGACCCTGAGCTGCTTGTTTGTGTGGCTGGTTGTAATTTTCGACCGATGGGTTACGAGAGGTCACAGTATGGTCAGCGTTCTTTAAACAAAGAAGAAGGAGTGGGGGAGGGGAAAAGAAGAGTGGGGGAGAGGGGGAGGGACAGAGAAGTATCATATCTAGAAAGGTCTGCTTTTGTTTATGGCCTGGCAGGCAAGATGGATTCAGTAGACATTTAAACATTTAGTCTTTCCAATAAAAGCTTCCTTTAAGAAAGCTGAGCAGAAGACTGGAACAATGGGGAGTACAAACGAACAGAGGAACTTGGCATCCATAAATTGCACTTCCAACAAAGTTTTTGGGCAAAGGGTGTTTGAACACTGATTATTAAACTGGGCAGCCATAAGCTCTTAAATACACAAATGTTAAAAAAAAAGCAGCTTGGAGTGAACAGGATAGCCTATAAGGAACAATATAGGGTTGTTGTTTTTTCCTTTTAAAGTTCCTTCTTCATTTGGATACTAAGTGTATCCCTTTCTGTGGGGTTATGACTGAATTCCTCACAGTTAGAACCTCCACTAAACATAATGATATTGCAGTGCTGTGGAGACTCAGTTGGTCCACCTCAAGAGCAGAGTATGGCCAGAAGGGAGGACCCTCCTCTTGCCCGTGACACCCCACACATTCATGAGGAACCTGATGCTCAATCAGTTGTAGGAAGCTTGGCCGATCCTAGGCCATGAAGCCTTCCCAGGTAGGCCTTTTTTCTAGATAAGCCACATTTTGGTGTCTATAGGTGTGGATCTGAACTCCTAGAGTGGAGAAGTATGGCATCTGTAGTTCGAAAAATCTGAAAATCCCATGTCTAGTAGATACCATATCGGGGATGGAAAAATCTGTGTTTCTCACAGTTGACTTTTTAATAGCTCAACTTCTTTTCATTTCGAATATGAAAAAAGAGAGAGAGAGAGAGAATTTGGGAAAGTCCATCAAAAACAAAATTTGCACCCATCAAGGCCTATTAAGTTCATCTCTTCCCAGAATGGATGAGAATGGGTTATACAACTTCTTAATTTCTTATACTTTCACCACCTTGGATCTATAATATATGTTTTTTTGTTTTATTGTTTTTAAATTTGTAAACCGCCCAGAGTAGACCTTTGGTCTAGATGGACGGGATAGAAATCCAATAAATAAAACATCATTAATTCAGTACCACCTGGTTGAATACAAAGGAATTCAATGTCAGATTTTTTAGAGCTAAGGTGGACAATACTACAGTTTTGCCTTCCTCTACATTTTTAAACAATCAAATTCTTTCTGATAATTTCTTATGAAAAAACTGAAATGAAATGAAACCCTCGTCCACCTGAGATAGAAAACGTGATCACTAAATTTGTAATTCTCATTAGTTTAGACATACTAGACATGAATGAGATATCTCAAAGATTAATTTGAAAGCCATGCAAGATTCCTTACTTCCAGCTGAGATCAAGATGAAGATTTCTGTAATATGTTTCTTCACTAAGATTTCTGTAATATGGACAACTTCTCTCCACTATGCTTCCTCTTTAAGAAGCAAAGCACAAATATATATAGTAAGCACAGAAGGACTGACAGATTATACAAAAAGATGCAGGAAACCCATCTACTGCTTCCAATTCTTAAATAAAGCACCAGTCATCCTCGTTGAAGGGTGATTTACAGAATTTGCACAATTGTTCAAATTGTGCAAAACTGTGCATTAAATTGGCATTTTGTGCAAAACTTTGTTCTTGTCCATACAACATCTATACTGAGAATTATAAGAAATCTCTAGCCATCTCACTGGCCTGGAGGAGAATATTGAAATTCTTCAACCTTCTCTATGACAATGAGACAAGCAAGGTTTTACATCCCTCATCTCTGACCACCATACATTCTGGATCCTCTTTTCATGCATTGGCAATGATGTTCTATATATGTGATACAGGCTGTGTCCTTAAAGTTAGCCTGACACAAGTGCTTAAAGAATCCAAGTGGGCATCAAGTGGATAGAGAATGATGGTCATAATGATGACGAACATTTCTGGTGGTGATCATGATGATGATGACAATAATTATGATGACGATGGTTGGTATTTACACTAATAATCTATATGTCTTCCAACGAGCAAAAGGCAGTGTACACAGCTCTTCTCTTCTCAGCATCCGTCCTCATAACATCCCTGCAAAGGAGGCCAACTGGGAAACAAAATGGCTAGTCCAGTGTTTCCCAGTACATTTATTCATTTATGTTATTTATACACTGCCTTTCTCCCTTTGAGGCTCCTAGGTGGCTCACAGCATGAATTAAAACAGACAGCAGCTCAAAATGAATGCATCTTAATGCTAAAATGCAATTAAATATTACAATAGAAACAAGGATTGAATCAAAGCAATTTAAAATAAAGAGAGATTTAACAATTTAACAGCAAAGGGGAAGATGTCCAACATGCAAAATTAGAGACACTTTCTTAATAGCCAATTAGTGGGTGAAGACAGGTCTAAGTATTTCCAAAAGGAGAGCAGAGAGGGGACCACCTGGGTGCATTCTGGAAGGAAATGTCACCGGCTGGGAGCAGCCACTGAGATGATCTTCTCCTACATCCTAGCAAACATGTCTTGAAGGTGGCAGAACTAAGAGAGGTTTCTCCTGAACATCTCAGAACCCAAGCAGACTGATATGGGGAGATAAGAGAGACCTGGGCTGTGGTGGGGCTTTATAGGTCATAACAAGCTCTTTTAATTGTGCCTGGGAGTATAATCCTACCAGGTGAAGTTATGATAGCAAGAAATGTCTATTCTCATTACAAATGGCCCTGGTCAATAATCTGACCACAACATCTTGGCCCCATTGCCCTTTCCAAATACTTGGAAATGGACAAAGCTAAATGTGTGGTTGTAGCCTGCAGTAGTCACAGTTGGTATACTAGTTTTAACCGGGGAAATGCATGCCACTGCCAAAACCGAGGCCTCCAGGCTCAGGGCTGAATCCCAAGAATACACACAAGCTGTGAATCTGAGTTTTCATCTCTTGTTGTGTGCTATCCAGTTGCTTCTAATTTATGATGACCCTAACAGAGCTTTCAAGGTACATGAGATGGTCAAGAGGTAGTTCATCATGACTACCTCCCACTTTTCATGGACTTGAAGTTCAGAGGAGGCAAATAGGATGATCAGGGTACTGAAAACCAAGCCCTGTGAGGAAAGACTGAAAGAACTGGGGATGTATAGACTTGAGAAAAGAAGACTGAGGGGAGATACAGTAGGTTAGCACTTTCTGAAGACTTGAAAGGTAGTCCTACAGAGGAAGGGCAGGATCTGGACTTGATCATCCCAGAGTGCAGGACATTTACGAATGGGCTCAAGCTACAGGAAGCCAAATTTAGGCTGAATATCAGGAAAAACCTCCCACTGTTAGACAGTATGACACTAGAACCAATGATCTCAGTAGATGGTGAATGTTCCAATGCTGGAAGTATTCAAGAGAAAATTGGACATCACTCTGTCAGATCTGTTTTGATTTGGATTCTTGCACTGAGCAGGGGTTGAGACTCAACAGCCTTCCAACTCAACGATTCTATGATTCTACGAACCCAAGTCTCCTGAACCCTGGTCTGAAACTCTATCCACTGTAGCCAACTTAGATGAACAAATCTAAGCCAACTTCGATGAACATAGTTTCTTCCACATTTGATTTTTAAGAAGTCTCAAGTTCTTTCCGTGTTAAATAGGAAGACACGTTCTTTGGTAAATTCTAAGTTCAAAACAAAACCCAAGTTGAAGCAAAATTGTCACGTATTCCAACCTGTGAAATTAAAGCCGTTATGTGTTTGCCTTTCATCTTTTTGTCTGATAGTAGATAGCTCAGTGGTTTAGGTCTCTGGCTGTGGAGTCAGAGGTTGGCAGTTAGATTCCTTACTGTGCCTCCTTGACAGGCTGGATTCAAGGATCCATAGGGTCCCTTCCAGCTCTGCAATTCTCAGATTTATTTATTGCTGCTTGTCTAAATGTACAACTCTAATAGTGCATTGTGTACCAAGAAGTCACTTTATATGTCCCCCACACTCATTTTTGCACCCATCCAATCACCCCCCTTCCTTGTACTGCACCAGGCTGCATGAGTCTTTCGCAGGTGTGCTGACATTAAGTATTTTAAGCTGTGCTATTAATTTGCACTTAATGAGTTATAGCGGGTCTGGGGCTGGGGCTGGTGATGGTGGAAAGGTCCCGAGCAATTGTACATGTTTCAACCTGCACCATAATTAGAAGGGACTATAAAACCAGTAGGCCAACCAATTTTGGTTGTGTGTGCGTGCGCGTGTGTGTTTAAACGAGATCAGAGGTGATTTTTTTTCTTTTTTTAAAAAAACAAAACCAACAAAACTTCAAAACCGGCCAGGCTAACAATGAACATCGCAGAGCCCTGTTCTCATTTAATCATCAGTGAAATCTATCACACATGTTCTTTCAAGTAAAGTTTATTAGAAAGAAATTGCTACTAGAACGCCACATGTGAGCTTCAGCTTTGCAAGGTCGGGCCAGGGCATAAAACCCTTGAACTTAACAAATATGCAAAGCTGACATAAATAACAAATTAAACTTAGCCAGGTGTAGGGCTGTGTCAAGTCCCTTGCCAGGGAGAAATTTCAGGTCTTGTTCGAATGACCTGGGTTGGCTTGAGTCGGGAACACTGGCTTATCTCATGAAAAGAGTCTCCAGTAGGCTCACATCTGAGGGTCACATTGCAACTCCTCAGAGCAGAAAACATCTGCTTGTTTTTAAATTTATATCATTAGGCCATTTTAATTTTTATTATTTTTATTGCACTTCTTTCCTTACAAGAAGAGTTGAAGGGAGGGACATGGTGGCAAAAATGACTCAGTTAAGAATCAAGAAGCCCTCCATTGAACCTCTCCCATAAATTCATCAGGTAGTCTTCAGACAAGGTCTCCTCTCTCTACCTTAATCTTTCATCTACAATAAGGGGATGATGATGATAATGATGATATGAAACTAACTTTCATGGGGTGCAACTATCCACCCAGGAAAAACCCGTTGAAATATGAAGCGACTTTTGTGCATACCCTATTGTGCTTTTAAATGGTGCCCAATATGCGTTGTTTTAAACTAAAGTAGAGCTTCCTCTCGGGCCAGCCAGAGCTAGAAAGCTCTTCCTCCTCTTCAGGGCTTGCTTATCTGGTGAGTGGCTGGACTGCAGTGGCAGCAGCTTCTTCTACAGCTGGCTAAAGCCCCATTGACAGCAACACACTCCTAGGTCCCACCACCGCTTCAGCCAGCCAGCTGCGCGCTGGACAAGAAAGCCATGTGAAGGAGGAAGAGCAACAGATGCCTCATTCACTTGACATGTGGTGAAAATGAACTCACCAAATCTGGCTCCCAAGCAAGAACAAAGTTGCCCTCAGTGCTGAAAGGCTTCCTTGCTTCCTTGGCACTGGCCAACTGGCATTGTTCTTGCCCGAGGGGTGAATAGCTCTAGAAGTTCTGTTTTTGTCACATGTTGAGAGGGCCAAAGGCCCCCCCCCCCAGCACTGGCCAGCCAGTGGCTAGAACTACACATTCTAGTCTGTTTCAAGTGGTTTAACTCCTGTTTGCAGTTAAGCCACAATAAAAAGCTTACTGTGGGTTGTCTGCAAACGTGTAGTTCCTGCCAGGGTTATTGTAAAGATTGCCACAGGAGGTGGAAAATCTGATGTTTTAGAACTCTGAGACAAGGAAAACAAGTTTTTTGAATGAAAAAAGCCCCCTCTCTCCTGCTTTTGTGCTGGTTGACACAAAAATAGCAGGGCTTAGGAAATGGTGGCACCTCAGACAGAGATTCTTCCTCTTCCCCTCAGATATGTTAATCACTCCACTATACCACTCATGATGATGTCTTGAATGTACTTAGGATAGGCAGGTCATCAGTTTCTCCTTTCCTGAGAATTGAAGTCCAACACCTGACATTAGAAGGATGGTTCTTGAGATATCACTGTAAGTGAGTAACAATCACAACACACATATACACACACATGAAAGAGTGAGACAGTCCAAGTGGTTTTCCTGCAAATCTCCTAAGCAAGTATTACGTTGGCAAAACAAAGTGACTTTTTTCAACCTCCAGTGATGATGGGATGGATGCTATTTGATACATAAAACCTCTTCATGCTCTGTACACATTGGCAGAGGACAAGCCATGGGTGTGCCAGCCTTAAACCCACTATGCGTGACAGAACCAAACTCTCCCCTCCTTCAGCACAGCTTCTCCTGAGATTTGTCTCACTGCCTGGAGACTCGGAGAAGGATAATCAATTCATGGATAGTTCAGTTCCCTCAGAATTGGGAATCCTGTGCATATTCCTGAAAACTGCTGGGAGGGAAGAGAACTAGTGTTTGAAGAAGAGGCGGGATGCTTTCCTGGGAAAAACATACCGCTCTCATGGCTGTTCCTAGCTAGTGCCTCACTCCTCACCTGCTACTTTGGTTTCATTTTCCATACATGTTCTGGTCCCCTGAGTGATCTCTGCCATTTGAGAAATCACATCATATCTGTCCAATCATCCCTAGATAATAGAAAAGTCACTTTTTGGGACTACAGCTCACTGAAGTCCCAGATGCCAGCAATGGGATTTTGACAGCTGACATCCCAAAGATATCTTGCCATCAACACACTGTGCCATTAATCCAAGATGTCTGTGAAGGGCAATTGACGCTAATTCCTGGTGAAGGCTGTGCCTCCTAAACTGGTCATACTGATGATCCTAAGCCATCAGTAGTTCAATCTCTCTCCTCTAAGCAGGTAAAGGAAGGTATATAACTTAAAAGGGGTGAGCGGGGCTCATGGTGAACTGATGTACCTCAACAGAAGCCAAGGATATGGAAGATGTTTCAGTGGAGGTAATGTAGACCAGCCCTCTCCCACCATATGCTGCGACTTTATGGTATGTTTAAATAAGAAGGAGGTGTTGGATTCCAACAGCTGAACCAAGCCATAAGAAAACTTATACAAGTGATCCCCTGCCTAAAGACAGCCAGGGATGTTGGCAAGTTTTTGGGTCTGAGTCCAAAGTCTGAGTCTGAGTCTTTGGTACCAAGTCCTGAGTCCAAGTCTTTAGGTCTGAGTCCCAAGTCCGAGTCTGAGTCTTTGGTACCAAGTCTTTAGGTCTGAGTCCCAAGTCCGAGTCTGAGTCTTTGGTACCAAGTCCCGAGTCCAAGTCTTTAGGTCTG
The DNA here is from genome assembly GCA_037013535.1 of Intellagama lesueurii. Taxonomy (NCBI): domain Eukaryota; kingdom Metazoa; phylum Chordata; class Lepidosauria; order Squamata; family Agamidae; genus Intellagama; species Intellagama lesueurii. The sequence goes on from JBAJHW010000011.1 coordinate 8,316,967, forward strand.
AGTCCCAAGTCCGAGTCTGAGTCTTTGGTACCAAGTCCCGAGTCCACGTCTTTAGGTCTGAGTCCCAAGTCCGAGTCTGAGTCTTTGGTACCAAGTCCCGAGTCCAAGTCTTTAGGTCTGAGTCCCAAGTCCGAGTCTGAGTCTTTGGTACCAAGTCCCGAGTCCACGTCTTTAGGTCTGAGTCCCAAGTCCGAATCTGAGTCTTTGGTACCAAGTCCCGAGTCCACGTCTTTAGGTCTGAGTCCCAAGTCCGAGTCTGAGTCTTTGGTACCAAGTCCCGAGTCCAAGTCTTTAGGTCTGAGTCCCAAGTCCGAGTTTGAGTCTTTGGTACCAAGTCCCAAGTCCAAGTCTTTAGGTCTGAGTCCCAAGTCCGAGTCTGAGTCTTTGGTACCAAGTCCCAAGTCCAAGTCTTTAGATCTGAGTCCCAAGTCCGAGTCTAAGTCCCTATTTTAAAAAAAGCTATTTTCCTTAGAAAAAAGGGAGGGGGTGGGTGGGTTCTGAGTAGAGATGGGGGTTTTCGTATTCGTATACTAATTAGCCACTCTTTGACCTGGCAGAGAGGCTCGTCATCCCGCCTCCTGCCAGGAGTGGCTAATCCACCGCGAGCTCCGGAGCAATAGGAAGGCACTGTGGAGTTCGCGGCAGCGGCAGAATCGTGAGTGCTCGCTCTGGCCCCAGGGGGCTGGACCCTCGTTATCTCCACCTGTGGGGGCGTATTCATATATGAATACAAATACCCCCATCTCTAGTTCAGAGTCATGAGTCATTGGGAAAAAAAAACCCAAGTTGTGTCACTGGGTGCAATTTAAGTCCAACTTGACAATAAGTCCTGTGACTCAAGTCTCCATCCCTGAGGACAGGAATGAGCAAAAAGTACTTCAGCAGGGCACCATCGGTGACATAAAGAGAGAAATATTTCCATTTGATTTTAATCTTATTGAAAACCGTGCACTCTCAACACGAAGAACTGAAAGGGTGAGGCAGCCACTTTCACTACGGCTGCAAAAGTTCATAAAAACCGACCCACCCTTGGCAAACAGGGCGTAGCTCTCACCTTGGCCGAAATGCCTATGAAGGTGTTCGTGTGTGCGCGCTTGTGCAGGCCTGCACAGGTTTTCCTGTGTCCCTGGCTCACCTTTGGGGAAAAGGAACGAGGATAGTGTGTTTGACCCTTCCCTGGAAGGAGTCAAAGGATCTGTTGTGTTTTGTGGCATAGCTGCAAAGAAGTTGGACGACTTGTCATGACAAATAATTAAAAGTCCCTGTGGGAGAGACTGTATCGCAGAGAGAAAACAGAGGCCTGACAGTTTAGGGAGGAAAGCGCAGAGTCCCTCGGGGAAGATAGAGAAATAGATCATGTTTCTTTGCCTTTGCTTGCGGTCTTAGATCTGGCAAGTGTAACTTTTCCTGAAAGGTTGATAGGTAGGTCAAATGGTAAATCAAGCTGAGATGGAGTTAGGCCTTCTACCTATTATATTGTTGTGTTGTTCAAACACAGCTAGCGGGGGTAGGCAATCCTACAGAGGCCCTACTGTTGGCTTAAACATAATCTGCCTGTTATTGTTTTATGGGTGTCCTCCATGAAATAAGTTACCAGTGACACTCCCATTCTGCTCTTCTCCCAAGAAACCAACTACAGCATTTCATCCCAACAAGGGTTATGTGAGTTGTTGTTGCTGTTGATACGTGCCCTCAAGTTGCCTCTGACATATGGCAACGCTATGAATGAGTGATCTCCAAAATGTACAGACCTCTACAGCACTGCTCAGCTCTTGGGAACTCAAACCTGTGGGGTCCTTTAGGGAGTCAATCTGTCTCATGTTTGGTCTTCCTCTTTTCCTGCTGCCTTCCACTTTTCCCAGCATTATTGTCTTTTCCAGAGAATCCTGTCTTCTCATGATGTGCCCAACGTAGGACAGTCTAAGTTCCAACATTTTTGCCTCCAGAGATAGTTCAAGTTTGATTTGCTCTAGGACCCATTTGTTCATCTTTCTGACAGTCCAGAGTATCCACAAAACTTTCTTCCAGCACCACATTTCAAACGCATACTTTTTTTCCCGTCAGCTTTCTTACCTGTCCAGCTTTCACATCCATACATAATGACCATGAATACAAGCATGTGGATGGTCTTGGTCTTGGTCTCCAGTGACACATCATTACATTTGATGATCTTTTCTAGTTCCTTCATTGGTGCCCTTCCGGGTCCCAGTCTTCTTCTGATTTCTTGGCTGCAGTGCTTAATACTCAAGAATTGGATTTTTCCAGAAGAACAGCCATTTCAGAGTGCAGTTCTAGCTAGCTAAAGTGACTGAGGGCCAGCTGAGGTGACAGGATGCCAGCTGAAGCTGTCCTCAATCCAAACCCCTCCTAGCCAAAGGATTCTGAGAGTTACTTAAGACTACCTGCACCATGGCCTAAATATGCGTGAAATTTGTGTAGTTATGTTCATGACCTTGAGGATATTTGGAACTGGCTTAATTCAATCCACCCCTTTTTTGTCTATTGTCTGATTTGTCTACCTGTCCGTTTTCTTGTTCATATCATTTCTAGGCCACCTTTTTGCCACAAAGGGACTCATGCTGGTTCACAAAACTAAAATACAAGTAAAGACAAAAACACAATAAATAATTCAACTGAAAAATAACTAACATATCATAGTATAAAAATCAGTAATCTGAAAATACACAAAGAACCTGTTAAAAACATGCTTTGCTGACAGATCCACCTTCTAGCAAATTTCTGAGATTATCTGTCAAAGGACTGTAAGGACATTTCTGCCAGGATGAAATCTGTGCACTCAGAAAACACTTTTGCTTAGTTATAACCATCTAAAACCAGCACACCTCTAAGTTAGAATTATATTGATAAACTGCAATTTGATGAACAGTGTAAATTCAGTGCGGCTTTCCTTCACATAAGTGGGCAAATTTTTTTTTTATTAAAATGTTGATAAATCTTGAAGGCAGTTAGAAATCAGGAATAGAATCTGAATGCCAATATTATGTATTTAACACAGAGAGAGTTCAGTGGATTGCACTGGTTTGTTTTTCATCCGAACAGGTGTTTGGCACTTCCCAGCCCTGCCTCCTCTGGTGGGCGCCCACTCAGAGGCAGTGCCCAGAGGAGGCAGAGCAGAGAAGTTGGGGTGCTGCCTCTGAGTGGGCACCCACCAGAGGAAGCAGGGCTGGGAAGTGCCAAACACCTGTTTGGACAAAAATATGAACTGGCATGAACCGCCAAACTGGCATTTCATGCCCACCTCTAATTTTTACATATATGTGGCAGATATTCACATTTGAATATAAGGAGGCTGAATTTAAGGAAACAAATGCACTGCATATCTGTGTTCAAGTGAGTAGACCAGTGGGTGGAGAATAAGTCAGAAGGATAAGATTTGATAATTTCCATTCGCATTCCAGCCATAGATTTCTAGAATTACTTTAAACCACTTCCTGGTGTGGTATCTGAGAAATATAGTCACTATAAGATCATAATTCTCCTCACAGAGCTTCTGTACTCGGAGGAGTCCAGAGTGAAATATCTCAAAGACCACTCAATAAGTTGCTTAGAATGTGGAATTTAATTTACCTACCAGCGCTCCAACAGTGGGCACTCTTGACGTCCCTGAGATGTATAGATGGATAAGACTTGTCGCCTGAGGACATGCACCATTGGAGGAGTATTAAATATTTTAAAAGAGGTTTATTTAGAGTCCTTCTGAACTGACAGATTCTTAAATACAAGATCATATGACAAGAAGATTCAACATCGTTCTTGTCAGAAGGATGAATTTAAGTGTGGAATTGAGCCCACTGTGAACAAATAGGCATGGAAATATCTACTCTGCAGCACCACTGAAGCCCTGAACGGTGGCCTCTGCAGTGTCCTCTTCTCACAAGCAGATTTAAGAGGTGGAAAGTGTCAATTTAACACACATTTCAAACCATTTCAGAAAGCTCTCTCTATCAAGACTTGGAAGGGTATAAAAAGAATGGCAGCCTTCACAATAGCTGGAAAGGAAAGTAGTTGGAATTACCAGAACCCAATAAAAATTTGAGATCCACAAAGTAGGTTCACTGTAAAAGAATTCTGAATTCAGGAAAATGAGATATTGAAAAGCGAGCAGAGGTATCTTTGGATCTCCAGGCACTAGTTCAGTGATGGCGAACCTATGGCACGCGTGCCCCAGGTGGCACGCGAAGCCCTTTCTTATAGCACACGAGGTAATGGCCCATGCACCCTCCCTTGTGGAGGCACACCTTATGAGCCGGCTGCAGCCGGGATTCCCCCTTCCGCTGCCACTTCCTGGTCCTCTGGGTCCGTCGCTATGATTCCCCCTTAAACTTCCTGTTCCTGGTCCTCTGGGCCCGTCCCTATGATTCCCTCTGAAACCGCCACTTCCGGTTCCGGACTTCCGGGCGGCACGACAGCCACTGGTTTCTCCCCCCCCCCCCCCATCATTTTGGGCACGCGAGCCCAAAAAGGTTTGCCTCCACTGCACTAGTTCATGATCCCCTACTATTGTCCATCTGAAGTCCAAAACATCTGGAAAGTCAAAGTTTTCCATCCCTCTTTTCAACTTGACTTAATAGGTTGTTTTGAAATAGACCCCATGATGTACTGGCTGGAGGAATATGAGAGCTGTCATCCAGGGAAGGGAAGGGAAGGGAAGGGAAGAAGCTGTTCCGCACTTTAGAATGCAAAGCTTTAGGATTCTGGCAGTTGCCATCAAGAATTTTTATACTGCAAAACTCCATTCCTTTCGCAATTTTATGCCAATTAGAGAATTCACCAGTGGAAAGAAAGTATGCCAGGGAACAGTTCATCTGATTGATTCTGCTAACCATCAACTACAAGTCAATACCGTCTCATGGGACAATCAGGTGGTGGTTTTGCATTTAGCATCTCAGCAGGCATCTGTTGACACAAGGGGGCTGGTTGGACAATCTGGAACCAATTCTTTGTGTACAAACTAGGGCTATGCATAGCTTCCCCCTCCATCTGGTCTCACTGATTGTGAAATACTCAAAGCATCCCCATCAAATGTGCATCCACTCTTTGGCTGCCATCCTGCCCTTCCCAGGTTAAAAGCCAGGGGAAGGTTTTTCAGAACATCTGTGAAGTTTGAAGGAATAGCAGAGGTTGTCAGGACTATGACATGAAGAGAAAGAACGACCCATCTCATACAATGGATGAACCTCAACAAAAGTCTTCCCTTGGGTCACATGGACGACTTGGTTACTTGGAAATCACCATAGGCTGGAGTTGGAAGAACCAAGGTGAACTCACAGCTCCTTGTGAGTGTGGAGATGACCAGACAGCTTCACACCTCTGGCAGTGTACTCTGTGCCCTCAACCAGTACGATGGAAGACTTGCCTCAAGTGCTCTTGATGTTATATTTATTGTTGGGCAAAAACTATCTGACACGTTTATTGATTGTATTGTGTGCTTCTAACACATACAACAACAAACAAATTAAAAAAAACAAAGATGCAAACATTTTTCAAAATCAGCAACTGGATCAATGCATAGGGTTGCCGGGTTAGCAGCATCTCATTTATTCAGATTTCATGCCCAAATCTGATACCAGAGAGGAAGTGGGTTCCTGTAATGCCAAAGGACTATTTCTTGTAATGTCACAGAGGGGTCTGGGATGGTATGAGGTCTCCTGACTTGGGCAGGGGGTTGGACTAGAAGACCTCCAAGGTCCCTTCCAACCCTATGATGATTCTATGATTCTAGGAAAGGCATGTAAGGGTTGGAACAGCTGATGGCAGCAATGGGCAGAAGGAGAAGCCTTATGTGACCGCATAAGGAAGGAAGGCATGTAAGGGTTGGGAGGGAACAGCTGATGGCAACAATGGGCAGAAGGAGAAGCCTTATGTGACCGCAGAAGGAAGGAAGGAAGGAAGGAAGGAAGGAAGGAAGGAAGGAAGGAAGGAAGGAAGGAAGGAAGGAAGGAAGGAAGGAAGGAAGGAAGGAAGGAAGGAAGGAAGGAAGGAAGGAAGGAAGGAAGAGAAAGATATAAATGGGTCCTGAATCTGGTTAAAGTAAAGACAGTGAGCCCTGATGCCAGTTGAGAATGGGTGAAGATAGATACACAGGCTTTAAAACCAATTTGCACAAAGAAATCAATTTTCTCTTCTTCTTCTAGGTTGGATTTTTCAGTGATTTAGGTATCTGGCTGCAGAGTTATAGTTTAACTATCAGTATTATTTTACTTCATTTTTTATATATTGATAAATACTTATGGTATGATATTATTGACCTATTAAGTTGGTGTATTAATATTTTCATCCTATTTTAATATTGCAATGATCTGTTGATTGTGTAATAAAGATTTGGTCTTGCCGGGGGTTGGGAGTTCAATTCCTCACTGTGCCTCCAGTGAGTAGAGCCAGCCTGTTTGACCTTGGGCAAGATGCACAGTCCCAAGAGGGCCCCAGAAGAAGGGAAGGGTCAACTAACTGTTTCTGAGTATGTTCTACTTGGAAAACCCTGAAAAGAGTAACCATAAGTCAGAATTGACTTGACGGTACATTATTAGTAGTACCTCTCACCCTGAGATCTATCTCACCACCAGAAGATTAGGGGAAGTATAGAAATTTCCTGGGACTTCATTCATCACCCTGATACTTGGTCACCTTATAACATATTTCCTGCAAAGGAATGGAAATATTCAGGCCTGTCCATTCACTTCTTTCCTGATTCTGAGCCTCAGTGGTATAACGATGCATCAGAATGTTCTTACAGATCTTTGGTAGACTTGGAAAAGTCTAACCCTTTTAATGTTATAACTGAGAGCTACGGAGTCGACATTTGTGCTGCCGAGGGAGTCTCCCTTTGGAAGGTCAGCAGGGAAGTGTAATCAGTTTAGTGCTGACTGTTGTAACTTACTCGAATGAAAGATTTTTCTAAAGGTGACATTAAGATGAAATATTTAAGATAAACTGAAAGATTTGACTGGAAATTCACAGTGTCCCTCTGAAACAGCCTGTGCTGATTTACTGATCTTCCATTTTCAATTTATGAGCTGAGACCTGTGTATACCACTGGAGGATGAGAATAGAGTAGTCGTATTAGAGCGAGCTCATATATCCTAAAGACAGACTTTGGAAGAATTAGAAAGTATAATAAAGTGTTGGTCCCTTTAAGGCCGAGACTGGCTTACTGCCAATTTAGAACCTGGAGCATTAGATATTTTTAAAGCCCTTAAAGCTGTCATTTTTTTAAAGGGGAAATTCTTTGTGTGTGTGTGTGTGTGTGTGTGTGTGTGTGTGTGTGTGTGTGTGTGTGTGTTACATCCCCATATGATCTCTCTTTATCCTTTTGTCAACTGACTTTTGTCAGCCGAGTACTCTGTTTGAAGGGTAAAGGAATTGCATAAGCAATCTTCTTCTCCTTTGCTGGGTGCCTGGTGTTCCTCCCTCCCTCCCTCACCAATAACTGTGCCATTTTCTCAAATTTACTCAACAAATTATTTTATTGAAGGGAGACGGTTGGTACCTTCACTGTCCCAGTAGACAGAGTGCCTTATTGCTGTCTTGTGTGTCAGGTTTTCCACCCATCCCATCTGGAACACAGGCATGCATTGTGGAAAAAATGAAAAAGCCAAAGTGATGAAAAAATAAAAGCCAGCAGTGGGCATGAAAAAAAGTAAAGTGCAAAATGTAGGGGAGAGATGGAGTAGGTCTTCTTCCTAATGCCAATGTGACCTTAAATCTCTCATAAGAGACTCAATATATCTATGCCACATTCACATGTACAAACACTCAGATGCCTGGATTCCAAAGTGTAATGCAAAATTTGATCTGCAGCTGCCCAAATGAAAAGAAGAAAAATTTCCACTCTACTTAAAAATGAAAGTAACATGAAAGCGATCTCTAACATAACAAAATCCTCTTCTCACCTTCCCAAGATGTGAAAAAGTCACTGATCATGGGACAAGATAATTTATCTTGTCAATATGAACCCTCCCAGGGGTTCCATAATTGGGGTTTGCAGGAGAGCTTGGACTTTTCATTTGTTCTTACGCTGTTGATTTCCTTTTGCTTTGGCCTTCCTGGTTCTTTTAAGTTACAACTTCCATTTTCCAAGTGAGACACACTGGTGCCAAGGTTTCCGTTTTTGTTTTAATTGTTCTGGTGTTTTATGCCAAAGTATCCAAACAATGTTTGACACTTTGGAAAGCCCCATTTCTGTTTGATTACTAGTTTGGACATTGTTGCTTTGGATTGGCTCAGAAATGGGCAGAGGCTCTTGTTTTCACTTTGGATTTCAAATAATTTCTGAAACGGGAAGATGTCTCTAACACATCCATTGGCTCTTATGTTTTTGCTGGAGTCCCTGTAACAAGTTTTCTATTATATTGAATAAGATGGTACTTCTTATTGTTATTTTCATTACTTGTAATTTACTTTGAAATTGGGATAAGCCAATTGCTTATTGCTTCTATTGCTTCGGTTGGTTCTGTTGGTCTGGCTGCTCATTGGACAACTGGGGCATTGAATGCTTGGCCAAACATTCCTTCCTTGATAGCCCTCTGTTTCTGGTACACCTACCAGAATGCTAAGGTTAGGCACAGTTCTGTGCCAAGAGTACCCATTTAGTGCCAAACCCAGGTTTGTTTTGCTGTATAAATGTGTGAAATGGCCCTTCTCCAAGGGCACCTCCACATCCCAATTGTTTTGGGCAACACTGAGGCTTTCCAATAAGAAGCTTATAAAATGGACACTGTACAAAAAATGCACATATGAATACAGTGGTGCCTTGACTTACGAACTTAATCCGTCCCAGAAGATTTTTGTAAGTCAAAACGTTCATAAGTCAAATCAGCATTTCCCATAGGAATGCATTGAAAACCGATTAATCCGTTCTGGCTGTTTTTTGTTCTTATGTTGAGGCGCCGTTTGTAAGTCAAAGCATTAGTTCCCATAGGAACTAATGCAAAACCTGTTAATCTGTCCTCTACCACTAGGGGGAGAATTTTTTTTTTAAACCTAAGATGACTTAGGTTAAAAAAAAGGGCAGGAAGGGAGGGAGGGAACGAACACCTTTTAAACAGAACACCTTTAAAACCAAGCAGCTTTAAACCAAACCAAGCACCTTTTAAACCAATTTTTACATTTTAAAATTACGGTACCAGGCAGTACCAGGCAGTACCAGGCAGTACTGTACCAGGTAGTCCAAAGTCCATTTCCCGCTTTCCCCGCAGTTTTTTTTGTTCATAAGTCAAAGCTCCGTTCACAAGTCAAAGCAAAATTTTGTGAACGGAGCTGTTCGTAAGTCGAAATGTTCGTACGTCGGGGCGTTCGTAAGTCAAGGCACCACTGTATGTGCTTGTCTTAGGTGAACTCCAGTCTCGTTAAGAACTTGGGGAAAGTTACATTATGGACTTCCCAAGCCCCCACAGGTGGCTGGGGAATTCTGGGAGCCGTAGTCCAAAATGTACATTTTCTGAGACCCGTTATCTCTTCCTTCCTCTTCTGGTGCGGAAAATCAAGTCAAAGATAGAACAGAATAGAAAGCAGCTCAGGTTATTCTAAGACCAGTTTAAAGACTTGTTCAGAACCTGTGCAGCTCTTTTCAAGAGCCAAATTAGGTTAAGACATCTCCATCAATGATCAGCTCTCATTTATCCAATCTTTATGCTGTAGTTTAATTTATGCACCCCTTCTCTTTTCTCTGAAAGTGGCAAGAGATCACTCTTCATCCTTAGAAATCCACATAGATATTGCTCTGATGGTGTTTCATGGGGCCAAGGTATCAAGGAAATGTATTTTTTCCAGAATGTCCAGCTCTTTTGAATGCATTTTAAACTGAAGAGCATTATGAGAAGAATTACAGATTTCAGTCACATTACTATTAAACGCTGTAGTCTAAGTACATCAGCATATAAATAAATATCCCATTAGCCACGCACGAATGTTGCAGGAAGACATATTTTAATACTGTGTAAAAATCAACGAGGTCCCAGTTTCTTTTTGACGGCAGTTTCTTGATACAGAACAGTTGAGAGGATATGGATATCTTACATCATTCTTTCTATCTGTAGTTGTTTCCTTTTGGGGAAGTCATGAATTTAATCTTACTATTGGTCTCCAATTTCCATTGCCTTAAACAAAGTGGGAGCTCTATTTGATTACATTACTTTGACTTGGGCAGAGTTGTTTTTGAGGGTTCTGGGAGAAAGGACCTCAGCACTGGGAGAGATTAAGTGTAACTTTTATATCTCATCTGTGTGTGCCAAAGGGAATATACCATATTCCTATCCTCTGAATACTGTCTTCCTGGAGATTATGAGATAATGCATCTGGAACAACATTAGCTCATCCAGGTTTGTGGATGTTTTCCGCCTTTTTTTGTTCGGAAAATCAGACCTCTGTAATCTCATTCTCCATCTGTCTGAACGTATTTTTTCATAAAAGGTCACTACTGGGCATTGCACAGGAGTGTGGTAAGATATTCAGAGTGTTTCTAAGCATTAGCAGGAAATTTCTGTCCACCAAAATGATACGTAGACATACTTCATTCAGAATTTTTTTACAGTATATTTTCTTTCAGCAACCGAACAAGTTATTCCTGCCTAAACCAACACTGTGTGCTTATTTCTCCTTCAGTTCTGTTTGCTTAGCAGATGCTTGGCCTCAGATATAATCCGATCCATTAAACATCCTGCTCTTGTCTCGGGTGGCCACATGTTCCCTTTTAGGGTAGACAGTCCATTTGACAAGTGTCCCATATAGTAGTTCTTTTGAAGAGGTCCTTCACTCAATGTGCCATCCAATCTAAACTGGATTTAAAGACCAATAACGCTAAGGAGGGAGATTAGGGACTTAGAAGTTACTGTGGCGAAATGCCTACAGGTGACGTCATTCCTGCCTGTCAGTCACAGGAGCTCTAGAGGGAGGAGCCAAGGATAGAGCAGGAGGGGCGGAACCAAGGGGACAGTTAGAGAGGGAGACAGTTGGAACCTGAGAAAGACAGTTGAGAAGTTGGAGCTTAGAGAGAAGAGAAGAATTAGAGTGATCTGAGGAGAGAGTTAGGGAAGTGAATTAAGACCAAGGTTATTAGAGTGAACAAGCAGGAATGAGAACACCTAGAATAATAGAGATATTAAGTGATTGAAAGTATATACCACAAGCCTGAATATATGCCCCGTCCTACCCAAACTTAATCAGACCCCTGTTACAGTAACTACGTGATTTACTTTGTGAAATGATTAATAATAAAAGGTTATCTGTTATTCAAACCAACTGATTCTGTAGTTCAATAAACCTGGCAATTGGCAGCACATGTGTCTAACACTCAGAGGTGGTATTGAGATAATAATACCTGGTGACAAGTGAGAAGAAACAAGAGGGAGAGAACCTTTGTGAGGGCCACAACAAACACAGCCACAAGGGCGATCCCCACATGCTATCTTCATGTAGCAGCATCTAGACAGCAGTCTCAGCAGCAGTTCAAGTCACCTGATCATTGCCCTCTCCACTCAAGAAAGATTCACTGAAATTACGTTTAAATTACAAAAATAATTTTAATTTAGCATGCAAACATATATATTAGCATATATAATTTTTTGCAAAGTGTGCGTCCTTTTGTCTTCCTTACTGATGATGTATCACCTCCTTTTTGGTAGGATTAGGATCTTATAGTTCAGCACTTATTAAATTCTGTCATCAAGAAGTGAACAGCTCAAAAGATTGGGCAGGGCTTAAGGCGAAACCTAGTGTAGAAAATTTGGAATCTGTTCTTTACAGGATTCACTGAAGCAAAGGTCCGTGTAGTCTAGAAGTAGTGTAGAGAATCTTTGTCCCTGTTGGCTTTTGATGGACATACATAAGAAAGGGTGTCCTTTGAGTAAATAGGCTACACTACATAATCCAAAAGAAAGAAAGAAAGAAAGAAAGAAAGAAAGAAAGAAAGAAAGAAAGAAAGAAAGAAAGAAAGAAAGAAAGAAAGAAAGAAAGTGAAGACTTTGGCCAATGGGAAGATTTTGAAAATACATAGAATACATAAAAACATAGCTTTAAGGACAAAAATGATGTCATTGCACACCTTTTAATTTCCTCGGGGGGGGGGGAGGGGGGATATATTCTCTTTTCAGTGTTCCCCAGAGCAGTTAAAATGTTTTTGAACATTCCATCACATCACCATTCATTAAATGGGCAAAAACAGGCAAGTGGAAAGCATTTGGTGTGCTTTAACAGATTTAGTAGATAGCATTAATAAAACTCATGCCGTTCTAAAGATCATCAGCTTCAGCAGCAGTCAAAGGAAATACCTGTCCTCTATTCTGTTAGTTTTGCTTCTTTTCCAAGTGATTTGAACAGCAAGGAAAAAAAGGGTATTCAGAGTATGGCAGGGATAAGATAAGTGGAGTGAATCAGAGAAATGTCAGAGAGCTGAGTGCTCTCTCTGAAAAGGAAGAGAGAAAGAGAGAGGTGGGGAGGGAGAGCGAGAGAGAGAGAGAGCAAGTTACTGATTATTGCCAGGCGCGTTGAGGTGAAGCCTCATATCTTTGAAAGTCATACCAAATCCCAAAGGTCAGTGCAGCATTGAAACTCTTCCCATCACATGGCTGGGCAGGCGATTTGGCTCTATAAAAATGTCGACAAATTTATGTGGAGTGTGGTCATTCCAGTGGAAGGACTAACACACGGCAGGCTTTCAGGAGTGCTGGACCACGATGACATCATGGGGTGCTCACAGGAGGTCATTCTCAGATCTGGACATGCCAGTCCATTTCCTTCTTTGTAAGGCGAGTGTGATGCCATGAAAAGCTCCCTTGCATAAATCAGGATTCCTCTGGAGTTCGGAAAGGGCCACATGTCCTGTGAATCATATATTTCTCTGATTTACATAGGGGTTTTTTTTAATGGGGGAGAGAAAGCCTTGGTAAAGCAGTGGCCACATGGCGTCTTCGTTGTGTTCCATCCTTCGCCCAGAGGGTTAGTTCGGAAGAAATTACATTTGGCTCTGCCTTTTAATGAAATAAAGGCTCTTTCCCACTCACTCCTTCTCACACAAATAACCTGCAGCTAGACCTTTCCACTGGCCATTAAAGCCCTGGCACGGGCATTCTTTAGGGCCCTGGGGAATTCCTGCGTTCCAATGGAATGCAGCAAATGCCTTGTAAATTAAGAGTCCCTAATGAAAATGCGCTGGTGTCCGAGCGGAGCAATCATCTGGTTAAAATCAGGCAGTAATTCCACTAATTTTACTGCCCTTCTCCCAGCCCTCAACGCCTCATTTAGGAAAAAAATGTTTATGCTCCCCTCGAAACACCTGTGTGTTTTAACTCAGGGGGTCTCCGAAGCAATTATTTTTATTTTATTTTGTTTTCATTTTGTTAAGGCTCCGTGTTGGGAAATGCACGGACATCCATCCTTTTTTCTGAACCGAAACTCATGGTTATCCTGGGATTCCCCAGATTCAGACATGCTTCAATAAGATTGGATATACTTTCCCCCAGTCCCATTTGTGAACTGCACAAGCCAATATAATTTCCTCCTCAGCTCCTCTCCAGAACTGATTGAGGTGTGCTTCCCCCCCCCAACACACACACCTCTGCCTAACTGTTATTTAACAAAGTCAAAGTCTTCATCACTTCCTTAGGAGTAACCCTCACTGCCATTTTCTTGCAAATAGACTTAAAATGCGGCCTGAGCACTGGTGGATGAAAAGAGATGCTTCTCTAGAATAAGTGAACATAAATAGATAGATAATCTTAGTACTGCAGAGCTGGAAGGGACCCTATGGATAATTGAATCCAGCCCCTGTGAAGGAGGCACCATGGGGAATCGAACTCCCAACCAGCTATGTAGCAGATCAATAGTCTTAGAACTGCAGAGTACCTCTGTAGCATTCACCCCTTGTTATGCAAAATAAGTCATGTATTATTCATGTACTAGGCAAATGTGGTGGAGAGGCGGAGCCGAGAGAGAGGTTAAAAGGCGGAGCCTGAGAGGAGGAGTCGGTCAGTCAAGAGTCAGTCAGGAGAGTCAGTGAGTTAGTCAGAGTCAGAGGCAGAAGAGATAGAGATAGAGTTAGAGACTGGTTAAGATAAATAGATAGAGAAGGTGGAAATTATATGGCAAGAGAATAGTATGTACATCTGAAGAACTTATGTGATTAATGAATTGGCTTCACTTTAATAAATAAGTTTTGTTTGCATTCACAATACAAGTGTCTGATCAAATGTCATTATTTTGTGGATTGAGGTAATCCACTGGTGGCAGTGAAAGGAAAACACGACTGGAGCCTTTGTGAGGGCACAAAACGTAGGTGCTTCAAAAAGGTGGTCGTCACAACCACCTACCACAGTTTCTAACTCAGTTGGAAAAAAGCTGTACTTGAAACCTAGAAAACCACTATTAGTGTAGCCCGACAATTCCCAAATTTGGGGGTCCCAGATTTTCTTGGACTACAGCTCATGGAAGTCCTAGCTAGTTCAGCCAGAGGTCAGGTGGTACAAGAACAGCTGGACCCCCAAGTCTGGAACACACTTGGATCAATAATACCAGAAGAAATGAAAGAATGATTTGACTCAGTGTATGAGTCAGGTGACTGCATATCCTGTGAATCATGAACTCAATGGGATGAGGTCACATCATGCACCACCAATCAGATTTGGGCTGCGTGTTGCCCTCGCTGCGGGTACGTGAGGCGAACCAATGAATCAACCGATAAATCGATAAAATGATCAAGCGAGTGCTTCCATAGGATGTGCCAAAAGCAATTGCGAAAGGGAGGATTTTTTTTTATCCTTGCCAAAAATATTTTTGAAGTGCTGTTTCAGTTTTTCCCCGGCTGGCACAATATATTAGGTGAGAGAAAGCAACGGAATAACATTAACTTGTCTGTTTGCAATTGTGTTGCCAAGTAAGGTCAAACACCCCGGCTCACTGTTGTTCCCTTCCCAACCTTGCTCACAAAGTATATTGTCTAAGTGGAAAAATATTTCCATTTGCAGACTTGCTCTTCCTCCTCATTTCATACATCTGCAGGCATAAGAGAAGTCATCGCTGACCACAAATGAGATCAGGGACTGAGAAATTCAACTTGGTAATGTAAACCCCAGGCTTCTAAAAAGTCAAATAATGGGGTTGTCTACGAGAGGAAGCACCAGTTTCTTGCGGCTTCTACTTCTTTTAACCAGCAAAGCAGCCCTCTCCTGTTTTAGGTTTTGGATTCTGACATCCTTTTGGCTTTCAGAACTGGTGAGAAACCCCACCTTTCCCCTTAATGACTACACAAAAGCTGAAGCACTAGAGGTACTCACAAGTCAAGAAACAAATTGTGTTTGTTGTTATAAAAGGAAGTGAAGGAAGAACTTGATCTCACTGGAAAGAAATGCCAAAGAAAAATGCAGTAGCTATGCAGAAATGGTTTCTGAAAATCCCCCACCCAGTCTGTGGGCAGAGGAGAACGGATAGCTTTTCATCAGATTTATCCATGGGGAGGAGATATATTCCACCCAGTTCTTAGAAGTGGAGTTCACCTTTAGCAGTGGCAGTCATGTAAATTCTTTCTTTCTTTCTTTCTTTCTTTCTTTCTTTCTTTCTTTCTTTCTTTCTTTCTTTCTTTCTTTCTTTCTTTCTTTCTTTCTTTCTTTCTTTCTTTCGGGGGATGGGGGTCTATCTATGAAATTGACAGCCACCATGGACTTTTCTGATTGCCCGCCATTTTGCATTGAGAAGAGATGGAAGTGGTGGTAGCCCCACCCACACATACATGCAGAGAATCTTTGGGGCAAATTCCAGAAAGCAGCTTTCTGTTTCTTAGGAATTACAAGGTGTCTAGAGAACTTTGCAAAGGGCATGCAATAGAAAACTGCATGCGGAAGAAGCAACTCAGATGCCAAAGGGATGCTTAAGTTACCCACTGCCAAGCTTGACTCTTTGGGGCATTATGATTTTTCTTCATTACTCACGAATTGCTGATGTACGCCTGAAGAAGTGGCTTTTTATTCCATGAAAGCTTGTCTTAAATGTTTGATTTTTAGTGGTTTAATAAAGATGTCACATTCTTCTACAATTCTGGGGGAAAGAGTTAGACTTAAGGCAGAAGCCATAAATAAATGTGTAGCTTAATCCAAATGGGTAAAAATGTGTATGATTTTATTGTAATGGTATAATACAATACATACATATTGTACATATTGTAATAATACAATACATTATTGTAATGGGTAAAAATGTGTATGATTTTATGTGTAGCTTAATCCAAATGTGCAAAAATGTGTATGATTTTATTGGGGGGAAGATGAACAAAAATATGAAAGTCTCACAATGGTATGGAGCAAGGACAGGGAAGAAAGGATGTGGCTAAATTGAAACTAAAATAGGATGCTTTGTCCACATCCCACACCCTCCCCCCTCAAGAAGCCAATTGCAGTGGTGGAACTGAAGAATGGTGAGGAATCAGAACCGTATCATTAATGCAAAGGTGAGCTTTTCTCACATGTTCCAAATCTTCTAAAGGTTCTTGTGTATGTGTGTTCACGGACATGGAGACACACCTGCATGGGCTTGTATATCTGAAGCTAAGAACCACAACAGCAGCAGCAGCAGCAAAACATGGGACCAATCCCCCCAAAGGGCCAGAGCAAACACTATTTCCTAGTATGGGGAGAATTTGTGAATCAATATTCTGAAATAAATTAGGATTTGATGGCCAGGACACATAAAATGAGAGAATCCATAGCTGAGGAGCTAAAGGAATGCTGATATAACCAGTTTGCCAAAAAAAAAAAAAAAGCAAAAAAGAGGAGAGGAAAGGTCTTTTTTAAAAACAAAAAACCCCCCCAAAAAACTAGAGAGAGAGAGAGAGAGAGAGAGAGAGAGAGAGAGAGAGAGAGAGAGAGAGAGAGAGATCCTGTTCTCTCTTCTGCTTGTGATAATTACTAACAGAAAGTCATTTTAGCCAGCTGCAAAATTTAGGTATGCAAAGAAAGGCAGGGTATATTACTTCTACCCCTGGGTTTGTTTGTTATTTTTAACCTTTAAAAAATACCAGATCTTTTTCTTTCCAGTTTCCTGGTGGAATATAATTTCATATATCCTGCAGAGTCTTGATCCCAGCAGTGTTGTATCTGTAGCATCAGCTTCTAACGACAGATGCAAGCACAAGACCATCTGTACACAGAACGCATAAATACGGAGAGATCGAAATCTAAAACTGGCTTTGGGGTAGGTGGGATGGCTCCTCTTGAAAGTCAAAGATTCTTGGTATTGCCTGAATGATATGAAGTCATAGAATCTGGGGTACCACCCCAGGTGCAGAGGGAAACTGGAAATCTAACTGCACATTACAGATAACACATCATTAGAAGCTGAAATCTGTGTTCCGGAGTCATGATTCGACCCAACCTTGTAAATACAGGTGTTGTATACCTTCCAACGGCAAACCATAAAATAGAAGTTACTTTGCCGACCACTTTGCAATCTCATAACTACAGGAGGTGTGAAAAACGAATAGCTGCCACAAATCAGATATTTTCAGCACCTACAGATCACCTCCTTCTCAATATGTGCTGCCTATAATGGGCCCACAATCTGGACATGATAGCAGCCCTGCTGGTCAAAGAAGTCCTTTCTCTACTCATCCACACTTTTAGGAGGGGGGGGGGGTTGCTCTGCAGGCTGACCTTCACCAGCCCTGCAGCTGGCAGATTTCTGCCATTAGCCAGGATTAGGAGATTCTACTGACACACGAGGGGTTGTGCAGAGATGTGAGGCTTCTGTCCCATCCAACTGATAGAGTAAAAGGGCTTGAATGGCTCAGGGTTGCACTGTAGCAACGTTCTTATAGACTCCACTCCATTTTCGAAATGAAAGATGTTATAGCATAGAATCCAATGCTCTTTTACACTATACATGCTGTGGGGGGGTGGGGGGGCCTCCCCAATGGCTGAGAATCATTGGTGCAACGGGGGAGATATTTAATAAGATTCACAGATTATTTTTGATGTACCATGCAGCTCTGCCTTTACAATGTGCCGTAAAGAGGTACATATATGTGTGTACATATTTAAGGCACATGTCTGTCTGTCTGTCCGTCTGTCTCTCTCAGAAGCCCCTTACGGCACAGGGTGGAGCTGCTGGGGCGGGGCTTCTTTGCCTAGGGGTCCCGAGGCTCGCCTTGAGGACAGCCTCCGACGCGGAGGACCGAGAAGGTGCTGTGCTGGAAGACAGTGCCCTTTTGGCGCAGGAACTCACTGGGAATAGGTCTGGACCCGTCAGGTTGGATCGACGCCGGTTCCAGACCTGTTTTGCACTACGGCAGGCCCCCTTGTTAAAGCGTTAATAAGTTAATAAAGTTGTGGCCCTAGTTTAACCCATACATATCACGTCTTGTCTCGTTATTCCGGGCTGGGCAGGTAATGGCAGCTCTCTCTCTCTCTCTGTGTGAACAACTTACATCAAACATCAGTCTGATATATATATACATGTGCCATTCTGATAGATAGATAGATAGATAGATAGATAGATAGATAGATATCAAAATGGCACATACATACATATGTACATATGTATGTACATACATACAAATGTTCATACATATGTATGTATGTACGTATGTATATATGTACATGTGTATATATCAGACTGATGTTTGCTGTAAGTTGTTCACACGTGCACACACACACACACACACACACACACAGACACACAGACCTGCACATTTAGAGAAATACAAACACATATCTTCTGGTTTATGAGCTCAGCTCTCATTTTCATGAGAAAAAAGGCACAAAGGAAGAGGAAGAAGAGGCAGAGTGTGCTTAGCTAATATGCTGACATACAGATGTGTGCGCCCACACACAACCACACATAGTCACACCTCCACAGAGCAGAGAGGCCAGGCTAGGCCCTTCTTTGTTCTCCTTCGGCAAGCAGGCAAAAACCTTTCTCTTCCAGCGGGCTTCCCCTCAGTGACGGGCCGCCCGAGTGGGGCTTTTTAAAAAGATTGCTGCGTCTTACTGCTTTGAATTTGTGTTTTGGCCTTGCTTATGTTTTCCGTGTGGTATCTGTTTGATCCGTTTTAGTATTAGTATACTCACTGTTGTGAGCTTTAATCTTGACTTTTCATGATGTGAGCCACCTTGGGTCCTTTTCAGGAGAAAGGCAGGGTAAAAATATAATAAATAAATAAATAAATAAATAAATGCTCAAGGGCATTAACAGGTGTGTGACCATCCACAGCAGCAAAGGTGTTTTTAAATGTCCTTTGCTACACTGAGAATCTTATTCTCACCTTCACCTTTTTCCTGCCTTCCCTGTGAAATCTGGATGAGGGTTCGAAATATGGAGAAAGCAGTTAGGAAAAACATATTTCCTTTTTTTCAATGATTTTGTCTTTTCCAGTTATGGCCACAGCTCGTATAAACATAATGTGACTGTGGGTGAGAGGGTAAGCATTTTATACATATGCACACAAACACAGACATACACAGAGACACACACACATACACACCACATGGCTGTATGGAAATGTCAGCCAACCATATGTACCATTTGTGTTCCATTTCCTCACTTTTAAAGCGTACAATAACTTGCTTACTGCCAGGTGCAAAGGCGTAAAATGCAGGCCCGTCTATTCAGTTCTTACTGCCCACTTGCATATACAGGAGAGGGCAAGCTTGAGGGGGGGGGGGCAAGATCTTTTTCCTATACCTATCATCATGTGTCAAGTTGAAGTTCGGTGGAAATATGCAGGACCAACATAGCTGTCCTGTGAAATCTGGAAGGACTGCTATGCTTGTGTGATGCACCAAAGTCAACAAAGCGCCTTAAAGACACCTAAACAATATATTATGTCACAAGCTTTTGTAGATTATGGCACTTGCTGAAATGGGCTGTAGCGCACAACAGCTACATTAAAACAAATTTGCAAGTGTTTGGCGCAATCCTGGGGCACCCCAGGAAGAAGGGAACGGTAAACCACTTCCGTGTTTTTTTTACCTAGAAAATTCTGGAAGGGGTCATTATAAGTTGGAATCATCTTGATGGCACACCGTTGTTGTTGTTGTTGTTGTTGTTGTTGGGGCACAAGATCCTTTCATTGTTTTAAAAGTCAGCCTGTCCATCACTCTCTCTCTCTCTCTCTCTCTCTGTGTTTCTCTCTCCTTTGGTCGATCTGTTTCTGTTATATAACAACATGACCACTGATTTTAAGACTTCTGCACACCATTATTTTGATTCCAGTAGAAATGGGGAGGCGGAGGAACCTGAAGGAGAAGGCAGGGCTAAAGGAGGATGAGGAAACAGCTTGGGACTTAATAAACTCTGTAGCCCGAAGCTTCCAGCTTTTATTCATGAGGATGTTTATCTTCTCTTCCACTCTCAATGTACTCGGCCCTGGCTCCTTTACTGCACAGTCTTAAATTACCATTGCAAAGGTTATATGTTTATTTACAAAAAGCTGCCTCTGAATGGTGATCCTTAAGGCAAAGAGGGTGTCTCACGCCAATAAACATCGCTTGCTCTCTTAAACGCTGAGGCCAGATGAATGAGCCGATGTTTAGTGCCGCGGACATATTACAGTTTATGGCTTCATTAACTACCTGACCTGTATTATGTGAAAATTTCATCAAAGCGCAATGCATATTTATTCCCCGAGGTGGGCCGGCAGTTGATGCTTGATTCTTAAAGGAAAAAGAGCAGGTAATTACTTATAATTAGAGTGGTGGGGAAGTGAAGGCATTTGGGGAGCGAAGGCAATTTTCTTGGGCCTGCAATGGCACTTAGCGAAGTGATTGCTTGGCGCAACGAATTTGCACACTAGGGCGAAACAGGAAGGGGGAGGAAGGCATTGAAGTAGCTTTGGTTAAACATTTGAGAATGTGAAATCCACCGTCAGTGGAAAGATGACTTAGGATGAGAGTCTACCAGAACCAGCTCCATAGGTGTGTCATCATCAACCCACTTTCCCTAAAATAAGGAGAAGCCACACTGGTTGAAATCCATCCATAAATTGTAACTAGAGTAGGCCCATAGAATCAGTGGCAATTATAGTAAGTCAACGGCTGGATAGCTTAGTGGTTTAGGTATCTGGCTGCAGAGCCAGAGATTGGGAGTTCAGTTCCATACTAGGCCTCCTTGACAGGAACTAGACTCGATTCAAAAGGTTCCTTTAAGCTCTACAGTTCTAAGATTATTATTATAACTTCTCCATATGCTCCAGTGAATCAATGGGCCTACTCTAGTTGTGACTTACTACTGGGTGTCAGTCATTGCCTCATCATTATTACACTTTTCATGGAGCCACAGCTGCTCCATAATATTCTGCTGCCTGAAGACAAGATGGCTCCCTTCTTCCACGAAGAGCAACCAGTTAGACTAACAGTTGGATCTAATTTCAGCATTAGGCATAGGACTGATCTTTCACTGCACCTAGGAGAAGATATTACTGCAGGGGTCATAGGGTAATTTCTATGTAGTAGATTCTTCTCTGTCATCCAACGCATTCATGGGTAAAGGCATTCATGGAGCATTAGAAGATCATAAGAGGTGTGAAAGGATTTTCAATTGGATTTGTCATCCAGGGTAAGAGTGACTGAAGGAGCTCGGTCAAATGGTCCACCAGATTCTAGAAATGACAGCTGTGGCTTCACAAGGAGACACAATCCCAGCCTAATTCAGATGCCCCGAGGCACCCAGATACGCTTCCTATCATGGATCCAGAAGTGTCTGCTAGAGATGGGCAGAAATCAGAAAAATGGTGATTCATTTTGATTCATGATTCATCAAGGTCAATGAATCACGAATTACAAATTTACATTTTTTTCTGATGAATTGACAAATCAATTTTGTCAATTCATTTTTGACTCTAAAACTTTATAAAACAGGGCCCCCCAGCACCTAGAGACATCAAATTCACAGAGAAGCTTTCTCTGTCTCTCCTCTACAAGTCCTGCAAGTTTAGTGAAGTTTGGATTTCAGATGTCTGAGTAAACATCCACAAAGAACCCC
This sequence comes from Intellagama lesueurii, assembly GCA_037013535.1. Taxonomy (NCBI): domain Eukaryota; kingdom Metazoa; phylum Chordata; class Lepidosauria; order Squamata; family Agamidae; genus Intellagama; species Intellagama lesueurii. Next base: position 8,338,945 of record JBAJHW010000011.1, read on the forward strand.
CCCTCTCATGAAAGGTCCCCCCGAACACCTAGAGAAATCAAAATCACAGTGAAGTTTCCTCTGACTCTCCTCTACAATCCTTCTAAGTTCGGAGAAGATTGGGTTTCCCCAAGCCAGCTGCGGAATGGCACTTTCTTGTGGGGGCACTCTTTGTGGGTGTGTTACCCATACATCTGAAATCCAATCCTCACTAAACTTGCAGGATGTGTAGAGGAGAGTCAGAGGAAGCTTCACTGAAAATTTGGTGTCTCTAGGTGCCTGGAGGACGGTTTAATAGCCCAACAAATCAATGAATCAAAATCACTAAAAAATATTGATTTGTATTCATCAGGGGACATTGATTCATATGAATACGAATCAATGAATTAGTGATTTTCGAATGACTTTGGTGATTCATTTTTTAATTTGTACCCATCTCTAGCATCTGTTGTGCTGCAGGTTCTACATGGATGTCACAGATTTTTAAAGAAAAAACTGCTTAATGGGAGAGGTGGCCTGACTCTGTGATGGTAGAGCTAGCCATAGCACTTTCTACAGTAAACCACTGACCTTGTTACTTTGTTTAAACAAACAAAACAAAGATATCTCTTTGCAAGTAAACAAAACAAAAGCTACCAGGGAGAAATTCTGGTTTGCTTTTTGCTTCAACAGAGAGGTTTTAATGCTTCCACATCAAGGAGATTGAAATGGTACGGTCTAGAGATGAGCACAAACTGCTGGTTTGGGGGTTCTTGCCAGTTCATTTTTTGATTAAACAGATGTTTGGCGGTTCCTGGCCCCACCTCCTCCAGAGGCGGGGCCCAGAGGAGGCAGGACAGGGAAGCCAGGACTCTGCCTCTGAGTGGGCGCCTGCTGGAGGAGGCAGGGCTGGGAACCACCACACACCTGTTTGGCCAAAAAAATGAACTGGCATGACCCACTGAACCAGTGGTTCATGCCTATCTCTAGTACAGTCTAGTATACCACTCTTGGACAGTGCCAACTCACTCTTATTGAGCTTTATAGGTAGACTGTTACGATAAGGAACAGACTGTTAGATAAGGAAGGCCTACTTCGCCAAGTAACTGTTGAAGAGAAGCACTCATGTATGGGAATTTCCACAGTGGAAAGGCAAACATAGTGCTTTTTCCTCATTGTCCTCCAGTCACAGTGAGGGCCTTCTCTCTAGCAGTAAGTTGCATCTGGAGCAGGGTTGTTGAATCAGTGCGGATTTTGTGCATCAACTCCTCCCCAGCTTCCATTGAGTCAATCACCACTTCCTACTCTAGTGGTGACTCACTACGGGATTTCAGCCATTGTTCTGCCTATATTGCACTCTGTATGGCACCAAAGCTGCCCCATGATACTTTGAGACAGAAATCCCCTGCTAACATACTTCAGCAGGGGCATATAGGAGTCAGAGTCCAACAGATCTGAAGGGTACAAAGTTGCTGTCTTAGATTGTTGTTGTTGTTGTTAATGGAGTATAAAATCATGTGAGCCCAGAGAAGCAACCAGTTCATTTAGAATGGATACATGGTCTTTTGGTAATTCTCTGTTGACAGATTCCTGTCACCCTCAGCCCCCCCACTTGAACTATTTCTTCACAAGGTGAGATGAGGAAGGGGGGACTTGGGGACCTATGCATAAATCCTACCCTTTGTACATGGTCACCATGTAAATATGCTGCACTGTGCCTCTTCACAGACAAGGTTAATTTTCATAGACATAGAGGTGGGAAAAAAAAATTTCCTCTAGGCTTTAAGACTCTCTAATATCATTTAAACCCCAGCGGCTAAAATGTTAAGACCAGTTCTATGACCTCCGTGAATAGGAATGGCCTGGCTGTTTGCCAACACTTAGAGCCCCCGCCCCCCCAAACCTGCTAAAGCTCTTTCTGAAAATAAACTGTAATTCTTCCCTTTCAAGTTTTGCAACCTTTCACCCATCAGGTTCCTAGCCCTTCACCTTTAACCCACTGCTGTGTTTGCTTAGCATTGTGCCAATCCAGTTTAGAAATGTGAAAAACATTATGATGTGGTACACAGGAAAGAGAAGCATTCAGAAGGCATCTCCATCTCTCTCTCTCTCTCTCTCTCTCTCTCTCTAAGCAGCATAACTCTCCTTTTCAAATATAACCATCATCATCATCATCATCTTAGAACTGCAGAGCTAGAAGGGACTCTATGGATCACCAAGTCCAGCCCCTGTCAAGGAGGCACAGTGGGGAATCGAACTCCCAACCTCTGGCTCCACAGCCGGATGCCTAGAACACTGATCTGTCCAGCAGTTCAAGAGAGAGAGAGATGTAGCAATTCAAGAGAGAGATATATATATGTTATATAAATATAAATATATTATATGATACATATGATACATAAAGAATAAAATGGTGCAACAACTGCTGACAGTGATGTTCACCATACATATACTTTTCCTTAGTCCTTTATGGCAACCTAGACCAGTGGTTCCCAACCTTTGTACTACAACTCCCGAAAGCCTTCACCATCAGCTGTGCTAGTCAGGGTTCCTGGGACTTGCAGTCCAAAAACACCTGGGAGACCAAAGGTTGGGAACCTCTGACCTAGACAAAAAGAGATGGGAAGAGTGTCAGTTCAGTGGTAGAGCAGAAGGTCTAAAAGCAGAACGTTCCAGCTTCTTTCTAGTGGTGGCTTGTCTGTTAGGGCAAGTAGGGGGCTGCCCCATGCCACCCTACTCACACCTGCCTCTGATAGGAGAAATACCTACCCCTGGGTGTGTCTGCACTCTTGTGCCTGTATGTGCGCATTGTTGTTGTGGCTATGATTCTATGAAGTTGTGTCTGCACTCTTGTGCCTGTATGTGCGCATTGTTGTTGTCACATGCCATCAAGTCATTATGTGCAATTATCATGAATCCTGAAAGATAATTCATTGATTAGAAAGACACCCATGCTTCAAAAGTGTTTGTAAGCTACCTCCTAATGAAACACAATTGGCACAATCTAGGCTGTGGCCCAGATGTGTGTCATGTGGCATGTGCCAAATTCCAGGAAGAAACCCAATGGTACTCAAAAGCATGGGATCCCCCACTTTCAGCTGAATAGAAAAGCTGGAGACAAGGCATGGGCACCAGGTATTAGCTATCGAAGAGATCTTCAGCAAAATTTCCAGTGGGCCAAATTCTCCCACAGCTTGAGACAGGAGGAAAAGCACTGCCATGCTCCTCCCACTGCAGTCCCCCTAGCTGTCAGTACTTGAAGGCTGAAGGTCAGAAGTGGATACTTTTGGGTCCAATCTTCCCATCAGAACTTGTTTTTCAACAAAGGTAAATTAGTAAACTTAAGAGTTGTGGGGTTTCTGAAGGTTTGCAACAGCTCCATCTTATGTGCTGGAGGGATTTCCCCTCCCACACCCTGAAATTCTAGGAATTTGGCCGAGCCTTACAACCTTGATAGTGATGTGAAGAATCCTTGCAAAATTACCTGGTGGGGATATGAGAATGTGGCCAGACTAGTCAGTGATACAGCATCCTCCTTTTGCCATGCCAATCCATCATCCACCAGTCTCCTGCTTTAACACTTCCTTCCTATGCTATAGCAACTGGTGTGTTTTTTAAAAATAAAATTCAACATTTCTAACCCCTCAAAATACTAGGACAAACTTTAGGGATTTATAAGGGTGCATAAATCAACCTCAGGGTAACGTGGGGGCTTCTGGAAGTGTCCTGTAGCTGATCTGGAAACACACAAATATCTCTCCTCCCTCCTGTTTTGACACTTTTCTCTGGAGGTGGTGCACATCCCTAGTTAAAGCCTCAAAAAACTGTGAATGAATTGGGCCCATTGATTCAGGGATAACCTGGTAGGCTGCAATTAATTTCATTATTTTCTCCTGCTACAAAATTGCATCACATCGTTTCTATCACACAACATTAATAAATTACCAGAGGGTTTGGGGTTGGTGTTGGTGTTGATTTTTAATATTGTTTAGCATAATGTTGCATTTTGCTTATTACATTATTTATCGTGTTACATGTCAGCAGCTCCTCTTTAATTAAGGTGATGGAATCCAGCACTGATGAGGTCGGTCCTCTCCTACTATTTATTTGTGGTGGTGAAGAAGACACAAACATATGTACACACTTCTCATGCTAGGCATGCTGTTTTTCTTTTATTTACAGCCAGCAGTTTGGTGCGGGTGTGATAAGTAAGCTTCATGCATGTAGGTGAATGTCTTTCTGTTCCAGATAGATGCTCATTATGCTAAGTAAACCATAAAGACAAAAGAACTAGATTTACCTGCTTCACCAGTTCTTCCTGTCAGTCAGTGAAATGTTGGTGTATGCCAGAAAAAATTAACCGAAGAAACATTATATAATCTTAGAACTATGGAGCTGGAAGGGACCCTATGGATTATCAAATCCAGCCCCTGTCAAGGAGGCACTGTGGGGAATCGAACTTCCAACCAGACCTAAACCACTGAGCTATCAATTAGATGCCACTCAGATGCTTAGAGACCACATAGAGTTATGAGGCTCTTCAGTTCACCTGGATGAGAACACCATAGATTTTCTCAGCACTTAGCAGCTTACTAGTGATCGTTTTGTTTTTCGTAAAAGAAGAAGTTATCAAATTGTGTCAACGTTGTCGTATTGGGGATGGAACATTTAAATAATTTGTGTGTGAGAGAAATGGAACAGAATGCAACCATCCATTCCAACCCGGAGTTTTCAATGAGGAGCTTTCAAAAGTCTCCGTTTGAATTTCTGTGCATCCAACTATTTTAGGGCTCACTTTGGATTACTGTGTCTTTTAATAATTGGTTAACCAAATGCAAGAAACATGTACTGATCACCATTAAGAAACATTAAAACGTCCTGCCATCAAACTCTTTACTTTTATTTTATTTATTTATTTTATTAGATTTATACCCCGCCCATCTAGACCAAAGGTCTACTCTGGGCGGCATTACAAATTTAAAAACAGTAAAACCAATAAACATGCAATAAATACAAGATGGTAAAATGTGAATTTAAGATACAGCAGGAGGGAAAGCCTGCCCAAATAGCCAAGTCTTAAGTTTACTTCTGAAGACACCCAGAGAGGGAGCCAGGCGGATCTCCACGGGCAAGTTGTTCCAGAGGCGAGGGGCCACTGCCGAGAAGGCCCGGTTCCTCGTTCTTTCCTTCCGGACCTCCCTCGGTGTTGGGTCCCTCAGCCACCTGGCCTAGCTGGAACGAGTGTCTCTGGCAGAACTGGGTGGGAGAAGGCACTCTGCCAGATATCAAGTGATTATAAACACTCATATCTCCTCAGCTCCCAGTTCTCCTTTACCATAACCCTACTCTCCGTTAACAACAACTATGCAAATAAGGACTGAGTCAGGGGTACCTGTGTTTTCCTGGGGCAACCACAGGGCAGAGCAAAGTGTCATGAGTTCCTGACAGAGTGGAGCAGAACATCCCATGGATCCTTTGCATTAAATACAGCATTTGTGGGATTTAAAATCTTGACATTGAAGGTCGTTATCCAGTTGCATGCAAGGAAAGTAAAAATGAAACGAAGGAAGATGCTGAGTTGGCACCAATGGAAAAGGAAAGCATTCTCTTTACCCTATAAGGGTATCTTTCTTATTTATTTATTTATTTATTATATTTCTATCCCACCCATCTAGCCATTTCGACTACTCTGGGCGGCGTACATCATATATAACAAAACAATTAAAATAATATCAACATCCCAAAATAAAAATAAATAATCGTTCAAGATGGAGAACAAAAATAAATCAAATAATGCCCGGAAGGAAGGCCTGCCTAAACAGCCATGTTTTTAATTGGCTTTTAAAGACGCCCAGCGAGGGGGCCATACGGATCTCTGAAGGTAAGTTGTTCCATAACCGAGGAGCCACTGCCGAGAAGGCCCGGTTTCTTGTCCTTTCCTGCAGCAAAAAATGTCCTCCATTGGGGAGGATTGCCCTCCATCTGAAGGGCTGTCTTCTCTCTTGGTGATGCGTAAGTGGCTATTATACCCTTCAATGACCAGGGAAACTAGAGGTTTTGATTGGAAAATGTATCTAATCAGGCATCTCTCGTTTTTTTAAAAATAAAATGGTGTGGTGGGGCTGCCATTTTGTGAGAAAAGATGCAGTCCACACACACTAATACAACTACAGGAAGGATGTGGCATAGCATGTTGATTCTGTATGAACTTCAGATGCAGGTTCAGTCTCAGGAGCAGACATTCGGAAACCGCTGTTCAGATTATTCCTCTGAAATACCTTATTGTTGCCTAGCTTGGTATTTGAACAAACCTCAGGGACCTTTATTTGTTTTCTTTTTACAGGTATTCGTTTTCGTTTTGCTGTAGAAGACACAAGGCACAAGGCATTTCAGAGTGCTATTAACCACGATGTCTTATGTATTTACTTGATTTATAGCCCATCTATCTCTCAATGTTGTGTTCCAAGGTGGTTACCTAGTTGTAATCATTTGCAATATAGTGAGCGATTGTGCATTTCCACTTAAATTATAGTAATAGCAATAATGACTAATTAGATATTTTCATATAAATATATTTGCATATATTAGTTTAAATTAACATATGCAAATTCAGTTCAAAAGTATCCTTTGTGTGTGTGTGTGTTCCCTGTCCTTCATGTTCTCCTTTTTTGTGATGGTGATGTCTGTTCTCCTTTTTGACAATGAATCAGTGGTCACCCTAACACACACACACACACACACACACACACACACACACACACACACACAGATGGAGGGTAAACTCTCCCATTTTAAGTTGTCCACTGATCTCTCTCTCTCTCTGTGTGTATGTGTGTACATACAGAGGCTAAATCCATCCACTTCACATGGCCCGCAGTGTCGCTCTTTATAGGTACACTGTGGATCGTCTATAGAGAGATATAGATATTTTGTGTGAAATTGCTCTGACATTAAGACTTCTGTCCTTGTCTGGTCAGCAAGGACCTTTCCGCATCTTCAGCTTTCAGTTCTCTGTGCCCACACCCTCCTCTCTCCCTCTTTTGTCATGGCTGTTCCCAGAAACGAAAGTGAGTTTCAATGTGGCAGGACAGTGTAAAATTCTGATATATAGGCGGCTGTTGTTCGGAGGCCTTTTGAGGGACAAAGCTCCTCCTTCCCTCTCTGTTCCCTTCAAGTCGGGAATGATTCATCAGCTGGCCTTTCGCAAGAAAAAGAGCCCTGCCCCTGGGTTGAAGGCCTTTGACCTCGGTGAAGAGAGGGGTCAGACACGGAGCAACGGCAGTAGCGCCAGCGCTGTGGCTACAGGCCTTGGAAACAGAAGGGAGAGGCAGCTGAAAGAATGGAGTGGGACGGTGGGAAAAAGTGGGAATTTCTACAAGTTAAGAGTATATTTCTAAGAGTCTCAGTGGATCAGCTGACAAGTGAGGTCGGAGGTCATATTTATGCTTGATTCCTTGAGCATGTTACAGTAACATCTGCTTGCAAAGGGTCTCCGGAGACCAAATGTTCCTGACCCCTTCCTTAAAAAAGAAAGAAAGAAAGAAAGAAAGAAAGAAAGAAAGAAAGAAAGAAAGAAAGAAAGAAAGAAAGAAAGAAGAGGGGATCAGAGGAAGAGATTAGATGTTCATATTAACTTTTTTTGCTGGTCGGAGTTTAAGGTTGGGTTCCTCTGGGGCTGACCTGGTAGGGTCAATAAATTCCTTAAAATAGATCATCATTTATGTTTCAGCACAAAGCATTTCAGTGACCAACTAGGCATCAAATTCATGCCTCGTAGACCAAAATGTCTACGGGGAGGAAGAAGGGAGCATTCTAACAAACCTGTTCTAAATAGCCCCAGATTTCCCAAGGAGCCAGAAGTGGTATGTGAAGTATGTTAGATGGCTTGTTGTTGTTGCCCTGCATTCCACAACACAGACCCTCAGAGGGAGCAAATGAGTGACAGCCCCAATCTGAGCAGCCCCCAAGCAGGAAATGAGTAAGATCTGGCCAGAAACACATGAGAAAGTTGGAAAACTAGCTCTACAGTCTTGCAAAGTGGGCTGGTAGCATCATTATAAATACACATAGAGAATATGGAAGTACAAGCAATGCTTACCTTCCACACCTAATCCCATATCATCACCACAACCACTAACTGAACCTTCCTTTGCTGATGATAAAAATGAAATCAAGTATCTTGCATATAAATATTTGAAATATTTCTCTACCTCAGTTTGCTGTGTGTCAGGTGGCCACTCTGCCATTCCTACCCATTGCCTGGCTGGGTAAGCTGTTTAATACAATTATAACACGCTTGCCCCCATTCCCCAGAATTCAGGAAGAATGTGTCTACTTTAACAGGTTTGTAATTGAAAATATTTCAGAAATTACATGATTGTCTATCATTATTTGGGGTGGATAGATGATTTAGACATGTTGTGATTGTCAAATGCAAGTAGAGTCCTGTATTATATTTATGTCATCTGGGTTTAGTATCAGTCCTTACACTAATAATCCTGGAAGGATCACAGGGATGGCGGCTCATTAGGCTGATGTTGGCATAAAGTTATGCTATGATGAGAGCCAGTGCGTAGTTCCTGGATTCAGGTTGTCCAGCTTCTCATCTCCAATGCTGAGCCATAAAACTCACAGGCCAGTTGCTTGCTTTCACCTTGTTGTTCCTCACATGACTGAGGTGAGGATAAAACCAGGTGGAGAAGAACCATTTATGGCATCTTGAGCTCCCTGTGGGAAACCTCAGATATAAATGTAACACATTATTATTATTTTTTAAAAGAAACAATTTATCTCCATCATTGCCACTATTCTTCCACCCAGGTACCTGAGGAGGACGATACAAATGCTGAGTTCACAGATCCCATTGCAATGTTGTTTTTAATCAGAGGAGGTGCAGAGCCCACAAGACAGAAACTACCATTTGGTGAATGTCCGACTCAGTGTACAGAAAGGTTGAGCGAGGCTGGAGTATATTGAGAGTGGCTACTTACGCATCATCAGCACAAAACAAAACAAAACAAAACAAAATGGATAAAAGAATATTCTGGTCCTGAGTACCATTGCATAGGCTAATTTATATGTATAGATGCAAAATTAGGCTGATTTTTTAAATCGTTTAAACAGAATTACTGTACATCTCAACCAAGGGGGGAAGGCTATAGCCAGCTGACCTGTGGGCTTTCCACATCTGTTGTGTGCATGGTAAGTATGAATGGGTAGGTTTAAGATCCCTGATCTCCTTCATTATGGTTTTTCATCTTTAAATCACACATGTATAAGTGTCTGATGTTGAAACAAACACTTAGTCTATAAGTCTGAAGTTATTTATATTCAACCATGCTTGAGGCATAGAATTAAAGTTTCCATCTGTTTAGCACAGTAGTTCCTAACCTTGGGTCCACAGATGTTATTGGACTAAAACTCCCAGAAGCGTTCACCATTAGCTATGCTGGCCAGGATTTCTGGGAATTGTAGTCCAGGAACATCTGGAGGACCAAGCTTGGAAAACACTGGTTTAATAGCTCTATGATGGGCTTGATCTCACATGGTCTTCCAATCCAAATGAGTGAGGATTTTGTTTGGATTCTTTCTTTTCTTTCTTTCCTTTTGTTACAAATTGACCAAAATTCTCATGTCTTCATAAACGCGAATGAATAAATGAACAATATAGACAAACTAAGAATTACACACCTGTCAGAGTGTCTCTCCTCAAGATCGTCTACCTGGGCCACCCAAATCCAGGCTTCACGATTGTGAGTGGCCACCCCAAGAAAGCCTGGAAAACTATTGCCAGAAACCAAGCCTTCTCGGTGGTGGCCCCACACTATGCAACACATTGCCTGTTGGTGTCCACCAGGCTCCCTCCCTTCTGACCTTCAGGAAATGGGTGAAAGCTGAGCTTTTTAAAGAGGCCTTTGGTGACATCTTTCCCTTTTGATACTTTCACAGACCCACCTGCTTCAATTTTGAGTTTGCTGGCCAATGCCTTAGGTGTTCTTTGCTGGTTCGTATTATTTGTTGTTTTATGTTGTCGGTGGGTTGTTATTTTTATTCTTCTTATTGTTGTTAGCTACCCAGAGTAAGCCTCTGTTGCTAGATGGGCAGGATACAAATGTAATCATAAATAATAATAAATAAATAAACTATCCCTAGTTCAAAATAGGTACGAAACTTGAGGAGGGAGATTTATTCTCCTTCGGACTGGATCAAACGGCAGCAACAGCAACATCAACATGTTCTTCCAGAGATAGAACTGGGGGAAAATAGCTAGAAATGTTATCTTTGGAGCGGATGGGGGCAGACGGGTGGAAGGGGAAAACCAAGTTGGGTGACTACATTAACATCTACCCTATTTATTTACCCCTCTTTTCCTCAGAAGACGACAAAAGGCCACAAACCGTGGTGCTCAGCCCCTGTATGAAGCTGTAGTGGGGTGAGGGCAGGAACCGCTACTTTCAAACGTCAAACCTTTTGTACCAGCTACTACTTTATGAGGCTGATGTCAAGCCTCGTACTCAATGAAGCTTTTGTCCTAGGTGTATCGGGCAGGATAGTGGAAAAACACCCCTGTCTTATATCCCAGGCTCATCCATCTTCAGCTCACCCCGGGTTCTCCATTTTCCTCAACCTCCCCCTCGCCTGGGGAGCAAGGATTCTCCCATCCTGAGTTAATGCAGTGGAAAATTGCTCTGCATGTTTATGAGGGGGTCCCTTCTAAATAAAAGGGAAGCAGGGGAAAATATATAGAAAAGGACAAAGTGTGTGCATATGAGGTCCTTTAAAGGGTAAGGGGGAAGAGGTTCAATGTTCGGAAGACAGATATATTTTTCTCTCTCCCCCACTGAACTCACAGGGCAGGCCCTGGCCTACAGGTTCTGACCCTGATTAAGGGAAGCTGAAAGACTTTTTCGGAGGTTATTGTGCATTGTAGCAGAACGCACTTCCGAATGATCCATATTTGTAATCAGAGGGGAGGCTCTCAGTGCCCAACATTTCCTAACCCTTGCTCTAAAGACCCCATATTTAAACAAAACTCTAACTCGTGGCTTGCCTTGGGTTGCACAGCCCCTCCTTTCCAGGGCATCTCCGAGAATGTTGACACTGCAATCCAAACACGTTTTAGCTCCAATGGAAACAATCCCTCTTTCCTTCCTTGTAGAAATCCATGGGATTTGGGTATCTTTTGGAAGAATCCTACTTAGGTTCAGTGCGAACGTAAGCATCTCTTTCCTTTTTCTTGACATAACCGGCTTCTGGTTGGCATGGACTCAGACCACAATGCGCAGCTAGGTGTGGCATACATGGCTCTTATTTTTCCCCCCATTTTATCTTTCCAACAGCCTTGTGAAATGGGCCCGGCCAAGAGTGTGAGAGTGGCCCATGTCTCAGTGAGTTTAATGATCAATGGAGATTTGAATCCAGGTCTCCTCCACCCTAGCCCAATACTCTAACCATAACAACAGAAGGCTCAAATCCTGTTCCATAAGTTAGAGTTGCAGAAGGGTGATGACATCACTGGCAGGAGAAGATGTTCAGTAATTAGAGACTCAGAAAAGTATTTGAGTTGTTGCACAAACCCTGGAACCAACACACACCAAGGTTCCTCTCATTCCTGTTTTCACAATCCATTGTCCAGGAGCAGTTCAGACCTCCCCAATTCCTGCCCTGCATCTGTGCCATGCAGCCCATGATATCCCAAGAGTTTGTCCCATGGCTTCACAAGGGCCCACTCCCTTGACCTCCGATTTATTCCCTGAAAGAACTAGTGTTACAGTGGTGACAAAGATTGGCTTGTGAAGGTCAACCCATGATGCACGGCTAAGGGTGTGACGTAGTGAGAAAACCTAGAAGGAATTATGGCAGCCATTCCACCTATGTACATTTTGCCACTTAAAAATATCTCACTGCCCACCCCCCCCACCCCTAAAGTGGCTCTGAGTTGCGAGAATGATCTTTCCAAAAGTGTTTTTTTGCATGAATCCTGGACTCAGTTGCCTGCATGATGCCGGTCTGCACTGGAGGGCAGCATCAGAAACAGTTCAGATGCTGCCCCCTAGTTATTGCCTGCCATTGCCTCTGTGACATCACAAGGACACGCCCCTGTGATGTCACCGGGACATGCCCACAGATTTTGGCCCTGTAACCTCAGGGAATAGGATATTGCTGAACTGGCAACCTTTTGCAACTGTGGGATCATGTTTTGCTCTGACATTTATTTTTCTCCCCATCAACAGAATGTAGGATTTAATGTAGGCATTTCATCCTTGCTCAAGTCTTTCTTACCATACTCTAAATGGCTCATGCACAGGAACCCACTCTATCAAAGGAGAGTCATTTTCTTCCTGATTTGTGTCTAAAACATGAAAACAACGTAACAGCTGCATGCTGCATTGAATAAAGAACATACACATGCATTTAAATCACTTATATCTTACTTTTTTATGATGCAATTGTGAATTATGTTCTTTTTGCATCTGTAATTAGAGGGCAGAACAGATGGCGGAGGCTTAGTTTAAAGTGATGTGTCCATTAAAATAACCTATGCTGCCAAATGATTGTCGACTATAACAGGGGTGTTCATTCAATACAGCAGGCAGTTTGTTGGGCTGAAACCCATTTACACACACACACACCAAAAAAAGGCCTCTGGACTTTACACAACGCTTGTTATTTTTAGAGCTTTCCCTATAAACGGGATCTGCAGCAACAGGGTTAGCCTCGTAACCTCGGAACATATGTTTTACCGTAGCATTATAATTTTAAATACGACCTTGTGTGTAATGATAAGCATTTTATGGCGGTAAATAATAGGTTGCGTTGGAGATGACAACATGGAATTCTCTTCCTTAAACCAAAAAAAAGAGGAAAAGAAAGAGCACAATTATTTGTCCTACGGAAGGCGGGGAAGTAACGTGTTTGGTGATCTCAGCTAATCTCCAGTGTCCATTTGTATGCAATATGCAACTTGAAACAATGAGCAGTCTCCCCCTACCCTCTCTCCGGGAATAATCGATCCAACGGTGAGACAAAGAAGCGTTGCCGGGATGGATGGAGGTAGCTTTGCCAAAAAAGCCTAAGGAGGTTTCAAACCATACCTTGTGCAGACAGATGGCTGTTTTATAAGCACTTGCATTCCTCAGTAAACTTTTAATAACATTTTTCTTTCTCTTTCTTTCTTTCTTTCTTTCTTTCTTTCTTTCTTTCTTTCTTTCTTTCTTTCTTTCTTTCTCTCTCTCTCTCTCTCTCTCTCTCTCTCTCTCTCTCTCACGGGAGGGGGAGCATTTGGGCTCTAATGGGGTAATCTAGGACTCCACCAAGCTGAACCATGCATGGTGACTTGACTTTGGTGTGTTTATTGCATCGTCATATCTTTGTGATGCAAATGCATGCAGGTAAACAGGACGGAACGACGTCATCATTTTGGGATGATCATGAACTGCGGTGGGCAGCAAAGAGTATTCCACTCATCTGCAAGAGGACCTCTTAGAAAAAAGATCTGGGTTGTTGATCTAGCTTTCCCATGAACAGCAAGGTCAAGTTCATAAGAGATGCAGAAAAAGTAGGCTTATGTCCAGGTCAGTAGCCTGGAGGAGAGTAGATGTTTGGAGAATTGGTCAAGAAAGTGATCGGATAGGAGTCCAACACCAGTATGATCAGTTGCTCAGAACAACAAACAAAATGAGACCTAGTTGCATTCTAGGAGCAAACCTGTGGCTGGCCTTACCAGACAGAAGGGCTGCCTTGAGTGGCAAATGTTGAGAAGCTGCATCAGGCTGTGGGAAGGTAGAGCTCTGTGCAATATGGCTTGCAGTGGATGCACTGACTTCGCCTGCCACTTTGAGGTGCTATGAAGGAAGCTGTCCTTTTGTTAGAGCTGCAGTTGAAATTGACTGCCAGTTATCTTCTGGGCATTGCATGCTGGGGACACCATCTTGTTCTTTACCCCAGGCAGCGAAATGACTTGGACTAGTCCTGCTGCCAGCCCTTTAGGTGACCTGGTCCAACCATATGGGCTTCTGCAATGCTGGTGGTTCCAACGTAGTAGAGATGAGGTGGGCAATCCTTCCCTTCCAAACAGCCTCTGTAAGCGACCCCTCTGGAAAAAGCCCCAGGTTGCATTGCAGGCATTTCCAGCTAGAGTTTGGAAACCCCAGAATGCTTTGGCCTTCTGTGTAGAAAGCTTTACATTAAATCAGTCCATGGTCTGGCTTGATGAAAAGGATGTTACCCAAGAAGAAGAAGTGTTCATGGAGCACCTTGCTGAATGGAAAATGTCTGCTAGGAGGAAGAGAGATTTGGTGATAGACATGAAAGAGTAAGAAGTAAATCACAATTGAGTGGAATCAAACACGGAGCTCGGAACTCATTGAAAAAGAAACTCTGGCAATGAATCTCCATGATAAGTGTACTTACCATCATCTTGCTTAAACCTGCCCCGACAGGCACACACGAACGTATATATACCCACTTGACTGGAGCTGGATGTGACACCAGTTTGATTCAATGGTGGCTTCATGTAGCACATAAATAAATGTACAAGCCAAGAAAAGGTCTGAAATTTACAAATGTGAGCGATTTCTTGCCCTCTGTTACTTAGGTTTCTGTTCAGGTGGAATTTGGATGTATTTAACTGAGATTAAACAACCTTGATTATGTGAGAATGAGACACAGAATAATGGGAGGGAAAAGTGCTCTAAGTTAAAGATCATACACGAGGGAGAGAAAAATGTAGATTCAGGTGTTGATTGTTGGCATTATGAAAGTCTCCCCATTGTATTCAGGGCCATTCCACTGCATATAGGTTTCACTCTATTAAGAAGCTTTATCCGCCTGCCCACCCAGGTAAGGTTTTTCCTCATACAAGTGCGTTAGATGAGACCTTCAGCATTGTTCAGTCAGACTATACGAGGAGGTGATGAGTGACATGGGTTTTTTTTTTTTAACCAAGGACAGTTTTCAGGTCTTGAAGAGACCTGTTGGAATAAACACACTGCAGATAATAGCATCGAGACGGGACAAAAGCGACATCAGTGTAAAAACGCCATCACCCTGAAACATTCTGATGGGCCAGCCAACGAACAATAGGCACAAACTGTCTAATGTGTTGTGTAAAGATAGCAATAACCCTTAATGGCAACTGTAAAATGGAGCATTATGTTTGCCTGCAGAAAAGAAAATGCAAATTGATTCTCCCTGTCGCCCTCCCTCTCTCCCTCTGTCTCTCTTTCTTTTCCTTCTGGAGGTTTAAGTGCTTATCAAGGTTAGTAGGTAGGGCAGCTCTGTCAGACCAGAATAATATAATTTTATTCATGTAAAAGGGTTCTATTCTTGTTCTGCCCCTCATCTTGTTATTCTTTCCTCCTCCTCCCTTTTCCTTTGGGATTGCTTTCAAGGCCAGAGAGATGGAACGTTAAAAAGAGGTTCTTTGCATTCCCCCTGCTGACAAACATTGAAGGCAAGGTGTTAGACAAAATGGCTGCCATATTTGCTGCGTAAATATACAGTTTTAATTGTGATAGGTGTGCAGGACCTTCCTCAGAAGACATCATGAGTCTGGGCTGACCGCTCCCAAAATTCCTTGTTTGAGTCACCCAAAGAAAGACTGCCGAATTTACTTCAAATGTCTCGTTCGATGAAATATGTTGACAGTCTAGAAATGCACAAAGCCAAGGCCCATTCAAGAAATTACACTGGTTATTCCTACTTCCCTCAGAATTTCTCACTTATTATTCCCAATATAAGAATCTTACATTCAGCCTGAGAATACGGACAAAATTTGATAGGAAGAGTAATGGCAAAGTCTTGTCGACTTTTGCCTGTGCATAGTGAAGATTAAGGCACGATATTAATCAAGCTATACTTGAAATGTATACAACTGATTGGTTCAAAATTGGGAAAGGAGTACGACAAGGCTGTACATTGTCCCCCTGCTTATTTAACTTATATGCAGAATACATCATGCGAAAGGCTGGACTGGATGAACCCCAAAACGGAATTAAGATTGCCAGAAGAAATGTCAACAACCTCCGATATGCAGATGATACCACTCTGATGGCAGAAAGTGAGGAGGAACTAAAGAACCTCTTAATGAGGGTGAAAGAGGAGAGCGCAAAAAATGGTCTGAAGCTCAACATCAAAAAAACTAAGATCATGGCCACTGGTCCCATCACCTCCTGGGAAATAGAAGGGGAAGATATGGAGGCAGTGACAGATTTTACCTTCTTGGGCTCCATGATCACTGCAGATGGTGACAGCAGCCACAAAATTAAAAGAGGCCTGCTTCTTGGGAGGAAAGTGATGACAAATCTAGACAGCATCTTAAAAAGCAGAGACATCACCTTGCCGACAAAGGTCCGCATAGTCAAAGCTATGGTTTTTCCAGTAGCGATGTATGGAAGTGAGAGCTGGACCATAAAGAAGGCCGACCGCTGAAGAATTGATGCTTTTGAATTGTGGTGCTGGAGGAGACTCTTGAGAGTCCCCTGGACTGCAAGGAGATCAAACATATCCATTTTGCAGGAAATCAACCCTGAGTGCTCACTGGAAGGACAGATCCTGAAGCTGAGGCTCCAGTACTTTGGCCATCTCATGAGAAGAGAAGACTCCCTGGAAAAGACCCTGATGTTGGGAAAGTGTGAAGGCAAGAGGAGAAGGGGATGACAGAGGACGAGATGGATGGACAGTGTCATTGAAGCTACCAACATGAATTTGACCCAACTCTGGGAGGCAGTGGAAGACAGGAGGGCCTGGCATGCTCTGGTCCATGAGGTCACAAAGAGTCGGACACGACTTAACGACTAAACAACAACAACATACTTGAAATGATATAATGGGGTGGTGGTGGTGGTTTCATCAGTACTGGTCGCTGTTGAAAATCCAGGACTAATGACAGAACTAGTTTTCCAGTCATTGAGCAAAGCTTTAAGACTTAAGATCTGTGTTGCCGCCAAATTTCTTGTAAAGTAAAATTCCAAGGCCTCCAACTTGAAATGTCCAAAGAATTTAAAACTGGACTGTGCATATACTCACCAACCACCCTTCAACAGAGCTTCTAGGGTCACACATTTCCAAAATCAATTTGCATGCTGAGGTGGACAAAAGTCACACAAATCAAATATATAATAGGATTCTTTCTCATCCTTCCGAGCTCCCCTTGGAGCAAGCGTTTCCAGGATGAGAAGGTAAGCCATGCAATTTGGATTTGTCCAAAACAATGAACAGAACTTCAGGCATTCGAGCCCAGATTTTACTCACAGAGGGAGAAAAGACTGTAAATGAATAATTCAGTACCTTTTTTTTTTTTTTTTTTTTTTGCATAAATCCTACAATCTCAAATTCTCAGTCTTGACCTGAAACTAGCCTTCAAGAACAATGGGTGCTGCTTTTGGCCAGTTTGTTTTCTTCGTTTTCTTCAGTTACTTCTCTAGTCTCCAAATTTTATATCATGTAAGACTGAGGAAGAGTCCTCTAGACCTTGAAAATCTGCACTGCTTGTAAGGTTTTAGTAATCTCATAAAGGGGAAGTTCAACCCAGAATTTTGCTTCTGTTCATGGACAATCGGAGTGATCCACCTGGTGAACAGGTTTCTACTCTTGGTTCAACTACCACTTTAGGTGATCCACCTAGATAACTGTTTTCCTCATGAGTTACACACCTATTTTTTTCTACTCTCCTTCAGGAGGTCCACCTGTGTAACAGAATTTGTGTGCTACTTGTGGAAAGTGATTCACACCCAGTTCCAGTAACTTGTGGTCTTAGCTTTAAGTGGCATCCACTCTGTTGAGGTTCTAAAAACTGAGAGCAGAACAGCCCACTTAAAAACTAATGTTCAGGTTCCTTTCTTCCATTTGAAACGCTGAGCTGCCATGCAGTTGCCCTCCTCAGCGGAACAGCATCCTAAAGGATGATAAGGATGATCCGTGTACATGCCAGCATTGATGAAGATAGCTGATAACCATTGTTTCATAAGCTCTTATGCAGATACAAAATGTTACCTGTCATTCTGCAGGCACATTAAGAAATCAGATAAAGCAAAGCTCTACTGAAGTGTAGCTAGCTAAACAGATATATTGCCTTTAGAAAATGCCTCCTGTCATTTCCTGAGTGTAGGGAATAATAATAAACCTTGCTCTTGGAGAAGAAAAGAAGGAGCTTTAATTAAAGTTTCATTGATCTACAATTAACATTTTTTTCCGTCTTGGCTTTGTCAATAACAGTTGGACAATTTCTGTATGCTCTTGGGAAGTGCTGAAAGATGATATGATATTGCTTTCAGTGTAAAGGTGGTTGCTTTATGATTATTGGTGAGAAGATCAGGCGATCATGGGCATTCAAGTTCAGAATGCAAACAAAGAATGGGAAAGGATATTTAAACAAGACTGTTTCGTGTGGATGTAACTTGATAGCCTCTTGCGTACATGTGGACCTACCAGAGGTTTTTGGACAGGAAAGAATTCAACCCTGACTAGCTTTGTCAGTGGGCAAAGATGGTCTACCAGTATTTTGAGCACCATGTCTGGTGTATCCTGGAAAGCTCAGTGGTTTAGGTCTCTGGATGTGGAGCCAGAGGTTGGGAGTTCGATTCCCCACCTGGGCATCCTTGACAGGGGCTGGACTTGGTGATCCATAGGGGTCCTTCCAGTTCTGCAGTTCTAAGGTTATTATAATGGTCAATTTGAAGGCTTGCCTACAGCCAAAACATTGCATAAATAACAAATAAAGCGGAACCTGCTTGAATAAGGCTAGTGACACCTTTCGGACAGTAAAACAAAAAGTACTTCTTTCTGCATCATCAAGTTGCAACATGCATATAGAAATAAACCATCACAGATCTATTGGGGAAGAATTCTTATAAGGGCATAAGATGACAATGGGATCAGACTCAAGATTCAACTGGAGTGATTATAGAGTGAGAAGTACTGACCGCTGATCCAACATTTATCTTTTGTGGTGTGCTGTACACAGAATTGCCCTTTGCCTTCCACATTTGTGGGACTATAATACTTTTTTAAAAAACAGATGTCTTCCTACTCTGTTCTGTCTGTGCTAGTGAGTGTGACATAGAAATGTTGGCAGAGAAGTGAAAATATAGTTTCACTTATCATAGTTCTAAATGCCTTTCCACTTTTTAAAATGCATTTAAAAATTATACTAAAGTACATTTTGAAATTTCAGTGATATTCGGTGATTGCCTCAATCATGTTAAACAGCAGAAAATATACATGTACATTTTAAAAATAAAGGCAGCGATTTGAAGATATTATTTGTTTTCTTGTTTCATTTGTTTATTTGTGGCAAGAGAATCCTTCCAAAAGGGGGAGGGATTTTTTCATTTACTCTAACCTATTTTTTAATTTAAGCCCCCTCTTCCTCACACACACACACACTCTCTGTATACATATGTAAATGTAACCCCTATGAAATATTCGTTCAGCCAAAAAAAGGGTGGGACTAAGAAAGAGCAGGGCCATGAGTAAGAGATTTGAATCAGAAAGAGAGCTGAAGAGGCTACAGCTGTTGTTGCCACTTTGACTGCAAAGGTCCTTGACAACTTGGTCTGGGTATAATTTCTTTTGTGTTGGGGGTATGTGAACCACATAGTGGATTCATGTATATGCAATTGAATTCATATTTTATTCTAGGGTTTTGAAGACTCTGCATGTGGAGCTGATTCTTTTATATTATGGATACTGAACCCAGGAAGGAAGGTATCTTGGATTTTTGTCTGAATTTGAATTTGGAATGACAAGGGCTTTGCAATTCTACAAGCAACTTCTGTTTCAGTCCTGTTACCATGGCCTTGGGTGCATAAATTGTAGCATTTGGTTGTTGTTATAATTGCTCATTTTGTCTGTTATACGGTAAATGTGAATAAGAGATTCATTTTTGTGTGTGTGAAATTGTGTTTGCAAGGTTTATCAATAGATATCTAAGTAAACAAATAGCCCCGTCAAACTTAGAAGCGTTGCATGAACACAAAATGAAAAGACAAATTTTAAAAGCTGAAATGAAGTTGTCAAAGCAGCTGAATGTTAAGAAGACAAAAATCACAACTGCAGAAGAACTATACAACCTTAACAATGACAGTGAAGAAATTGAAACAATTAGAGATTTTGCATACCTTGGTTCAATCATCACTCCAAATGGAGACTGCAGCCAAGAAATCAGAAGTAGAGTGAGACTCGGAAGAGCAGCAATGAAGGAATTAGAAAAGATCATGAAGGATGTGTCACTGGAGACCAAGGCCAAGATCATCCACACTTGTGTATTTCTGATTGCCATGTATAGGACTGAAAGCTAGAGAGTTAAGTAAGGATAACTTTATTACGGTCAAAGACCAGCAAGACCAGAACAATATAAAATAAATACATACAATTGCAATTTCATAAAACTAAGCAGAATTATACATTCTTCCATTAAAAACATGATAAATCAACCCCTTATTTCAAATTCATAACATCATAATCAGCTAAGCTGACTCTATATCTTTAAAATAAGTGAAACCATGGCCAGTGTTATGTTATAAAAGCATTATATTGTCTGTCTTAGATCGCAACCCGAACATCTGGTCGCAAATAACTATTGCTGCAGCGCAGAATTTGGCGACTTGTCTTGTAATATAAGGGGTATTGTCAGAGAGTAGCAACTGTACATAATACTCCTCTGATCTCCCAGGAAATTTACAGATATTAGGAAGTAAAAGCTCCATACGTAAATCCCGATAGCAAGTACAATATAAGAGAGCATGCAAGAGAGTTAAGTAAGCTGATAGGGGAAAAAATATATTTGTTTGAAATGTGGTGCTGGAGGTGAGCTTTGTGAAACTCCAGGACTGCCAGAAAGATGAACAAGTTGGGGAGAAAGCAAACCGAGCCTGAACTTTCTCTGGGGGCCAAAATATTGAAACTGAGGCTGTCCTTTTTGGGGCACATCATGAGAAGGCAGGATTCTCTGGAAAACACAAAAATGTTAGGAAAAGTGGAAGGCAGCAGGAAAAGAGGAAGACGATATATATGAGATGGACTGACTCCCTAAAAGAGAGTCATGGGCTTAAGTCTGCAAAAGCTGAGCAGGGCAGTTGAGGACAAGACATTTTGGAGAGCACTCATTCACAGGATTGCCATGAGTCAGCAGCGACTTAATGGCACATAACAATAAAACATGCAATCTTGCACCCATGTTCAATAATACGATGATTGGGGGACATCACCTTATCAAAAACCTGCCTACGGTCTTGCCAACAGGTTTGAAGCGAAGATGGGGGCTTGTTTTCCTCCCCTTTTCCAGATTTTCTTCTTTTCCTTCTTTTTTTTTTTTTTCATGATTCCACTTTCATTCAAAACAATGGGCAGGAAATGATGTATGCATCTCTAGTGCTAGCAGTCCTTTTCTTCCTACACTGAGAGGGTAGGTAGATATCAGGAGGGCTTGGAATCCTTCCAGATTTGCCCACGGCATGCTTCCTGAGCTGTCTCTCTATTGCATCTACCGGTAAAAGGCCTTCAACGCTGGAGTAGCAAAGTCTTCAGAGATGGGAAGGGGAGCATCAAAGAAGACATTTCCTTCTCCAAAGTTGTCCTCTTGTTTCATCTTTAGAGGGGGGAAAATCTGATAAAGCTTCTGTGATGCTTTCAGAAGGACCAGAACGTTACAGCCCATTTCTTGAGAAAGTTACCTGGTTCCTTTGCTCAGCTGGTTTGGGGTCTTCTTCTGTGTTGCAGGAACCTATGTACTATTTTAAGCACAGCTTCTCTCTCTGTGCTTTAGAATTTTATATTCCTAAACATTCTCCTTTTACTTTGAGTGTTCTTCACTCAGATGTCATTTTAGAATTTTTATTGTTACTTGTGTTGGAAGGAAAGATGGGATATAGGATTCCTCAAATAATGAAATGCATTTCATTGTGGTCAAATTCTAGCCTATAACCATAGGATACTTTAGCTCAGCAGATGATGTGAATGGAAGGAGCGATTGACGAGGCAGAAAGACAACATTAAACAAGAGCCAAGAGAGTGTCACCCAATCTTTATCAAAGGTCTCCCTCTCTCCCTCTTACTTTCTTTCTCTGTTTCCCTTTCTAACAAAAGAACCAGTCAGCATGACTGCTCCAGCAGGTGAGAAGCCACACCTTTTCTGGAAACAAACTCCAGCTTTAGAAAGTGTCTTTTTAATGAGCATTGTATCTTTATGTAGGAAAAGGGCACACAGTTGGCAAGTACAGAGTTGTAAGGAGATAGTTTGAACATGCTGATAAGATGTCTAGTTTTACCTCAGACGAGACTTTATCATTTACTGACAGATATTGTTAGTGTGAAGATGAGAGCCATCCTCTGACTGGACACAGACAGTGAAAGGTATACGAACAAATGTCTGTTTTGAGGGATTCTACACCGTTTTGCATGGACTGGTTCCAGAAGGGAGAATCACACGACGCTGTGGAATGAAACAAACACAGAAGGCATGACGAAAGAATATAACTACCTGCTTTCAGGAGATTTGAAAGTAGGAGTTGATTGGGAGGGGGAAAAAAAACAAATGAACCATGAGGGGACAATGTTTGCATTCCATCATGGGGAGGTGAAGAATGTGAAAGCAGAATGAGTGGTGAATGCAGGGAGAACAAGCTTAGCTGGTTTGTTAACACAAAATAGCGCATTCTAGATGTTAAGGAAGGGAGGAAAATAAACAAGGACAAGAGAGAGGGAGAACAATTTCAGTCAAATATAATTTGTCAGATATTTTCCTCATTTGTTTATTCTAGTGAAAGCAATCAAATAAATTCTAGCAGATGTGGGATACATACTGTGTATGTGCACACCATAGTGACGAAAAGCAGATCCGCAGAACCATAAAACTCTGATAAAAATCTCACATCATCCGTAAACTCTCTAAGATGACTACAAACAAGACACTATTGCAGTATAAAGGTAAAAACATTGTTCAGTTGTAAAGAATTTTTGTAAAGACTGTGATAACACTGGTAGAGCAGGTTCAATGCTATCTAAAGCCAATATGGAAACTTCTGGATCAATGGTTGAGCACACCAGATTCTGAGAATGGCTCTTGATTTTTTTAGTCTGAGAGCCTGACCACACTGGCATATTGTCATGATATATGGATCCCTGATGACACTGTCTAGCATGAAATTAAAGACCTTGTCCATTTGTGTTTCTATTTAGAATGAACAGTGAACAGTGGAAAATCTTTACTTCAGATCTAAGAGCTGCCCCACACTTTTTTGGCACAAGGCTAGGGCATGCATTCTTTTTGGCATGATTTAGTGAGATGCAAAGCATGATCTCCAGTGTGGATGGAAGTATCCCTTAAGAGAAAGTTAAAACAGATTGCACTGAAGATAAGAACTTTTTTAAGCATTGGCCAGATCACACCAAATTTCACAGTGTGAGTCAGAAAGCAAAACAGAAGGATTATCAAGGCCCCTAACTGGCTACTCTCTATAGCTTATGGTCTGCGTAGACTAGAATTTGTCCAGGCTTACTCTGTTGCTGGTTTTACTGATTATTATGTTTTATCTATTCTTTATTTACTGTATCTATATTTATTGCATCTATATTTATTGAAGCTTACTTCACTGAGCTTCAGAAGGAATACTCTGCTTCTCCACACTTCATCCTCACAACAACCTTGTGAGGTAGGACAGTCTGAGAGATCATCACTGGCTGAAAGTCACTCAAGGAGTCTCAGGGCTCAGAGGGAAGTACAACCTTGATTTCCAGGGACCCTATCCATCATTTTGACCACCATACTAAATTGGTCCTATTCACCCATCCCTGTAGATTTAAAATGTGGGGAGGAGGGTTCACTAACCTTACCCTCTCCATTGTCTCTGCCATCATCCTCTATGTGAGGAAGGATATGGATCCGAAGTAAAGATTTTCCACTGTTCACGGAGGTGCTCTGCATGATTTCCAAGCTTTAGAAGATCAGGACTTCTGAATCCTTGTCTAACATTCCAACCACTATGCCACACTGCTCGCTCCTCCTCCTCCTCCTCTTTCTCATTCTTCTTCTTCTTCTTCTTCACCCCCCACCAAATAATCAATTTGGACTCTAATTATCATGATGCCATGTCTATTGCTCTGTAGAATGGATTTCCACAGACAAGGGACAGAACACATTCCTAAAGCCTTTAGACATCATGAGAAATATACCATGGACTTGTTGGAGAACCAAAGTGCTGTCAAAACTACTGTGTTCACATGGACCAGGTTTGAGCGTCGCCGAATGTGGCTGGCATTTTGTGATGCACAATATTGATTGACTGCGGTTCAAGAACGGGAAGAAGTTGATGGGAAAAGTCATCACCTTTTCTTTGGCCTCCAGTCTACCTAAAGTTAGGCTGAATTGGAGGCCGCAAGGTTGTCAGCAAATACTAATGGATGAGTTGCATCCATTTTCCTTGTGAAAACAGCATAAATTGGAAATTCTCCACTGCTGGGAAGACATTTAATATTTAAAGGTAATTTGACCT
Source organism: Intellagama lesueurii (assembly GCA_037013535.1). NCBI lineage: Eukaryota > Metazoa > Chordata > Lepidosauria > Squamata > Agamidae > Intellagama > Intellagama lesueurii. The sequence goes on from JBAJHW010000011.1 coordinate 8,363,394, forward strand.
GAACATGTGTGTGTCATGAATCTTTTATGTGACCTACAGCAAATGTATTTATATAGCATTATTCCAAGGCTACTTATCTCTTATTCATTTTCTAGGATATTATTTTTCTTTCTTTGACTAATGTACAGTAGGCCTTCTCATTTCTCCAGTCCAATGGAACCAAAGCAATCCTCTTATTTACCCTTATTCCCCATTCTCAAGGTCTGGTAACTAACAGTACAGCCATTTGACCCCTTACATTGCTAAAATTATGCTGAAGCTATATCCTTACTGTTATCATGACAGTCCTTTCCATTTTCTCTTGGTAAACATTTCTCTTTCACTTATTTTCAAATGAGGTTATTTAAGGAAGCTTAATGCTTTCTGGCCAGTCTTTGGGAGGTTCTGGTAACTTACCGTGGAAGGGGTTTTTAGGACACTAACTGCTTTGCAGACTGGTTCTCATCCATTCACAGAGCTAGCTTGTGAGGTGGGTTGGCATTGTTTAAAAATGTTGATGAAGAACAAAGTCTGCAAACCATAGTCCATCTGTACTGTTTTGAAAAAGCCATGCACAGGAACTCAAACCCTTCCATGTCTATGTAGTCCAAAGATGGCCTCATTCCCAGTTCCCACTCCCTTCCAAATCCTTCTCTGTACATTGGCCGAAATCTTGTTGTTTAGCTCCGCCTGCACAGCAGCAATGATACGTTCATCATCAGCAGATTGCTGCTGATTAAAGATCCATCTTTTATTTTGGGGTGTGCAAGGCTCAAACAGAATGAGACAAAGTCACATGCATCTCCAAAACTGAGAAAGGAAGTCTTTAATCAGCAACAATCTGCTGCTGATTATGATAACATTATTCCAGCCATACAGGAATGTGAAATCTGCCCAGTTGGATTTCAGTCATTATTCAAGTATAAAACACATCTTTTTATAATAAAGTTTTCAGGCTCAATTCCTATAATCGCCACTTTAAACAATGGAGATGCAGATCAAATAAAAGGTCTTCAGCATCTGTACGGTAAGTATTCATCATTGATTCCTCTTTATTCAGCCTCAACTTGAGTACTGTGTCCAGTTAGGACACTGAACTTTAAGAAGGATGTTGACAAACTGGAACAAGTTAAGAAGAGGGCAACAAGGATGATCAGGGGATTGGAAACCATGAGGAAGGACTGAAAGAACTGGGCATATTTAGCCTTGAGGGAAAAAAACAGAGGGGAGATATGAAAGCACTCTTCAAATACTTGAAAGATAGTCATATAGAAGAGGGAAAGGAACTGTTTTCAATAATCCCAGAGGGCAGGACACGTAATAATGGGCTCAAGTTACAAGAAGCCAGATTTCAGACTTCCCAACTGTTAGAGCAGTACAACAATGGACCCAATGACCTCAGAAAGTTGTGAACACTCCTAATGCTGGAGGCATTCAAGGGAAAATTAGACAACCATCTGTCAGATATCCTTTGATTTGTATTCCTGCATTCAACAGCGGGTTGGACTCGATGGCTTTATAGGCCCCTTCCAACTCCATTAATCTATGATTCTATTCAATGGGTTACTCTAGTTGGGATTAGCATCAACTAGTTGGATTTAGCATCTAGTTGGATTTAGGCTGGTATGTGTAGTCTCCCACTGACACAGCTTGCAGGACCAAATCTGTTTAGCTTTAGGAATAAAGCTGCCACCTTTGGCTTCAAAGCTATGCTGATCAGATAAAACTTCTCTCTCTCTCCATCCCAAATTGCATAGATATTTTCAGAACCATGACGGGGGGGGGGGGTGCACAATGATTTTGAGTTTTGTGTTGGGAAACTAATCATATTTCACAATGCTGGTGTATCATTCCAGCTAATTGGCATGCCTGAGTTCTGAGTATTTGCTATTTTCCCATCATTTTATTTTTTTCTTTTGTTTTGTTTAGATTCTCAGAAACAGGAAATGCTGGAAAACCCATGGGTGCATTTTAATGAAAAATGCACCAAATTTGGCAAAGTCTCCAGCAATATGAAAATTGAATCAAAGCAATTTTGATATTGCTTCAAGAGCATCCGTGATGCTAACCTACATTCAAATACACAAGATGCTGACACCAAGTGATCTATTTCAGCACTGGGACACATCCACTAGTTTACTCTACAAAAGAGGTGAGACTCAGCAGTGGCTCATAAATTCTCTGCATGAAACCCAGGACTGCTCCTACCAGCCAGTGTAGACAAGGCCAAGCTGGCTTTCATGTTATGTCTCACTAGCAGGCTGAAATGCTCTCAAGACAGAAAGGAGAAGACACTTTAAAAAACAAATATATGAAAAATGTGTTTCAATAAAAGAGATAAAACAGCATGGCAGAACTATAAAATGCAGGAAAGCAAGTTAAAATCACATTAACCATGTGATTTTAGGCCTGAGGATTTTTTTTTAAGAACAAAAGTATCCACCTGGCGCCCAAACCGACTGAAGCGAATGCCAGGAAGCATTCCTGGGGAGAGGATTTGGAAGACGGGTGCCACTTCCAGGTGTCACACACCTGAGCTCCGAATCCTTCTCCAGATGTACAGCCATCAAGACCAATGCTTTTCATTCTGTTTTGAAAAAACTCACTGCATGCACACAGAGACAGTAAAACAAAGCAAAACAAAAACAGAACCCTTGATATAAACTTCAGTCGCGTGAAACAGAGATTATGATGTGAGGTTTGTTTGGGGGAGGGGGAAGTTGAGGGTAACAATACCCATGTGGTGTAGTGCAGTAGTTTCCAACCTTGGGTCACCCCGGTGTTCTTGGACTGCAGCTCCCAGAAACCCCGGCCAGCACAGCTAGAGGTGAAGGTTTCTGGGAGTTGCAGTCCAAGAACACCTGGGTGACCCAAGGTTGTGAATAGAGAGATAGGCTATGAGTCAGGAGACTTGGATCTGAACCCCCCCCAGCCATGGAAACAAACAGTGGGGAGTGGAACAGGTGAGCTGCTCCTTAAATAGCTGACTTACCTTGAAAGCTCTATGAGGGTCACTATAACTTGACAGCACACAACACACACTGACTTGACAGCACACAACACACAGAGGGCAGTAATTTAACAATATGCATTGGTTATGTAGAGGAAGGCTATCTCTACATTACACAGTTACAACAATCTGATACCACTTTACAGCAGGTTATTCTAAGTGCTTCGTCATACAACAGATCCCAGGATTTCAAAGGAGAGAGCCAGTGACGTTAAAGTGGGACCAAGCTGTGTGGTATACACACAGTGGAGGACGAAAAGTTCAAAGAATTAAAAACTAGGCCAGAGCAATGCCCAGCATTGGAACTCAGAACTTAAAAGTGGAAAAATACCACTGCATTCATCCACACTGGACACCAGCAAATAATGTAACACAGACAACAAAGAGTCTCGTGGCATTTGCCAGCCTTTATTTGGCACAAGACATGAATTGTAGCCCATGTCGTCGTCATCGTCATCGTCTTAGAACTGCAGAGCTGGAAAGGGACCCTATGAATCCTCAAGTCCAACCCGTGTCAAGAAGGCGCAGTGGGGAATTGAAATCCTAACCTTTCGTTCTGCAGCCAGAGACCTAAAACACTGAGCTACCCAGCAGTTCATCCCCTGCATGGAACAAAACCTCAGTCACAGGGCTGAAGGTAGGATACAAGATGCAAGAGAAATGCAAGAGGCAGAAGTGTGATGAAAACAGATAATGCTAAGCCTTCTGAATACAGAGAGTGGAAGACTTTAAAGTCTGTGCAGGGGGAAAAAAAGGTCCAGAACGAAGGTAATATAAGCTGGATGGGAAAAAACCAGTACTTCATTGAGATAAGGCCCAAGAGACCTACCCATTTCCTAGAATTAACCAATCCAATTTTCAATGGTGTTTTGTCATTGTCTCTTAGTCCCCGTCTATTGCTTTCTGCGCCACATATTGTTGGGTAGGTCACTTGGAACGTAACCCTAACTGGCCCACGTGGCTGAGAACCAGTTGAGCTGAGTCCGGGCTGAATCCAAACTCCTAGGGATGTTGGAAATGATTTTGGAATAACCAACCATGCGAGTGCCTGGGGATGTGATTGGCTTAGGCATCAAGAGGAGAGAGGAATGGGAGGAATGGCTGGGCCTGAGTGAATGATGGTCATATTGGTTTCCTGTAGGGCCTGCCTATTTTGTGTTCCTTCTGCCTCACCAGGAGTAGTTGGAGGCAGTTTATGTGCAATTTTGTTTGTTTGTTTGTTTGTTTGTTTGTTTGTTCGTTCGTTCGTTCGTTCGTTCGTTCGTTCGTTCATCTGTCCGTTCGTCCCTCCCTCCCTCCCTCCCTCCCTTCCTTCCTTCCTTGCTTGCTTGCTTGCTTGCTTCTTTTTCTGCCTTCTTCATTTTAGTGCCTGGTTTCCCCGCTCTAGTTACCACTCTGTAACTAATTAATAATTGCACACTGTCAAGTCAATTCTAACTTCCGGAGACCCTTTCCATTTTCTTGGTGAAAAATACAACTGCTAGACCATTCCCTTCTGGAAGCGGCGTGGAACTGTAACCCAAGGTTACACAGGCTGGCTCTTTTCCTAGAAGTCACAGTGGGGAATCAATCTCTGGCTCCACAGCCAGATACCTAAACCACTGAGCCATCTGGAACCATTTATTTATTTCATTTATTTATTTAAAATATTTTTATCCTGCCTTTCTCCTTAAAAAGGACCCAAGACAGCTAGACCTAACTTATTACTGGCATTGTAGCTGGGTTGGTGAAATGAAGGAAGTTCTGGTCTAGTGAAACTCCACCCCCCTCTCAACCCAACCCCATCTCTGTCCTCTCTTATTTTTAGCTTTATGTGGGCACACCTCTGGGACCAGCCAGCAGAAGAGGGCTCTGCCCACACAAACACACTTGGGACAAAAGGATGGATTTTGTGTGTGTGATTTTTGCAGAAGAGTAGAGATAGGATGTTCCGCTTTGTATACGAATAGGAATATCCCGAACCCAGGTATCTGGGATCCCCAGTCCTGCCTCCCCGAACCGATCTGTCCACTTATGGGTTGCCATGCAGCATGCACAGCGGGTATTCTGCTTGTCGCACCAATCTCGGACGAAGCATGGCCGGTGCTGCTCCTCCTTCCTGCACTTTTGACCACTCCAGCCAGGGGGCAGGATGACGAGTCTCCCTGCTCAGCTGCCGAGTGGCCAGAAGAGCAAGAAGGCAGGCTTTGTCCAAGATTGGAGTGACAAGCAGGACACTGGCCATGTGTGCTGTCAATCAACCGATAAGTGGATGGGTCGGTTCGGGGAGGTGGGAGTGGGCATCCCTGCCAGCTGGGTCTGGAATATCCATTTGTTGTTGTTTAGTCGTTAAGTCATGTCCGACTCTTCGTGACCCCATGGACCAGAGCACGCCAGGCCCTCCTGTCTTCCACTGCCTCCCGGAGTTGGGTCAAATTCATGTTGGTCACTTCGATGACACTGTCCAACCATCTCGTCCATGTCCATATCCATATTCATATACAAATACAAATATCCCATTTCTACAGAAGACTCTTCTGCCTACATTCTACCCCCCCCCGCCCCAATGACCAACACATCTTTGTGTTAGAACTGCAACGTTAACCCTTTGGTAAATCTCCCTATGAGGACTTTTACTTCCTAGAAAATCAGGAGAAGAGAGAATAACCCGCAGATCAATTCTCCTGATACTGAACCTTTAAAATAGCTTCAATTCGCTTCACTGCATAAATCTACTCCAACACAAGTGCTTATACACTCAGTTCTATAAGCGGGGGAAAAAAAGATGGACCTGACAAGTGAGACCCTGATAAATTTGGCATCTTCTAAGTTGCTCTTTTCCTTTCTTCTTCTTTGCTTCCAGCCCATGGACACAAATGCTTTATTATAAAACAGAAGATAAGTATATCAGTGTGCCTTGGGTGCTAGCAGAGGAGAACACAAGCCATGAGAAGATAAGGGAATTTGGTCAAACACATACATACGCAAAACCACGGAACCTTAACACCCTCCACAAAAAAAGCCAGATAAGACCCGACGTGAGTTTCCATTAACATGTAATAAATAAGAAACCTGCTCTTTCAGATGTTTTGTTGTTGTTGTTATTCTTTAGTTCTTCAGAAGTGAAGCAAGTCTGTTCCTAAGAGATTGTTCTCCTGCTTGCTCCTGAAAGATGAAAGGTTCAGCCTGTAGTAGATGCTTCATGACATTCTTGCAGAGATTTTCATTAAATCTGGATGCTAAAACAACGTGCATGTTTCTGTCATGGTCCAATTTTGCCTAGATGCTACTTTCACCCTGATATAGACAATTGTTATTATTTCATTGGCCTTCTTCTCTCCATCATCCCCCCCCCAACACTTGAGGATTCCTCCAGTAACAAAGAGTTTAATCTCCCATGTCTGTGGTGGGTGAAAATCTAACTACCCCCTCTCATGGACGCAAGGCCTTTAGGACACTACATCCCTGGATGAAGCCAGTCCAGGTCAAGAATCAGATGAAGATGCTGAAATTCCTCCTCCACCAGTCCATGCGAGAAACACAGAATAAAGGCAAGACCCTGGGTTAAAGTATAAGGAAAAGTGTATTGCCAACTACAGAGTGTCTGATCACAGAGCATGGCATTTAGGGAAAGGTGGAGCCCCAGCATATTTAGCCACATACAGTGGCCTTGGGTATCGTCATTCTTGAGTGCTTTTCCCTAAGAACATCAGCCCATGCCACCTGATTTGCATCGACTACGCTCCTCTGGGTTGCCAAGAGGAGCGTGGTCTATGCAATTCCAGGAGAAGCCAGAAAGAGGCCCACAAGAAATTGGGCCTTCTCAGTGATGGCACCATCCTTATGGAATCGGCTCCTGGTGGCGCTGTGGCTGCCCCCCTCCTTCCCTGCCCTCGAGAGGTGGTTAAAGACCAGGCTGTGTTAAGAAGCCTTTAAGGGCATCCTCGGCTAAATGCTATTCAGGATGTGCCACCATCTTGTTATTATTTAGGTTCATTCAGCTTATGCACAGCTATATAATATATATAATCGTCCAATTGTTCTCTCAGGCAGGGGACATTGTAAGTCCACTCCACTCATGCCTGGGACCTAGATCTGTAGAAAAGCATATTTTCCTTAGGGTCAACTTACCATTGCTGTTCTTCCTTGAAGTAAGAGAGAATGGCACACTCTGCTCACAGGACTAGGTGTGCCATGCTCCATTTCTTTGCCCCCTCCTTCTGACTCATTCTTCCAAATGCTGTCCCAAGACGGTGCTCACTCACTCAACTGCGCTGTGCCCCATGCTGTCGGCACAGGTCCCACCCATCATAGGCTCTTTGCTGCCCCAGTCCGCCTGCCAGTCCTGCCCAGGGTATTTGCTCACTCCCCAGTGTGGCCTCTCCTCTGCTTTCCCAATGCCACTGGCATTTCCTGCTGGCATTCCCACTGGTTAGGGTTCAATCAGTATTCCCATTACGGGTATTTCTTAATAATCTTTGAACTGCAGAGCTGGAAGGGATCACTGAGTCCAGCCCCTGTCAAGGAGGCCCAGGTGGGGAATCAAACTCCCAACCTCTGGCTCTGCAGCCAGGTGCCTAAACCACTGAGCTATCCAGCACTTTGCTGTATTTCTCCCCAGGCCCATTTTAGTTGGGGTGGTGGTGGTCCAAGACAAGAAAGGGCTGGAAGACACTCCCAGTTTTGAAAAATGCCCATGGATCTACTATGAACTGGCAGGGGCACGCAGGTGGCAAATTTATCTCAATGAAATTAATAAGGTGCAATGATCCTTCCTACATTGAACAATCTTTAAAGTCTGGGGGTGCGGTGTATTTTGGGGTTCTAAGGGGTACATACTGTATAGTCGGCAGACTGGACTTTGTCATCTACAGTCTAGAACATCCATTCTCAAGGGGGGGTCATATGGCCCCCTGTCCTCCAGCACATTTGAAAGGGGGGGGGGCACACACTGGAAACAATTCTTCATACACCAACTTCTGGGTTCATTATGCAACTTGTACAATCTTGATTCGGCCTATATTGCTTTCATATTGTGTTTATGGCCATGGCCAACAAAAAGTTGAGAATGACTGCTCCAGAGTCACATAAAAAGGACTTTGAAAGGGGGGAAAATCTAACCAACCAGTTACTTGGCTATAGACTTCTAATTCTTTTCCAGTAGGGTAGTTAGAAAATGCTGTGTTTTTTGGACGATAGGCAATAAAGGATGGTTTTTTAAAAATTCTTTGAGTACCTCTTGGAGATAACTTAAAGAAACAGTGAAGGGGGAAAAGTTGTGTTTAAGTGATATTGCTTTACACGAAGATGGTCCTTTCTCAAATGCTTGCTGTGCTTCTTGTAGTTGCGTTTGTGTGCCATTGCTTTGGGCAGCTTGGGAGATCTGGCATTGGAATTTGCCGGCCAGCCTGCGTCAGCCCGGATGGGAAATCTCAACAAATGTTTCTGAGTGTTTTATGTGATTCTAATCCTTAAGCTGTGTTGCCATCCATATTATGCTAGGGGAAATGGCACAGGCTTGAGGATCGAATATCCTGCGCAAGGGATTAGATGCACAAAAAAGGCAGTGGTGACAATACCAGGGCTTCCGCTTAGACTTTAGACAAACATCACATTTGTAAAGAAGGGGAGGTGGGAAGCTTAGGGAATATTTTGCCTTAGTTCTCCTTCAAAGACATCTTCCCCTCCCTTTTCCATGTGTCCGGTTTTGAAAACCATGCATCGCAGTGACCTCTTCTGGTGGGATTCAAAGGGGAAAACAAGAAAACTCTGGTTGTCCGCCCAAAACCAAGAGGGGTTTTCAGATCTACAGTTAGAACTCCAATACAACAAAGGAGCTTGAATGATGTTTTCCCCTCTTCTGCTACAGACAAGAAGTCATATGTATCTCCGGCACATACAAAGATGTCCAGGATAACTTGAAAGTTGGTTTGCGTGCATGTGTGTGCATGAGAGAGAGAGGCAGAAAGAGAGAGAGAATTGATCTTGGCAAAGTGTTAAATCTGAATAGTCAAAGCAACCGTACTTCTTTAAGAGAGAGGGGACTGTTTTTCCAGTTCCTTTCCTTTCCTTTCTCTTCTCCTATAAACTTGGTGATAAGGCAGATATGTCTGACATGCTTAAGACACCAATTAAGAGATGCCAGGCCAAGTGCATTTTTCCCCCAAGTCCAAGCAAGATAAGTTATACCATCCTGAGTCAGTCATTAAGTGGAAAGAAAAGGGGGAGGGTGTGGGGAGGAGAGTATACACTTCAACAGTTGTGTGGCATTCTTGTCGACTTCAGTTTCCTGCTTCTTCATTTCTTCAGCCCTTTAATCCTTTAAGTCACTGGAATCAGAGTGAGTGAGCATAAAATCTCTCCCCGCCTTCAGAGGGGATTCCCAGGCCATTCTGGAGCATTGGCTCTTGCACAGAAAGTCTCTACTTTTCCTTCCATTCCATAGATTTCTTGGTTTTATTTCATTTCTTTAACAAAAATGGCAGGGGATGAACGAGGAACACTAGATCGTAGTAGGATATTGCTTTGTTACACTATTTGAGTCATTACCATGACTAAATTTTGGCTGCAGAACTGAGGGAATCCTAATGCTGATGTGAATTTTAGTTGTAGATAGAGTAAACCCATTAAAATCAATGAGATTTACATGGCAGATAATGAAATACATTTTGAATACTCTTCTTTTTCTTTGTTTTAATCACCACTTTTGTTTTCTTCTTTTTGCTTTTACGGCTTGTTATATTAGTAGATGTTTTATTGGCCAACTGCTTAAACAGACTCCAATACCTATTAAATTCTTTGTCCTGTTGGATTTGAGAAGTCTCAACTTGATGAGACCCCTCAGTGAGGAATGTTCAAGCCCGGAGGGGTCTCTGCTTCCAGATGAGAGGAACACCAGAAGCACTATTTTTTTTTCCTGAACAGTTTGCACAAAGTGCCCCTGTACAAAACTAGTGTTGTTTCCCGTTGAAAAAACAAAGTCTACATCCAGCAAGCAAAAAATATTTGGTTGGTTATTTGCATATTTTTAAAAAATACAGCTGACTTCAGTAGCTCGACCTACTTCAAACTAAAATTCAATTTAGTCCTTAGATTCCTCAGACTCACAGAACATTTCTAATCCTCAACAGTACTTTAAAACAACAACAACTGATGGCTCCTAATGGTTCTGACTCAGCTTCTCTGGTGGGAAAGACAAGGATAGAGAGACATGTTTCATTTCCACAGGTTTTTGCCCAGTTTACAGATTTGTACTTTCAATACAAACTGCCAGACTAGTCTCCATGCGTATCTTTGCCACTTTTCATTCACAAGTGGATCTGTCCTGTTTCCACAGTAACCTGCCATTTTTTAACCACATGCATAAATATATGCGCATAGAGATAGGCACGAACTGCTAGTTTGCCAGTTCGGCATGGTTCGGTTTCTTTCCAAATAGCTGATTCATGGCTTGGTGCCCCACCCCATCAAGCAGATGCCCACTTGGTGGCAGTGCCCCACCTCACCTAATCCAGATGCTGCAGCCAAATGGGCACCTGCTGGAAGGGGGGAGGTGCCAAACCACAGATCAGCTGTTCGGCCAGGAACCGAACCATGCCGAACTGCCAAACCAGTGGTTTGTGCCCATCTCTATAGACACGTTTTGTAAAAAAAGACAAACATTTATATGCATGCTATCCTATAACAACACATTTTAAGATCAATACTGTGGCCAGAATCTTATTGGTCTTTGTGTAAATTTTGCTTAAGTTGCTATGCCTAGTTGTGGTTCATTGACAAAATGCTGGGATGTATCTCAGTCGCACACTTGGAAGTGTGCCCAGGCACATGACTTGAGATGCACTTTGACACTTCTCCTGTTGGCCAAGATCAAAGGTAGTCATTCAGTCACCGTTAACCTTGACAAGTTACACAAACTTTACATGAACATCAGTAAGATTCTAGCCTGCATTACAAAATCTGGGAAGTGCTGAACTGGATGTATAGTTATGTTGTGATCCACACAATAGTTTTGGAGGTGTAAATCAAATTGTTTGATTTCCATCTCTAGACCTCATGAAATCCTAGAAGATTACCTGTTTAGATCCATATTGCTCCAGGAGATCATCCGCCACTATTGACAGCCAGTCCTAAATTTTAAAATATTTCCATGGTGGTGGAGAAGACCAGAAGAACATTTTCTTTCATTCTCCCCCACTCCCTCTCTCCCTTTGTGGCTCCAAACGCATCTCCCATTGTCTCTTTTTCCAGCCTCTAGAATGCTGGAGTAGTCGAAAATGAATCTTAAGTCACCTCCAGAAAATGAAGTTCTTCATGCTCCATCACAATCTGTTTATTATGAACTCTATGGCTTGGATTGCAGATAAGGTTATGTACGGGACAAATCAGAATACAGTCAGAGAAATGTAAGGGAAGCTATCTCAGGTTCCCAGCACTGTTCATCCCTAGCCCTATCTAAATATCCCCAATATTATTTGGCAACGATCCAGACCCTGCTTATCTTCTAAACCAGACCTGGGCAAAGTGCGGCCCGAGGGCCACATACGGCCCGCGAGCCGCTCCTGTCCGGCCTGCCGGACATCAAAACCATTTATAGCTTTTTGTCTAAAGTTGATCAGTTGCTTATCTTTAACATACCGCAAAAAACCTCTTTAGTATTTGTGAAGATTAAGAAGTTTAAAATAAAAACAATCATAACATCACTGTTTCATTTTATTTTTAAGTAAAGTTGGTTTGGCTCCCGAACACAGTTCAGATTTTTCATGTGGCCCCCTATAGAAATTAATTGCCCACCCCTGTTCTAAACTCAGACAAATCCAATATGTTTATGGTAACACCCAACTCTTTTCTCCTATAGAGGGAAATGTTTGGACCTGAGGGAGAACAGCTGGAGCAGGGGTACATGGCTGTCTCCAACATCTGGCACCTGGGCCAGTTGTCTCATCCTACCTAACGGCAAGACCAGCCCTAAATACATCTATTGTTGCATCTGGACCCATTGACAAGCATGAGAGAAATATATTTATGAAATCTACCATCCATTTAGAACAGTAGTTCCCAAACATGGGTCCTTAGATGTTCTTGGACTACAAATCCCAGAAATCCTGGCCAGCACAGCTAGTGGTGAAGGATTCTGGGAGTTTTAGCCCAAGAACGTATTGGGGGCCTAAGAACATCTTGGGGACCCAAGGTTAGGAACTACTATGTTAGAACCTGATGGGTAGAAGCCCACGTGCATTGGTAAATCATTGTGCTGTCAAGTCAGAACTGACTTATAGGGACCATATTAGGGCTCTCAAGGTAAGTGAGATATTTAAGGAGTGGTTTAACCAGGTCCACTCCCCCAGTGAGTTTGCATGGCTGAGCAGTGATTTGAAGCCAGGCCACTTGAGCCCTTGTCCATTGCTCTGTCCACTACATTACACTAAGTACCCATTAGTAAATGACATGGAAGTTTTAAAAAGTGTATTTAAAAAAAAAAAAAAAAACAACCACAGCCACACACACACAAAAGAACAAAAATGTATGTGGCTTAGTTCCCCATCTTCCCAGGGATAGGAGACATCATGGCACAGTGGCAGAATGAAGAAAATGAGTTTATTAAGTTGACTTTAGCAAACGACTCAGGGATCTGTATGAAGCTCCTTGAGCTATGTCAACATTTTCTTGAAAGATATCAGAGATTATTTGATGTTTACTTTTTTAAGTACGGTATTTGTAAGTTTTTTTAAAAAAAAAAAATGCCAAAGAGCATTTTATTACATTTTAAAATGTAATTCCTGTTCCCAAGGTGCTGTCTATATAAATCTCAACAAACCTACAAAATCGCTATCTATATTAGATCAGCAAATCCTCTCAGGCCTGGTGCTGGGCAGTGTGCTAAGAATAAGAGGCAGAAGTGAGATTCCTTGGTAATAAAACTTCTGAGCCTTGACAAGTGTACGGGAATGCCATTTCATGCAATGACGCCTAGAATTTCATATCTCACTGTTCTTTATTCTATCTGGTCTGTTCTTCCTCCCCTTAACCTTAGCTTCTTAACAACACAGCACACCAAGATCTTGAGGAAGGAAAAGGTGGCTTGAGAGAAAAATATATTGGGGGAAAAAAGGTGGAATTTCGGTCTTTAGGTTGGTTGACACGGATTCCCAGCATAAGCATTTAATTCATACTGTAGGCTCTGTGTGTGTGCATGCACACATGCATACATGTCCATTGTGGGTGTTAAAAATCAGGTGGACATTCCTATGAATACAAGGAGAATGTCAACCCTTGAGAAATGTCATCATAAATATTTGAAACTATATTTCTTCTCTTTTCAGAAATCAGATTTTGATGGCTGTCCACAATCCCCCAGTTTGGTTTGGAGGTCATGATGGAGCTTTGGAACAAATCACAAATTCAGCCCAGAGTGACTTGTGTTCCCTTAAATTTGATAGGTACTTTAGATCCTCCCTGGTTTGTGAATCTATATTTCTGGCCGGTCATTGGCTTGCAATTAAAAAATGGCTGTATATATATATTTTTAGATTTTTGCACTGTTGTGCATACAATATGGCAAGGTGACAGGTGCTGAAGTAGATCTGCCAAATTTCAAATAGCTAACGTTGAGGGTTTGCATATTAATGAAAAACCTCTTAACTGTTAGAGCAGTACAACAACGGAACCAATGACCTCGGGAAGTGGTGACCACTCCAATGCTGGAGGCATTCGAGAGAAAATTGGACAACCATCTGTCAAATTTGCTTTGATTTGGATTGCTGCATTGAGCAGGGGGTTGGACCCCATGGCCTTATGAGTCCCTTCCAACTCCATGATTCTGTGATTCTAAGCTGAAGGCTAAAATTAACATCTGCAGAGGGAAGCATGTGAGCATACTAGTCCCATCCTCTCCATTGTTTCTGTCTTCACATACAGAGTAACAGTCTGAAGAAGATACCACCTTCGAAGCACAGTGGCTGTGCATATGGTTAGACATCTGAAAAACCAGATACCTTTAAAATTACAGGGAAGAAGAATGACTGGAGGGTTAACGCAATGCCCTTCTCATATTGAGATTTCAATCATTTGTGTGAACACCTGACTGGGCATCACGTCTACATCTGTGTCTAATACATATGTAAGAGTATGCAGAGAGAGAGAGACAGAGAGAGACTGATGGATAACATATATGCCATCAGAACATCAACAGATGACTCCACAGTTCACATTTGTCTTAAACATGGTTTTCAATATAGAACAGTGATTCCCAACTTTGGATAACCAAGGTGTACTTAGACTGCAATTCCCCAAACTCTCCACCACTATCTGTGCTGGCCAGGATTTCTGGGAGTTGCAGCCCAAAAACACCTGGGTTACCCAAGGTTGGAAACTTATTATTTAGAGGGATGCTTTTCTTGTAGAATTTTTCCAAATGCATTCCATTGATCCATCTTAGGGTTTATCAACGCATCCTCTTTGGTCCATTAAAGACGTGGTTGCATCATCGATTGATTCAGATTAGTTTAACTACCTACATGATGTTCCTGGAGACTCAAATGTATTTAAACCACTTCTACTTCAGGATTATATTCCTTCTCTTGGAAATTGGAGGTGGGTTTTTTGTTTTGGTTTTGGTTTGGTTTGGTTCATTCTTGACGTGTCAACCCTCTGTCTTTTTTTGTCACAAAGACGTTCCTACGCAACATGCACAATTCGATCAGCCCCGTGAGATCAGCTGTGATGTCATTTGTGGGAGTGTGCTTCCTCTACCGTCTCCCTCTGTGGGAAGGGACGAGACAAGGGGTGGAGACAGGGCACAGAATGGGGAGGGTGTGAGAAGAGGGGGGAGGAAGAGAGAAAATGTCTTATGATGGGGAAAACAAAATCAGAACAATTTGTATTGCATTCCAGTTAAAAATTCAAATAAGTATGGGAGCTTGGGGTGAGTGATCCCTGATAAATGGGGGGGCAAGGGCTACTCTTCCAACTAGCCTCAATCTGGGGCATAGATGACTGGGATAATTGTGCAGAGAAGCACTACGTTTACTCTTGAGTGTCAGCCACTTTCCAGAACTTCAGACAGGATTGCACCCCCACCCCCGTCTTACACAGAGATGGCATAGATCGAACCTGTGTGTTCAACAATATGCTCGGAAACACAGGAATTTTAAGCACACACATTGAAGAGTTAAGGCTTCAAAGCCCTAAACTGGAGAGGATACCAGTTTTGGGGGTATTGTGCAATGAAATTAAACTATGAAGAAATTGATAGATATAAATTCAAAAAGAAGACTGAAGCAAAATTCTCATTCATTCTTTCTCCAAGAATTTGGCGACTCATGATCGAGATGCTTCTAGTAGCTTCCTTCAACTGGAAGGAAAAGCTTCTGAGTACTACAATCAGAGCAAAATAATAAAATAAAATAAAACGGTCGCCAATAAAGCAGTGATCACTTCTCAGGACTTGGGGTCTACAACAAACAACCAGCTTCCCTTCCCTCTGGAGTTTTCTTCCACAGAGCGGTCAAAATGAATTTTGTTTGCAATGCATCCAGTTTCTTAATTGTGAACACATTGAAAAAAATGGCTCTTGTTTTCTGCAGCTGCCTCTGATTCAAACTGGTGACCTTAGCAAAGTAGCAACACGTGTTTATTGTTAAAGAAGGCGGGGGAGAGAACCGAGGGATCATCTATCGTTGGGATGAAAGACAGAGACAAAATCTCCAATCTGTAATGCAGATTTATTAACAGTCATTCACTGGTTTTCACTGAAATACTCTTCACATAACCTTGAATTTATTTAGTAGTCCTTAAGGTGCATTTTGAAGACAGATAATGAGTTTGGGGAATAGCCTTATCTACATCAAGCTAATCTTTAACAGCTTGGAAAGGAACGTGGAGAAACTTCTTCCACTTCAAGTGGAATTGTAGCCAAGTTGAGAAAATATATCAAGACTTAAAAAAAAAGAAAGAAAGAAAATAAAAGAAACAAAAAAAAACTTGACAGTACAATGCCTTTATCTTGTAATAAGTTTACTGCACACACAGCTCCATTTTTATTGGTAGCTATGTGGAAGTGGGGATGAGACAGAAAGAAAAAAGGGGGGGAATAAATTAGATTTTGATGGTGTTAATTTTCCCAGATTCATAGCAATACAAAGATGGTTACTACAATAATGCAGAACATGGAAGTAACTAGTTACAAATAACTATCTACTTGTAATTAATTAATTTCCCTAGTAAAGAAGGTGTAACTAAGTTACATTATGATTGTAATTCAGTGAGGAGGTAACTTTAGTTCTTTTGCAACCATGGTTTGATCACAAGGTGAACTTCCCTCCAAAATATTCAGGTGAGATGTATTATTTGTATTCCAAGCTACCTGCATATGTACCAGCAACTTTTTAGTTACTTTTACAGACATTGGGAATGGGGTGATTAAATGGCAAGAGAAGAATATAACAAAAGCTATCAATTTGTGCTCTGACGTTGAGGCAACAGAAAAGAGAACAGATTTTCTATCATTACCCATGATAAATGTTTTTAAACAAATATTTGGACATTTTTTTAAACATATAAGTCAAAGTAACTACGTTTCAGAGAAGTAGCCATGTTTATTTCAGCAAAAGCAAAAGAAAAACACACACAACAGTATTGTGATACCTTTAAGACTAATATATTTTATTTCAGAGTAAGTTTCATGCATTGAAAATCTGCTTCTTCAGACACATGGAGCCGACAAAGCTCCTTAGTTTGTGCGGGACACAAGTGACTTTGACTTCTAGTTATACAACAACAATGCTTCTAATTAAGAAACTTAAAACTATAATGCATGAAAACTTACACTGAAATGTGTGTTGCTTCTTGCTTCTGTTTCTGTTTTCCCCCCCTAAATAACTAGCTTACTTATTTTTAGAAAGGTTACTTCAGACTGCAGTTATCGTAGTAAACTACTTTGCGGCTGCTGTCAGAATTACAACTATAATTGATTACTTTTTGGAAGTAACTTAAAGCTCTGGCTAAAATTAAAATTAAAAACACAACAGGGAAGGTCATTGAGCTAAAGAGGTATTAGGCTGGACTAGAGTGAAATATTTAAGCTAGTGGGACTTGTTAAGCCCGCAGTTATAGAAGTCTCATGGATTTCATGGAATTATTTGAGCTGGGGCTAAGATTTGGGTTAAGTCCATGGTGTGTTGGAGGCTCAGGAAGTGAGGTTTCTTATATGAAGGCGGGGACATTATTTAGAAATCTCAGCAAATTAGATATCTAACTATGGAACCAGAGGTTGGAAGTTAAATTCTCCACTGTGAGTAGAGCCAGCCTATGTGGCCTTGGGCAAGCTGCACAGTCTCAGGATGCACCCCAGAAGAAAGGAATGGTCAACCACTTCTGAATACTATCTAGAAAACCCTGGAAACCATGAGTCAAAGTTGACTTGACAGCACATATTTGTTAACATTAGTGAAATATTGGAAAGTGTCAGAGTCATAACTGACATTTTTGATGGCCAGGTTTTGCTGCCCTGATGGTTAAGCATGGATCAAATAAGATTCTCCTATACAGGAAAAGAAGTGAGGAATAAGAAGAATTACCTGGTTCTCTGAAACAGGTCTATCGGTCCTATTCTGAATCCACCTCCATGTTTCTGCCAGTGCACTTGCGGCAAATGCGTTTGTGTACTTCCAAAAATAAGTGTCTGTGGTCTCTAAACTCTTGGGTCAAAGCTCCAGTTGCCCCATCCTGCTTAGGGCTCTCTAGAATCTATGAAAACACCAACAACTGGAAAATTTTCAGGGGGAAAAAATGGTTAGATGGCTAGATAGGTTCCAGACACTCAGAGTCCCACTTGTCTGAAAATAAATCCCACTGAGCTCCAGAGGTTTCATTCCCCAAAATTACGGCACAAAATTGGACACGATATTCAAATGCATTTTTTTAAATATCTGCAGTTTTGTACAGTTTATTCTGAAATATGTGTTTTTGTCCTTTGTGCATTTTTTCCAACTGAGATTTGTGTTCGAAACTCAAAGAAAGAGAGAGAGAGAGAGAAACAAAACAAAACAGGTTGGTTGACAGGATTCCAAAATGCTTTGGAATCTGTTTTGACTTGGATTCCTGCATTGAGAGGGGGTTGGACTTGATGGCCCTTCCAACTCCATCAGTCTATGATTCTGTTGTTAGCTCAGGAAGGGTGAAAGTTGGTTCAAACTTTTGTGTTAAGAGAAGAAATCTTGAAAGATTTCCTAGACGGCCATTAAGGCAATAATCTTTGGTTTGAGAAACAGGGTGTAACAAAGCTGTTGTTCTTCAGATAAGTAAGCAGACAGAACATTTTGCTAGGAAAAGATCTGGGTATTTTGTGAATTCCAGCCTAACCAGCTTTTGAAAGGATGTGTAATCTCAAGGCAAAGCCGTACTTGGTCCGGGAAGTTTTGAATCCCAGCTGCTGTTGTCACATGTCTGCCATACAAAACCATAAATTGGCTCGGGTTTGCTTGAACGACTCCTGAACTTTTCCGGGTGGGGGAAACTTTTGATGAACCTGCTCTAGGTTTGGGATGGGGGAGGAGGTTGGTTCAGAAGGCAATCATGAAAGCGAACACCAAAGCAAAGTTCAGTCATGGTGAACCACTTGCATCAGCTACAGACTGGGAAAAATCAGGTGGTGGTGGGGATATATTTCTAATTAGAAAGCAGGGTTTAAAGGGAAAAGGCATGAACAAACCCTGGCTATGGAAGGATCAGTGCTAAAATCCGGCATTGACTTAATTCAATGTGTTTTTTTTACGAATAGTTTAACACAAAAATATATATTTGGGAAGAGAAAAAGAGAGGGAATGAGAAGGAAGACCCAGAAGTTTTTGAAACCTCATTGCTGAGGGTGAAGGGGAGGAAGGAAAGGTGTAAGGAGCCCCTCGGGTTTTGATTTAACCGCATTGTTCAAAACAAGAAGGATTCTATCTGCAAACACACCTTCCTTTCCTCCTTTTTGTCAATAGCAAACTTGTTTTGCTAATGGTTATCTGCTGGCAAGTCCTTGACCTGCTTGTAAACACTTTTTTTTTTTTTTTCAGGAAAACCTTCAGGCCTTGGGCCTCTGCGTCAACAACAATAGATAAAGTGACCACCACCTAACCTTCTCTGGCCTGGAGTGCCCTCTGCTGCCCCTGAACCAAGCGACTTTCTAATCTGTGTCCTTCGGAAGGAAGCGGAGAGCTTGCAGAGGTGGGCCTGAAGCTAAAACAAGAAGAAGAAGGAGGAAAAAAAAAAGAAATTACATTCCTTTCTCTTTGCAGTTATTTCTACCTTTTCGCCATGAGAACTGAATTGACAACTGTTTGTGTGTGTGTGTGTGTGGGGGGTTTGTATGTGTGTGTCATGAAACAAAACTCTTCAAATATCTTGTCCTTACATTATATCTTAGGGGTTTCCACACAGAGAGTGCTCAGAAGGGATTTACCATTCCCTTCTTCTGGAGGACTCTGGGACTGTGCAGCTTGCCTAAGGCTACACAGGTTGGCTCTTCTCATGGGACACTCAGTGGGAATCAAACTCCCAATGGCTGGTTCCACAACCAGATGCCCCATTCCCTGAGACATATAGATGACGCCCCTTTTCGCATAACAAATTTCACTGCTTGAGCCTCCAACACACCCATGGACTATATATCCAAATGTCAGTCTATGCTCAGATAGAACCATCAAATCAATGAGACCTATATATCTGCTGGCTTAATAAATCCCATTGGCTCAATTATAGAATCATAGAATAAAGGAGTTGGACGGGGCCTATAAGGCCATCAAGTCCAACCCCCTGCTCAAAGCTGATCTGACAGAGTTTGGTCCAGTTTTCTCTTGAAAAGCTCCAGTGTTGAAGCACTCACCACCTCCCGAGGTCAATGGTTCCATTGTCACACTGCTCTAGCTGTTTAGACGTTTTTCCTGATATTCCGCTGAAATCTGGCTTCCTGTAACTGAAGCTCATTATTATGGGTCCTTATTCTAATACAGCCTAACAAGTCAGTTTAGCCCAATAACTTTCCCTGTTGTGTTTCTGAGTTCGATTTTAACCAGAGCTTTAAAAAAATATTTTCAAAAAATATTTGAACTCCCAACCTCTGGCTGTGCCACCAGATGCCTAACTCACCAAGCTACCGAGTCAGTTGTGAAAACATATCTAGAGATGGGCACAAACCACACGTTTGACAGCTCATGCTGGTATGTCCTTTGGACCAACAGGTATCCGGTGGTTCCCACCCCTGCCTTCTGTGGCAGGTGCCCACTCAGAGGCAGCACCCGCATGAGACAGGACAGGGAAGCCGGGTTGCTGCCTATGTGTGGGTGACCATCAGAGGACGCAGGGCTGGGAACCGCCAAACACCTGTTCATCCAAAAGACAAACCGCTCATCATGACCATCTCTAATATATACCATAGAACAATGAGTTCTAGAAACTTGCTTGTTCCATAGCAGTCAATGCAGCATGTTTTGATTCTGTCAACACTAGAACCCCGGGTGTTTCTTATCATGGCATAACTGTGACAATACAGATTTTGCAGCTCTGTGCAATTTATCTCATACCATGGTGATGTCATAATTGTAAGTAGCAGGCACAATACCCAGGAAGAAGTGGGACGTCTAAGAGGTTTCTGTGCTGGAAGCAAATAAAGCCTGTTCCACAGGGACTCTAACCAGATTCCCTGGGCTTCTTCAAGTATTGAAGCATCTTTCACTATGATATTCATATTGTCAATAAGGGGACCTTTCCCCAGGAAATAGGGACTCTTCCTGTAAACATAATAATATTTGGATTGCAAAAAAAAAAAAAGTATAGCAAATGTTAGACTGGGAGGGGGAGGATTAAATTGCTGGCGTATTCCCTGGTCAGCAAAACTTACCCATTATTTTTTTTCTTCAGTTTGCTGAATCAGTAGTTTTGCTTTTTTTTTTTTTTTAAAGCTATGACTTTTGAGATTCATGAGGGTAGAGAAGGTAATCTTCATATTTATAAGGACAAGCTGTCAACTTGTTTTCCATAATTTATAAACTCTTTTTTTAAAAAATAAAGAGGGAGAATCTTCCTTCCCTGCTGTAGGAATGGCCTGTTCACTCAACAGCGCAAAAGCTTGGGGCATGATCCAGCTAGAGTTAAGCACTTCAAAGTCTCTTTAATGTCACTGGAGAGGTTAATCAGATGCCTCCACCTCTCCCGCAGAGATCAATGAGGCTTAAAAGTGCTTTTCCTTGGATGGATCATGCCCTTGCTTTCTGATTATGCTTACCTGCTTTGGTATTTATTTCAAAATTTAGATCTTGTTTTTCTGAAGGCTCCTGAAGCATCGAACATTTACAAAACGCAGTGATGAAAGCATCATAATTTAAAAGTTTAAAAACAACCGAGGCAGGAGGAAGGAAATAATTAAAAAAAGATGCAACATGAAAGACATGTTAATTTAATAAATAGTAAAAAGTGTATTTTCAGCACAGCCGTCCTCAATGCATCATTAGAAGACACCTCGCTTGAGATGGACACAAACTGAACTATGAAAAAAATACCAATAATAAAACACCACAAACCAGGTTGTTTCGTGGTTCAGTTCGTGGTTTGTGGATCCCATTTTGCCAAAATGAAACAGAGCACCTATTTATCTTTTCCACTCCATTTTGCTTCAGTAAAATGGATGTCCCCCCTTCCCGTTGCCCCCATCGCCTCCTTGCCTGGTTTTGCTGCCTTCTCTTCTTCCTCCTCCTCCATCGCCATCTTCCAAGACAGCCGCCCGGCTTCCCTTCTGAGAGACAACAGGTCCAGCTTCCAGAAACCGAGCCATTGTCTTTGAAGATGGCAGCGGTGGTGAACGAGGAAAAGGAGGAGGCAGTAGGACCAGGTAGGGAGGAGGCGGGGGCAGTGGGAAGGGGGCGGGGCAACACTGAGGGGTTAGGTTTCCCTTCCCCCAATCATGAATTAGAAAAAAACAAACCACAAACTCATTCATTTTTCTGGGGCTCAAAGACGGTTTGTGGTTCATGGCTACCCACGACCCATGAACCACCCCAATTCATCATTTTTCCAGTTCTTGCCCATCTCTACCCATGTACTATATGACTATGCTAAGTAGTACTAAGTTGGCCACACTTCAACCTCTTTTTTAAAACTCACAGTTTAAAAAATTCTCCTCAACGTGGAAATGGGAGGGGCCTACAGAACAAAATGGATAGAACCAAGATTTTAGCAAAACTATGTGTGCACTGGAATAAGGCCTCTTTAGCTACTTCCTCCCAACAAAACATAGCGACCAAGGCAGATGTTTCTCATACCAAACCAGTATGGATATGAAAGCTCCTTCATTTGGTATTACTCAGAATTTTCTTATCCGTGTGTCACCACCTTTTGACAGACACGGGAGGCTCATGAGTATTAAGACCACCACTCAATGATTCATAAGATCCCTTCCAGGTCTGCAATTCTAAGATCATTACTATCATCATCGCTATTCCACATATTTATTCCTCATATCTAAGGGTTCCATTGAGTACACAGAATCTACCACCTTATTTTGGGGGTGCCTTCTTTTTGATTCCCAATTGACAGGAAGTCAACCACACAAGCTTTCTTCTCCAAGCAAATGGCTCTTCTCTTACAATCCTACTATGTGCAACATGCAAAACCCATAATGAAAACAAACTCCATTTTCCTCCAGTAACCTCAATTTTCATCTTTCCTTTTATTGGCACATGATTTTTCCACCAAACAAACACCCAGCACAATTAGTTCAATCCCTCTGGGAGGGCAACAGAAATGTAGAATGATGTGGCATTTTGGAATCTCACGTAAAATGTATTTTTAATCCTTTCTCAAGCAGAGAGAAGACTGAACATGCACGGTTTGCTCATTTGAGGTTATTTGCTAAGGATGGACACAAAATTCGGCAAAAGGTAAGCAATTTTAAATAGCCTTGGTTTAAATGGAAGACAATTAGGCTTATGCTTATGTCTTATGCTTAAATAAATATGACTGAAAAGGCTGACACTCTCTTGCACCCACTGTCAGCTACAGTATGCTCCTTTTGAGTTTTGATAGGGATTCCTCATTTATAAAAGTACTAACATTAGTATAATAATGATGTAGCAGTACAAATAACGTTTGTACAACAGTGAGGAATTAGATGTGAGGTTTGTTTAGCAGCCGAACAAGTGTTTGGCTCTTCCCAGCCCCACTTCCTCTGGTGGGCACCCACTCAGAGGCAGCTCCCAGATGAGGTGGGGCAGGGAAGCCAGGGTACTGCCTCTGAGTGGGTGCTCACTGGAGGAGGCAGAGCTGAGACACCTGTTCGGCCACTGAACGAACTGGCACGAACCACCAAGTCAGCAGTTCGTGCCCATCTCTATGAGGAATTTACCCAGTGCTGGTGTTCTGCTCATGCAAGAGTGGGATCCAGTCCAACAGGGGAGGGCCTAATGCTCCAAAAGCACCCCTAAAGCCTTCTCCAAGGGACTACAAAGCCTTTGGAGCTCCTTCAAGTCCTTGCGGGGGGGGGAGAGGGGAGGGGCTGAAAATCACAGAACTATGGCTAGGATCAACACATTGGATTCAGATGCAAGAGATTCCTGTGGATTAATGGTTTTAGAGTCAAAGCTCTCCTTTCAAGTCATATCCTTCAGCTCCAGATGTTGTGAGGCTAGGCAACAGTCATGTGCATGTTCACATCAATATTACCAACATAGGAAATTGCCTGATGTTCAATGACTTAGCCTGTGGCAAGTCAGAATGGATCAGCTCTTTGGGATTCAGGCAGGATATTTTTTTCCTGAACCTACCTTCTGATCTTGTGGGTTGAATAAGTACATTTAGGAGATCCTTGTTTGTGGAAGACTCACCTGGCACATAGAGAGGACAGTTCTGGCCCTGACCGCTCTGCTACAGTTCCCATCATGCTCCTCACCATGGAGTATGAAGTGGAAGCACTCTGCTCTCTCTTGGGGTTCTCTCCACCTGCCAGGGTCCTGGAGAATTAGAGTCCCAACTCCCAACGCCCTTGTATAGCCTTTGCAAGCAGCACAGGTGTATAGAAATGTGGCCAACTGGAGATAGAGGGGGCAGAGGGTGAGCACATCTCTCTGCGCAACGTGAGTCTTCCACACACAAGGAATTCCTAAATTTACTTAAATCCTAAAGGTTAAAAATGTTGGGATATTGGTGCTGCCCCTTCCCCGTACCATCATCACTTTGAACATATTTATATATTTGATTTATATACCACCCTTCTAGCCAAAGGCCACTCTGGGCGGTTTACAACATAGAAAACAGAAAAAAATCAAAATCAAGTTATGATCTTAATGTATAAAATAACACATCTATAACTTATGCAATAGAAATAATAAACCATTAAATATATATAATACAACACAGTAAATCTCAACTAAATATTTTAATTGGCGATGACGTTATAGTGTTTCAGCTGTAGCAGCAGTTTAGGTAAGCTCCGCAGACTGAATATTTTGAAATGCCCGCCGAAATAACCAGGTCTTAAGCTGTTTCTTGAAGATACCCAGTGAACCAGGCAGGGCAAATAGTGGTATTAACTGATTCCAGGCACAATTGAGAAGTTGTTGGAGTTATTGCAACCTTGAATGCTGCCTTTGGTAGATTTGGTTGGAAGGGACCTTTCTGGGCTGGGGTGACTGTCAATCAATTCATCACTAACCAATTGTTCCCTCCTGCCTTTGAATTCAAAGAGATCCTCACCTCTCTGCTCAGTGCTATTTCCTTCTCTTTAGTCTGTTAGCAGTCGGTGAGTCTGTTGAGGTCTGTTGTTGAAGGCAGCCACATTTGTCAGTTTGCTGCTTGATCTGTTCAATTGTAAGTAATGAAACCTTTTTTATTCTTTCTCCTACTAATGTCTTGGAGTGAGTAATTGAGACTGCAAGTGCCAGTGAATGAAAAAAGGGTGTGGTCTACTGCGGGAAACTTGAAGCTACTCTTCTCTATGAATCCCTGCACTTATGTGGTGCAGCTAGAGGAATTTAACCAGAAATTCAAAGTTCTAGAACCAAAGTTCTGCTACAAAAAGAGGTGGCACAGGTGTGAACCATCAGCAGAGAGCTGAGCTGCCAAAAAGAATGCATGAAAAAAGGAAAAGTCTAGGAAGGAAACTGTAGTCTGGAGGTATTAAACTGAGAATGTTTCCAGGTCCATAAATAAAAGGCAGCCAAATGCTGTGCTTTGGGCAGCTAAGGTATTCTAATATTTTACTCCTGTTTGTCTTAAATGTTCTGAGCTTCTGCATTTAAACCCACAACAGTGGATGGAAATGCATTGACTATCAGTATAACCATGCTGGTGTTAGCTATGATGACACCCAGACAGTGGTAGGAGGAAGAAGAAGCCGATTGATCCTCATTTTTATTCAACACTCAGGTTCACTGAACTGCTGCATTCATACGTTTGCTGCCTACTGCATTTGGTTGTGATGTTTCCATCCTGAAGTTTAAAGCTACGTGAATGCCGTTGTGTCCCAGGCCAATAATGGCATGCTTCTTAACCATGAATTCACTATGAAACATGACAGCATGTATGAACATCAGATATTCAGACAGCGAAATGTGTAAAGCGATTTTTCTATAATTGGTCCCAGGGCAAGAGGTTGATCTCCCATATAAAAGCCTCCAGATATACTCCTGGACAGCTTCTAATTAAAGAACCAAAAAGGAATTGAACTTTAGAGACTGTGATGAAACCCTGCCTTTAAATAAAAAGGGATCGAGAGAAAGAAAGGACATAATCATATTGACCTTGAACTCCAAAAGACCCTGAAATCAACTGATTTTTACTCTCTAAGCTCCTTAACAAGCATGGGGATTAAAGATGAGCTGTGTAGAATGATTCGTATTAGATATAAATGATAGCGGACAATAGAAAATTTATCCAAGGTTCCAGCAGCAGACATTCAGTGCAAATTCCGTTTCCCGAAGATGCAATGATATCACATTGCAAGGTAACATGTAACTGTAGATAACAATATGGCTGAATCAATTGGAAAGAACTCAGCAAGAAATAGCATTAAAAAAAAACAACAACAACGAACACACACAAATAAAACCAGCCACAACCAGTTATTTCTTCTGTCACGATGAATGACACAAGGATACTCAAGACATTTCATATATAACTGAAATTCATAACATTGGAAATGTTACATCATGGACTACAATTCCCAAAAAAACCCAACTATCATTGGCCATGCTGGCTACTACAGTAGAGTGACTTGACGGAGCTTTATATGAATTTTTATCCCCAGTACACCTACAGTGGAGTTATGGGATTGGATCTGCTTTTCATGTGTTCCATGTTCCATGTTCTAACATGGTTGTATACGATTCTTCTAAACCTGTGGTTGCCAACCTTGGGTCCCCGGATGTTGTTGGATTACCATTCCCAGAAATCCTGTCCATTACAACTAGCGGTGAAGGCTTATGGGAGTTTTAGTCCGAGAACATCTGGGGACCCAAGACGATCTAAACCAAGTGGAACCTTCATGGATCCAAGGGTTGTGCCCATATGATTCTGATGAACATAGCACCTTTCATCATATCAGCTGAATGGAAGGATGCTGGTGAAGCATTTCCAGTTTTGAGGGCTAGCGTTGGGCATTTCTGTGCCATAGAGTGAGAGCAGGTCAGTTTGAGTGACCCATGGTGACCCACTTTCAAGCTGTGGGGAAACGCTGTGTGAACACCCTTGATACAAGGGTGGTCTAGGGGTAAGTTTTCTGTATCCTGAGAGACCCCAGATGGGCTGCACATCCACCCACAAAAAACCTCACCACTCAAAACAAATGAGCAAATATTGAAAACGAAGTGGTTGCTATCATTTTATTTCTGGGGGTGCTTTGGAAGACCAGTTGCCTAGTGTGGCTTAGTGGATACGATGATGGATTAGGACTCAGGAGGTGTGAGTTCAAATGTCTGCCTGACTGTAGAAAGAGACTGGGGGTAGGGGGATGGCATTTGTAAAACCAATCTTTCCAAATCTTTCTTACCTTGCAAGCCCAAGCAGTGATGCTCTTAGTCAGTTTCAACATGATAGCACATTAGATAATGCATGATGGTGGGAGGGAATTAGGAGTATTGACTGAAACACTACTGCTCCTAGAGGCATACAGGAGCAGCAGATGTGTTGGCAGGTCCTGATGGGAGGGCCTTGATAGGGTTTTCAAGGCTACAGAAATAGACTCTGCAGGTCACATCTAGCCTTCAGGCGAGAGTTGGTCCACTCGCTTTACACTGAGAAAAGCAAAGATGTGAAAAGGTCACTTTTGGGCTGACATTTCTGGAAACCCCAAGCCGGTACAACCGTTGGGTATGGTACCTGAAGAATTCTAGGAGATAACAGTTCAATAAGAAACTTTTCTAAGCGGTGGAACTTAGATATTGAAGCTGCCTTGTCTCAAATCAGGCTGTCTGTCTATCTAGTTCAAAACTGTGCACTTTGATTAGCCATAACGCTCCCTGATTTGGGAGAGGAAGATGTATTTCCCATCTTTGGCAACCCAAAACTTTTAAGCAGAAGTGTCCAGAATTAAACCTGTGACATTTATCACGGAAAAAGGAAGCTTCTGTCATCAAACCATGGGTGATCACCTCTTCTAAAGTTCTCTCTAGACCAGTTCCCAAACTTGGGCCCCCAGATGTTTTTGGACTCAAACTCCCAGAAGCCTTTGTCACTAGCTGTGCTGGCCAGGATTTCTGGGAGTTGTAGTCCAAGAACATCTGGGGTTGGGAGCCACCACTCTTGACTTTCATTCTCAGACTTCATTTCCCTCACCCCACTTGGAAATGCTGGTCATAATACTGATATATCTCATCATGGGATTTACACATGTGTTGACTCACCGTAGATTCAATAGACCCACCCTAATCGCCAGAACCAACTTTAGGTCTGCATGCTTCCAACAGCCCCGTGATGTAAGTCAGGCTGAGAAGGAATGACTTCTCCAAGGTCACCTAATGAGTTCCATGGCCCAATGGGAAAACGAGAACGAGGATCTCCCCAGTCTGATACACCACAATGACGATTGGGAGCATTATAAGTTACAGGATCAAGAAAATATTGTTTCTACTGAATGGAGGCTAGAGCTCTATAAGTGCAGCAAACGGGAGCAATACATGATGTTGCTCCACCCAAGCAGCTCTCCGCTGTTTGAAACAGGCTGCTGGACGGTGATGCATCCTTGTGCAAATCTTCATCCTGCTTTCACAAGACGTCGCCCCACCACAACTGTCTTTACTTCTCTTTCATTCTGTTCTGCTATCCAGAAGTCTTTCCTGTCCTTCTGTCACCTTCTGGTGCACCACAATGCTGACCTGTTGGGCAATTGGACATAATGGCTGATAATTCTTTTGCAAATAGCGTTCTTCTTGACCTGGTAAGCACAGATTTCCTCCCTCTTTGTACGTTGGTCTTTCTCTTTTGTATGGGTTTGTTTTGAGGGGTGGTGACGGTGGTGGTAAACCAATGCTTTGGGGGACAAGTGGACGGTTGAATTACACCAAACAATGTTACCTTCCCAAGCAGCCGTGTGGACACATTCTTTTACCGTGCCAAGTTACTTTAAATTCTTCTACCTGGGTCTGATTTCCCCCCTCCCTTTCCTCAAGCACATAAAAGAAAGCTATCAAGTTGCTCGATCAATGTTAGTTTATTATTGCTTACCCAAGTGTTTAATAAACCCGTCCCTACCTTGGCCATAGCTTTAAATACTTCATTGACTGTAACAAAGCAGCTTTTTCCACCCAGACCAAAGCGGGCTGTATAAACTATAATTAAACACTCATTACGAGCTCTGCCGGTCAGATAACAGAAGGGGAAAGTCCATTATGTGACTGGCAGAACCAGCATTTAAAGGAGGATTATTGTTGTCAGAAAATGGCTCAAAAACAAACAAAGAAGGGGGATAATTAAAGAGAGGGGCTTGCAAGTGAGTAGGGGATGTTTTGCTCTGTTTGTGATGCTGGAGTTTCTACCATTGTAAATGATTATAAAGTGGGGGAGGGGAGGGAACATTTCTATGATCATTGGTCATAGAAATACCTTTGCATTCAGTTGGCTTGTTGGCCATCATCATCTAAACAGAGGGATAGGGAGTCCATGAAGGAAGCTGGGATAAGAGATAATGAACATTTAATATTCCCCATAACAGCTGGCTGGATAGCTCAGTGGTTTAGATACCTGGCTAGGGAGCCAGAGGTTGGGAGCTTGATTGCCCAATGTACATTCCCTGTGTGGCCCCTTGGGCATGCTGTCTAAGGTACCCCTAGAAGAAGGGAATGGTCAACCACTTCTGAGTATTCTCTACTCTACCAGAATGATGATGATATCGGATAATGGGCTGTTGCAAGTGAGGCTCATAGATCTGAGAGCTATAGATCTATGGCTCAAGGTGTGTCTTCTCTACATAGTTATATCAGACAATGAGTAGACATTGTCTAGAAGGGCGGGATAAAAATCTAATAAATAAATAAATAAAAATAAATTTGCAATGGAGCTTTGCTACACCTCCTTCCTGTCCTTTTGATGCCAAAGGAATACAGGCACTTCTAGGTTTTCTGCCCAGTCTTCCTTTTTAAAATCCACTTCTCTTTTCTTTGAGAAAGCTGCTTCTTGTTAAAAGAGATTTAAGGAATCCACTTCTCTGCTGGGACTTCTCAGCCAGTCCTCTTTTTTGGCCGGCAGGGGGGAGGAAGGGCTGCTAGTCATTGAAACCTTCTGACTCTCATCATGGACTTCAGCCTCAGCTGGAAATTACCACGGCACAAAACTCTGCCCTGTGGTACAAAGTGGTACGAAAAACAAAACATGCTAAAAAATAAAGCAATTTTCCAGAAAGGCCCAAAAAGGAATGGAAAGTCATTGGGATGGCAGAGGAAGCATTGGGCTAAGCAAGACAGGAGCAACATCAAGTGGATACTGTGAAAAATACTGACAATACTGATGCTTAACCTGATAAATTTAAGGATAGCAAATGGTACACCTGGGGAAGAAAACCTGTGTTCTGGTGCCAAGGGCTCAGTTCTAAAGAATCATTAGCTGTATATTCAGGTGAAGTACTGAGAATACACTGCCATGACCTCAAAATAATGGCTTCCACTACAACATTAGAGCAGTTTAGCACAAAATTATAAGTATCACATTTAAAGACACTTCTTCTTTCCACAACACTGGTGTTAGGGGTGCCGGATCCCAGTGTAGTTCAAAATATTTGTATAACTATTGTGACCCCCCAAAATATAACAACAAAACATAAATAGTTGATTAACACACACACACACACACACACACACACACACACACTTCCCCCCTGGCCTGTGTCAGCCTCCCAGGATGCCCCAGCACCCTCCTCAGCTGCCAGATAGAGCCACAGTAACAGGAGAGGGGGCTGGTCAGCCCATTGCCTTCAGACTGGGAGTTGCCACACTGCTAACAACAAGGCACCGGGTAAGACCAAGATCCGCCTTTTGCAGGCCACTTCCTAGAGATGAACAGTAGCACAATGTTCACTGAACTTTTTATTTATTTATTGAAATATTTACTTCTTTTTTTAATTGGGGAAAAAAAAGTGTATACCCAAAACCATGCTGCTCAGATCCCTGCAATTCAAGGGAGACGTTTACCAGAATGAAGCCTTGGCAATTACAGTGGCATCGAAGTGTAGTAGAGATATACCTGAAGCCAGAACAATGGACAGTCATGTTTGGCCGCGTGTGGTTCAAAGGACCTACAATGACTCAGACAGATCTGTGGCAAAAATCCATTCAAATAAATAGAAGTCATTTGGTGCTTGTTAATGGATTCCACTCAAACTTCTTTTTATGAATAAAACAGAAGCTGTCTTCCCAAAGCTTTTTATTGATACCATTATTAATCTTGTCTTCACAAGTGCAGTTGTCATATTTTCACAGTCTACTATTTTTTTTCCTATTCTTTTATATTTAGCCATCATGGCTAATAGGCATTGATGGACTGATCCACCATTAATTTATTTAATTCATGTTTAAAGGCAATATCCTGCAGCCATGTGTTAAACAAGCATTGTAGAAATGCAGAAAGTTTTGTTTGCCTTCCAGCTGTTGACTGTGTGTGTGAGAGAGAGAGAGATGGGGGGGGGGATATTACCTGCTTTCCGAATGTTGGTTATTAATTTGCTAGAATTGAAATATCTTTTCTAGTTGGATGCAGCTGATTTGCATCCTATTAGTATATCTGGAAAGTTAGAGCTGGTTTATTTGCCTGTTTATGTTGGTGACTGAACAGATTTTTCCCTTTTGTTGAATTGCATCCTCTTAGTTGGCCACGAAGCAATCCTTTTGAACATCTTTCTTGTTGCTCAGATGTTGACCTCTGAAATAAGTTGCTATCATATCCAGCTTCGGCTATCTTACTCCTCACATGGACTCCAGGTAATTTTCAAGGCAGAAAGGAACAAGTTGTGGATTTCCAAATGGATACTGAACTGTGCCAGTGGATCGTAACTCAGGTGGAACTAGGATATGGAGGTCCTTTTTTTGAGAAGGTTCAACACTGGATAGCTCTGTGCTTTAGGTCTCTGGCTGCAGAGCCAGGGGTTGAGAATTCTGTTCCCCACTGTGCCTTCTTGCCGTTCTAAGATTATTATTAACATGTTGGGCCTCTTCAGCCAAAATTCCTTGAAGAATCCAATTTTACTTTCCTATTTGGCAAAAGTTGTTGGCTACTCATCCATATGAGGCTCAATCCTTTAATCCAATAATAAATAATAATCATGTGTCATCAAGTCAATTCTGACTTACGGCCACCCTTTTCACAGTTTTCCAAGTAGAGAATACTCAGAAGTGATACACTTCTCCTGGGGGTGCTCTAGGACTTTGCAGTTTGCCCAAGCCGACACAGGCTGGCTCTACTCACAGGAGGCACACTGTGGGGAATTGAACTCCCAACCTCTGGCTCCCACTGAGCTTTCCAGTCAGCTCAAGGCCTGCACAGTCTATGATCCACTAACCCAAGCAGCCAAACAGAGGTGTTTGGTGCCCTCCTCATTTTTTGAACAAACCTATCGACTGGACTAAATGTCAAGGGGAACCTTTACCTTTACCTTTACTATTTATCTCAGGGAACAGTTTAGCGATTGAAGAAATGGCTATGTTGAGAAATATGAAGATGGTGATCTAGCCCAATGCTCCTCACTCTGTTCTGTGACAGACCCAAGTCAAATAAACTTGATTTTGTTAGTCTTTCGGGATTTGTCTGGATCTACTTCACAAACTTACTTTCAAAGCTGAGCAGCCGATCGAGTACATTTATTTTCTCATCTTCTTTCTCGTCTCCATTTGTCTCTTTCACACACACACACCCCTAGCATTTCAGAGTGGGAGTTCAGCAGGAGAGGAACACACGCAGGGCCCTGAACCTGATAGATTAGTGGTTGAGGCATCTGGCTGTGGAGCCAGAGGTTGGGAGTTCAATCCCCCACTGTGCCTCCTTGACAGGAGTTGGACTTGATGATCCATAGGGTCCCTTCCAGACCTGTGGTTGTAAGATTTTTATCATCATTATCATCATTTACTTCTGCTAATGAGATAGGCAGGAGTGGGCCTGCTCCTGAAGTGGAACAGTGCCCTATTGGGTCTTACAGACAAACCTCTACCATATTGAAACTTAGTTGGAGGTTCTGGAACATGTAATGTGTGTCATAGAAGACACAGAGCATCTCTGAAAAGACAGAGGTAGTGTGTATAGGACAGTAGATCAGTGGGAAGAAACAACCTCTATCACAATCAGCAAAGCCATCCCATTGTTCTTTCATATTACAAATGTCCCCTGACACATCCTTTCCCTTTGCTGCATAGAACAGGGTGGGCTTACATTTCGTTGGCCCTCAGCCTGAAGAAAAGACATATTTAACAGTTTATAACTGTCCCAATGACAGTGTGTTCTAATTTAGAACTCCTGTGTAATACTTGTTGGGAAGTTTTAATTTCAAAAGGGCAGCCAAGGTCTTCCATGAGAAATTTCTTGACAGTGAAAGAAACTAATCCTTTTTAGTGATGTTTGGCTCTGCCACAGCAGCAGGAGCTGATCTCTTATTTCATATTTTATATCCTTGGGTTTTGTTAATGAAATTTTCTCCTTTAAAGGCTAACCAGGCAAATAAGAAGAGGGAGAGAGAGAGAGAGAGAGAGAGAGAGAGAGAGAGAGAGAGAGAGAGAGAGAGAGAGAGAGAGACTTTGTGGAGAATCTTTGAAGTGAAATTTAAGTAGCAAGCCTGAGGCTCACAGTATGGAAAAGCCAACTACCCAAAGTCTTCAAGAAGGGTTATTAATCCAGTTTTCCCCCTTCTCAAGGGACCACTGCTATATTAAAAACTTTGGTTCAGGAGAATCAGTCAACGTGGCATTACGAATCAACTTAGCAATTTGCATCTTTTGAGAAAAGAATAGTGGATTCAGCTCTTTCCAGGATCTGGTTGGTGTCCCAAAGACCTTTGAACCTCATTGACTTGCTGTACTAGCTAGCATGGGAAGCAGACACTGTTGTTTCAGGAAATGAGTGATGTATCAAAAGAAGTGTACATGACAATCTTAGGGGTGAGTTATCAATGAACTATGTGTGAAGTGACCTGCATGAAGAGCAGCTTAATTTCTGTAGCTGGTTGTAGGCATTGTAGCCTGGAGGACACCGGTTTGAAGAAAGCTAGCTTACCTAATTTAATAACTTGTAGTCTTGGACTGACTTTGGCCACCAAAGTTGACTAGCAGATTCTCTGGGATAAGAAGACTCCTCTCGGACAGTTCCTTGTAATAAGAGGATCTCCTAATCTCATTACGTTTGCTCCAGCCATAAGGTCTTCCTGAGCTTTGGAGTGTTCTTGTGTCCTTTGATGGGTTTTCACTGCTACCTCTCGCCTACCTTTAGATGATCATCTCAGATTGCTACCAATGGCTACATTTAAAAGACCATTACATAGTCAATATATTCAATAGCATAAAACAAATTCCCTGGCTGAAAAGAGCTGTATTTATTGGTTGTGGGCTAGCATAACTGGGACATGGGCCAGATGTTGAATTCCAAGATGAGACAGCCTGCCTTCTCAAATTCAGTTGTGAGCGCCTGTCAAATGAATAAGCATCACACTGTATGTAGAGTCTGTGGGTGCGCACTGCTTACACCAGGGTGGGGGACTTTGGCCCTCCACATGCTGTTGACCTCTAAGACTCTATCAGTACTTGACACACAGTGGTGAAAGATGATGTGACTTGCAATATAAGTAGTGAGCCACAAATTATACACCTAGGTTTGTCAGATGTCAGGCTTCAGCCCTGAAATGGTTGAGGGTGTATTCTCTGGGACTCAGGCCTTGGCATTCACATGCCACTAACCTGGCAACCCTACACTTGAGGGTCAATTCTCTTGGCTTCAGGGCATGCAGTTTAAACATGCTGAAAAGCATATATGCATGCTTTACTTTGTCTGTCTGTCTCCCCTCTCTCTTTCTCAATTACACACACACACACACACTTTGCCACTCTTTTGTAAGCATTGGGCCTCAGCAACTTCACAAGCACCTGCCCTTTGATCTCGAAATTCGAGGAAATTAATTTTAGAACTGCAGAGATTGAATGGACCCTATGGATCATCAAGTCCAGTCCCTGCAAAGAAGGCACAGTGAGGAATCGAACTCCCAGTCTCTGGCTTCACAGTCAGACACCTAAACCACTGAGCTATCCAGCAGTTGCTGCAGACTTAGCAACCCTAAAAGGAAGTGTTTTGTTGTTTGTACCCAATTCCTCTGCACACCCCATAGATCTTCTAGAGAAGCCCAGCTGCCTTTTCAGTGTTAAAACGTCTAAAGCAGACCTCCTCTGCATGCTGTTTTTCCTGAGATGTGGCAAGGGTTGCCTTCTTCAGAGTTCAGCAATATCAGGAAGGCCACAAGTCCCCCAAATCTTTTTTTGGGCAACTCATGGCCATTTTGTCAGTTTCATTGTCCCAGCCCATGCTATGTGCTCCATTGGATAAACAAAAAAAAGTAGAGGAAGAAATGTGTCATGCAATGAGGTGTTTTATTAAAAGGGCACAAAGGGCTATGGATGGCCTTAGAAGGAAGTTCAAGAGATAGGAGATCTGATCCTCAATCTCCCAATTCTTTTTTTTTTTACTTAATCCTTGGGCTCACAGACCAGCAAATCATTGTTTTGAAGGCTGATATATGTTTGATCTAATGGAGTAATGAAAAATGTCCCGCACAATGGAAGGAACATCCCAGTGACAACTGGATAGGAAGCAATGGGGAGTGGCTGATACATCTCAACCAATGGAACTAAACTGAGTTGGAAGGGGCCTTTAAGGCCATCAAGTCCAACCCCCTGTTCAATGCAGGAATCCAAATCAAAGAAGACCTGACAAATGGCTGTCCAATTTTCCTTTTGAATGCCTTCAGCGTTCCTATATAAAGTACATAACACAACCTTTCCTGTTACCTTTTCAAGCAAATCAGTTCTTTAATCATCATTACCACCACACACATTTTTTTGTTACCGTCTTCAGTTATTCAAAGCCGCTTGGAAATCTGTGGCAGGAAGCTAAGCCAACACTCCGCAGGGAGCAGAAAAAGCTATAATGACAAGGCAGATGCCCTAAGGGAAGTTTGTAAACAAGAGAAAAAGAGAGAGAAGATTCCAACAGAGCCAGGTGAGGCAAGAGTCAGCCAAGAAAGGGTGTGTAAAAACCTGGAGGCAAAGACATGTGCTGGCAGAGAGCCAGCGTGGTAGAAGAGGGAGTGATTGCATGTTGGGGGGTGAAGGAAACAACCTATCAACTATGGATGTAGGGAGAGGTTTGAATTGAGAACACAGGGCTGGGAGAATGGGACATAACTCCACACCCCACCCATTAAATTGTCTCACAGTCTTCCCCTGTCAAAAAAACTGCAGGCAATCCAATTACAGATCTACAGCTTTCACACCTAGAGATACATAGAGAGAGATCCAGGACCAACGTGGACCTGTAGCAGGAGAGAAGGAACATCTCCGGTCTGAATGGAAGGATTGCTCCAGTGAGAGATAAGACAGATCACACTGAAGATAAGAACCTTTTAAGCATGAACCAAACTGCACCAAATCCCCTTGTTTGGACAAGCCCTTTCCATCAGTGACCACAAGGCAGCATCCGTGGTTCTCATCCTTCCCACCCTTACGACCGTCCAAGAAGTGGGTCACGCTCCTGGTCCAAGGCTTCTCACTGAAGACACAGCTCCACTGGCACTAAGAGCCTCTTGGTTGGCTTGGAAGTAACACAATACAAAGAGTGATGCTACTCTTTATTTGTTGTGCTTCTGCATAGTAAGGACGGATGTGTAAAATGGTATCACAAAAAGTTATGGCAATGTTAGGTCTATTGCATGTCAATGACATTTACTCATCATTGTGGGGAAATTATATACAAGGTGTTTGGCTATTTTTACTGATTTTGTTTGTGATTCCTAAAAAAATATGGCTAGGAAGCCATTAGTGATATTTGTTACTTTTTAGCAATTAGTGACATGTTTATCAAAAAGTGACAAAAGACAAATCTTC
Source organism: Intellagama lesueurii (assembly GCA_037013535.1). Lineage (NCBI taxonomy): Eukaryota > Metazoa > Chordata > Lepidosauria > Squamata > Agamidae > Intellagama > Intellagama lesueurii. The sequence goes on from JBAJHW010000011.1 coordinate 8,399,949, forward strand.
TCCTGCCGCAGCTGCTCAGGAAGGAAAACCTAATTTATAACATTGCACTTACAGGGAGAAAAAGTTTGACTTTTGACAGCTTCCTTTGTGACTGTTGTCCTGGAACCAGTTAAGCCGTAAGTTTGGTAGTCTAACATACATGACGCTATGTTATAGATATGTCATTCAGTAATATGTTCCCTTGTTCTCCTTGATCTCCAAAGGGAAAGCCCGCTGCATGAACTGCCTTTGCGCATGGCCATTTTCTTAACAGGATTCTCTCCCACATCCTTGGGTAGGTGTTTTGTTGTTGTTGAAAATATAAGCATTCGGTGAACTTTCTACCAAGAGCACAGACTACTTGCAGGCACATCCCCCTCTCCCCCATTTTAATTTTTTTTCCCCCAGATGGTATGTTCAACATGGCCATGTTTTGTACATGTGCTTGGAAAACATGCATGTTTCATCAGATGAGCCAGGAGCCACTCAGGAGCATGTGCACATTCTGAAATTCAAAGTGTGTGTGTGTGTTTCTGTGTGTGTGTGTGTGAGAGAGAGAGAGTGAAGCCTGGGAAAGCCCACAGAAAATGTCTTCAGAGAAGACTCCAGGCATACCTTTTGCTTGTACAGGATGATCAACTTCTGGTCATCCCCTAAACCAGGGGTTCCCAACTTAGGGGTGTTTTCTGAGGGGTCACATGTCACCTTACATGTGTTGTAGCCGTTGTTAAATAATTTCTTCCTTGACCTTTCAGAATGGGATATTAAAGTTTGTGCGTACGTGTATGTATGAGAAAAAGACGCTCTGAGGGAAGAAAGAAGCCTCTACTTTCTGAGAAGGGATGACCCAGACTATTTTTTACAAAAAAGAGAGAAATGCCAGTGGAAAAATACAATTGCAGTAGCTTTTTCAAGAAAGGGATTTAAATTAATATACATTATTTCAGAAGAGCCTAAAGAAGGGGAAGAAAAAGAAAAGCCACACACACACACACACACACACACACACACACACAACAAAACCCTGTGAGGGGGACACAACAACAAACAGCTTGCCTCTTCTGCGGTAGGTGCAAGGAATGCTTTGTGCCAGTCTCTTAGGGAAGGTTTTGCCCCCTTTCCTGGGTACCACAATGTCCTTCCACCCCCTGGCCCATCTTCAAAGTCCTTTGTCTTTGCTTCTACCTACCTTCAACCTCCCCCAACCTGTTTCTTCCCCAGGTTTGAAGTGGTGGCAGCAGAGTCAGTGGCAGGAACAGTAGGAAGGTGAGCAGCAGCAGCATTATCGATGGCACCGCCATGTCGTGGAAGGAGGACAATGGCCTTTTCATGCAACTATGGCAGGGATTTGTGTCACAGGTTTCTTGGCTATTATAAAAGCGGGCCGCAACTCAAAAAAGGTTGAGAACCACTGCCCTAAAAAGTGAAGCCCACATGGGAAACTAAAGTGAGAGAGGCTATGTAAGGGCTCTTCAGCAGAGGGGAAACACTGGCCCATCTCCTATGGTTCAGGTGTTTGCAAAATGTTGAAGTTATGGTGGCCAGAAATTTCAGCAGGCTAAGCCTTACATCTCCAGAGCTTCCCTCTTCTGCACAAGTATTAAGAAACTGAAGCCCTGTTGTCCTTCTTCCATGGACTCATGTTGCAGGACTTAAGTCATACCACTTGACCCGGACTCAACATGTTTTTTTGTTTCCCCCCCAATGACTTGTACTCAACTCGTGGCTGGGAACCCACCCCTCCCTTTTTTCAGGGATAAAAAGCTTGTTTTTTTAAAAAGGGACTTTAATAGGGATTTAGGGCTTGGGGCTCACGGCCTGGCACCAAAGACTCAGATTCAGACTTGGTATTTGGTACCAAAGACTCAGATTTAGGACTTGGATTGAAAAACTTGCCAGCATCCCTGTCTCCTTTTAATAAATCTAGTAAAGGGGCTCAAGGTGGAATTAATAAGAGAGGCAGAGACAAAGACAAGAGTCAGACAGAAAAGAGTGAGTAACATGGTTCTACCATCAGTTTCCTTGAAGAAACCGATTGTGAACAATTTATATCCATCATATAAATCCCCTGAAAGACATTGCAACATTTCCAGATTGGGACGATATCCAATTCATAGGCTGAAAGGATGGTCAAAATAGTATGGAATCTGGAGATCAGAAACACACACACACCCCTCCTCGTATGCCTGAAGTCCCAAGAGACTGAGAGACACAGCCTAGGTTAAATGATGTGGTGTAATGTGTCGTCATTAGCCTGTGAAGAACAGCTTCACAGATGCATGGGCTGCTCTGCCTTTGGCTACCAAAGAAGCCACTGGTTAGAGGGAGTTTAGCAAATTGGTTTGGATAGATGCAACCAAAGGCTTAATGTGATATGTTCAGAAATGACATTTGGTGGCAGGGGCAATGATGACGGCACAAAGACATTCCCTTTTATAGCTATTTTTCAGTTTCTTTGAGGTGGAAAATTGTGTTTTGCAGGTCTTGTCCATCCCAAGGGTTGAGGAACTCAGTGTTACCCCCAAAGCATACACAGATGCACATAACTGGCCAAGTAAAGCAACATGGGCATTTGGCAGCCACAGGAACATCTTATGTTTTAGGTGAGAAGAATGCACATTATATACCAAATTGTTTTAAACTGAGTCAAAACACTAGTCCATCTTGTCCAGTCTCACTGTCAAGTCAGACCTAAGTCACTCCAGTGACTTGACTCACACTCGACTCAGTTTCTTTTCCAATGATTCAAACTCAACACATGACTCAGGCTTGGGGCTTGGGACTCAGGACTGGTTGTGGCTCCCCAGGATTTCAACGACTTTTCCCAGCCTCACATAATGGATACCTAGAAATGAATCAAGACTTTCTGCATGAAAACCACATACTTTACCACTGAGCCCCATGTACTGCAGGTATTCTAACACCTGTAATATCTTTCTGCTTGGCAGCCACCATTTGGAGTCCATAGATAAATATTATTCCATATCTTATTGAATAAAATATATTTTATCAAAGCTGATAGAGACATATTGGCTCAATAAATTCTGATACTCTATTCAGAGAGAAAGTGGCAATAAAAATGCTGATGACGAGACACGGCAAGAATATTGAATGCCATTAACATGTTATTTCTTCTGTTCTGATATTGCTGTCATGTTCTTCCCCTTGTTCTAATCTGTTCATCGGGAGTCCCCCCCCCCCTTTCTTTGCTGGTTTGAATGAGAAAAATGGTATATATATTTTTTAATGGTTTAAATAACAAAGGGCTGGGGGGAATGATTATAGATATATAATGCAGCAAATCACCAAAATTAAGTGAAGGGTCGATCTTTAACAGACCAACATGCCTTGGGGTGGGCTGAAAATGCAGTATATCAAGACCCTCCTTACATTTTCTTTGGCCTTTCCCCCAGGGAATTCTAACCAATCAAGTAGCTTTTGATTAGCAGCTGCCTTTTCATGATCAATCAATTAAACCTTGCGTAACACTCAAACATAGTGGGAGTGATTTTCTTGGTTGACGAGTTATTTGTATGGATTATTGGTTATTCTTTGTTTTTTTTGGGGGGGGGTGTTTGCAGATAAATTGCTCTTTAATATGCAATGAAGCCACCACGTGACATTCTCCAAAGACAAAGCCATGATCAACATCGCCCTCATTTTTTGATCCTCGGTTGAAAATGCTCTTGAAGAATGAAACAAATGAAAGCCATCTTAATAACAATAATGACAACAATCCTTCATAAACCTCAGTTCCACCTGTTCATAAGGTCCCGAGTTAATTCATGGGGTGCTAATCAGTGAATCGATCAATCATAACAGCACTTGATGCTCGTTGGCCACGCTCAGACTTTTCCTTTCTGGATTATGCCTGACACCCACCACTTTCTTTTTAAACGTAACCCTAAAGACCACAATTCAGGCTTAATCTCCACCATCAGATTCTTCACAGCTGGGAGAGGGTGGAAAACTTATTCTCTTCTCTCTTTTTTCCCCGTGGCGCATGGTCCCAGCTGCATGACACTGTTCATGAATATGCATGAAATCAGATATGACATTGCCCCGCTCCCATTAATAATCTTGTCATCTAACTTGTGCAGCATAAAAAACACAGCCTGTGGCATCTCGGAGAGAATGCAGCCCGGAGGAGGGCTGGGGAGAGGGGAGAGGTTGGTGGAGGGGAGAGGGGCAGAAGCCAAAGTCTCTCCTCCCTTTCTCCTCCTTAAAATTAATTAATAAATAAATGGGGATGAAGGGCTTGGAAAATTTTGGCAGGCAAATTAAAGCAGGGGGGGGTGCGGACAAGAAGAGGCAAGAGAAGGAATACAGAGGGGAAAGCTCTGTGAATACAGTGGCTTGTTAGAAGCCCCAAAGCGGGTGGGTGTAATGGAATGTGAGCTGACCTTGACTGGAACCACTGTGGGTAGCCCTGGTGTTTCTCTCTCTCTCTCTCTCTTTTTTCCCCCCACCTCCTTCTCTTTTCGTCAAAGCAGCATTTGCAGCCGTGGTTTGGATTTCAAGCTTTCCAGTCATCAATCATCTGAGCCCATTCTCTTCTTTGACAGCTCCGTACAAGGTCTGACATTTGACACAGGGGACCTCAGGCCTTCCACACATGGCTCCAGCAGAAGCCCTGAGGGAAGAGGTCAAGGCAGAAAGTGGGGTGTGACAGATATTTAAAAAAACCCAAACAAACAGGAAAAAAGGGATGGAGAAAGAGAGAGAGAGAGAGAGAAACAGCAGCAAAATAATAATAATAAAAAACTAAACAGAACAGCCCTGTCCCCAAATTGTAACTCTAATAGGAATTGATCTTGTGAGGGGAGGACACTCCATCAAGTCCTGTTTCTCTGAGCCCTCTGCATTTCATGCCAATAAAGCTACCTTCCAGAAAGAGTCACACTGAGAGGCTACCAGGAGGAGTCAATGGTCTACCCCAAACCACACACCTTGCAGGTCAATATGGTTTTTAATGACACGTTTGTTCCGTCCTTCTCCCCAGCTTGGCTTGAAGGTAGGTCAACCATTACGTTCATGAATAGCAGCACTTAAAATGAAAAACAAGAAAGAGTAAAAATAGGTTTGTGTGATGATGGTGATGATGATAATGATGATGATGATGAGTGGACAATAGAGAAGAAAAAGGTCTCAGAAACAACACTGCACACATATAGAAGACATATCTATGTCTACTCTATATCTAATATCTGTTGTCATACAAATTATACGTTGTCTCTGCTTTGTTATGATGGATGGGAGGGTTTTCCATGTTATCTCCCCCCATGATGGAGACGCTTTTCCTTTCCTACAAATTTTTTGGTGGCAAACTTAAAATATATATATATATCAGTGATTCCATTCAACATTTCAATTCTGTTGTCTTCTGAAACCTTGACGTCTGTTTGTATCTTTATCCAATGTAAAGTGATGATGACAGGTTGAATATTGTGGTTTTCTAATCACCACCACCAACAACAAAAAGGATTATATTTCAAACTTGGTTATATTTTATCTCTACTTTTATCTCTTTTTTTAAAATGGTGTTTAACTATCTTGTACATATAGTCCCAGTTCTGGGTGAAAGGTGGCATATAAATGAAAATAAATTGAATAAACGAATAATAACATTAAGTGTTTGGCCAGTAAATGAACTGGCACAAACTGACACACTGCAGTTCGTGTCCATCTCTAAACAAAATTAATACCATACTAGCTGGCAATGTGGAAAGACAGATGGAATCCCTCACTGGCAAAAATTTAGTTGCACTCAGCATTGATTTATCTGAGATAAAGCAGGAGTGCTTTTCTTCTTTCGAAATATCATTTCAGATACGTTACTGATGAAGGAAGAGGGAACCATTAGTCCTCCAGATCAAGGATACTGTAGAAATTTGTTCAGTCTTTGGTTCAGGTGTTTGTACAGTTTTTAACTGATATTTGCTGGACAAATATAAAGATTGGGATACAAGGATCCTATTAATTTTGCACATCCCCAGATTTTGCCAATACAACTCTTGGCTCAAAAAATTAAAAAGTCAAAATTCATAGTTTTAGGGGGGGAAATGTGCATTTTGGAAAGGTACATACAAAAATAAAGATGGATTTTTGTGCATTTTAAGACAAGAATCACACAGCGAGACAGAAACTGGATGGAAATCACTAAACATGCACAACATTGGCATAGACCGGGCAAACGTGGATTTCCCCTGATTCCAGAGAATGTCGGTTTGTATCTCCCATTGCCACTCACCCATAACCATGATCACAGATGGCTTAGGACAGGGCTCAGGGACACCCCCTAACATTTTGAGCTAAAATGCCTCCCTGTTCTGGTCCACAAGTGTTGGGTGCTGGTTGGGTAAGACTGACATGATCATGGCCCAGAGACTCAGGGTTTAGGATTTGTTTTCCAGGTCTCAGGGTTTGGTCCCGAAATCTTAAGGGAAAGGATGCCCATAATTTGGCAACCCTGATTTTATTTGAGGGTGTATCCTGGCATACCACAGATTAGTCAAAGACCTTCCAGCAGATCCAGGTTTACTCCTGTATCCATTTTCTATGCATCATACACCTGCTTCCCACGGTGCTTTGTAACTTCAGCCTGCAAACCCTTCCCAAGAAAATTTGGGTGGCAGGCCCTTGTTCGCCCTAACCCATTGTCCTTTTAAGTCATCCTTGCATCTCCATGTTATTCCTTTTTCTCTGCCACACAGAGAAATTTATTCCTTTTGCAGCCATGCCATCACAAATGCATGCCTCAAGGTCTCAGGTAGCAGCCCTGAAATCTCAGGGAAGAAGATGTGGCTGAGATGGCAGCCTGAGTCATTTTTGGACAATTTTTGCTTGGCCACTTGGCACCCTTAAAACCAATGAGCTTTCTACAATGGTTTCTCCCAAACTGGTTTCCAAAGTGCAAAACCTCATCTGTTCCCCGACCAGTGAGAAGACAATGGTCAGATGAATGGTTTGTACATTTGGAGAGCAATGATACTGTGACATTGCATTTCGTAAAGCCCAGAGAAGAGTTGTGGGAAAATAAAATGGTGGTAAACAACGTCAATGTGAATTAGCTTTGTTGTAGAAACAGAAATGCAACTCAGTCCCCATCTGTACCCCCATGTAGAGTGAACATTCAACACATATAAAATATTTCGTTTTGTTTTGTTTTTAAATCCCCAGTTACATGCATAGAGATTAGAGCAGGCAATAAATAAATAAATGACATCAAAGCATGTTCTCATACCAGCTAATGGCCTGAAGGGGCCTGAGAGAATTTCTGTCCTCTTCCCCCATGTGCTAAAGTGACTGGGTGTGTTGTGTGTAATGTAGATTGCCTTCCATTGGAGTGTCAGGGCTTTCGCCATTGCTGAAGGCAAGAACCAAATGTGATGAACCAATGGTCTGATTCAGACTGGCAATTCTTCTCCATGCAGTTTCAGATTTCTCATGCACACAAAATTAAATGAACCTTGGTCTGCATATGTTAGAGGCTTTGCCCCCCACCCTTTGAAAACGAGATCTGCATATTTTAGAAGCTGAAAATTAGCCATCATGCCTTGCTTCATGTATATTAAAGAAATACACACACATGCGCGCGCACACTCTTTTACACATGCACACACATTTATACACACAGAAAGGCAGCAGCCTTGTATTTTTGCCTCCGCAATTAGGTCACTTCATTTATAATGCTTCTGGGTGCTTCCCCCATGCTGCTGCCTCTTGTTGGCACTCAGGCTAAAAGGGGAAGGTTAGAGGGCAAACATCTGCGTTGGAAGAAGCCTGGTGTTTTCCTCCCCCATCACTTCTCCCCATCCGTGGGCTTAATAAGGGGCTTGGAAATTCCCACCCCAGAGCTCTATCCATTCCAAAATGGACACTGCTAGAAGGCTTAAAACAAGCAAACAAACAAACAACCCCAGCCACTATTACAAAAACAGCATCCATAATATATGAAGGGAAGAATTTAGATGCTTAGATGTTAAAGTTCTGGTCCACTAGGAAATCTTTTGATTTACACAATTAAATAAAGTTTGCAGCTAGATCTCATTGTAGGCTCCAACTAGAGTCGACTCACTGAATCAATACTTGTTTGAGACTGGGGTTTTTGTTTGGATTTTTGCGGGTGGGTGGGACTACAACTCATGTAATTCTTCATTTTGGGAGTTTTACGTGACTGACAGACACTTTACAGACATCAAAATGTCACACACCTGGGAGAAAGACTTACAATGGAAGGTCTAGCTAGGCCTAGCTCTGCCCAAGCTTCCAGTTGCTGCCCCAGTGCTAGCTGGGAGCGTTCTTTCTGAACTGCAATACAGGGGGAGCTAGGCCTCAAATCCTTCCAGTTTAGGACTTTCTCCCATGTGAGCAACATTTAGGTGTCTGTCTGTCAAACTCCCAAAAAGGAGAATCATTGCATTTGTAGCTAAATAAATTGCGTGCCCTGCACATGCAACAATGGGCTCAAGTTAAAGGAAGCCAGATTTCAGTTGAATATCAGGAAAAACTTCCTAACTGTTAGAGCAGGAACCCGTTACCATGGGAGTTGGTGAGTGCTCCAACACTGGAGGCATTCAAGAAAAACTTAGATAATCACCTGGCAGATATGCTTTGATTCTATTCCTGCACTGAGCAGGGGGTTGGACTTGATGGCCTTGTAGGCCCCTTCCAACTTCACTTTTCTATGATTTCTATGAAATCCCAAAATCCCATCCCTAGTGTTGCATTAACAAGCTTCATTCATGCAATAAGTCTAACACAGTTGGGACTATGTTAGACCTTTCTTTTCCTTTCCACTACCCAGGGACAGTTTTCCAAAGAAGATTGATTAATTCCAAAGCTCTCAATACCAGGGGTTGGGAATGCCCCCAATTAGTACAATCTAGTTCTTCCTCACATTTCACTACTTCCAATGTAGTGGTGTTGTGCAGCAGGAAGTCACAAAGGAGCACTTCCACCCATAGCCTGTCCCCACTGAGATTTAAGTGAAATCAGCAGGATGCTGAGAAAAGCAGAAAAAAAGAGATTGTGACATCATCACAAAGTGACACTTGAATACGGGAGATAACCATACATTTCAGTTTTAAGAACAGATTCAGAACAGGCAAGCTTGCATGATTTTAGTGGTCTAATGAAGGTGTAGCCCTCCCTTGTTTTTAGATTAAATACAAAGATGACAAGTATTTTCCCTCCATTTTGTTAGACTATGGAAGCTATTCTGAACAGCTGACTATGGCATTATCTACAACTAAATAAAGACTGTTACTAATATCTAAGAAAGAGTACACCAAACTGATCATTACATCTTTCCACAGGCATCAGGTGGTAATGTTAGTTTGGCAGCAATTAACTGAGCCTTGTTGAGGGTGTAAACACAATTTTATCTTGTCTGAGATGTTCTGTAGTCCCCAGCCAAAAAAGATTCTGGTGTTTCTGGGTGATGAGTGACTCTCAGCCATTTGTCTACCAAGATCAGGAAGACAATGAGATCTAGATTGGCTGAGGTGAAATGTGAAACTTACGGCTTCAAGCGGGGCAATCGTGGCAGGGTGACAGGAGCAAGTAGCCTCCCCACTGGGCACAAACTGAAAACCAAACCACAAACCAGTTCAGTTTTTCGATGGTTCATGGTGGTTTGTGGTTCGTGGCTAACACCGAATCATCACAAACCACCATTTCCCAGGTTCATACCCATCTCTATTCATGAAAGGTTTGATGTCACAGCACTGCACAGACAATCAAGTTGGGTGCCACGATGCTGCCACTGAGAGCAAATGACAGAAGAAATTATGTCGATCAAATGAGCAGCCATACTTCTGTGGCCTGTCACGAGTGTGGTCCCATCCAGTCAGAAATGGCTCAGTGGAAGAATTCAAAGAATTAGAAAATGTTTTGCTTAAACCATATAAGAAACTCTTGGAATTTGTAGAAGAAAAGGGAGAATTGCCACCAACGTGGTCCGAAGCAATAATCTCTCTCATACATAAGGAAAACACGGAGGGTAAAGAAATCAAAAATTACAGACCGATCTCATTACTAAACGTGGATTACAAAATATATGCAACCATGTTGGCAACTAGATTGAAAAGAATCTTAATACAGACAATACATCAAGACCAATTGGGCTTCCTTCCAAAAAGGCAGATGAAAAATAATATAAGGATAATCTTAAATACTTTGGAATACTATGAAGCTCACCCAGAAAAGCAAAGGCGATGATATTCTTGGATGCAGAGAAAGCTTTTGATAATCTGAATTGGAATTTTATGCTACACCAATTGGAAGTGCTACAAGTTGGAGAAAGATTTTTGAAATTAATTAAAGCAATCTATACCCAGCAAAAGGCAAAAGTTAGAATCAAGGGAAAGCTGACGAAAGAAATACAAATACAGAAAGGTACAAGACAGGGGTGCCCACTCTCTCCATTACTATTCATTCTTACTCTAGAAATATTAACTGAGCAAATCAGAGATAAAAAGGAAACAAAAGGACTGAAAGTAAGAGGTCATACTTTTAAGCTCAAAGCTTTTGCAGATGATCTAGTTATTATATTGGAGGATCCAATGGACTCAATTGAAGACCTGATGGAGATGCTGATGAATTTTGGTGATATGGCAGGAATGAAAATAAACCAAAAGAAAACAAAAATACTTGTTAAAATATGAGAGATCAAAAATGACAGAAATTAATAGAAAGGACTAACTTTCAAGAAGAGAGTCAGATACTTAGGGATCCAAATCACAAAGAAAACTAGTACATTATTCAAAGCTGTAATTTGCCCCATCTCTCCAAGCTATTCTGTATCTCTTTAATCAACTTCATATGAAGTTGATTAAAGAGATACAGAATAGCTTGGAGAGATGGGGCAAATTACAGCTATCATTGATGGGAAGAATAGTAACCATCAAAATGAATGTTCTACCTAAAATTTTATTTTTATTTCAGACAATTCCCATAATATTAAAACAGTCATTTTTTCAAGAACTTAACAAGATAATCATGAGATTTGTGTGGCAAGGTAAAAAACCAAGAATTAAAATCAAAGCAATGCAAGATGCCAAACAAAGAGCAGGTTTTGGTCTCCCAGATTGGGTATTGTATTATAGAGCCTGTGTATTAGTCTAGATAAAGGAATGGATAACTTTTGATAATGATAGACTACTCAAGTTGGAAGGACATGATTTACAGTTAGGTTGGCATGCTTTTCTATGGTACAAAAAAGATAAAGAGCAGAAAAGTTTCAACTCGCATATGATAAGAAGAGCCCTACTAGGGACTTGGAAAAAGATCATCCAGCAGATTTACCAAAAAACACCAGGCTGGGTATCACCCATAGAGGCCTTTACACAACCTAACCTCATGACAGAAGCGAAACTTTTAAGATATCAAGATCTATTAAAAAATGATTGTGAGTTAAGGTCCAAAGAAGAGTTAGAAACACAAAACATATATCTAGACTGGTGGTCCAGAGCACAAGTGGAATCTAGGTATAGAAAAGATAAAATAGAGGGCTTTTACACAGAACAAACGATATTCGATAAACTTCTGCTGGGCTCAAATGATAAAGTAATTAAGAAAATGTATGATTATTTGCTGGAAACTAAAATGCAAGATGAGATGGTAAAAGAATGTATGATTAGGTGGGCACAAAATATAAGACATAATATTGATATTGATCAATGGTTGCAAATATGGAAAAATAACATAAAGCTCACAAAATCGGTAAATTTCAAGGAGAACATATATAAGATGTTTTATAGGTGGCATATGACTCCAGAAAAATTGTCAAAGATTTATACAGAGGTGTCAAATGTTTGTTGGAAGTGTGAAGCACAAGAGGGAAGCTTTTACCATATGTGGTGGACTTGTAGAGTAGCGAAACAGTACTGGATAACAGTACATACTCTGTTACAAAAAATACTGCTTTGTAATGTTCCACTAACCCCAGAATTGTTTTTACTGAGCATTATACCAGATAATATAGATAAGACAGAGGACTACCTAGTTATATATATAGTCACTGCAGCCAGAATTCTGTATGCTAAGAACTGGAAGAAATTGGAGAGACCGAAACAAGAGGAACTCATTGAGAAGATATGGGAAGCGGCAGAAATGGATATTCTATCAGAAGTGTTGAAAGACTGTCCAATACAAAAGGCAACTGAACGATGGGATTTATTATATAAATGGCTTGAGTCACCAGGTAGTGCTTGAATAACATAGAATTAAACTAAGATGTAACTGTAAGTTGAAACTTGGAGGGCAATCAAATTGTAGAAAGGCGAAAAGTCGACTTGATATCGCAACATGAACAAATAGATTGGATGACAGTACATTTTGTGTTCTCCTTCCCCCTCTTTCCCCCCCCCATATCCCCCTCTACCTTTTGTACTCCTTACCTTATCCCTAGTTTTTAAAAATAAAAAATAAATAAATAATAAAAAAAAGAAATGGCTCAGTGGAATGGATGTCCCAGTGCCTCTTTGCTGGCAATCAAATTTATATCGTAATAGGCAAATGAAGGAATCTGCAAGTGAGGGCAGTGCACCTAAGCAGGCAAATAAATCCAGATGTCTATTTTTTAAAAAAGGACTCTTTTGTTCTTTTTCTTTTTTGGCTTTATTAGAAATATTCACAATAATTTTGATTCATCTGTTATATATATATAATCCAAGAACATGTAAACTCACCTATATAAAAACAGAAAGTTCAATTTATGTAAGCTAAACTTGATAATATGTTTCCTATCAGAGCAGGTGACATCTTATTCCTTTACGTTTGTTCCTCCTGGCATGGATGGAGGTGGGGGGAAAGAAAAACTCTCTTCTCTCTGAGAGGGCTAGTTAAGATGTATCTTGCTGTTTTGCCATATCTTTAGTATGCAGGGAGGAGAGAGATGGCGATAAAAGCAGGAATGTCTATCTTTGAGTTCTCAGCTATACAGAATAAGTTATCAACCTACTAACATGCATGTCTGAATAGAGTCCTTTGGCAGCTGAGAGATGTTATCTCTCCTGACATGCGAATTCCTCCCTCATGTCAATCCATGAAAGTACTAAAGAATAAATTCTCTTGTAAAATGAATGTGGCACACCACTGGGATTTGGAGAGCAACATATTTTCCCCTCAGCTTCGTCTTTCTTCCCCTACTTTAAAAATGCTCCAGCCGAACCCTTGATATCCATATAAATTAGTCAACTGAAAAAATCCATTGCGCCAGTCTCATGGAGAAGGTGTTGAATTTCTCCATGGGCTTTATTTTCTATGCCCCCCCATCCCATTGTGTTCAAATATCCCCCCTTCAGTTAGCCAATGGGCCTTTCATTGCCAGCATTCTCACTAAAAAGCCTGAACACTTTGCAGCTGCACCAATGCATAGGGCAGATAACCTTCAACTTCTCCCCAAGGGTCACCTCTGGGCTGTCGAAACAACAATTGCAAAAGAGTTCTATTGGGCAGCCACAAAGTGCACACGGAGGTGGGTGTTCCAGAGTGTCATGAAAGAACAGGAAGTTGTGGTTTGTTCAATTTAATATTCCCGTACTTCCAGGGAGAGATATGGGTGGAAATTTCTCCATTTCGTGCCAAGGTACTATGCACCTTTATCTGGGAGGAAAACATCATTTGCTACTCTGGTTCAGGTGGCAAAATGGCTTGAAAACATGAGCATACTGCTGGGACAGCCAACTGCCATAAGGCATCGGATGTTACAAAAGCTGGTACGGTGATCACTTCATAGGCTTCATGGTCTGCTCTCCCCCCCCCCCCCCCCCCCCCCGTTGTCCTCAAATGTAGAGGAACAGGAATTCCCTCAGGAAGTCTGGTAGACTTCTCCCTTTCAACAACACTGGGGTTAGGGGCACTGGATCCCCATGTAGTTCAAAATCTGTGTATACCTTTTATCCCCCCCCCCAAGCATAACTGCAAAACATAAACAGTTGATTCACACACACACACACACACACACACACACACACACACACACACACACACACACACACACACACACTTGGAGAAGGGGCTATCTAGGTCTACTGGCACCAGACTGGGGGCCACCTCACCACCACCAATGGATAAGCCCAAGACCACCTTTCTCAGGCTATTGAGTAGCCATGGCTAGCTTTATGTTTCTGAGAACTAAGGCAGGTTGCCAGCCTGAGCCATCTTGCCAGTCTTATACACCAACAACAGCTCTCTCCCATTTTGTAAAAATGAACACATCTGCTGTACATCTGTCACAAAAATGGAATTAGGTCCTGGCTGGCTAATACCTAGAGGTGGATGAAACTGTCAAGTTTGATTCCTCTCAGTGTCTCGTTTTTTCCAGCGCTAAGTTTGTTTTGTCCTGACTGTTACTTTAGCTTGGGAATTGCTTTCTTTAACAAGTCCACCTGGAAATTCATGCACATATTTATGTGCCTTTCTCCTGTTTCACACATTTGGGTATGCACTTTTCCAAATGCATGCACTTTTGCAACCAGTTCTCCCTTATTATATAACACGTTTTGTGTGCACTTTCCATTAATATGTTCATTCTATACACTTTTTTTAAAAAAATGTGAACTGCGTTAGAAAATTTGGAAATGTGTGAATATTGATGTACAACTTTACTGGCTCCTATCCAAATTCAATGCAAGTTAAATGTGTTGAGCAAATGCATTTCTCACCCACACCTAACAGCAGGGCCGTGTAACCATGCTTTTCTTATTCTTGCTCATAATGACACTCAGCTACACGGTGAGTTATTTTTTCTTCATCATGACAACAGAAGAAAAGAACAAGGAGAAAAAATGTTTATACAAATTGTGGGACTAACAAATGATTAAAATTGCACAAAATGTTGAAGGCAGCTGCTTTTTCGCCTGGACCTTAAAAGACGGAAATGCTGGAGAGTTTGTCTGTATCTCTTTGAACAACCAGCCATTTCTTCTGTGCTTGTTAGGGTTGTGTGTGCACATACTTGCCAATGAATATTTAGAATGTTCTTCTTGTGAAACCCATATTTCATTCAACATTTCATTCTGTTTCCATAGAGTATGTCTGACGAAGTGGGCATGTCCACGAAAGCTTGCATCAAAATATAATAGTTAATCTTTAAGGTGCCACCTGCTTTTGTCTTTTTGTTTTGTTTTGTTTCTTTGGATTTTTCCTTGTATGCTTGCTTTTCCAAAGGGGTAGTTTGAACAAACTGAAGAGACTTAGATACAGAAACACAGTGCTTCTTGTCATGGACTTTCCTGGAGGTGAAGGATCTCATAGGACACAACCACGTACTCTCGGCTTGCCTTCTCTTGTCGAGACAGTCAAAATCAATGAGGACAATGAAGTTCGTATTCTTTTTTTCTTGTTCTAACGCAGCAACTACTTTTGGAGAGGATGATTAATGCCCTGTCACGGCTGCCATTTTTTGGACTAGATTTGAGGATTCTGTAGGGCTTGATGAGGTATAGCACCATAAGCCAGAATGAGAAAACTGAAATGAAAGTGAAATGAAGGAACCTGAAAGATTTGGGTTCAATGAAAAGGCCTGTATCTAAAGAAACCCAAAACAGAAGGCACTATGAAAGTTTCTCCCAGTAGATCTCTACTAACTGTACATACCCCCATAGGAATCGGACTTCTTCAAGATGTGGGTAATAGAACGAGAAGGATCCGGGCTGCCAAAAGAAAAGGCGGTGGTCCTAAGTGAGGCACAATAACCTTGACATGGAAAGGAAGTGGAAGGGTTTGATTTGAGTCTCCAGTAACGCCACATAGATCTGTTAAACTAAGTTGAATCAATGGGCAAGTGAACTCCCTTACAAAGAGGAGCAGATGGAATATGTGGGCGGGCTCACAACGACAACATTGGTTCCATCGTTCAGACATTACAAAGACCCACCCACCCGGTCTCAAGTTTAGGTCCTGAAAGCTCAAGAAATGGGATAGTGCTCGTCAGTAACCAGAAAATGGAGAAGAACAGAATGATTATGGCTTTCCAGGAAATGGAGGAGGGCTCTTGCAAAGATTTGAGGCTTGATGGATAACCAATTATAACTATCCCTATTGACTGCCATATTATGAAGAGAAAACTTGCAAGTTGCACCAGTTCTTGGCTCCATACAGAGCTCCAGCTCCAGACAAAACCGGCCCTATAGGCAGAATGAACCTGTCACCTCTGGCAGTATATTTGCAGCATCATGAAAGGAGAGGCAATTGTAAGCTATTCCATATGCTGTCATATTTTCACTGCCAGGGATGGGAAGGGATGTTTATGTGAGATTGTCTGTCTGGTGTGTCAAAATAGCATGACGGTTTGGGATATTTTTAGGCGTGTGAAGAATCTTCCAAGATCACTTGCTCTCTGTAGGACAGGCTGTTTCAATACATCGAGAAAGCCGGTTGCTTCCTTACCTGCAGTGCAAACAAATCCATAAAGTTTTCTCCCTCATTCAGTTCGTGCAAAACGTGTCTAACAAAACTAGTGTGATATTTTTGCCTTTTTTTTAAAAAATGAAGCAAAGTACAAAGGGAGGAGGAGGGAGGAGGAGGGAGGAGAGAGGAAGGGCAGAGGAAGCACAGCAAACTAACCAGAACGTCTTAGCCTCAAAGGTTCTTTGACTAAGCTTGGGTCAACTTTTGCTTCTTGTAACTGATATTGATTGATTGATTGATTGATTGATTGATTGATTGATTGATTGATTGATTGATTGATTGATTGATCACCCATCTGGTCAAGGGCCACACTGGGCGGTTCACAGCATAAAGCAACAATCAACCAATAAAACATAAAGTCGTAACAATAACTTAACTATGGAAAGGAAAACATTGTAACAGTAATCGAACAATTTAAAATAAATTCTGAGATAAGTGGCACATTTAAATTGGTGGTGATCGAATGTCATTATAAACTGTTAACTGCAGTTTAAGTCAGCTCCGTAGATGTCATAGTTTGAAAAGCCTGTTGGAATAGCCAAGTCTTAAGTTGTTTCTTGAAGATTCCTGAGCAAAGTGGTCTGGCGAATGTCATGTGGTAACTGATTCCATAGCTGAGGAGTGACCACTTAAAAGGTCTGATTTCTTGTTTTCTCTTTACGGGCCTCTTCTGGAATCAGCATACTCAGCCATCCTGCTTGGGAGAAGAGGGTAGATGATATAATGTTGTAATTTTAAAAGCACACTCCTAAATACTATGTGGCTGGGGAATAAGTGTGTGTGCGTGTCTGTGTGCATGGAGACATGTGTGCATATGGGTGTGTGGTGCGTGTGCACATGTTCCATCTTTTTTCAGATGTGGAGTAAGGAAAGTCAGGCCTTCAAAGTTATCTCACATGACTTATGCCTTTGGTTTGATCAAGGCTGAACTTTATGGGAAGCCATGAATGTGTTTCCTCCTCTTCATTTGGAGAGGAAGAAAAGGAAAAAAAAAAAAAAAAGGGGGGGGGGGGGACAACAACCTAAAAGTTAAATGCTTTTTTATAGGGAGGCTTAAAAACTTCCAAAAATATAAATCTAAAATATTTATATATGGGCTTCAAATGGAACAGACGTTATGACCTCATACGTGCATAGAGAATGTCAGGGGCTTCCCCCCTCCCTTTTCCTTCTCCGTCCCACCTGGAATGGCTTTAGCTTTTCAGCTTGCCTTCACTCTCTGCCCAGGTTAGCTTCTCTTTTGACTTATGACTCCATCAATCTGTGCAGATATGTGCAGCTCTCCATCCAAGGAAGTAGTTCATCTTGTATATGACTGTGCCTCCACCTTCTCTAAAGCTGAGATGGGGAAAAATGCATTGGGCCCATTGCCTATTCCAACCAGCTTTGTCGTAAGAGGTTTGCTCTCCACTTTGGTGGTAGTGCTAAGTGTGAATTCGACACATGGTGTCCAATGTCTTCTCTTATTTACCCAATCTGAAATAAACCAGAGCCAAATGGAAATTATTTTAGGTTGGGTTTCGAAGCCGCTTTGCTTTGAAACATTGGGGGGGGGGAGGGGAATACAGTTGGGCACAAATATGGATTTAATCCTTCCTATTCATTAGGAAATTTGTAGTGTCTATAATGTGCCTAATATAATATGATTGAGTATACATCCTTGGGTGAGCATAAATTTTTTCCCATCTTTAGATACACTAGGGTAGATGGATGTGTTGGTTAACTTCACAAATGATTATGCAACACAATCATCATCATCATCTGTCAAGTCAATTCTGACTTTTGATTACCCTTTTCAGGCTTTCCCAGGTAATGAATACTTAAAGTAGTTTACCCTTCTCTTATTTTGGGGATGCCCTGGGACTGTACAGCTTGCCCAAGTCCACACAGGCTGGCTCCACTTATAGGAGACACATTGAGGAATCAAACTCCATGGTGACTTCATATGTACTTACACTTTAGCCCTTTGTTAAAGAGAGATTTTGCTGTTGAGATATTGAGGCAGTTCCTCTCTCGCCATCCTTTGCTTCATTAAAATCCTTGATCACTTGGCTTCAAAATTAACCCTTTAACCCTTTGTTAAAGAGAGCCAAATGATCAACAAAGTCCCCCTTGGTGCAGAACGTCAGCTCCTCCACAGCTTCTCCCCGTGTTTCTTCACCATCCAAAGTAACCTTGCTGTCTTCTGTGGTTCCTGAGGGAGCTGTCCCTTCCTGTCCCCTCTCGTCAGCCCTCATCATCTTGTCTCTCTTCCCTTTTTATTTTCCCCCTCAACCTCCCCCATGTGTTCTCCCAGCTGAAGCCCTCAGCAACCCTAGGCTGCCCTTTCACCATGCCCTCCTGGGATGTATATGTTGTCTCCTTTCTGGGCCCCTCCTATTTGGAGCCTCAGGTGGGCCGACAGCCTGCCTGGGGCACTGGCAGTGACCCCCTCACAGAGATCCACTACAATGAAGTGCTTGTTCATGAATGATGCTCTTAATTAACTTAGCCACATATATTACATGTGTGTAGATGTACACATATTGTTGATCTGTATACACGTTAAGTGAAGAGATCTTTATCTACTCATACAAGCATATGTTAGCTGTCCGTGTACAGCGGTGCCCTTGAACCCTATGTTGTGGCGATTAAAGGTTGCTAAGTCAGCTTGTAAGTAGGGAGAATATGCCAGCCCAATGTCTTCCACCTCCAGTTCCAGTTCTGTCAGTCTCTACAGGTGAAGAGGGATTGATTTGAAGAGAAAAGTCCCTACTATCTGTGATTTTGAAGTCTTGGAAATCAGAGTTCTAATTCATGTGGAGAACCTCCACAGCCAGTGGACCTTCTTTGGTACACAAGCAGAAGAGGTAAGACACTGGGAATGGGGGGGGGGGGGAGAGAGAGAGCTAGTTCATCCTCTTCCTTGTGGGTTGATTCCAGACACTGAAACCACCAGTGACTAAGGATTAAATCTGTAACCTGTCCTTAATTGAAGTCTTGCTGCTGGGTACAAATGAGAAATGAACCTTCTCACAAACATCTGAAGAAACAGGTTCTCACAAGCATTTGTTCAAATGTACACAGAGTGTGAGCACCTATACTGTGCTCCATATGAACACACCAAAAGGATGCCATGTCCATGTTCAACCACCAAAAAGCTATTACTCTGAGGTTGATTGTAAAGGGCAAAGAGAGAAAAGATTTGTCCTCACTTGTCCTCCACTCAGCTCATTGAGGATTATAAACATCAGGACTCGAAGCTTGACCCAAGCAGAATCATGCACAGTTTTCTTGAAAAGTGTTACATACTGACATGCAGAGGTCCCTGAAAGCAACCAGACCACTGAATGATGCTTGAAGGTCACCAAACAACGATCCCTGAATCCAAGATCTATGAAGAGCCTAACTCAATTCTTGGTGTCCCTGAAAACCCTGCTTTGTGCTCTGTGTATTCCTTGAAGCAAAAGAGTGCTGACATCCAGTGAAGCTAAGAAGGAAATTGGATTGCAGAAGGAAAATAGGAATCAGACTTTCACTGGGAGTAAGATTTTGAAGTGTGAGTTTTGTGAGCAAAATAATAAATATTTGGATTAGAAAGGGGCAAAGACCATGCTTGTGAGCATTCTCTTGCAGCTATTTCCGCTACAGCTTCAAATCTGCCAAAATATGTCCAGGATAACACAATAATAAACATTTTAGGAACTTCAAGTTCAAGCCTGAAGTTCAAGAGCTTGTCTATCAAGTCTAGCATTAGCTAATCTTTTTATTTTTATTTTAAACATCCTAAAAATTTGTCTGTGAGGATGTGGTCGGCTGCTTTCCTTTGTGCAGTATTATTTCCATAGTAACAGTCCTTTTCATATGATATTTCATATGATATTTCTTCTCCCATGTTCATGACAGCAATTAACATCACTAGAGTATCCTTCTGTCTTGGAAACTGGAGGATTAATGGTGGTCTGGACCAGAGAGTGATATACATGGTCCACCTCTTTGTGACCTAGCAAAAAGTTTGCTTAACTCTTTCATCCCATCTGCAAACCAGCAAGGGAATAAGGCAAGCAACATGGTGCCACTAAAGCCCAAGTGGGTTGCTAGGACCCAGAATAACGTCTTTCATGGCTAGGGAGATTGGAAGTGTGGGACATCTGTAGCTGGATCAGTTGAGATGCTGGTTCTAATCTCTTTTGTGCTGGAACGATACAGGTCTTACATTCGTGTAACTGAGCTGGCATATGAACCTCCCATGAAGCCGACCTCTGGCTATCAGCTTCACCTTCTTCCTTTGACTGCCCTCTCCCTTGGTTTCTCCATTGTTTCTGGTATTGACTTTGGACAATTTTCCTGCTATTGGATTGCTCTCTCTTCTAGATGTCCTTTCTGGGCCAGTCTGAAACACAGAGGCCCTAAGACTGCAGCCTGTCTTAGGGCCTCTGTGTTTCAGACTGGCCCTAGTCCTTCTTTTCATGGCCAATGGCCCCCGCGGCCTGACTAATCCTACCTTCTGACTAGACTTCTCTACTGAATTCATGGTGGGACCAAGTTTGGACTGTCATGGGCTACCTTATGTGGCAAGCCTAGGAAGCCTTCTATCATCCAAAGGCTGAATTCAGTTTCAAGAAGTTCTTGAGGGCCAATTACAGCAGTTGGTATGCTGAAGTCAAAAGAGGGAGAATCAGACTGCCAGAATGTTTTAATACAACACACATAAATATGAAGGCTTAGGAGAGGCAATGGAGTCTTTTTGGAATGGGAAGAGATGGTCCAAAAGCTGGAAAATGCTGACACGAAATGGTAGCGTCTCAGGGAAGAGAGGGAGGTAATCTGAGGGAATTCAGAGGGCCATTTTATGATCTTCCGTGGACAGGATTGGGCCCCAGGGCCTGAGGTTCCCCACCTTTGCTTTAGGAGAGGGACCAACAACTTTTGCACTTCCTGGGGGGCCCAATTTTGGGAGGGCCAAGCCCTCCCTTTGGGTTGCACCTGGCCTGGAAAGAACTGAAATGGCATGATGGGATGAATATAACAAGCAGGAGAATCACTTAGTGATAGTCGTCATGGGAGAAGAGTGTGGCAATTTAAGGCATCTCGGAGAGTTATGTTTTTTTAAAAAAAAACAACAGGAAGCGGCTGGACATTCACTTCCTTTAAAAAAAAATGGGGGAGAGGGATAAAAATGTTTTCCCCACAAAAAAATTGTCTTTTACTCTGGGCAGTGACAAGGAGCTGCATGGAAGCTGGGGAGGGCCACCAACATGGCCTGGGAGAGAGCCCCACGTGTTACCGTGTGTGTTTGTGAACATGGTCTCTGATCAGTGTTTCCTTTGGAGAAACAGGTATGAAGGCACCAAGCTGTGGGTTCCAAAGAATGATTCTGGAATTAAAAATCTACTTCTGTCCTCTACTTAGGAGCCTTGTGGCACGGTGGTTAAAGTGCAGTACTGCAGCCAAAACTCTGCTCATGAACCAGGTTCAATCCCAGGTAGCCAGCTTGAGGGTGAGTCAGTCTTCCATCCTTCCAACGTGGGTAAAACAAGTACCCAGCTTGCCGGGGGGTGTGTGTGTGTGTGGTGTGTGTGTGTGCGTGCAATGGGTAGCCCATATAGTTAAAAAAATTGTAAGCCACTCAGAGAGTGCTTTGAACAGTATGAGGCAGTCTATAAACAGCACACTTTGCTTTTTTGTTTTCTTTTGTTCTTTACTTAACCCCTCATTAAGGCAGATGGGCCGTTTTAGTATCCCGGAATCATTTTTTGTTTCCCATGGACTCATAAAATAATCCAGAAATCACTCAATGTAAGGGTTTTCATTTGGTTTTGGTTTTAAAAATATCTGTTTGGAGGAAGGCAAATGGTGGAATTTTTAGCAACCTTATTTGGACCTGTTTTCTAATTGTTTCAATTAAGAACATATATGTGAATTTTCGGGAGCAGCATGAAATCTAAACCCCACGTAGAAGAACCTTTTTTGCATGTATTTTATTTTATTCTGGATTAAGAAAGCCCGAAGCAGCCATCTTTAAAGGCCATTTTAAACTTGTTTTTATTTTATTTTTTTACAAATGGTTTTTGTACTACTTTTTCTCTCAATTATGCTCCCAAGGTAAATTAACATTGTTGCTGCTGTTCAGATTCTCTTCAGTAAGAAACTGTGTTTTCTACATTTTCCTTTCCTTTCCTTTCTTTTCTTTTTTTTTAAAAAAGATTTCTTAGTTTTGATTATCTAACAAACTCCAGGTTTCAGAGGGGCAGTGAAAAATAAAAGAAAAAGAAGAAATGTATTCTCGAAGACTTTCACGGCCGGGATCCGATGGTTGTTGTAGGTTTTTCAGGCTGTTTGGCTGTGTTCTGAAAAACCTACAACAACCATCGGATCCCGGCCGTGAAAGCCTTCGAGAATACATTTCTTCTTTTTCTTTTCTTTTTCACTGCCCCTCTGAAACCTGGAGTTTGTTAGATAACATTTATATAATGAGCTGAGGTAAACAGTGTGTGGCTAGCAGGAGTACTCTAGGTAGTTTTTTGTTGTGTTCTGAGCGAAGTCAACCTCTTCAATGCGAAGGGCAAAACAAATCCGGGTGAATTGTATGTGTATGAAAATGTGCATATTGCATTTTACAAAATTCTTCAGCCTCTCGGACTTTGTCCATTCTGCTGCTGCCTGATGCTGCAAGACAAGCATATGGTGTTTACCGCGATGAGTGACAACTTTCTGGTTTTCCTCTCTCCTCAGGAGAATCCCTTCCTGCCAACTCAATTTGCAAGGCCTTGGATCTTTCGGTGAACCTTTGGTCTGCATCCAGAATATCCCTCCATTTTCCATTGGCAAAGCTCAGCAAAGACAACCTGTGTTTTCCCTCTACCTAATTAACAGTCCGCTGAGAGAAAAACTCTATCCAAGGAATCATCATGGCCAGGTCACATATTTGCCTTTTGTACTTCAGTCGCAGGTGGGGAGGAAAGGAGAGTGGAGGGAGGGTGAGGGGGCTTCTCATGGTTTATGTCCAAGATTCTACTTCATGCGTTCATCGAGGCGTTTATGAAATGAACACTTGAAGCCTGGTTCCATTGCCTGCTGAGATCCAGGGATGCTAATTTGGCTCAAAGCAGAAGACCGCCACTGGCAAACCTCTAGTAAATTATGATGGCTGGTGTAAAGAGGTGCCAAAAACGGACTGGGCCAGAATCTGCTTCTGTGTCTAAATATCCAGTCTAGTTTGGCTTGCGAGACATGTGGCAAAATGACCAAAAGAGACTCCATCGAGAGTATAGAATATGGAATTGAACAGGCCAAAGAATGCAGACACTTCTGAGTCTGTAATTCGTTCTTCAATGTGCCATTTTGCAAATTATGCAGATGTAAAACTGGATTTGTTACCAAATGTGCAGCCAACATAGAGCCACAAACAACACCACATCCCTGAAGTGTTTAAGATGCACTTTGTATTTAAAACACCTTAGAATGAACTGGCCGATGCTCCAGCACACACTCTTCTATTACATGTTTCAGCAGTTGCAACTTACCTTTTCAAAAACAACTAATTCCATAACTCATTATAATAGCTGAGAAATTGCTAAATGTATTCTTGGGGAAAAAAATAACTCACTGCATTATTTCTGCTGCTTGTTAGGGGATCTTAGATTAGCACTTTAGGCAGGTTACAAACATTGGAAATTAGTTTTAAATAAGTTGAAATGAAATTTAGAACAGTTTCAGCAACAAAATTATAAGATATCATAATAACCATAAATGCCAAGGGCCAAAATCCTGTTGTTTAGGATAGTAAATCATCATCATCATCATCTTAGAACTGTTCTTTGGCCCTAGAGTAGACAATAAAGTATGCTAAAGCAAGTCACAGAGTATCCCATTTGAGTCAATAGAACATATAAAGGAGTTGTACCATTGATTCAATGGGCCTACTCCAGGGCAATATACTTCATTAAGGACCAAGATTTTGGCCATTATCGTAGAAGACACTGAACAGCAAAAAAGGTCAGCTTGATCTTCATAACTGTTTTTTCCAATACAGTGAAAGGGTGCCATCAATAGTGTTAAATGGCCTGTCTCTGTGGCTTGATACAAATACTGAACATTATGGGCAACAGAACAGAATCTTGTAGGACATCATATACCTGAAGACAAGATGTTGACCAATGGAGCCCCAACACTACAGTTTGGAAATGGCCCAAGAGGAAGAATTGGGACTAGAGATGGGCATGAACTGCTGGTTCAGTGGTTCGTGCCAGTTCATCCTTTGGCCAAACAGGTGTTCGGCGCATCCCAGCCCTGCCTCCTCTGGTGGCCACCCACTCAGAGGCAGTGCCCAGAGGAGGCGGGACAGGGAAGCCCAGGTTCTGTCTCTGAGTGGGCGCCCCCTGGAGGAGGCAGAGCTAGAAACTGCCAAACACTTATTCATCCAACGGATGAACCGGTACAGCTCACCAAATTGGTGGTTCATGCGCATCTCTAATTAGGATCATTGCAGCACTGTGATACTAACACCCAACACAACCAGGCAGTCCAGAAGGCCATCTCTCTCAATGGCACCAAAAATCACTGAGGGATGCAGGAGAACTAATATGGGTGTGCTCCTCACATCTATCCCCTGGGCTAATTTACCAAGGCAATCAAAGCATTAATGGACCCAGACAATGTGCGTCATTCATTTAACTGCAAACATGATGAAGTTTCCAATTATGTACAATGAAAGGAAATGCCACATTTTAGCTTCAAATTTCCAATAAATCCACTAATTCTGAACTCCCTGTTCCAAACTATTGGATCAATCAAATCCACTCTTGGGTGGAAATGAATGGATTTGTCAGCTTTGGTTTCAATTAGTTTCTTATTTTCCCCAGTATGAAGTTTATTTTTGTCCGAGTGCTAACAAAAACATTCTGGCCCATTTCTGTATCACTTTACAATTTTTTTAAAGAGTGCCTGAAATTTCATACTTATTATTGTATGCATTTCTCCAAATATATGCATACCTGTACACACTGTTCTTAATAGCTTAAGCTGCAATTTCCCTGGTGTGATGAGATTTGCCTGTTATTTCTGGAAATACACACATTTTCCTGGAAAAGCGTGAACATCACAGCATCACTGACTATTGCTTTGCATTTTGGTTTAGGAAGTGAGAATCTGGTGAGTTCTTATCCAAAATGAAACTATACAAAATTCACCCCCATTCCGAAAGGGCACTGATCAATGGGGTGCAAGAAAATAATATTGCATCAGGCAGGTGATTAATTGAAAATGAAACATGATGGGCTATTTCTAAAGGCTGGCATTGGAGAAAATGCCAAGTTTGCCTTGTAAATGCCCTATAATTCAGCTTTTTTTCTGAATTCTGTGTCTACAACTAACTGACTATTTAAATCATGTTCCTTTGAGGCTAGAAGGGTAAGTAGAAAGATGGAAAATAGGGGGGAAATAACCCAAACATGTACACACATATATGCCTTATGATGTTGTGGCTCACTAAATTCCAACTGCATCTTGTTTTTCACTATGTAGAAACATGTTTTTCTTCCCTCACTGAGATTTTTTTATACATGTTTTGCACATTTTTCCTAATGTGCATTCATTTCCTGCATTTTACCTAACATTCACGTGTTCTTGTGCTAACTTACACAATCCTGTCAATGAAGGTGGCATGCCATTGAATTGTTTTTGTCAGTAGTACACAACGAAGCGGTTGACATTTTAAAATGTGCATGTGGTTTGCTTCTACTTTATTTCCTCCAAATAGCCCTGCAGCCTCACAAAAAGTGCCCATTCTTGAGGTAACGGGTGGTTCTCGTTGCCCCGAGTGGCCGAAGGCTATTTTGGTGGAGGCTGTCAAATCTGACAATATTCTTTTTCATTTCTGATTTCATATATTTGGGACATCACTGGCTTTTGTTGGTGTGATGCAAAGGATTTTTTTACCTCGCTCCGTTAGTATTATTATTATTATTTTCCTCCTACTCTTCTTGTAAGCAGCCTGTTCTAGCGGCAGACAAAAGGGGACACTGCAGCTTCTCGGACTGGGGGCTGAGGAGAAAAGCGGAGAAGAGCGTGATTGATGGAGTTCTGGTTGGCTTATAAAGGGCAGCCGGGAGAGCAGGGAAATAATCAGGGAAAAGGGCGTCCCATACTGGCTCTCTCAGAGGGAAGAGATGAATCCTGAGCCTTTGCATTATTAAGTTGTCAGGCAGCCTGATGATGAAAATCTGAAGGTCAGGAATAACAAGAAGCACCTTATGGGGGGATCATGACCTTTCTAGGAGTGCTACACTCATATTTATCCACACCTAACCCTTACCCACAATTCTTCATTTGATAAGAAAGTGGGGAGGAGGGAGGGAGAGGGAGAAGTGGAGAGGGCTTCAGTGTGGTGGGGTGTGGGGTGTTTGGGGGGGGATGAGAAGAGGAAGGATCATCATCATCCTCCCCTCTAAGCAGTGGGTGAAAATTAGGCTCCTCACAGAACTGATTGGAGATGCTGAAGTCATCGGGAAAGATAATAAACCCAAAGGACACACGAGGGATGCCGGTAGAAATTGTTTGCTACAGTGGAACTCAATAAAGGGAACAGCAGCTCTCCTAAATGACAAATCTGGTACAGTGGTACTAAAATCTCTACTCTCCCTGGTATCACAGCAGCCGTTCCACCTCAGCGTTGCCACGATTTGCTTTTTTGCTTTACAGGTCCGAGACTAATGTCCTCCCAACTCTACCTGTTTCTTTTTCTCCTTTTTTTCATTTCAAGACAAAACGTGCTAATCCATATATTTCTACATATCTGTATATCTTTCTCCATCTATCTGGTTGCGCCCTGTATGTGACTGAAAGCCAAAAACATTAACCACGATGATGCATCTCCATAGCAACCCTGGGGCACAGCAAAGAGCCCCGGGGGTTATGGGGTAGGACAGCACGCTCCATAGTTTAATAATCTGAGAACTGCAGAGCTGGAAGGGACCCTATGGGTCATCAAGTCCATCCCTTGTCAAGGAGGCCTGGGTGGGGGATTGAACTCCCAACCTCTGCCTCCGCAGCCACAGACCAAAGCCACTGAGCTCTCCAGCAGTTTATTCAAGTAAAGTCTTGCAACAAGGAGGAGGAGGAGGGGGAAGAGGATGACAATGACGACAACCACAACCACAACCACCACCACCACAACAACAACATGATTAAAGCAGGGGGAAAGCAGAGAAAAAAAGATGCTAAAACAGTATGAAAGGAGACTGACAGCCTTACCTCTCCGTGAAGCTCAAGACCAGTCACTGAGGCCATATAGAGTTTCTTTGGGTGAGATTACCAAGCTATAACAGTTTTCCTTAATTTCTTTTTTATTTTAGTTGCAGTGCAAAGTGAATGACCCCTGACAGTGTACAATATTTCCTGGAGTTTCCTCCCCATCATCTCTGTGCTTCTTTTTAATTTTATTTATTGAAAATCGATTTATTTAAAATCTGTCCACCTCTCCTTTCTCCTCCAAAGGCAGCTTTAAAAACCTTGATACCTTGCTAAGACTTCATGTGCATTGTTATTAATAAGTTAGAACTTCACTTTAGGACAATAGGATTGGTCTTTCTTTCCTTTCCCTTTGGTTTCTCTTTTCTGGTTGGTGAACTGCCAACATTTGTTAACACCTGTCTCCTCCTCCTTTTCTTGTGTTCTCTGGGCTGGAGATGGGCTGGATAGCTCAGTGCTTTAAGCATCTGGCTGTGGAGCCAGAGGTTGGGAGTTCGATTCCCGCCTGGGCCTCCTTAACAGGGGCTGGACCCCATTGGGTCCCTTCCAGCTCTGCAGTTCTAAGATGACAATGAATTAGTTCTGTCAGAAACAGTTTGGATAGCCTTGTGTAACTCCCAGCCCACCCCAGCCTCATTTGAAGCAAAACAAGTTTGGGAGGAATATGAAGGCAGGATTCACAGAAATACAGTGAAATCAAAATGGAGAGATGCTCATATATTCCTAGTGGATATCCTTCACTCCATCCAAAACCAGCTTAGGATAGATTCACCATTAAGCAAAAAATATGGACTTTCCCTTATTCATCTCATGGGCTTAAAACAAACAGACATGGATATAAAATTACTTTTCAGAAGCAATTAGTCACATGTATTGCTCAACTGGAAATGGGTAGATATTTGTAAATATGGCCAGTGGTGATAAATTATGACAACTGTAGACTCATAATATATGGACAGCCATGATTCTCCATTCCTTCATGATAGTTCAAAATTTTAAAAACCACATAGCCCTATTGAGGCATTATTAAAACATGTTTTCTCCAAGTGTGATAAGAGGAGGGTACTACCCCTCCCACTACCATAATCACTTTGAACAAGCAGAAGCTGTTGGTGTTATTGCAACCTTGCATGCTGCCTCTCGTAGTGTTGCTGGGAGGGACATTTCTGGGCTGGATTAACTGTCAGACTATTTAGCACTAACCTTCCCTTGCCTCTGGCTTCAAAGAGAGCCCTGCCTCTCTGCTTAGTCAGACTGTTTACAGCCATTAAGTCTGTTGAGGGCTGTTGTTGAGAACAATAATGTTTGTTCAGTTTGCTGTAGATCTGTTCAACTGTAAGTAAATGAAAACTATTTGTTATTTCTATTTCAAATGTCTCAGAGTGAGTTATTGAGATTGTAAGTGCCAATTGATGAGAAAAAGTGGTAGTCTACCCTGGGGAACCTGAAGCTATGTGAATCTCTGCAGTAAAGAAATTCAAACCTCTGCAGCAGAAGTGTCCATTTGAAGAAAGAAGAGGGCTGCTTTATCCCTGTAGAGCACATGAGCCATAATATGGATATCAATTCTCCTAAGTAACTTGAATCACGATTCTGTGTGTTGACCTAATGAGTACCTCAGGCGGTATAGCCAGGCGTTACTTTATTAGCGAGTCATCACACCTATGGATAGCTCAATAGTGTGACCCTCTAATCAAATTATGCCATTTTGATATGGGCATCATTTATGTGTTACTTCCCAGTTCTTAAGATCTTAAAATTGGTTTGACTGCTCTTCTTACTGAGACATTGAAGTAGAAATAAATAAATAACTCCCTCTTCAGTAAAACCATTTTTTTCCCACTGAATATATGTCCAGGGGTTTATTACAGGCTCTGTGTAATAAACTAATTGTATAATTAGTAATACATTTGTCATTCCGCCGCCACAGAGAAACTTAAACACGTACTGCTTTTGTGTGAAGTCTGACAGTGGAAGGGTGTTTTTCCCCCCCCCCTTACCCTCCTCCTTTCCCCCCAGAGAATTATATCATTATATCATAAAAGTGTCAAAGCTTGAGTTTACTGTTCAGACTATATTCTCAAATATTCTCTTAGGCTGACATCTCTGTCAATTAAAATTAAACAAAATTGCATTGTGCCATATACACTTTAAATGGGAAGCTTTCAAGTTTATGGCTGTTCTTTGAATTGATTTTTAAGATGGCATCTGTAAAACCGACCTCATACAAGATGAGGTGGAGGGGAGGGGGGGAATGTAGTTAAGGTTGAGTCAATTTTAAAAATGGTTTCAAGATCATAAAGTAACAACTGGAAGTTATGGGGAATCCTCAGATTCAGAGACTGTTAGACATGAAAAACATAATGTTTTTTTTTTTAATCAAGTATTCTTGTCATGTTTAATTTTCTCAAAAAGCTGCGGATTACAGAGTTTGGGAGTGTTACATGACAAGCAATGCAGCTGTTTTATTTATTTATTTATTTATTTATTTTTAAGGCTGAACTCCAGTTGGTGTAACTTTACACCGTGCAATGAGGATGACACCATTGGCTGGCAACAGAAATCTTTAATTAATTTTAAAGCTTCCTATTCCCCTCCCCACAAGATTATGAAGTTCCAAGGTATTCTTCTTCCCCGGTCCCCCATGAAGAAGCCTTTGGTAGCCTCAGATGGGGGAGCCTTTTTATATCAGAATAACACTGCTGGACCATGCTGGCGGTCTGAATTCAATGGCAATGGGTCCTTTGAAAGGAGAAAGACAGGATAGAAATAAATTAATAAATCAATAAAAATCAATAAATCAATAATTTTTTCCGATATGAAAAGCTTCTTCCTCCAAAGGCTACCTCAAAGCAAAGGGGATCCCTAGGGAGCCTCGGAAGCTGAAAATCAGGTGGGGTCAAAGGAAGTTTTAAATATAATTAAATTAAAGATTTCTGTTGCTTAGTGATGATGACACCCCCCCTTGTTGCATGGCACTCAGTTGTGCAGCAGGATTTCAGGGAAAGTATGAGTCACAGACCATTGGGAGTGAGGCAACGAGGAAACTATTTCATTTTAATGAGGGGAAATAATGCAATTTGAGAGCAAAAAAAAAAGGAATAGGGCCGTGCAGCAGATTTATGGCAAACTTAAATTCTGGACCTATTTGCATAAGATCTAGATCAGTATTTTCCAACCTGAGCATCATGACCCCCCAAGAGGGTCGCAAAATGTTTTCTGAGGGGTTATGGGTCACCTTATATGTGTTGTAGAACTTGTTAAATAATTTCTTCCTCAATCTTTTGGAGCGGGATATTATAGTTAGTGTGTACATGTATGTGTGAGAAACAGGCCTTTTGAGGGAGGGTCAAAAACTACTTTTGGAGAAGGGATGACTTTACCCTATTAAAAATGCCTTTTTAGGCAAACATGGCTGGTGGGGATGGAGTCAAAGGTTAGCTGGCTATTGGAAAATGGGGTCACATCTCAAAAAAAGTTTTCACTGGTCTAGATTGAAGGGAAATTCCCAACTTTGGTTCCAGGGCAAAGCAAATTGAGCTTTGGTTTGTGGTTTGGTTTGATTTGTGTGTTTTTTAAAGCAAATATTAAAGATATTAAAGATATCCATGGTGCAAAAACCCTGAAGTTAACTGTCTGAAAGTTGGCCCCTTTTCTGCCCCCTTTATTTTTTTAAAAAAGAAAATTGTCTATCTAGATTTTTACATTAGTTGAAAAATAAAACAATTATATCCGTTTTAGTTTTCAAAGGCAAGTCATTTCACCAGTTTGGCAAATGTACTCATTGACTGAGAACAAGACCCCAAGTCAAAATGTACGGGGCACAGATCATTCTGGACTAAATTGGGATATATGCAGAAGCCTTGGATTTACTGCTGCTCTAATAATAATGATGAGTACTGTTTTCCTTCTCACTGGAATCATTACTTTTAAGTGCAGTTTGAAGGACATTTTTGTATGGAATTTTTGGATGGTGTTTCCTTCAGTCCTAAGGGACTCCCACCACCCCCTTCAGAGTCTGAAAAATTATATTTTGGATTGTAGTCCTGTCTTAGCCAATGTGCTGAGCTGCACGATGGTGGGGTATTCTGGAAGCTGTCATCCTAAAAGCAACCTATGCAACTTCTGTTGTTATAAAATGTAGTCTAAAGGGGGAAAAAAGTCACAAGTAAATAGTGAACAACATTCGTTATAGAAAAAGCCCTGCACAGTTAATGGTAATAATGACGTATTTTTAAAGGCTTTGCAACATGTTGGGTCACCAATTAATCTTAAAAAGTAATTTCCCAAGGTTTCATTTATTCCCTCGTTGCGTCCCTTGATCTCCTCCTGCCCCTCCCCCAACAAGGAATAACAAAAACATGAGAACCAGCACTTCTCGTGTTGGTTTCCAGTTGTTCAGTCTCACAGGACTTGGTATCCTGCCACTCCTGTTGGTTTCCCACAGAAATGCACAGGCTTTCTCACGGGACTGTGGGTTTCTCATGGAAAATAATAGGTTTGTCAGCAGTCATTGTCCTCCAGCAGTGACACCCTGCCAATAAAGGGGTTTGGCGGGGAGAGCTTAGGGTTCTCCATGAAATGAAGTTATATGTTTTTAAGGGGAATCGTAATGTATTTGCACCAAGTCCAGATTATTCTCCCAAAGCATCGTCACAAACATTGCAAAATGTGATCATTCGGGCTGGACTCCCGAAGGGCCTGTGCTTAAAATAAGAACTCCATAGCGGACCAACAAATGGTTTCTTGTTGGCCACGATCCACTAGTATGCCTGAACCCCAGCACTTCAGCTGGAAGAGAAGGTCCTTCTCTTTCAGTGGGAAACCTTTCCAGGCACCCTTAAATACCTGATCTGAACGGCTGGAGAAAAAAAAAAATCAGCCAATCTAATAAGATTGTGATGTTGGGGCAGAAGGCCCTTTTGGAGGTAGAGTATTTTTGCTTGTTTTTGCTGTTACTTGTTGGCAAGTTGCCTCTGACTTATTTATTTATTTATTTAAAAATTAACCCAGCTTTCGCTTTAGAAAGGACCGAAGATGGCTCCCATCATTAAAAGACCGCATGCAGAGCTAGCAACAATGAATATACAAGATGGAAAGAATCAAACAAGTTACACAATAAAAACGGTAGAACAAAAGCAACACCAAAGCGCATTCGAAGCAGTAAAGTACAGCCATGCCTTTAACCAACCTCACTCAGGCAGGCAGTGATGAAGAGAAAGCTTGCCTAAAGAGAAAAGTTTGCCTGCTTGCAGAAGGACAGCAAAGATGGGGCCAGCCTGGCCTCCGGTGGGAGGGAGTTCCACAGTCTGGGAGTAGCCACAGAGAAGGCCCTCTCCTGTATCAGTGGCATTTGAGCAGTGGATTGAAAGTAGATGTAGGCCTCATAATCATAATTCTCATTTGGGAGAAATGTATTATAATGCTGTTTAAATGAGAAACGTTTTGAACGCTGCATCTTCAAACACAGATAAGCATATGCCATTTTATTCAATGTCTTTTTTGAGTAGAGCTTGCATTGGTTGCTTTTAGAATTACAGCAGTGGTTCCCAACCTTGGGTCCCCAGATATTCTTAGATTAAAACTCCCCAAAGCTTTCACCACTAGCTGTGCTGTCCAGGATTTCTGGGAGTTGTAGTCCAAGAACATCTGGAGACCCAAGATTGGAAAGCACTGAATTACAGCATCCTCTGCAAGTGGTCATCCTCTAAAACGCCTATGCTAATCTTTCCTTTGACCACCTAGAACAAACATGTTCAGATATGATCATTCTTTTAAAGGCTATCCTAACAGAATCACGAGATTCGGCAAATCGTGCCAATTTCAAAAAATACAGCTCTGACTTTAAAACAAATCCACATACATACCCTCTCTACATCACTAAGCATAATTCAGAACACGATCGATTATGAGCCATGACAGTGAAATCAGATAATCCTTAGTTTCTTAACTAAACATTTTCTGAACCAGCAAGTTGTTCCTCAATTGAATATATACACTGCACTGTGCAGGTGTTAGCCGTTTATGAGTTCAGGTCAAGAGAAATATTTAACTAGGGTCCCCTGAGAGGAAAGACAAAATTAAGAAAATAAAGGGCTCTATGACCCTTTTAGAGACCAGGTTGAGGGGGAAAGAACAGAGATAGAAAGCTCCTTAATTCATTCATCTGGAGTTCGGTGGATGTTTTCTTTGGACAACTTCAAAGGGAATTCTAACTGGCAGTTTTTAGTAGGACAGATCTGATCAGACTGTGGGCTAGAATGGAGCCCAGATTTCCCATAATTGATTGTTTCCCCTGATAAAATGTTTGATTTTTCTTTTTCTTTTACTGAACTACAAAAAGAAAAATAAAGTTGGTGAAATTTCTTCAGTGTTTCCCTCCATGTTTTCTCTTGTGGTCATGTTTTCCCACTGCCATCACGATTCCTCACAATGATGCTAGCTTACAGACATTATGGAGCAGGTATGACGCTCTCCAGTTTGCTAAGACAGCTGAGGAGACTGCTCCTTGTAGTGACAAAAAGAAAGAAAGGAGAGAGAAGAAAAAAGAAAGAAAGAAGCAGAAGGATTTCTGGGTGTGGTCCGTGATTCAAGATGGGATTGTGTGTCTAATCCGTGGCAGGGCAGGAATCTCCCTGCTCAGACCATGGTGGTGGTGGTCAACAGTATTTTTTAAAAAACTGTATTTCAGTAGATACTATAACAAGGCATGAATAATAGAATATCACAATATCAAACAGAAAAAAAATAGCATCTTATATCCCATTAAAGGGTGGGTATCCAATAGTTTGGGGCAATAGCCCGGTTGTAGTCACACAACATTGGGGAGATAAATAGAGACAGTAAGATAGATTTTTCCAAAAAACAAAATGGCAGTGCTGATCAGCCAAATGGGTTATTCCAACTAGTGCCATGTGGGGCTGGAGCAAGCCTCCAAGTAGAGTCACTCTGAAGCACAAGGCAAATGAAGTGAAACCACGTGGGGTCAAAATTCCTTGCATCTGTATGGTCCGCTGCTTAAGTAAACCGGCTTAATCCAAATCTCTGAATGAAGCCTTCTAGCCCCTGCAAAAAGCCTGCCATGTTTTGCTGCACTGAGACATTGTTCCAGGTGGCGTGATTCCAGGAAAGCCACTGATGTGTCCCTGCTCCTTATGCCTTTCTCGTTTTTGAGGTTGACGCTCAGGGAGTCCCAGTGGAGGCTGGTGGCTCTTTTCAAAGTCTTTGTCTAAGGACGACAGACCTACCTTTGTGGCTGGTCCAAATAGGTTGCAGGCAACTCATGATAGGTTTGAGTGGTTTATGTTCAAAACTGAGTACCAGCAAGTGGAGTTCTATTGTAGACTGTTCTGAGTCTGGCCTGAAGGATATCATTCCTGGGTTCTTAAGCAGTGATTTCAAATCACCAGCTGAAATGATTGCTAAAGATGGAAATGTTAGCTACCATCCTATATGCAGTTATTTGGGTATGATTTATTTTTTCAGGGGCAGGCTGTACAGATAAGCAGCTTGATCTGAGTGTGTCTGCCCTTGTTATCTTTTCCACAATCTATGTACGGATTCCTGCTTTCAGGCTTTCTTCCTTCATCTTTCTTCCCCTGAGGTTACTTCCTTTTCCTTTGTGTTCTTTCTAGAGGCAACATGTTTTTGCACCTTGTTTTGACATTCACATTATGAACTCATTAGATGCACCCTAGAAGCCTGTATGGTTAGAGGGTTTGATAAAGATATGGCAGACCCAAGTTCACATCCCTGCTTGCCCATAATAATAATTATCATCATTTTAGAACTGTAGGGCTGGAAGCTGCCCTATAGATCATCGAGTCCAGCCCCTGTCAAGGAGGTACTGTGGGGAATCAAGCTCCCAACATCTGGCTCCACAATCAGATACCTAAACCACTGAGCTATTGGGCTAGTTATGGCAGACCTGCTCAGAAGCCTGAAAGTGTGTAGGGCTCAAAGGTGGAGGCAATGGCATGCAAGTTGTGCCCCAATGTCCCTACTTTGTTGTTCAGCACAATGTTCTGCACAGGCACTGCT
The DNA here is from genome assembly GCA_037013535.1 of Intellagama lesueurii. Lineage (NCBI taxonomy): Eukaryota > Metazoa > Chordata > Lepidosauria > Squamata > Agamidae > Intellagama > Intellagama lesueurii. The sequence goes on from JBAJHW010000011.1 coordinate 8,435,613, forward strand.
TCAAATCCTTCTGAGTCCACATAATGAATCAGCAGTCATTGAGTGCTTCCATGACTGGAGAACATACATAAGTCTACATCAATGGTTCCCAACCTTGGGTCCCCAGATGTTCTTGGATTAAAACTCCCAGAAGCCTTCACCACTAACTGTGCTGGCCAGGATTTCTGGGAGCTGCAGTCCAAGAACATCTAAGGATCCAAGGTTGGGAAGCAATGGTCTACATGATTTCTGGATAGGAATATGGGGGCAGGATTTATGAACTCACATGAACTCTATCCCGCTCCGAAATCTGTAGGCTTTCATGCTTAATGCCTGCACAGGGCTTCACTCTCAGTCTAACCCACTTAATAAATGTACTATATCCTACAGATTAGCTGTCCCATATACACTTGAGTGCCTTGTAGGAAGGTTGGGAAAGAAGTATAACCAAGAAAATAAGTAATTCATTAAATAAAGCATTTTACACTAACAAATATGTGAAAGAGATGATGTCTGAACACCCAAGAAAGAGCTATGCACTTGTTGGCCTCAGTGGTATGTTTAATGACATACAAACTGTATTTCAACAGTGTGCTCTGCGGTGATGGGCTCTTAAGAGCAGAGTGCTTCTGATTTTTTTTTAATGAATTGCACACATAGAGTTCTTGGTTGGTATTGTGAAGTTATAGAGTGGTATCAAGAAAGGATGAGAGTGAAGGAGAGGGAACGAGTCTTTGTTGTCTTCCCCCTAAGCAAGGGTTTCAGATCATCAAGGGGAGAAGGAAGTTAAGTGATTGCTAAAAATGTTGGCTACTTTCTCATACACCCTTCTCTGGAAGGTATTCTCATTTATCTCAGAAGGACTTCCTTCTGAGTGCTCTGTGCACTTACGTATGCATTTTTCTTAATATATGCATGAGGCAAACCATATGCAAAGAATGCATGCGTGGGAGAACTGCATATATTAGGATAAATATGTGTTCAAATATATGTCTAATATGATGAAAGCAGAGGAAAAGGAGAATACAAGATAAATTTCAGATCTGACACTCTGTCCATCTAAAGATGGGGAAGAGATGTATCTCATTCTCGGTTCAATACAAAACCAGCCTCATTTGCACTTTTCAGACAATAACAGTTCCTAAAATTCCTAGGATCCTTGAGCAGGGGGTTGGACTCGACGGCCTTACAGGCCCCTTCCAACTTCTCTATTCTATGATCTATGATTCTATGCTACCATTTAAAATCCCATTTTCTGGTAGTCAGCCACTGCATATCATGTTGTACGAACCTTTGTACAGAGTTCTCAGCAATGGAAGCTGGAGACCCTGATCATAGGGGCAGCTTTGGGGCTGAAATTACAGGAGCTATCCAAAGTGCTGAGCCCTATCCAGTAGACAGACCTAGAACACAGATAGCCTAAAGTTCAGGCTAAAACTGAAAGTGGATCCACTGTCCCCACTACATCTGAGTCACCATGTCCACCATCTTTAGCCAAAGATTGATACTGCTAAGCTTGAGATTTATAGAGATGCATGTGAGTTGGGTTGCCAACTCTCCCATGTTTATGCTAAAAGGATTCCTATGCCACTCAACGCCATTATTTTCCCCATACGCATTGAAATGACAACCAGTAAAATAGAAGAAGGAAAGGACTTTCCAAGTATGATGTAGTCATGGCACAGGTTTGGGTTTAGTCCACGTTTCAGGGAAGGAAAGGTAGAACTGTAGATTCAGGGCAGCAGCCATAGAATCAGAGATCACAGAATCATAGAATAATGAAGTTGGAAAGGGCCTATAAGGTCATCGAGTCCAACCCCCTGTTCAATGCAGGAATAAAAATCAAAGGAGATCTGCCAGGTGATTGTCTAAATTTCTCTTGAATGCCTCCAGTGTTGGAGCACTCACCATCTCTCAAGGTAATTGGTTCTACTGTCATACTGCTCTAACAGTTAGGACGTTTTTGCTGATATTCAACCAAAATCTGGCTTCTTGTAACTTGATCCCATTATTATATGTCCTGCACTCTGGAATAGTTGAGAACAGATCCTGCCCCTCCTCTCTATGACAGCCTTTCAAGTATTTGAAAAGTGCCATCATGTCTCCCCTCAGTCTTCTTTTCTCAAGACTATACATGCCCAGTTCTTTCAGTCTTCCCTCATAGGGCTTGGTTTCCAGCCCCCTGATCATCCTTGTTGCCCTCCTCTGAACTTGTTCCAATTTGTCAGCCATATTGTCCCAGTTAAGCCCTGATTCTCCATCTCATTCAGATGCATTTATGTTAAAAGCAGGGATATAAAGAACACTCTCTAAATCCTTTGTTCTTGTTGATTTCAGCTGTCTCACCTTTTTCCAAGCCCTGCAAGTTCCTCAACATTATTTGCCCTTAAGACGTCTGTAATTTGTGCAAACTGTCAGTGCAAATTTGTGCATAGCCAATGTCATTTCCCTCTGAGAAGCAAAGCACACACGAAGCACAAAGAGCAGTTGCCCAACAAATGTTTCTTGTTGAAAGGAAGACCGACCCTCCCTCCCTAGCTTCTAATCCTTAAGGGTCCATGTAATAAATTAGCAACTGCTGCCATTTTGCACAAGTTTGCTTTACAGCATTAGTTGTGTTAAAAGTGCTAGTTCGCACCATTTTGCTTACTTTGCAAAAACAAAATGGAACAGAAAAATACCTCTCCTGATTATAGTCTCCTGTTGAAACTCTCACAAAATATTTCTCCCTATCATGGGATGAATGAAATAATTTTTCAGTGCCTCATTCTTACATTCAATGAGGAGGCACACAGTGATTTACATCCCTACTAACAAATGCAGGCTAATATTATTTCAACACGTTATTGGATCTGCTAAACCAAGGATGAGGGAAATGGGCATCGCCCAGACAACGGGGGTGATACCCAGCACTCTCTTGGTTTCTTACCAAAAGCAGAAGGACTGCCCCTAATCCTTCTATCTAGGTAACTTCTGCTAAACCCTCAGCTTCATCACAATCTGTGAGTGAGTATGAGTGCATGAGATGAGTATGTGTGTAAGAACATTAGAGCACAAATATGAGTAAATAAACTAGTTGCCAAGCAGGAATTGCGAGAAGCAGCCACATAGTTGTGTTGTTCTTAGGTGTCCTTGACCTGCTTCAAACTTCTGGTGAGCCTAAGCGGGTCCTCTAAGGCATATAGGATGTTTAGGGGGTGGTTAAATAGCGCCACCCTCCCAATAAATGTCCATGGTCAAGCAGGGATTTGGAGCCAAGTCCTAGCACAACCCTCTAGCTTCCACATCACCCTGGCTCTGTCTTCAGTTGAGTTGTGAAGTAAAGGATGATCAGGGAGTTTCTGATTACATGCCACTTCTTCTCTCTTTCATTCATTGTCTCTCTCCTTGTAAGAATGTTTCCTTGCCTTCCCCAGCAGTGTATGAATGTGTGTACATGCATTGCGCACATGCACCATGCCTTCCATTTCACCAACCACAAAGGACCAGTGACTAGTCGCTTCTTGTTATTGTATTGTCACTCTTATCAGCCCTAGCCAGTATTGCTGATGGTGACAGCAAACCAGGGACCACTGGTGGGCCATATATCCCTCTTTATCTCTGTCACATACCCTTTACCAGCTGTCCTAAAAATGATCCAACATCATTCTGATAAATTAGCGTTGAAAGAGAGAGAGAGAGAGAGAGAAAGAGAGAGAGAGACTCGTAAATTATGCTCTAATTCGTAGCAATAGAAAGTCGTAAGAAACCTAACCTTTCACTTTTGTAACAGCACCTGGTTTGCCTGGGGGTGAGTTTTCCTGTTTCCTTCCCCTCGATCGGGGCGGCTGGGCTTTATTGTCGACACATGGCCGAGGAACGGAGAACTTTTCATCAGGGAAGTACAAGTCTCAATCCCTAGACACAGTTTCAAACAAATACTCATTTTATTTACTCATATTCATCTCTCCAGGAAGAAGCAGAGGGAAGGAGGTGATGGGTGGAGGAGGGTGGAGAGAGAGTATAGCTCACTTAATCCAAATACTAACACAATATTGATTCACATTCATGCTTACTATTTATTGACGTGTGTTGCATACAATGGATGTTCTCAATTAGGCGTCTCCTTCTCCATGAAGGGACCATCATATTGGAAAAGAGAGGGAGCTGACAGTTTAGAGAGGTCTAATTTTATGTAAAGTAAACTGTCCAAACACCAAGAACATGAAATGCATAATTTGGCAAATCAAAATATTATTCTTAAAACCCCTCCACCCCGCTCCCCCTAAAAACAAATGGGATTTACCTCTAAACCTAATTATCCTAGCTTAATATCTGTCCACAGTTGCATCACTGGAGTCTACTTTTCATGCAGTGCATTGAGTGCTTGTGTATTCTATTAAGCAGCGTTCAATGTATTTACCTAATAGCTTAACATGAGATTTGTTTTACTGCGCTGGAGCTACATTTATGGAATTTTGCAGGTGGTGCCGAGACTTTGCCCTGCACTTTGAAACTGGAATGCATTGTGTAAATGCATATTAAAGATCAGCACGGAGGTGAACAGTTCTGGCTGGCAAGTAAGCATTGAAAGCATCTGTATAGCCCTGCTCAAAAAATATAAAATGTTCAAACCCCCACCTTCCTTTTTTATTTTTTGCCCCTTGCAGGTTTTTATTGCCGGGTCACAGCTGGATTTACACTATATTTAATAAAACATTAGTAGCCACAAGGGAATGAAATATGTAACGTAAGTCTTTTTCAGTAAAATAATTCCATAAATCTACATGTGAAGCTGTTTTTTGAGTGCTGCATATACCCATAATTTAATTATAAATGTAGGTCGTGGTTCTTCTCCCCCACCCCACCCTGGAATTTAATGGAAGGAAAACCTGTTTATAGTTTAATGTGGACACATGTATGCATTTTGGATATCGCCTCTCTTCCTCTCTTGATCACCAAGCAGCAGGGGGACATGCAGCTAGTAAGGATGTGCACTTCAGATTTTTTTTGGACTGCAAATCCCACCTCCAGACTTTACAGGCCTTACGGACATCTACATTGTGCTCATCTGGAAGGCTGCATGCCTTGGATAGGCCTAACTTCCTGTTTGAAAAGGAAGCTTCCCAGCAACCATCATGGCAGATTCTTTTTTCAAACAGGAAGTTAGGCCTATCAGCTTATCTGTTTCTCCAGGTGAGCATAATTTTCATGTCCATAAGGTCTGAGTCCTTCAGGTGGGACTCCCAGAAAGGAGAATTATGGGGATTTGTAGTCCAGAAAATCCAAAACACACATACCTACCAGCTAGCTTCTCACCAACTGTCTCTTCTACAGCCTACATTGGCAAACTTACTCAGTTCCAAAAAAATCCGTATTCACATTTCTTGTTCACTTTGGTAGCCAGTAGAAGCTGGGGGTTCTCCAAGCACCAGGTGATGATGATCCCTGCATTCACAGGGATCTCTTTGGGATGGAAGGAGGTGTCCAACGTTCCTTTCATATTCCAAAGGACTTATTGGGGAAAGGGGGACTACACTGAAATCGTGGGAAACTGCATGTCAGCAGCAGAGGGTGAGCCCAGATCTTCATAATCAGGTCACACCATGAGATGGTAAAATAGGATTTACTCCATTGTAGCATCCAGGCTAAAGAAATCTCTGCGCTTGAAGGATGGCATTTTCTGGCTATTACTATTAACATTGGTATCCAGGGTGGTGTAGTGGATAAAGTGATAGACTCAGGAGACCTGGACTTGGATATGAAAGCTCAATGGAGGAGGGAATAGCACTATTAAAACCACTCCTTAAATACCTCACTTACTTTGAAAGCCCTATTAAGATCTCTGTAAGTCAGTTCCAACCTTGAAGGCTCATAAAACACACACTGCTTGGCACACAGAAATGAGAGAAGTTGCCTTAAAGTGAGCCAGGTTATTGGCTCATATAGTCCAGTACTACAAACACTGACTGGCAGCATGAGCCAGGATCTTTTTAACGTCTTACCTGGAGGCACCTAGGATGGAACCAATGACCTTTTCCACCTAAAGCAGGTGCTCTTCCACTAAGCCAACCTGCCCTTTCCATTTCTGGACTAAAACTGAGAATTCTAAGTACCTCACCAAACTACAAATCCCATGATTCCTTAAGGTGACGCCATGGTAGTTTTGGGCTCTCAATTTGATATAATTGTGTTGTGCTACCTCACCTACAGTTTCTCAAGAAGAGGGAGAGGAAAAGAAGAAGGCAAAAGGAGAGAAAGAAAAAAGCAAAGTGGGGTGAAGTCAAGTATCAGCTAGGACACTCAATAGATGTATTCCATGTTCGCTGTTCTCATTGTGACACCTATAGTGTGCTACCTAGAAAGAACCGAGCAAGTCTGCACTCTCAGCTTTTCCCTGCACTGAGTGATGTCTCTCTTTTTTTTTGGAGGGGAGGGTGTTCCCAAGACGCTTTGTGTTAACCACTGAGTCAGAATTTGGATGGCATTTTATTTATTTACGTAGTCTGCCAATGTTTTTTATTGTTTTTAGATTGTATTTTATGTGATTTTATTGGCATTTCTCTCCTCGTTTTTAATGGGCTTGGGAGGTTGTTTTGCTTCATTTTCCCCCCTTCTGTATACTTGCATATAAAGCATCTAAAAATGCATCTTTAAACAACTGAATAAACAGAAGGAGACCTTGGCCAAGATGTCTTTCCCATCTGGGAAGTCAGGTTAATTCACATTAGCCCTAACTAGGGGGAGGGACTGTTACTAGAACATAGCTAGATGGATTGATTCCTAAAAAGCTTTCTCTTCCCCTTGTTTATTAAACATAGCTTTGGAATGGCTGTGTGTGTCACTTGGTTGTATGTGTTAGTTTTGCACGCGCATGCATGCGCTCAAGTGTTTTCTCAACTGCATCTTAGTACATGGCTGGAATTATTTAATTACTTTTGCAAGCAAGTTTCAGGAGAAGCCTATCCCGATCACACAGCGGGGCCTAAAATAAGATTATTTACAATCCAATCTAGGGAGTGCTGACTGGTGGTGTTGGCAACTAAAGCTGCCTCAGCATTTAAATTCCCACTTTTTCTGGGCAAAAACCCAGCAGGCTGATTCAATTAAACTCTTTATGTTATATATTACCCAGAAGTTCACCATCTGAAGCAATTCGCAGAGGCTGAAGCCATGCCTTTATGATTGCAATTTGGTCGCATGACAATATTTTTTTTTCCCAGCGACTTTTTTATTTTATTTTATTTTTTAAGTTGAACTGCAATGGAAGTGACAGGCAGTAGCAACGTACATTTCTGTGGTGGGCTCTGTGAATGATGCATGCTCCCCTTTCCCCCTTTAAAACAGCAACAGAATGGCTTCATTTCAATGCTGTCTTCCTCCTTTGATGGTAGCTGCACACTTGCCTTTGCCAGTAGGATCATTTCCTAGGATTGAGACCCTTGAATCAAGAACCGCTTCCTGCTTTAAAGCAATAACAACAGAGATTTTGTCAACATGCCAATGCTTTTAATTGCTAATAGAAAAAAAAAACCATAGGATAGGTTTTATTCTGAATTGGTCCATGGGCTCATTCTACTCAACACTATTGTCTCCATCATCAAGCATTTCTCTAAGGTCTCTGTTGGAGATAATAGAAATATTAGACTCTGCCTTATGCTGACTCACATCATTGCACTGTTCATTATTGAGCAGCCTAATCAATAAAGCTTCCACTGACTGGAATATCTCTGTCAGTTTCCAGAGCCTAGTCAAGAGATGCCAGGGCATTAAAGATTTCTAAGAAACACGTTTTCATACCAACAAACAATGGAGCATATACAACAACATTTAACACAAATGTTTGGATAATCCAGTCAAGTACATCAATCAGGGCATTTAGCTGAGATTATATTAATCGATGTGCATTGTACAGTGCTATGTACAGTCAACCCTCGACTTACAAACTTAATCCGTTCCGGAAGGAAGTTTGTAAATCGAAAAGTTCGTAAGTCGAATCAGCATTTCCCATAGGAATGCATTGAAAACCAATTAATCCGTTCCGGCTGTTTTTGGTTCTTAGGTCAAGGGGCGGTTTGTAACTCGAATCATTAGTTCCCATAGGAACTAATGCAAAGCCGGTTAATCCGTTCCTACCACTAGGGGCAGAATTTTTTTCCTTTTTTTTTCCTTTTAACCTAAGATGACTTAGGTTAAAAAAAAAGTTTTTTTTCGGTTCGTAACTCGAATCTAAGTTCGCAACTCGAGTCAATATTTTTCTATCAGAGCGGTTCATAAGTCGAAATGTTCGTAACTAGGGCCGTTCGTAAGTCGAGGGTTGACTGTATTCCTGATTTGGTGGTGTGCTGTGGAACCATGGACTTTAATGCAAACAGCTATAAAAAAGATAGAACAATTTGAAATGTGGAGATGGTGAGAATTACTTGCATCAAAAGGATGATCCCTGAAAGTGTATGAAGAAAAAGCTAAGACTTCCTGAAACCCATGAAATGTAGCAGCTAGGCTAGTTTGGTCCTGTAATGAGAAGCAGAAAGTCAGGATTGTTACAGCTGATCATTCAAATCAAAAGAAATAAGAGAAATGTTCAAGAGGAGACGACCTTATTGGTGAAAAGCCGTGGAGAATGGTTTGGATCCAACATAATGTCATTATTTTAAGCTGCTACCCCTCAAATCAATACACTGAAGGTATTTCCATCCTTTTCTAGGAGGAGAAAACAAGCAGAAAACATCAATAGCATGGAAGAGTGTCTAAAACTGTACTATTCCATATTGGATTTGGATTCCGGAAGTGATTTTTCAAATTGGCTTTCAAATTTGTTTTCACCCTGTTTCTAAGGAATGTTTTAACACTGAACATGTTTTAATCTTGAACATTATATTGCCAGCCTTGATGGGGAGAAAAGCTGTCCGTGGATACTTGTAACGGATATAAATTAATTATCTAAAGTGGGAATTCTCACCATCCTTACCTACGGGTAGCAAGAGCACAAAGCTAACTCATCCAGGCGTTACTTCCAAGTGTCTTGCTACTTCAGTCCTTGGTCATGTGTTCCCACAGCCTCATCTCCTAATTTTAATCTAGGCTGGGTTTAAAAGAAACAAATAAACCACACAAGGACCCCGAGTGAACCTTTCCTGTCAGTCGAAGGCTGCCCTCGTGTTGCGATGCCTTTTTTTTACTTCCAGCAGATTGTTTTAATCAGGTTTTCAAAAGGCAGCCCTCCATGCTTCACTGCAACGGCCCAAAGACAATGAGCGGCGTGTTGCTTAGACAGGAACATCTGACTGACTTTAATAGATTTTACGAGCCAGTGTAGTGCTTTCACATTAGATGCAGTTTTACATCTGAGAGATATCCTGGGTATTTAATCTGTACAAACGGTGCAGATATAAGGGCGGGTGAGAGAGGACGGTGAACCCTGACGACCTCCCTAAGAGATGCATTTCATTTTAATAAGGAACACGGCGGCCATTTAATTTTTTCCTCTAGTAGTGCCTGCAGGAAGCTGCCTTTGGAATATAATGTAGCTCACTTTACATCCACTTTATCTACGACTCTTTTCCCTTTGCTATATTGTTACAAGAAGGCTGGGAAATAATTTATGTATCTTTTAGACTTCGCTCCGTTAGGGGAACCTCTTTCAAATTGGATGAAAGCACCATTTTCGGGGGGGGGGCACATTTCATTCGGGGCTTAAAAAACACACACACACAGTTTCAGAGCTCTTATTGGTCTGAAATAAAGGTTTGTTAAAAAATTGACAAAAGAACAGTAAAATAAAAATGAAGTGAAATGAAGCGAAGCAAAATAGACCTCAAATGCAGTTTAAATCACTAGGTTTGGATCCAGATTTACTTCCATCCATTGAATTTAATGGGAGTCAGGTATGTGCAATTCAGGGTGAGCAAAATGCGGCAGTCCATATGTCTTTCATGAGGCTGCTGAGCTACACAGGCCATTGGTGTCACCTAGCACAGCTCTGCTTGTACTCTTTAAGTAGTTATGGGCAGAGCATCCTGTCTACTTACTGCACAGGGAAGCAATGTGCAGCTTCAAGGTGTTTTCGGACTGCAACTCCCAGCATTCCTCACCATTGGTTATGGTGGCTAGGGCTGATGGGAACAGCTGTCCCACAATATGTGAAGAGCCATGACCTGCACTACCTTTAATGGAGTCCCATGGATTTCAATGGGTTAATTCTTGATAGGAGTCAGCCTTCATTCTTGATGGGTGTTGGATACTCTCCAGTGGAAAAGAAGAAGGGACAGAAGAAAATACTTAGTTTGGAAATATCGAGTTTAAATGAATATCATTACTTGTAATTCGTTACCCCTGGGGGCGGCGAGGTTGTACAAAGTTACATTTTAAAATTAATTTAAGTAATAGGAATGAAGTGCTTGGGACGAAAAGATACCTTTTCCAGTTACTTTCCAATTTTACTTTTGAAAGGACATTTTTCAGAACAATTTCGGCAGATTTTTCCGAACCATTTCGGCAGATTTTTCCTGGTTTTATGCTGTTAAATCAATCCTATTTTTTAAAAAAATAACGAATGGATCAGGAAGCAATAGAAAAGAAACAGGAAGCACGAAAAGTAATGAATTGAAACGACAACTCTCTGAAATCCTGACCAACACAGCTAGTGGCGAAGGCTTCTGGGAGTTTTAGTCCAAGAACATCTGGCGACTCGAGGCTGGGAACCCCTGTATTAGAATAACTGTGTATCTCTTGACACAATTGCCAGTGTACTGTTGGATGCAAGCCATTTTCTGTGGCACACTCAGGGTGGTGTAGTGAATAAAGTCAAGAACTAGGACTCACGAGATCTGCTTTCAGCTGTCGTGCAGTGTGGTGTAGAGTCCCATTGATACAGTGGCTGTACTGCAGCTGGGATTGTTTATTTAAAATATTTTACCTCACCGTTCTCCTTAAAAGGATTGTCAACTGGATTGAGGCTAATATGCAGATGGTGCAATTACTGTATAGATAATAAAGAAGTTGACACACAAGCAACTCTGGAGGTTGAGTTCCACAGCTCGACTGCTGTTACCTACAAGGCCTTCTTTCTCCTCAGTTGCTGCTTGTCCCACCTCATAATATGTTTGTTTCTGCTTCCTCCTTCTCCTCTTCCTCTTTTTTTCTTTCATCTTGGAAAACCCTGAAAAAATTTTGAGGAAAAACTGAGGGTATTTCTGGCAGAACCATCTTTCTTTATACCACTTTTGTACCTATTCCTTTCTTGTTTTTGTTGTCACTGTTATCAATAGTCCCTCAGAATGTTCTCTTTTGGAAGTGTCACATGGATTTTGTTGTCTCCTACGCCTTCCAAAAAAAAAAAACAAGGAAAAAAAAACAAGCACAACAACAGCAACAAAAGAGAGGAGTGAGTTGGGGGGAAATAATTTTAACTTTCTTATATTGCAGGTAGCAATTTTCTGATTTGGGGAATCACCTAAGCCTGTGACGGGGGGGAAAAACACAATGTCTAATTTATTGCTTCATTTGTGGCTGCTGCTACAGCAAGGTAAATTTATTCTGATTTGCACAACCGAACTCCCTCCTGTGACAGTGACTAATTATTACCTCAGTTAAAATAATGAAAGTGTCGGAAAGTGTCCGAATGCAATTTGTTAGGAAAACATGTGGCATGCTGGGTTACCCCAGCCCCCAAAAAAGCCTAAGTGATCAGAAAGCATGGCAAATTAAGATACTGTTCCTCCCAAAGATTATAAATCGATGGGGAAAATTTCAGAGAATCCAAAGGCCATGAAAAGGGATTCAGTAGCATGGCAATTGGCGGAGGTGGTTGGTGCCCCCCCCCCCGTTTCCCTAATGAACAAAGTCATTTTGAATGGAGGAGTTTAAATGGACATTTTAATAATAAGAACATCCAAATAACTTCTTTCAGTTCCTGATGCCATTATGCAACATTTTACAGAATCATATCCATTCGTGTCTCCTGGCAGATTCTAGGTATACTGCGATAAGAGTTGGGATTTGGATATTTATCCTTTTTTAAAAATGTTTTTTTTATTAAATGTTTTAATAAAATACAACATAACATTTACATTCTATCCACACAAAATACATTAAAAAAAAAAACCTTAGTGCTCCCTTCATCCTGGGGACCATTATATCTTACTTCATTTTTTTTAACCTCCTCATACCTGACCTTCAATCCATCATTTAACTGTCTCCATATCCCTACCAAAAATACATATAATCTTGGTTCGGCTTTCCCTCTCCCCTTACTCAATACAGTGTTTATAAATTCTGCTTTCGAGGCAGTGCAAATGGGAAGGGGGGAGACTGAAGAAGCCCCTTCCGTGAGATTCTGCTCATATATGGGCCAAATCTGGCACAGGATACAGCTCGATAATATTAAAGTACAATTAAACAGATTCCACGATTAAAACACAATGGGATTAAAAGCTGACAGGGATGGAGCAATGAAGACTGCCCTACACCGCAACCGTTCCTTCCTCGACAACTAGTCAACGGTCAAAGAAATCCTGAAGAAAAAGATCTTCCAACAGGGAGGGATCCAAACTCTTTGAGGCAGGGAGTTCCTCTGCCTGGAAGCAGTCTCTGCAAACAGCTCTCTCTCACACACACACCTTTTACCAACTACAAGGTCAATGCCAAGTTTGAAAAGGACTGGGATAAGACACCCTCCAGTGTTCTCCCCACATCACCCCTGGGCCAGAACAGCTTCTTTCTAGTAAGAGTGTCACCATTTTGGAACTTCCACCGAAGGGAGACAAGATGGAAACTTTAAAAAAATGCATTTATAGAAAATACAAAATAAAAATGATATGCTGTTTCATCTGGATTTAAAGCTTTTACTATATGGTTGTAATGCTTTTTTCGGAGTTCTATTTGGGGGGGGTGTTTTGCCTTGTGGCTTGGTGTGTGTGTGTGGGTTGGCGGGCTCTCTTTTGTTTGTTCAGAAGAGGTTTTCCACTTATCTGGAAAAGTATGGTTTAGAGAATGGCGACGAAAATTAGGCACAGCAGGCACAGCCTGATGATTTGAGGGCTTGTTGCTTTTCTACAGGGCTACATATTTACTTCTGCACTTACATTCATGCAGAAGTTGTTGAAACTTCAGGAAATATGGCTTTAGGTTAAGGGGTGTAATTCTCTGTTTCTACACTTTATTTCAAGCTGCTTTCCCAATTAAGGATGTAAAAAATACTGGTAAATGTTCTCCATTCATTCAGCAATGGAATTAACGAATACTAGCGAAATTTCTTAGGTAGTAGGAGCAAAAATGTACATCCCTCCTAATTCACACTGACAAATTTGGGACCCGTTTGCCGATATTGAGTACATCCCAATGTAAAAAAAAAAGTTAAGGAATGTAGAAGTTTTCTTGCTGAAGATTAATGGTATACAACATGTATCCCAAATGACTATCCCACCACACACTACGAAACTGCTGATTGATGTATTGGAAAGCTCACGGAATAAGCCTTATAATGGACTACTATTTTTTCCCCAAGTGATGTGATTGGAAATGACACAAGCCAGCTGCCCATTGTGGATAAGGTATGAAATTCCAGACTTCCTCACTTATAAGCCCAGAAACAGGCATTCCAAGGGTTTAATATATTCCTAAAATTCTTTAATAAAAAGTGTCCGTTACAGTAATCCAGATTTCTCTCAGTCAAGGGAAGTAAGGAATGTACACGTTGAATTGACATGTAGGACATGCATGAACATTTGGTTTTTAAGGGGGTCTATGCATGGGCACTGCTGGGGAATGATGGGAATGTACACCCAGCATCATCTATACAATGCAGCCTATAGTCTGTCTATGTCAATTTTATCTACACTGCCCAGTATCCTATTCTATACCTCCACACGAAACAGGATACTGGCCATTAAATGATAAATCTCTCCTGGCCAATTCCTGCATCCGTCTGTTCGCCCCAGTCCCCTCAATAATGAAAACTCATATTTATTTTTGCATGCAGTTTTTCATAACATCCACCTATTGTATGCCGTGTTGCTCAGCCCATTTACTTGCTATGTAGTTTTTTTTCTAACAGGAATACTTGTGTAGGCCACATTTCCAAATATATACGTTTTCATGAGCAACTTTCTGTAATGTTCACATTTTAATAATGGTATTATACAACCCCCAGTTTTGTTCATAGTCATGGATCACGTGGTTGTTTTGTTTTGTTTTGCTTTTGCTACTTGAGCTGGCAGGAGAGCTCAGTGTGTTAGACATCTGGCTGCAGAGCCAGAGGCTGGAGTTTCATTCCCTACTGTGCCTCCAGGAGAAGATCCAGTCTGAGTGGCCCTGGGGGTGACCTGCACAGCGCCAGGCTGCCCCAGAAGAAAGGAGCAGGGAAACAATTCAACTGCTGGATAGCTCAGTGATATTTTCCATTTAGAAAACCCTGAAAAGGTCTGCCCTAACTTGGAATCAACTTGGCAGCACACAAATATTATTATTATTATTATTATTATTAAAATATACCAGACACAGTCAATCAAAATTATAAAAACATGGACTGGTATTATATAATAGATACAAGTTTTAACCAAAAACCTAAGTATCTGTTCAATAGCGGCACAGTATGTGTGCTGTTCCCTTCCCCCCCCCCCCCCCGATGGTTATTTCCGAGATCTGCAACTGCTTATAATACTGTATAAAATTTCTTGATATGGTTCCCAAAGCTCCAGTGACTACGGGGACCACTGAAGTGTGTTTCATCCACAAGCGAGATGTTTCAATGGGCAGGTCTCTGTATTTTGTCAGTTTTTCCAATTTTTTATTTTCAACTCTGGCATCTCCTAGAATTGCAATGTCAAGGATCCAGACTTTTCTTTATTCTATTCCTACTATGTCTCGTGTGTTATGTTCAAGGTGTCTATCAGTTTGGATCTGGAAATGCCTTCTTCTTCTTCTTCTTCTTCTTCTTCTTCTTCCTCTTCCTCTTCCTCTTCCTCTTCTTCCCCGACTAAACAACAAATAAATGCCACAGTTAGTCATACAGAACTACTCCCCCCCAGTAAGAAAGTTTCCCATCATTTAAGAAAGACCATTTCTACAAAGGTTCTTATGTCCTTCCAGCCACTGGGTAGCACTACTGTTTTCATCCAAGAACTGCAGAGCTGGAAGGGGTCCTAGTGATCATTGAGTCTAGCCCAGTGGGGAATCAAACTCTCAGCTGCTAGCTCTGCAGCCATATACCTAAACCACCAAGCTATCCAGCAGTCATTGGCTTCAATTGACTATTTTTTATCCCAATACAGTACATAAATTTAATCTTTATTGGAATGTATCTGAATAAAATACAAAGAAAGCATGTTGGCCATTAGGAAATAATAGCCAGGATGCTGCCCCAGCTGCTAACATTACCATTTGGTGCTACAAAAACCAGCCATCTGACGGCTATTCTTCATGGTTGAAAACCACTCCTGTTGGAGAATTTCTTCTTCCTAAGAGAAACTGAATGAAATAACAGGATTTTCAAAGTATGTGAGATGTTCAAGCTGTGGTTTCCTATTGTTGTTTCCCACTGACTTTCCATGGCTGAGCAGGAACCTTGAATGCTGGTCTGACACTATTTACTAGAGATGGGCATGAACTTGAAAAATTGTGTCTTGTTATGGTTTTTGGTTCACAGTTAGCCACGGGCCACAAACAAACCTGATCAGCTGGGCGGTGGGCACATGCGCAGAGGCAGCAGGCCCAGCTCCTGGAAGCGAAGCCAGCCCGCTGTCTCTGATTATAGCGGCAGCTGCGGAGGCAGTGGTGGTAGGACCAGGTAAGGGAGGTGACAGGGGCAGTCAGAAGGGGGCGGGCAGGCATCCATTTGGCCAAAGCAAAACGAAATGCCAAGGGCCAAAAAGTTCCATGAGTCATTTTGCTTCAGCTAAACAGGATCCCCAAACTGGGTGCGAACCACACCATGAACCAGCCTGATCTATCAGTTTTTCTGGTTCATAATTCAATTTGTAACTGTCTCTGTGACACATTTCCTCTCACCCAAAACTTACAGTGCAGGATTTCTAGAGGCCATGAGTACACACCTTGATTCCTGAGACTGAATCATAGTAACAGCTTTGTCTTTTCCCCCTCTCCCTCCCTCTCTTGAAGAACCTTTGCTGAAAAGCTCAAATGCTTTCATTCCCTTCTCCAGGGCATCTCAGAAAGACCAAGTCCAGGAAAGATCCCTGCCTCACCCCCATGTTATCAGCAGCTTTCTGCCATCCTCCTTCCTTCCTTGAGCATGACTTCTAGGGTAACAGGAAACTGGAGATGAGAAGTGGTGAGGAGGACATACACAGAAGCCTGGTACATATCACCCACCTAGGCAATTTTGTTATATTTAATAAGTTTCAGAGTACAGCATAAAACTGGTTTGAACACTACAATATCTATTCACTGCTACCTCTGGGAACAGGGCCTTATTATTAGATTACACTATACAAGATTAGACTAGTCAATAAGGGAGTTGTTATACACTGCCTGCCATTTGAAATACCTGGTTGCTGGTGTGGGTTTTGTCTCCCCCGCTCAATTCCTTCAGGGCCACCTTTGTAGAAGCTTTGGTTAAATATGTCCACAGATCATAAAGCTGACAAGCTATTCCGCAGCGTAGTTTCCGTGTTAAAGGCGCAGGGACTAGAGATAAGGTGATCTACAGTTCTGCCATGACAGGCATGAATTAGAGATAAACAGAAGTTATTGAATCAAAAGTGGCTCGTGCTCCCATACATTTCAAATAACATCTCACATTACCTTGAGACCATGGGCTGATTCTTAAGTTACCTGAGCTAGGATTTCTGGAAGACTTTCGTCTTTTTAAATACTCATCCCAAGGCAAACTTCTCAGACTGACAGATTGATCAGAACCCAGCTATCCAACAGGTTTTGCATTTATCAGAGAGGAGCATGATGCAGTTCACAGAAGTTTTAATATACCAAAACAGAGTAAAACACATTTTTTGGGGGGAAAGTATATTTAAATATGTTAAAAGCGTTATTTAAATATATTAAAATACATAATGAATATGTCTGGGAGGAAACAAACCCACAATAGGAAGAACTTATTTCAAAAGGTAGCCAGTGGTACAAATATTCATTTCAGCGCGATTAATTACATAGGTTGGTAGAAAATAGTTCTTTAAATACTTTGGAAGATGGTATTTAAATGTCTGTTTTCAGAGAGTTTTGTTTTTCATATCAGTTCAATGTAGAAAGCATACGTAAGTGTTGATTTAGAAAATACCAGATTCATCCATCTCCCCTCCAAATGTCGTGATTTCTATTTCTGAATGGCCATAAATCAGAATCAGCTTTTTGAACCCATGACCCAATTTCAACGACTTTGAAAGAAACAAACAGACTTCAGCGAACTCATTGCTTCCCGAATGGCACCATACCATCCTGATATTTCCAAGCTAGGGAAGCCTCGTTGCTCCCCTAGTTACTGTGTGACATGGAAGAGAATAGGACTTGAAAGGACCATATTTCAGAACAGGCCCACGTTTTGCCCACAAGGTCATTCCACCTCTTATATAAGCTCAACTTCCCCTGACTGACATTTTGAGAAAGGGGCCGAGGCAGACAGGTGAATGCAGATCAAAACAGATCTTGCCGAGCTTCCATTCTAAAGGTCAAGGTTCTGTCATAGGGTTTTCTCTCTACTGACTCTGTATATTCCTCTTCTCCTGTGATGGGATGTGTGTGTTTGTGTATCGGAAGGAGGGAGGAGACAGAAGTGAAAAAGAACACATGCATTTGTGTGGTATAAAATGCCCTGTTTAACGCTTCTCACCTCAAGACGTGTTTCTTGAGCACACCTGGACTGCTGTGTGATCTCTTTCTGCATCACACCAAGGATGTCCATGTTTCACCTTCCACAAAAGGGGGCTGTTTGGACAGCATTGTTTGCCAGCTGCAGTCATAATTATTTGCTGTGGGCGGACACAGCTAAACCTTGGGGGGGGGATTCATATTTTCTCCTAAAGTTTACAGAATCCCCCAGTCAACCAATGGCTATACTGGCTGGAGGGTTCTGGGAGTCTCAGTTCCAAACAAGAAACTTCTTCTAAGTTTTGGCCTCCTGCTGGGTAGCTCAGTGATTAAGCAGAGGTTGGGAGTTCGATTCCCGGTAGATGCTGGGGAAAGCAATAGGAAAGCACCAGAGGACTCAGGAATGTGAAACATATGGCCTGCTTTCTGCCCAAGATCTTTTGCTGCCTGAGCTACAAAATAAAATAGTATCCAGTCTCTTTCCTCATAGCAAATCCAACTGGAATTGTGGCTGAATCACAATCCATTCTCTGCCTGTTCTGAAGAAAACAGAGGATGCCATTTGTAAAGAAAGGTGCCATGCATTTATTTGTTAGATTAAATTCCTGCCCCTCTTTTCTCAAATGATCTCAAAGCTGCAGGTCTGCCCCTCTTCCTCCCCAGTTTAGGTCAGATCAGGCTGAGAGGAAGTGGCTGGCCCAAAGTTACTCAGGGAATTTTAGAAGTCAAGAGGGAAATTGAACCAAGATCCATCACATCTTAGGCCAACAGTGCTAAGCACTGCAACACACTGGTTATAAAAAGCAAACCCCAAAGGCTTTGGTGCTATGAAAAGAACAGATGGGGAAGGTTTTCAGTTTGGGGAAGTGTTGTGTGTTGTGTCCTTGTTGTGTCCAAAACTAACACTCCAGAATCCACCAAGGAAGAAAATCTGTCCTGCTTCACAGACCTTGAAGCCTCAGAGGGCAAGGAGCTCAAGCACATCAATGACCAGGCAAAAGAGGCCAAGCCAGAGGAGTAGGTTCAACTTCAGTCCAGTCCATGGGAATGAAGAAAGCTGAAGGCTCAAGGCCAGCTTCAAATTCCATGGTGAAGTGCTTGAATGTGGGGAAGGCTCCCATGAGAGAAAGTGCCTCCTCAGAGTTGGGGGTCTCCTTGGAAGGAGTTTTCCTTTCCTTTCCTTTCCAGGAAACCCAAAAGCCAGGGTACCTGGCTGAATTCTTCCCCTTGTTGCCCATGCTTCTACAGTTTATTTTTTTGGTAGGATTTCAGCAGACCAACTACAAGAAACCCTTAGTTAGGACTGCAAACTACTGGAGACAATGTGTCTGCTATTTACTGTACCTGTTTCCTGTGTGATTGGAACCCTGCTTTGGAATCCTGAACTGACCCTCACTCCTCCACTATTTGGATTAAGCCTTTGGATCTTCCTTATGGATGGTGGTAGAGAGTGACATGGCTTTGGCCTTTGGAATGATGTTGGACTGTGCTTTTGCATCTCCCTGACCTGGTGGGCCACTTTGGTGAACTCTTCAGACTTAGCCTCTTCATTTTAGCTTTTCCCTGACTTGGGGCTTCTCTGGCTGAGAGCCACACCTGCCTTGCCCACCATGAAGCAGAACAGACAGAAGCCAGGAAGAGCATTCGTAGGAGGGTTACATACCGTCTTCAGCCACCAGACAATCCTGAACCAATTCAGTCCAGTTTTATGTTTCTTAATGCTAGCTTGTAAAAAAGGATTTTCGGCTGTCAAGGGTTGCTAGGTTTAAGGCCTTGTTCCTAAGACTCACAATTCAGGCTCCGTGCTCAATGTAATGAAAACAGAACTATACATAGCTGCCTTCCGTAGCTGATAACCTGGAAACACATTAATACTAATTTTTCTTTCCATTTATTTTGTTCTTTCTTTTTCTTTTTGTATAGATTTTTTATTGATACCGTGAAGCACCATATATGCATGCATTGTCATGTGGGCTCTTCTGGTGTTTTAAGTTTTAATTTATAAGCTGCCCAGATTAGTGCTTGCACTAAAGAGGCGGTATATTCATCAATCAGATAGATAGATAGATAGATAGGTAGGTAGGTAGGTAGGTAGGTAGGTAGGTAGGTAGGTAGGTAGGTAGGTAGGTAGGTAGGTAGGTAGGTAGGTAGGTAGGTAGGTAGGTAGGTAGGTAGATAGATAGATAGATAGATAGATAGATAGATAGATAGATAGATAGATAGATAGATAGATAGATAGATAGATAGATAGATAGATAGATAGATAGATAGATAGATAGTATGGGAAATAGAGGTAGGGCTTTCGACTAACCCAGCATGGTTCTGTGTTTTTTACATTGTTTGGGGGAGAGCACTTTGTCCCCTTACTACCATCTGTGCCTCTTATGGTTGCCCCATCTCAGGCTTTGCTCCTGACACTCATGTTTTTGGATACATTTCAGGTCCCCTGGTTCAGACGTGAACGTTCAGAGAATGTGATGCCACCAGGCTAGCGATCTTAGTGGTTCTCCTGATATCACTCAACTGTGTATCGCAGCTTTCCTGTCCATTGACTAGGCTAGCTAGGGAGTTACAGTCCAAGAACATCTAGAGGGCCACACATTACATCCCAATTTACTAATTGTGAGGAACAGTCATCATGGCAGTCAAAAAGAGTGCAGCCCCTCTGCCACTAATCTCCCTGAACCTCATTATGAAGACTTCAGGTGTACTAGTCTTAGTGTAAGCTAAGGTCTGAATTCCAAGCCTGGGGTTTGGTTAAAATTCAGATCCCCGGTCAAAGGTCAGGGAGTTGGCTGGTGGATTCTGGAGCATAGTTGAACTCTATCTTCATAATTAAGGCAATAATTTCTGACAGCAGTGGAATCCCTTGTGCAGATAATGATTGTCTGCTAGGGGTTTAAGCCCGGAGGCATCGCTGAGGACTTTTCATCCAGCTGTTCATTAACTGGCTGGAAATGTCTGACCTAGAGGTCATGGTGTTGCTATTTTAATTCATGAAAATGTAACAAAACAAGAAAAAGAAAGAAAGGAGCAGAGGAAAAACAAGTCAACAAACATTGAATAAAAATTAAATAAATGTAGATACTGAAAACAAAAGGGTAGAAGTCTTGATGGCTGACTAACAGACGTGTACCAGGCCAGTTATTTTCTGTGTAAAAGATTTTTTAATGTATAAATAATAATCTGTTATCAAGTCAAATTTGACTTACAGTGACCCTTTTTCAGGGTTTTCCAGATAGAGATGGTTAACCCTTCCCTCCTTCTGGGAGTGTTCTGGGACTGTGCAGCTTGCCCAAAGCCACACAGGCTGGCTCCACTTGTTGGAGGCACAGTGGTGAAACAAATCCACAATCTGTGGCTCCACAGCCAGACACCTAAGCCACAGAGCTCTCCAGCCAGCATAATGTATAACAAAGACAAGTTTAAATTTTTCCAACATTTCAATCAGATATGAAGCATAAATTGCTTTTGAAAGAGGAGCATCCAAAGGCTGTGGAGTCTTAAAGTCATACATGGGGCAACACTTGCAGCTGCCCTGCCTTTCTGCACTCTCATAATAAATAAGTGGGAAAGAGGGTGCCAAAGGACATGGCTCCATCCATCCAGCCATCCAGCCATCCAGCCATCCAGCCATTTATAGAGATTTTTACTCTCCAAGTCTTATTCCCCATTGAGTTGTATGGGACAATAATAATAATAAGTTTAGAACTGCAGACCTGGAAGGGGCCCTATGGATCATCAAGTTCAGACCCTGTCAAGGAGGCACAATGGGGAATCAAACTCCCAACCAGATAGATACCTAAATCACTGAGCAGTCCCTGAACCTAGTCTACCTCACAGGGTTATTGTGAAGATAAAGTGGGGAGAAGGAGGGCCATGCATGTTGCCTTGAGATACACTGGAGAAAATCCAGCTGGAATATACTGGCCATATATAGCTAGTTGCCCACTGCTCATTCAGTTGCTCATCCTTTCTGTTCCTTCTTTTTTTCCTCTCACTTTTCCTTTCCATGAGCAGTTCCTTGTATCAAGCATAGACTTACTAAACCTATTTCAGCCTCACTCTGCTATCATAAAAAAAGTGTGCATGATAGTATTTGATCTACATACTATTCCTTCCTTCCCGTCCCCGCATTCTGTATGTGGCAAAGAAGGGGACATAGATTCGGCCCTGACCCTTCTTGCATCCTCTTGGAGATCCTGTAACCCAATCCTTGTCTGAACATCATTAGAACTGAACGTCACCCTAGTGACCTAACCACTCACACCCCAAGGAGGCATTCATGTGCACGCTCAGACACTGGAGTGTTATGACTTATACCAGCAAAATGAAAGGAGGGGAGAGAGAAAATTTAAGAATGCAAAGCCCAGGCGTCTTATAAGTCACAGCAACACAAATATCTTCCTTAGGACTGGAGCTAAGCCAACCTTCTGCAAGGGAATATACACCCTAGTGACCTTGCTTTAGAGTCCTTTTCCAGCTTCTCAATGATTCGTGTATGAAAAGAGGTTTGGGGCTCCATGAGGGTATGAAGCTGTTCTCCCCTCCTCTATTGTATCATCCTCCTGGGATGATGTGAGGGCTCACATCTCACCCACTCGCTCTTTTCTGTAGCTCCTGCTTAAATCTGTGGTCTGGCCATAGAAAAGCCACCAAGCCCCTCCTGTGGCTTTCATCCTCAGGCACCCATTTTGGGGAAGAGTTTCACAGCAGGAGGGAACGCCTAACAAGAGCCGAACACTCATACTTCCAGGACAGAGAGGTCCGCTTTCCCGATTCTTGTTCCATCTTGGGTGTGTCGCCAGGAAAACCACGCGGATGGCTTTACAACCAGCGAATTTTCCACACTCCCCCCAGAAAAGTCTTCTTTTTAAAGGCAACAAATGCCATTTTCTTTTTAAAAGCCCTTTCGGCTTGGCCTGTGTCGCATTTTGAGCACAGATGTCACAACGGATGGAAAGCATGACCCGCTTCTGTTTGCGGAGAGTAACGACAGGATCCGCCAGCAGGCTACAGTGGAGGAAGATGTGTGACGGATGGAAGCTTTATTTCAACCTGAATGAGAAGCCTTGTGATCGTTTAGATATATTTACTCCCCCCCCTCCCCACTCCTCTTTCTGGCTTTCCCCCCTTTTTGTTTTCCTAAAAGAGACATATGTCTCCATTGTAAGTTCAGTTTCCTGTGTTTAACCCTTGATATATCTCTCCTGATTATGGCTAATAAAGCTTGACAGTCGGAGGGTTAATCCAGACGTTGGTCTCCTGATTTCTTCTCAGGAAGCCGGCTGTCCCTGGGAGCTTTCTGGCCTGCTGCAAGACTATATCCCCCCAGGGTGCCATTGGAACTGAGCACTACTCTCCTCCTATTGTCTACCAAATGGGCACCAATTAAGTCAACTGTTCTCCAATTAGAATTCGAAGGAATTTATCTTGTTTCCCTTGTGTTTGGAACTCCCCAGCCAAAAGGGGCCATTTATTGAAGTCGGTTACGCAGACGTGCGCCCACCAAGCCAGGGGGAAGAGAGGCGAAATAAATAAATAGAAGGCCTCTCTTGCAATGCGATACTCCTGGGTTTTTCCGGCTGTCCATTCACACGGCTTAATTCAGGGATGTGACAGAGGGCTTGCCGGCCCTCGAGGGAGCTTTTATCGGCAAATGGATTTGCACAGGATACCCGAGGTGTGTTCCACTTAATGGGAAGAAGGGGGGGAAAAACTTTGCACCATTAGACAAACACTACCATCAAGGGTGAGTGAATTAAAGCAAGACATACAATCTTCTCAAGGTGTAATTGATCTGATAATATCTACATTTACCTTTGAAAATTGGACATCTCTCCTTTTTTTTCTATTGAGGGGGGAAGACCACATTTAAAGCTGTGTAAGTAACGGTGCTGAATAATTATAAATTAGGTTGGCACACAAACAAACTCCGTCTTGTTTCCAGCTGACGTTAGGTCTGTGCTACTTTTGGTCCAAATGAACAATATTTAGTGTGTGTTACAGTCTGAATGATGGTTTATATAAACACAGGTAGATAGTAAACATGGGTGGTTCTTTGGAAAGATGGACTATTCAGTTCCCAGAGCTAAGCCCAAAGGCAATTGAAATAAATATTACAATCAAAAACA
Source organism: Intellagama lesueurii (assembly GCA_037013535.1). NCBI lineage: Eukaryota > Metazoa > Chordata > Lepidosauria > Squamata > Agamidae > Intellagama > Intellagama lesueurii. The sequence goes on from JBAJHW010000011.1 coordinate 8,459,486, forward strand.
TTTGCAAGGTCTTCACCGTTTTTTTTAATATGCATAGCAATTTCCACATGAAGAATAGATCTGAATCCTTCTTACTTCCCCTTCCCCATCAACATGTTCATTTCGGACTTCTTCTATGTTTTATGCTGCCAAATTGGTTGGACTTACGGTAACCCTTATAGGGTTTTCAAGATGTAATAGAAGTTCACCAACATGAATTTGACCAAACTCCGGGAGGCAGTGGAAGACAGGAGAGCCTGGTGTGCTCTGGTCCATGGGGTCACGAAGAGTCGGACACGACTTAACGACTAAACAACAAACAACAACAATAGAAGTTCAAAGAGTGGTGTACCACTGTCATGCCCCCTTAGTGAGTGCCCATGGTAAAGATTTGAACCCTGGTGTTTTGAGCCTTAGTTCAACACTCTATCTGCTTACTGCACCATCTCTCAAACTCTTCTATAGAGGAGCCTATAAAACATATTGCTGGCTGGATAGCTTAGTGGGTTGGGTAGAGAGGTAAGGAGTTTGATTCTCTACTATTCCTCTCAGAAGAAACACCAGCCTGGGTAGCCTTGGGCAAGCTTCACAGTCCCAAAGTGCTCCCAGAAGAAGGCAGTGGTAAGCAACTTATGAGTAGCTTATACTTAAGAAACCCCAGGAAGGGTTACATAAGTTGGAATCAACTTTGTGACAGGCATTTATTGCATGTTAACAGAACTCCTAAGTACAGTGGTAGAAAACAAACTTGCAAGCAGAATTTCTAATGTTCAGTCCCTGGCATCTTACCCTTGAAGTAGGTAGATCTGATGTTCCTCTGGTCATTTGGAGAGTACAGGCTGGAAGCAACAGGAAGGAAGTGGGAATCAGGGACAAGGATCCCCAGAGGTCAACAATGGACCTCATCATGGGCTCTATGATGGCGACCTCTAGTTTGCTGCTCCTTTTCACCTGATTCCAGTTTAAGACAGGAAACTAAGTGTCTTAAGTCCTTGCTACTCTGTGATTTTAACTCTCCATACAGGCTGCTAAACTGGCTTCCTTCAATTCAGTAAAACCATTAAAGAACAGAAAATAGTTCCCCAGGCAACAGCTTTTAGGAGGTTTACAAGATGAGATTTACTCCACTGCAACCAACAATAGCATCCAAGTAGCATATTAGAAATAAATAGAGCAAGACCCGGCTAAATGGCTTACACCTCACAGCAACTCTACCATAACCGGACTGTTTTTCTAGCACAAGAGATACTTCTTAAAAATAAACAAACAAGATCTGCACATAATTTCACTTCTAGGCCATCCAGGCGTGTGGTGGTTATCATCCTTCTCAGGCTGATCTCTGAGATGGTTGATGGCTCAGGCATTCAGAAGAACGTGGGTTTCCATCCCTGCCATAGCCACAAATTGCAACATGAGTGTATTTCTCAGAAGCAACTAAAACAGTAACTTACAGTTACTTTTTAAAAACATACCCAAATGCTACAAGCTGTTATCCTATGGAACAAAGCACATATTTTCTCTGTTTGAATTGCTGTCATCTCAACACCAACAACAAACAAAGAGGCATGTATTGTTAAATGTGTGATGTTGTGATTCCATCTTCATGAGGTCCCCTTTATCCATATTTGCTTCCATGACATGGGAGTCAATACTATGCAAACAACAGCTTTTGTTAAACAACTTTCTGAACTTTGAATACTATCAATTTCTAACAACGAGATGCCCATCAAGATATTTTTATTTTTGTAACTCTCCGGTGGATCTGACCTGGGATGCCTTCTTAATCTTAGCAAAATTCAACATCAAGTCCCCCAGTCTTCCTTGGGGTACTATTGGTTAAACATATGCTAAGCACGGGGTGCTTATACAAGGGATGACTTATACAACCCCACCAAATACAGATGGTCAACTCCCCTCTCTTCACCACTGAACGTCCCATGATATGGTGAGTCCGGCAGCCTCACTCTTGATTCTTCTTTATTTATTTCTTTATTTATTAGATTTCTATCCCGCCATGTAGACCAAAGGTCTACTCTGGGTGGTTTACAGATTTAAAAACAATAAAACCAATAAGCATATATTATAAGTCCAAGATGGCAAAAGTGTAAGAAATTAAGATACGGCAGGAGGGAAAGCCTGCCCAAATAGCCAGGTCTGAAGATTGTTCCTGAAAACACCCAGAGAGGGAGTCAGGCGGATCTCCACTGGCAAATTGTTCCAAAGGCGAGGGGCCACTGCCGAGAAGGCCGGGGTTCCTCATTCTTTCCTTCCGGACATCCCTCGGCGTTGGGCCCCTCAGCTGCCTGGCCTGGCTGGAATGATTGACTCTGGCAGAACTGGGTGGGAGAGAGGCGCTCTGCCAGATATTGAGATCCTAAACCATTTAGGGCTTTAAACCATTCTTGGACTAGGATATTACCTTCTCTCAGGAATTAGCTTCCTGCACTTGGCACCCTCCTCTCTCTTCAATCCTGTTCTCTCTAGTATGAAGTTTTGTGAGGGGGTTGAGTCGACCTTGTCCCTTCCGCCTCTACTTTGGGGATTCTCAACAACACAGTTTCCCTGGTCCAAGTGTCTTCCTTAACTACTTCTTCCCACTATTCTAAGTATTTACTTTCCTCCAGCACTCCTATCTCCACTAAGTTGGCGTCAGCCCACCTGCTCATCTACCATGTTTTTCCAGACCCTCCTCCCTTGTCTGGAAACTTGATGTTGTCAATTCTCATGGCTTAGGAGAGAGGCGCCATAAAGTAGCTTAATTACACCTCCATAACTGAAAAAGAGGAATGGAATGCAAGAAAACTATTTATGTGTAACTCATATGCCCATATTCTGTGCAGCAACATCATGGCCATCTGCCAACTTCCACTATGGTATCACACCTCAGTGAATCCATCTTGATATATGATATCAAGTCACATCCAACTGACAGTGACCCTAACAGGCTTTTCAAGGTATGTGAGATATTTAAGAAGTGGTTTTTACCAGTGTCATCCCCCAGTGAGTTCCCATGACCAAGTGGAAATTTGAACCTTGGTCTCCTGACTCCTGGTCCATCGCTCTACCCACTACATCAGATTGGCTCACTCCCTTGCCATAAGGAAATACAAATATTTATTTTTTTAATCTATAGCACATGGCTGCCAGTGCACACTATCACTCTGCAGTCTTCTACAGCCACACATACACTACTGTGGGGCTCAACACCAATGTCTTAAGAGTCAGTTGCAGCTCAATATAAGAATGAACAGAAAGGGGGGTGAAAAAAAACATGTTGGTAACTTCAGGATGTTCCACTCACAAGGGGAGCCTAGACTGTATGGTGGCTTCCCATGCCAGAGTCACAAATTCCCTCCCTGGGGAAAAAAAATCAATTTAAACAAAGATTATTTTGGGGCAAAGTCATAACATTCAAACTGGTATTAAACCAATGAGGAATGTAGACTGATATGCCCAGAGAGCCACTAAAGTGGGTTTCATTCCAAAACACGCTGTGATATTTGAGAAACACAAAAATCTTTGGGGGATCGGGTGTGAGCTAGTGTGTTTATGGAAACAATCTCCTCAAACAACACAGTATTTAATTTGGCTCATCACTAGGGGTTTCCCTAAGTGTATTTAATTTCAGTCTTTAAGCAAATATACCATAATGAGGCTCAAGATAGCTCTTTGATGCAATAGGACTACCCAGGAGAAATGGGAGCAATTCAGGCAGTCGCCGATGGAGGCAAAACCAACTGGACAGGATTAAGCTGTTTGGAGTCCCTCGGCTGTCCAACCTGCCCTGAAAAATGCCCGCCCCAAGACTATGGGTACTTTGTGCCCTTCAGGATTGGCGACACAAATAAGCGACACATTTAATCTGCCACAACAGTTTTAGTGCTCCAATTCCTCAGCGGAATAATTACCACCTGTTGAGCGTGCAGATGTCAGAGCTCACAGGAGGCCTTCGTTTTCCTTAAGACGAACGGAGGGTTTCATTCTGTTTTGTAAACCTGTCAAGATTTATCACTTAGTCATGTTCTCATATGCTAGGCCTGCATTTTACAATGCAGCTCCCCTCACTAAATCAGCTTTAGAAAGCCAAACTTCCTGTGAGACAGGGCGAGAAACATGAGCTTCATCGTGGAGGATGAAACTGGCTACTATTTGATGTCATCTGCATAAAGAGGGATATTATATTCAACTTGGATCTCAGACACATTTCTAACACAGAAGAAAACTATATTGAAGAAAGAGGACATGAATTCAAGAAACACCTGCTTCACTGCGGATACTCTCCACGTACTGTTGATTCTAACATCAAGAAAGCACCCATCTTTTCCAGAGAAATTCTTCATTAAAGTTATGAATCTAAGAGGGTGGCTGCATTGGCAAATCCTAGGGGAATTCTCTGGGATTAAGATGATCAGGTTCACATTATTTTCCAATGACTACACAATGTACAAGTGCAATGTGAAACAGCCCAGAATTTTTACCTCCCAATTCATTTTTTTCTCCACCGCTGGACTTGTGCTTTAAATAAATAAATAAATAAATAAAATCAGGGAGTGCATTTACGTATATCAGTTCAGGCAGTTGTTTGAGCCAATGCAGAAAATTGTGCACAAGGGTTCTGGTAGTTAGTGGGTGGATGGAGAAAGTGGAAGCAAAGAGGGACCTGTGGTCAACCAAGCACCCCTTTAAGGGGACTGAATGACAAGGGATTAGGATGATTTGGATTTTTGCTCATAATGCTAATAACACCATTTCTTTTCTCTCTTCTTTATTTTAAAGGCTTGATAGATAGATAGATAGATAGATAGATAGATAGATAGATAGATAGATAGATAGATAGATAGATAGATAGATGGATGGATGGATGGATGGATGGATGGATGGATGGATGGATGGATGGATGGATGGATGGATGGATGGATGGATGGATGGATGGGATGGATGGATGGATGGATGGATGGATGGATAGATAGATAGATAGATAGATAGATAGATAGATAGATAGATAGATAGATAGATAGATAGATAGATAGATAGATAGATAGATAAAACCTTTATTGGCACAAGTAAAAATTGGACATAGTCACAGTGGTTTGTTAGGTAACTACATATATAGGCATAAAGAGGGCAGAAAAGTATTAGATATCCTTAAAGGGACAACAGTTCGTCTCCTAACAATAGTATCAAGGAAGTCTGCGACTCTTTATACAATGTCAGTCATCTCGGCCGTCAGCATATAGCGAACTTTATCCAGATCTGACCTCCCTTCCACCATGTTGACGCCAAAGATGGAGAAAGCTTTCGCCAACCTGGCCCTGAGGACAGCTGAAACCAGGGACACTGCTGGGCTGGAGTCTCCTCAGTTGATTCCGCCCTCGCCTTCTGGCACAGCAGGTAGCCTGAAAGGGGTTGTCGCAGTCCTTGCTGGAGAGGGTCCAAGCCAAGGAAGCTCAGAAGATGGAGGCGCTGATGACACAGAACCCCCAGCAAGAGCAGCAGCAGAGCATGCTGGTGTGCCTCCCGGAGATGGCACGCATCCTGCGCAACGTCTTTGTGGCCGAGAAGAAGCAGGCCCTCCCCCTGGAGGTGGCCTGCCAGTGGATTATGGCCAGCTACTGGTCACTCATGGCGCTTGGCAAGATGGAGAAGCACCTTCGTCTCCTGGCGGAGCTGCTCCCATCCTGGGCCTGCATCCTCTTCCTTCGGAAAGACAGGTATCTCAAGCTGGACAAGAATGCAGAGCTCAGTGTTGTCATGGAGAGACTGGCTGTGAGGATGAAGGAAGAGGAGAAGCTCTGAACCATCTGTGAGGTGTGTGTGTGTGTGTGTGTTTGTTTAGTCATTAAGTCGTGTCCGACTCTTCGTGACCCCATGGACCAGAGCACGCCAGGCCCTCCTGTCTTCCACTGCCTCCCGGAGTTGGGTCCAAGTCATGTTGGTCACTTCAATGACACTGTCCAACCATCTCGTCCTCTGTCGTCCCCTTCTCCTCTTGCCTTCACACTTTCCCAACATCAGGGTCTTTTCCAGGGAGTCTTCTCTTCTCATGAGATGGCCAAAGTATTGGAGCCTCAGCTTCAGGATCTGTCCTTCCAGTGAGCACTCCGGGTTGATTTCCTTCAGAATGGATAGGTTTGTTCTCCTTGCAGTCCAGGGGACTCTCAAGAGTCTCCTCCAGCACCATAATTCAAAAGCATCAATTCTTCAGTGGTCAGCCTTCTTTATGGTCCAGCTCTCACTTCCATACATCGCTACTGGAAAAACCATAGCTTTGACTATGCGGATCTTTGTCGGCAAGGTGATGTCTCTGATTTTTAAGATGCTGTCTAGATTTGTCATCGCTTCCCTCCCAAGAAGCAGGCGTCTTTTAATTTTGTGGCTGCTGTCACCATCTGCAGTGATCATGGAGCCCAGGAAAGTAAAATCTGTCACTGCCTCCATATCTTCCCCTTCTATTTGCCAGGAGGTGATGGGACCAGTGGCCATGATCTTAGTTTTTTTGATGTTGAGCTTCAGACCATTTTTGGTGCTCTCCTCTTTCACCCTCATTAAAAGGTTCTTTAATTCCTCCTCACTTTCTGCCATCAGAGTGGTATCATCTGCATATCTGAGGTTGTTGATATTTCTTCCGCAATCTTAATTCCGGTTTGGGATTCATCCAGTCCTGCCTTTCGCATTATGTATTCTGCATATAAGTTAAATAAGCAGGGAGACAATATACAGCCTTGTCATACTCCTTTCCCAATTTTGAACCAATCAGTTGTTCCATATCAAGTTCTAACTGTTGCTTCCTGTCCCACATATAGATTTCTCAGGAGATAGATAAGGTGGTCAGGCACTCCCATTTCTTTAAGAACTTGCCATAGTTTGCTGTGGTCCACACAGTCAAAGGCTTTTGCGTAGTCAATGAAGCAGAAGTAGATGTTTTTCTGGAACTCTCTGGCTTTCTCCGTAATCCAGCACATGTTAGCAATTTGGTCTCTAGTTCCTCTGCCCCTTCGAAATCCAGCTTGTACTTCTGGGAGTTCTCGGTCCACATACTGCTGAAGCCAACCACACTATCTGGGTTGTCCTGGACATCCAGATCTTTCTGGTATAATTCCTCTCTGTATTCTTGCCACCTCTTCTTGATGTCTTCTGCTTCTGTTAGGTCCCTACCATTTTTGTCCTTTATCATGTCCATCTTTGCACAAAAGGTTCCTTTAATATCTCCAATTTTCTTGAACAAATCTCTGGTTTTTCCCTTTCTGTTCTTTTCCTCTATTTCTTTGCACTGTTCATTTAAGAAGGCCCTCTTGTCTCTCCTTGCTATTCTTTGGAAGTCTGCATTCAATTTTCTGTAACTTTCCCTATCTCCATTGCATTTTGTTTCCCTTCTCTTCTCTGCTATTTGTAAGGCCTCGTTGGACAGCCACTTTGCTTTCTTGCATTTCCTTTTCTTTGGGATGGTTTCTGTTGCTGCCTCCCGTACAATGTTACGAGCCTCCATCCATAGTTCTTCAGGCACTCTGTCCACCAAATCTAGTTCCTTAAATCTGTCCTTCACTTCCACTGTGTATTCATAAGGGATGTGGTTTAGATTATACCTGACTAGCCCAGTGGTTTTTCCTACTTTCTTCAGTTTAAGCTTGAATTTTGGTATAAGAAGCTGATGATCTGAGCCACAATCAGCTCCAGGTCTTGTTTTTGCTGACTGTATAGAGCTTCTCCATCTTTGGCTGCAGAGAACATAATCAATCTGATTTCGGTATTGCCCATCTGGTGATGTCCATGTGTGGAGTCGCCTCTTGTGTTGTTGGAAAAGAGTGTTTGTGATGACCAGCTTGTTCTCTTGACAAAACTCTATTAGCCTTTGCCCTGCTTCATTTTGAACTCCAAGGCCAAACTTACCTGTTGTTCCTTTTATCTCTTGTCTCCCTACTTCAGCATTCCAGTCCCCTATAATGAGAAGAACATCTTTCTTTGGTGTCAGTTCTAGAAGGTGTTGTAAGTCTTCATAGAATTGGTCAATTTCAGCCTCTTCAGCATCGGTGGTTGGTGTATAAACTTGGATTACTCTGATGTTGAAAGGTCTGCCTTGGATTCGTATTGAAATCATTCTCTCATTTTTGAGATTGTATCCCAGTACAGTTTTTCCCACTCTTTTGTTGACTATCAGGGCTACTCCATTTCTTCTACGGGATTCTTGCCCACAATAGTAGATATGATAATCGTCTGAATTGAATTCGCCCATTCCCATCCATTTTAGTTCACTGACGCCCAGGATGTCAATGTTTATTCTTGCCATCTTGCAAGATGTGTGTTTTAGGGGAACAAAAATCTCTGCCAGCGGAACTTGTTTAAGACTTGGGGAGTTTTTCTCTCTCCCTGACCTGTCAGGGTCATGTTGGGGATGCATTTGCAACTTTGCCTGTGCAGGGGTTAAGACCCTGGTGTTCCAACAAGGTGTGCGGCTGGAGAGTCATATTCTAAAGCCACCCAGAGGGGCCACGGCTTGGTACGGGCACTGCAACAAAGTTGTATTAGAGTACCTAGGAGACCAGAGAGAGAGGTGTTGAGGAAATTGGTAATCATCCCTTGTTTACAGGTTGTTAACAAAGCTCAGCTGTAGCTATGCCTCCTTCAGATTTGGATGGCTACAGCAGAAGCTAATGTTCATACACGTGGATAATGTATAGCTCCTAAAATGATTCCTGGACTGAAAAAGTGTAAATATTTGCTTACTCCCCTCCTCCCGATACCATAGAGGTTCAAAATTAGAACATTTTAATTCAAATTAACTGTCCTGGCTTTCTCTCGAAAACCTCCGAAATGCTAGTTCACCGACTATGCTGGGTAATCCTATGTTTATTTATTGAATTTATTTATTAATTATATTTCTATACTGCTCCATCTAGTGACCTCATCACTACTCTGGGATGTTTCCAATTGTGAAATAAACATCAGGGACCCAACCCCGTGCCGCCTAACCCTAGTTACAAAAATGTAAAATCTATAAAATATAAGAACTGCACAGCTAAACACTTGAGATGGCAGAAAGAATCCCACTCAGAACATTATCTGCACCACACAGTTAGAGTGACCAGATGCCCCTTTTGCTTTCATGGCATTTTATTATGTTGAAGGATTTGGAAACCTCCATTGTAATTCAGGGTAGGCACAAGAGCTGGAAATCCAAAGATCTAGTAAGATGACGTCATGGCACTTAAAGTGGTATCAACCTGATATTGCTACGACATGTCGATGACCTCCACGGAGCCACACTGTCTGTGATTCCCTGTGATGAGAAGATGGCCTGACACAGATTTTAAGCTTTGCAGGTTAAAAATGCTCACAGGGCCTTTCTCCCCCCCCCCCCCCCCACATCGCCCAGCCATTAAATCCCTGCAGAAATGTGTTGAGAAGCTACTAAGATTAATATTGATATAATGTCTCTATATTTCTACTTGGCACTTGTTGAATTGTTGTACTTGCCCATTAGTACTCCATTTAACATCAGAAGCCAGTTCATAAATTCTTCCTCGCTGCATAGGAAATTGACTAAAAGACACAAAATTAGCTTTTAAATTTTAAAGAATTAAGATCTTTACAACGGTCTTCCTCCTGCCTCTCTCCTTCCCTTCCCTTAATATATATATATATATATTACCTTGAAAAGGAATATGGGCCTTGCTTTCTCAGCATTGATACATACTCCTAAGATCTCTTGATCATTCTAGCCTGGAGCGTTGGGTGGGGAGTTGAAGAACAATAGTCACCCTTTTTCCATCCTTCCCTCTAAGACCAGTTCTCAAGGAAGACGAGGAGGGGGACCCCCGGCTCAAAACAGTTGTGTCGGCCTGTTTAGACTTTGAGGTCAAAAAGTTCAAGCTTTTGTCCTGCCATGTTTCTTGGTTTTATTTACACTCTTTGTCTGGTAACCGGTAAATAACTGTGGGCTATTGTGCTCCCTCTGTTGAAATTCAAAGGCGCTTGACTGCCTGAATAAGAAACAGTACGAAATTGGGTGATCTTTGGGTGGGTGGGTGTCATTTGGAGGTTTTATGAAATGATTTCCATGCTTAGCCTCTTGAAAGACATTGTTGAAAGTCCAGAGTTTCTTAATTAACCATGCTCAGAGTTTAGAGCATCCAAAGCTCTTCAAATATATTATCTTAGAAATTGCAACAAGGATCTTATGAGGTAGGACTGTAATATAAACTGTAGAGTGCCATGTGTGGCCCACTATGTTGAACTAATCCATGTCTTGTGGCCTGTGTTAGATGTTTGTCAACCACCCCACCACAGTTTTTATAGCCTTAGAGTCTGGAAGGAAAAGAAAGATATTTATCAGGTATTTTGGGATCACTGATCACAGCTGGTGGGATATATTTGGTATAGGAAGCCCATTCTCAGTCATAGAAAAAGATGGTGGTAGCGGACAGGGATAGTATATATTTTATTTGGAAGAGCTCGTGATCTTTGTGACTGTCCATAGAGCCCAGCCTCCCAAGGACTGTCTAACAATGCAGGCAGCTAGGCTGGTTTATCTCTGCATAAAAGTTCTCAAGGTTTTCGTTTCCTTCGGAAGCAGATCTTTTGTAAACCTAATGGCTCTAGAACACCCATTCTGATGCGGTCACTCTCAGATACATTGTGTTCCAATAGGGAGAGCTTGCAACAATAGGGTTCATGGGAAAACCCATTCTTCTTGTAGCTAGTGGGAGAACTGTTAGTATATTCAAACAGGGAAGCTAGAGCAAAGTTACTGACAAGTAAGATTGATGAGTCGTAAGATGACAGGTGGGTGGAAATGGGGGTATTCAGAACTGCCTGGGAATCCTAAATTCCTGAGTATAATAATTGAGGGCTGGGGGAGTGAGGAAGTATGTGCCCTCCCCATGCTCTAGTAGCCCTACATTATTATTGGTTATAGCACTTGAATGAAAGTCAAGAATTTTGAATTGAAAATATGTAGCTAAAGAGGAGACGCTGTAAATAATTTACGAGGTCCTTCATTATTATCCATGCAATTGTAAGGATGTTGGTGACTCTGGTTCTTTTTTTCTTTTTAACTAAAGATTATTTTTCCAACAGAAGTTATGTTCCTGGATCTCTGTAGACATCTATAATCATAAGACTCTTTTGTTAGTACGTGTTTTTGAGGGTTTAAAGTGTTAATTTTGTAAGCCACCCAGAGTAGTGCTTGCACTAATGGAACAGTATATGAATGAATGAATGAATGAATGAATGAATGAATGAGTCGCCATAGTGGCTTTTAATCAGAAACTTTCAACCCTGTGAGCTCTGGCATCATTTCATTACTTTTTTTGTAGTGAAAAAAATGAATCATGAAGCAAAATGTAAAAGGACAGCATAAACACAGCTTGGGAAGTAATTTTTCAAAAAGTGAAAAGTTAAGACATAATTAATTACAATTAGAGATTTATTTATTTTATTTATTTATTTATTGCATTTATACCCCCACCCATCTAGTCAACTGACTACTCTGGGCGGCTTCCAACACATATAATAACAATATAAAATATAACAACATTTAAACATCAGTAATAGAGTTATTCAAGATGGAAAGAAATAGGAATAAATAAATAAATAAAATCAAATAATAGCTTGAGGGGAAGGCCTGCCTAAACAGTCAAAGTTTTCAATTGGTTTTTAAAGATGCCCAGCGATGGTCACTAACCTCCAGTTAGTGGTCACTAACCTCCAGTTCAGAAGTTCATACTGGTTCGTTATTGGCCAAACAAGTGTTTGGCGCTTCAAATCCCTGCCTCTCTCTGGCAGGCACCCACTTGGAAGTAGTGGCCTGGCTTCCCTGGCCCACCTCCTCTAGGCACTGCCTCTGAGTGGGTGTCTGCCAGAGGAGGTGGGGCTTTGAAGTACTGAACGACAAACGAACCAGCACGAACTGCTGAACTGGCAGTTTGTGCCCATCTCTAATTACAATTAGCATTCCAAAGTATCCTCAGTCTTTATTTATTATTATGTGTGTTAGTTTTTTAAAAGTAACTCCTTACTTTAATGCCTTTATTTTAATTTGCTGTTAAGTAACATCTTTGCTTAACAACAAAACAAATTATACCACATTGTTTTCAAAACCACACACTATCAGATAGGCAATGTATATATAGCATTGACAAGTAGACTTAATCTTAGCTTAGTCTTTAACTAATACTCTATACCCTGACCCCATTTTTTAGGTTCCCAGTTTTTGAATGAAAATAGACAAATCTGAAACTCAATGTGGAAATGCTGAGAACCAGTTGCTGTAATGGGGAGTGAGGAAATTGTGAAAAAATGCATGTGACTCTCAACAGAGGAGAAACTTCACATGAGAAAGAAGTGACGTCGGACCTCATGACTTTTTAAAAATACCCAACAGCTCATTCTACACATCTAAATATTTAAAATACTTCAGCACTACTCTTTGTGTTTCCCCAGTGGAGGTTCCCAACTGTTCAAGCAGTTCCCATAATTATGTTGTAAACTGAGTTCATAAAAAAAAATTCTCAGAGAGAAAGAGAGAGAGAGGGAGAGGGAGATTTACAAGCAATACACAACTTATCTTCTGCCATACTCATTTCTCACTACGACTCCTGTAGATAGATAGATAGATAGATAGATAGATAGATAGATAGATAGATAGATAGATAGATAGATAGATAGATAGATAGATAGATAGATAGATAGATAGATAGATAGATAGATAGATAGATAGATAGATAGATAGATAGATAGATAGATAGATAGATAACGGGGGCTGCATCAACAGCTTAAGACCATATTGATGGCAGGCGATGCCTTTCCTTGCTCGCTTGCTTGCTATAGAAATTCCAGATGCAGCCAAGACAGAATTTTGTAAATGGTTGGGTCCCAAGTATGTTTGTTGTATTGGAAAAAGCAGTATTATACACTTATAGCAGTTTTAAACCATCTGAATTAGGGTGTCCAGGTCAGTGGCATTCTGTTCCCTGAGACTTCAAGGTCCAATCCAAGATCTGAGATGGGAACTCAGATGTGAGATTCTTGGAAAAGGCCTTGTGATGGCATAGAACAGGGGTGAGCAAACCATGCCTTACACATCACATACAGGTCCCAGGGCATTTTTGCAGACCCCAGAAACTCCCCAGAACCTACCAAGCAATTCCCCACCTCATACTAATAGTCTATTTAGGTCAAAAATGCCCAAGGAGCAGCTGTTTTCTCCTCCTAGACCTGGGGAGTCATCCCCTCCCAAGAACTCTCCCCCAAAAGAACCCCAAGTGCCTGTGGAAGCCCTTCCTGTTTAAATGTAACTTTAAATTCATTTTCATTCATTTGTGAGATTGGTTCAGTCCATCAAGGGGATGGTGACTTGTATTTGTGCCCCTAGCCCAGAAACTTCCCACATTCCTACATCAATGCAGGAGAGTGCATGCTTTGGAGGGGAGCTCCTCCCCTCCCCCAGCTTTGATCACTCTTGCCAGGGCTTGGTGCAACAAAAAGACTCTGGAGCCATGATGCTGGTGCTCCACTCCCTGCCTTGCTCCAGTTGGCATGACTGGCCCACTGTTGGCATGCCAAAATGCCAAGATCAGGTCAGTGATGGCACCTCATGCCATTTGGAGCAAGACATCTTTGAGTTGAGAATGAACAGACCTGGGTGCTCCGAATTCCCTGCCAGAAAACTCCATTGAGCACAACTAAACACAGCCAAATCCAACAGGCCAAGCTTAGTGGACACTAGTGACTCTGAAGTCTGAAAACAAAGGATGTAATCCTCTCCTGGACCATAAAGAAAGCTGACCGCCGAAGAATTGGTGCTTTTGAATTGTGGTGCTGGAGGAGACTCTTGAGAGTCCCCTGAACTGCAAGGAGAACAAACCTATCCATTTTGCAGGAAATCAACCCTGAGTGCTCACTGGAAGGACAGATCCTGAAGCTGAGGCTCCAATACTTTGGCCATCTCATGAGAAGAGAAGACTCCCTGGAAAAGACCCTGATGTTGGGAAAGTGTGAAGGCAAGAGGAGAAGGGGACGACAGAGGACGAGATGGTTGGACAGTGTAATTGAAGCGACCAACATGAATTTGACCCAACTCCAGGAGGCAGTGGAAGACAGGAGGGCCTGGCGTGCTCTGGTCCGTGGGGTCACGAAGAGTCGGACATGACTTAACGACTAAACAACAATAAATCCTCTCCTGGTTTGAGTCCAGGTTTCAGAGAAGCTGTCCAAATCTCTTACTTCCTTACTTTCGGCATAAGATTCAGCCTCTTTGATGGCTCCTCTGAAGTCTGGACTGAAACACAACCACACACAAGGTGGATTTGCCACCCTACTGATATTGGAGCCACCAATCTTCATTTTACAAACTGCAGTGCATCCCAGCTTCTTGTGAGTCAATATTTTGCTGTGCCATGGTGTTCTGGATGGCCATCTCAGAATCCACAGTGTCCCAGATTGTAATCAAATGGCTTCAGCTGAGCTGACTTTGAGTTAAAATGTAGTGCAATGGAATCATACCCAGAGGAGAGACTGCCAGCTTTATATATCTCTGTCAAGAAAAAAAAAATTGTGCAGTTTGTCTTTGAAATTCAGATATGCAACCTAATAATCAGTTTTGATCGTCTTCATTTCACTCTAAATGTTCATTCATATGTGAAATACTGAAGCTGGGTTAGAAATGTTACTTGTCAAAAACTTGATAGCATTAATATTACCAAAAATAATTATTGTCAGGATGGTAATTTTTCTTAACTCAGATTTAGAAAGGAAGAGAGAGAGGCAGAGTGAGAGAAGAACACACAGTTTTGCTTCTGACAGAGCCTATAACAATGGTTCCCATCTTTGGGTCCCCAGACTAAAATTCCCGGAAGCCTTCCCTACTGTTGGCCAGGATTTCTGGGAGTTGTAGTCCAAGAACACCTGGGAGCCCAATATTGGGAACCACTGGCCTATACACTTCCACAAACTTCACTTAGCTCAGAAGAAAGTTACTAGCTTGAGTCAAATGCTAGAACGAATGAGCATAAAAATCAGAAATACATGAAACACACATAGAGAGACGTAATAGCTAATCTGCTTATGTTTCACTCATGTTTCCTCTGAGGTCGAGCACAATAGCTGCCCACCCTTTTCCATACTTCTATTAAGTGAATTTTTTAAGGAGAACATCCGATTTTTCTCCCATCCTGACTCTTCCCACAGACAATTACCAGTGAGGCCCAGGCAATATGCAAAACTGGGACTTTTTCCAGGCATGAGTTAACTTGTTAAAATGCCATGGTTTCCCGAAGACTAACAGCAAACGTAGTTCCCATTCACACGAAGGCCCTTCTGACGCACTGAGGGAATAGTGAGAGCACTCTTATATATTTATAGAAACAGTTAGATTTATAGGAAATACTTGTGTTCATTCTTTTTCTCTCCCATGGAATTCTCTTATCCCAATATATCTGTTGAAAACATAGAGCAAAACAGAGCTTTAAAAATTGTTAGGAGTAGGAGTGTGTGAATGCTATCCAAACTAATTTGTATCCAAATATTTGCTGACCCACCTCTCTTGAGCTCCTTTTGATGAGCCTCCTTTATTCTTGGCTTGATGAAGGTATTTGTAGGCCCTTGTACATTTACAGATGGGGAGGGGGGGAAATTGAATGGGGAAAACAGAAGACTATGGCAGGCGTTGCGCAATTCCATCAATGTGGGGAATGTAGCACACCTTCACTGTGTAGGAAAGCTCATCCCAGCTTCCTTCCTCCCAGCCATTTCCCCTTCCACCCAGAGCAATGCACTCTGCCTCTAGCACATCTCCTGCTCCTCCATCAATCCACACTGTGTCAGGCAGTGATGGGCATGAAAGGATAAAAGCGGTAGAGAACAACAGAGAATGGGGAAGTGAGGATACTTCCTACTGCTACTTTGATCTATTCAATCAAAAGACCATAGAGGACCACATCTATTAGGATGGCCCCTGAAACTTTGGTTCAAAACTACACATCATTCCATCGCCATCTCCCGCTCCCTAATAAAACAGAAAGAGAACGAGAGAGGGACAGAGAGAGAACTGGCATGGGATGGGCGTAGGGTATGAGAAAGCAGAAGGTCTGTGCGAGTGAACTTCACAGTCTGTCCACGCCTACTGTCAACCTCGTGGGCTACATTACAACACTGGCACTTAGTTTCTAGCAGAGAGGTATAGGATTGCAGCATTAGACTCATTATCAAAGCTTGCACAAATATTTGCCTTACAGCCTGATATTGTTTATGTTCATAGCATCCCTGAGGAAGAACAGCTGTTCAAATAAATAGCGATTCCACACCTGGCTCCCTTCCTTCCTTTGCTATCAGTGCCTCCTTGCTTTATTTTTGAGATCTCTGTCTTAGCAGGGATGCAGAAACCGGCTTCCTAGCAGGTACCTTTAAATGGATGGGGAAAAGAAGCTGTTCAGGTGACCCCTAGTGATACCAAGTGCATATATACTACAAAGCTGTTGCAGTTTTAAATTCCCTTCAGCGGACATAGCTCCATGATTCGGAATACTGGGATTTAGTGAGGGGCTTAGAACTCTGTGCTGAAGAGTTCTAGAAGAGTTTTGAGTATCCCACCAAACTACAAATCCCAGAATGCCATAGTATGGATTGAAAACCATTACTGAATTGCAATAACTGTGTAATGTAGATACACTCATCATCACCCCGTAGCCTGGGCAGAGAAAATAGAATCGGGATAATTGATTCTTTTGTTACAGAAGCTGGACCTGCCTTTCTGCTCTCCAGCTGCCACCATACAGTGTAGCATGCACAGTTAGAAACAATTACTATTAATTAAACAGCAATAAAGTACATCCTTCCATAGTGGGAAGACTCTTCTGGGTCAGTCTGCAGACCAGCTGCTCATTGTTTATGGGAAACATCGAGAACCCTGCAGTTTAGGCTTCTTAGAGCACTTTAAACTGGACTTAGCTCGTAAAGCCCTTTAAACATAGAACTATCCTTGGTAGAATACCTGACCACCCAGAAGAGACCCCCACTGTCTTCTGCATTCAAATCTTTGGTTCAGTATAATTTTTTTTTGCCCCTTTTGTGAGTCTGTGTTTGTTATCTCCAAATTATTTACACATTTGGTTCTCTTCCAGAGTCTTGCAGAAATGCCATGAGAAAAACCTCTTGTTCTCATCGTCCTTCAGTACTGGTAAGGAAAGTCACAAACGCTTTTAAGAGCTCACAGGGAAAACCTTCTCTTTTTGGGAAACCATCCAGCATTTGGTTCCTTGGTCATTTCTAACGTGGTTACACCACAGCAAGCACAAAAAAACAACAGCAGCCAATAAATGTCAGCTCTCAGGAATGAAATTCCCGATTATACAAGGCATTTCCTGCTCGTCAGAAGAGATATGGCAGCAACTCTTTGACTTTTAGCAGCATGGAAACATGTCATGGTCTCTCATGAGATGATGAGAGCCCTATTTAGTTACAATGAAAGCATGTGTCGTTTAGATGAGTTGAAGGGGTTTTACAGAAGGGGACCCCTTTGTCATAACTTTCCACATCCAATATTGACTATCTAAATAGGGGAGACAGATCTACCAGGGTAGCCTCTCCAGTTGACCCACAGAACCCTCATTTTGGAGGGGTTCAGGCTCATGTGGAAAAGCAATATGCTTACATCAGCCCCTCCATGTTAGCTTCATATGTGGAAAGCAGTGACAGAAGGGGTGGCCCTAGCATGCTCTCTTCAATATGTGTGGATCACACACACACACACACACACACACACACACACACACACACCATGAGGCTTAAATAAGTGTGAATGCAATGTTTAAGAGTTCTCAGTTCTTCTTATTGCTTATAAACATCAGTCAAAAGAAATCTTTATAGAATGTCTTTGTCAAACTCTTTGGAATCCTCACAAAAACATCTGGAAATATGAGGCACATTTGAGGCAGAATAGGTGAGAAATTCATCTCATGAGAAGAGAAGACTCCCTGGAAAAGACCCTGATGTTGGGAAAGTGTGATGGCAAGAGGAGAAGGGGATGACAGAGGACGAGATGGTTGGACAGTGTCATCAAAGCAACCAACATGAATTTGACCCAACTCTGGGAGGCAGTGGAAGACAGGAGGGCCTGGCGTGCTCTGGTCCATGGGGTCACGAAGAGTCGGACACAACTTAACGACTAAAGAACAACAACAAAGGTGAGAAATTCATTCAGTATCTCTTCAAAATAAGGACTTATCTACAGTCTCAACATTCTTCATAAATATGATGAAAGCATCTTCAGATTTGATTTCTGGCATTGCAGTCTGTTGTGTTACCTGATCATGGAAAGGTGATTCCATAAATATTCCTGCAAGAATATTTATTGTTGCACACCCAGTCTTGCTATGGATGCAAGATCCATCACATGCCGAGGCATCTGTTGGAGTGAGGGAAACCTTACACAATTTCCTTTCTGCTTCAAATAGTATGCTATTCCTAATAAATTATAAAACTCTGGAAGCCATAGGTCCCACACCCATTATTTAGATGAAAACCAATCTAGGTAACAGCCTAGGGGTGCACACCAGTCCCTAAGGCTGGTGTTGATCAGCCCTAGGATTAGGCAACTTCAAGGCATTAGTAGACTGGTAGTTTTTTGAGAGTCACCATTAACGAAGTCTAGACTACCAGTCCTCTAATGCCTTGCAATTGCCAAGGAGGTCAGAAACCTGCAACAATGTCCTTCTTATCCAAGCATAATGGTTGTCACCACAGATAAACTTACCAAGGCACACATGTGTATGTCAAAACTCCTTTGAGGGCTTGAATATTCTTTTGGCTAAATTCTAGATGGGGGCATTTCTGGTGAGTTCTAGTAGCCGTAGTGAGAACAATCCAAAATTCCCATGCCTGATGTTGATGGTTGCATTGGAAGTATCTGGCTCCCCTTTAATTTCTGCAAATATTTCTCAGCTGATGCACAAGCTACTCCCAACTCTTGTCCATTCCAAATGAGTTACAGTGCAATCCTACCTGGGTAGCTAAAATTGTGCCAAATCCAACCCTCTCTAAACCTAGTGATGTTGTAAATTACCTAGGCCTGAAGAAGCTTGGGTCTAACCCAGCTTGGCTCCTCCCTTGTCCTGCCTCATTCTCTTTTTTTGTTTTTTCTGCCAGCAGATTGTTGTGAATGGAGCAATTCTGGCAGCATGTTGCCGTGTCAGCAAGTCTCTCTGCAATCAACCAATGGAACAGGCTTCTGCCCCGGGGGTGAACGTTTCAGCCAAAATCAGGACACAGCTTTGCTTTCTTCTGAACAACCCCATTTGGAAATAAACCAGTCCCATGCTCATGAGCCTATAGATCTTCTTCATTCCCGCTTATGGCCAGGGATATAAATTTTTACTCAAATATTTCGTAAGTTTCCTCACTGCTGGACAACACAAATGGGATATTTTTTCTGCAGAGTTTTGAAGTTTCGGCACTTCTTTGCAAAAGATTCAGAAAAGTGGTGTTTTGTTGTTGTTTTAAATTATTTTGAGTGATTAAACTGTATTCTGCACAAAAGCCCCTTGTATTTTGCACAGGAAAAAAAGATCATGTTTGCATAAAATATGCTTTCAATTGCAAAATGCAAGCTTTTCATACACAGACACAAAAACAGCTTTTATCGGTGTGTGTGTGTGTGTGTGTGTGTGAATTCTGTTGCTGGAAAAAAAATGTCCTGGGTTTGCATGGGAGCAAAAGACCTTACACCTGTTGCCCCTTTCTATCACCTTTTTCCCCAGGGGACAAGAAAAATTAACAGAGTATGTTATAGCCTTGTTGTTGTTACGTGCAGCCAAGTCAGAAACAACTCACGTGACCCTAATAGGGCTTTCAAGGGAAGTAAGATTTTAAAGGAGTGGTTCTATCGGTTTCACTGCCCCAGTGAGTTTTGATGGCCAACTGGGAATTCAAAGTCTGTTTTTCAGAGTCCTGGTTGGTCACACTCTCCATTACACCACTTTAGGTATCAGTTACATCTTTACTAGAGATGGGCACAAATTGACAGTTTGACAGTTTGTGCCAGTTCGTTTGTTGGCCGAACAGATGTTTGGCACTTCCCAGCCCCACCTCCTCCAGTGGGTGCCCAATCAGAGGCAGCTCCCGGAGGAGGCTGGACAGGGAAGCCAGGGTGTCGCCTCTGAATGGGCGCCTGCTGGAGGAGGTGGTGTTTTGAAGTGCCAAACGCCTGTCTGGCCACTAAACAAACTGGCACAAACTGCCAAACTGGTTTGTGCCCATCTCTAATCCTTATCATCAACTAACAACCAAATTGGTCTCTGCTTGCCCCTCACCTGATTTACTTTGCTGGTGCAGTGCAAAAATTTCACGTACAATCATAAACAAGATGAAAGGAAGATGATTCAGGGCTCTGTCCTCTGATCTGACCTTAGAAATGAGAGTTATAGTGATGTCACCAGTCCCACCGGGGATAGAATGGTCACCCGGCTCCCAATCCACTTGGAATGTGTCATCAGCTGGAATTTTCCTGTGAGTTCTCAATTTTGATGCCTACAAAGCTGACACGATTTAGTATCTGCGGCGTTCAACTTCTTAAACCACAGGAACAAGGAATGTAGGAAAAACTTAATTATGTCTGCCTTGCAAAAATTATTTAATGAGAATCAAAATCTGTAGATCCCTCTCATGAACGCAAAAAGAGAGAGAGCGAGGACAACTCTTGATAGCATCCTACATCAACCTATGAATTATTTTTATCTCGCTCACCCGAGCAGCTGCCTTGCCAAGTTCTATGTTTAAATAAATAATTTCTTATGTCATGAGAACAAAAATCAGGTATATGATGGCTTAAGGCAAGCAAAATATATATGCAATTGTGCCATCAACAGATGCACCATCAGACACTCCAGCTCGCTTTAATTTGGTCGTTGTCATCTTTGTGCTACTTCTGTCAAACTGAATCAAATGGAGCATTAATTTTTGAAGCAAAACCTCTATGATTATTTCAGTTGTGATTTAATCCAGCAGTAACCCTAGGGTGTGGAAAGGTCGGATGTCAATGAATCAGTTTAGCCTGCTATCCAACCCCCAATCAGATAGCTTGCTTTGTTTTGCCTCCTCTTTGCATACGGATTCTTCTCTTCCCGCCTGCACCTCGACAATTCATTCAGTATTTCTGCCGTTTTCCAAAGAGGGGGACAAACACAAGCAGAGGAAGAAACGTCAACAGGTGCCCTGGTGCTAAGGGTATATAATCTCTGTTTCAAGGACAACTGTGAAAATATTTGTTCAGAAGCAAACAGTAAAAATGTTTTTTTTCTTTTAAACCACCCAATTTCAAACAGCCTGAGCACAAAAATGTGAAACAATCACATCAAACGAATATATTCAACTCCACACTACATTCTTTGAAAACATAGGCATCATTAAGACACAAGGGCCAAGGTTGTCTTACAGAAATCTACGCGCACAAGGGCCGTCATGGTTTGGTTTCCACCCCTGTATCTCCTGGATCACATGATTCTTGCGTGATTTTGGAAGCTATCACGCCTGTTTACTATTTGGATGGAAGAAGACCTAATAACTCCAGGTTATTAGGAAGCAATAAAAGAAGCTGGTCTGAAATTTTCGGGCCAAACCCGAAAAATGAACTGCAAACTGTTTTTTTATTTTATTTTATTTTATTTTTGGAGGAGAGGGTTTCATGATAGTCCGTGGTTCATGGGTAGCCACAAACCATGAACCATCAGGAACCACTGGCTTTCCTGTTCATACTCATCTCATATATATGAGCTTTGATTGGCTAGGCTATTTGTCCAAATAGTGAAAAACCACAAACACGGGGAAAATAAAGGTCTTTGACCTAGAATGGGGGATGATATTCAATGCCATTCAACACTGCTGGGCCACACAGAGGAAAAGATTCCACTTATTTCCTTCCTTTGTTCCTTTCCTTCTTCCTTCTATCCCATCCCCTGCCTCTGAAAGCTGTGCAATTTATTCAATAAAATGCATGCTGAAGGGAGAAGGAATGCCCCAGATATGAGCTTTGCTGTCTTTGGTTAGAGTACCTGAACACTATCTTGCATCATGTCTGCCACCCTCCCAGTCTGGAATACTGGCACATGTCGTGAAAAACAAAATAGGCAAAATGCTGCCCCAAAAAAAAAAAAAAAAAAAAAAAAAAAAGAGCCAGCAGCAGGAATTTTTTTAAAAAGGCAAAATACAGAATGGGAAGAAGGGAGATAGCTTAGGTTCCTTTCCTAACATTAATTTTACATTCCCCACTGAAATCCTACATGATGACACACATTTCATATACTCATGCTTTCAATTGGAATGAGATCTGCAGCTGCCTAAAAGAAAGAAAAAAACACCACCAAAGCACACTCACCATACATCTGAAAATTAAAAGGAGGTAAAGAGAAATCTCTCTATTCTTTTGAACATGTTTCTCTTGCAAGTGTTGCTGCTGATCACAGGGACAGTGAGTCCCCCACCCCACCCCCCAGCCCTACAGGAGGTCTGTGGTTGTCATTTCTGGTAGAGTTTGGGTTTTTCACTGGCACTAGAGCTGCCAGTCTCCTACTTTGTCCTTCCTGGTTCTTCCAATCCAGCATTACTTTTGTTTTCCCAGTAAGTGCTTAAAAAAAAAAATCAGCTTCTAAAACCCATGAAGCACCAAAACAATATTTTATATTTCAGAGCCCATGATTCAATTCAAGCAATGCCTGGGGTTTTTTTTTTTTTTTTTTTTTGCTTCTCTTCAGATCAGTTCAAAACTGACAAATAGCCATGCTTTGCTTTGAACTCCGAATGATTTCCAAAACCAAAGCATGACCCTATTAGATACCTTCATGGATGTAAACAAGAATTGAGTTGGAGTGTTATTGAAGGGCACAGGATGGCTCTGGCACCTCTTTGCGTGCTCATATACAAGGATGGCCAGGTAGACAAGCTGTCTCATGGAGGTGTGGGGCAAAATGAGAAGTAATAATCTCTAATCATTTTCAATGTTAGTATCGCAAACCAAATCACCAGACTCAGCAGTTTGTATGTTTGCTTGCTTGTTAGGGTGTGAGTCAATGACTCACAAGTATGTGATATCAAACATTGTCCATAATATCTTAATCTCTCCCCCGCCCCCTGCTACAGCCAGCTCCTGGAACTGCCGACAAATTAATGAAGCAAAAGCCATCTTCCAACTGAATCTGTAAGCCTGGAAGTGAGGTGGCTGTGACATCGCCTGGAACATAAGTGCCTGTCATTTTCTCATGCTCACAGCTTGTTGATTCCTATCAGTCGGGCTCCCAACAAGGACACTGATTGAATGACCATTCTTTGAAGCTACATGCATTGTAGCCTACAGGCAGGTTCATAGGTCTGACCTTGGGTCACTGGGTGGAGAATCCTGCTTCTGTTGCCATTTGTCACTTGGGGTCAAGTGGCACATCAAGAGAGAAAGTGAAGGGACAGGCAGATGGCTCCCCATTTCATTGTCTTAATGTCACTCCACCTGTGGCTGGTTATGCACATATAGTATATTAGGCACTAGGAAAATACATGTCACAGGTTGATACACCTTGCATAAGAAGATGCAGCCATGACTTGAGTGTAACAAAGAAACTTCAGTGGGATTTCAACCTGGGAACCTTGATCTTACCCACTGCGGATGAATGTAAAATCCATGCCATACTAGGAATTGAAAACAATTTTGAACTCTACTTCAACAAAAGTAGCATTTTCCACACACCCCAAGACTTCTTGTGAAAAGAAATGTGAGAAATATACCTCATGTCAGGGAATAACAAGAATGCATAAAATGGGGGGAGGGGGAGGGTAATAACATGAAAGTTGAATGCAGTTGAACCTAAGAGATTTGCACACATTGCAGCCATATTAGCTTACAGTTAAAAACAAACAAACCCTGAGTTCAATTCCAATGGGTTCAGGTAGCCAGCGCAAGGTTGACTCGGCCTTCCATCTTTCCAAGGTCACAATGAGTGCCCAGTTTGGGGGTGGGGGCAAAGTGTTGCTTGCATAATTATGTTGTAAACTGCCCAGAGAGTGCTCTGGCACGATGGGTTGGTGTATAAAAAACAAAATGAAAAAATCCTCCCATTTTGACTGGCAAGACTCAAAAGGCACAACCGTTTTTCGTGTGGAATGGACCATCCTGTAGCCATTTGCCACAGAGGTCTTAAAAAGGAGCCACCTCTCGAGAAAAAGAAAAACCAAAACAGGTCACAAACCAAATTCAGACCTAATATAGCTACATAGGAATTCAAGCACATACCTCTAAGAACTAACTTCTTCTGCTGTGTGTATGTGTGTGTGTTTGTGTTTTGTTTTTTTGTTTTACCTGCATATTTAGTTGATTTTAATGGTTTTTACGGTGCAATTTTTAACTTGGTTTTCTGATTTTATGGTTAAAATGGGGCATGACTTGGTTAGAAAGTTTCTTTAAGTAAGATTGCACTGTGCCCTGAGCACCAGTTTGTACTGGAATTGTGGGGGTATAAATGTAAGATATGAATAAATAATTGTAATATTTTTTAGAGAAATGAATTAAAACAAAACAAAACAAAACCTTTGCGAGACAGTGAGACATCACCACGAGGAACAGTCAAGGCTCTAAAGCTGGGAGATTTTTCTCTCGTGCCATTCCTGAACACAACTGTAGTGCCTGATGAATGTCAGGTATAATCACTTTGAATAACATTATGGATTTTGTGGTGTTTGTGTGTGTGTGTGTGAGAGAGAGAGAGAGAGAGAGAGAAAGAGAGAGAGATGCTCAAAGTATTTGATCAGTGACTTTCAGACACTGGCTGGGAAATATGCCTTTTTAGCTCCCCTCTTCACCCTTCTCCTGTCACCCCATTTTGCTGCCCCATCTGATGACTCCGAGGGTCATGTCCCTGGCAAGTTCATTTCTGGGCCAAGTCTGCCAAATTATATGATGGGAATTAATGTCCACTTGAGCTTCCAGCAGCCAAACCTGATTTAAGCTCTTAGGCTGAACTTGTCTACAATTGTCGAGGTGAAAGGCCAGTTCCTAACCATTAATTAACCTAATCCATCTCAATCTCCTTTATTTTATACCTTTTCCAGGTTTGCGACTCTGAGAAATATATTTAAGGGACAAGCCACAGACTGCGTCGGGCGAGTGTGTGTGTGTGGGGGGGGGGGGGGAGAGCAGAGGACAGAAATAATTTTATGCTGCTCAGCATCTTAGTAATTAAACAGTTGGCAATGACTTATGTATCTGTGATTCAACACTGTTTTAAAGGATTGAGTGGTGAACATTGTGATTGATTGATTGATTGATTGATTTTTAAAAAACTTTCCCCTTTAAAAGGACCCAAGGTAGCTTACATCATTAAAAGACAACATTAAAGTGAACAAGAGTGAGTATACAAAGAATAAAAAGGATCAAACGGATACAATACTGAAAAACATAAGCAACACCAACATACATTCAAGGCAGTAAGGCACAACCCTCCGTTTTAAAAAAATCGCACTCAGGCAGTCAGTAGTTAAGGGAGAACTTGGTTGAAAAGAAAAGTCTTTGCCTGCTTGTCAAAGGACAGCAAAGACTGCATGGCCTCCAGTGGAAGGGAGTTCCAGAGTCTGGGAGCAGCGACAGAGAAGACCCTCTACCATGTCCCCACCAAGTGAACCTCTGAGGATGATGGGACTGAGAGAAAGCCCTTCCCTGACTATTTTAACACTTCGGCAGGCTCATAAAGGAAGACAGGTCTTTGAGATTGCTTGACCCAAGCCAATTATAGATATATAAATATATAGATGTTCAGTGGAAGGACAGATTCTGAAGCTGAGGCTCCAATACTTTGGCCATCTCATGAGAAGAGAAGACTCCCTGGAAAAGACCCTGATGTTGGGAAAGTGTGAAGGCAAGAGGAGAAGGGGACGACAGAGGATGAGATGGTTGGACAGAGTCATCGAAGCGACCAACATGAATTTGACCCAACTCCGGGAGGCAGTGGAAGACAGGAGGGCCTGGCATGCTCTGGTCCCTGGGGTCACGAAGAGTCGGACATGACTTAACGACTAAACAACAAAAATATATCTAGATACATAGACATGATGTATGCATGGCATACTGTATGTATATAATATAATCTTGAGGTATACAAATCTTAGGAAAAGGTGGTCTTGGCAGTCTATGATTCTACATTCAGAAGTGTTTATTTATTTTAAGCAACAGTCTAGCATGTGATCCCCCACATCTGCAAGAAAGGGTTCGGGCTAAGGAAATTGTAGACAAGTTCAACCTAAGAGCTTAAATCAGGCTTGGCTGCTGGAAGCTCAAGTGGACATTAATTCCCATCATATAATTTGGCAGACTTGGCCCAGAAATGAACTTGCCAGGGACATGACCCTCAGAGTCATCAGATGGGGCAGCAAAATGGGGTGACAGGGAAAGGGTGAAGAGGGGAGCTAAAAAAAAAAAGTATTTCCCAGTCACTGGTTGACATGTAATACCTCTCATTTGCCAGAAATGGTTCTGTCTAAGCAAATTATAGGAATATGTGTGTGTGTGTGTTTCCCTCTCTGTGTATTCCGATAATTTATTTAGGCAGAACTACTTGTAAGATTGTTGCTTAAAATAAGCAAGTATTCTGAATGTACAGTAATAGCCTGCTAAGACCACCTTTTCCCAACCAGGGGACTTCAAGATTTGTTGTATAATGTATCCTAACCTCCCCAACCATTGGCCAATTTTCCAGGCATGATGGCAATTGTAGCTTAACACAACTGGAAAGTATTATACAAAGCAAGGTTGGACTAGACCAATGGTGGGCCAAAATGTCCCTTTGTATTTTTAGGTGAAGTTTGTTTGCTGCAAAAATGGACATACTCCTTTTACAAATTCTCCAATGTTTGTGTATTGATTGGATCAGACTTTTTATCTGATTTTTGAAATCTAAGATGATAGGGGTTCTTCACTGGGAAAGGATTTTTAGATTTTCTGGACCACGTCCATAAACCTTCATTCTGGGAGTTCTACCTACTTTGCAGACATCTTACAAACACCTAAGTCGGATGCATCTGGGAGAAGGGATTAAATTAGAAGGCTTTGTGGCTTAGCTAGACCTGGCTCTGCCCCTGCATCCTGTTCTTACCCTGATTCTGGCTGCTCAATTTCTTTCTGAGTAGGACGGTTGCGTGGAACTAGGCCTAAAGGTAAACGTAAAGGTTCCCCTTAACATTTAGTCCAGTCGTGTCTGACTCTAGGGTGTGGTGCTCATCCTCGTCTCCAAGCCGTAGAGCCAGCGTTTGTCCGAAGACCGTTTCCGTGGTCACGTGGCCAGCGCGACTAGACACGGAACGCTGTTACCTTCCCACCGAGGTGGTACCTATTTATCTACTCGCATTTTTGCATTTTGCATGCTTTCGAACTGCTAGGTTGGCAGGAGCTGGGACAAGCGACGGGAGCTCACTCCGTCGTGTGGATTCGATCTTACGACGGCTGGTCTTCTGACCTTGCAGCACAGAGGCTTCTGCGGTTTAACCCGCAGCACCACCATGTCCCACTAGGCCTAGTTAACCCTAAAAATCTTTCTTGCAGGTAAATCACACTGAGGTGTTTGCCAGGTCCCAGGAAGGTGGGTAGAAATCCCAGAGTGGAGAATTATGATATTTGTGATCCAAGATACCCCATTCCTATCCCCCAGACTTGTCATACAGACCTACACAAATAGCAACCACAATGGCTCTCTCTGGTCCACAACTTCCAGACATGTGTATAAAACATGCACAGAAATCCATGAAAATTAATGTGATGGATCTGCCCACCTTAATCAGAACCAAATCTCGCTAACACTGATCTGGAAGATGGCTTTCAGGATCTGCACACACTTAGGGCAGATCTAAGAACAGTCCGGTTTCACGCTGCAGTCTTAACATCTAACAACTAGAATTTGGACTATTGACCAGAATCCTTAAATACATAGTCATCTAATTGTAGACAGAATCACATCCATGGCCTAGATCACCCATTATAAAGGGGGGGGGGGTCTTGTTTGGTCTTCAAGCATTTATGAGCCACTACTGTTCGGAGACACTGCCTTGTCAACTAAATATTGTCATTTGACTTGCATGTCTATGTTGTGGCCAATCAAGATAGTGGCAGATTCACTAGATATTTCCTTGAAAGGCTGGCCAGTTCTTACTCTGGCAGAAAAAATGCATTTTAGCTTCAACAGCTCTTGGCCATAGATTTCAGTCTTGCCCACTCAGAAGAATTATTTCTTTAAGGCGGAGGAGAGGCATTGTACTGACTATGGTTGGAGACAGCTTTCCATTCTCTTCCATCACCTTTCCAACCCCAGGCCAAGCCCTTTGCGCTTTGCTGATTAAGCAGTGAGACAAGGCCAAAGGGAATGAGAAGATGTAAGCATGAAGAATATGCCACTGGGGAGGACGAAACACACCATGTCTTAAGTATTTATTGCCCCCCCCCCTTATTTGGCAAGGTGCAACCAAAGATGACCTGCAACAATCGAGCTTAAAATACTTGAATAAATTCAATCAGATTGATTTTTGCTGACTGCACATCTGGAAGAGTGGATATCAAATAAAAAGATGTGTGTATCAGCATGTGTACAATTTACTTTGTTAGATAACTTTCAGAATTCACCAGTCAGCATTGTCAATGACCATGCTGGATGAAAGAAACTGGAGTTTGTCTTCTAAAAAAAAGGAACTTTTTTAGATCAGAGCAGAACTGCAAAGATCTTGTGGCTGAAGGATCATTCAATAGTTCCTTGCCCACTTCTAAGAGTGCTTGGAGGGTGGAGAGAGAGGTGTCTGGATCCCTTACTTGGGTCTTTTTGCTACAGTTGATCAAAGTTTATTCCAGAATCCCTAGCAGAGTGGTTAATTCTGAAGCATATGTGCTCATTGTAATGAACCCCATAGCTCTGTCTCTAAGCGAGGAGTGTGCAAAAAGCAGGTTGCCAGCTGTTGTTGGCTTGACACTCTCAACAACACAGACCTGCCTTTTTCCTGTATCTGCCTGGAGGACGTTTAAAAACAGAGGTAGTGAACAGATCCATGCCAACAAACCTGGCCTAGTAATGTTCATTCCCACTAGGAACTGGAGTTGGAGAAAGTTACTGGGTCTTAAGTTACTGACCACTGATGTTCAACCCACTCCAAAATACTTCTTGCCACCAAAAAAAGAGAGCATGTTGCTAGAAAACTCCACTTCTAGTGGCTGTTATGACTTCAGCTATGCTCCAGGAAGAGAGGGAAGCCAGGGAGAGAGGAACAGATGACGCTGTCATCTGTTTTCAACATGGGAATGAGGGAGATCAGCCTCAAAATCCACTTCAAGATCCAATTGCTAGCCCTAACTTGAGTAATCTGATTGAATCGACTTATGAGTGGTAAATCAAGCAGTTGACCTTGTGTAAGCTCTATTGATTTAATGGGCCAGGATCTTGTTGACTAAAGCAAGTGGAAGTACTCCAGTGAGTTCCTCATCACTTACTCATTCTTGTTCTGATTGTGAGATCAGTTGCACAACTTGTTACATAACAACAAACCTGACAAAATCAGGGAAGGACGCTTATACCTCATTCCACTCTGACACAATCTCCATGGGTTTGAGATCATAATGGAGTTTGGAGAATAAAAACTGAAGATGGAGAAGATTTGGAAGGGCTTGTCAAATTGCATAGAAACTTTTTTGGCACTTTCTTTGGTCTCACTGATTTGATAGCCAGTGTGGTGTAGTGGGTAGAGTGATGGACTAGGACTCTGGAGACCAGGGTTCAAATCCCCGCTTAGCCATCGAAAGTGACTGGGGGAGTGGAACTGGTAAAACCACACCTTAAATATCTCACTTACCTTGAAAGCCCTATTAGGGTCCCTACAAGTCAGTTCTGACTTGATGACACATAACAACTTCAGTAAAAGATACATTCCCCCTCACCTGCAAAAGCCTTTTTCTTAACAACTGCCTTTGACTTTCACCTTTGTGTCTCTGTATGTACATTCTACTGCATGTTTCACAAAGAGGACCAGATGTTGAAAGACCTCTCCCAGAACATTTATCTTGTTGAGGAAACATGGTTGTGGTTAAACATTCCTAATGAATGCACACTCCAAGAGGCTTATTTACATCAAAATTTGTTTAGTAAGCCAACTTAAGCTCCAAAAGTAGGACAAACAGTTGCTTTGATAATTTAATAACCACCAAAGACCTGATCCATGCGGGAAAGTCCAAGAGATTTGTCCTTCACTTATGGATGCAAAGTCACGTTGCCCAAAATTGAATCAAATGCTAATAATGAGGCAGGAACTACAGGTCAACAAGGAAGGAGCTTTTAGTTCTGAATACAGCCTAGGACTGAATAAGCAAGAGCAGCCAGGCTTGGGTTCCTAAGCAAAGTGGTTTCACTCCATCAATTGTCTTTGTTCCAAAGCTTGGGGGCAGGAGGGGCACTTCTCCCCTCTTTTAACCTTGGTGAATTTGGCACTCTTGCTGAAGCCATCTGTCATGTCAGATTGGGCATTATTCTTTTATAAATTGGCCAATCCTCTTTTCTAGAAAGAAATATTTGCTGAGGAGGGTTTGAGATTGCCAGTGGCTGTGATGAGCTTAGAAAGCATGGGTATTAAAACAAGCTTCTAACTTACAGTTAGAAGTTCTCACTCTCCCATCTTTCCTGGGGCAAGGTTTTGTGTTCAGACTACAAAGTGGACACTGCCTTTTCTGATGAACCCAAAGTTCTGCTGGGCTTTGTTGTGTGATAAAATGTGCAGCTTGCCAAGTCTCTGGGGCACCAACTGACAAGAGAGTTGGCACAGAAGTAGAATGAGGAAACGTTGAGCTTTCCCTCATGTGGTGAGCTGCTCAGATCTATTGTACCAAGAGGTCCCAGGATGTGAGGTGGATGAGAATTCCATCTCAACTCATTTTTTTTGTACGAATTTATAAAAGATCACAATTTTCTTCACATTCCTATTGGAAAGAACTTCAGAATGAAAGGAGTCTGATGTTGGAGGGTGGGGGGGGGAAATCAACCCAGGCAGATTCATCCATGCAAGCCCATGGGTATGAGTGCCTGATTCTTAAATGTTTGGATCAGTGTGGTATAGTGGATAGAGTGACAAACTAGGACTCTAGAGACCAGGGTTCGAATCACTCACTCAGCTGTGGAAACTCACTGGGAGAGTGGAACTGGTAAAACCACTCCTTAAATATCCCACTTACCTTGAGAGCCCTGTCAGTTCCAACTTGACAGCATAAAAATACACAAACGTCTTCAATATAATAAATATCTTTATTTAATTTTCATTGATTTAGACTTTCTCAACTCAGTGAGAAAAAATCCCTGCAAGATTCCCCATTCCCATTATTATTTTTTTCTGGGCAAAGTCTACATATGAGCCTGCCCAGGTGTTAAGATCATCAGGAGAGGCCTTTCGCTCGGTCCCACCACCTTCACGGGTGCATTTGGTAGGTACACAGGGGAAGGCCTTCTCTGTTGCTGCTCCTGGACTTTGGAACTCCCTCCCACATCTTCAGATAAACCCTCAGTTCTGTCTTTTGGTTGTTGTTAGCTACTCTTTACAGCTTCTCTTTGTTCCTCTATTTTACTCCATTTTTAGGGAGGTCAACCAAACAAGGATCTCATACTGTACATTGTGATGCCATAGTGCTGTAACTCCGTAAACAAAGCCACAACAGGCTTGAGTTCACAATGTCAGGACCCAATCTCCCTAAGGAGCATGGATCCTTCAGTCAGGGAATCCATCAGCCACAAATCTACCACCTTTACGCAGGGGCAAGTCCTCAACCTCCAGCAGTGTGTAGCCTTTGCACCTAGAATAAGCCTGACCTTAAAAGAACACTTTACTTTTACCCAGTACTTTGCAAGTACAGACACATGAGCTTTGTAGTTCCTTAGAACTCACAACAGCTCAGTTAATTAGGACTTCTCTGGTAGCTAGTCAATGGCCGTTACCACCTCTGGATTTAGCCAAACCCTGCTGAGTCCAAGAGACAATCCTTGTTGAAGATTTTTACGATTAATTTTTTATTAAGAAAATATATAGTTTCACAGAAACAGTTTGTTTTTGCTCAAGCATAGCATAAAGAACATTTTCAAGAGAATGCACAGTTAAATACAACAACTAATTCCCATTAAAAATAACAAACACTAAACTGGGCTAAGGTGGGCTAGCCCCACCTCCTTCTTTCTCTTTACTTACATTCTTTCTCCTTCAAGCCACATACTCAAACCATCAAGTTCTCTCTCTCTCCATCATCATGGAATCGAACCTCTCCCACATAACCCATCGTCCATTTTCTACATTACTCGGACCTCCTTCTTCTTGACCATAAACCAATCAACTCCAAGAGGCGTAACTGTCCGTTCCACCCATAATTCTCATGAAGATGCAGGTGTTTTATCTCCATTCCAATTAGGAAAGAATTTGTTGGGTCTCTGCGCCCTGGGCCTCTCCGTCCTTGCACCCTTATCGGTACCAGGCTGGCTGTAAATTAAGAAAAACAACCTCTCTGCCTTTCTCACGTTCCCATATCTTCCTTTCACTTTTAAAACCTAACAGACACCATTTTCTTTCTTTCTCATTGACTACAAGTCCCATTCTCCTGCAATATCATCACACACAAGAGCTGAGCAAGGCACTTGAGGACAGGACATTTGGGAGATTGCTCATTCATAAGGTTGATACGAGTCAGAGCTGACTGGATGGCACATAACAACAACAGTGCTGGATAACCAATCAGATACGGGATGTTTACTGACATCACTGAGCTCACTTAGATTTCTGCTTGAGCTTGCCATGCAAATCAAGTGGCCAATTGAAACCAAACCCATCAGGATTATAAAACCAATCAAAACCAAACCAATCCAGGTTCATAAAATGGATAGTGGAGGGCCATTCTTTCAATTTTGATAAAGGCTTCATGAAAGATAATTCCATGCATTTGTCACACTCAAACGCTGTATTATGGGGATATATGTTAATATTAGGTGGACACTTAGAAAAATGTATGGGCGATGAGACCCTGTAATAGTTACTTGGAAACCTGATATTTGCTCGATCGAGATGCTTGGGTATTATCTATGCTCATGCTTTTCCACATTTTTTGTTCCCATTGGTGGATGGTTTTGTACTTCTATTATGTCTTGTTCTTCCACTCTGTACCTCTCCCTTACTCTGCTTCCCCCCTCCTCCATATATACCATGGGAAAATTCACTTTTAAAATCACTTTTGAAGTGGCATCACCATTGGAATATGGCATTACATGACTCTGTAACCTTTTTTTTCCTTCCAGAAAACCACCCTTTATGAATAAAACATAGGTGACCTTTAAAAACTTAGCAGTTGTACTGGGGGATTGCATATTAACAAGCTTTTTGAAGAGCCAGGACAGGCATGGTACGTTTCAGTTAAGGACAGATAATAGAACGATTCAAATAATTTATTATTTTGCAGCACAATATGGGGAAAATGGGAGGAAACTACCTCAACTAGAGAGTTGCTTAGAGTGTCGCCTGTATTAATGTCTGTCCTTCCCCTCATTTACCTACATTAGATGGTTGCTTTGAACCAAAGTTTCTCCTTTGAAACACCAGCCCCAGCACTCCACACTGAGATTTCCTCTGCGGTCACTCAAGCCACCAAGCAGAAGGGATCCATGTTACACTGATGGATGTGTTGGAAGATCACAGCTGAGCTGTGGTAGACCACCTTTGCTTTATGCTAGCAAGCCCTGGAGGACTGGAATTAATATCCTAACGTGGTATGTTTCCTGTGATGTGGAAGTGTTATTAAGCATTAGGGTTGGAATGAATTCAGTGACGAGGAAGTATGAACAGGCGTTAGGATGTCAGGGAAAGCCAAAACACCTGCAGACAGAGGACTAGAAAGCAAAAGTGTAGGTAGGAAGAAAAGCTGAGCAGATGATCAGATATTGGGGAGGTGATGGTAATAAAGATATAGAGATTGTTCAAGACAAAGATGGGCAAATGAGGCCTATGGGAAACATGAACCCCCCCAAGCTCTGGTGCAGCCCCCTCCAAACACCCCCAAAGCCCCAACACTCTGAACAAAATCACTCCAAAATTGCAAATCATACCCCATAAATGGATTGTAGGACATGACATGTCCTTTAAACATATCTATCTATCTATCTATCTATCTATCTATCTATCTATCTATCTATCTATCTATTCTATCTATCTATCTATTCTCTATCTATCTATCTATCTATCTATCTACAGTTGTTCTGCTAGTGCATACTATTATCAATTCTTCCTTTTGTTTCAAGCTATCAAACTACTTTCTAATAACAGAGGTGGCAATGATAAAGGACTGGAGATAGTAATGGTGGAAAAGTCTATTAAAAAGAAAAATTCACAAAATCTGAAAGTTTCTTCATATTTGAACTTTTAAACATTCAAATGTAAGAAGAACAACTGGGAAGATTCTTCCATCTCTAAGAATGAACAGCTCCTGAGAAACATAGCAGTTGTCTACTTCCTTTGCTATTTGACTAAACCAAAATTCAAACTTACCTCGATTTTGAACTATTGATTCTGTCCACTGGACTGCCTTTTCTATCCTCATCACCTGCTACAGATAAACTATCTGTAGGAGGTGATGAGGATGACTTTGAATAAATTTTAAATAAATTCAGGTCTGTTGGTTCATCACTCTGGCATCCCAGTCCCTTCGGTTGACCCCAAACCACAACTAGTTTACACTGTATTCGTTATCTTAATGCCAGATCAGCTCACCATGGTAGCTAACTATGGTGACAGTCTTCTCCGCATTTAGCTAAATGTGGATGATGAATGGCCTGGCTGTAGCATTCCTCACACCTCTCCCTGGTTTGGTAATAAGTAATTCCAGAACTTCTGTTTCATTAGCATAGTCTAATGAACCCAGAATCATCTTCACACCATAGTGGAGAATTGGAATAAGACATTGTAGAGGAGCACAGACAGAGGACAAGATGGCTGGACAGTGTCATCGAAGCGACCAACATGAATTTGACCCAACTCCGGGAGGCGGTGGAAGACAGGAGGCCTGGCGTGCTCTGGTCCATGGGGTCATGAAGAGTTGAACATGACTTAATGACTAAACAACAACAACAGCATACTAGGATATGAAAATCTCTTAATCTCAAATTTCTTGTGTGTCTCTGAGCCTAACCTGCACTTCTTCTCATCCTTGTTCCACATGCAGATATGAGACACGGCTTTGCCTTCCTGCATGAAAATGTGCGTCTTTTGGCATACAATTTTCCTGCTGAACACCTTTTGTACACATTTTCCCAACGGACAACATTTTATGCCCATTTTTCTCATTGGCTGAAGTGTGCTTATACATTTTTTTTTCCAGAGGGACACCATTTTTCATGCACTTTTACTGGCACATAATTTGGAAGAGTTGGGGGGGGGGAGTCAAAGAGTGCCACAGGTTCTTTTCAATGGAAAGAATAGACATATGTTGTTTGGTTAATATTCTTACACTGAGGTAAGAAATTGTCCTTTTTCAAAAACTACAGATCCAAGAACACTCCAAAAAGCACTGTCAGTGGCCGTGTTGGCTAGGATACATGAAGAAATAACCATTTTCCGTTTCTGTTCTTCCTGATCGCAAACAGTATAAATTAATTTTAAAAACCTTGGTCGATGTGAATCCGCCCCCCCCCCCCAATTCCAACAACATTATGTTGTTTGGCCCTTAACTTTGCTTCCAAACACTAGACTCAAAAAGGTCAGATTCTAAAAGGTTTCCTTTGGTGCTTTGAGTGAGATTTCTCTTTCATTCATAATATTCTGCTTAGATCTCAGCAGGACATCTTCCTTCCACTTAAAGGGGCCGTATTTCATGTTCAGTGTAACTCCTACCCTTTATGGTAAAGGAAATCATCTTTAATTTCTGGTATAAAGTCTGGACTGTTTTGTCAGACGGTGTCCCACTAGGAATTAAAGTGTGGCCATTTGTGGTACTGCATGAACCATTCCTGAGCCGCTGAACTAAAAAAAGCAACGGGATTACCTGCAAAGGCATCCAACTTTCACCAAGGTAAAAAGGGGAAAGGGGCTTTTGGTTTCTCTTTTGTGCAACAACAGAGAGAAGGAAGTAGAAAAGTGTTCCATAGGGCCAACCTGATGGGTTTTCTCCAATGTGTCATTAAGGTGCTCCAGAGCATCTGTGTAGCTGCCATATGAACTGAATGGGAACACAAGGTAATCAATTTCAGTTGAGAGCGCTAATTTATCACCTTGCCATCTTTTATTGCAGGCTAGAGCCTCTCTCTTTATTTTTCCCTCTCTTCCTCCCTCCCTCCCTCCTCACTCCTCTCTCTCTCTTTTTTCCTCCATCCCTAAATGCAAAACCAGAAAAATAAAGATTTCCCTGGTCTTTCCCATCAGTTGAAAGGAACACAAACATCACATCTCTTTTTCTCTCTCTTACTCAAATAATGCCATACACATGCATATATGCATCATACTAAGGTACATATGATAATGCATACCCCTGCACAGATGTATATCTGTATATGCATATCTGTATATTAAGAAGGAAGTAAAAAGAAGCTACTTTCATTCATGATTTGCAGCTGGATTCTACCTCGCATTATTCCAAGCACTAAGGATTATTTCACACATTTAATGGTGACAAGCCTGAGTCTTCGGTGGTACCTTCCCAGTTTACACAATGAGAAACCTGGTTTTGCTGCCTGGTGGAAAGAAGGGCTTTTCGGTATCCCTAGAAATGGGAAACCACGTTGCTTAAGTCTTCCTTTTGGCACCTCCGTGTTTATTCAGGGCAAATTCTACACCACTTTTTCGATTGAAGGCGGGGAGCGTTGTTATCTGTATGCATTTCTGTGCCCATTTTTCAAAGCGACACTTTAATGGATGCCTACCCCCATTCACTTCAGGAACCTTTGGCCCTCCAGATGTTTTGGCCTACAACTGCCAATGAAGATCACCTTGATCATGGAGAGGGAGGTGGAGAGAGAGTTGGAATTGCAGCAGTGGGCTCTTCTGCCAATTTATAGCCACTCATTCTGGGGATCTGAAAAAAGCCACAACCTCTACAACTGTATGTGTTTAGGATTAATTTGTGTGTGTGTGTGGTTTCTTTTTCTTTTCTTTTTTGTAACACTGAACTATGCTTACCCCTATACAATTTAATATAATGACAATTGTGTTCCATCAAATTGATTTCAACTTAATAGTGACCCTTTCCAGGGTTTTCTAAGTAGAGAGTACATAGAAGTGGTTGACCATTCCTTCCTTCTGGGGGCTCCCTGGGACTGTGCAGCTTGCCCAAGGCTACACAGCCTGGCTCTACTCGTAAGAGGCACGGTGGGGAATCGAACTCCCAACCTCTGATTCTCCAGCCAGATATGGAAACCACTGAGCTATCCAGCCAGCTACAATTTAATATAGAGGTACTTTATCAGTACGTTATAACAGTACTTATCAGATAAAAATCAGAGACTTCCAGGGCTGATTTTCTGGGCATTATAATCCAAAATGTGAATTTTGCCTTCTCTGACATGCTGTGGGAAGCAGCTGTTGAAGGAATGTACAGGTGTGGCCAGTGGTACCAAGAGGCAGCCTTGGCCTGATCTTTGGCAGTATGTCAATTTTCAAGCCACTGATTGCCTATTTACACTCCACCAGGTTTACAGATACAGTTAACATCTTCCAGATACCACTTAAAAGAAAAAAATGGATGGGAGAACTCAATCATACAAAATAACTTTAAAAAAGCAAAGTCTACTGCTTATATACTGCCTTAGAGCACTTAAAGCATTCTCTGGGAGGTTTACAATTTAGTTATGCAGGCTATACATTGCCCCCACCCCCAGCAAGCTGGGTACTCGATTTACCGACCTCAGAAGGATGGAAGGCTGAGTGAACCTCAAGCTGGCTACCTGGGATTGAACCTGGGCCATGAGCAAAGTTTTAGCTGCAGAGCTGGAGTTTAACCACTGCACTATGAAGCTACCTACCTTTCTTTTCTCTCCAACTGATGCTTAAAATAATCAGAATATATGGCTAAACTGTCCTCGTCAATACTCCCTGAGCTTTCCACCCAGTGTAGAAAGCTCTCTTTGGATATGAATGTAGAAATCTCTCTGTGTTGCTTTCTCCCTTGTTAAAACAATCCAAACTGTGTCCCATTTCTGAGGTCATTTTGCAAACTTGGCCGAGTTCTTCTAAATCAATAGAAAAAGCAAAATAATTTTAAATCTCCCTCTTTTTTTCAAAGTTCAACTGGTGGCTATTCAGAGTATGCAGTTGCCCCCTTTTTGTGTGTGTGCCCATCTCCTATGTCATGGTTGAAAATGGGCAAGCTGTCAAGGAAAGAAGATGGCTGCCTTTATACAGCACTGCTAACACAGCTCAATGAACAAGGATTCGAATCCAGGGGAAGAAGAGCAACTTTAATTTTCATAAAATCTCAAGTTCTGTCTTTCTCTCTCAGGAAGAAATGTGCACATTCCTTTCTGTGCTAGGCAAAAACATGGTGCTTTTGGAGGCAAAAGTCAAGATGGCCACCATTGTTTTAGAAGAGGTAGTCCATGTTAGTCTGTGCTTGCATATCAGACCCAAAACAAATTTTTAAAATAAAAACAAGAACATTGTGGTGCCTCAAAGACTAACTCTGTCATTACCCCTGTTTTACATTGAGAACATAGATCATTTCAATAATAGCATCAATATTGGTAGCATCTCCCACAACACTGGTCTTGTTTAGGGGCTCAGATGAGACCACTGGATATGAGGCTGTGTTTTCCAACTAATGGTATTGCTGGATGGTGCTGGGTGACTGAGGATGAACACTGAGGGCTGGGGCTGGTGTTGCCGCCCACCCCACCCCCATCATGTGTTGTCTAAGATCTCTGTCTCACTCAGAGGTTGACCATGCTAGTGCATTGGACTGTAACCTTCTCAGAAGTTTTAACTCTGGGCACTATAATCCAAAATTAGCACTGCCAACTTCTGATTGCACTGTACCATCCAGGGTTGCAACCCTGATCCTTAAAAGATAAATAAACAAATAAAACAGAACCCAAACTGAACCAGATTCTCACCTATTATGATCTTTGAACATCTCTTTTTTTTTTTCAAAAATAAATCTGCAGTTTCACAGGTTTGTGTGTGAGACAGAGATGGCACAGAAGAAGAGGGAGGGAAAGAGGCGGTTGGAAGATGGGAAGGAAAATGAAGGGGAGGTAAAAATAATCCTCTGCCATTCCCACTATCTCTCCCCAGACCCCAATTTCCTAACCAAAGCACATTACGAATCTGATGCTTTTCCACAGCCTGGTAACACATCAATAAACTAAAGATTATTGTGCTTTGTCAGGTTTTATTTTGTAACATTATGGGAAATTCTTGGCGGCTCTGGATGAGTGCGTAAACTCTTACGGCTTGACAATTAACAGAGCTAGTAATAGAAAATTCAATGTAATTTACCTTCGTACAAGGGTTTTCGGTTAACAAAAATTAAACTATTGAACTCTTCTCTTGCAGGGGAAGGACAGTGTCTGATAATACTGGCATTTGTTGGGACTGTTGTTAGAAGTTGTGTCCCCCCCCCCCCCCTTGAATAAATGCAAAAGGGAGAAAGACTGAAGAGCTTGGGTGGATTTACTGTGAAGGTTTTTTTCTCTCTCACTTGTTCAAGACGCACTTGCTTTAGAACAGGACAAAATGCTGGCTGCTAAATAGCCATATTTTATTCTCCTGCTGTGATAGAGGCAGAGAGTTCATGTAGATAAATTATGTGGAAGAGGAGTCCCTTTGTAGGTGGAGTAGTTTCCCTGCCAAACGGGAATGTATTTATTTATTTTATTTATCTGTTTAAAATATTTTTTTATCCTGCCTTTTTCCTTAAAAAGGATCCAAGGCGGCTTACATCATTAAAAGACTATAATTAAAGCTAACAACAGCGAGTGTGTAGATATTGAAAAAGATCCAGTAACTACCATACTAAAAAAAACCAAAAGCAATAAAGCACATTCAAAGCTGTCAGGCACAATGAGCCATTTAAAAATCCCACTCAGGCAGCCAGTTACTGGGGGGAAGCTTGCCTGAAGAGAAAGGTCTCTGCCTGTTTGCGGAAGGACAGCAAAGATGGGGCCAGCCTGGCCTCCAGTGGGAGGGAGTTCCAGAGTCTGGGAGCAGCAACAGAGGAGGCCCTCCTCTGTGTGAGGGTTTTTGGTTTGTTCCCGTCT
Organism: Intellagama lesueurii; assembly: GCA_037013535.1. Taxonomy (NCBI): domain Eukaryota; kingdom Metazoa; phylum Chordata; class Lepidosauria; order Squamata; family Agamidae; genus Intellagama; species Intellagama lesueurii. Next base: position 8,499,712 of record JBAJHW010000011.1, read on the forward strand.
CTTTTTCCCCTCTTCCCAGATTATTCTAGGCTAGTTCCTTGACAATGTCACCATTCTTTGATGGTCACAGGCTTGACTTCAAGTAACATAGACACAGCTGGCCAAATTCAAGGACCAAAACAGAGAAAGAGACAATGAAACATAAGGATTGGCGAACTGTAATTCAACAGATGTTGTTGGGCAGCTGAAAGCGAGGACTATCCACCATGTTTCTGTTCTTTTTTTTGAAAGCATAGACCTTCTCTTTCCTTTGAGGATACATCACATTCTTCTCTTCCTTTTTTCATGTAGCGCTCATGCAGGGCCCCTACTCAGGACTGACTGGGTTGGGGATGGCCCTGCTTGCTTCAGATACTGGAATTGCTGGTGATGTCAGCCAGCAACCATTGTGGCAGCTTCTTTTTCAAACAGGCTTCTCCGAGGCTTAAAGCCCACCAGCTGGGCCTTGTCTCTAAGTGAGCACAAGTTAGGTGCCTGTAAGGTCTGCATCCGGCAGGTAAAACTGCCCAAAGAGAGAACTGTGGGATTTGCAGTCCAAGAAATCTGAAATGCACATCCCTAGTGAGAATGGTATTTTGTGCACCATTGCCACAATGATGGTGCAATTTTTCCCTTTCTTTGCCTAAAGCTATGAATGCCACTTTGTACAAGCAACACACTGTTCTGATGGGTGCACTTCACCAAGCGGATTATGCCCACAGTGTTTAAACAGGGGCTCTTGAAAACAGCTCTATCATAGTTTCCCCAAGATAGAGAATGATGGATAGCATGGATTTGTGAGTTAGAGCTTAAAGGTCTTTGACTGCTTTTTTTTTTTTTTTTTGCACATACAAAAAACCCGAAAGAAGTGTTTAAGAGTGAAATGTTAGACGGGGTGGCGGAAAGCTCCCCCACTTCTTCTTGGAGAGAGTAGGGAAAGCCTGCACCAGGAGGGTTGAAATCTCCTCCTTGACCCTTACCTAACCTTCGATCTAGAAGATACGAAGTAGGACACTGCTAATCCTAATAAGTAGGTTTTAAGCAAACAGACTGAGAATTCTCTACTGCTGTCCTGTCCCGCCTTCTTTTGGTGAACACGCACACATGCATGCTCACACACACACACATACTTTCAGCAAGAAGTAGTCTATTTAAAAATGAGCTAATGCTCAGGGAAAATAAGAAGCAAAGAGGAAAGGAGTATTTAGAAGACAATTTTCATTTCCCCCTCTCAGAACTAGTCTCCTTGGCATGTTTACGAAGCTAATAACTCCACTGACCTTGGGTTAAATGTTCCTTATGCCCTATAGGGATTTTTGTTTTTTGTTCCTTCATTCAGGGTGCTTTCAAGCTATAGCCTTACAACACCATTTCTCCAAGCCTGCGGATTTAAGCACCAAGGACCACAAGGGCCCAGAAGGGTCTGGGGAAGAGTCATCATCAAAGACAATAATTAGTGGAAGCCTTGTGCAGGAAAATGCAGAGGGTGGAAATCTTGCTGTTGTTGTTGTTGGTTTTTTTTTTTTAGTTTGGTGTATGGAATCCTTTATAGAATCCAACATTTGGGTCCACCTGTTGTGCTCTATGCATTTAACCTCCCACCAGATACCAGGGATGTAGGCAAGTCTTTGGGTTCGAGTCCCAAGTCCCAAGTCTGAGTCCCTATTGAAAACAAGTTTCTCCCTCCCAAGAAAAGGGAGGGGTGGGGGTGTTCTGAGTCATGAGTTGAGTCCAAGTCATTGGGGGGGGGGAAACCCTGAGTCCAGCCTGAGTTGAGTTACTGTTGTGACTTGACAACAAGTCTTAGAACTGAAGGCTCCATCCCTGCTAGATACTGTGTGATAGTGGTTAACTCTGCCACTCTGCTGGGTGGCTGTGGGGACAAAAATGCTGTGACTACCCCACCCCCCAGAGCAAATGACTTACTTACAAGATGTACTTATTTTATTTATTTATTTTTATTGGTTTTATTTATAGGACACCTTTCTCTCAATAAGAGGGCTTAAAACAGAGGGGTGGAGACAGAAGATTTACAAAACCTCTTTGACAGGTGTCAGCCTTTTTTTTTTCTTTTTCTTTTTTTTTGGCTTTGGGGCCACCCACACACCTTGTAGGCCCAGTGGAGCTGTTATGTGCTTGCTATAGGGCCACCGAGGGATTTTTGCCTTAGACTCACCTGACCAGTAGGTTGAACACAAGATGGTCAGGTCTTTTAAAAATCTTTTATTCTCTCTCTGCCTACAGGACTCAAAGGGGGTCAACTAGATGACACTCTTTTGTTAAATAGGTCACCATTTGGCAGGTGGTGTGGAAAGCACTGGGTGGTGGAGCTTGCATAGGCATCTTTAGATGAATAGGGTTCAACTGGTTGGCACCTTGGATCAATTGATTCAGGTCTGACCTGGGGAGCACCTTCTGAGACTCACATGGGTCAGAACATACACAGAGTCCTTGGGCTTTGGAGAAAACATGCCAGGAAGGGGTCTTGGGAGTGGTTTTGGCCAATATGCAAGCACTAGAGTCAGCACTGGAAGCACTAGAGTGCTCACTGGAAGGACACATCCTGAAGCTGAGGCTCCAATACTTTGGCCATCTCATGAGAAGAGAAGACTCCCTGGAAAAGACCCTGATGTTGGGAAAGAGTGAAGGCAAGAGGAGAAGGGGACGACAGAGGATGAGATGGTTGGACAGTGTCACCGAAGCTACCAACATGAATTTGACCCAACTCCGGGAGGCAGTGGAAGACAGGAGGGCCTGGCGTGCTCTGGTCCATCAGGTCACGAAGAGTCGGACACGACTTAACGACTAAACAACAACAAAGAGTCAGCACTAGGGTCAGAGGACTTGCCCTAGAAGGACAAAAAAAGTGGTCAGGATGGACCCTAACTCCTACCCTAGGATCTCTAGTGTAAGATGCATCAGTGAAGGGGGAGGTTTATACCTGTTTCACAAAGTTCTTGTCCCAGTTAAACCAATCACCTGTATCTTCTCTCTTTATGCTGAATAGGGGGTGCAATCAGCCATATTTCTTAGGAAAACATTATTTGCCCCCTCCACCTTCTGTACTTCAGAACTAAGAGCAGAAGGGGCCCCTTTCCAGTTAACTCCTATTATTTTTTCTTTCTTTCTTTTTTCACTATAATACACTCTGTTTCTTGCCATCTTTGGGAAAATTATGTTATGTTATGTGTATGTTTTTGTTTATTGTTTTTAGTGTATGTTGTAAGCCGCCTAGAGTGGTCATAATTGACCAGATAGGCGGGATATAAATGAAATAAATAAATAAAAATAAATAAATATGAGGTAGATGGAGAACTCCCTTGAGCCAAATCGAGACGGTAACCCTGAAGTTTGTGGGTCTTCACTATATATTGCTTAACCTACTAGATTCCATCATATCCAGGTCCAAGACTTCTACATTTGGTTGCTGTTCATTCTTTGTCCTTTCTTACTTCTTGCTTTTTCAGAGTCTGGTTTCTCCCTTCACTCCATTGGCCTTTATCCCCATTCTCCCACTCTGATGAAGGAAATGCTTGTGTAAGAAGGACTGCATTTTCACACACATCGAGATGGCACCAGAATTCACTAGCTCAGTATAAAAACGTTTGTACGTGTATTGCTCCAAACGGTGCGATGCACGCATCTCCTTTCTCTCTCCCTGCAGTGCCTCCCTTAACGCCTCACTTTCTGACAAGCTGATGCTGGGCCCACAGAGCTCTGTGGGATGTGGAGCACCAGCATCACAACTCATGTGACTTATTGTTGCAGGAACCTTGGACACCACAATGCAAAATCTGAGGGGAAAATAAAATCCTTTTCCAATGCTTGCTTGACTCAATAAAATCAGAAAAGTCTACGCATGACATGAAAAGAGTCCACTGCTGGTGTTAATTTCTGGCTTAGAACTTTCAGGAAATTGGATGTTGCTAAAGTGGCAGCTCTGGCTAGAACCCTCCCCACCCCATCAGTGAGGAACAGGTGGGGGGGAAGAAACCCTGACCAAACTTGCCAATCGGTAGACAAGCAGAAAATTACTACTCAGCTCTGAGGTGACAAGCTAATCTTACACTGAAAATTAGGGAGGGCTAAGTAGTGAAGCAGGTTATATAGAAGCTCTCCTCTTGCCCAATCTAACATGGTTTGGCAGGTTTGCATTATTTATTTATTTATTTTACCCTTCTGTCGACCCTGAATGCAACTCCATTCATGACGGTCTCCTCCTGAGGATTAATGAGTTTAAAAGCTTTATGAAAACCACACAGAGACACTGACACAAGTGCGCGAACACACACACACAGGCCAGCTGTACCATAGGGCAGAATGGTATAGCTGTCCCAAGCAGTGTATTTTGGGTGCCATGGAAATGGCCAGTTACTGGCTGAGATCCTGTTCTGTAAGTTCTGGCATGTAAGGTGGTTGATGTTGTCAGTCATGGTGATGTTTTGGAGAGCAAACATTTCCCATCCTCCTGCCCCAAGCTCCCGGGGCTCCTGTGGAAACAATGGATGGAGGGGAGCTTTACATTTCTGAAAATGCTGCTCCAGGTTGCCACACCCAGGGAGGGCAGGATATCATCCACCAGAAACAGGGTTTCTTGGTAGTGGACCCGTCCCTTTAGACAGTAGAACAGTGCCTCGCCTCCCCCTTCACAGCCTTCAAGGGGATGCTCAAAACAAGCCCCTTTACCAAAACCTTTGAGTGCATCCTCTCTTAGATTCTTATAGATGGATAATTTTGGTTATTCCTGTTTGCCATCGTTTCAATTTCTTTGTGATTTATTACATGATTGATGTTATATTTGTGTATATGTGTGGTCTGTTTTTTGAGATATTATTTGTGATTTGTTTTACACTTATGTTACTTCGGATGTAAACTGCCCAGAGAAGTACTAGATAGATAGATAGATAGATAGATAGATAGATAGATAGATAGATAGATAGATAGATAGATAGATAGATAGATAGATAGATAGATAGATAGATAGATAGATAGATAGATAGATAGATAGATAGATAGATAGATAGATAGATAGATAGATAGATAGATAGATAGATAGATTCACCTAAGCCAGTCAAATCATCCCAATGATGGCAATCTTCAGAAATTAAAGAATCCATCCCCATTCCATGGCCCCCAATGGGACCTTTGGGGTCTTTGGGTTGGGCAGAATCTTATTTAAAAAAAAAAAAAAACAAATTGCTGTGACTGATGACATCACCAGCATTAGGTGGTGCAATTTAGAGAACAGGATTACAGCTGTGGATTCCCCCCTGTCCCATCAGACACAAAAAGCAGGTCTTGTAGCTATTTCTGCCACAGAGAGTGTGGCTGGCTTGGGCCCTGTGTACCTTGATGTGAGTGAGTGGGGGATACTATCTCATGCCTTCTCCGAGGCAGAAAAATGTCTTGGTCTGGCCCTGCCACACCCAGGCACCCTCATAAACACACTGCAAATGTGTTAATGCCATTACACACTCACACCATGTTTGTTCCTAACTTGCTTTTCTGTATTTTCACAGGATCCCAAGTTAGGAACCTGCTGGAGAGAGCAGGGGGAATGCAATGAATTGGGAAACCAACCAGGAAGAGAGCTTTGCACATCTTAATTTGCTGTTAATGATTATCTTCTGTACATGACTCATTTGTTCCAGCAGCTCCAGGTCAGTGCTCTTCATTGCAAATCTTATCAACATTCTGTTACATTAGAGCAGAACAAAAAAAGAAGGAGAAATTTTGGTTGGACAAATATAGGAAATGTTTATCTTCATTTAAAAAAAAATCAGCATTCAAGATTCATTTCCTAAAGAAAGTTACCTAAAGCAGGAAAAAAAAAATTCTACTAGTTACAGTGCATTTTCAAAACGATATTTCTGCAATTTCAGGGGAAACATTTGCATTTCAGACAAAACCTTACCCATCACTTTATCTGCCAGTTTGAGTTTGCAAGTTTAGCCTCCTTCACAGGTTACTAATATCACGAAAGGTGGAAAGAGCTTTGGCCCAAGGATGCAATTCCTCACTTCTCTTGTTCTCATGTATGAGGACAAGAAACCACAAAGTTTTACTACTTGCCTATGAAATCCTCTTCACATATTTTCTGCTGGCATTGATGAGTGTTTTCTCATTTGCAAGAAAAGCAGAAGTGCCAACATTGGAAGCACTGAATGGTTTCTTTGTATCTTTTTGATCCATCACTCAATCCTTTTGTGCTTGCTCTGCATGCATGTTCTTTGTTTCGCCAAAAGAAAAGGCACTATTTTTCCCCTCAAAAATATTCGGTGCAAAATTGATGAGAAGTCAATTTCATTCGCTTACAGCCATATGACTCTGAACAAGTCCTAACTCATTATCTCACTGTAGGGCAGAACTCTTGTGAAGGTGAGCCATTTCTTCACAAGTTGTTTTGGCATGTTGAAACAGCTGGTAATCTGAGAATAAGCAGTTTTCAAGACTTCTGCATATCCTTACTCTGATTCCATGAAACATTACTCTTTGATTCTGCTCTAATGGTCCTGACATCAGCATAGACACAAGACCAGGTGGGATTGGCACAAGCTCACACATCCCAATGCACTCATTTGAATCAAGGTGCTAAATAATCAAAGCCAAGTTGTTTTGGTACAGGAAGACCCACAAAGAACCTCTCTTCTAATAAACCTACAACAATAATGAACTGAATTACAAAGATTTGACTGCTCTTTCGCGGTATCTTGAGTTCTTAAGAAATTTCTTCACTAAGCTGAATAGTAGGATTGGCTCTAAAAGTGGCCTCAAGCTTTCTTCATCGACTCTATGACCAGAATTCATCAACTCTACAGAAGGAGGATGACTTAATTAAAGAACATCTCCCCTTTAACAGTGATGCCATCACCCTTCCTCAGGCATAATTTCACACAATGGGATTTTCGCCTATGCGTGAAGGCTTCTCCATGTCTTGCAATGAGAACATGATTCCAGAATCTAATATTGTTTTTTTGTGTTTTTTTTGGAGAGACAAATGCTCAAGATATTGTCACTCCTTCAGACAACCCTATTAACACATGGGTTCTGGGATTCAGGAAGACCATGTTTTGCTGTGTGTTGTATATTCCTATAGCTATATTTTACTTACGTATATTCCTCTTTTACATGCACCCCTACATGAAAAGGCTTCCATTTCAGCTCTGTTTCTTAAACATGGAGAGCTGTGTGAAGTTCCCCCTATTCAGTCTGGAGGTCAGTCCGGATCTTCTGAATAGTTCATGATTCAGTCTGGAGCAATTTGTGCTCCATCCAATGCAAGTTTTGCTCCAAACACAAATTGACTTGTAAATTTGCTTTGCTTACCCCTGGAACAAATTGTGGCTATATTACTTTGAGCCAAATCTTGTACAAATGAGTCTGAATCAGGCCAATTCTATTAGTAATTTGGGACCTCTCCAAATCTAGTGTGCAGCCCTAATCAAGAGTGGTAAGGCTGATGGTCTGAGGTTAGAAAGACTCACTTGAGAAAGCAGACAATGAAATGGCTTGGCATCTATTCAAACAGCAAATGACTAAGGGATAATCCAGGGTTCGAGGTAGCCTGGGATCAGATGTAACCCTATTGGCTCCTAGACATCACATGGTAATGGATGAAACTGCAGTACCACCCTCTGGCCAGCTTAAGCAGTGGTGCCTAAATATAGCAGTGAAAAAGCCAATAGCTCCCTCTTCTGGGCAAACTAGTATAGTGGCACACAATGGAAAACTGTACAAGTCTGGTTGTCAGAGGAAATTGAATTCTACCAGAAAGTTCATGCCACCATTAAAATATTTTATTTGCTTGCATCCATTATGCTAAGCCTTGGCAATAGGAATAGCATACATTCAGCCTACTTACAGCAGTACCACCACCATTGCTAAAAAAAAAACACCAGCAAAATAAGCCTCAGTATAAGAAAATGAGGTGAGAAAGGAATCCAAAACAGACCCTTTTGCTGTATCCATTTCTGCCATTATATAAATTATAAATGTTATTTTTGTCAGATGCCAGCTGACACGCACACACACACACACACACACACACACACACGCCTAGACGCTCCCTCCCACTTTTTTCCAACCAGCACACATGCAATAAAACACCAAGAATCCCTAAAGAGTGGTAAAATCCTGACATGATTTAAGGAGGAAGACTCTGATAAGGAGATAAAAATCTAATAAACAGAGTCTAGAGAGCCTTGGTGAGTCTCAGGGACCCGCCAGAGTAAGCAAAGCCCCTCCCAATGAAAACAAAAGGAGCTCTAATCTCAGGGACATTCCACTCTTCAAACATCTGAAGAAGAAAGTGAAGGCCATGACCTCGGCAGACTGAAGTTATGAGCATAGTGACAAGAAAATATTTGGCTTGGTTCAAGACACAAACAGCTTTCTTTAATATCCTCTTTCTCTCTCTCTCTCTCTCTCACACACACACACACACACACAGAGAGAGAGAGAGAGAGAGAGAGAGAGAGAGAGAGAGAGCAATACCACTCCTAGTTCTCAACACAGCCAGGGGTTGACAGTCAGTGTCAAGATGGGGCCACTGAATTTACAAACAGGCCATACCTGAAAGACCCTCCCCCAGACAAACACAGGGTGTGTTTCAATCACCACACTGCAATGAATTTCCAGATACCGTGGCAAATAGTTCCAGTGTGGTTGAAAACAGACTTGAGATGAGCTGTTTCTCGAACGCCGCATCATTATCTCCTTTGCATTCCTCTGCCAAGCCAGATCAGCTGATGTCTCAACACCGTGTTTCCCGTTTGTTATGGTTCTTCTGCACCGAGTAATCGTAGAACATCAGGGTTCACAGAATGAAAGCATTAACTCAGCCAATCAAATTTGGCTAAGTGGTGATGTTACACAGAAGGCCTATGGAAAGCTTTCTTCCACATCAAATGGAGGAACATAGAATGTTCCCTAACGGGGTACCCAAATGTTTCCAAAAGTTCACCAAGACTATTATGGTTGGTTGACTTACACATTCTGTTTCACTAATTGCCTGAAACATATACATTTAAGATCTGTCAATTCATGGGTGAATGATATATAAAAGGTGTATTAACATTTATTTATCCCAGTATGGCCGATGAATTGGGGGGGGGGGGAGTGAGAGAGAGAGAATGAGAGAGAATGTCACCAGGCAAACCCAGAAAGCCCATTGTCTTAGAATCATAGAATCATTGAGTTGGAAAGGGCCTATAAGGCCATCGAGTCCAACCTCCTACTCAATGCAGGGATCCAAATCAAAGCAGATCTGTCAGATGGCTGTCCAATTTTTTCTTGAATACCTCCAGCATCTTCATGACTTGTTTGTGTGCTTTCTGAAAGCATTTGGCTGGTCAGCTGTAGAGACAGAGTGCTAGACGGACCTTTGGAGTTGATTGTTGATTAATCAAGCTGAATAATCAACTTTAAACTATGAACTACTATGTAAGCTCTAATTAGAATTCAGCATACCTACTCTGTTCCAGGACTTTAGTTTTCCACAATTTGCACTGCTCTTTGGTGGGGGAGCTGATGGATTCACCCAAAAGAACCTTGCTGTGACTTTGAGATCACATTAAGATTTATTTTTGGTTGTGATTTAATCAACGGACATAGGCGCTGAGGTGGACTGGTCCAAGAAAAAGATGCAAACCAAAATGTGTGTGCCGAAAAATCTGTGCAAAGTTCAGAAATTAAAAAAAAAAAGAGGAAGGAAGACTACCAGTGTGCTAATATATTAGTCAGGTAGTACTTCAAAATTTCAAAATCCATGGAGAAATTTGGATAAGATAAATAATGTCCAGCTAATTGCTGTTCAAGCAAATGTAAGTTTAACATGAGTGTGATATCTTCAATTCGCCATATCTGTATGAACTTGAGAACTGCAACCACCTTCTTGCCAAGACAAATAAACTAATTATCAAGGAATGCCTCTTTTTCATGAATGGACAAGAGTTGATGTCACAAAGATTAAATGCTGTATTGTGTTTTAGTCTTTGCCTCTCTCTGTTCACATCCTTCTAAGGCAACATTTTCCATCTGGCATTTCAAGGGCGGACTCGCTGAAAAGGCCTAACAGACTGAGACCTTCATAAGACTGGTTGAAGATGTGCCAACATCACTAAGAAGGTCAGCTTGTGTTGACTTCTGTGAGGGGAGAAAAATGAAAAGAAAATGGTGTGAATTGTCTATAAATTCCTCTCACAGCTTACCATTTATGATCACTGATAAATGGGAGCAGTTTTGACGGAAAGCAAACGGATTACAGCACAGCCAGCACAGCCATCCACCAAGCCAAACAAAGTCCACCAGAAGTCGAAGAAAACTCATTTTTCCTCCTGTGTCAAGGGAGATTGTGAGTTAACCAAACACCCAGTCAGCAAGGATGCCCGCAGGTTTTTTTTTTTTTCTTTCCAGCAGGGAGAAAGCTTCATACTGGCTTGTGAGCACAATTTGTGTCCATAGGTTGTGTCAGCACAATGCATGGCATCCGTCTGTCTGTGTACATTAAAATATTATAGACAACTAGGATTTGAGGGAGTGTCCCTCTTGCCCCAAATGGACAGTCCTGCTAGCAGGAATGTTACAATATGGTCGGCAGGTCAGATTCAGATCCATGAGCTGTCCAGATCCATTACTGTCCAGAGCTAGTTTGGTTCTTGTCCTATTACACTTTTTGATCAGCCTTGGCATCATTAAGCAGTTGCAGTTCAGTCTGGTTCAGGCTCAGGTGGCTAGAAATGAGAAGGTTTGGTTAGAAGTTAGGTCCATTGTGAACTTGGGCAAAGCAAGGCAGATGCCTCAGGTGGCTGATTCTGAAAGATGGCAGCAAGATGATGGCTGAAACCGTGTTGCTTATTATAGTAAGTTACACGAAATTAGGTCCATTGAATCGGCAGGGATTTGGCAAGTCAACTCCTCTGTCATTTCCATTGATTCATGTAGGCCTATTCTATTTGTGACTTAGTATGCTAATACAGGTCACAACTAGAGTAGACCCATTTGAATCAATAGATCTTACTGAGAAGTTGACTCACCAAAACCCCACTGATTCAATGGGCCTACTCTAGTGTAATTTACTGTGCTATGCCATCTTGCCAAATAAATAAAGTCAATCTTTTTCCCTTGTCTGGACAACACAGCAGTATTCTTCCCCCTGCACACACACACACACACACCCGTGCTACTCAAGCTTTTCTAAACTTCTTGTTCCAGGAAATGACCACTAAGGCCACAGCTCTGCATTTTGATAACAAACGTGTTCCACAAGACACTGAAGAAACAGTTGTCCAAGTTCTACTTGGCTAAGGGGACATGTTGTTCAATTCTAAAGGTCACAGTTCTGGATTCTAGCATATCCTCACTCTCAAAACCATGTCCCAAAAAGATTATCACATTAACTGTCAATAATTTGCCATTTGCCAGGATTTTTATTTTGTTCTGTTTAAGGCAGAGAATCCTAGAAACACAGGTTCCAAGCTGGATGGAAATCGTTCTATAATTATTATTAATATATTTGTTTAAGTTTCTGGAAAGGCATTTCATACCTTGCAAATTGTGGCTGATGGAAAAATTGGAAGGCTCATGAATTTCACAGAGGACTTCATCGAGTAGAATACGAACTATCCCATCTCATTGGCAAAGTTAAATTAAAATAAAAGAAAGCAAAACAGAAGTAGTTTAGGTGTCTTGCTGTGGAGACAGAGGTTGGGGATTCAATTCCCCACTGTATCTCTTGGGAGAAGAGCCAGCTTGTGTAGCCTTGGGCAAGCTGCACCGTCCTAGGGCAACCCTGGAAGAAGGGAATGGTAAGCCAGTTCAGTGTATTCTCTACGAAGAAAATAATGGAAAGGGTCACCGTAATTCAAAATGGACTTGATGGCAAGTGATTATTATCACTGTATCTAGAAAACAAGCACCTACAGTATTAGTTAGATTCCAGTGTGAGTTGAGTGAGAAAGGATTAAAGTCATCATCATCTTCAGAGAAGATCGGATATGGAGACTGACACAGCAAGTGTGTGTGTGAGGGAGAGAGGGAGGGAGAGGGAGGGAGGGAGGGAGGAAGAAGGAGAGGGAGAGAGCAGGTTGATTTGGTTGGAGAGGTAAGCCAAAGAGACAGAATTTGGGGTCCATTTGCAATGAAACCCTACATCTGTCAAAAGCTGGCATTAATTCAAACTGAACCCTGCCCCACCAATAACCTGGCTTGTTGTCTTGTCACCCGGTGACATTTGCGGCCCTGTCGTGTAATGACTTAAGGCGCTGTAATGGGTTGCATGCTGTTAAATGTCATCAAATGTCATGAATCATAAACAATTCTGGCTTTTAAAACCAGAGATTAGGGATATTTATGAAGCTGAGCCTCCAGTTTGGGCTTTCCCAGATCCTTGAAGTTCAGAATGGACTGGTGTTATTTTCTTTTCCGCTTGCTCGACCCTCTTCCTTTTATTGCTGAGGCCATTTCCTGCTCCCAGGATTGACCCAGCTGCTTAGATAGGCAAATGACAGAGTGGGGATGCTAATCCATCAGGACTCCAACATCTCACCTGATTGTTTGTTGACATCCATTGTAAAACTCCAAAGTCTCGTCAACAGAGAGATAGGGAGATTAGATAGTGAGTCAAAGGATCGCCTGCTTTCCACTCTGCTGGGCGGCAGACATACCTCTTTTGAATGCCCCATTCCAAGTGCCACATTTTTGATTCCCAAACTTTTACATGCTTTCATCACCCCATACCCCAAATGATTCTGTCCAAATGAGGACAAGGGGCGCCATGTTGTAGTTATGACCATGAACAACATTCTGACCTGGATTGGTTTATCTCAGTGGTTCTGAAACGGGTCTCCGGATGTTCTTGGACTGTAACCTCCAGAAATCCTGGGCAGCAGAGCTAGTGGTGAAGACTTCTGGGAATTGCAATCCAAGAACATCCGGGGACCCCAGTTTGAGAACCACTGGTTTATCTGATATGATGAGTGCTTCAATCTGGGAAGAGAGTTTGGAGAGCATAGCTTCCCCCAGTTAGGTCTAAAGAAAAGTATTTTTGTTTGAAGACAGGGGCTATACCCAAGAATAGCCGTTCTCAGGCCCATACGGCCTCCTAGGGATCTTGGCACATTTGAAGAGGGCTAAAGACTGGAAACAATTCTTCACACACCACCTTATAAAGATCATTATGCCGTTTATACAATCCTGATTCAGCCTATATTCCTTTCATATTGTGTTTATGGCTGTGGCCAAAAAAAGGTTGAGAATGTCTGCCCTAGACGGTTGGGCTGGGGGAAGTTAACTACAGCCATTGGTAGATTACCTGGCCAAAATTATCTATACTCTAGTAACCTCCAAATATCACTGTATTATTGTTGCATGAGAGTGCAGCAATAGACATTGTGTAACAGCCCAATCTAGCATTCCATAAGGCAACTCAAAAAATGAGGGTGCGCCAAACAAAAAAATTATACCTTTGAAACTGGACCTTGGATCAGCACCAATTTGACACAGATGTATCAGACAGCAGAAGAGAGTATCCTGTAGACAATCTTGACTGTTGGCAATGGTGCTATCAGTATTCAGGCTTCCCTTTGCTATATAATGCTTGGCATCCTTTTTCCTTCTGTGAGCATGTGCATGGGGCATTGCCTTGCTTTTTGAACCACAGGTGCAGAAGCAAAGTATCCCCCACTTATAACCTACAGGATGGTTTTTCTTTCTTTCTTTCTTTCTGAATAATTGAATTATATGTTGATATGTCCTCGAACAATACTTGAAAGCTGGAATTGGTGCTAAACACAATGATCAAATTGTTAATTAGTATTCACCACTGAGATCTGTATTAAAAAATCCTTACTGGCTACTGTTTTTCTTTTGTGTTCTGCCTCTCCACATTCTATATACAGAAATTAACTGGAAGGGCAGCTGAAAAACAAAAAGTGATTCTAAAATCTCTGCTGGGCCTACACACATAGCAATAACTTTTAATGCCATATGCTTACTCTGCAATAATGCAGTTCAGAATCTGCTGTCTGAGAGAGATGCATCATCAGTGGAAGCTGGTGACTGAATATGAAGAAGGGGAGTGAATCCAGGGTTCATTTTGAAAGATTACAGGACCTCTCCAAGGTCCTGAACTCTATCGCCCCAATAGATTCTGGGCCTCCGATGACCTGCTGTAAAGTTCTGACTAAAACCTGGGGCGAATTCAAAGAACACATACCCACGCACCCCATAAAACTGGGTCACCAGCCTCCACTCTTTCTCACTGTTCCTTATGGTAGGACCAGTTTTCCTTTCTCTACAGCTGTATGTAATTCAGTGAGCACCGTTTGGCACTCTGCTGACAGCGGAAGAATGAATATGCCCACCTCAACATTTCCCCATAGCATATATGAGGGGTTTCAACACTACAGAAAATCAGATGCCTGTCTCAGTGCAGGCACTATGGGGAAGCCCCATCCCCTTCTCTGTGCAGTATTTTATCACTCAAGGTCTTTAACAAAACCTAACTGTATCTGTATCCTCCCTGAGGTTGCTTCCGGCACTCAGAAATCCATATAACCCCCCTCCTCCTTCTCACCCTGCAAACACTGCCTAAACTCATAATAGAAAGCCACGGAGAGCGTCAGAGGCGGTTGCAGTCAACAAATCATCAACCGACTGAAGTTTTTGGCGGCAGCCAAGAGAGGGGGGGGGAAGGAAAAAAAATTAGAAAAATTTCAATTTCAGGACCATTATTATTTTCATTAATCATAGGAGACGCTGTCACCCCTGTCCTTTTTCTTTAGAGAGAGATCTATTATACGGTCCATTTAGCCCAAGCCATATTACCTCATATGTTTTCTTGGCTGACCAAATAAGACTTAAGAGATAAAACAATTTACTGTTCATTATGATCCATGTCAGTGGAACCAATCTATTAACCTACATTAACTGGATATGTGACAATAGCTCACATACATGCTTCTCCCATTTGTTTTTTTTTTCCCCTTCTTTTTTTGTTAAGGAGAATGGGGAGAAAGGAAAAAAGAGAATAAAGGAGGAGAAAGAGAAAGAGAGAGTGAAGAGAGGAACTCGGAGCCCATAAAGTGTGGCTGACGTATAATCTGCCAACGGAATACAACTTCATTTTCCAGTGGCCATTGCCGAGGCCTCCCCAGCCTCAAGCAGCTCCTGACCTGTGAAGAATTCTAACAAATTGGCTGTATTGTGAAGCCAAAAGGTGCCATCAATGAAGGGATGGTTGGCTGGCCCTAAAGTATGATGGGAAATCACTGGCTGGAATAAAGAGCCCTGAGTTTTTATGAAGTTAACCCCTTGGAGGTTAAATCCAAGCAGGGAGCCTGGGAGCAGAGGAGTGCACTTCCGATGGCTTAATCGGCAGAGGAGAATTTATTCAGATGCCTCCCCTGAACCCGGGAGAAGCTTCCCTTGGCAAGGTGGAGGGTGGGGGGGAAGACATTATCTGGTTTCTGCCTGCGGTGAAGTTTCTCCCTGCTGGGCCAAAGGGCAGGCTATTACTCTCATGTGATTTTCCTTCCCATGCTTGATGGATCATAAGCATCTCGAGGCAGGGAAGGCAATCCATAGGTGGTCTTCTTGATGGTCTCTTATGCCGCCAAAGTAACTTTTGAGTAAACAGTTGATAACTGGAGAGAGAGAGAGAGAGAATAGTCTCAGTGCAGTTCAAGCATTTTGCTGGTAAGCACTGATTAAGAGCTTGCATTGAGAATTTCATGCTGAATGTATGTGCATCATGTGTAGAGAGAGAGAGAGATTAAAATGAGGACAAGGAGTTGAAGAAGAAAAGATGTTATTCCCCCCTCTGTGTGTGTGTGTGTGTGTGTGTGTGTGTGTGCGTGTGTCCCCTGGGAGTAGAAGGGAATGGAAGAAGGGAATGGAAAACCACTCTGAGTACTGTATATATATATATGTCATCAAGTCAGTTCTGGGTTTTTGAGATAGACAGTACTCGGAGTGGTTTTCCATTCCCTTCTTCCGAGGCAACCTGGGACTGTGCAGCTTGCCCAAGGCCACACGGGCTGGCTCTACTCCCAGGAGACACAGTGAGGAATTGAACTCCCAACTTTTAGGTCAGCGGTCAGATACCTAAACCACTGAGCTATCCAATCAGTTCCTGTCTATATTAGGCCCACTGTATTACCGGGGGACCATACCCTCTGTGCAATAAGGCTATGGTGCTCTTTTTCTGAAATCTCATCTGATTTCGGAAAGAGAGCAACATAAAGTAGTTGGGCCATAGACCACCAGGGAATTGCAGTGAAATTCAGGTACAGATAGGCAAAAATCCTCTTGAAGCCCTACAGATCTGCTGCCAGTCGGAGCTGGCAATTCTGGACTATTTGTGTGATTCAATACAAGGCAGGTTTTTACCTTCTTCTGTGCCATATCCCATGAAGTATGAATGGATAATCCCATGGAAAGGAAAATCACAGAAGATCATTCTGTGCACACCGAGAGAGATGCCTTGTAGGATATCTGTAGGACTCCGAATCCAGGATTTATCATGTCCAGTCCATCCATTTAGGGTGCCGGTCCCAGACCCAGTTGTTAGCTATCCTAAGAGAGTCACATGTTCCCCAAGGATAGCACAGATACTATTTCATCAAGACAGTAACAGAAAATCAAATGATGCTCATCACAGAAAAGAAGTGCCTGATGCTGCAATTTAGGGCTCAGCACCCTAAATTGTTTCTCCTCCTCCTCCTCCTCCTTGATTTCATGTTCTTTCTCTCAGTCTATAAATAAACATGCACATACCTTCTTCTCTGAAATTAAATGAACAAAATCCAGCCATCTAGGTTGGCAAGCTGCAACAGGTAATGCTAATTCCCAATACAGAGAGAATTATATTATACTCACCTGCCATGTAAATATTGAAGAAAAGGAGCTGCTGGTTTTGAACTATAAAGCCTTAAATGGCTGGGGTTGGAGATATCTCAAGGACCACGTCTCCATTTATGAGCCTGCCCAGATGATAGGATCATCAGGGGAGGCCTTTCTCTCCATCTCCCGACCCTCACAGGTGCGTTTGGTGGGGACATGGGAGAAGGTCTTCTCCGTTGCTGCTCCTAGACTCTGGAACTCCCTCCCACTGGAGGCCAGCCTGGCCCCATCTTTGCTGCCCTTCCGCAAGCAGGCAAAGACCTTTCTCTTTAGGCAAGCTTTCCCTCAGTGACTGGCTGTCTGAGAGGGTTTTTTAAACAGAGTGTCAATAGCATGTTGCTTTTAAATGTATTTTTAGTATTGATTTTATTTACCACTTTTAATATAATGTTTGTCTAATTCTTTCCAAAGCTAAAAACAGGTACCTATTGGTTTTTAGCTTTTAAATATTGTCTTTTAGTGATGTAAGCCGCCTTGGGTCCTTTCTGAGGAGAAAGGTGGGGTAAAAAATAAATAAACAAACAAATAAACTCAGTACTGCCATCAAGGTTGAATACAGGAGGATCAAAAGCCAGACTTTTCAAGAAGGAAGCCCTCAAAGATCTCTTCTGGGATAAGTGAAATGGTCAGGAAAAATCAGGATAAGGCCGCATGGTCGTGGAAACAAGACAAATGCAGGAATGGTCAATTATACTTAAAAAAAATCTCTTTACTATTCCAAGACATTTATCAAATAGGAGAAGGAGAGGAACAGGAAGAAAGAGTGGGAGGATGTTGTACTGGGTTCATTTATTACTTTATTACTGGTGGACAGTGTCAGGAAATTCTTACTGGTATTTATGGGGGGCACTGCTTCCTTCCACAGAAACAAACAATAACAAAGTCCATCTAAATGACTCCGAAGTTCCTAATATCTAATGGCCAATTACTAAAGGAAGGGTATGGAGTGGCAGGTTAAGAGGGCATTTAATAGTTTTCTTTCCGATCAGAAAGGAAGATTAGCTTATGGATGCCACATGCAAAACACACAACAAACAATAAAACACAGGACATTGCATGTTGTGAAAATGCAGGAACATTTTGCTTCCTCTAACACTCGGAAAAGAAGAGAGGGAAAGAGCAGTTGAGATGCTTCTAATCCAGTGAAAAGTTACTTTTGCAAGAGGTAGCCGTGTTAGTCTGTGCAAGCATACAAAACAAAACAAAAATGACAAAAACGTGTGGCACCTTAAAGACTGACCATTATATTTTAATGGAAGCTTTTATGGGACACGTCTACTTCGTCAGACATTAAGAAACAGAAAAGCTACTGTCTGTATGGTCTGTGGAGGAGATCACCCTGCAAATTCCGATACCTCATGAACAACTCATATAGTTTATGAAACCCAGTATGAAGGTGTGATACAATGGGAATTTTCGAATGCAGGGATCAGTCTTCTGGGAAATATAGAAGCTTCAGAGGTAGAAGTTGAAACTAAGCTTACCATTCTGACATTATGGGTCAGTTCTCCCATGAAGATTTAGCTGTCAGTGCAAAAATGTAAGGGATAAACTTATGACTGAAGACACATGGAAGTGATGCAAATACAAAAATACAAGATACCTTTATAGACCACTAAAAAAAACCATCATACCAGAGGAATGATGCCAGGAAAGTTGCTCTTAGACGTTAAGTCCAGCAGTTTTTGGCATGATGAGTTCCTCTTAGATAGAAGTCAGGAGTCTGGTTGCTGTTTTATGGCTGCTGTGGAATAAGTGAACCATCCCAATTCCTCCAAACAATGTACACACCATGTGTGTACCCACACCTTATATCACATGGAAGTGATATGGTTTTTGTATTCTTTCATTTAAGCCTGATTCATTTTCTTATTTATTGACCAAAATCTTACTGCACAGTTGTACTTGAAGAAGCCATAAGTCATTTGCTTCCCTCAGGCATAACCAAGCAACAGAATTTTGGCCATTACTGTACTATTGGTTATTATTTCTTTCATGTTTGTTATGTTTTCATTACATTTAGATCCTGTCTTTGGTCCAATGATTTCATGTCAGTGTATAGGGCTCGAATCATGTCCATGATCATCTTCACAATAATCCTATGAGATTAGTTAGGCTGAGAAAATGTGATGACCTTAAGGCTACCCAGTGAGTTTCAGGGCCAAGTGGGGGTTAGAACCCATGTCTTCCTAGTCTAGTCCAATACTCTGTCCACTACATTGCACCATGGATAAATGAAACTACACTGTCCATCTTCAAAATGTTCTGATTTGCACCATTCCCACCATCAAGAGAGGCCTTCCTCTCAGCCCCACCATCTTCACAGGTGCGTTTGGTGGGGACACAGGAGACGACCTTCTCTGTTGCTGCTCCCAGACTTTGGAACTCTCTTCCACAGGAAGCCAGGCTGGCCTCACCTTTGCTGTCCCTCCACAAGCAGGCAAAGACCTTTCTCTTCAGGGAAGCTTTCCCGGAGTGAATGGTCTCTGAGTAGGGTATTTAAAATGGATTGTTGTACCTAACTGCCTTGAATGTATTTTGGTGTTGCTTATGGGTTTTTTAATTTTAATTTTTTGTAGTCATTGATCCTTTTGGCATTATATTTCCATTGTTACTAAATTAAACACTGTCTTTTGATTGTTGTAAGCCACCTTGGGTCAACTTTAAGGAGAAAGGAGGGTTAAAAATATTTTAAATACAATTTTTACGTAAATCGTTGGCATTGAGCAAATCCTCAGCATCCATTCTCCAAGTGGCAATATATTATTCTATCCTGTGCCTTAGTGTGAGATAGAAATTCACATCCCTTCTGGATTTCAACGTTATCAATGCACACTTTCCTTCCTTGTGTAACACCCAATAAATCTGCCTGCTATCTCTTTTCCCCAAATGATTTAATCCTCAGAACCAAACAATGTGTCAAAAAAGAGAGAGGTTAGGTGTTGGAGTGTATTGGTGGACTCACTTTTTGAGGAGGCAGAATGGTGGTGGTTGTTGTTTTCTTACAAAGACATGTAGGACCTGACATCCTGATGTTTCTGCCCTACAGAACATTCTTGAACGGGCCCCTTTTCTGTCAAAGGAAACCAGGAATTCTTTACAAGCTTTCCTTTCCTATGGGTTAATCATCATTCTTGGGACCCACAGCTGGCAAATTATTTGATCAGAGCAGAAAAGAACAGTGAGGCCTGTAAATACAAAATCTTGCATGTTCTCCTAGGTCAGATTTACTTACAAAATTGTTGTCACATAAAAGTCATGTCCATACTATGGACTTAAGTGGGGAGGAGTGCTCATTTCCTCCACATGTGAATTGTTTAACATCTCAACTTCTTTGCACCCCAAATAGAAAGAAATCTGCTCATTTTTAAGAATTTTGGAATTGAAAATTCTCCAACCCAAGAGCAACAGCTATTCCCAGCATCGAACAGAACAGGGCATGGCGTACCTGCCTTGCCATACAGATGAGAAGCCTCCAAAAGGAAGAAAGGTGGGAACTCTAATTCTACACAATCAACACAGTTGAACACACAAGGATTCGGCAGTTCATGCCAGTTCGTTTAGTGGACGAACAGGTGTTCCGCACTTCAAAGCACTGCCTCCTCAGAGCATGCATTTGGAGGCAGTGGCTTGGCTCCCTTGCCGCTCCTCCTCTGAGCACTGCCTCTGAGTGGGTGCCCACCGGAGGAGGCAGGGCTTTGAAGCACCAAACACCTGTTCAGCTGATAAATAAAGCAGCACGAACCATCAAAGTGGCAGTTCCTGCCCATCTCTAGTGGGAAGGATGGCTGACTCTTTTGTGCAGAATTTCATAGGTCAAAGTAGCCCCAGGGAGCTTCTTTCTCTGACCTAATTTGCATTCTCCAAATAAATCCGTAGCTGGCTGTATAGCTCTCTGTGTTCACTTTGTTGTAGAGTCAGAAGTTTGATTCTGCATTGTGGTTCAGTGGAGAACAGCTAGCCTGTGTAGCCTTGGGTAACCTGCACAGTGCCCAGAGAGTTTAAGCCTCTTCTGAGTACTTTATATCTAAAAAATTGTGAAAAGGGTTGCTCTAAATTAACATCAATTTGACTGAACGTAATTATTAAGTCAACAAATCCATGGCTTGGAATATTTTATTTTTCATGCTCCTTCAATTATTGCAATACAGTTCTATATGCCTTTTGTTGTCATTTCTTATGTATAACATTTACATCCCACTTTTTATCTGGTGAGGTCAAGGGTGGCATATATTGCTCTCTTCCACCTACTTTATTTTCACACCAACTCTGTAAGATAGGCTAAGCTGCAACAGAATGACTGGTCCAAGCTCACCCAGTGAGTTTCATGCCTTGTGGGTCTAGACCTTTTATCTTCCAAGATTCAGTGCAACTACTCTAACCACGCCTTTATTTTGATTCTCATAAATTTATGCACCAATCATATTGTTTAGGTGGAATTCTATGCAATGTAAATATGACTCTTCAAACAAATCAGAGAACACGAGATGGCACAGCTTTAGGACTCAAAACCTGCAAAACTGCCATTGATAAGAAATATACAGATCTTGTTCATCTCTATCTAGCAACAGAGAACTCTACTCTTCTGCTTCTAAAGATGATGGGATCGTGAGCAGCTTACTCATGGAGATGTAGAAGTGGAAATGAGACCTGGAAGTTCATAAGACAAGAATTCCTGACATGCTGTTTCTCTTCTTATCTCCAAAGCAAATCAGGTCAGGCACTGGAAGGAGGGACCATGTGGTCAAATAACTTCCACATCTCTTTCAACTCTTATCTGGACACCAAAGAGTCCTGACATAGAATACAGTAAATATGCCTATTAATATGATACAATGGCCAGCATCCATGGGTGGTCACTGACATAAATCATTGGAGTCTGTAGCTGCTAGGAATACATCTTGACTTTACTTTACCTTCTCCCACATATGTTTTGTTGTTGTAGATTTGCTTCCCAGTATAAATGAACAACAATAACCCACACAACATAGATTTTTTGGAGCTGACTTTCAAGAATATATCACAATCCTATTTTATTTTATTTTATTTTCAGCTTGCCAGTGGCTGCCACACAGAAGTCCAAGGGTCTCTGTGCCACGCAGTCTCTCTTCCATTTTGCAGAGGTATGTGTTATGAAATCAGCATATCTTACATTTCTAGAATTAAGGCACCCATTCTTCAGACACTTTGGAGCATGAGTTACATTGCCATTGGAAATTGATTAAGATGTTTGCATTTCCAAAAGTAGCATTCAGATTGTATTGCTTTCTGCGGCTTTTCCTGATCAAACAATCCTAAGGACCATGCATGATGGAACCTCATACCAGAGGAGCACCATTTGTATGTCTATGGTTTCTCCTTACACAACATCTCAATGTGTGTGCAGACAACATGGCTGCATGAATTTTAACAACAAATTAAAGTTTTCTTTAAGAAGAAGAAATCTGTATGTCTCAAATGCTTGCACAGAAAATGTCATATTATCTTTAGTAGACTTAATTAATAGTATTATCCTAACATTGATTCTGTGCATCACAATGGAAAAGAAACACAGCTATGTGGTCTTTGTGCAAAGTTGAAAAACAGAGTGGTTAATATCTTTATCAGACCAGTAGAGCATAACAAACAGAAGAACCGTTGAGTCTTTCAGGACTCTTCATCAGGATGTGCCTAGAAGAGCTTGGGACAGTGGAGGGGTGGGTAAGAGAACAATTCTTCCTTCCTTCCTTCCTTCCTTCCTTCCTTCCTTCCTTCCTTCCTTCCTTCCTTCCTTCCTTCCTTCGCTCTTCCCTTCCTTCCTCTCCCCCCCCATCCCTACCCACACTCCAACCCCTATTTCACTCTTCTCATCTCAAAAGGCTGAGAGAGATAATTATGTCTTACAACAATTACCCTGGCTATGAAGCAAAATTAGCACAGTCCTTTCTAATTTAAATGTGTTGAAATTGCCTGTGCATGACAGCAGAAAATTACAAGGTTTATGGCACAGGCTTTGGTTAAAGGCATGGTAGTTGCCTGCTGCCTCTTCTTGAGGGGGATGATGACCAAAGTTTCTTATAAACAGTAGCTAAAAGAATTGTTTCCTCTTCTGAAGAAAAACGTAGACAGGGGGAGATGTCCAGAGCAATGTCGTGTGATGCAGAACTTGTAAGAAACTGATCACAACAATTAACTTGGTAGCTTTTCAGGCAACAAGTAATATAATTATGATTGACTACTTTATTTTTAGGGGTAACTACAAAGACCTAGTTGTTCCCAAAAGTCAAATTTTACAGGCATCTGTGTGTGGATGGGGAGAGCATCTTCATAGCATTTTTCTCAGGCTTTATGTCATTTTCTTATCTGTCCTAAATGGTGAGAGAAGGATCTGGTTTTGCCATTTCTAGGTCTCTAAAAAATTTCAAAGTGCAGTATCAGAACTGGCCACTAGAATGCATCAGAGAGTATTTCTGGTCTTCCAGAAAAGTCAATGCAACACACCAATAATATGCAATGCAACAAACTATTTGGCTATCAGAGCAAAAATAACAACAGATATAATCCGACTGCTGAGAAGTAATGAGCAGTGTAACATGTTACTTTTAAAATATAATTTTCCATGTTCTGGCATGATGGCTAAGTATTTGATCCTCAGTGAAAGGTAGGACCATTTTTCAAAGAAAGAAAGAAAGAAAAAACTAAATGGTTTACATGATTTCCACAATGTTTTGCTCAATGTTAGCATGAAGACAGATGGAAACTAAAGAACGGCATGTGCTGTAGTGAAGAATCTTGAATCAGTTGAGACTTTTGCCACTTGTACATGGGAAGGTGTACAGAAATAGATTTGGCCAAATAACTGCAAGGGGAAGGAAGGTTTTCACAAATATGGATGGCCAGATCATGTAGAACTGCTGGATAGCTCAGTAGTTTAGGTATCTGACTGTAGAGCCAAAGGTTGGGAGTTCAATTCCTCCCTGTGCCTCCTTGAAAAGGGTTGGTCTCTATGATCCATGGAGTCCCTTCCAGCTCTGCATTTCTAAGATGATGATGATCTCATTATCACAGGGAACAGTATGCTACATAATGGAATAACATTCAAAGTGCTAGAATTAGAGATGGGAATTTTTATTCCATTTCTCTTCTGGCACCATACTGCAGAAACCACCAGATCAATCACAGAACACACGGGACTAATTTGTACAGTTAAAATAATTTCAGTGAATAATGAATATCAGCTGCATCACTGAATAAGTGGGAAAAGATGGCCTGGTCTGTCCACCAATTCTGCAACAGTGAGTAAGCATGATGATATTAAAATGTTACATGTCTATTCAGAAGTTCCATATTTCCATGCCACAAGTGGTCACAATAACATATGCTACACACTTTCAAAGCAGCAAAACTTGGCAGTAACAAGTTACAAGTGATGTAGTTACCTGTAATTGATTACCTGTTTTGGCATCACAGGCATAGCCAAATAAACATTTCCAAAGTAGCAAAATGAGTAGGACTGGGCGTTTTAAAAACTGCATCTTTCTAATTTAAAAGAGCATTTTCATAGGTTTGGGTCCTTTTGGGGAGAAAGGTGGGATATAAATATTTTAAATAAATAAAATAAATAGGTTTTGAAGTTTTCAAATTTTAAGACAGTTTCTTATCCTTTTAAATTTTTTTACGAAGTGACATTGCAAAAAGGACTGTAACAAGTTATATAACAATAATCACAAGTAACTGCTGTTGGTGGGCTTTTCAATGAGTTACAAAATGATATAGTTTTAAAAAGTAACTTTCCAAACTTTCCAGCTTTCTAACAGGACTTTTATGGTGTACTTTCTTACGAAAACATTTTTGAGAAGATTTATTTCCCCTCATGACATGAATCCATTGAAGCTATCATTTTTATTTTGGAGTGGAAGGTCATGTTGCTGAAATACCTTCATTTATTAAATTGCCTTGGATATAAATTAGTGTTACTTTTAGTTCAACAACTTTACAACTTGGGAGGTTTGGAAAACAAAACTTACTTTAGCTGTCCCCTTCGGAGCCTTGTTGTCGTAACCTCATAGACTCTCCTCCCTTCAACTTCAGAGGTATTTTATCTAACCTACATGTCCTCCTCATAGCTATATTTTCCTATCTATGCAAGGAAACATTAAAAGAAAGAGAGAGAGATTGAGACTGAGAGAGAGAGAGAAAGAGAGAGATCAGAACTCCATTTTTATCCTTCAGGTGAACTCCTTTAACTTTTAAATAAGTCAACACTTACACTCTCTCCCTTCACCTTGAAATTTACATTTCCTCTTCTAACAGAAAACATTCAAAATAACAGCAAAACAGAAAAGATCAAAACCAATAAGCCATTGCTTGGAAATCAGAAGGGAAAACCAAAAAAATAATAATGACAAGAATCCCTAACAGATGCAATTTAGCTTCATTGGATCCTCTGGAAAAAAAATCAATCCAAACATGTGTCCTATTCAGTTATTACCCATCCAACATCATTGGCATGATGGGTTAGCTCTACCATTGCTTTCTCCATGGACAGAAATGGTAGAGCTTCATTTTTGGAGGAACTCCAAGAGATGAAGTTCCTCCATACATATGGACTCTACATGCAAAAAAGAATCCAGGCTTCCCAGGGTCGTGATTGTGCAATTCTGATGGACTTTTCTTGGGAGGGGTTCCATAAATAAGATGACATCACTATGGCCATTCTCCATGGTCTACACTATTTGAAGGATCATATCAAGGCCATATGAGCCTTCTTGGTGTTTTAAGATCTGTTGAGGAGGCCCTTCTCTCAATTCCATTACCTTCCCAAGCTCATTTGGTGGGGACATGAGAGAGGGTCTTCTCAGTCATTGCCCATAGGCTTTGAGAAGCCAGGTTGGCCCTTCCCTCCTGCTCTTCCGATGTCAGGCAGAGACTTCATTTTTACTCAGGCTTTTTAACAATAGTAGAGATGGGCATGAACCTGAAAAAACCTGTGGTGCGTAATGGCTCATAGTTCGTGGTTAGCCACGAACCACCACGAACCAACCAGAAGAATGAACCAGTTTGCAGTTCAGTTTTCAGTTTGTGCCTAGTGAGGGGGGGCATCACCTGCTCCTGTTGTGCCATCAACAAATCTATTACCATTTGCCCTTTGGGGTATTTTTTTAGTCCCAGCTGGTGTAATGTATTGGAACAAAAATGGTTTAATGCTATTTCTGACGAACCATGGGGCAGAGACACAAACATGATGTACAGAATGGCCATTTCTTCTAGCTGGCACATATTTGTGTTTGGACTAAAAATCCCAGCATCCCCAGTGCAGCAGGGCCCGTAGTCGTTGAACTCCAAAAAAACACAAATATATGCACCTGTAGTTACTTCTGTTGAGGCCTGGAAGTGCAAGAGCTGCATTGCCTCGAATCCTAATCACAACACTTACCGTACCGGAATTTGCGCAGGAGGTTGAAAATACCCCAAATTTCACTGTGAATAAATTCCGGTTAAAAAATGTGGTACGAAGCTTGTTTAGGGAGGTGTGAGGAAGGCACTGGGAGAAGACCCTCCCTTCTATTTGTGCCACACTCAAAGGTGTCTGGGTTCCAGCCTGCCACTTAATTTGAGACTAAGAAAGACCCTGATGTTGGGAAAGTGTGAAGGCAAGAGGAGAAGGGGACGACAGAGGACGAGATGGTTGGACAGTGTCATCGAAGCGACCAACATGAATTTGACCAAACTCCGGGAGGCAGTGGAAGACAGGAGGGCCTGGCGTGCTCTGGTCCATGGGGTCACGAAGAGTCGGACATGACTTAACGACTAAGCAACAACAAGAAAGAGAATCAGAGAATATTTCAGGTGGCTGGAGGCGATAATAGAAACAGCAGCATAAAGAGAAGTAGGGCAGAAGGGGAAAAGTGGAAAGGGATGCGTCTTGGGAACCTCCTTTTACCCCACTCTCTCCCACACTGCCCATGAAACTATGCAGCTTTTTTTGGTTTTGTTTTCTGTTTTACTAGTATCTAAAATAAAACCCCTTAAGAAGGGAGTGGAGTTCTCTTTTTAGTAGTCATAATTCAGAACTCAGAGAAACGTTTAGGGGTTTTGAAGAGTGATCTTGGCGGATGTGTTTCCAGTGTGATTTTTCTTTCACTCCTGTTCATTTTATCGCTGGGTTTTATGTGTGTACTTATTTAAGCTGTCTCAGAAAAAGAGCTGTATATAAAAACCGATTAGTTTTTATAGCACTCCAGGGCTGACTTAAGGGTTTCTTCTCCTTTTCCTTCTTTTTCCTGTTAAAACTTTTTTTTCCTATTGTTTTAAGTTTGCTTTTGTGAGTGCATGCATGCATGTGTGTGTGTGTGCTTTTAAAATGTTTCTGTATGATTGTATACACATCTACAGAAAAAGAACAAAAATCACGTTACGGATTTATATCTTATTCTGGAAGGTTCAGAAAATAGTAAAGGGGGAGAAAACCCATTTCACCAAGCAGCCATTGCCTGATGCATAAATAACATGGCAAACTTCTTGTGCAGTATTAAATTAGTATATCTCTATCTAACTCAGTGGGAGTTGGGTTAATTTTCACTAAAGGAGAATAATGGGTATTTATATGTAAGGTCTTCATTCTTAAACAGAAAGATTAAAGTACTCTTGGAACTGAATGAAATTTGACATATATATATTTGGAGTGTGTCTCATATATATATATATATGTTTTTCCCTCAAGTGTCAGAATATTTAATTTGCTGATAAAACAGCCCTGTTTTCTGGCATGTGGCTGCTACAAACATGGGAAAGGAAAAAGAAAACACATCTTAAAAGAGAAGAAATGAGCAGAGGCTGACCTTTCTATGAGCAAGCAGATGAGAGAAGGTATTTGGCTAATCCCGACTGCTTCTGATTGGCCAGACAGAAACGTGTGGAAAATGTCTCCATGTGGGTCTAATCTGTTCTCAGTTGGATGAGCTAAGGTCTTCCGAGTTAACCTGACATTTAACAATAATTACCCTTTCGTTTGACCCTGGCCCAATCTCCTGCTCTTTTGGAAATCTCTCTTTTCGTGTTTGTGTGTGCTCCAGAACCCCTTGACTCTTGTGTTAGAGATAGCTGGGGAAGTGATGAGACGATAATGGTGCACGTATACATACACATGCAAGCACACACACACACACAAACAGAGATGAATTAAAAAACTTAGCTGTTTAAACATGTGGCTTATTGCCAGGCGTACCCTGTGAAAATGTGTTTCACTGGCTAGTAGAATTTTAATCACCCTCATCATCAACACAGTTGTAGGATGGTTAATATTGGTCATCAGGAGCAAGGAGCTATCTATGAAATAGAAGCAGATTTCAATTTGTTGTTGTTTAAAATTGCCATCATCTCTAGGCTCCATTATGCCATCAGACAGCCTCATATTCGTGGTGAGGAGAAATGGTACTTGGAAGTAGGTTCGGCGAGTTAAAAAACGAGTTCAGGGGGTCACCAAGGCTAACCGTACATGAAATGTGTCTATTCCTTTTCCACCTGAGGCGGGCTTCATCTTTTCTCCGAAAAGGTCATCGTGATAAAACAAAACAAAAAGAGCTCCACATCTCGGAAAGGGGAACATTCCTTTCTGGCTGAGTTTCTCCGTTGGTATGGCTGTGCTTGTTTGTTTATCATGTTGTTAGGCCCAAAATGACTTTTTGGAATTACATTTCCAATACGAGCATAGGAATTCTGGAAGTTGTCGTCCAAAAGGGTATCAGTTCCAGACTGGGATGAGGCCTTCTTCACCCTCCTGTTTTGAAGGAGGTCAACAGGCCAAATTAAGGCTAAGGGTTCGTTTTCCGAGAAATCCTCTTCATGGAAGCAGAAGACTCTCGCCCTACTTAGGTTCTCTAAAATTTAGGTGTTGCCTTGAGCTGGGACCTCAAATTCAGCTTTGAGAACTGAGAACTGGCCCTGGATAGGTAGACAGATGGATCTATCCATCTAGGTGTTTTTGACATTGAGGTTTTAAAGCAGACAATTAAAAAAAAACCATGCACACCTCAAGTTCTTTGCCTTCTGGATATTGAGAAATCTCCAAGTTTGGTGAAAGTCTTCTAAAAAGCAACATGGCACAAACCATCGCCCCCTACCTCCAACAGATCTGTTCCCATTGGCTGCCTTCTAGCCCTTTCCCCCTTTGCTTCCCTGAGTCTCTGCCTCATATAATTAGAACCCGAGCCTAACATTTCCCCCAGGATTACATCTTCCAGCTGCCAAAAGGCTATAATACTTATAGGCGTGCAGGGCAGCCACTTGGCTTTTGCGGGCTGTTTACTAGTTTGTCTGGGCAGGTGCATTATTCCTTGACCATGCAATTGGGCTGTTGTTTTGCTTCAGCTGATTTCCATCCACAACCCATTCTGGAGTTCAGAGGGAAGATCATCTTAAACCATTGAGTTCTCCACTTTCACAGTCAATTAGTGATGGCTGCCAAGATGGAGGAGGGCAGGGGATAGGGCTGCCCTTGAGAAAATGTCATACCTTTTTTTTTCTGATGTCATAAAATAATAATACCACATCCCAGGCATCATTACTTTCGCTACCTAGCGCAGGAAGACAGCCAAGAGCTAGGACTTAGCGGCTGTAGTTTATACACCTGCAGGTCAATAAAGGAAGAAGAAGGAGATGAGGAAAAAATATTGTTCGCAATGGAAGTTGCTTTGCTGAAGCTATTAGGGTAGCCAAACAATCTAACAGCATGGCACTGTCAGGTGAAATACAAAGAACACAGGAGTGGGGAGAAATCACATAGTTGAAGATTCTTTGGGATGGAATTTCACCTGAGCTCTGAAAGGGACTCGTGCATTACTCTCCAGAGGCAATATATATGGGAAATGGGATGTGGTCCCTCTGATGCCTTGGAAAAGAAAGGGCAATTCTATCCCTCTAGTTTCTCTAATTCTGCACCATTGGCTATTTAGGATGTCATGAGGCATGGGCCAAAAAGCATCTGGAAGGCCACGTTTACGCAACTCACTGACTAGTCTGTAGGTAGGTGAATGTGACCAGTACCCTGCTGCACAAATCTAGCTGTGTATTATTGTCAATGGTAAAAGGTAAAGGTAAAGGTTCCCCTTGACATTTAGTCCAGTCGTGTCCAACTCTAGGGGGCGGTGCTCATCCCCGTCTCCAAGCCGTAGAGCCAGCGTTTGTCCGAAGACAGTTTCCGTGGTCGCGTGGCCAGCGCGACTAGACACGGAACACCATTACCTTCCCACCGAGGTGGTACCTATCTATCTACTCGCATTTGCATGCTTTCGAACTGCTAGGTTGGCAGGAGCTGGGACAAGTGATGGGAGCTCACTCCGTCATGTGGATTCGATCTTACGACTGCTGGTCTTCTGACCCTGCAGCACAGAGGCTTCTGCGGTTTAACCCACAGTGCCACCACATCCCATTGTCAATGGTAGTTTGCTGCTAATTAAACTGATTTTTTTTTAAATGGGGTGTTTGTGACTCTCACACCATGAGATGAATTCATGTGCACTCTGAAATCAAAAAAAGGAAGTCTTTAATTAGTATCAGTATGCCCCTGATGACAACATCATTGCAGTTACGCAAATGAATCTGAGCAAGTTTCTTCATATAGGGAATAACCATATCAGGAAAAATCCTAGAACAGGATCAGTCCTGCACTATGTGTAACTTTTTGTAGAGAATTGGGGTAGGGTTTTGGAGGGAGGAGAAAGACCAACGGGATAGCATAGAGCTCAAGCCTTCCTGAAATTGCTGGGTAGTTCCATTGTTCAGGTATCTGGTTGCAGAGCCAGAGGTTGGGAGTTCGATTCCCCACTGTGGCTCCTTGACAGGAGCTGGACTCGATGATCCATAGGGTCCATTCCAACTCTACAGTTCTAAGATTCCAAAAGGGATATGCCTTTTGCCTGTGTGGTCATCTCTCACCCACTATTCTGTGGAGAGTATCCTGATCATTTATTCAAAGCTTAAGTCATATATGCTCCCTCTTTCCCTCTCTCTGTGTGTGTGTTCCGAAAAGGCATTTTGATGGTATTTGTAAGCTGTCCTGCAAAGATTTGTTTCCTTAAACATAATGACACTAATTGTAATAAACAAAATTGTCTGTAATTCCTATTGGTCAACCTCTAGGACCAAAACCTACTTTCACTGAAAAACTGACCCAGATATGGACCAGCAAAGCAGTCCTTTTCAAACAAAGGTAGGCCACATATGGCCCTCAAAGAGTTGAGGATGTGCAACAACTATACTCATCCCCAATTGCCAGCTAACCCTCCCCATTTTGAGTCATTGTCTCCAGGTAGTAAACCAAGGAAGGAAATCAACCCTGAGTGCTCACTGGAAGGACAGATCCTGAAGCTGAGGCTCCAATACTTTGGCCATCTCATGAGAAGAGAAGACTCCCTGGAAAAGCCCCTGATGTTGGGAAAGTGTGAAGGCAAGAGGAGAAGGGGACGACAGAGGATGAGATGGTTGGACAGTGTCGTCAAAGCGACCAACATGAATTTGACCCAACTCCGGGAGGCAGTGGAAGACAGGAGGGCCTGGCGTGCTCTGGTCCATGGGGTCACGAAGCGTCGGAAACCACTTAACGACTAAACAACAACAGTAAACCAATATCAGCTACTTACCATGTCTGTACTCCCTCACTCTGCAAGAAAGTCCATCATAGATACAAGATAACCCTTGTAGGGATATATTAAAAAATTGAAAAATATCTAGTCCTTGGTGATTATTAAAGGTTCGCCATGCTGAGACTTCCAACTAAGACTTACACCTCTACCAGCAAGGTTTTTTGGTTTCCCGGAACAATACATTTACAATTGTGTCTTCCCTTCTTCCCTCCCTCACTGCTTCATTTCCACCCCTAATTTTGCTCAGCTTAATGTGTTTTCCGGGGTACCTTATCTAGGAAAGATAAATTTTTGTTCTAATAATTCTGTGCAGACTGATATTTCTTCAGGGGGGAAAATATTACCACAGAATACCCAAGAAATCTGACGAATTTCTCACAACAAAACCAGAGAAACAAGTGAATGAGAAAAAAAACTCAGGCAAAGAAATCTCACTGCTAGGAAGAAAAGGGGATTTTTGTAAAAAAAAAAAAATGTGTTTTTTTTTTAACTTACCAAAAGCAAAAAGGCGCCAGATTCACACCCAAAATCTCATGTTTTTTGCCAGTAGTTGCTCATCTAGGAGCAACAGCTATGCCTAGGAATTTACTGGCCCCACTTTTGTTGAGATTTCCTGAAAATATCTGTGCAGAGCACACTCTTGGCTTGCAGAATTTTGCAAGTCCCTTCTCTGAAAGGGCTAGGAAAAAGTCTGAAATCCTGCAGAGCCACTGTGTTAATTATGAAATAACTAAGCCTTTCAAAAATGCTGCATTAGCTGGATGAAGAGTTCAACATAGCATGACAACTACCTATATTCTTGTATACTAAGATGAGAGCTGATTTGATGCATGAGCTGCACCCATTTGAAGAGACAGTTCTATAGGTACCTATACAAACTTTAGGCAACTGGAATCCACATCTTACTTTTAGCACTACTGTGTAATACTTTGTATTTTTCTCTCTCTTGCTCTCTCTCTCTCTCTCTCTCCTCATATTAAAGCCAAACAGCAGTGTGGTGTAGTGGATCCAGTGTCAGACTAAGCTTCAGGAGACCTGAGTTTGAATCCCCACTGAGCGATGGAAACTCACTGGAAGGTTTCAATGTCAAAACCACTCCTTGACTTTCTCACATTCTAGACCCCCATTAGGCTCACCATGAGTTAAAATGGACTTGACCACACATTCACAGATGCACGTTAAAATCCACTAAAGCTCTCTTCTGGAAGTGCTTAGAAAAGGTCACCACCACCCCTGCAGGTCGAACAGAAAGCTCAATTCTTAGCACCTCAGGTGCCCTCTCTGAGGCATAACCTGATCTGCCAGGCATGTAGCCTACCACCCATTCCATAACAAGGCCCATTGGGCACGGTCAGTTACCATACATGCATACAGAAGAAGAAGAAGAAATAATCCCTGAAATATCCTTCACGGTCGTCCATTATCTTCATTCAATCTTGTAAATACCCTTCTCCTTCCTCTACCCAAGGGAAAACTTGTCGGCGAGCTGTTGATTTCTCCCTATTATGCTATTTTCCCAGCAAGCATAATAAAAAGTAATCAATTAGATTACACCCAAATGCCTATCAGTAAACGGCAATGGTGGAAGTAGTTTTCTTTTAGCTACAAAAATTGGAAGAGTATGCGAGGAAACCCTGGAAATACAGAGCATTCTGGATTCGGCCAGGCCTCAGAACCTGGTGTGTGGTGTGGTGTGTGTGTGTGTGTGTGTGTGTGTGTGTGTCTTTAAGTCACCCAGACCTTGTCTCTCCCCTAATGTCATAATCAGCGAGCTGAAGGCCAGGAAACTGATAATTGTACTTTATGTTGCTCTTTGTTTAGTATCTGATTCAATACATCTATGTGGACATCATTCCATCACCTTCTTAGTTCCAGAGGTGAAGAAAATCAATGGCAATCAGATTACCTTGTTAACAGAAAGGCTAAAGGGCCAGTGTGTTAAGTTCACAGTGCATCACCTTTCATTTAAAGCTTCTCACTTATGGAGTCCTTCCCTCCCAACATCCCAGTCTTGTACCTCTCTTTTTTATTATTTACCCTTTATGATTATTTATAGCCTGAAGGCCAGGGAGTTTTCTCTTCCTGCTGGAAGTGGCTGAATTATTTTTGCTCAGAAGGTCCCCTTTGAGTTCCACCTCCATTAATACTGGAGCCGCAGTGTTTTGTCAATGGCATGATTAGAGGCATCAGTTCAAAACCTTTTGATTAATTAAAGGGATGCTCCTGATTAAACAGAGAGCAAATTCTCCCTCCTGTTCATTATTGGCATTTTTCATACAAGGCCTGCAAGTCGAAGTACTCACATTTTCTCAGTGAAGGATGAAACAACCTCTGAGAAGGCATGTGTTGTGACAGGCATGTGCACTGTGTAAAAATAAATGCACACATTTATGAAGATCTCATTGACAATTGCCTATCGGAGTTCCATTCCGTCTGAGGAATCAACCACAAAGCAGGGATTCAGGACTAGAGATGGGCACAAACCGCCAGTTCGGCGGTTTGTACTGGTTCGTGCTTTGTCCAAACAGGTGTTCAGTGCTTCCATCCCTGTCTCCTCCATTCAGAGGCAGTGCCCTGGATTCCATGTCCTGCATCTTCTGAGCTCTGCCTCTGAGCACCAGAGAAGATGTGGGTGGGAAGCACCAAACACCTATGAGGAGGGCATACAAACTGGTGTGAACCACTGAACCAGCAGTTTGTGCCCATCTTTATTCACAACCTTTATGGATACATTTGAAAATTCCACCCCAGCCTCAAACGAGAGATCCACAGCAGTCTCTTCCCACAAAAATACCCCACACAATTAGACACTGCAGGAGCAGTTCTGGCCAGGTAATACCTGAACAAAACACACGTACATTCCGTCTCACACACACTGTTAAAAAAACACCCATTGTCCTGATCATTTCTTTTGCCTGCTGGTTTGTCTAAGGTACCAAAAAATAATTATTCCCATCGCTATTCAGTAACAAGAGAGTAAGGAATCACTTTAAAAATTATAACTGTACTGGTTGTTAAGTACCTTTTGGCCCCTAATTGTAACTATTGGCTTTCTGACAGCAACTTTCTAGGAAATGAGCAAGAAAAAGAAAATGAAACAGAAACAATTCTGGATGCTTCCACAGTGGGTTTCAGTTTGGCCTTCAGCAATTCTCCGGAGTGCTAAACAGGTACCGGGAGAGTTACCAAGAATAGCTGCTTAGACGTTTTTACTATCTCAACTGTCATTTGCAAAATGAATAACTCTGGATACACAACAGCAAGAATAGCATTGCCAACAACCCCATCATAACTACCTGCTGGCTCATTTCATGAAAGCCACCTTAGAATGCGGTCTCCTTCCTAGTTAAACACATCTAATCCCAGTGTGGCAATTTACTAAGATTAATAATGTCTCCCTCCAGGTAAAAATGAATGAGCGGGATGACAGCATGACAAAAAACGAAGGAAACCACGCTTAATTGGAAGGTTTAGTTGGAGCACCCATGAAATCCCAGGGCTATACGAAGCGCCAAGATGGTGGCTAGGATTCCAGCCACGAAAATTGCCGAACTGTGTAAAGACCTGCTGCAAAAAGCCCACGACATATTTTTACCATTAGAGAAATCAGAGACTGGCACACTGGCTTTCTTGTTGGGATATTATATGCATTTAAGAGATTAGATTAATAGCAGCCTCAAACCAGCTGTGTTGTGGTGGGGATAATCTTGAGCTGTGTTATGTTAAGAATCGGCCTACTCCTTGATGTGGGCTCTCATTTTGTCTTACACATTGAAAATATTCATAGAGCCACTTGGAAAGCCGCAAGAGAAAACCTGGCTTGCTTTGCGTATGATTTCAAAGACCCCGCTTGCTTTATGGATTTCCTTCCAATTGTCGTAGCATTGGTGGGGTTAAGAGAGATTTCCCACTGGGGCTAGTAGCTGGCATAGCCGCAGGGCAAATAAGGCACAGAAAGAAACAGCATTGTTCTTTGAAGTTGTTCTGGGCCGTGTGTGTGTGTGTGTGTGTGTTTGTGTTGTCTGGACAGGCTTTTCTGCCTCCCCCCATGACTGTACAGAGGTGGAAATACCTCATCAACTACTTGTAAGGATTGCCCAAGCCACGAAAAAAGGTCTCTGTAAAACTGCAGTGTTGCTATCGTTTATCACCACCACCAAGACCCCATCTCATACCACTCCAAAATATAGTGCTCTCTGATAGGACGATGGGGTACCAATGTACACCAATGTGAAAAGAAACTTTGCAATTTTCATGTGCTCAAGGGTAGGACAGACCGCTGAGAAAGTGATAACCCACATTGTATTCCAGTATGACAGTGAAACAAAAAGTAGTGGGGATTTGGGCAAAGTTTCCACATTTTGCAAAACATATCATTACATAGAACTAGTAAATGTTCCACTGTATGACAGGAATCAGACACACAACATGTGTAGAAGGACTGGTTGATGAACACAGTCCATCTACTGCTTTTGTCTTTTAAAGATCAATTCAATAAGGCAGCAGCTGCTACAGTTTTGTGCAGTTGGACAATTTGTATTAAAAAATCATTTTTGCAAAAGCATGAATTCGCTTGGGGTGGACAAAAAGTCAGCAAGGGTTCACATTTCTATGAGTCCAGTGAACATGAAAATATATAAATATTGAAGATCATCAGCACAGAAGATAACGCACAGATTCACTTGTTTCATGGGAGAAAGGCCAAGCCAAATAAAGCAGAAAAAGCTGCTTTTATAATCGAACAATCAGGCCAATGTGAAAAATTGATGGCACAAACATATCTATTTATTGTGTGTTTCTCTCAAACTTTCTTCAGGATATCCTGAGCTACAGACAGGAAATCAGTAATCTTTACTTCCTCCTGTATTCATTTTTTTTTTAATATATTGAAAGCTCTTTCCATGTACAAGTTACAAATTTTGGTAAATTGTTCAAAAATGAACCCAAGTAAATTTTCACCCATTTGCCCTGGCCAAATCTAGCCATTTCCAGCAAAACTGTTGTACCTACTTGGTATATCTGTGTGTTCAGGATTAGAAGACTTTGGGGTGAGGGTGGGGAATAAGAATGAAAAAAGGGGCAATGCTAATTCAGTGCTAGCTTGGTTGAATGCAACGAACTTGAAACCTAGACTTTTAAGATCTAAAATATCAAAACCCTGAGCCGGGGTGGCAGAATCAGCTTCAGTTCCTCTCACATCCACGTTTTTTTCCTATTTTCACCTGCTTTTGATTCTGGAATAGTCCCTATATCTATTCTGAGTGAATTGCATAGCTCTCTTTCTCCGTAGTTTAGCCTCTCAAGCATCTTATAAGGTGGGCTAGGATGAGGACTGATGACTGTTTCAAGATCACCAGCTGAGTGTCAGGGCTGAATGGAAAGCTGAAAACTGATCAATACAGAGATAAATACAATCACATATTCTGTTGATTCATTCTCCTTATCTCTCATCTGATGACGGGAATCTTTGCATTTTTGATAACTAATTCTTTGAATTTTAATACAGTATTTAATCAGTTAATTAATTCCTAAATCCGATACACTTTTATTTTGAAGCAGGTCTCATAAAGCTCATCAGGACATCTGCCTGTCTTATTACTGAATGTATGAAGCACTCCATAATAGAGATTAAAGAACAGTGTGCAATGCATTGAAATGTCAACCTTCTACCATTTTTTAAAAGAACCGCTGTGTGATAAAACTGTAGCCAAAATCTTATAAGTTATGCCAAAGAGTGTAACACAAATGGGCTAACTTTGAGAAATGAATTGTCACAGGTTATGAAGTCAACATAGGCATTATCTGTTACATGTTGAATGGTGTGACTTATCACACAACATGTGCAACCTTCTTAACCTGTTGCACTTTGCCACCCAAAGTTATGGTCTTGGCATTATGCTAGCCTTAAAAATGACAATAGGATTTTGGCCTGCATCTAGAATTTATCAATGAGGCAGTGCTTGTCTGAAAAGGAGGATTTTCAGAAAAAGATAGAAAAGAACCTTAGTTGGAAGGGGGACTCTATAGATTGTATGTGGTGCAGCAGGAGACCTAGAATCATAGAATAATGAAGTTGGAAGGGGCCTATAAGGCCATCTAGTCCAACCCCATGCTCGATGCAGGAAGACAAATCAAAGGGTATCTGTCAGGTGGTTCTCTGAATTTCTCTTGAATGCTTCCAGTGTTGGAGCACTCACCACCTCTTGAAGGAATTGGTTCCATTCTCGTACTGCTCTAACAGTTAGGAACAGTTACATCAAATTCAATGTAAATCTGCAAGAAAAATACACACACATTTCTTTGTTAGCGCATGCATTCCTTGTCATAAGAACAGGGCCCATCATGGAAGAATCAGACCTTCTTGGTTGAGACCAAAAAGTGTCTAACCCTCCTAAGCAGGGCTGTAACTGGAGTGAAGCAATTGGGACTTAGACCCAGGTTGCCAAAATCAAGAATGCAGAAAAATCTAGAGGGGTCTTTATTGGTGAATGTTAGTAAAATAAAAAGCAATACCTCCTGACCCTATTCACTTTATTATTGTTTTCTATGAAAGCATAAACTTCATTTTTTTTAGAGGGCACCATAGTCTCTTCCTCTTCTTTTTTTTTTCCATGTTTCAGGATGAAGGTGCAAAAATTGATAGTTATAGTTCTCCTTTTATGACAATTTATAACGCCCACACTTCCATTTGAATTGTACTAGTGGCCGGACTGTTCCAATCTGCTTCTTATTATTCTCCTTTTCTGATTATATATTCTAAAAATGGCCCAAAGCCTGCTTTGTACTTTATCTCGGTGTATTGCAAATATTGTCATTGAGGCCTTCATTAAGGAATCCCAGCTGGAATTCCAGGCCGTGCACAAAATCACCTGACATGCATGCCATGAAGAATCGCACGAGGAATCACAGCAGGGAATGTAATAAGCAATGACCTGCCTCTGCGGTGATGTCATTTCCTCTATGTTGTTGTGTGTTCCGTGACAGGATTTGGGCCAATGTTGTTCATCCATTTGTCTAGCTGAATTAGAAGCTTGATTATGATTTATTTCTTTGGAATCCTTGAAAACCAGGATAGGCCAAGTCTATATAGCCATCTTGTGCAAGAGAGTGTCATTGCTTCACACTTGTCACCAATTTCCTCCCCTTATTGCAAGTCTCCTGCTCCTTGGCATAAATTTTGAAGGAGAGGAGTGGACCTCTGAGACCATGCGTGGCCCATTCTGCACAAATCCAAGCCCGTTGGACTTCATCACAACTGTCCTTTTGACAAGGACCGAATCTCCCTTAACAACCCACTGCTAGGAACCATCAAGGAGAGAAACAGGAGTGGAGGGGTGGAGGAAGAGAATGAAATTCAATTTTGGTGGGGGATGACAGCCTTACCTTTTTGCGCTTAATTGGCCGTATTGTCTCCAAAAGTTAATTGGTTACTTAGTCCAGGTAGTTAGTAAAATGTTTAGCTGCGTCAAAAGCTCAGGCTCCCATTGTTAATGGGGCATGAAATGGAATGTTTGATACTGCAAATAAAATCAGTGATATTCAAGGATGTTATGGTAGGTAATGCGTTCAAACTGTCATTTAATGGGTCCTGGAAGATTAGGGTAGTGTCAGCTGGAACCGCCCGGTCTCTTTTCTG
Organism: Intellagama lesueurii; assembly: GCA_037013535.1. Classification (NCBI taxonomy): domain Eukaryota; kingdom Metazoa; phylum Chordata; class Lepidosauria; order Squamata; family Agamidae; genus Intellagama; species Intellagama lesueurii. Next base: position 8,538,847 of record JBAJHW010000011.1, read on the forward strand.
ACATTGTTAGTTGCCTCTTCATTTACTTAACGTCTGTCTGCACTGATTACATACACATAAAACTCCTTACAAAAAAACAACAGAGACACGCTCTATTAGCAGTCCAATTAGAACTATTTGCATATTACAGTTCATTTCTGCTTAAGTGAATCCCTAATACAACTTTAGAAGAGGGGAAAGAGAGGAAGAGGAGGTGAAAAAAATCTATTGTGATTTAAAGAAGAAAAGAAGGAAGCAAAATCAAGGGAAGAAGGAATGGTCCTTAAAGGTGGATGCCACTTTTTTGTGGGTAGGTTGAGGTACCACACAGTGTTCTTTTTAAAAAAGAAGGGGGAAATAAGAAGAAAATTTGGAGTGTGTATGTGAGAAGCAAGTTGCATTAGTGTCTTCATTGACACACAAATATTGGCCTTAAAAGAACTAATACTTGTTTTATGGGCCTTCCCCTCACCACCGCCCTCATGCACAGGCGAGCCGAAGCAATATTTCGTAATGGTCTATTCTTTAAAAGGATTTGCCAGCTCAACCTGAGCTGCTGTTTCCTGGAGCAAAACAGGTAATGTCTTCCCAAATAGCCCTCATGAGGGACCGCGCTCAGTGCTGCGTGGCTTACCTAAAACATTAGCGAACAGCAGCAAATGTTCCCGATTCCCCTGCTGTCCCTCAAGAAGGTGACGCATGGAGCTCTGGAGCTTTCCATTGTCTGCTACTAATCTGGAAAGTCTTCTGTATATATCGTGCGGCCACAGATGGGACCGGGACATGCTGGGGATCCAGGGATGCTGGGACATGTAGCCTTCACACTTCAGAAGTCAAAGCCGAGTTGAGTGATTTAAAATAAATAAATAAAGGAACAGGGAAGACATTGCCATTTTGAAGGCCACAGCGGGGCTATTGAGTGGCGGTGTGTCTCCTCTCTTAAATATTACCACATATATTAGCTTGTGGGTTAAACCGCAGAAGCTTCTGTGCTGCAGGGTCAGAAGACCAGCAGGCATAAGATCGAATCCACGCAACGGAGTGAGCTCCCGTCGCTTGTCCCAGCTCCTGCCAACCTAGCAGTTCGAAAGCATGCAAATACGAGTAGATAAATAGGTACCACCATGGTGTGAAGGTAACGGCGTTTCGTGTCTAGTCGCGCTGGCCACGTGACCACGGAAACTGTCTTCGGACAAAAAACGCTGGCTCTACGGCTTGGAAATGGGGGTGAGCACCGCACCCTAGAGTCGGACACGACTGGACTAAATGTCAAGGGGAACCTTTTAGCTGTGCCATACAGGGCAGACAAACATGACTAGATATTAGATCATATCTCTGTTTACTATCGAGAATTGTTCACCATGCATAGAGAGAAGCACTGTAGCTCCACCATTTCCATCACCACATTCTTGCCCTGGAAGTATGGGAGGCGACACGTCTGGACAGGAGACTCTGCTCTTTATGGGAACTGACCAAAAAAACTGGAACCTTAGTTTTTCCACATGGATAGCAGAACCTATCCTGACACCTTCCACATGCTCCAGATGATGAAAACAGAACTCCCAACCTCTGGATCCACAACCAGATACTTAACTCCCTTAGCTATCCAGGAAGATATACTGGACCAGCTTCCCTCATATTTTGAGACAAGTGTCTGGGGACTTTACCTTCCTGCATCTGCTGAGTAAATTTTTACTGATTTGGTTCTTAACAAGTATCTCATTTCCACCCTTCTCTGTCAGGTGAATTTAAGAGAGTTTTTTGTACAAGATTACCATGACAGGCATTTCTTTGAGAAAAATTCACAAAAAAATTCTTTGTGGGGAAAAAATTCTTTGTGGGGGAAAAAATCTTGTATTTTGAGCAAAATCTGTATATAATACAAAGCTGAAATCCTGTGGAATTGCTGTGCATGTTAACGACAAGGGCGGTGCTTCACTTTCAGTAGGCCAGCCTCTCACGATTGATTGTGACGGACGTCATTGCCCAGTTTCATAGCTAGAGGAAGGCCAGAGCTGGTGAGACTGATGCAACTGAATAAGTGAATAAGATTCCAACCTTTGCATTTAGTGTGAAAATACATTGTAAGAACACGGCCAAACAGCCCGAAAAACCTACAACGACCATCGGATCCCGGCCGTGAAAGCCTTCGAGAATACAAAATAATAAGTCTTTCTATCAGGGTCTGATCCATGTTTTAAATGAAGAAAAAAGAGGCCTATTCTCATTAGAATTCACAAAAAAGCAACTCTCTGAAGCATGTATGTGCTATCGTGAAATCTGAATTTTGCCCAGCTGTGTTGATGTCCCTGACTTCAAGAGGACACACGCTAGCACAAGCTAGAACTAACTGGTGGGTTAATCTACGTAAGATGGAGGAGCCGAGGTAAGACCTTTGATGCCCAAATGCTGCTTTGAGGACAGAAGGTGATTTCCTTTTTAAAATTTCAAGCTGATTTCACATTTCAGCCTCTCCGTCTTCCCTGTGATATGGGTCTAGAACCATACAGAGGTTCCTAGCAGTTTGTATCAAAGATGGGCAGAGACTTGAGGAGGACGAAAACACTGCTGGAGGTGTCCTCCATGCTTGTTTCCACAGTGCAACCATTTTTGCTCCTCATGGGATTTCATCCTCAGCTTATATTAGTTCACTTTCATGAAACTTTCTTCAGGATTTCTGGAGACTATTCTGGCTGTCTGCATGTGAGTAGGCCAATGGCTCCTTACAAGAGGGCTTTTCAGGGGATTTACAGAGGATTTTCATGGTGACTCCTGGCCATGAGGACAGGACGTTTTGGAGACTGCTCATTCATAGGGTCGACATAAGTCAGAGGTGACTTGCCAGCACATAACGACGGCACTGGCCATCGACTGAGTAGAACTTCAACACTGAACTTAAGGCTCCTATGTGACCTTACCCAAGAATCTGCTAGGAAAATGGAGTGACTGGTAAACAAAAACAATGCTCTTTTATCAAATACCCAATGTACTGTCCCAGGCCCCTGCTACAAAATATGCTGTTCTTACTGACAGAGATGCCTTTTTCTCTGTGGCATTATCTTCTCCTTCCTATCATCAAGGCTGGTGGGGGCTTACATGTCCAACTACAGTCATCTGGGCTCAAACTCTTGCAGTGTCCAAGGTTGAGGTAATTTCTGAGGGGAGAAAAAAAATGAACCAAAATAAGATTCTTATTCATCCGTTTTGGTTCCTCCCACATTCAAATTTTGCAGAACGCTGACAAATTCTCATTTTAAACAAAGAAATGAAATGAAGTGCCCAATCCCTGCAGATTAGCACATCTGGCAGGTTTGCTTTCTTCTACTTTGCAAGTTCTGATCAAATCACATGGAAATGAAATTTTCTCTCCCCCCCTTCTGAGTTATAATGACATGTGATCAACACAAGAATTGGGGGGTTTTCATCGGTGCATTTGAATGACCCGGTATGCTGCCTTTCCTCCATTGATTAACCATCCCAATGACCTTTACAGACCATCCAATAATTGGCACTATTAGCGAACAATAAATTGATTCCATTATTGCATAGGAAAGATTCCATGTTTTTGACTATTCTAATTATTTGAATGGATGCTCGTTAAAAGCCCAGCCACCTTTGATCAAAGCCATGCATATCTAAGGGAGTGCAACTCTTATTATGTGCTGTCTCTGAGCATGGGAGGACAAGCCATAAACACAAACATTCTCACACAGCCGGGTCTCTGACGTTCCTGCTTGCCAATTACCGTAATGCTGATGACATATCTAGTTTAATGCATGCCACATTAAAACTAGTCCCCCCTTTCTCCAGCAAAATCTAATTACACCAAACCCAAGCACTCAATCAAACCTGTTATTCTGTGGCTAAACAGCCCCAGTGTTAATGCAATTTGAGGAGATCCGGGCCATGACTGGGAACGTTATGTATTAACAATATCTAATAGGAGCTCCCGTAGGTAAATGAATATGCTAACAAGCAAGGTCGCTGCTAAATCTAATATCTTTAAGCTGTTTAATTCCAAACAGCTCCTTAATAAATCAATTGACCAGGATAGCTGATGCCCCTATCAATTATTCAGGAGGACAAATAAATATTTCAGATGATTTGATAGGAAGGCTAGCTTGGACTCACAGAGAGCTTTGCATTTCATTAGCCCCATTGCTAAAAGTTTTATAGTATGTTGAACACTGATGGTTCTCTCCCATAACAGAAATCTCAAGAATGGGTGTATCATCCGGATGGAGATTACAGGCAAGTGAGAATTTGGCGTTCTTTGTTGATTGCTGTGAACTTCTCAACATTTGCAAATTCCTTCCTGTGTTTCAGGAATGCAAGTCTTTGGAGTCTTTTTTTTTAATCCTCACAAGTTTTTCTTTTACCTGTCTCTATTCTATCACTATGTGATTGTATACTTTTTGTATCAATTATTTTGTTTTATTTATTTGCTCATTTATTATTTTATCTATTGCACTGTTAAATAACAACAGCCATGTGCTGTCAAGTCAATTTCAACTTATGGCAACCCTTTTCAGAGTTTTCCAGGTAGAGAATACTCAGAAGTGGTTTCCTGTTCCCTTCTTCTGGGGGCACCCTGGGAATGGCCAGTTTGCCCAAGGCTACTCTGGCTGGCTCCTCACTCTAGAGGCACAGTGGGGAATCAAACTCCCACTAATAATTACCTTATTTTCTTCTGAAAAGGTAATAATTTAAAAGGTTCCTCATGATCATCTCCATGTTGACAATAGCTATGCTGGCAGAGTTTGAGCAGTGCAGTTTAGATTTTTTTTTGAGAATTTAAGACGGAAAGAAATCACACATTTCTTTATGATCAAATTGGAAGAAGACTTGAGCTTTTAACGTCAGAATATGAGAGAAAATGGACATTTCTGTTCTTCCTGAAGAACTTCAGCGTAATGATGCTTCCCATTTTCTCTGTGCACAAATGAGGTGGAGAAGCTTTTACTTCACTTCTTCAGGGCTCAGAACAGTTCCTCTTTGGGATTTTAACTCTGAGAAGTTGCCCTGCCAGTCATGGATATATTAGGAGAAGGATCCTGAAGGGAATTACTCTGAGCTGAGCAGAAATGCACAAGAAAATCAGAAATATGGTGGAGAGGTATTTTTCCATGAGCACATTAGTCGAAGACAGAGATGGAAAATCTAGAAGGAGCTTGGTGGCCAAATGTTTGCCACCAGTTCCTTCTGGGGGCTACGCTGCGCCTGGAAATGGCCACTTGTAGCCATTTAAGTTATTTTAAAAAGGAATTGCTTAGGTGGCCTTTAATGGTGTCTTCTTCTTTTGTATGCTTTGTTTTAATTTTTAGGGCACAAGGGAGGCTCAGATGAACCCCCTCCCTCCCAGCTTCTCATGCCAAAAGCACTTGTTGTAGGAAATATCCAAAATAAGAAATAGCAAGTTAAAAAAAAACCCACTTATTCTGGGGAAGATCTTTCTGGTGGCCTTGAAGGCTGTAAAATATCACTAGAACTTGCCCACACCTGTGAATGAGGCTTTTTGTTTTGTTTCGTATAGAATTTGGACAGATAAACTTGCTCAGGCACCTTTGTTTCTGTATCAAAGCAGCTGTTCTACTGAGCTTGATTCCCTCTTCAAAGCTGCTTTTCTTTTTACACCAGCATCGTTTATGACTGGTGGGCATTAAAAAGCCTCTCCATTCGGCCCTGCCTGGAATAATTCACCCGATCCACAAATATTCAGGGGTGATTGGATTCTGACAAATAAGAGCATGTGTTTATTTGGGCTCCAGCTAACATGTCCCCAGGGCCCTTAACATAAAAAAATTAGGTGGTTTTTCCCCTTGTAATGTTTTCCTTCAGTGGGGCTCTGAGATGGCCCTTAGGGGCACCAAAATGCCTCAGGGGACCACACACAGTTGATGGTCCACCCTTTACCTATCTCTCATCTTTTTGAAATGATAGGAAAAGTCCAAAGATCCTCATAGTGGACTTGGAATCTGGATTTTGAGGTACAGCAGCCCAAGGCTCCCGCCTGTCCCAGAACTTCCATTTAGTCTGGCTTTCCTACTGATAAGTGATAATTAACCACAACTGCAGGTTGTGGTTAATAGCTCTAGGATACTCGGGAAGCCTAGCCTTTTGCTGTAAGTGTAGCGTATGACTCCATAAGTGGAAAAGTAAGTATTATCATTGCATGGGGGCGGGGGATCGGAGTAGGCAGAATTCGCTGACCATAGATAACGCCTGGCTTATTATAAAATCAATAGAGATAAAGTTATAAGACAAAGAGAGAAAATGTACCTGCCACTTGAGGAGAAAGAGGGAAGAACTCCCCAAGGAAGCTTCTCATTTAAGAGTGTGCAAATGTGTCTGCCTCTTTGACTGATCCATTCATGCTGGTAATAGAGATTAGAAGTCAGCAATTACTTAAATGAGAATTTCAGCATATGATATCAAACGGAAAAGGTCAGGAGCACAGACACACACATATATATTCACGATTCTGATTTGCCGATTGACAGACATCTGCTTCCCCTAAATAGAAAAATAGTGTTGGTGTAAAGTCCTTTCATACTGTATTAGGTACCTGTTACAGACAGTGGTACACAGGAAGTCTTCCATAATTTTTGATCTGCTTACTGGTTTCTGGAATTACCTTTTTTTTTTCATTCAAGAGTAAATGCAATTGTGATCAATCCACTTTGACAACACTGAGCACAGAACACAGAGGCTGCCCTATGAACAAAGTCCAAAATCAAAACTCTTTACTAGAGTAAAGAGTAAGTAAAGAGTAGAGTAACAAGTACTCATGATCATACAAATGTCGGAGACACATTTATAAGCACCTGTGCAGATCTTTGCAATGAACATGAGAAGGCCTGATTAATTTTGGGCGGGATAGTGGGCCTTGCCTACATCCCACGTCACCACAACAATTACATCTGTACACACTTTGAGACTTAAGAACTGAGTAAGGCTCTATTTGCCCTTGTCTCACGAATGATCTTAATATAATATTGAGTGGAACCCTTCAAAGCACAGGTCACTTCCCCACTGAAACACAAACTGTAATTGCAGTCTGAAAATCATCTATGCACATTCTTTGTTCTTAAGCCTGAAACAAATAATGAGATAAGATTGTGGAAATCCAATTGTAGGTTGTGCTACAGAGCTGGACCTGATTATTAATTTTTTCCCATGCAGGCTGAGATCATAAAGATGGAAAAGACCTGGGGAGGTCGTCTAATCCAACCCCTTCCTCAAAGTAGTTGCAGCAGTAGTAATCATAGTGGTTGTCACAGTAGCCATGTAGGGACACACAGGGTTAGTAACCGTTCCCTTCAGGCCAGACATTGCTAGTGGTTTTCTGTTCGGGTTTTCCTTCTCTTAGACTTTGGGGACCCAACCATGACGTGCAAGGTAGCAGGAGCAGAACTCAGTTGAATGCAGTGCTTCCTCTCTCCATGACATGGTGCCATCATTGCACCTATTTTGTTTTTAATGAACATAGTACCACCGCCGACTGCACTTTCATACCCTGCTAGCACAGCAGCCTCTGTTCAGAACAGCTCAAGAATTTTATCTGTCATTGCACTTTGATTGAGGCTTATCCTGGATTGTTGTTGTTGTTAATAACAATGTGTTAAATCAAAGCAAAGATCATGAGTCTAGCAAGAGATGTGGGCAAATATTTCAAATTCTTTTCATTATTGCCAAGAATTTATTAAATGTATTTATTTATTTAAAATTTATTTAAAATATTTCTGTCCCACCTTTCTCCCCCAAAAGGACCCAAGGGAGCTTACATCATTAAAACAGTATTTAAAAGCGAAAAACAGCAAATATACAAATATTAAATTTAGATATATATTCAATATTGAGAATTTATTAACTCGCATTAGATTTCTTGCCTCCTGCATGAGAACAAGACAAGGAGAACTTTTTGTGCAGAATTCCACAATTTCTGAAAAATGCCTCTGCACAATACTACTGTTTTTTCCTTTTGTGCTGCAAAGCAGTTACACGAACACAGAAAAAACTGTCTGACAGATTAAAAAGACACAAACAATCCATTCAGTGCTTCTGATTTTGAAAAGTCCATGCACTAATGTAGCAACCATTGTACAGTGGTACCTCGGATTACGAACACCTCGGTTAACGTAATTTTCGGTTTACGAACGAAAATCCATTGAAAATAATGCCTCGGTTTATGATTTTTTCCCGCAATATGAAGCAAGTTTGCATTGCGCCTGGGAGGTTTATAGCGCTGTCCCCATGCATGCATTCCTATGGGAAACCGCATTTCAGTTTGTGAATTTTTCGCATTACGAAACGTCTAAGAGAACACATTATATTTGTAAACCGAGGTACCACTGTAGTTCTATGCAATTGCACTCTGTACACAAATTGTTCTTGCAAACTCTTGTCAGTACTGACAGGCTGTATCTCACTTTCAAGACTAGCAGAAAGTACTCTCACAAGCAAGGGGATTTTTTTCCCCCAAGTTTCTTATTACTACATAAAAATGAGATAAAGAAGGATTTGTACTTGAACTGTAACTCTGATGACCGAAAGAGTGAATCAGATCCTTCTGGGCTTGAACACAATAGATTTTCTCTGTAGTTGCTTGCCAGCATCTGATGTTTGGAAGGAGCCTCAGCATCTGGTGGAACCCTCTGGACCTAAACATTCTGATTTTCTATTCTGACTAAAATTTGGTACACTTATCCTCCATGAATTGATCTGATTTTCTTTAGAGGTGGAAGAGAATTTTTGGATAACTCCAGTCATTAGTTCCAATTAGTTGTTAATCTTGAATCAATGGGTCTTATGGAAGCATTGATTTAATGATTTGAGTTCATTCAATACATCTGCTCTAGCTGGGACTTAGATTTTGATTCAGTTTGGGTTTGAGAAGAATTTAACAAGAATTCCCTATTTTCTTCATCTTCAGGAAGAACGTGGACAAAAAAACGTAAGAAACTATAGGATCAAACAGACCCGGAACTCACTGCACTTAATTTCCTAGGTGATAAATCCATATTAATAACAAATTAGGATTGCCATTTCTTTTTTCTGGGCTGAAGTCCATGAAGGTGAACCCTATAAGACAGAAAGGTACAAAAAGGTATTTTCCACAATGGAAATAGCTGTATCGATGGAATTGGGCAAATAGAGAAAATTCCAGTTCAATTTGTTCTTCAGGAGTTGACAAGGATCACACTTTTTTTCACATTTAGAAGAGAAATACCAGAAAAATCTGAATGTGGGGTGAAAAAAACCCTTGTCTTCTTGAAAATCCTTCTTAGTCACTATGCATCACCATTTGGCAGTTCGACAATAACATTCCCATATAAATAAGGCATAGCTTGAAAATGAATTATCCTGATTTACCTATCATTCTCTCCTCTTGGTGGATCTCTGTCCGATCCCATATCCTTAATCCTGTATTAAAAGTGGAAGCGGAGTGCCCTTTAGGATATTAAACATGTAGCAAAGAGAATGGATTGTTGAAGGTTGGATTGAGGCAAAATGTTCAGCAGACAAATGGCTGGCTTCCTGCCTCATCCTTCACTAAATAGGATGACTCATATTAAAATCACTGAATGGGAATTTTTCCATGGAGGCGGATTTACTTGGCAAACCACTTAATGAGCTATGAAAGAGACATTTCAACTTTACAAAACCATAATTTAAATATTAGGTTTCTTTCATTTTCAGCTTCATGAATCAACACAGCAAGAGCTAGTTTGGGTGTTACTGAAAACAGAGATTTGGTGGTCTGAAAAATCAGGGTCTTCCTTCATTGGTCTCAGTTAGACTAGACCTACTCCACACATAGTCAACATTAGATCTATTAACTTCATGGGTCTGCTGTACTAATAATTGCAATTAACTCCAAGATTCTTCAGGGGAAAACAAAAGCTCGCTACTGTAGCTTCTCCATTTCTAAAACAGAGCTATATGTGCCTTATAAATTCAGTTCCAAAATAAGGAGGCTCACAAGCCCAATTTATATTAGGTTTGTGTGTTGTATTTGGCCAGAACCTTAATTACTAATGGATTGTTAAGGAAACTTGCAAATCAGCCCGATTTGGAACAATTTGTATGAGGCCCTCCTGATCAAAATGGAATGGCCAGGTTTGGTTGTGGGACAAACCACATTTCTAAATGGATTTGTATTGGGGACAAAAATCAAACAATATTAGTGATGTGAAACTTCTTAGAACTGTTAAAGAAAGAACATTGGAATCTCTTTAGGTTTCACTTTAAGCATTTACTCAAATTCCCCCAACACGCGTATGATGACCCTCTTTGTTTTCTTTATGCCTTTTTAAAATTGATCCTTGGATGTTTTTGATCCTATTGGGATTTTTGGGGGTTTTTTGAACTGGTTTACTCCAGGGGAGGAATTTAACGCTATGACACTTCCCAAGCAGACAAAAAGCAGGTTGTCCAGCTGCTCCCAGTTAAATACAGAACTGAAGGGAAGGCGGAGAGAAGCAAGGGCTGTACCTAACCAAATGCACGCTGAGATGGAACTTCTAGGAAGCCATCCTGAAATCACTTTCTCCCTGCCAATTGCGGCCTAGAACACAACAGTCTGGATGCAAATCCTGGTAAATCCTAGGCTCTTATAAAACCAAACAGCAAAAAGAAAGGGAGGAAGAACAAGTGCTGCATCTGGGAGATCCCTGTATCTCAATGTTGTTGTGTTTCTCTGCATCCTATGTGAATTCGTACCCAACCAGTGGTCCACAGAGATTGCTAATTTCCTTGAGATGCTGAAGCCAACAAAATGCATTTCAGTCCCTACTTGCTGAGTCTATGGTCAGCCTTGGATTTTGTGGAATTCAAAACAAAATTAAGAATTTCGTTGATAAAATGAACAAATAAATATCCACCCTTGGTTTCCTCCCCTCTGTTCTTCTTTGGCTGTGCAGGAGTGGAAGTGGTTGTTTGGGCTTTTGCTGTCTTTACACTATCAAGCATTAGAGATTTTTGCTGGGCTATTACAACTCATCCAGGTATCTGCCACTAGGTCACCATTTACCTGCTGTCTATTCCTTTTTTGCAACAAAAAGGTAGGATTAATGTTTTTTCTTCACTTTCAGAATGCTTCACACACTCCTGGCTATAACGTTCACAACTAAAGATGGGGGTTTTCGTATACGAATATCCCCCCCACAGGTGCAGATAACGAGGGTCCAGCCCCCTGGGGTCAGACCAACCACTCACGATTCCACTGCTGCCGCGAGCTCCACGGTGCCTTCCTATCGATTAACCACTCTGCGACCTGGCAGAGAGGCTCGTCATCTCGCCTTCTCCCATGAGTGGCTAATCCATTCCTCTTTAATATTTGTACACTTACTGGTTTTAGCTTTAATATTATCTTTTAAGGATGTAAGCTGCCATTTTACGCTCATTGTGCTTAGCTTTAAATATTGTCTTTTAAGGATGTAAGCGCCCTTGGGTCCTTTTTAAGGACAAAGGGTGAGGCAAAAAATATTTTAAATAAATAAATAAATCATCTCCTATAATACAGATGGGATCAGATTTGAGAATCCGAGAGAACTTCATTTCTACAGAGTTTTTAGCAGAGAAGGGAAGTCTGTGAACAAGAGATGTCTTGATCCATCATCTAGCCATTTAGCCGAAACATAATGCCAGCTCTGAGAAGACGGTTAAGGAATTTAGAAAAGAGAACACGAGAAAAGCACTGAAAGAACCAGTGTCAGATATATATTATCATCTTGCTAAATTATACGCTGCTGCCACGTTGTTTGATAGTCAGATGTTCTTGGCATCCCAGAGGCGGTTTCAGGAGAAGTTTGTCAAAGCTGTATTTTCCTACCGTAGTGGGCGAGATTTTGTTCCCTAGTGTTTAATGAATGTAGGGAAGAGATTTGAGGGGAACAAACAAATGGAGAGCACAGATCCCCAGCAGATAAGTACAGGACTGTATTTGCAAAGAGATATTACACTGGCAATCCTGTTAGCAATCAGACAGCTTGTTGGCTGGATATCACCAGCTTTTGCTTGGATGTAATAATTGCCGGAGGCATGACAGGATGGTATGGTAACTTGCTAAAATCTTAATGATGTATTTCTTTGGCACCTCCAAGAGCAACATATCTTTCTCTTTTCCGTTGCTGTATTTTCTGGGTTCACGGTCATTACATTAATTAAATTTACTTAAAACATTTCATTCATAATACAACTATCATAGAATCATAGAATAACTGAGATGGAAGGGGCCTATAAGGCCATCAAGTCAAACCCTCTGCTCAATGCAGGAATCCAAATCAAAGCAGATCTGACCGAGGGTTGTCCAATTTTCTCCTGAATGCCTCCAGCGTTGGAGCACTTTCCATCTCCTGAGGGAATTGGTTCCATTGTCATACTGCTCTAACAGTTAAGAAGTTTTTCCTGATATTCAGCCTAAATCTGGCTTCCTGTAACTGGAGTCCATTATTACATGTCCTGCATTCTGGGATGATCGAGAACAGATCCTGCCCCTCCTCTGTATGACAGCCTTTCAAGTATTTGAAAAATGCTATCCTCTCTCCCCTCAGTCTTCTTTTCCAAAGGCTAAACGTGTCCAGCTCTTTCAGTCTTTTTTTTTAATAGGGCTTGGTTCCCAGTATCCTTTGAACTTGGTCCAGTTTGTTGGCATCCTTTTTAAAGTGCGGTATCAAGAATAATAAAACTATGTAAGCTTGTCTAATCACTACCAGGGCCAGAAAGCTATTGTGGGTTTCAGAACACAGCCCAGGTAATCCAGACTCTACTGCAGCTCAGAACATGAAAGTTACTGGGCAACCAATGGCTCGTCCCATCAGTCCACCCGTAGGGGACACACAGAATGAAAATATGGTGTAAAAAGGCCTGTTCACTGTGTGAGAAGTAACTGTATATGAGGAAGCCAGGAAATGTGGCTTTTTTGGACGACACCTCCCATAATAGCAATGTGAGTCTTGCAACCTCTGGTTCTTAGGAAGAAACTGAGAAAAATCAACCTTCCCCATTTGCAGCAAGATTTCTCTGCATGCGGTTTCCCCCGTCCCCCCTGAATAATCTCATGTTGTGGTCATTTTCTCATCAATGAATGTCCATGCATTCACGTATGAGACTGCAAGATTGCATGGGGATTTTACAATTCCTGCACAGAACACCACCTCTCCTGCACAGGACTTATCTGGGTGAGGAAGAAGAAACAGGAACCTGCATGGGATAATTACAATTTCTGCACAGAACGGCATCTTTCCTGCACAGGATTCACCAGCAAGTGTCTTAAGCTATAAAGAACATGGCAGTTTCCTGCACAAAACATGGAAGAAAGAGGATTCTAGAAAGGCCACCAAAGTCTCAGTTCTCAACATGAGAAGCTTGGGAATCTCACCGATGCATTGGGGAAACCTCAGCAGGGAGTCTCGGCGTGGTGAGGCTCGGAAAATCAGTAATAAAGAGAAATTTTATGCATACCTGTCATGTCCCAGTCCCAGAAACTCATAGTCAGCGTGATAGGTGGCCATGCTGATTGCAAGATTCTGTGAGATGAACCCGCTAATAATAACTTTTCCATCTGTGCTATAAGAATGGGAAAGAATTGCCCTGCAGATTGGTAGATAAAGCTGGAGGATACATGTTTTTTCTTTTTTTATGTAATCTTTGTTCATCTTATCTTTTCTTTGCAGATAATTATCCCTGTCTCTCCCCAACCCCTCCCAAATCCTAGGAACAATTAGCTGCTTGGGCAGAGATAAGATAAGTAGTGATAAATGACCATTGCAGATAGGGCTGTGAATCTCCCAGCCAGCATTCAGGGGTCGGGGTGGGTGGAGGAATCTTTATTTCTTGTCACAGCAAGATTTCCATGTAGCAGGGTTTTTCCCCCCTTCCCTTGAGAAATTTCATGGGAAATATGACAGGTTTTTTCACATGCTTTGCAGTCAGATTTCCTGGGAAAGAAAATGCCAAGCTGTACAAGTTTATCACAATTCCTGTGTAGGACAGCATCTGTTCTGTACAGGATTTGCTGTAAAGGAAATTAGGCTGTATATGATTGGGCAATTTCCTTTGCAAAACAGTAGACCAAGAGACCAAGAGGAGGAGGAGGAGGAGAGAATATCAGGTTTTTGTTTTTTTTTTTTTTGTTTGTTTGTTTGTTTTTTGAGGGGGGGAAGCTGGCAAATCTAGCTGGTTCAGGGGAAGGCTAGTTAGGCATTTGGGCATGGCAAAATTCAGACACTCATCATGTCTCCAGATGACTAGTTTGCCAATTATCCTCCTCTGCTCACTTTACTTGACCTAAACCCAACAAAGAAGTAGGACTGTTTTAGCCCCATTGAGATCAATGGGCTTACATATATGTAATTTTCCATATATTACACATTTGAGCGTAGCAAATGAGCTTAGCAAACGATCATTCAAACACACGTTAAAAGTTTCCCATGAACCCAACTTACAAGACAGTCAATTCCTATTAAACAATGGACCCAAGCTACAGGAAGCCAGATTTAGGCTGAATATCAGGAAAACCTTCATAAGTGTTAGAGCAGTAGAACAATGAAACCAATTGCCTTGGGAGGTGATGAGTTCTCCAACACTGGAGTCATTCAAGAGAAAATTGGACAACCCTTGGTCAGATCTGCTTCAATTTGCATTGAGCGAGGGGGTTGAACTTGATGGTCTTATCGGTCCCTTCCAATTCAGTTATTCTCTGATTCTAAATAGGAATAGACTGTCTTGTAAGTTGGGTGCATGGGAATCTTTTAAAGTGTGTTTGGATGATCATTTGCTAAACTCAAATTTGCTACCATATTTATTTATTTATTCATTTATTTATTCATTCATTTATTGCATTTTTATACCACCTGATTAGTACTCAGGGTGGTTAACAATCGCATCTATGCAAGTAATACATATAATACAATGACACAAAAACCATGTAATAAAGTCAATCAAACCAAAGAGAACAGAAAGCTAGCAAATCAATCATAATCAAAAGCAGAAGATGGGCAGCTGAACACACATTGGCAGCCATTCATGAAATGACCCCTTGAACAGCTTCAATAAAGAGCATCATCTTCAACAGTCTGTTGGGAGGGAAGGGGCCAGGCAAGCTCAACCAGAAATCCATTTCAAAAGTATGGTGCCACAACCAAGGCGGCCCAATTTCTGGTGGACGACTCTGCCTTCCCTCGATGTCACAATCCATAGGAGCATGGCCTGCCAGGATCTGGTGGTGTGGGTGGAGAAAGACACACCAATTTCTGTTCCTCCAGAGTAAAATTCCAAAAGGATTCTGGCCACAGCTTCAAAAATTCTGAGCCAGCTTTCCCAAAATTCTCAGATCAAACCAAATTTGAAGTAGTGAGAGATGCATCAGACAGTTGAACATATTCCTGGTGTTGTTCGGTTGTTGTTGTTGCTGGTGGGTTTTTTTTAACTGTTTTTAAGAGGTGGGGGTCAGTTTCTTCCCATCCCCAGAACTTGATGTCACCCCCCCCCCCCACTCTCCACAGAGGCAAACATCTCAACTCATCACTTCCAGTTTCAATCACAAATTCTCCCTGGATTGGGGCTCTTTTCCTTTATGGCTGCACACTTCATTGTTTAGGAGAACAGCATTTCATGGATTTAATTTTCAGGAGTTCCTCCCTCCAAAGAACATGTATAGGAGGTCAGGGCACACCAAGCCTGCAACACAGAGATGGGAACTCAAGTCGCGGGACTTATGTCACACTGGTGACTCGACTCGGTTGTTTTGACTCAGACTCAACTTGTGACTGCTGAGGCTCCAATACTTTGGCCATCTCATGAGAAGAGAAGACTCCCTGGAAAAGACCCTGATGTTGGGAAAGTGTGAAAGCAAGAGGAGAAGGGGACGACAGAGGACGAGATGGTTGGACAGTGTCACTGAAGCTACCAACATGAATTTGACCCAACTCCGGGAGGCAGTGGAAGACAGGAGGGCCTGGCGTGCTCTGGTCCATGGGGTCACAAAGAGTCGGACACGACTTAATGACTAAACAACAACAACAACAACTTGTGACTTGGAACCCACCCATCCCTTTTTTTCTGCGAGGGGGGGAAGCTTGTTTTCAATAGGGATGTGTGACTTGTGACTCGGGACTTGGTATCAAAGACTCAGACTTGGGACTTGGGCACAAAGACTTACCAGCATCCCTGTTGCTCCATAACTACAAGTTAGAGACTGCACAAAACACTCCACCATTGGACTTGTCTTTCATAAGAAGATTCTACCCCGAATGTAGTTTTTCCAAGGGTATCCCTGCCCCCCCCCCAGGAAAAACAATACCAGTGGCAACAAACATGAAAGAAGGAACATGCTTCACTAATGGCTTTTATCTTACACCAGTTTGGCTTTCTCCTGAAATTGGTACCGTTCCTGCAGATGTCCCTGAGTAAGATCAGGATTATGTTGCTGCTCTTTTCTTTTTCTTTTTTTAAATGTGCTGTGCCCTTCAAGATGTAAATCTATTGAAATCCAGCCCTAGACAATACCAGGGTCACTCTGCTTATTACTTTATGACATTTCCAGATGAAAGGTGCATTGGGGGCTCACATTAATTTGCTTTATGTTTGACTAGAAATGCTTCCCATCGCTATTAGAGCACATTCCCCTCTTTCTTCATTTTAGAGAGCTTGTCAGTCATTTGAGAATGATATGCCCTACGTCTGGGATGAATAAGCCCATCATATATTAGAGACAGCCCAGTTCTCAGGAGGAAGGAAGGAAGGCAGAAGAAAAAAGAGAGAAAAGTCATAATGCACAGCCAGAGGACGGAGAAATAGTCTCTTCCAAAGCCTGACTTCACTCTTACCTGGATTTCTTTGAGACATTCAGTTCTTCAAAGCTGAATCTTTTTGCGATTCCATGGTGGGAACTTGGACAAACCAACATTCTCACTACCTGGATGAAGTTCGTTGATTTTGTGCTAAAGGTCACAAATCCTTTAATCAGATTCAGACATAAATATTTGAGGGACTCCCTTTTTCTACAGAAACCCAGTGTGGTATAGTGGATAGAGTGATGGACTAGTATTCAGGAGATTTGGTTTTGAATCCCTGCTTGGCCATGGAAGCTTGGGGTGGGTGGGTGGAATGGAATCAGTAAAAACCACTTCTTAAGTATCTCGCTTATCTTGAAAGCCCTATTAGGGTTGCTGTAAGTCAGTTCTAAATTGATGGCATATAACACATCCTCTCTCCATATATACCTGCCACCATTCAGATCTATGGGGTGATGTTCCTCCATGTCCCACCACTGGGACTGATATATTACATGGCAAGATGAGGGAGGGTGTTCTTGACTGTAGTGCCTCAGTTGTGGAATGTTCTCCCCGTGGAAGCTCAAGTGGTACCAAAGTTGATTTCATGTTGGTGCCAAGTTAAAACATGGCTGTTCTCCAGATTGGTTGAAGGTGACCAACAGATCCTCATAGTGGATGGGATTGAAACCTGGATCTCCCCGATCCTAGCTTAAAACTCTACCCATGCAGCCATACTGTCTGTCTGGGAATACAAATCCAGGATTCTCACAACATTTCTTTTTTCTCAGCTGGGCTATTGAACTATGCAGGGAGGCAGGAAGGTTCATAAGCACCATAATAATCAGAGATACTGAGCCATCGATGGCTAACGAAAACTAGTAGAAGTGGCCTCTGCTTCAGAATGCATATATAGTGTTTCCAGGTCTCAGGGTATGACCTGCAGTCTCAGGAAATTGCTAGACTTCTCTGGGTGTCCAAGCAGAAAGATCAATCTCAGGCCAAAGTGAAGTGGAGAAAGTCTGATCTGTGTGTATAAGAGAGGTGGTTTTAAAGTGTGGCACTCCATCTCACCAACTTAAGGCAAAGATATTTGTGCATTATGCCAGAGCAACATCAACAGAGAAAATAAGCAAGAATGAGGAGAGGGATATGAGGTTGGGGAGAACCCAAGTGTTACACAAACTTAGTCCATCGTGTCATTTGGAGTAGACAAAGGAGTGGAAGTGTCTTGCACAACCAACTGGCTCAGAGGCAGTTCCACCTCTCCCACCCCTTTCTTGTGCTGCCCCTGTGGTGTCACCAGAGCCTACCCTTGTGACATCACATGGGCACACCTTCAGGTCTCAAATTTTCGCCCTGCAATCTCAGGGAATATGATGCTGCTGCTGTGGTGATTGCATGCCGAAAAGAAGCAAGAATAGACCCCACAAACAGGGATCAGTGTGAATAAAGCCCTTGTCTCTCATCTCTTTTTGCACACACATGCACACATATTCATGCATTTGTAAACACAGTATGTTCCTGCCATTCATCTTGTTTACAAATATATGCATGCAATCCTCCCATGTCTGTCTGTAAAGACAAATCAGGCTCCAGACATGTAAGGAGCTTATAAGGGGAATTAAAAGAAGCTAAGTGACACTGACGAGGGAGCCAGTTTCTCTAAAACAGACAAAGGTTTAGAAATGGGCAAGTCCATGTTTCAAGTTGATATTCATCAAGGAAATTCTTCTTCCTTCCTGGTTTCCCAAACCACACAAGTGTATGGAAGTTTTCTAGCACTCTTTAAATGATGCATCTGTGATAAAGATCTCAAAATGATGGATGATTGTTTCTGTTGCTGTTAGCCACCTCTGTCACGAGATGGGTAGGATAAAAATCAATCAATCAATCAATCAATCAATCAATCAAACAATCAAACAATCAATCAATGCATCAAAACTGAGCTAAAGAAGAAGGATTTCTTTGTGAGAACTTTGGACATGGTCAGATGGGATTAGCACCTGAATGGTAAAGGTTCATCTTATAAAGAAACTATTTGTTACGAATATATATATTACCTTTCTGCATGTATGGTTGCAGAAGGAGTGCATCATTTTTCCTGGGGAGGGTTCAAATATTTTATGATATAAATCAAACTTGGGGGTTTTCACCTTTCCTATGAGGGTACATTCTTTGCAGATGGATGCCAGCCGAGTGTCAAAAACTGCTATTATAGAAAAAGTAACCCTACGATTTATTTGTGCAAGTTCAATAAGGTTTTTCCATTTTTGTGCTAATTTTGCCCCAGAACAATTATTTATGTATACTGCGACACAACAGATCTGCTGCTATAATGCCAATTTTTTATTTTGATGTGTCAATATTTTAGTGTTTTTTAATAACATCCATCACCAGAACTGTATACTTTGCGGTATACCAACGTACATTAATATATGCATTTCTGTGCATGTCGCAACCATATGTTTCCGTTTCCACACTGATTGTGTGTGTGTTTAAAAAAAAGTTATAAAGAATGGTCCATAGTTAGTAGCAGATGATGAAAGAGGCTTAATTTATAAGCTATGCCCAGAGCCTGCGAAAGTGACTTTTTTTGCTGTATCGGTACAGGAATTTTAGGCAGTTTCTAAGACCTGGATTTGCCCTACAGACCCAGTATGTCAGAGAACACAGCACTAGACTCTTAGACACACACCAAAGGCATACAAAATATCAGCTTCCTGCTTATTGCAGGTATGGGAAGGAAGGCTGCTACATATAGCACTCCATTTGCTTTTTGGGTGAAACGGTTGTTGGATGGATGGATGGATGGATGGATGGATGGATGGATGGATGGATGGATGGATGGATGGATGGATGGATGGATGGATGGATGGATGGATGGATGGATGGATGGATGGATGGATGGATGGATGGATGGTCGATTCACATACTACTATAGCCATGTCTTTTGCAACCAATGTTGGCAAGCCCCCATCAAATCTGGCTCACTTGCATTTGGATCCGGTTTGGCTAGCCAAACCAAGATGCTGATTAGTCCTGGGCACTGCTCATATCCTGCCAGAGGCTTGGGATACAGCAGAACCCCACCTAAGCACATACATACAAGCCAAATCTGCATTCTTGGTTCAGAAATGAATGCAAGCATTTCTCAATCACATTCATTAATTACACTTGTTGACAAGACACCCGAGTTCCTTCCCCCTCCCTTGTAGGTGCCTTCGCTAATTCCATCTCTCCCTCTTTCTCTCTTCTCAATTAAACATATGAAAGCATGCTCCTCCCCTGCTCAGAAAGCAGCTTTTAGATTAATCATATTATCTTAAGGTTCCAAATCTCGGTGGCGCCGTGACCTTTCTTCCGTTAGAATCCATTATCTTAAACTATCACAATAATCCTGGCTTTAGGGAGGAGGAGAGGAAAGCAGGAATGAAACCTAATAGATGGCAAATAAGATTAATGCATGATCTAAGTACCGATTACACTTGGGCCTGCCCTTGAACACCCAGGTGTAACCTTGAAATTCACATCCACTAAAGATGCTGCAATTAGATTGAAGGTCCCAAAAGACCTCAAAGGGCAGCTGGCCACCCCCCTCCACTCTTTGGTCCTCCCCATCAAGCTAGGTCTTATAGCTTGTGGATGTTTTGTTCATGTTTATACACTGGGCTGTTTAGCATTATCTTTTCATATATTTTTTTAGAAACGGAAAAGTTATTTTTCAGATCCTTCCTTCTTTGTTTGTTTACAAGGAACCATCAGCCAAGGGACTCCATGAACTTTTACCTGGACCTCACAAGAGGAGAACTTTGTTTTCAGAAGCCATTCTAACTCTAGCGTAGAAAACAGAGAGATTTTTTTTCTTTAGAAAATGGCCTGAGGTCCCGGCCAAAAAAAATTGTTCCATGCAGTTTGTCTTCCAAGGTACTTGTTTTTAGAGCTGGATATACCCTAAGCCCCAAGAGAAGACCTCCATGATAAGAGAGAACTTGGCATCAACAAATCTCAGGGCTATGTGGGAGGTTTGTTCCGGGAAGACGTCTAGTGAGATTGGAATGACCTCTACACTTACGGCACTCCGATGCATTCCTGTAGTGATCTTGACATGGCCTGAAATCTCTGAAAATAGAGACAAAGTACTGAAGAACCACACAACAGCATCTTCCCTGGTGGTGATGACCTGTGGGTTGCTCTCAGCAGGTTCTGACGTGCAGAAAAGTTAATGTCTGCAGCAAGGTCCAAAGTAGAATAGAAAAATGCTTATGTTTCTTGGTCAACACTCACGTTACATCCCATGGGTCTATTCTGGTTGGACCTACTTGGGTTTATGCCTTGGAACTCAAAGCACTTCATCAAAACACGTCACCTTTTTTGTGTTGATGAACCCTTATGAACCTGTTAAAGTGGTATACAGATTTCCTTCTAGGATAACCTGTTCACCTTTTTAGAAGCAAAGACCCTGGTTGGGGATGGAGGTGCTAGTAAGGAACACCTGGTGAGGTCTGATTTTGAGGAACATAGTAGGGGCTCAGATTATCACTTCTCCAGATCTGGGCTAGCCTCATTTATAGGCACGTTGAGTAGACATAGGGAGTTTTGTCTTCGTTGAGGAAGACGAACCCCACCAGCACAGGTGGCTAGCCTGATTAATATCTGCCCCCAGAACCCGCCCATCCACTTACTGCACAGGACACGCTGCACATGGCTGGCATCATCGACAGTGCGCCAATCATGGCAGTAGTTCAGCTGGTGCAGCCCCACCACCCTGCTTGGCCAGCCACTCAGAGGCTGAGTGGGGAGACTCATCACCCTGCCCCTATTGCTGGAGTGGCTGGCTGAGCAGAGAAGCAGAGCTGCACCAGCCAGGATACTGTTGCAATTGGTGTGCTGTCGATGACGCTGGCCACGCGTGCTGCACACCATGCAGTTAGTAGACCAGAGGGTTCTGGGGGCAGGTGTTCATCAAGCCAGTCACCTGTGCTGGAGGGACAAAAGTGTAGAGTTGCTTTTTTGGACTATTAATTCCCCCAGACACACTGAATCCAGAAGTTGTAGTCCAAAATTGTATCTCCCCCCCCCCACCTTTTCTTGCCTTCTGTCACTGACTTCTTCTTCTCTCATCTATATAAATACTTGAGAATCTCATAGATTTTCTCATAGCTTGTAATACAGGCAATGAGTTCAAATCCCTTTTCTTCAAGAGAGATTTTGATGAAGCCTTCCTCCAATTATTTATTTATTTGGAACATCGATTTCCTACTTTTCTCCAAAGAGATCAAGGCAACAAATCTGGCTATCATCTTCTTCCCTACTTTACTCTCCAACAACCCCGCAAGTTAGAGTAGTCTGAGAGAGGGAGTGCTCTAGTGACCCAATGAATCCAAGACAACCCTGGCAAACCATTCTCATAGCTTGCCCAATATATGAGCTAAGTCATATGGCAATGGAAGCTGAAGGAACGGATCTAGTGTTTTCCAACCTTGAGTCCCCAGACGTTCTTGGACTAAATTCCCAGAAGCCTTCACCACTAGCTGTGCTGACCAGGATTTATGAGAGTTGCAGTCCAAGAACCTCTGGGGACCCAAAGTTGGGAAACACTGATCTAAAGGGCATCTCAGCCTGGGATACAGAAAGAATGAAAAGACCTATATTTGCCAAAAGTGCATATATTAACCTATTCGTGCAGATTAGAGATGGGGGTATTCGTATACGAATATGAATATTCCCGCACAGGTGAAAATAACAAGGGTCCACGGAGGCTTCCTATCGCGCTGTTCTCCGCAATGGATTAGCCACTCTCCGACCTAGCAGAGAGGCTTGTCATCCCACCTCGTGCTAGGACTGGGTAATCGATTGAGGACAACAGTGCAATAGGAAGCCTCTGCGGAGCCGGCAGTAGCAGCAAAATCATGAGTGGACAGTCCAGCCCCATGGGGCCAGACCCTCGTTATTTCCACCTGTACGGGGATATTCGTATACAAATACGAATACCCCCCCATCTCTAGCGCAGATGCAACAGGACAAATGATTTTAGTAATTTAAACAGAATTACATGGTATATTCACCTCTATGGAAAAGATGGTGGTCAGGTGATTTTTATTTTATTTTATTTTATTATTATTATTTTTTGGTGCCTGTTGCTGAGTCTGTCATCCAGGTGCTTACAACTTTGGATAAGCAAATGGTCTTCCTCTTTTTTACAGTTCTCGATCTTTCAGTCCTCAACTGGCACTTACTGTCTCAATACATTCCCTCAGAGACTCTAATAATGAGAAAGAATAAACTGCTTCCATGACTTATAGTTTTCATAGTTAAAAACAAATGTCATACTGTGCAAAAATGTTAATTTGTGACATCTCAGAGCTTAACTGTTTAACTAGCTTCATTACTGACTAGCCAACTGCTTAAATAGCTGACAGAATACTTCACTGTCCACCTCTGACAGACTCCATTGTTAAACCTGACTGGGACAAAACAGCTTTGTCTTTCACAAGATCCGCCCTAAGCCCCCTAAGTTGATGGGTTGCCATCAACCTTGATGAAGAACATTGTCTTATTATCACCAATAATGAAGTTAGATTCCACTTCTTCTCTGGGTTGTCTTCTGTAGATGCTATGATGGCAAGTTGGGGTGCACCGTATGTTGCCTTTCAAGCAGCAAAAGTGTCTTGGGGGACCCTCTCTCCTTGTTCCTGTGGGGCAGAGAAAGATGGGTGGATTGCATTAGTCAAATTTACATAATTTCCTCCAATAAGCTCAACGTTATATGGCTTTTCTCTTTAGGCTGACCCTTCAAGGTAGGCCAGACTAAGAGAGACTGGTCAGTCTATTAGCAGAGTTTCATGGCTTAACTGGAACCACAGCCTGGTTATCGCTTTAAGTCCTAGTTCAACTGTCTAATAACAACAGTTTTTGCTTCCCTGGAAATCGGTCAGGGGGTAAATTCAACCTGGCTGGCTGTTCACTGGAAAATTTGGCCCATGCAGAAAAATGCTGACTTGGGCATGGGGGCTGCCTTTTTGCATCTTGCCAATTAGAGACGGGCACGAACTGGAAAACCATTGGCTTGTGATGGGTCAATGAACCAGGGGTTCGTGGTGCATGAAGCACCACGAACCCCTGGAAAAACAAACCAGTCCACGGTTCATTTGTCCAGTTCATGGCTGGGGGGGGGCACCTTCCTGCTCTGCCTTCACCTCTCCCTCCTCTTCTTGTGATCTCCACCACCCCACCTCCACGGCCACCACTGCCACTTCCACCTCCTCTGCCATTGCCACCGTCCTCAGAGGCAGCAGGACCAGCTGCCCTTCCCAGAGACAGCCACGTGCCCGCCTATCAGCTGGGGGGGCAGGTGCATGCCCAGAGGCAGCGGCTGGCTCCAGGAAGGGCAACTGGGCCCGCTGCCTCTGAGGATGGAAGAGGATGAGGTAGAAGCAGAGGAGGCCGGGAGGTGGTGGGCACAGGGGGCAGGTGGGCATCCCGCCTTGCTGAAGAAAATGAAGTGCCCAGGGGAGAAAAGTTTGGCGCTTCGTTTTGTTTCAGCAAAACAGAATCTCTAAGCAGGGTCACAAACTGAACCCCGAACCAACCCAGTTCTGTGGTGGTTTTTTTTTTCCTGGTTCACAGTTTAGTTCGTGCCCACCTCTATTTCCAACAGGAGGGGAAACACTTACCGTCGGCTTCAAAGGAGCAAGTCTGCCAAGGATCACAAAGGTCAGAGTGAAAAGATCGGTGACATCTGGAGATCATGGAGCCATACAAGCACGGCATCTTCTGCCCACAGAGAGTTAACTCAAGCATGCGCACACAAGGACACGCACACATGCGCACGTACAGGCGCACACGGAGCAGGCAGCCTCATGCCATTAAGTCAGGGCGAGTAATGAAATTTCATTTAATTTGTCAGGAAGAAAGTGCTAATGTTAAAAGGCATTTAATAAAAAGGGGGGGATTCTTTGAAAGGAACCCTTTAAGTAATTACTTCAAGTGTCTTAGGCCTACTCGCAAGAATATTTACATTACTGTCTCATAGTGCCAAAGTGTAATTCAATTAGTGCTGCATTTACATTCCATCCTTTCCTTTCTTTGGCTTTTTTTTTTTTTTAAGAAATGTGATTTTCTGAGCAAATATCTGTGTACGTATCTGTGTGTGTCTGTAAAATCAAATCAAGTGTTCGTTGTTCAAAAAAAAAAAAGACTGGCGGAGAACTGCTGAGTTAACACACACTTTAAGAGCTTCCTTTTTTACCATTTGCCCAAACCAATCTCAGGCATGTTTGTTTACCTGTAATAAAACACACACATATATATTCATGCATCTTAGACATATATCGGCTTGAGTCTGTGTATGCATGGGACGCACCTGTATATATGTGTACGTATGTATTTGTGCAAACACAGGGACCTACATGTGGAAATATGTAGATGATAGACCTCGGGTACCTAGGAGAACATTACAGAAACAAAAGAGAAAGGTTTCAAAGTAGCACTATTAATCTATCATCATCATCAGCAGCATCTTCTTCTTCTTCCTTGTTCTGCTCCTGAAAAAGCAACAGGTCTGTGTGTGTGTGTGTGTGTGTGTGTGTGTGTGTGTGTGTGTGTGTGTGTGTTGGGTTTTGGTTATATAGTTAGTTCTTTTTTACTCTCCCAGTTTTTCTCTGCATACCTAAAAAAATTTAAACTACAACCTGCTAAGGATCCAGAGTTTACAAGAAGCCACTTTGTGTGTGTGTGTGTGTATGCACACTAGGGGTGTAAAAATGTCCTCTATCCGTTTCTTTAGACCTCATCTGTCTCTGTTCCCATCAGTTTGCAAAACTATATGTGCATGTTTTTCCTTTGCTGGAAAATTATACTTCTTGTGCATTTTCCTAGAATATGCGCATTTATTTACATAGCTGCAATGTACTCACTTTTGTACACATGTCCACATTGACTAACGTAGGCATCTGTGGGTTTTTCAACTCTATGCCTTTTTAGATGGTTGTCTTTTTAAAATGCTTGCCTGAATTTCCACCTCATGACTTTCAGATCTGGTCTATCTGGATGCTTTCACAAGAATATTCTGAATGGAAGAGGGAATCATGAACACAAACCATTCAGAAGCAGCCAGTTCTGGGGATATGACCCTTTAAAGAAGGCTGTTGTTCTTCTGATCAGGAGGGGAAATGAACAAATGATCCCATGCGCTGTCTAAAGAGCTCCCCCTTAGCAAAGAGCTGCTCAATAAGATTTCACCTTTTAATAAAGGTGATTTCCCATGCACATGGCCCCAGACGCCCATGCATGCTCTGTTGCATCAGAGTCATAATCAAAGCCATTGTTAAGCATCACTAAGCACTTCTAAGCCCAATTGATCTTCATGGCAGAATTACGCAGAAGTATAAATCTCTCCCAGGACTTCAGAGTGCCTAACTTTGCCCATGTCATGCCCACAATGAAAAGCTATTGATTTTCATGGGAAAGATTTAAGTCATTCCATGGGCATGATGGAGATCCTGTTAAGCACCCCATCCCCCACATCAGAGCATCTTCTAGGAAAAAAACACAAGGCTAAACTCCATATGTAGATTATTTGTGAATCATCAGGGCTGACAAATATGTAATTTTGACATCTAGGCATATGCTGATGTGAAAATCCAAGTTATATAGCATTGCTATTAGCCAGTCTAGGTAGGCATCAGATGAAATGCCTTCAAGTGGCTTTACCAGGTTGCATCAATGCTGCAAAGCTTAGGGGTGTAACACCAATGGAATCTGCCATGAGACACCACAGTCAAAAAAGTATTTCTCTTTGATAACAAAATAGGCAACGTTGCCACAGAAGATGCCCGTTGCCTATCATTGCAAACCTGATTGATTCCCCTTGCTGCTTCACTATGCCAGCTTCTGCAGCTGTACTTCTACAGACATAAATGTCGAACATTGCACCGAACATTTTAACTTTGCAAATAGTAGGCCGCTTGATCTGTGCCTTGTGGACAAATCCGCAGATCAGAATTTAGCTGTCCAGTGGATTTTTAACTTCCTTGAATGTGGAGGCCCACTTCTCAGTAGTTTAAACGTTAGCAAAACAATGCTTATGTTCACAACCTGAGATGAATGTTTTAAACAGTAGCACCGACTGACCAATATGGGAAAGACGTGGCCTTAGGGGGGCACACATATAAAGGGACAGAGAGTACAGACTAAGTCTGGATTCCCTCATGAGGGAAAAAGCCTCTTGTGGAAATACAAGTCTCTTGTGGAATACTCCTCCCATGCAGCCTCCGTTTTCTGTTGCTCAGCCAGTCACTCACTGGTTGCAAAAGGAAGCAGGCAGCCAACGACACAAAAGAGGCCTTACTGGAAGCAGAACACCATTGCATGATCACCTTTCCATTTACAGATTTCTGCAAGAGGGTTCTGGAGATGTTCTTCTCTGCTCATCTCATGCTCAAGATACAACCCCTGCTAAATGCAATATGTGAGAAGGAGCTTGTTCTGTCATTGCAGAAGAAAGATGTTTTAAATGTCCTTGTTCAGTGGTGTATTCTCCTGCTTCTCCCGGTATCAGTCTTTTTGCTGTTATTACATGCCACCAAGTCACTTCTGGCTTAAGGAGATCTTACGAATGTCCTATGATGACTTCCAAACAATGCTGTCATTACCAGCTCTGTTTAAGTCCTGCAAACTACAAACTGTGACTATGGTTTCACTAAGCTGGCTGGATAGCTCAATATTTAAGTAGCTGGCTGTGGAGCCAGAGGTTGGGAGTTCGATTCCCCCTGTGCCTCCTGGGAGAAGACCCAGCCTGTGTGGCTTTGGGTAAGGTGTGAAGTCCCAAGGCATCCCCAGAAGAAGGGAATGTTCAACCGCTTCTGAATAGTCTATACCTGGAAAACCCTGGAAAGGGTTGCCATATGGCACAGGAGTATTGTTATTATTTTCCTGAGTCAAGCCATCTTTTGTTACATTTGCTTCTTTTTCCAGTTACCTTCCACTTTTCCTAGTATTATTGTATATCCCAATGGTTCATTGCCCCATGACATATTCAAAAAAAATATTGTATCAGTTCAGTCATTTCAGTTTTTAATGAGAGTTCAGCCTTGCTGTGACCTAGAACCCATTTTTGTTGTCTTTCTGGATGCCCCTGGTACCCATAAAACTCCAACATCCAATTTGAAATGAAACTTTTATTTTTAGTGTCAGCTTTCTTCATTGTTCAGTTTTCACATCTGTGCACTGTAATCAGGAGCACTACAGCTCAGATAATCTTGGCCTTCATCTCTAACACCCCATCCTTACACTGAAGGATGACTTCTAGTTCCTTCACAGTTGTACTTCCTAGTCTCAGATGTCTGATTTCTTGGCTGCAGTCTCCATTCAGTCAAAACCTTCAACAATTTTGAGTTCTTCACTGTCAATACTGAGTTCATGGTAATGCTCCAAAAAGCCCATGAGTACACCCAAAACCTGCTCGAGAAGTCAAGGAAACCTTGTGGAATGGGTTTGGGGCACCATGGAGAAGCTTCAACAGTGGAAATCAAAGGATCACATTGGATCTTCCCCAATATGAATAATAGCATTCCTGCTGTGTCATGATTGATTAAGCTGTTCTACAGTGAAAGAAAGTGATTTGTCAGCTCTGAGTCTAATCGATTCCTCCTCAAAGACACAAGGCTGAGAAGTGCTGACCACACACTAAGTACCAGTTCATTTAATGGAGTAGGGAGTGCAAAGGGATTTTCAGAACTACCCAGTCAAGCCCAATACGCTAGAGCAGAAATTTGGGAGGCCAACAGCCATGGGTAAGTTGCAGGTCTCCGGAGGTCGATGTTCTGCCCCCCACAACACAGCAAGAGCCCTGATAATTGGGGGGGGCACACCTTAAAACAAGCAGAAATGAAAGAGTTCATCCAAGGTTTGGTGGAAGGCTTAAAAGATGCAAGGGGTGCTAACAGTTTAAAAGCTGAGTGTTCTAGAAATGAGAAATTACTCTTTTGTCATTTTTTTTTCAGCAGGGGGGTCCAAATCAGCAAAGATACTGCATGAGTAGCAGGACTCCCACTCCTTACTCCAAATGTTCCCTTGGTGAAATTGCCAGCATCTAGGAGTTATTTTACATGGCTATATGGAGAGTTCAGTGACCAAACCATGTGATGGTGTGAATTGCATGAGTATTTATGATGGTATTTGGGCTCCCCTTGCCCAATGAGGTGCCAGTTCTACAAGAGAAACCCATGAGATCAGCTTTGCCTGGTGGGGGGGGGGTATTTGAACATTCCTAAAGCCTTTTGAGAGCCATTGGCAACTAATCAGTTTCCACCCGTTACTTAATTTTTTTTAACATTTCAAAACTACCCTTCATCCACAAGGAACCTTGAAGCAGCATCAAAAACAAAACAAAGGAAAAAATGCACCACCATGTAAGGGGGGAAAAAAGTATAAAATGGCTGTCATACAATTTATCTAGTTAGCACCAAAACAAACAAATGAAACAGTTAAATAAAGCATTTAGTGTTTAAAGTGCCAAATCAAAGACCATTTTGATTTGGACCGAAAAGAAAGCAAAGTTAGCAGCATTTTTCTCTCTTTAAAAAAGCATTCTAAAGTTGTGGCACCACCAAAGAGAAGTCCCTATCTTCCATTCCTACATAACCAACAAGTACTTAACGAGTAAAAGCCAGCAAGAGAAAAAAAGAAAACAAAAAGTAATCAGGTTAGTAATGCTAACCTGATCAACCCCACTCAAATCCCACACAGGATACTTGAGACACATTCACACAAGCACACAATCAATCGGATTCTAAAGTGTAATGCAAAACGTGATCTGCAACTGCCTAAAAGAAAGGAAGAAAACAGTTCCAGTGCAAACCCACCCTACTGAAATTGGAAGCAATACGATATAAGCAATCTCTGATAGACCAATAATTTTCCCTTGTCCTGGCCAGATGTAAAATGGAGGGCACAAAATGAGGACATTTATCTGGTCATTCTGAGCTGTCCCAAGGGTTCCATGATTGTGGTTTGCAGGAGAGCTTGGGCTTTTCATTGGTGCTTAAGCTGTCAATCTTCTTTTGCTTTGGGCTTCTTATTCTTTTAAAGTATTTATTTCATTTTCCAAGAAGCACTCACTGGTGCCAAGTGCCCCCCCTTCCATTTTTTTAATCGTAGCACTGAAGCAATATTCAGTGCTTCATAGATCCCTGTTTCAATGCAAGTGCCATTTTGGGCTTTCTTGCTTCTCTCTAAATCACTTTGAAAACAGACAAATACCTCTGCTTCTCTTTGCATTCCAAATAATTTCTGAACCCGAGGCACATCTCATTTTGAAGTCACGAGATATATAGAGCTTCATCATTCCATGCCTGGTCCCAGTTCAATGGTCACAAGTGGTATAGCCTCATTTAGACATGTGATATTGTTTAAGAAACTTTTTTTTTCATTGTGCTACTCTGTGTGTGATCTCTATCACTCAGTCTGTCTCTCTCTCACACACACACACGCACACACATTGCTGATACTGTTAAAGAGAATTAAAAGAGAACAAAACTCTAACGTTATTTACATTTAACCTGGCAAAGAAAGTAGTCATTCTAGTCTGGATGAAAGGAGGTTTCTTTGCTTGTTTGTACACTCACTCTCTCTCTCTCTCTCTCTCTCTCTCTCTCTCACACACACACACACACACACACACACAACAACAAGATCAAATGATTTGTTAGAATGTGGTTAAGCCTATTAATACCCTGGGTTCTATTTGTTTTACAGCCCATGGTGCACGAACATCATGAAGGGTTATCTTTGACATGGTTTTAGCTATTATTTTCTCCTAGTGAAATGGTATTTCTTAAGGAAAAAAAGAGAGGTCTTCCGAACAAAATAACGATAAATCCTGATTTAGATACATAAAGCTGCCATTGATATCACATAATATCACTGTTCTTTCTCACTCGATACCGGCGTTTTCAAGATAAATGGTAAAACTGAGCTAGAAATCCATCTGGCCGGCTGCCTCGTCTAATGAATAACCCCACTTTGGCTCCTGCAATGTAAGCAGAAAGAGTCCTCTCCTAGCTGCTTTCGTCTGTCATGAATCTACAAGACAGCCGACATAATATCTAGGCGACAACACCGTGCTAACAGAGCAGTGACTTCCATTTTCTTTGCTTTCTATTGATTTTCACTTAATAACTGGCGAAATACTAAACGTCCGCCCTGAGTACCTAATAAATCCTGCCTGAGCTTTTTATTGAGGAGAATTTAATAAAAACAACCATTGCGTTGAAGGGATTTTTCTTCTGGACAGAAGATGGCAAGAGGTGGGTGGTGCATGCAGGACATTAGGGGAAAGGAAAAGCATTTGAATTTCTGGTTTTCTGAAGGTCTTTCTGTGCCTTTCAAGGGTTATTGAGAACTCTGAGGATCAGTCATAAGTTCGTGCACTTCAACAACACCAAAGAACAAAGATATAGAGCAAATCAAAATGTGGGGGTCATTGATGAGGGCTCACACTTTTAAAAAAAAGGGAAATGAGAGAGAGAGAAAGAGCAAATTAAAAGGGAGGTGTGTGCTAGAAATTCAAAACTTACTGCATTTTCTTTCCCTGTTTGGTTCCTCTTTTCCACTTGGAAGATGTGGAGTTTTGGTGTGGAAGGGTAAATCAATATCTCCCTAAGTGGATCTCTGCTAAGGGACACACAGAACAGATTACACGTAGATCAGAAGTTTAAGGGAAATCACCTCATGGAAAGGTCTAGAGCCACCACATAATTTTTGTCTAAAGTGATCTGTGGGATTTTTCCCCTCAGGTAAACATCTGAGGAATTGTCAACAAAGAAAAGAGAGACAATCACACCACCAACGATTTTGAGCTGAAGTTCTTGAAAGGCCTCAGATTTAGAGACCACCAGATCTTCCCATTTCTATTCCTTTGTTGTTGTATGGGTTTTGTTGTTTTTTAATGCTGTGTTCCACAACACTTTAATTCCATATGCACTAGGAGGGGGGGGGGTAGACAAACCAGCATCCTACAAATGTTTTTGACTAAAAGTCCCACCATACCAACCCTCAACCGTATTGGCTGAGGTAGCTGGAAGCTGTATGGTTTGGGAGCTGTACTGTTTCTCAAAGTTTTGACCTTCACTTCTTTGGCCTCTCCTGCCACCATCTTGTATTACAGGACAGTATGTGAGCATTATTGAACATTGCAAAAACGTGTTCTTGATGAAACTGTTTGTATGACTGCATCAGGATTCTTTCTGTGTCATGTTTTATTGGTATAAAAACACACATTAAGGGTAGCTCCAGCATGATCTTGTCAGAACTGTGTTGTACCTCAAGAACTGGAGGGCTGCCCACGGACTGGAGACGCTGATGAAGCCTGAGGCACATATGATGATATGGGCTCTGTCACTTTCCCTGCCATGATCTTTGTGCATTGGGGAGTAAAAATGTAAATCCTGATTTATTACTCCTTGTCCCATATATTTGAAGCCTTCAAAAATTATCTCCTGAATTTAAGCTATCAGAAGACACTGAGCTTTTTTCTTCTCAGTCTCTGCACACCTTCTCTCTGTGTGTGTTGGTGCATTTCTGCAAAATGTACAGTATTTAAAGCGTAATGATTTGCTTTGTTGCATTAGCTAGAAAAAAAAAAGCAGCACTGAGTGGGTTGCTTGTAGTTTTGCAATGAAGCAGCCTTGTGTAGTAGCTTTCTAGTTTTACAAAGAAACAAGAGTTGTATCAAAATCATATTTTTCACCAACCCAATGGAGAGTAACATTTGATATATTGGAACTGAGATCTCTCATTTGGGTTTAATCTAGAGAATCCTTGAGCCCTCTCGCCATGTTGTCGACTACACAGAGATTTCTTCACATCAGTTCCCTAGCCTGTGTCTGAACTGACCTTAGAACCTCAAGAACATGGCCAGACAGCCCGAAAAACCTACAACAACCATCGGATCCCGGCCGTGAAAGCCTTCGAGAATACATTGACCTTAGTTAGCTCAGCAGTTGTGCTGGTAGATCAACCAGAACAAAAGGCATCTCCTTATTCCAAAGCCACTACATCTGGTACATCTTGGTGTTTCGAGTGCACTGTTCTAGGTCTTTGTGTGCCTATTTGTTATGCAAGATTCAACATTGTGATCAGTGCTAAGGGGGAAAAAGCATGTGCAATTCTAGGTTGCATCAACAGAGGTATCATGTTCAGATCAGGGAAGGTTAAAATACCCTTTTGTTCAACATTAGTCAGACATTGCCTGGAATACTGTGTTCAGTTTGGGGCAACACAGTTCAGGAAAGACAAGACCGAGCTGGTCCATAGCAGAAGGCAACTAAGATATGAAAGGGTCTAAAAACCAAGGATCAATGGATAAAGCTAACTATGGAGGTGACTGAGAGGTGATTTAAAAAAAAAAATCCAAGTACATTACAAAAATCAGTTTTTCAGTTTTAAAATCTGCTTTCTGTCAACGTATAAGTTTCCAAATATACTGGGCCCAATTCAATTCTTAGTTCCGAGTTTGAGTAATCCCACTGAAATGAATAGAATTTGTCCATGCTAATCTCTCCATGAACGGAAGAAGCACTGACTTCAATAGGTTTACTCTAGACTAAAAGTAGATTTAATTTTTTTTTTCTTGATATAACAATTGTAGACACATTTGGTCCTAAAATATACATTTTCATGCGCATTTTTCTCTAAGAGAGAGGGAACAGGTTAATTTGGTTTGAAAGGTGGACCAAAAGAAATATCTAAGCAATTTGAAAAAGAAATGCAAATTTGGAGGGAGGGCAGGAAGAAAGAACTCGCA
Organism: Intellagama lesueurii; assembly: GCA_037013535.1. Lineage (NCBI taxonomy): Eukaryota > Metazoa > Chordata > Lepidosauria > Squamata > Agamidae > Intellagama > Intellagama lesueurii. The sequence goes on from JBAJHW010000011.1 coordinate 8,572,408, forward strand.
CACCCTCAAGACAATATGCTTCACTCTTTCATGTTCCATTTGTTTCTATCTTCATGTTTTCTGACCTCACTCGCATCCCCACATTTCAGTCATGACGCACTTGAACGCCTGTGTCTTTGTGTCTCCAATTACACTTGAAAAGACATGTATAAATCGCCTGACAAGTTTAAAATTAGCAGCAAGTTATATGCCTAGCAGGATTTCCTACAGAGCTGTCATAATTTATAATACTTTGCCCTGAATTTCATGTGAATTCTATATGTCCAGGACCTTTTAATTGGTAAGCATAAAGGTGTATCGCTGCTCACCTAATGTATTCTATTGCTTAACAAAAGACTGTTGCAGGAGCCCTGTGATTGTGACAAATGATTTACTATTAAGAACATTCTGTAATTATTGTTCAGTGGTACCACAGACCGATACATCATTAACATGATAGACGATCTTTTATATCAGCAAAAATAACTAAATTAATAAAAATGGCTTCATTCCAAACCCTGTCAGAAAGCCAATACTCCGAACAATCAAGGATCAGTGATAACTGGAAAGCGGAGCAGAGCAGAATTTTAAAGAAATCCTGTTTATAAAATACGTACCTTTCCCAGGGCAGAAAGCTACCAGATGGGGCAGATATACAACTGGAACAATTCTATATCAATTTGTTCAGATGTTTAAGTTCATTTTTAGTTTTGACACTTCATGTGAAGAAGGAAACTCCCTGAAGGATGATTTAAAGGTGAAAGCCCCCCACATTCCTAGGACAATGAATCATGGGTAATTTTCATATGTCAAAGCCTTTTGTCCTGGCCTTTAGGACACAGGTATGCAGGATTTCCATGCTATATTTACATAGAGCTGGCAACTGGAGTGTGGAAGATTAATTTAGAAACAAATAGTTACAGTTATAGTTTCAAGGAGCTGTAGTTAGTTACTAGAGATGGGCACTTATTGTGGTTCGGCGGTTTGGCGATTTGGAGGATTGGGCCCACAGCTGTTGCATGGGTTACACGCCCTCCTTGTCCCATTGGTGCCCACTCAGAGGAGAAGGTGGAGCAGGGAAGCCCCTGGCACGGCTTCTGATGGGGGCGCCTATGGGAGGAGGTGGGGCATGGAATCCAATTCTCTGAATGCCACCAAACTGCCGAACCACGGAAAGTGCCCATCTCTATTAGTTAGCTTTTAAAAATGTGCGTTTCCTTCAGACAAATGGGTAAAAAAGGTAAAGGTTCCCCTTGACAATTTGTCCAGTCGTGTCCGACTCTAGGCGGCGGTGCTCATCTCCGTTTCCAACCCATAGAGCTAGCATTTGTCCGCAGACAATCCTCCGTGGTCACGTGGCCAGCGTGACTAGACACGGAACGCCGTTTACCTTCCCACCGAGGTGGTACCTATTTATCTACTCGCATTTTTGCATTTTGCATGCTTTCGAACCGCTAGGTTGGCGGGAGCTGGGACAAGCGACGGGGGCTCACTCCGTCAAGTGGATTCGATCTTACGACTGCAGGTCTTCTGACCTTGCAGCACAGAGGCTTCAGCAGTTTAACCCGCAGCGCCACCACGTCCCTTGAGACAAATGGGTAACTGCAAGGCTATTTGTCTAGCTCTGGGGGCAACCACATGCCAGAGCAAGGAACCTGTGTTCTGACTTGGGTCACAGCAGCACTCCATGTGGCTCTCTCAAGTCCAATCTGGTATTCCTGGGGATAAAAATGGGAAAATAAACCATGCCCTGCCCAAGAAAGTGGAAATCGAAACTAGTACAGACCAGGAGGAAGACGGAGTTGGTACCAAAGAAGAATGAGATCTGTAGCTGACACACACAGACACAGAGAGAGAGACCTATAAGACTCAAGACGTCCCTGGGACACTCCAACCACTGACGCAGTATGGAGAGTCTCTGAGGGAAGTTGCCAAATGCCACATTCATGAATCCCAAGTCCTTTCGTGCACATCCTAATTGCTGAGATGCCGGCCTTGCTCTCTGTATCTAGACACCAGGCTGCCTCTCCAGCTTTCCTTTTTTTCCCTTCTTCCTTTTGACCTCATGATACCTTATTGCACCACTTGGATGGCGTGTGCCTGTATGAGTGGATGAATGCTTGCAACCATTCCTGTAGGGATTTTGAATGGTTTACTTTAAGATGCTAGTGTCTGCCTGTCTGCCTCCATCTTGGGTTTCTCTTTTCTCATCGGTGTGGTGGTGTCATTGGCAAAGTTCATGATAAATGTCTCCTGCTTCCTTTTTTCCTTACATCCTCTAGGGTAAAAGTAGACAATTAATTCTACCAAAAGGAATTCTCAGGGTGCTGTGCAACTCACCCTAAACTATGGCTGTTCGTCTTTCCCCATTTGTGGCCATGTGCATTTTCCCAGAGATCTAGGAACGCACAAACATCAGTATGGACCTAACTCAAGTAGGAGCATCTCCTAAAAGCTACAGGCCGAAACAGGTCCTCCTGATCTGTCTGCCCTTACTTGAGCACAGACCAAATTAAAGGCCCAGTACATACGCCTGGTCACCAATAAATTATCATATATAGGAACAGATCTGACCTACTTTATTATAATCCTAGAAGCAACAGAGAAGATCTTAGGTAGCTATTTTGCATTACTTACTATGCACACATTAAATCTTAATGGATAGGGTTCCTTTAGTGATTTGAAAGACTGACCATAGGGGCAAAATGCACATCCATAAAAACTTCAGGTGCTGCAGTTAACTTGGAAAAGCAGAGCCCTGGCATGCGAGCTAGAGAGAAAGGACCAGATCTCAAGGGAAAACAAATTGAAAAGCATGCAAATCGACCCTCTGCTTGACCAAAAAGGCAAGAGTCTTGCATGGGAAAATTGTATCACATACAGTCCTGGTTGCCAATGGGAGCCATGCACTGGAATATATTATTGGGTTTTGAAAACATTTTCAAACCCCATGAGCTCCAACATGAAGCAAACCAGGGAGGCGCAAATCCCTCTGTTTTGAGTTCCATTTCAGTAAATCCAACCTGCATTTTCGTTTCAATTACATGCATTTACATTAGGCATTTTTCTTAATGTGCTAATTAAATCTCCTTATCTTAATTCATTTCCACAACTTTCACCAGTTATGCAGATTTTGTTGTTGCTGTTGCTGTTTGTATCTTGTACATATTTTAAGTGTACATTTGAATTCTCAAACTCCACCCCCGACTTCCATTTCTGAATTCTTTGGGCAAGGTATGTCTTCCTGTAGTAACCCTGTTCAGCAGGCCACTATGCCAGCACCAAGGTGAGTTGAGGTCCCATCTTGGAGGCTGGCTCTCCCATAGAGCAGCTCTCCCTCTGTATCTCTCTCTGGGCACCATCTCAGTTGTTGAGGTTGGCTACCATCACGGCGTATCTTCACCTATCTCTCACTGCATCAATTAGTTGCTCTTTATTAAGACCCAGCCAGTCTCTGATGTTACTCATCCATTCTATATCTTCCACATTTACCCTTGATCTTCTTCCCTTCAGTGATGTATTCTAGTGTATTGCATTTGTCATGACGACAAATTACGTGTCCAAGATATGAGAGTTTGGACACATAATTTCAACTCTATTTCTTTCTGGCTTTCTATCTGATGAAATACCTCCTGGACACAGCTCATTTGCATATCGGTTAGCTGGGACTCTACAGCTTCTCCAATCACTGACATGGTTATGCCTTCTATGGTGAGATCATCACCATCGTCATTATCATCTTAGAACTGCAGACCTGGAAGGGAACCCAAAGGATAATTGAATCCAGCCCTTTCAGGGAGGCACAGTGGGGAATCAAACTCCCAACCTCTGGCTCCAGAGATGCATGGATAGCTGTCACCACAGCCTTCTCCCTGGAAAAGGAATCAAATGAGACAACGAAACTGATATGAGAGACAAACACTTGGAGTTCCATCTTCTCTTGCAGACTTCGCTGGGAAACTTCACACAGAGCATCCTAGAATAAACCAAGATTACTAAATCCAAAGAAAACCAGTTAGGTCTAACTTTGAGATTTCTCTGAGCAATTATGCATGGAAATATATATGCATTTTGGTTCATATTTCTCTTATTACATGCATCTGCAGACACAGTGTTGCCTAATGTGCACATTTATTGCAAGCAATTTTCACAATATAACAGATGTTTGCATGCTGTGCAGTGTTCTATTACACGCACACATGCATGCATGCACACACACACGTCTCCCTGGAATTGCACGGATATGAGGAGCACAGTTTTGGTTTTGGTTATATACTTTGTCTGTAAACAAACAAACACACACACACACACACAGATACATACATACCGTTTCCCTGAAAATAAGACCTAACCTGAAAATAAGCCCTAGTATGATTTTTCAGGATGCTCGTAATACAAGCCCTACCCCCAAAATAAGCCCCAGTTAAGTGAAACACCACCCTCCACCATTGTGCAGCATTGTGCAGCAACCACAAGAAGATGACATGACTGTATTTGAATAAATGTAGATTGTTGTATATGAAAAAAATAAAACATCCCCTGAAAATAAGCCCTAATGCGGTTTTTGGAGCAAAAATTAATATAAGACCCTGTCTTATTTTCGGGGAAACACGGTACATACATACATACATACATACATACCTGCTATTTGTGTTCAGGAAGTGGTCTGAGAAAGGTGGGTCTCAAGCTTACCAAGGGCCCTATTGTTGGCAGTGTGGCGGCCCTGGCTTGATGGTAGTGACCTGTCCATTCCTCTCTCCTGTCATTGCGGCTCCACATGGTAGCTAGGGAGGGTACTGAGGCATGTGGGGAGGCTGACACAGATCATGGGAAGGTCTCTCTCTCTCTGTGTATGTGAATCAACTGTTTATACTTTGTAGTTACATATTTGGGGGGAATGAGAGTTATACACAGATTTTGAATGACACCCATAATCCCAGGATCGCTGAAGGGAGAAATGTATTTATAGACATTCTGCTATCAGCAAATTCACTTGCAAAATGAAATACAAATTTTGAACAATAATTGGCTTCCAGTTTGCCCGTTAGAGTACATGTGCAAGATTAAGTAAGGCCACTTTTGCAGGAGAAGATTATCAGCTGCACAAGACAGGAACTTCTTGGAAGCTCCATATTTGGCAGAATTTGTCTCCCAACAGATATCGATAATTGGAGTCTCCCAAGACCACTACAACATTGCGTTTCTTTGAAATTCTTGCAATTTGTCTCTCAAAAATTTCATCTGCATCTTCTTGATAGGGCGGTCAGTAGTAGATTCCAACTGCCATGTTCATTTTCTTCTTTTGGTCCAATTATATTAACCCAGATGCTTTCAATGGGTCAGCCAAGCTCATCCTCCTGTATTTCTATGCAGGAGTATGTGTTTTTGACACCTAGTGCACCATGAAGGTGGTGGGATCAAGAGAAAGACCTCTCTTAAAGATCATTCTGGACTGATTTCTCGCCCTCCACAGATCTATGACAACTCACCCATGTACTGACAATCTAACACTGAGCACTTTTTCCCCACCATAACAGCCAGTGATGTTGACTAGAGGAAAGAAAAGTCACAGTTCTTGCATGGAAACATGAGAAGTTCTTTTATTTGAGATAATGATTTCTGCACAAAAGTTTTGCACTTGCAGGATGTGCTTCAAAATTGAAAGTTTGTGATGGATTGTGTCTTTTCAGTCAATTATCCAGTCCCTTTGTGCCTGATCTCTATGTTTGCATTGCTTCATGGAGGGAAAATACACTACTTCTAGACACAGACCTTCTCCACCAATGGCGGAAACAATGAGGGAAAAGCACTGCCTGTTTCGCTATCATGGCAGAGGCAAGAAACCCCATGGGGTTAACAAACTCTCCAAAGGCTGTCTTGAATGTTACAAATAGCCCCTCCTGGCAAGGCCAAGACAATTAGTGAATAGGAGATTACCTGTCACTGTGTTTGTGTGTGTGTGTGTGTATGATCTCCCCCCTTATCACAACAAAACACCCATAACAAACAAAAAACACCCTGATCACATAAAACACCCAATCTCCTGAAAAAAACTGATCCCACAGCTACAAATACCTAACAATCCCACACACTACACCAGAACACAGACAGAGTTCTAGCTCCTGTCCTCTGAAGATGCCGGCCACAGAGATCTCCTCTCCTTAAAATCATCTGCCCAACCCACAAGATCCTCCCAGTCGAGGCTCCTCCTGGTAACCACCCTGAGGGAGGCCCATAAATCCTCTACAAGAGATAGGGCCTTGTTCGTGGTGGCACCCACTTTATGGAACCAGCCTCCAGAGGAGCTCTGCCTAGCCCCCTCCCTGTGGACTTTTAGGAAGCAATTGAAGACATTACATTTCAGGGAGGCTTTCCACACTTACCCCAGCTGACCACCTCCCCCCCCCCAACTTTTTTTCTTTCCCCTCCTCTTCTTTCCTCCCCTCTTTTCCTCCATCCACTCTGGGGATTAGTTGGTGCCATCTGGTTTTTTAGGGTTATTGTCTCTATTTTTTACTGTTGTTGTTTATTATACGTGATGCAACCCACCAAGAGTAGTGCTGTGATACTAATGAGAATGGGATACATACATACGAATGAATGAATGAATGAATGAATGAATGAATGAATGACATCTACAGAAACAGAACAGAAGTTTAAGCTATACAACATGTGGTCATCCAACAGGGTAGAAAAAGAAACATAACCTTAACCCTCCCCTAGCCTTGCCTTTTCAAGTTGAACTGGCTCTTCTGTGACTTTAAATGAAAGCTTCGGTGTTGTTGGGCAAATAAATTTAAACCACTTAACATGGCAAAGAAGGTCAGGCAAGCTTATTATAGTGATCATAGCGTTACAGCTATAGCGATTGACCGCTGCTCTTTGGAATCACCAATAATCAGAGGCCGCAAGCTGTGTTTGCAGAGAAAGGTCATCATTCATTTTTTTTCTCAGAAGCATTAATATCTTTTGTTTGTTTGGCTCAACATGAAACAGGAATCGATAGAGGTAATTCGCACAGCAATTAGCCACTCATCTGTCAAACGGTGTCTGGGTGTATTTAACAAAAAGGGACCCTCGCAAAGGGTTTTAAGAGGAGGAAAGTAGCTCTACAATCAACAATTTATATTTTCAACATGACATATTGTGTATGTAGCGGCGAAGAGACGGATCCCTGCGAACTAAGCAAATATACAAAGACCATGTTGTGAATCTGCACTTGAAACGTTACGCCGAGTGGGCTTCACAGCTTTTGGACACATTTGATAAGAAGCGGGTTGTACAATGGGCTGATTGGTTAGATGGATGGATAGATGGATATGTACCCTGAAGTCAGAAGTGAGTGCACAGTTAGAATTGCAAGACTAAAGCACATGCATTCAGACACTGAAATTCAATAAAAAGTAGATGCAATTCTTTTTTGGTGTGTGTTCTGTGCTGTCAATTCGCAACCAACTTATAGCAACCCTAATAGGCTTTTCAAGGTAAATGAGATATTTAAGGAGTGATTTTACCAGTTCCACTCCCCCCGTGAGTTTTAATGGCCAAGTGGGGATCTGAACCCTGTTCTCCAGAGTCCTAGTCCATCACGCTATCCACTACACCATACAGTACTCAACATATTTGATTTTTATGTACAACGGATGTTACCATCTGGGCCTTGTTAGGTTTGAGTGTAACTTGATCAATATGCCAGTGATATCCCTGATCTCTTCTGACTCACAAAACCTTAGCATGGGTCTAGTCTTAGTACCTGCCCTATACCTTAGCTTGGATCTGTAGTCAGTGCACACCCTATGTCTTTTGGCAGCAGTTGCTATAATGTCAAGGAATTCCAAGTCAAACCTTGGGACACTGTCATTACGATGCCCTCTAAGAAGGTTGCACCTCATTCTGGTTGAAGCAAGGCCAAGCATAACATCTTGGATATACCTTTCAAAACTACCTTCTAGATAAAAGGTGATATCTACGTAACATGAACCTATGAAAATGTCTTAATCGGGGCATGCAAATGATGTATTTGGCTCTCGTGTATTGAGAAGTACTGAAGTTGTATCCAGCAACCTGGGCCAATGATGGTCTAGATTGTTTACGGCACAGATGGCAAACTCCTGGCTCTCTAGATGTGTTAGATGACAACTCTCACAATCATTTCCCAGTGGTCATATAGACTGAAGCTTTCATAAGTTGAAGGCCAGTTCATCTGAATGTTCAGGTGTTCCTCACCCCTCTCTAGACCTAGTGACTCTTTTGTGTTTCTTCTGTCATCTTTGCTGATTTTTTTCTGGCCTGTAATGCCGGAAACCAAACTGGAGATCTCGTGGATGAAAACCCACCAACCTCTAGGCTCTTTCAAGGCTGAGGAATAAAAAGAGAACAATCGGCTTTCAAAACAAAAACTATGATTTTTGTAGCAATCCTTTGTCATTTGCATGGAAAAAATATCCAACATTTTGTGCAAAATGCAGTGGGTTTTTTGTGCAAAATACAATTTTTTTCTGCACATTGTGCATGGTTTTTTTTTCTGAGTTATATATATAAAACACATGAACCATATTTTGTGCAGTAGAGAGATAGAGATAGAGATAGAGACAGATTTGCATCCTTGTAATGCTTGGGGGACAGGAGGGCCTGGTGTGCTCTGGTCCATGGGGTCACGAAGAGTCGGACACGACTTAACGACTAAACAACAACAACAATGCTTGGGGGAGAATGGCAGTGGGGATGCAGAAGGAAGGAGGAAGATGGATAAGGAATCAAAGATGCTAGGGGAGAACAAGAACAAACTTTGTTCTCCTCACCTTCCTAAAGCTCCATCTCTTTCCCACATTTTTCAAAATGAGGCTGCAAGTTTGGACTCGCCGTGCCTGGTCTTAATAATCCAGAAATCCCCAGACTGCCCTACTTTAGAGAAAGACAAAACAACCCAGTGATAATTGCACTTTGGCAGAGAGGTTTTGTTGATGTTTATGGCCAAGCCTCCTAAAAGCGGAGCTTCCTATTCATCTGCCGACTTCATCTGAAGCCGCCGAAAGGGAAGTAAATTCCACTTCCATTCGTGCCTAATAATAATAAACTAACAGGGTGGGTCATTAACCTTAGCATAGGTTTTTAATTTTTAATAAAACAAAGCAGGGGGAGGGGAGAGACTTGGAAACTGATCTGATGACAACAGAGTGCTGAAATGAAGTTGGACATTCGGTGATGTGACGGAAGGAAGCTATATATTAGGAAAAGAAAGAGATTGAGAGGTTATGTCTTATATGGGACAGATAAATTGTGTGCTGGCTGAGGGTCAAATAAGGATCTCTGATCCTAAGGATCCCAACAGAAAGGAAAGCCTGAGGGAGAAAGGGGTGATAGCTGGTGAGCTACTTTGATTTGAAGCCAAAAATGCTCAGCCACAAAGGTAAAGGTATGGAAGCAGAGCCGATATATATATTGCAGACTGAGACAGCCAATTGTCAAAAGACAAAGATAGAAATGTGTCACGGATTCTTGGTGTGTAGGTATCACCTCTATCTCATAAATGTCTTTCCCTTCTCTCATCTCATCCATGCTTGGTTCCACCAGCTCCCATGCCCCCTTTTAAGGGGTTGAGGCCCTACCCTTCTCACCCATTCCCATGTCCTCATGCTTGTGTGCATAGTTTAAAATATATGTATTGTGTGATTACACTCCCCAAGAGTGCAGTACATCTAAGACATTTTTTTTGCATGCATTTGAAATGTGGGCATTTTCTATCTGCTGTTTTCACATACCTGATTTTTTTCCGGAGATATTCAAACTCTGTATTACAGGCAGAACGTCCTTGGAAACCCACCCCGAGACGTGATTCGGGCAGCCTTCAGGACTAACCAAACTTTCTTGCAAATGAAGCAGACATTTATAAACAATTTCAAAGGATGTTCTCAGCCCTTAAGGATTTCCCATTCCTAATCATGGATCACACATGATTTTGGTCCACAGCTTCATTCTCTAATAATAATTATGTGCCGTCAAGTCAATTTGGATTTATGGCAACCATTTTCAGGGTTTTCCATGTAGAGAATGTTCAGAAGTGGTTGGCCATTCCCTTTTTCTGAAGGCACCCTGGGATAGCTTACCTAAGGCCACACAGGTTGGCTCTTCTCCCAGAAGGCATAGTGGAGAATCAAACTCCCAACTTCTCGCTCCACAGCCAGATAGCTAAACCACTGAGCTATCCAGCCAGCTTCTCTGTAGTCTAATCCCATTGATATATTTGTTGTGTGAATGAAGGTCTGAAGCTTCTTCCAGATTCCTTCTCCAATTCACCTCCAAACCACAGTCCTAATTCTAGCTCTTCTTTTCTCCCCCTTTGGACTCAATATGAGGGGTTATGCCTATGCCATTCCCAGTCTTCCAGAATCCCAAAGCAAATTGTTCTCTTGTCACTCTGCCAGTTCCCCAAGTTAAAAATACATTGTGTAGAGGGAATGGGGAGAGATTGAGGGTGGTGGAGGACATACGGCTATAGAAGCTTGGGAAATTAAATGAAAGCAAAGTTAGAGGACCTGCTCATAAAACCAGATCTTCCTCACCACTTTTAGTCAATGCAAAAATAATTGTGGAACTATAAAAGGTTTTTTATGGCCAATTATTCTTGTCTTAGTAAGTACCTATAATCATAACTGCCTCTGGAAAAAAAAGCAGAAGTAATAATCCCCAGTAGGAAAGACTCAGAGTTTCCCTACAGGTTTATATGAACGGTACAAATGGTCTCCCATGCATGCATAAAATATATGAATATTGAGATGGAGCTGGTATTAAGGTCAGAGAGTTTGACATCTTTTATTTTCTCACTCCACTCTCAAGAAAATATACAATCCATCCTTATTGGGCCACTGACATCCAATTGATTTGCATTATTCCCGACTGGGAAGTGTCTATGTGCCTTAATGCTTTAGATAATAGGTATTGGAGTCGCAGGTAAAAGCTTCATCGTGCGAACAAAAAGGTATAAAGTGCAAAATAAGAGAGATTAAGATGACACCAGAAAGCTTTGAATGAGATGTCATTTTGCATTTAGCGGTGGTTGAGAAACCTGGGAAGTTAAAGCAAGGAAGTGGATGTTGGTAGGGTGTGCAGAGAAAACGGTCTCTCCCCCACCCCATCTTCCCGAGATGCTTTTAAAACACAAGATGGCCTATTTACTTTTTTTTTAAAGCCCTCTCCTGTGTTTGATGAGCAATAAAGCAGTGGAATATGACGGGGAAAAGAAAGGAAAGCCTGATGGAGGAGGGGGTGAGAGCTGGCAAGCTATTTTGATTTGAAGCAAAAAATGTCAGCAGATGCAGGTGGTGAGTGTACAGTATGTCAACGCACAGGGTTTGGGACTAAATTTCCCAGATTCACCAGCAAGCATAGACTGGGCACCATCCAGTAAATTCAGGACACGAGCCACACACTGCACCCTACAGTTCTCCAGCTCAGAGTGGCTCCTTTCAAACTACTGGCATTTTGCAACTGGACTCAATCCCAGGGAACCAACTTGTGGGCATGAATTCGATGGCAGTGGCAGTAAGGCCGGGGAAGAATACGTGCCCATGGGTTTATTCCCTGGCCTTCCTGCCACTGCACAAACTTTTCCATTGACTCCTTATGCCATTCTCTTGTTGCAGGAGAGAACCTTCTTAGGAGCCAAGGGTTTTATGACAAAGTATTTGTCTTCAAGTGTCAAGAGAACCTCCCTCCCTGAGAATGAGTAAATTTGAGTGGATATCTACAAAGACTTCCTGGAGATGCTCACAGAGGAGAATGGGATTTTTCACAAAGCCTGGTTTCATAAAGAAGAGTGGATGGAAATGAGGACTTCACATATTGTTCTCACTATATATCAGGCAAAATCCAAACCTTTTGTTCTCACGATGTATTTCTGGCTGTCCTCATGTATTATGTGATGATGATATAACGCCTTTCCTGAACGTCTTGCAAACATCAGGCAGCCAAAAATATAACACTATAATCAACATTAAGTGCCATCAAGTCAATTCTGACTTATGGTGACCCTTTCCAGGTAGAGAATACTCAGGAGTGGTTGACCACTCCCTTCTTCTGAGGGAACCTTGGGATGGTGCAGCTTGCCCAAGGCCACATCGGCTGGGACTTCTCCCATGAGGCACAGTGGGGAATCAAACTCCAGGCCTCCAGCTCTGCAGCCAGAGACCTAAACCACTGAGCTATCCAGCCAGCATTGTAACATTATAAGAGGGAGGGGAAGATGGATATTCTCAATGTAATCCCTTCATAAAGGTAAAGGTAAAGGTTCCCCTTGACATTTAGTCCAGTCGTGTCCGACTCTAGCGCGTGCTGCTCATCCCTGTTTCCAAGCTGTAGAGCCAGCATTTGTCCAAAGACAGTTTCCATGGTCACATGGCCAGCACAACTAGACACAAAACACCATTACCTTCCCACTGAGGTGGTACCTATTTATCTACTCGCATTTGCATGCTTTCGAACTGCTAGGTTGGCAGGAGCTGGGAGAAGCGACGGGAGCTCACTCCGTCGCGTGGATTTGATCTTGCGACTGCTGGTCTTCTGACCTTGCAGCACAGAGGCTTCTGTGGTTTAACCTGCAGCGCCACCACGTCCCATATCCCTTCATACCTCTCTTCATTTTACTACACAAATCTGCAGAGGAAACCTTTGTTGTTCTGCTTGACTGTCCTGTAGGTACTTGTTCAGCCTCTACAACTAAAATAAACTTTCCTGAGATTACCTCACTTATCCTTGTCAAGGATCCCTTTCACCCTTAGGCTGAAGAAGCTGAATGGATGATCAATTCATTGGTGACCTGTGCTGTACTTTAACTGACTGTGTCTGACAGGAGGTGGTGGAATGGCTAAACACAGCTTTTCTTGTCATCTTATCATCTTCAGTTAGAGTGGTTTGCAGAGAAGGATGAGACCTCTCCAGACAGGGCTCAAAGTTGAGGGTTGATGCCCAGGGGGAGCAATGGCCTTATCTATTGACTATTTGATGGATGGGTTAGAGGCAGTCCAATATTAAGTGTGCTTACTCAAAAGGAAGTCCCATTGAACACAACAGACTTATATACAGTTGGGTGAGAATTTCTTAGCAGAAAAATATTCCATATAGGCAAAGGAAACAACCTGAGATTTATATATGTGTATGTGCACATGTGTGTTCAATTGTGTTTGTGGAACTGAATTGGGTTACAGTTTGTCCTTCCTTCCTTCCAAAATGTGGAAAATATATTAAACCTCTTGCAACTTCACCTAGTAGGGAGAAAATACTTCAATTTTGTCTTACCTTCAAGAACAAGATAAGGGAAGGCTTGTATCCCTAAAAATGACTATATTATCACACTTCTGCTTTCTTAGAGTAGGTGAATTTTATCCAATTGTATATTTATCCAATTTTATCCAATTTGAGCAATGCGTAAATTGCACAACTGTGGAAAACTGTGATATCTGTTGCTTTTTTTCATGGACTTCTAAAGATATTAAATATGAGGTGACATTTCTGCAGTTCTTTAATCAGTTCTCCTGTGTTTGGTGTATGTGTGTGCACGTGTTGCTTCTCACAGGGAAATAATACTAGCTGTAATTAGATGACCACAAATACATTTTGCATATATTTCAAAAACCTTGGCATGTGGGAAAGCATGCTTAGTCTCACTCTTGAGCTGAAGGCAAGGAATCTTTTGGGATAATTCCTTCTCTAGGTGCCTCATCCTGTCAAGATATCCTAAGTTAATTTGAATGGGATATTAAGTGACTATTCTTTGCACCCCATACTCGGTTTGTGTACGGCCTGTTACACTCTCAGTTCAGCTTTGACAAAGGCCAACAACAGAAAGCTTAGCAGAAGCTAGAAAGAGCAAAATAAGAAAGTCAAATGGGATTTTCCATTTAATAAGCAGCGATGACAAGTCATGAGAAACAAAACATCCTTGTGTTGTCTTAAAGTTTCCCCTTGTAGTCACACTGTAGAGTTGATAATCCTATTGGCATGCATGGAATTAATTAATGCTACATTTTAAAGGGCTATTAAGGGGGACTTCCAACTCCTTTATTGTCTGAAGGCAATTTCTCGCAGTTGTTATTTATTGGGCTCAAGTTGTAAAATGGTCTGTAAGAGTTACAGTAGGGTGAGTGGACCAGCAGTTGCCATGCTGGGTGTTCATGCATTCATGAACAGATCTGGACCAAAAGGGTGTGGCTGGGATGACATGAGAGAATATCCCTTCATACCAAAGCTAATAGGTGAGTCGGTTTTCTCTCCCTCTGGAATCACTGGAAACCAAAAGAAATGGCAGGTATTTTCAGTAGTGATCCATTTGCATCAAGGGCTGTCTTACCTATGCAAGTATCCATAGTATTATTTAGGTCACGTGTAGGGACTGTGTAGCCATATTAATGTTCTTGTAGGTCCCATCAACACTTACCTAAAGCCCTGCTGACTGGGCATTTAAGAGCGGCAGTCTGGCAAAATCCAAAGGGATGAAAAATGTCCCACCTTTGCTTTAAGCCAATGACCGTAATCAATAATGAATGAATATTTAGTTAGTATCTTAATAATCAATGTTTTTTTAATGATATATTCTCACTTATTCTTATACATCTCTCAGAAGTATATCTCTTGAAAGAATATCAGGAAAAACTTACTAACTGTTAGAGCAGTACGACAGTGGAACCAGTTACCTCGGGAGTTGGTGAGTGCTCCAACACTGGAGGCATTCAAGAAAAACTTAGATAATCACCTGGCAGATATGCTTTGATTGTATTCCTGCATTGAGCAGGGGGTTGGACTTAATTGCCTTGTAGGCCCCTTCCAACTTCACTTTTCTATGATTCCATGATTCTATGAAGAACATCTGAGGTTGTTTGTTGTACTTCTATTTTGCCTTTCCTCAAGTGAGCTCAGAGATGTACACATGGCTGTTCTTTTTCCTCCTCATTTTCCTCTCAACAACCCTGTGGAGCAGATCAAGCTGAGAGTGACCAGCCTAAATCCTAAGTCATTCATGGCTCATTGGATACTTCAGTCTTGGATTTCTACTCACACCAGATGGATTACTGCAGTTCATTATGCTGAGAAATAACAGCTCCCACACACTAAATAAGCCTTGCCTGCTATTGGTATGACGGCTGCTGCTAATGAAGAAAAGGGGCAAGAAAAATCAGCTTAATTGGCAGGCATGGAGGGCCAGGATAAAAAGCGTAGATAGCTAAATCTCTCAACAGTAGACTCATGAACACAGTCCTAAAAATGCAAATCTAGAGTTGAGCCCAACATGATCAAAATTCCTTCTCAACATCATCTCCCTGAAAAATTTGCCTTGACATATTTTATAATTAGCTGGTGTGGCCAAGGAGAATGTAGAAATATGGAGAAGATGCATCATGTTGAGCAAATTATAGACAGCACTGGGATCTATTTTTTGTGGTGAAAACCTAACTCAAAGTTGTGTCAGCTGTTGGAGGCTGGGAATAGTCAAAAGCCTTTTTTGCCAACAGAAATCTCCTTAAACTGGCAAAAATAATCCCTGTGTTGGCAGAACCCCCTTTCTGCAAGCTCATCTCAGAAATTTCCCAGCAGGTTTCTGTCAGAAGAACCCCTCTGCTGGCTAAGAAGAGCCAGAGAAGGGGCAAGTGAGGGAAGTGATGAGTGAGGCCAGGTCCGAACCTATTCCAGCCCAGAGACACAGCCGCTATGCTAGCACAAAGTTAGGCCAAGGTGAAAGTAACAACCAACAATTCCCAACAACCCTTGGTTGGGAGGGATCTGGATGTCAGGGCAGCTTCAGCCGGCCTGGTGTCATCCCAGCTGGCCTTCAGCCATCTTGGACAGTTGAGGCTGTGCTCTTGGTGTGTTCAGGTTTCAGGAACGTTCCCTGATTCTGGCCAACCGAGTTCTTGGTATCTGTATAACTAGATATGACAAGTCAGGGTGTGTGGAGTGAATTTCCAGTCCATATCAATTTCTCTTCTGCTCATTCATAAATCCCATTCTGGATTTGAAGCGCATCCTTAGTTTAAACATACTAATTTTTTTGGCAAGCCTTCCTTTTGTTGTCTGCTGATTTTAAGTATTTTTCTTTGTATAGCTCAGTGAGTTAGCTATCTGGTTGTAGATCCCAAGTTTGGTTCTCCACTGTGCCTCTGAGGAGAAGAGCCAACCTGTGTAGCCTTGGGCACCCTGCATAGACCCAGGGCACTCCCAGAAGAACTGAATAGTAGATCACTTTTGAGTACTCTATAGAAAATCCTGGAAAGGGTCTTCTGACCATAGGTCAGAATTGACATGATGAATTGAAATGTAATTATTATTGTTATGAAGAAATGTTGAGAATATAATCTTAGAGAAGAGATGGGCAATTGTTTCTCTCCAGATATTTTAAGCTTGCAAGGGCCTAAAGCTGTAAACTGAATAGCCAGTGGTGAGGCATCATGGGAGCGGTAGTGTGGTGCAAAACTACCACTCGTGCCGCCAGGTAAAGCAACTTAAACATCCAAAACATGTAAAATATCTGCAATTAATTATTTCAAGGAGAGTTTTTGGGTTTTTCCCCCCTAATAATACTACCTCCCTTTTTCCCTCTGATCTGCACTTAAAAGTTAACGCAAGTATTAATAGTCCATTTATTGGCAGAGGCAAGACCACCACTCTTCCTTGGGCTTTTCTTTATGACATTGCTCATGAAAACGCTTCCCACTGATTTACATACTTGTCCCTGCAATTTATTTGTGTTAGATTTGCCCTGCTCCTATGGAGGAGGAATCTGGCAGAGAAGATTATGGATCCAGCATGCTTGAAACTTCATTTGCAGCATTGGTGATCAAATGTGGAAAAAATCCACAAACCATTCTCCCTCTTTGGAAGTCAAGGTGAAACTATGTGCTACATTAAATCCATAGCACAAATTTCTCAAAAGAAAATTCTTGAAGCTGTGGGCCAAAATAGGGATAGAAAAGATCTTGTTGGATTTGACCGACTCAACAAAAGTAGCATTTTCACACTTCCTGAGATTTGGTATGAGAAGAAAATGCATCCCACATTGAGGCTTCACACATTTGCAAGGTTTATGGGATGTGCTGAAGGAAAATATATATATATATGCCTGAATTTATGCATGAATTCAAAGTATGTACAAAAATTCTCTAGTCAAGTGAAGATGGGTGAGTCATACATGAAATGAAATGCATAAATACATTCACACATTAGGAAAGATGTCTCACCCCAATTACGAATGAAAAAACAAAACAAAACCACAAACTTTTGCAAGCTGATATGAGACAAGGTTGGAAAGAAAATGTAGGTGGGATTTGGAGAAATGTAACCAAATGAAAACGGATAGAGATGTTCATTTCCCTACCGGGCCCTCTAAAGATCTTTTGGAAAAGTATGTTCTAAGGTCTTCAGAGAGGTTGTAATACCTGACATCACAACCCCGTACACTTTTAACCTTCACGTACGCAGGCTAAACGTGCTAAACCACCTTTATACTGAGATCACTGCTCTGTCTGCAAAGCATTATAGTTCCCCAGAGGGCGGGAATAACTACTAAGCCAGTTCAGTTCTCTTGCATAGGTATGCCTTCATAATTTCCATGGGTATTCTTACAAGGCTCTATTTCTGTGAAGGAAAAGAAAAAGAAAGAGGAAGAAAAAACATGAGGCAAAAATCAGTTCTTCAGGTAAGCTACAGAAAGATACAGACTCTTCCTTCCAGAACATCCTTGACTGCTCATCAATTGAGGACAAATGAGCACCTACCAGCCTGCCTTCGGGAAAGTGGCACAGATAGACTTGTTAGAGAAGAGTCACATACCCAGCACAAAAAAACAACCAAGGAGAAGGGCCCACGAAATTAATCTCGTCCGGCACACGAGGAAATCCTCCGCTGACATTTGCTGTTCCTGTCAGGCCTAATAAAGAGATTTTTACCTGTATTTGCCTATTCAACACTTCAGCCCTTCAGCCAATTTTGGAAATTATTTCTGATTTATGGCTTTCTTTCCAACGGGTGTCGCCTCGGCTGTCAATTATCCCTCAAAGCAAATGCTAAGTGAATCCTGGCTGGGTAAAATTAACAAGAGGTGGGGAAGAGGGAAAGGAGATGTGCAGGCTTCCTTTTAAAAAATGAAAAGAAAAGGGGATAACTCCTGTAAGGATTTAACTTGAGTTGTACCTGGTGATATTTATAGGGAACAAGATGGGCCAGGGGAGGGAAGAAAAGATGCTGCAGATAGGAGAAAAAGCTGGGAACCACATTTTCATCTTACTAACTACGCTTTTCCTTATTATCACCAGCTCTCCTTGGTCTCTCCTGCCATGTAGGCCACTAGCAGCAAAAAGGGGGAAAGGGGGGGAAATTAAAACAACAGCGACACTGAAACACCTTGTTCATTATTCCTCCCAATTTGACACAAGAGTGAGCTTTGATCTGGGCTCATTAAGACTCCACATAATGTTTGTTTTACCAACCCCCTACTGCAAGCAGATGGGGTGAGCTACTCAGGCAAAGAAAAGGGGTCCACATTTCCTTCTCGCCCACCCCACCATAAAAACTTCCAACTGTTTCTGTTGGGGACTGAAATTGGGCTCAGCCGGCTGCCCTCAACCAGCTCAGGAATCTTGGAAGTGTTCCTTCTAGGAGGAAACGGGCACCCCTTGGGTTTATTTCATCCATTTCGCTCCCTTAGACTGTTACTGTTCTGTCCCTCATTACTTAGCAGTGGAGGCAAGTAATTATTGCCGCAGTTACCGTCCCCCTTAGGAGTATCCCACTTCATTATCTGCTGGCTGAGGAGGAGTTCGAAACCACACTCTCCCCCCACACAAGCTGCATTCGTATCCATGCCAAGAAACTCACCTGGCCCCAACAATGGCCATGGGACTTTGGGACTTTCATAAAAGTCTGTGATTTTCTGAACAACCCACAAGAACTTAGTGCATAGCCTGAAGACAACAAATGATCAAAAACTAGCTGTATGTTGTTTGCTTGACTTTTTTTTTAAAGTGGTCTAATAAAGGTATCACCTGCTCCTACATTTGTTTTGGAGACCACATGGCCCTTTTCTGATTTTATCTATTAATGTTATTCTTGTCCTTGTTTTTTAAGAATTTAACTGGCCTCCAAAGGGCCCCCCTCCTCACTTACTAGTGTATCCCCTGTTTTTGTTACCTTTCCTCTTTTTTAAGAAAAAGAAAAGAAAACCCCTTCTCTTCTCATAATCTTCAGAAGAAAGTTCAGGCCACATGGCACATGCACAGCTTTTTCAAATGGCTGCAGGTAAGTCTTGAAAGCCTCTCAGATACGTTGTGCCATTCTTGTGATTAAGCTCTAGAATTGCCCTCTTGGGATAACTCCAAAGTGCAGACAATGGTTATAATGAATAGCTTTGGAATGAGATTTAGGCCTGGGCGGATGAGCTGGTGGAAACAGACTGCCATGCCCCTTTCTGCCTCGTTACACCTAGTCTCCCCAAAAAGGCTTCCCAGAGTAAAATGAAAAATGACATTTTTCCACATCACTCATTGGAAGGAGACTTTGTTCCTCGCAAATCACCCAGTGTGGCCAGAATCCAACTGAAAAGCTACACTGGTGTAACTCCATCAGCATATATTTCAGTTGCCTATTGCCTCAAGTAAAGGAGTCACCAGAGACATTTCTGTTGTCTACCTAGTCATGTGACTAGATGTTGGAGGGAATGCCTCCACTACTTTCATGAAAGGTAAAAGTTCCTCTTTGACAGTTAAGTCTAGTCGGGTCTGACTCCAGAGGCCAGTGCTCATCCCTGTTTGTAAGCCAAAGAGCCAGCGTTTGGCCATAGACACTTTCCGTGGTCACATGGCCAACATGACTAGACGTGGAACACTGTTACCTTCCCATTGAGGTGATACCTATTCATCTATTCGCATTTGCATGTTTTTGAACCGCTAGGTTGGCAGGAGCCGGGACAAGCAACGGGAGTTCACCTCATTGAGTGGATTTGAACTGCCGACCTCCTGATCGACAAGCCCATTGGCTCAGCGGTTTAACCCACAGCACCACCCGTGTCCCTCTTTCATTACTAGTAGCAATTCACAGCATTCCAGTGGTCATGATGACTAATAGAATTCTAGCCTATTTCCATTGCTTGTCCCAGCCATCTGGCAGAAGATTCCAAATTGTTCTCAAAGACTTCTTTAGTAAGAGGACTCACTCTTCATATCTTGCCTGGGTTTCCCACACAGGTCTTAAGGGGCACTTGCATGTCTCATGGGACCAGCTTTTCTTACCATCTCATCTGTGTCGATTTAGAATGTTTGATATTGCATATTATAAAGTTGAACTGATCGGTTGCACAAGATTTTCATGTATATGTGTTTTCCTTTCTTTGGAACAGAGCTACATTGCCTTTTTCTGAGCACAGAATCAAGCGGAAGAGGCAGAGGAAAGGGGGGGGGGAAGAGAGAGATCTTACTCCATCCTTCTCTGGGGAGGTTGGAGGGGGGGAGCAGAGGGGAGGAACATTCTTCACATTAATGATCCATCTGCTTTTCACAAAAATTATGTGCATGACCAAATCTCCATTTGGATTAATAATTCCTAATTCAGGTGCCAATAAACCTTTGCAAAAGTGTGGTTCAAATCACCCTGCCGTAGCCAGAACACCAATCCAGATTCCTTTGCATCTGAATGTTTATGCTTTTTCCATCTGGGATGGGATGGCGGGGGAAGGGAGGTGGTTGTTGTTGCGATTGCATCATTTCTTTCTGCATTTTCTTTTTTTTAAAAAAAGGAAGAAAAGAAAAGTCTGGTTAGGTGTCAGAAACTATATAATTAAATAGCAAGAGCTCAAGGATACATTTAACCCAATGGCGGAATACCTTGTTTTCTGAAGCCCCGGGGCTATTGAACCACATATAAATCCCATTTTAATGAAAGGGATCTTATTCAGTCGACTTCTCTCTCTCTCTCCCCCCCCCCCCCCCAAAGCCTGGGACCGTAACAAGTGTGCAGAGAATGGCATGCTCCCATCATCTCAGCTGCCTGGTTTTGCTCGCACAACCTCATATAATTATACACAAAACTGTATATGAACCTTTATCACAGACAGCTGGTGAGAAATGAGGAATTCTTATGCTGTGAAACTACTTCCAAGAGCCACAGGCTATGGCTTGTTCAGCAGCACAGTTGCTCTCAGCCAACTGTTTGCCTTTTTCTGCGTGTTCATTTGTTTGTGTACACAACAAGACTCGTGCAGTGCTTTCTCCTTCCAGGGGCTTATTTCATATTGTGAGTGCAGGGCAAAGACAGGGTAAATAATGGGGGAGAGAAGAGGATAGAATGGGGTTGGCAGAACGATGGAAAACATTTGGATTTTGGAAGAGAAACTCATTGAAAAGAGCTTAGTCATGAAACCAGCATGGAGTTGTTGCATCATGCTGTGTATATCCAAAAGAAACACAAAAGAAAAGCAAAACAATAAAGAGACCAAGACTTTGTGGCACCTTCAAGACTAAGTGATGTATTTCAATTAAATAAAAGAGGGTCATGTGGTCATTACACAATGCAAATGGAGGAGTAGGTGATACCTTTGTAGATCATTAAAGAAAGCATACAATCCACTAGCTTTCATGGATCAGAAAGTCCACTTCCTCAGGCTGGTACCAGTGTCTTCTCATTAGTGCAAAGAACTCCCAAAAATCTGTGGCAGATGGATGTTGCCTAGCATGTTTATTAGATGTAAGTTAGAAAAGATGCAGACTGACTCCATTGGAATTGTGGTTTGAAGTTGCTGCTGAGGAAACTGTTGATTGAATATATTGATTGGATATTGGGACTCTTAACTTCTTTGCTCAGACAGCAAGACATTGGTGCAAGCCTGATGAAGTGGGCCCTGATCCACAAAAGTCAGCAGACTGTTTGATTCCTTTAGTGATCTATAAAGATATCACCCAATCCTGCATTTATATTGCTATTGTTTAATGTGAACTTTCGTGGAACACATCCACTTCTTCAGACATAAGAGTGAAGATGCAGAGATTACATGGCAAAATAGTGGCCTTTGGCTGCATTTCAAACTTGGTAATAATTTAGGGCCCCTGTTAAGTATTCAGGTGTTTGTTTATTTGTTTTTGAAGCTTTGTTCTGTGAACAGCAACAATGATTATAATCTTAGAACTGCAGAATTGAACTCCCAACCTCAAACTCCACAGTCAGATGCTTAAGCCACAGAGCTAAATGGCTAAAGGAAACAGCAGAAAGAACACATGTTAATGAGTTGAAAGTCATTGGCTTTACCTTTGAACCTAATTGTGTAAAGGTGGCTGTGGTTAGTTGGGAAGGAAAATAATAGCAAATGATTACACAATTACTGTAGCATTTCACATTTGCTAATGACTTAAGAACATTGACCATACAACAAATATATGAAACATATACATACACTCCATATATGTTTCATACAGTGAAAAGTGTTTAAATCGTCTGTGGGCATTTGGGACTGCCTTTCCTCTGAGACCCCCCCCCCAAAAGAAAACAATCACCTTTTCCCAGTAACAAAATTACAAGTACATTTCCATTGTTGTAACTTAAGGAGGGCAAAGCATCACTCCTTTTGGGGTCTAACATTAACACTTCTAGCAGCTGGGTCTCACTAAATAATAGATAACAGGGATGAGCATAAACCATTTGGCTTCCCTGCCCTGCCTCCTCTGGGCACTGCCCCGGAGTGGGTGGCCGCCAGAGGAGGTGGGGCCACTAAACCAATTGGCACGAATCACCATACCATCGTTCATGCCCATCTCTAGAAGAGAAGGAATATCACATGGTTCAGATGCTGACTCACATTGAGAGAAGTAAAGCATTACAGCTGTAAGAATCATAACTCTAATGGCAATAAACTTCAAGCTAGAAGCTATTCCTACCGAATGTGCTATAGTAGATAGAGGAACAGGCTAGGACTCGGGAGTCTCAAGTTTGAATCCCTGCTTGACCATGGAAAATGACTCGGGGAGTGGTGAAACCCTTAAATATCTCACTTACTTTGAAAGCCCTATTAAGATCACTGTAAGTCGGTTCCAGCTTGACAGCACATAACTAACAAACTATTACTGTAACTGGTGGTGTAAATCCTTGCTTTTCTTATACTCGCATGTTAAGATGAGTATTAATCTCCTTGCCTGGCAAGAAGGCGAAGTATTTTACGTTGTTTTTTTGTAAGGAATCAGACGGGAAGAAGAATTACCCTCAATAATGAAACACAGGTTCAAACAATACAGTGCAAAACACAATGATTACTTCTGTTTTGTCCTTTGGACTTTTAAGGAGTATAAGTATTGGGGAATGTTTGCATGTTTCGAACCAAACAGCTCCTTGTTCTGTGCATGCTTTGTGTGCATGTGTTGCTTCTCAAAGGAAAAGGATACTAATTTTGTGCAGAGACTAGAGGTGGGCACAAACCACTATTTTGGCAGTTTGTGCTGGTTTGTTTTTCCACTGAACAGATGTTTGGCTGTTCTAAGCCCCGCCTCCTCCAGCAGGCACCCATTAAGAGGAAGCACCCGAAGGAGGCGGGACGGGGAAGCCGTGGCACTGTCTCTGAGTGGGTGCCCGCTGGAGAAGGTGTGGTTGGGAACTGCTGAACACCTGTTCAGCCAAAAAAAAAATGAACTGGTATAAACCACCGAACTGGCAGTTCATGCGCATCTCTAGCAGAGACTATTCACAAAAATTAAAGAGAAATGGATGAAAAATAATGTTCTGTGTCTCATCCTCACTTGGTGGTAAGGAATCTCAAAGTGGATGAATGTTCCTGGTTGAACAAGAATGAAGGATTTAGCAAGCATTCTTGAATCCCTGCTCCAGTGTGTCTGACAGAGAAGGATCTTCTTATCATCTGCTGCTACCAGAGACCTTTTTATCAGGACGTCCTGCAGGCAGAACTCTGAACTTCCTTCATGCAGAGCAATCAGGACTCCCACTCAGTCTAAGGCTCACATTAATGGATGACCTTTCAGGTTGATTTAGATAATGTATGTTTTTTTTTAAAAAGCACTTTGTATTATGCTGTATAATTGTACATTATATAATTTGCAACGTGCTATATGAGCACTATTAGGAATGGAGGAATGATTTATGATATCCTTCTTAACTTGATGACCTTCAGATGTATGGGACTACAGCACAATCACCCAACACCTCTGGAAGGCACCGTGCTAGGGAAGGTTTATTTACAGCTAGCAATAGTAATACCTATGTATAGAATCATATAAGCCGAGGAACTCCAAATGTCATAAAGCCTCCTGCTAAATCAGGAGAACTAGGGGTCAAACATATCTGACAGATGACCAGTCAAAGCTTGGTGAATAAAATCTCTACTGTAGGCGAGTCCATTAGTCTCTAAGGTGGTGAATGCCACTCCTGCCCAGCACTTATGGTCAGGAAGGTATTCCTAATGTCGATGTGCCTCTCTCTGAGATCATCCGCCCATGCCACCCAAGCTATGATGCTGTGAATTGCCATCTCAAGAGAAGCCTGGAAATCATCAACTAGAAACTGAGCCTTCTCGGTGGTGGCTCTCACATTATGAAACACCCTGCCAGCCAAGGTGAGCCAGGCGCCTCCCCCCTGTCAAAGTGCTGCTCTTCAGAGAAGCTGAACTTCTGGATAGCTCAGTGGTTTAGAGCTCTGGCTCTAGTTGATGATTCCCAGGCTTCTCTTGGGATGGCAGAGCCAGAGGTTGGGAGTTCAATTCCCCACTCTGCCTCCTTGACAGGGGCTGGACTCAGTGATCCAGAGGGTCCCTTCCAGCTCTGTGGTTCTAAGATTATTATTATTATAATAATAATCTTTTCAAGACATCTTCCCCGCTTGATACTTTATTGTCATATTTAATTGGTTTTTTTGTCTACTGTTTCCACTGTGCGATTTTTCTTTTTGATATTTTCTCTCCTTGATGAGAGGTCAGATGGTTGAGCAGTTGGTGTTTTATGTTTATGTTTTATGTACGTAATGCCACGCCTAGGTAGTAGCAATGCCACTAGATGGACGGGATATAAGTCAAACAAACAAATAAAGTTTAGTCAGAAACTGCTGTCTTATAATTTGAATCCATTAGTTCAGGTCTTACCAACTAGCTCTCTATCTACTCTATCTTCTGCATGACAGTCCTTAAAATATTTGAGGGTGGTTATCATAACACTTCTCAGTCTTCTCTTCTCAAGGCTGAGCATACCCAGCTCTCTTGACTATGCTTTATATATAATTACTAGCTATGTAAATCCTGAGTTGATTTGTATTCATGTGAGAAACAGAACTTAAGGATCTTTATCCTTAGTCTGAGGCACTGTGAGACAGGTTTGGGAAGGGGTGGGGGGTGGTGTGGTTCCCAAAGACTACTTGTTCGTTTTTATAAGGTTGTTTGTTTTTGTTTTTTTACATTTCTGAAAAAAAACAACAACCAAGCAGTACTGGGAAATCTGACAACTGCTGCCTGACTACATGAACTGAAAAGAGTAGCGGCTCTTGATAGGTTGCTTGTGTCTTTCTGAGCAATCGGCCTGTCCTTGCTTTGTGCATGTGCATGTGCACTCTTAGTACACAGAGATGAAAAGTCAATCATTTTGCACAGAGACAGAAGTTTAATGTAAAATATATATCATACAAATTTTGAACACTACAATTACCACAACGAAGCTCTTCGGTGCCTCAGTCTTGTACAAAAACCCAAAGATCTAGAAAGAGGTGAAGAACCACTGATGTCCTGAGCTAGTCAGCCTTAGCTAGAATCAGGAATGTCAGCGGTTCCCAAATATTTTTGTGGCTCCCTTGACTTAGTGGCCACTGACCACTGCTGCAGCTCCCCCAATATGATAATTTGGGTTAAGGGGAAGAAGGAAAATGGGAAGCCCGACCTGGAGTAGTACTTACTGGGATTCTGCAGAACTACTTCTGAGAATTCTGCGACGCCCCTGGCTGGGTTTGGTGGCACCCAGGGAGCTGCAGTGCAGAGTTTAGGAACCACTCAGCAATGACAAGCGTTCTTCCCATTGCTAATAAATGCATCTCCTGTCCAACATCTTGTTTTGAAATGGACTTTCACAAAAATAGCTTGAATAGCACTGATTTTTCCCCCTCTTTCTTTTTCCCTCCCTCAATTCAACCCTTCCTCCCTTCCTTTCTTGGCATCAAGGATGTGATCTTCATTCATCCATTCCAACTCTGTCAGGAGTATGGTTACTTGTGCAGAATTCCAAGGAAGACAGGCTTCAATTTCCCAGGTGGTGGTGATGATGTACTGATGTTCCTCGTGTTCTCTAACATCTGTTTTTATCACCATGTGGGCTATCATTAGAACATTTCTCCATCTCACCAGTGAGCTGCCTCCGTCCCAGAACATTGTGATTATGTGGTGTGTAATGGCAAGTCTTTTTGATCAAAGCAATAGGTTTATACCAATGGGCCGTCTCCATTGTACACCCCCAACCCAACCTTTAATTCTGTTACCATTCCAGGATTAGATGCATTCTCAGCCCATTCATGCTTAGAAGGGAGCTCTTTGATATCCTAGTTGCTATGCAAGACTTTTGCTGCCTTTAGTGCACAGTTGCAACGTAGTCTGTAATTGTTTGCTACAGAGAACGAATGTAATGAAGGTACCTGTTATTTTTTCAGCATAAAAATTAAAAATTGCCAAACGTCTTTCAAGAGATAAGGTGTAAAGTTGCAGTGGGCCACTTGAGAGATCTCTGGAACAATTTTTGATCCATTACATGCCATGCCAGCCCAGTGATCGACATACTGCCAGTTTCCAGAGATCTGTTTTTATGTTTGTTTGGTTTCTTGACCTAAAAGCCATGCATTTTATTTATTTATTACATACATTTGAATACCACCCGACGTAGTGCAAAGCACTACTCAGGGCAGGCTGTTAACAACAAAGATAAACATAAACAATACATCAACCACCCCAAATTCCCAATAGCATGATTAATTAAAAAACAAAAAGAACACTCAGACAAAAATTAAATTCTACAACCTAAAGATGGCAATAAAAGCAACTGGTGATGGCGGTAGGACAAAGTAGAGCCAAATCCCACTGACACCTGATGTCATGGCAGAAACACTGCCTCTTGGAGACTGGTCAGTTCCAGAACATGACCCTCCCAATTTTTTCAACCTGGTGGGCAGGTGAGTCTGGAGGATCAAGTGGACCACAGGCAACATTTTCATCACCGAAGTCTAATATCTAATTACACTGTGTTGTCTCTCTCTTGTCTCATGCACAAGAATGATAAACTTTAGAATGTTTTGGTTGTTGTAGGTTTTTTGGGCTGTTTGGCCGTGTTATAAAGGTTTTTCTTCCTAACGTTTTGCCAGTCTCTGTGGCCGGCATCTTCAGAGGACAGGAGTCAGAACTCTGTCTGTGCTTTCCTCGCCTATAAGGTCTTGGTGCAAATGTTCCAAGTTTGCAATAATTATTTTCACACAAAGAATACTTCAGAAATTGCACAGAACTATGACAACTGCTGCTCTCCTTCGTGGACGTATAAGAATGATGGAAGTACTGGATGGGTTGTTTCCATCTTTTTGGACAATCACTTGGTCCTTATGTGCTTGCTGCTCTGTGTGATTTGCTTCCAACAGGGAAAGGAAATGAGTTTTGCACAGATAAATTTTGTACAAATTTTCACTCTTGGGAAAGGATTTAATATGCATTTGTCCCATTGATGCAGCTAAATTGTGCCTGGCTGATATATAAAGCCTGACCACATGGTTGTGGAATGACCAACTAAGAAGTTATATCAGTGGAACTAGTCTATTGCTATTCTGCTTAGGTTTCTTGTGTTTGTATAAACTGGACTCATAATATGTGTATGTTATCCATTCGGAGAACAACAACCTTAGAACTGCAGAGCTGGACAGACCATAGGTAAAGAGAAAGTAATATTTCTAAGGAGCGCTGACCACATAATATTATTAACTTTCTTTTAAATTGTCTGTCACTTAGAAATAAATGAATAAACCAATTCAATCTATATTATTTACGCAAAATAAAGCAAAGCAAAACTTTACAAAACAA
Source organism: Intellagama lesueurii (assembly GCA_037013535.1). Taxonomy (NCBI): domain Eukaryota; kingdom Metazoa; phylum Chordata; class Lepidosauria; order Squamata; family Agamidae; genus Intellagama; species Intellagama lesueurii. The sequence goes on from JBAJHW010000011.1 coordinate 8,600,447, forward strand.
AAGCCTTTAGATCTCAACAATTAAAAAATAAATAGTAATAATAAATTAAATCTGTAAGATCAAAATTGATTTAATTGACTTGCATTTCAGATCAGGCAAGACTCAAAAAGGCAGGTGTTTTTATTCAATTACCTCTGCAATTAAGCTGTTTTCCACTTTCCAGGAAGATGCCCACTGACACCTATGGCCTTCAGTTTTTTAATCCATCAATTTTACCCACAGAGGAAAGTATATTGAATATTTCCAGTCTGTGGGCCTTCACCCCTTCCCACATTAGCTGGCATATTCTTGTTAGGATTTTGGCAGATTTCATCTCTGTGGCCTGAAATATTTCCATCGGTATTCCATCTACCCCTGGTGATTTATTTCTTCCTAATGGTTTCAGCACAGCTTTCACTTCACTTCCTAGAACTGCAGGTTCTTTGTCATAGGATTCTTCTTCAAATAGGGTTGTCATTCTTTTATCAGCATGGGTATTACAAAAAATAGGAACTGTAATTCTGGAAGCATCAGACATTCTGAAATGTTGAGTCCCACTTCAGTAAACATGTCTGGTAAGGAGGAAGCTCAAAGTCTAAAAGACGTGTATGACACCATTCCTTATACTGGCCCTGTGTCCTCTTTTACAGAGGATGACTTTCTATCTGAAGAGCTGCAAAAGGGTAATCACCCATGCCCCTTTTCTTTTGAAAAGGGTCCTCTATTCTCTAATTAAAAGAGAAGGAACCCTAAGGGACCTCAAAGTTCCCCATCCCCAGTGAGCAGCACCTGGACAGCAAATTCGGGATACACTCTTGTCGTTGAATCACACTGTTCCTACTCTGTTTTAATGAGGAGATTTCTTAATTCTATTTAAATTATGAAAATGATTTCCTATGTTGCATCAGTGTATAAATTAGCATATAGAAATTTATTGAAATTAGCATCTGTTTCCCTTCCCTTCTTCTCTTCTGGTGTCCACACCTAAAAAGAGCCCTAAAAATACCACTTCCCCTGCCATGAGCAGTCTGTATGACACCTCTGTGGATTGACCAGAAATACTGACAACCTGTCCTTCTGCCTGCGCTTGGCCAACGGAAGAAAACAATTTTCCACTGGTCGAGTTTCAGACTCCCTGGCTTGATCTCAGGGACCCTACACTGTACAGCACAAGCTTGGCTTCAGGTACAGCTGTCCATCTTTTGGTCTGACTGTTCAGGGAAGGATTAGGGTAAAGGGCTTGAAAGAGCAAGAAGACGAGCTGGAGCCAAACCTGAAATGCACAAGATGGAGTCAAGCCAGCCTGTCTGAGGTCGTCTTTAGTTGCTTTATCTGCGTAAGAGAATTAACAAGTCAGGGAACGTGAGCTTGTTTGGAATTGTTGTCATGGCGCTTGTTCCATAGTGGGAGACTGGCAAAAATCTCTGAAGATATGTCTTCTTGCCTACTTGATACCTCCAAGCATAGAAGACGCCATTTAGACCCTGAGAATGCAGTTAAAGTCATATGCAGGAGATTATCAGACATCAGCAGGGGAGGTGGTGTCTTGAGGTTAGTGTAAGGTAGCTGCCAAAATTAAGTTCTTTTTTTCCTTTTTTCTTTTGGAACAGGCTTCCTGACTGACACTGATATTTTAACTGTAATATAATCTAAAGGTCTGCAGTGCATGCATGGAGGGAAGACGGGATCTTAGTACAGACATTCAATAGTGGCTTCCAAAAATCTCTTGGCATGCATGTGTGCATGTAGTTATGTTGATTTAAGGGACATTGATACTGTTTTCAAAAATACATTTTCCCCTTTAAGGTGGAGTACAAATATGATGAGGTCAACTTAAAACAAACAAAATCAGCATCGAAAATAATGATTTTAAAAAGCAAAACTTGAATTATAGATGTATAATTTGCACTTATCGCAGTGGGTGATTTCGTCCTCCCCCTCCTCCGGCAGCTGCTCACTCAGATGAGGAAGCAGGGTTGGGAAGCCTTTGATGGAGCAGTTCTACCTGTTTGGGTGCAATTCCGAACTGTGATTCGTGCCCATCTCTACCTGTAAAACATTCCTACAGCCACCAAAAATTGAATATGCAGCAGCAAAAATATTAATATGTTGTCTTCGTTAAAAGCAAAGGGTGGGGACACCTTAACTTAACCTCTTAATTGAAAGTAGAAAGGAAGCAGAAATATTCCACCTAATATAAAACAGGGAGGGAACTAATTGTACAACTTTTATGGGGTCACGGTTCATCATCATACCCTCACTGAACTTTTCACATGGGACCATTATTGAACAAGCCCTGTGTTTGTGTCTACCAGACTGTTTCTCCCCCAATGATGTGCAAATCGTGTCTGAGATTTCTTATTTATTTATTTATTTAACTTATATGCCGCCCACTCTACCCAAAGGTCTCTGGGCGGCTTACAACAATTAAAATACAATTAAAATACAATAAAAAGATAAAACAATTAAAATACAATTAAAATAGATACTCTAAAAATTGCCATCAGGACCCACAGTTGATATTATTTCAATTAAAAGCCTTCTGGAACAGGAAGGTTTTGACCTGGTGCCGAAATGTCATCAGCGTCGGTGCCAGACGAATCTCAGTCGGGAGGGCATTCCATAGTCTGGGGGCAGCTGCCGAAAAGGCCCTTTGTCTACAAGCCGTCCCTCTTACCTTCTTGAATGTTTTGTGTCCTTTTTGTCCTGGAAGAAATGCCAATCTGCACAGAATGGCTACAGTTCCGAAGTATATTTGTATCTTTCATTGTCTGTGCATGATTTGCAAGACAGGACTGAGCTGTACAGAATGTGGCTGTTCCTTGCACAAACAAACAAGAAAAAGGATAGGTGGATGGAGAAAATGAGATGCCTGGTGATTTATTTCTTCTTAGTGGTTTCAGTGCAGCTTTCACTTCCCTTCCTAGAACTGCAAGTTTTTTGTTGTAGGATTCCTTTTCAAAGATGTCTATCATTCTTTTATCAGCATACCTGTAGCTATTACAAAAATTTAAGAACTGTAATTCTGTAAATATCACACATTTTGAAATGTCAAGTCCAACTCCAGCAAATGTGTCTAGTAAAAAATATCCACCCAATAGGCACACAGCGGTCATACTTTCGACATTCTCCTAGGCATGTTCTTCTACATATCTTGTCAAGTTCAGGACTTCTCTAAAAGTAAACATGGTCTTTCAGAGGGAGTGTAACCCCATCTATAAGGGGCTGAACAGCTCTTACCTGACTTGTTGGCTCCCTCAGCCACCATTACTCCATCTTGTCCACTAGTTTTACATGCTTCCCAGGTGGTCCTACATAATTTCCAGCATCCTTAGATTGGGAGTGTTTTTTGTTCAGCACAGTTTCAATTGGTCCTTAGTCAGCCTATGTCCTTCTTGGCCAGTCAAGATTCAAGACTGCACCTCGGGCATCTTCTTCCATTACCAAATCTCACCAGTTTGGATGGTGGAGAGTTCCTATGTTTTATCAAAAGCTGCACTTATAGTTAAGTGGTTTCCAAAAGCAGTTCTATGTTCACAAGTGGTATGGCTGTGCTCCTAGCACTAATAAGAGACTGAGCAAGTCCCGAATTCAAATCATGCCACCGCTGCAAATATAATAATTGTGTGTAAAGATGGGGACAATTCACCATTTTGGCGAGCCATCCTGCTTCGTGAGTTGTCAAAAGTGGAAGACTCATGAAGCACTAAGCTGCCCCCATGAACCCACGAAGCATGAATTTATTCGTCGATTCATGGGGGGTTACTAAAAAAAAAAACCTGACCCCTCCCCTTAAGGCAGGCTAAGGGAATCCAGGCTGCCCTTTGCAAAGATGGCAGCTGCAGCTTCCCTACCCTACCCTAAATGAAGCCACAGCTGCCATCTTTGCAAAGGGCAGCCAGTGTCCCTTTCTACAGGCCGTGGAGGCCAGCTGGAGATGGCGGCGATTACAGTGGGGGGTGTCGGCGGGGCTGGGGGTGGGGGTGGTGACACGGCGGGGGGTGGCGGGAGCTAAGGTAGGGAGAGGAAGGGGCAGGGGATAGGCTGTGAGGGTGAGTGGCTGCCTATTGGCCCACCAATCAGCTGATCAGTGGGCCGGTGGGCAGAATGGGAAAGCCATAGGAAAAGAGGGAAGGCTAGCCTTCCCTCTCTTCGTATGGGGGACGAATAAAAATGGGGAAATATTCATCGGGTCTCTGGAACAAATCAGTGATTTCTGATGAATATCGCGATCCATTTTTTTATTTGTCCCGATGTCTAATTTTGTGTCATCAAGTGAATGTTGACTTATGGCAATCCTTTTCAGGATTTCCTAGGTACCATTCCCTTCTTTTGAGAAGTTGTCCAGGTAGAGAATACTTAGAAGTGGTTTACCATTCCCTCCTTCATCTGGGGGAGCCCTGGGACTGTGCAGTTTGCCCAAGGCTACACAGGCTGGCTCTCCCAGGAAGAAGAGTGGGGAATCGAACTCCCACCTCTGGCTCCACAGCCTGATACCTAAACCATGGAGCTATCTAGACAGCTGCTGGATAGACCAGGCATAATAAGGAAAGGCACTCTTTTGACCTGAGCTCTCCATTTGTATGAGGGAATATTAATGCTGACTAGTTTACTTACAAGACTATTGGGTGTAATCAGTTGGAATTGATTTATTAGGCTACTATGCACTGCATGTTCCAAACACTGTACAAATATTAAGCAATGTCATGATTAGCGCTGTTACTGTTCAAGCAATTCAATTCAAAGGCTTTATCCAAAAGTAATAGGAAAGAAAGGGAACCTCTTCGCAAAATACATTTGTCCTATTTTATCAGATTACCAGCTCCCACAGGGAGCTTTGGAAAAATTTGGTCTCAGAAATGGTTAACACAATTGCAAAATTCAGTCTCTGAAGGGACAAAGAAGGGAGTAAACTGCCCATCAGCTGCAGAAAAACAAGCTCTCGGATATTTAATCATATTACTGCTTCCCAAGCCACCCATGCCAATTTAATCAAATTGTATCATGGACATGGCGTTATTGTTTTCCAAGCCTATTAGCAAAATAAAAGTTAGCACTTATTAAATGAGGATCTTCTTGCATGCTTATTGCCTAGCTAATTTTGGGCTGATTGTTCCCTTGTTTTGTCTCTCAGAAGGAAAACAGGGATTCCCAGACCATTGCTAAGTCAAGACTGTAGTTCATGGCACTCGAAAATGCAACAACTGCAAGGAAGAAAAAGCCCAGCTTGTTGGCGTGAGTTCAAATGATAAATGAGCTAAACCCTTCAACATAATAAAACACAGTGGTGTAGGCACCGAGTGAATCAGGTTTTAAGATGCACACTATTTCAGGCAGCTAGTATAATGCTTAAAATTGCCATAGTTTTCTCCTCCAAAGTACATCTGGGTGGGCCACCTGGATGGGGCCCAAAGGATGCAGATGGAGGGCTCCCAAATCTAAACCTCAGCCTGTTTCCCCTCCCCTAAACCACATCCTGGACCAACATGCAGAACAGTAGGGAGACTACTGGCAGTAAATGACATCCCTTCAAAAATCTCTCTGGGAGTTAAAAAGATAGCATTCTAAATCTAATTGTTGGGTGTAACTAGAATAGAACCAGTGAATCAATGGCTGGCTGGTGAGTCAACACTTATGTAATCCCCATTGATTCAATGGGTCTGCTTTAGTTGAGGTTACCAATTAGATTTGGGGCAGTAAGTTTAAACCAGGTTTACTGTATCCTGCTACAGGGCTTAGGGCCCTTATGCAATACTATTTGATAAATGGAGAAGAAGAGAGTCTAGAGAATGTAACAAATAGCAGTTCAACAGGTGAAGCTGGAAGCAAGCAGGAAAATTATCATGCTGCTGATCTGAACAAACCTTGTGAACTGACAATAATATATGTACTCGCTAGTTAGTTAGTCCTAGCCTACTAAACATTGAGTTGATGCTAGAGCACGGATTGGATTGGATGCGGGGGGGGGGGGGGAGAGAGAATGGCTCTGGATGAAATCTGGGTCCAAATTTCTGAACTGGTTTCCATTTTCAGTCAGGGGACCTATGACCCTTCTATCCCCAAGGAATGACCAGTGAACAGAAAAGCAACAGTTTGAATTCCATGCTAATTTTGAGCAGCTCCCAGAAAGCATGGGACCGAAGCTACACTGCCAAAATAATACTATATGTTGTGATGGGATGGCCCTTTTGTTTAAAACATTCCGTTGCAACAGGGTTTGGTGTCACTAGTTATCTTACACATCTATGGCTGATATTTCCCAATGAGCAACTGTGAAGCACACATGTTTCCAACCTGTAGTCATAAGTACTGTAAAATATGATTAGAACCATATGATTTCATTCTTTCCTGCTTTTAAAAGAAACGGATCTAGAGTTAATGTTGAGAATGACTTAGCAAAGCCTCAAGTCTTCACATTTCATCATTAATAACATTTTTAAAAAGAAATGAGCTGGGCCATATGGCATCCAAAATGTACAGCTTGCCTCCGGAATGTAAAGGGGGGTTACCCTTTAATATCAACACATGGTTTTAGAATGCCCTCAGGCAACCTTATCAAGAACCTAGTGCCAAAGAATTGGGACCAATTTAACCAGTTAATGAAACCCCTTCCCTGACCAAATGTTTCTCAGCTTTGGCTTGCTGCCACACAGCCATACAACTCTTCAATGCCGCAAAATGATTATGACAGAATCCTCATAACATCTGCCCATGCATTGGGCTTCTGCCCTTGTATTGAGAACATGGGGGTATTCCTTCTGGTTGCAGACTTTGGGCCCGGCTATCTAAGACTGCCTGCCTTGTAAAAGAACTTGTCCAGATGTTCAGATTGGTGTTCTTGTGAATACCAACAGCTGCAGAGGCCCCCTTGGCAAGCACACAGGAAAGGGTTTTCCCTTTACAGCTGAAATCACTTTCCACTCTCACTACTTTTAGAAGGGCATTGAGATAGTATGATCCCTGCCTGCCCTGACTTGTTTGGTGGGGCATCCTTCTTCCATAGCTTTCTCCATACACTCTGGACAAGAAGGCTTGATTGGAACTGGGAGAGGGGTACAGTCAATCGATTTAAGTTAGATGCATTGGTTGACAGTCTGTCCCCATAGTTACTTGATTCTCGTCAGCAGGAGTTCCATGTTCACCTTAATGGCACTGGTTTTTATTACCAGTTGTCCATCCATTTGTACACTTGCCCCAAGGCTCTGTTGATATTGACTCACCCTTAGTAATGAAAGCCGGTATGTCCAGAATGAGGGCAAGTCCACAGAAACACTGTCTCTGCATGTTCCCGGTACCCTCAATCCAAATGGCTCCTTTCTTGTCCCAGCACTGGCGGTCCCTTTGGCATCTTCTCTACCCATGTTGGACCTGAGCTCTCCTCTCCAACGTAAGTGCACAAGGCCATGCTTTTATTCCTATCATGCATTGTACAATTAGTGCTTTCTAAAAGTAAGCATATGCATGGGCACATGGGTCTGCAGAGACATACATGACAAGTACACAAATACAGGCCAATTATTCACTAAGACACAAAAAAACCATCAAAAGCTTTTGCTTTCTGAATGCCCATGCAACAGTACAGCCATTTTCTGTTTTACCTAATTGTGCGCACACATAAAAACAGTCTCACCAATGTGCAAATTCTGTCTCAGGCCAATTTTTAAAAGGGCACTGTCACAGTCCAAGATATCCCAGCAGCCCCTCACCAGGGGCAAGGGCACTGGGACCCAATCCACCACACAGGGTATCAAGTCCAAAGATACTCACTGTGCAGTTGGTTGTGACCAAGCAGAGATGGGAGCACAGAGCCGGAACAAGGCACCAAGATGCAGAGGCAAGAGCAGGGGCCAAGGCAGGAACAGAAAGCAGGTGCAGGAACACTAAAGTCAAGAGACAGAGATGTAGGAATACTGGAATGCAAGGGGCTCAGGAGCAGCAAGGCAGAACACAGCCAAAGACCTTTGTTGCTGAGGGAAGTTCTGGGAGGGAGAACCACCCCTTAAATAGGCCTTCCCTCCAGGTTTCCAGGTGAGCCTCATGAGTGGCCCAGCAGCTGATCCACAGGCCAGGGCCTGAGCCTGCAAACACCTGGCCATTCCTGGGTCAGGCTGGCCCCAATACTGCCACTGCCAGGGCGGTGTGGGCCAGATCCTGACAGCACCAAAGCTCAGGAAATGTTTGTGTTTCTTGTTTATCATGCAAGGCAGGTTACCATTTATACTCCTGTTATTACTAATACCATAATCATTAACACAACTACCCTCCTCCAAAACTACAATTAATCATCAACATGATTTCACCTGATTCTTATTTTATTATGAACACATTCATACCACCCAGCTATAGCAGTTTGCAACTATTTTGATTGTCATGGCGTTGCATTATGAAACTCTGTGAACTGTACTTTGGTGGCAGACTGGCGTGCTAGGAAGCCCGGGTGATGTGCTTCAGATCTGTGCACTCAACCTCTGTAGAGGATAATTCTAAGTACTTAACAAAACTATACAACCCAAGAGTCTATGGGACAGAGCCATGACAGTGAAAGGAAAACATAGCAGTCCTAAAAAGTCATTCCACATGTTGTAAGCTGACTTCAGGGTATGTGAAAACTCATAAAGCTGGGACTGAAATAAATAATTCTATTAAGTAATGTGCGAACACCTAAGCAGTAAAAAAAAAAAAAAAGGAGAGAGCATGCATACTGTTTTACTTCTGCTCATAGTTCTTCCACAGTTGCAGGTTTTAACTTTATGCAATGTTTTAGCACAAACAAGACTACTCAAGGGGGGGGGGGGAGAGAACATCAAACAAGCCAGTCATTCGATGGGGGTAAGGAAGGAGGAAATACAGCTTCCCAGACCCCTTTATTTACAACTCCATCCCCTTTTGAGCAATGCCAAGAGACATGGAATCCATCCACATGAAAGTCTGTGTGACTGGAACATTCCTCTTCACTATGGACAGTGGGAAGAAACAGCAGGAAATGGCATCTCATCCTCCTTCCCAAGTCCATGCCCCCCTCGTGACTCTCATGAACTCTCCAGATTTGTTTATATTTTAGGTGACAAGACACAAACCAGAAATGAGAACGATGGAGTATAAAAAGGGGGGGAAGTTGATTTGCCATGAAGGACAGTCTATGGATGCAGCTTGCTCTAATTTTGTGTATGCACAGTTGGCCTTTTTTTGCAGGGGGCTGTATCCTTCAGCCCATCGTGTGTGGAGATTCCAAGGACATGATTCATCCTGAGATGAGAGCCCAAATCGTCCCGGTGCCAAATATTCTCATTGCTGAATGTGTGAGAGAAAGTCCATTCCATTTCAACTCTGTGGTGATATTTATTTCCTCTCTCCTCCTGCATAGTTCAGAGACAGATTTTCCTATGAGAAACTTTTCTTCCCTCAGTTCTGACAGAACAATGCTAGGATTTTCAGCAAATCTTTTCTTCTCCTCCAACATCTTCTCACCATTCAGAGCCTCCTTTCGAGATTGCCACCACAATAGAGATGTCAGGAAGAGGGGGGGAAATTACATTTATATCTGTGATAACCTTTAGAGACCAGGCACCAATAAGGAAAAAGGGTCATTCTGGCACTAGGAGTTCCAATTTTAGCTTTTGTGATTACAGTAACATAACTCACAATTAAAGAAATGCAGGAAAACAGGCAAGGGATCCAAAATCAAAGTGAACAACAGATATGTTTGTCTAGAAACTTTTGCCTCAGTGGCCAAATATCTATCATCTCATTATGTGCTTATCTCCATCATTGGAGAATAGGCTTTATCTAATAATATTAAAAATAATAAGCTTAGAACTGCAGAGTTCTTTTTACAGCCCTATACGGAAAGGTCTCCTTAGTCACACGCACCTTTAGCTAAAAAAGTGAAAAAAAATTCCCTCCACATGAATGCACATCAGAGAACAATGTGGATTTTCATTATACGTTTACTCCCTCCTCCCCCTGTCCTGCTCATGTGTAAAACAAGGCCCCAGCATCCATTGTGGTAAAACGTTTTACTTGCCAGACAAACTCAGATATTGCTAAGAAACAAAAGAAAAATAAAATGGAAACATTTCCCAGGAAAGGAACTGTAACCTTAAGTAACTTTGAATCAGCAGCATAATAGAACTGCAGGGCTGAGAAGGACCCTATGGATCATCAAGTCCACCCCTGTCATGTGGGGAATTGAACTCCCAACCTCTGGCTGCACAGCCAGCTTTCCTAAACTACTGAGCTATCCAGCAGTTCCTGGATGTGAAAGTTTTACAAGAAAAAAAAACTAAATACCCTTACGATAATCGCTCAGAGGAAACAATGAACAATAAAGATGTGATTGCTTCCAGAGTTTGAAATGTTGACTATTCTGGACTACGGCTCCCAGAATCCAGAGGATAGCACAGCCAACAGCCAAGAATTCAGGCGTTGTCCAAAAAGTAACTTTTCCTAATGCTGCTTTTCTATTATACTAGGTGGGATGAAGAAGCCTTGGGCAACATATCATTGGACTTTTTTTTCCTGTTCTTTTTCCATAAGCGGCATTCAAATTTCTGCTTCAAGAACCAAAATATCTATCATTTAACTGTTAGAAGAAATGAATCAATTACAAATAACTAATAACTCCAAAGCCCGGCTTCCACCATTAGAACAGGGCTTAATATGTTGTGTTTAAAATGTCACAATCCTGTTCCCCTGCTCTTATTAATAATAACAGTTAAAATAATTGATCACGTGTTGTTGATTCCCACTTATGGCAACCATTTCAAGGGTTGTGTTTTTTTTAGGTTTATAGAAACAATTCACCATTCCCTTCTTGTGGGAGTGCTCTGCAACAGTACAGTTTACCCAAGACTACACAGGCTGGCTCTTCTCCCAGGAGGCCCAGTGAAGAATTGACCCAACTCACTGAGCTATGAAGCCAGCTGTGCTCTCACTACCTGCTTAAAAATGGAACTTTTGAGGTCTTTGTGGGCAGTCGTTCTTACTTTGCTCTGTATTCTTTGGGCCAAATAATATGAGTGGGACATAACAGCATCCCTTTTGAGAAGCACTCCTTCAAAGCTGTCATGCCTGCACAGCCAGATTGCAAATGAAGGCTGTTGTTTACCTCCCAATTAATCAAGAGGAAGTTAATATGAACTTGCAGACCTGTGGAAACATTGTGGTAGGTTTTCAAACAAATTTTTTACCTGTGTTTTTTTTAAAGCTTTTGGTTCTAAATGTGAAACTAGTATCTCACATAGTATGGTTCTTGATTATGTTCCACTGTCTTATATATAAGAACCAGAAGGAAAACAAGGAAAAAATACCTCTCATATTGAAAGTCTTCAACCCACCAAGTCAACTACTGTTGTAGACATAATCAACTGATATATGAGGGTCTTAAATGGTTTTGTTTCCACAGAGCTGAGGCAGTGGATGAATCACTGCGGCCATATTGTCATTGCTACTGGGGGGGGGGGGGCTTAGCTATTCCCTCCTACCTCCCCCCAATAATAGTAAAGCTGGATGTGGGGTCCCAGAAGCCCACAATATTGGAAGACACTGATCGCCTTATTGGCATGTTTGTTCCAAGTGAGATTCATCACCCTAGTCATTGGGAGTCTGCACCAACCTGCAGCTTCATTAATCTTATCTACTTCCCTTTGAATGAAGAGGATGGAGAAGAGCTTAATCGCAAGCCACCCTGAACATGAATGGCAGTGATTAGCACTACAGCCCAAAACACACACATTCACAATGTCTGAATAGAGAATTCTTCCATTTGCTACATATTTACTCCGAGGGCTCCAAACTGTAATAAATGTAATTGGAAGTTTAATCAACTAAAATATTTGTTGATTGATTGGTGAGGACCAATTTAATCAGTGAAGAACAAATTGTAGTCCCACTTATGTGTCTTTGTGCTATTTTAGTTCTGGTGCTATTTTAGCTTTTTGGTAGTAGCAAGGAACAAGTACACCGTTGAAACTGCCCTGTCCTTCTATCAGCGAGTGGTAGCTTCCGGTGATTTCATTCCTCCTTGTCGTATACTTCCTGCTCTATCACCATTGTCATAATTGCTTTATCTTCCTGAGCAGGCATTGCTCAAGTTGCTATGAGATCACGGAATGATCACAAATATTCTCTTTATTTCTCTGGGAAAGTGTCTGGAAGACCATGTTTACAAACAGCAAATGAAGTTCCATGAAAAGCTGCTACGGTGACATATTTGAAGGATAAACTATCATGATCAGTTCCCACAGCTACCTCTGACAACTCACCATGGAGTTGTCCTGTTGATGTGGTTGTGAGAAGTGTCTAGTGTCAAGCTGCATAATGGGTCAGACATCAGATACAGGTAGATATATTTAAAGACAGAGACAAAGATAGAGATAATTTCCAAGGCAGCTTATCATAACATCATAAAATTATAAAATTACAAATATATTGCAAAAACTTTTAACAAATCTGTAATGGCATTTACACAGAGATATTCAACAACTACAAAACTATTATAGAACAGAATTTATCCCGAATACATTCACTAACAACAGTCCAGAAAGCCCAATCTTTGAAACTGTTTTTTCCTTGCTAGGTTCATACAAGTTCATCGGGTTTTAGACTCATAATGATATACAGCTTTCCTCTACTATTACATACTGTTTATTTGGATAAAATGTAAGATGTTTCTAAATATGACTATGATAGCTGCAGCAAAACTAGACACAGTGTAAGAAAGCAATGTATAAATTAGATGCCTTGGAACAATTAAAGAGACAAAAATGTTGGTGTGTAGAGAGGGGGAGGAACTTTTAGAACTCCTTGTTCATCGGGAAAAGGCTGTAGAATAGTTTAGCTGTCCTTCCAGAAAACAAAAATTAATTTGCTTTGGCCAAATTAAAATTAATTAAACTTATGCAATGTTGCCCTTGTGTTAATTTTAATGGCGAGGTTGTTGTGATTTAAGGCTACAATTAGTTCTAGTGTTTGAAAGAGAAGCACTGTAATCGAGACAGGACATTTTAATAATCCTGGTTATAAACATTTAATACATCATCTTTAGGGACTCACAAACACATTGTAATTAACTTTTACAACTGAAATAAATCAGATTGCATTAGCATATTGCAAAAGGAAAAAAAATAATTTGCATGATTGAAAACAGCTTTGGAAAATTATGTATAACAGGCTTTCATGTAAACATCAATGTGAACTGCTCTCAAACTTGTACCATTGTATTACAGGGGGCTGTCTTTTCTTTTAAAAAAAAAAGCCCAGTTTAAAAGAAGAAAAATTAAAGTGTTGTCTGCCCTCCTTTGAAACTGTGTCTTTCTCCATGATCATCGCTAACATGTAAATTATTCCCTAATAACAAAGACATAAAGTGTCTATAATGACCAAGGTCAACCTATCGGCTTTCAACTGATGGATTAAGGCTTTTACTGTAGAAACACCGAGACAGGGGCAGGAGGGAAATCTAATAGTAGATTATTAGTTTGGGTTACAGAGTTCCCAGATATAATTTCCAGCCCCACCTCTACACGTCCCATTCTTTCTTACCACTACTTCCTCTTTTTTATTGAAATCACTTCCTACTGATGCAGTAGGAATCTATCCTGTTCCTTCCATGTCTTTTTTTTCCCTCTCCGTGTTAATGCCATGGATGTTGAACTTAATGTAAGGATTCTGTAGGGGTTGCTGCTCCACCCTATCAATACCTCTGGGCTCCTTGCTCTGTCCCATGGTCACCCTGGAAAAGCACGTGGCCCCAATTCCATCTGTCTATAGATGTTTACTAGAGATGGCCATGAACAGTTGGTTCGGAAGTTCATGTTGGTTCATTTATTGGCTGAATTATTGAGCCATTTATTGGTTTGGTGGTTCAAAACCCCACCTCCCCCAGCGGGTGCCCACTCAGAGGCAGTAGCCTGGATTCCCTGCCCCACCTCCTCCAGGCACTGCCTCTCAATGGGCACCCACTGGAGAAGGTGGGATTTTGAAGTTCTGAACGCCTGTTGGGTCGCTAAATGAGCCAGCATAAATCACCAAACTGGCAGTTTGTGCCCATCTCTAATGTTTAAGCCAAAGACAGTCCATATTTTTAAATCAAAGTAACAGTCTCTTTATATGACCTAATGGCTAATGACCCAATAGAACAGATTCCTCCAGAACGTATTATGTTGTTCCCCTTCTCATCTAAATGGCTTAGATCCAGTATATTTAAAGACTACGGCCATCTCAAAAGCCTTACATGCTGTCTAAGCAAAGCTAGTGTGCACCTCCAGTTACTTTTAACATGGCGCTAAAAATATACTTGTTCTTTTTGAGCTTTAATTTAAACAAGCGATCCCGTTTGTGCAACTCTTTGTGTGTAATGCTGATGATGTCATCAGATCTTAATCTTTAATTAAAAGATTCCACTCATCAATTAAAAAGTTAAGACATCATTGACAACTCCAAATGCAACTGGTAAGATCTATGGTGATTATGTAACTTAGTTCAATTTGCCTTCAAAAATTATACCATTTGTGTTTCCTTGCAACTGGATAAGAAGATTTAGTTCAGCTACAAGTGCCTAATGATGCCAATGACTGTAACAGTAGTGGTAGTGATTGTTGGACATGGAAGGCTTCTGCCAGTCCCCAGCATCCTAAAGCTCCCAAGAGATTCCCCAGGCCAAAAATCATCTCTAGAGAGCCTTGGAATCTTGCAATTTAGAGTTCTTTCAAAACTTGCACCTCATTGCTACTGGTAGATATTTGATTGCATCCTGGTGGAAATACGAAGACGATAAGAACAATAAAATGGGGGAGGGGTTTACAGATACCTGAAACATTGGTCTGTACCATGACTGTGTATTGAACTGAGCAGTGGTTCCCAACCTTGGGTCCCCAGATGTTCTTGGACCAAAACTCCTAGAAGCTGTGCTGGCCAGGATTTCTGGAAGTTGGTGTCCAAGAATATCTGGCAGCTTAAGGTTAGGAACCACTGCTCTAGAGGGTCATCATTAAATCACTATTCCTTTACTGTACAACAAGAAAGCTATTTTACAACTATTTGAGGCTCCGATCAAAGGTCTCCACTACTTCACAGTTTCATCTTGGCTGACATTTGCTAAGCTTTCGCTGGACTTGGGTTCAGGCTAGTTTGACATGTGGTGACTTTAGTCAAGCTTTTCAAGTTGGCTTTTATGACCTTTACTCTCTCTGATCCTCTTTCCATGGGGAGAACACCATTTGTTCCTATGGGCCATTCTCTATTGATTTAATGAAGCAGTAAGTTAATTAACACAAGAGTGAAGTCTATTGCATAATTAACGAGACATTTACCTAAAATCAATAGTCTAATTGCCACACCTACTGTATAGTGAGGGCTGTGTTTATCCTATTGAGGAAGGCTTGTTTATATATCTATGTTAACATAGTGAGTGGTGGGTTGTTCAAGAGAGCCACCAGATCTGTAAAGTGATAATTTATTGAACAGTCAATTAAACTTTTTAGCCTTGGAAATATAAACAAGGAAGAAAAGGCCACTAGTTGATCTACACATCATACTTCATGCTGAACAACATTTGTTAATGTCTCTGGCTAGTATACTGTTGTGTAACTGTGGGGCAGAAAGGAAATAGTTTAAATGTTCCCACCTATACCTGCAGGCTTCTCGCTGTTCGACCATTCTCACACTGATCATGAGATCAGTTATGCATCCAGTCATGCAAGGGGGAGCCTTATGCAGTTTCCCGTCTGCTCTTCTTTTAGACAGAAGGACGCTATCTCTAAGTATTTGGTGTTGCAGTGGACCATGGGACAGAAGGGTTTTTAAAAAATCATGTATGGCTTAAAGTCAGAATAAGCAATCTGTTGCCCTCCTGAGTTGGACTACAACTCCTATCCTTCCTAGCTATTGGTCATTATTGAGGAGGCTGGTAAGAGGTGTAGACCAAGAAATCTGTATGGATTTCTTTCTTTGTTTGTTTGTTTCTAGAGATGGGGGTATTCATATACAAATACGGATATCCCTGTGCAGCTGGAGTCAACCATCCACTCACACGTCCGCCACCATGGCTGGTCCCACTCATTCTTCCAATCGCTCCCGAGTGCGGTTCTCTTCCCAGTCGACTAGCCACTCCTGGCAGAGGGAGGGAGGACGAGTCTCTCTGCAAGGCTGCCAAGTGGCTAGCTGACGGTGCTCCGGGGCGATTGGAAGGAAGAGAGGGGCCACCACAGCCGCGGGACATGTGAGTGGATGGTCCAGCCCCGGGGGCCGGACCCTCGTTAACTCCAGCTCCCCAACTCTATTAGTTTAGTTTAGTTTAGTTCGTTTTGGTTTGTTTCGTTTCGTTCCTGCACTTCTGTGCCACCTTTCTCCTTTAATCATTAGCCAAAGTCCTGTCGGTATAAACTTGTGCAAAGTCCTGTTGGTATAAACCAGATGACATCATCATCCAGCAGCAGTAATTTTTAATTTAGACTTATGGAAAGTTTCCTATTCCCACCCCCACCCCCCCAACCCTTTCAGGTTCCAAATCTCCCTAGAGCTCCCTTTTGACCTGGGGAAGCATTTGGAAACCTTGGGACACAGTGAGGTGGAGACTTTAACAGTAAACTGCTGGATAGCTCAGTGGTTTAGGCATCCGGCTGTGGAGCCAAAGGTTGGGTGTTCGATTCCCCACTGGGCCTCCTTGACAGGGGCTGGACTCCGTGATTCATAGGGTTCCTTCCAGCTCTGCCGTTCTATGATGTATTATTGTTATTTTAAAAAAACTCCACCAGATCATCACCAGCAGTCCTAAGCCCAGGAGTGATTTTTGGCTATTAAAAGCTCCACCTCGCTCTGTTCCAAGGTTCCCAATGGCTTATCTGGGGCAAAAGGAAGACCTAGGGACCTGCAGAACCTGATGCGGGGGGCAGGATAAAGGAAGCTTTCGATTAATTTACATTTAAAATTACCACTGCTAGACAATGACATCAGTGTGAGCTTTTCTGGTGTACAATCAACTTTGTAAAGCACATTATAGAGCATAATCATTATTATATGCATAGCTTTATATGCAGAGTTGGACTCAGTGTGGTGTAGGGATATAGTGACAGACTAGGATTCAAGAGGCATGGGTTCAAATCCCTGCACAGCCATGGAAAATCATTGGGGGAGCGGAACTGGTGAAACCACTCCTTAAATATCTCACTTACCTTGAACGCCCTCTTAAGGTCAATATAAATCAGTTCTGACTTGATGACACAGAACAATACAGAGAGAACATGGTGGAAGGATGGAGACCAAATGAGATGTGGAAAAGGTGGTGACAATTTGGTAATGGCCTTTTGGAATGACAGGGGCCTGTTGATGATCAGTCAAAGAGCTGATCACATTTTTTTTTTCTGAAAAGTTCCTTACCTTTGAATCTATACAACAGGCAGATGCAATACTCTTTTCTCCAGGCTGGAAACAGTCATAATTCCCGAGTTTGCTGAATCTACTTCTGCTGCAGATGGGGGAGAAGCTTCCTTTCAGCTCATTTTAAAATCATGTAATTCCACTCAGCGGACGGAACATTCAGAATGAAAAGAATTTCAGCTTTAAAAGAGTAGTGCAAAACAGACCAATTTCCCCATCCTTAGTTAGGTTCTTAATAGTTGCACCCACCTGGTGAAAAGTTTTGTGAACAGAATTTTATTGGGTCCTGACGCTGTATTTTTTTAATGCTGAGCATAAGTGTGCTTGGTTAAGACATTTTAAGAAGGTGATTGTTTAGAAGTTATAATATTCCTTGAGTGTTCTGGTTTGAGGTTTAAGCTCTTAGGGTCAACCATTGTTCACACAACAGACTGCTATTATTAATGTGGCTATTTATTAATTTGGTTCTTAATATTACTGGTTTTGCCTGCCACCTTGAGTTCCTTTTCTGGGAAGTAAAGGGAATAAAAACCAAAACCAAAAGCAAAGCCAAACCATATAAAAATAAAATAAAATAGGAAAGCCATTTGCAACGCAATGTTTGTTTACCATTTCTCTGAGGGCTATTAGTTTGTTCCTTTTTAATATTTGTATACTTACTGCTTTTAGCTTTAAATATTGTCTTTCAATGATGTAAGCCGCTTTGGGTCCTTTTTAAGGAGAAAGGTGGGGCGAAAATATTTTAAATAAAATAAATAAACTTGTTTCCTCGTATTTTGGAAGACTTGAAGGATTGATTTGAAAAACAAGGACTCTCATGTCCATATTTTGCTTTTGCAGTAAGGCATTAGGTAAGCTGTTTTAATGAAGCGTAAACCCCACCAATTTTCAAATTGCATATAGGGCAATAATGAACACTCACCTACAGCTACTTGTATTCCTGGTAATAACTCACAGGGAAAATCCATTGTTTGATGACCGTTATTATTACTAGCAGAATTAATAATTCTTGTATGTCAGATAAACAACAGGTATGAAACACTTTAGTTTTCTCTTTCCTTGTTATTTCCTTTCTAACCCAAAGGTTCTGGGATTTTCCCCTCCCACATCTTTTTTTTTCTGCAATTTTATCTCTGACCCTTATTTCCCTTCCTTATATCTTGTCATACTGGAATTTTTGTGTTGAGTTCAATGGACTTCTCAGATCCTTTGAAAGGGAGGGGAGAATCCAGCTAATCTTTTCAAATTAGCACACTCTTGAGTCTGGAGAGTCTCATTAGATGTGCATCTGAGATTTATCAACTCTCATTTGCCTAATATTGGGCCTAACTTTCGGCTCCTGGCCCCGTTCAGCGGGGGGTAAGTGGGAATACGAACCCTCCTCTGTCACTGCCACACAGGTTTGCTAATTTGCTCCGCCTAATAAAATTACAAATGAACACAGCTTTCCTTGTGCTGCCTTTATAAGTTATAATAACCTTGGTCCCCCATAACCTCCTGCTAGCTGAATTAATCAGATCATATTAATATTTCTTCGTACTTTCTTTTAACTGGTTCTTCTCTTAATTAAAGGGGCCAAAGATGTAAACAGGGTAGGTGACTGGAATGTGGTGTCAGGTTATAAACAAGGCTCATTAATAAGATGGATGTCCCAGCAGACGGCAAAAATTGCTTAGTGGGCAAGCACACATTTGGTTATTTCTCTACCACTAAAAGGACTTATGCCAGATCTTTACCTGCTTCCCGCCCCTCTTTTTGCCCACTTTCTTAATATATAAAAGATGGTAATTTGGGGCAATTTGAGTTTTTTTTTTAAAAAAGGAAGCTGATCAATCAGTCAGAAGCATAGAAGTATTTGGGATTATTAAAGATTTATTCTGTCCTACCCACTGAAAAACAAAATAAAACAACCACACTATGCCAAAATTGGGATACTAGAATCAGCAATGGAAAAATAAGTGTTCCAGTAAGGATCACCCTAAATAGTAAGTTGATTTCTTTTGCTGTAGTTCTTGTTGTATTTAGTATATAATTATATATGCAATACTCTCTCTCTCTCTCTCAAAAAGGAAACACTGCATTTACAGAGACCCAAACAGGATTATCTTTTTTTTAACTCAAAGTGAGGCCCATAACATCTTTAAACATCTTTAAACACATCTACATGAGATAATAATAATCTTTTAAAATGCATATGTTTTCCTTAAATTACTTGGTGAAAGCTCCCACTCTTAGACAGTCAATTGTCAGTGAAAAGATTCTCTATGTGTGTAGGGCTATGTCCACTTTACACACACACACTTTCTCATACACATAATAAAAATGATGCATTTTCATATGTACATATTGTGTTTATCAGTTGCCTGATACATAATTATAATGTATGTAAGGATATAAACGATGCATATACTTCCACTAGAAATCAAGCTCTTTTTTTCTTAAGAAAATACTACTCTAGACTACTCTGGAATTCTACCCAATGTTTGGAAAAGCCCCCACTTTTCCTTTAATGAAGGGTGGATAGATGAATAAATGCCCTGGCTGTGAACATGTTAATAACCAGGGGAAAGTACGGATCAAATGTTTGCCAACTGTTCTGGACATTGCTTATGCAACTCAGCCTGGAAATGCAACACTTGCACACTCACACTGATTGAGCGATGGATGATCTTTCAGACTTACACCTTCCAAGATGGTTCACAACACATTCCAAGGCAAAATATTATAGCCATATAATCATAATATATAACACTGGACATCTAAAACTATTATAGTCTCAGCAGCAACAGTTAAAAGCATTACAATTGAACAACACTGGCCCAGCATTTTCCAGAAGTTGATCTCATTTAAAAAAATAATAATCTTTGTGGTCTCTTCAAATGATACACACATCACTATAAAATGTGTGTCTGTGCAATATTATCTTTGCAAACGCACCATGTACACAGTCTACCACTTATAATATGAGGACCACCAACACACACCCACATGTAGAAGAGATTATGTGGATGCAATCCTGTGTATAACAGTATATAAGACTGAGAGATAGATTCCAATAAAAACTGTAATGTATCTCCTGACAGATGGATTTCACAGGACTTTTTGGAAACCTGTCAGTTGCTTACTACCCCAGGATGACTGGTGTACACTTTTCTGCAGAAGATAAACGGCCATCCTTCTCAAGGACGATCAACCACGCCGCCTTTGTGAATGTGGGCATGCGCCTACCTAGCCATCGCTTGCTTGCTTTTCCCTGCTTATTCCTTTCCACCCCCTCTTTAAAAAAAAAACAAAAAACCCTGACAAGGCATCTTGATCATTTCCTCATTCTGAGTCCTACACACGGCCTAACACACAGCCCCCCTCTTTGAAATGTTATTATACTGTCGTGAGCCTTTCTTCGCTCAGGATGTTACTTCATTTCCACCTTTTGTCTTAGCCTGAATGTGAATGATGCTCTTTCAGCAATATACGGACGCTTAAAACTCCCCTGCTGTAGCCTTACATAAATATACAACACCCGTCTCGGCCAATAATTCACTTCAGGCCTGGAAAAACATTGATTTCCTTTATTGGTCAGGAATCTCTGGCAATTCCCAACAGCTGTATGTTTTCACCTCTACGGATCCTTATCTTCAAGTTTCCATTTGTCTCAGCACTATTCCAGTGGATTGCCAATAAAAATGATTCCCATTTTTATAACCCCTGAGAATGCAGGAAGCTAGCTTTCCAGAAAAAGAGAAGAAAAAACACACATCTCACTTTTCTCTCCCTCTCTCTCTCCCACACAAACTGTGTGGGACTCTCCCACACACACACTCTCACATACATACACTAGTGGCAAATGAATCTCTAATATTGGTTCCTTTCACCTTCTCATCTGCCATCATTAAGTTCATTCAGCCCCGTTTCTGGACCCGTCTGGAACCCTTTTAAGAATGGAAAGTCTGCAGGGAAAACTTACAAAATGTTTCAAGCATATTTTGCTGAAAGTGCACTATATTATAATGCCATTTTGCCTGACCTACACTTCCCTCCCAAAGATTTTCCTTATAGAATGCTTTTTGTACACCTCCCAGGAATGCACTAATATACACATGTTCACCTAATATGCGTGCTTTCATATGCACATTTTTATTTTTATTTTTTGCTTTCACTTGATAAATTCTGAGCAGTGCAAACAGAAGAGTATACTGGTGTTCCTGTTCACCTATTGATTTTAGAAGTGTGGGTTTGCCCAGTTGTTATCAAATGGCAAACTAAACGTGGTTATCCTCCACAAGTATGTAATAGATGCTCAACATCCACAAAAAAGACCAAAGGTCTTTACAAGAGAAAGACTCCTCTTTTCAGCATTTCTTCCTGAAAAAGCATGAGGGGGAGAAAAAGTTGCATGTACACATTGCATCAAGAGTTATTTACTTCAACTGGGAGTTAAGAAGAATGACAGCAAGGGGGTTGCTTATTTGCAAACGCCGATAGGGAAAGTCTCTGTTGTTCTGCCAAAGAATTAAACCGAGATTGTAAAATAGCCTTCCAGTCATATGAGAAAGCTATACTTAAGGAGACATAAACATGAAGTGCAGGGAAATTTGCCAGGTTACAGTCAGCCGTGCTGCTCAATTTTATGACTATACAACTGTTTACTAAGAAAAGATGGATGGCTGCTGATAACGGTAACACGGCCGGCATGAGAGTTTGGTTAGGAGCTTTTTAAAACTGACAATTGCACCAATCCAAGGAGGAAGAGTATTTCTTTAATTTCTCCCGGCTTGGCTTCTTTCCTTTATTTCCAACCTCCATTGCCACATGTTATTTATTCCTTCCTGATGGAAAGAGTGTTTTGGAACTCTCAGCGCTTTGGAAATATGGGAGGGCAGCGATGTTTCTCTGAAGGACTTTTAGTTTGGTCTCTCAGCAGTTTAGAAATGGCCCCGTCCTAAAGATAGGATGGACAGCCAGGGTGGTATGGCGAATAGGGTGTCGGGCTAGGACTGAGGAGACCTGGGTTCAAATCTCTCCTTAGCCATGGAGACTCCCTGGAGGTTGCCAATGGTTTACCGCTCCTTTAACATCACATGTACCTCAGAGACCTTGTTAGGTTTGCCACAGGTTGGATGGCTCAGAACTACAATAACAACAACTAAATGGGATTGCTAACATAATCCTTTTGCGGGGGAGGAAGGGGTGAAAATATTGTTAAGCTGATTTTTAAATTAGAGCTTATTAAAATGGACAAATGTTGATGCGAATCAAGGATCACACACTTTACACCCATATGAAACAGAAGTTACTTTTTCAGCATACAGATCCCACAACTCATGCCCCTGCTTAAGACTGGATAGGGTTAGAAGCTTATTTACTTTTCATTTTAGCAGTAAGCTCTTAGGTGGAAAACTCTTAACAGTTTCCCTTTGTGCATCATTCAGATTTTGCAAACTGATGCAATCTTATTTGAAAGACGCTAAAATCTATCTGTTTCACTGTCCCTTCTGTTTGAATTTTGTCCACAGTGACAAAATTGGAACAAAAAATGAGATGGAATGAAATTCCCACATATCACTTCCCCAAAGTTGTACAATTACTTAATAATAATAATAATAATAATAATAATAATAATAATAATAATAATAATAAAGCAGTTGCAGATCTCAGAAATCACACCATCAGAGCTACAAAAACCGGCCATATTAGGAACAGCATACATACTGTGCCGATATTAAACAGATACTTAGTTTTTTTTGGTTAAAACTTGTATCTGTTATATAATGCCAGTCGATGTTTTTATAATTTTGACTGTGCCTGGTGTATAATAATAATAATAATAATAATAATAATAATAATAATAATAATAATAATAATAATAATAATAATAATAATAATAATAATAATAAACCATCAGAGCTACAAAAAACTGCAATATTAAGAACAGCATACATACTGTGCCAATATTAAACAGATACTTAGTTTTTTTGGTTAAAACTTGTATCTGTTATATAATACCAGTCAATGTTTTAAATTTTGGATAGACTGTGTTTGATATTTTTGAATAATAATAAGCCATCAAGTCAATTCTGGCTTATAGAAAACCTTTCCAGGGTTTTCCAGGTAGAGAATACTCAGAAGTGGTTGACCCTTCCCTTCTGCTGGGGTGCCTCCTGGGACTGTACAGCTTGTCTAAATCCCCACAGGAGGTCCAGTGGGGAATCAAAGCCCCAATCTCTGGTTCCACAGCCAGATACCTTAACCATTGAGCTATCCAGCCAGTGCCTTATATATACATATTTATACATGTATTTTGTCTTACACAGAAAACCTAACACAGGATGTAGACTATCACTGTTCCTTTCTACTTGAATCCATCCCCTCCTCCTATTTCACTGCAAATAGAAATGAAGACATACTATTCAATCAAAACTTCATTACCATTTATAAGGGGAGACACAGGTTTGATTATGTTTATACAAGGTAAAATGTATATTTTCAGCCTCAGATCCTGTCTAGAATATATAAAATCCAGCTTCTTTCATGAGACCTATCTTGAACAGCACATATTGTCAGCTATTAAAACTCTTTCCCTCAGAGATGTTTCATGAAACTGGTTGTTCAGAAAATGTCTTATGAGGTGCGCAGAGTTGGACTTCCAGTTGTTCAAAGACCTTGTTCTACTAAAGGTTATCTCATCATACAAATAACCAACAGGATATGCAAAAAAATAAAATAAAAATATCCAATTAGGGGTGCCACGTGACTATTCCCTGGGATTTCAGAGCAAATACCTCAGGTGAGAGAGCAAACACTTGTGAAGTCACAGGGATGGGTCTTTGTGATGTCACAGAGATGAGACAAGCAAGGGTTCATGGGGAACAGAAGTGCTTCGGGGCCAGTTGATAATGGAAATGGCCACAGTGGAAATCTGGATAATTAGGCCCAGAAACCAAATAAAGCCAAGCTAACTGGTTAATATGGCAAGGTTTCAGGAAACAAAACACACCCAAAAACTCAAGTTCAACTCATGTACTATTACACCCAATGGGAATGGGTGGAGTTATGGGTCCAGGTTTGAAAGCCATCTCTACCACATACATCAACATGTTTGCCTCTCCAAAGGCCTTCTGTCCAGATTTGTCTCCCTTCCTGGAGAACCAGGGAAGCAATCTTTGGTTCTCAGGATGCTATCCCTGAGATGTTGATGGCATCCCAAGACTTGGCAATCAAAGGTCAAATGGTTAGTTCATGAGTTTTCATTATGGTTCCTGGGAACATGAAGCCCACAGTACTTACTCCTTCAAAAGATCAAGCATACATATATTTTTAATTCTGCTACTCAAAAGAACACTACAGCAGCCAAGTCAGCCCTTGGTTTGGTTTCGTCTCATGTTCATGATCTTTGCACAAATCATCTAGAGTCAGGAGTGAGCAGTGAGTCATGGAATAAGTATCTCCATGGCTGACACCAAGTGGTTTTGGGTGGTGAAATCCAGACTCCAAAACCACAGAAAGACCTCGTTGAACTGGACAAACAGGGAACAAAACAGCAAAGATATGCCACTTGTAGGGGTTCAGGAACAGTCAGAAGCCGCTTTGGCCCCAAGAAGTCCTCTTCTATTGGCAGAAATGCTCTGGCAATGATCTGTCAACAGAGCTGGTCTGATGGAGACAAGCTGCTAGTAGAAGAGCCAAAAATATGCAGAGAAAGGGCTGACTGAGTAGAGGAGTAATGCCAGCTCCAGAACTCCTCCAGCCCAGAGAAACTGAGTAAGTTCTTTTCAAAAATGAACTGAAACGTCTCGCTCATTCCTATAGCTTCTGTGAGATGTGTTTCGCAGCAATATAGATTATCATCCAATGCAGAAACAACAAGGTGTACTATAGATCTTGCAGCTGTAGGTCTATGTTACCGTGTCCTCCCAGGCAAGTTTGAGTAGCTTATCTAGAAGCTGGTTGTGTACTGCTATAGTGATGGCTAGGCCTCTATGTTCACAAAAGTCAACAATTAATGGCACATTTCAAATTGTTCCTGATGTCATAAAAAGGAGCACACATGGCTCCGTGTGCTTTCAGTCAAGCTCAAACATGGTCCATTTTTTGCTCAGAAGAAGGATGATCTCTCCTTAAGCTTTTGTAAACTTATCAGCTTGAGTATGGGACTCAAAACCACAGAAACAAGGAAACGAGTGATTTTAAAAAACTGAAAATTCTTACCTCTCCTTTTTGTCTCCAAGGGTCAACCCATTTACAAAGGTCAGCTTCACATAACTCTGTGCCCAATTAATTGCATTTTTAAAAAATTTATGCATAGCATTTCTTTCCTACCTGTCTACTGAAAAATTACCCTCAAGAGGGTGACCAACAAAACTGACATCATTAAGATATTACAAACAATTCAAAACAATAAAACCATTTAAAAATAAATAAATAGAGATTCGCTGTGTAAATATGCCAATAAATGATTTTTTTTCACTGCCTTATGCAAGGTTCTTATCTACCATGCCAAGACACTTAATTTGGAGGGATCCATCTTAGAGGTGGTCTAAAATTAATTGTAGATAAAATGAACCAACACAAATTGAAATAAAAAAATATGACTAAAATATCTTGTCCATATTTAGCAAATAAACTAACAACCAAGCAAGGAAAGTTGCTGCTCTCTTTCTCTCTTTCTCTCTCTGATGGTCTCATAGTCTAAATGAATAATTGTCAAGTGTTTCAAATTTCTTAAAGAAATTTTAGCCTATCGTATTTATCTAGCCATTACGAGAGCTATAAAACATGCTGTTTCACATTGAAACGTAAGCTCTTTTTTCTTCTTTCCCCCGCCCCTCACAAAATGTTTGCTCAGAGTATTTGTAATTGTTAGCAGACCCAGATGTATCCGAATGTCAGCGTGAAGCAAGTGAGACTTGGCTTCAGCGCCCAGAACATAATTAGCTCAAAGCCTGTGTGCTAAGTTGGTAGGGGAAGCGCAGACGGATAATAAAACAGCAACAAATGAAAAGGAAAAGTGGCAGAGGTTAAAATCTATTGTTCACGTTGCTAAACCTGTTTGGGATAAAAGTAGGAAACCTGTCTGATAAAGTGTTCAAGATGAGGGATTCGCCGGGAAGATCTTCAGGGTAATTAGCATTTGTAACAAATAGATATGGTGTCAGGAAAGACACACTGGGCTGAATGAAATCCCCCAGAAGTGGGTTATTATACAAATCATCATCATCACCATCATAGAACAGCAGAGCTGGAAGGAACCATAGAGTTCAGCCCCTTGCCAAGGAGGCACCGTGGGGAACTGAACACCCAACTTCTGGCATCGCAGTCATATGCCTAAACCACTGAGTTATCCAGCAGTTCTTGTCCCAATGATAAAAGTATCTTGATATTATATATACTTGAACTGCATTTGGTGATCATTAATTCCTCTGCCATCCCTGCTTCATGAAGTCATCAATGAGGAACACCTCCCAGCTCGAGAACTTTATTCGGGGGGTGAAATCTGTATGGACTGCCATTGACCTTATAGCTGGAAAACGTGGTTGGCTCCCACATTTGGCTCGATCTACTAATAACTATGTTCTCCCGTAGCACTTCGAAAAGTAACTTTTCAAAATCGCAACTCCCCAAATCCTCCAAACTGCATTCGCTAAAGTAACTTCTCAAGCAAATTTCTTCCGCAAAAGTCTAAGAGGTGGGAAATGGTCCATCAAGTTGCTGGTGGCATTGAATGAAGTTAGCTCCCTCCCCTCCCCTCTGCTCCTCTTCTTACTTGATTCTCATCCTTACCAGCTAAGCGGCAGTCAGGTACAACATTTCTCTGTGTACTAGGAACATCTGTGTCTATTGCAGGTCATCAAGAACTATTGTTGTTTTGACTTATATTCCACCATATAGCGCTAGAGTACTCTCTGGGCAGTTGACAACATAATTAGGGAAGGAACAGAATGCCTATCTCCTCCAGTGAGCTGGGTACTCGCTTTACTAACTTCAGAAAGATGGCAGCTGAGTCAGCCTTGAGCTCGCTACCTGAATCCATTGCGATTGAACTCAGGTAGTGAGCAGAGGTTTGACTGCAGTACTGCAGTTTAACCACTGCACCACTGTTGTATGCTTACTTTTAGAGAAGAATTAACCACAATTTGCAATCTGTTGCATAGAGTGGATGGGAAGAACTGAGTTCAAGAATTCTAAAGTCTGTACGTTAATATTTACATATATGTTGTCAAGGTGGTAGACAGCAAACCAGATGTGAGCTCACTCAGAGGCTTAGTGAGGGCATCAGGCCAAGCAAGTCGCACTATTACAGCTTATCATTATCTTTACGATGACGTACTGTATCATGTTTTTAGCCAACATAATATTTCTAGTGTTGTTAGAAAAATTTGGGACAGCATCTTTGGATCTGATGCATTTTTCAAAGAACGGTAGTTTTCTGTCTCATCAGGGAGAATTTTCCCAGCAGTAACTCTCATTACCTGTAATCATTTTATAGTCAGCTGTGTTTAATACTTTTCCCTTCTGTATCTCTTTCCACCATCTCCCAGATGTTTGCTTCTTGGCTGGCTGATTTTAGTGTATGGTCTCAGGGCTTTAAAGAAAACAGGACCCTGCTCACAGCATATAAGTAGTTAACAACAGAATTGGGGTTAGATGTTTGTGATTTTATATGCAATTCCAATACCTTTGTGTTTGGGTCTCGCATCAAGATGCCATCATCTAGCAGTATGGATTTCATTATTCTATTTCATATGACCAATACAAGGTCATAATCCCCTTAACTCAAAAAGAAGGTGCAACATTGCAGCTAAATGCTCCTAATATGACATTAGAACAGGGGACAGGAACCTCAAGCCAATGAGCTTAATCTGGCCCATTCATAGCCCCACTTTGGCCTCCAAAGGGTTGGGAGGAAACCCTCCCCTTATTCAAACTATTCCACTCCCCAAAGCCTAATTCTAAAATGTTGAATCAGATGCAATACTCTTAAAAACAGCTAAGATTGTTGATTATCATCTCTTAGTGCTGGTCCAGGAAGGGAGATGGTCCATCCTTCTTTGGCATTCTCTTCAGAGCCATTATTGCTCATTGTGGAATGCTTTGCACAAGAGATGCACTCATAGAAATAACAGTCAAAGACTACTTTAATACAGGTTATGGACATGTATGGGTTTAAACTCTGCAAGCAAAAACTTGTGATTTGACTTTTCCCCAAAACCACAATTTAGCAATGTTGAGAAACATGAAGAAAAACGCAGTTCAAGAACAGAACAGAACATGCTCAGTGGTGCTTTTCAAATTCATCTCCAATTGTTTGGAATCATACAATGGGAGACTTTGGAGTACAGGCCAAGGGTTGGTTTGGCTATTTCAGGACTCCCTTTGCTTTAGTTTGTGGCCTTCCTGTTTTGGAGAAGGTTTGTTGAGTCTGAATTTCTTTTTGGAGGTAAAAGGATGAGCAAAGATAGGGTGGAATTGACCCGGGCGAGTTTTTAAATTTTGCACACCAAATTTCTGTTCATTTACTGAAATTCCACATGCCCATTTCTCTCCGGTTCCTGTGGTTTGATATCTGAAATGTCTTGAATTCCTAAACTGATCTCGTGAATAATCAGCATTAGACATGGGGACGAATAAAAAAACAAATTGCAATATTCATTAAAAATCGCTGATTCATTAAATATTCATCCCTTCATATTCGTGAGTTCCAGAGACCCTGATGAATACGAAGGGTCTAATATTGCCCCATTTTTTTTATTCCCCCTAAGGAAGAGAGGGAAGGCTCTGCCTATGGCTTTCCCACTCTGCCTATGGGCCCACCGATCAGCTGATTGGCAGGCCCATAGGCAGCCAGCCACCCCCACAGCCTATCCCCCACCCCTTCCCCTCCCTCCCTTAATCGCTGCCATCATCCGCCACCACTGCCATTCATCGTCACCCGCTGCCGCCGCCATCCATCACCACCTGCTACGCTGGCCTCCGCAGTCATTATCTGCTGTAAGGGACACTGGCTGCCCTTTGCCAAGATGGCGACTGTGGCTTCTTTTAGGGCAGGGAAGCTGCAGCCACCATCTTTGTAAAGGGCAGCCCAGATTCCCTTAGCCTGCCTTAAGGGAATCCGGGCTACCATTTGCAATGATGGTGGCTGCAGCTTCTCTTAGGCAGGGAAGCTGCAGCCTCCATCTTGGCAAAGAGCAGCCCGGATTCCCTTAAGGCAAGCCATAGTGGTGAAAGCCATTGCAGCGAGCGGCGGTGGCTGGTGGCTGTGGAGGCTGCCGTGGCGCAGGGTAGGGAGGTGACAGGGGTAGTGGGAAAGGGGCAGGGGGGCAGACTGTGGGGTGGGGGTCACCTTTAAAAAACAAACAAACCCTGACGAACTGACAAACCGATTAGTAGTTTGTCGGTTCCTGGGGAGGAGATTCGTGGTTCATGGTTCGTCACCTTTGATGGACCACTAACCAGGATGAACCACCATTTTGACAGTTCGTCCCCATCTCAAATCAGCATTCTTTCCCTCCTACTGTTGCTTCTGTTGGTATTGTTTTTTGAGCACTAATGCAAAATGACGTCCCTGTTTTTGCTTTTCCATGGAAAAAAATGGAATGAGATTTTACAAAGTTTGCCACTGAGTTCTACATATATCTTTATTGGGGCGGGCAGAGAATGTGGCAGGAAAAGAATAGTGATACAGGAAATGGCCAACTATATGTAAGTAATTGCACCATTAATTTTTATTGTTATTCTTGTGGCTTTTGGTTGCTGTGAATTTATCCTGCCTTCCCATCTCAAACTGAACATGAAACAGGACAATAAAAATTCAGAATCAGGAATCCACATATTTCCAAACTTGTGGGGCATTCTCCGAAGGGCAAACAATTCACTGAGAAATACCAATTTGCATGGGATTTTTTTTTTCCTGTTCTTGGGCTGCGTTTTTCTTCATCTTTCTTCAACGTTGCAAAATAACATTTCGAGTGTTTTGGCGGATTGTTGAATTACAGATTTTTGCTTGCACAGTTTGAATAGGCAAGAAGGCTACAGACTTCTCCAAAGTGTGCTCATACATGCTGAAGTCCAGGGGGGCATCCATCCGTTCGAAAAATCTGCACAAAAGATGTGCAGAATTTATTCTCTGCCACAGCAGAAGAGCCAGGTGTCAGACAACGGTTGACGGAGGGAAGAGGTGAGTTGTGCTGGATAAAAGCCTTCACCAACCCAGAGACACAAAGCTGGGCCAAGGTGAGGATAGTCTTAAGCAACCTCAGCTGGGTGTGAAACAACTTGAGTAGTTAGACCTCTGCTCATCATCATCAAATCATGGACTGGGAGACAGGAAGCAAGAAAGTCTGTTGCAATAGAAGACTTGACAGATCTGCCTAGCTTTAAGGGTGGTAATTATACCACTCATCCCACCTCGCCATATGGCATGTGCTGAAAATGTACCTCTTTGTGGAAACCATCTCTAGATGGACTAACCTTTATTTAACCTGGGTGTGTATTTTAACTTTGTATACTGTCTTTATTAGCTGTCTGGATAGCCCAGTGGTTTAGGCATCTGGCTGCAGAGCCAGAGGTTGGGAGTTCAATTCCCCATGGTAGCTCCTGCAAGTAAAGCCAGCCTGTGTAGCCATGGGCAAGCTGCACAGTCCCAGGGCACCTCCAGAAGGAGGGAATGGTAAACCACTTATGAGTATTTTCTACCTGGAAACCCTTGGAAAGGGTTTCCATTAGTTGTTTTGTTTAATCGTTAAGTCGTGTCCGACTCTTCGTGACCCCATGGACCAGAGCACGCCAGGCCCTCCTGTCTTCCACTGCCTCCCGGAGTTTGGTCAAATTCATGTTGGTAGCTGCGATGACACTGTCCATCCATCTCGTCCTCTGTCGTCCCCTTCTCCTCTTGCCTTCACACTTTCCCAACATCAGGGTCTTTTCCAGGGAGTCTTCTCTTCTCATAAAGATGGCCAAAGTATTGGAGCCTCAGCTTCAGGATCTGTCCTTCCAGTGAGCACTCAGGGTTGATTTCCTTCAGAATGGATAGGTTTGATCTCCTTGCAGTCCAGGGGACTCTCAAGAGTCTCCTCCAGCACCACAATTCAAAAGCATCAATTCTTCGGCAGTCAGCCTTCTTTATGGTCCAGCTCTCACTTCCATACATCGCTACTGGAAAAACCATAGCTTTGACTATGCGGACCTTTGTCGGCAAGGTGATGTCTCTGCTTTTTAAGATGCTGTCTAGGATTCTCATCGCTTTCCTCCCAAGAAGCAGGTGTCTTTTAATTTCGTGGCTGCTGTCACCATCTGCAGTGATCATGGAGCCCAAGAAGGTAAAATCTGTCACTGCCTCCATATCTTCCCCTTCTATTTTCCAGGAGGTGATGGGACCAGTGGCCATGATCTTAGTTTTTTTGATGTTGGGCTTCAGAACATTTTTTGCACTCTCCTCTTTCACCCTCATTAAGAGGTTCTTTCATTCCTCCTCACTTTCTGCCATCAGAGTGGTATCATCTGCATATCGGAGGTTGTTGATATTTCTTCCAGCAATCTTAATTCTGGCTTGGGATTCATCCAGTCCTGCCTTTCGCATGATGTATTCTGCATATAAGTTAAATAAGCAGGGAGACAATATACAGCCTTGTCGTACTCCTTTCCCAATTTTGAACCAATCAGTTGTTCCATATCCAGTTCTAACTGTTGCTTCCTGTCCCACATATAGATTTCTCAGGAGGTAGATAAGGTGGTCAGGCAATCCCATTTCTTTAAGAACTTGCCATAGTTTGCTGTGTTCCACAATCAATGAAGCAGAAGTAGATGTTTTTCTGGAACTCTCTGGCTTTCTCCATAATCCAGTGCATGTTAGCAATTTGGTCTCTAGTTCCTCTGCCCCTTCGAAATCCAGCTTGTACTTCTGGGAGTTCTCGGTCCACATACTGCTGAAGCCTACCTTGTAGGATTTTGAGCATAACATTGCTAGCGTGTGAAATGAGTGCAATTGTACGGTAGTTGGAGCATTCTTCGGCACTGCCCTTCTTTGGGATTGGGATGTAGACTGATCTTTTCCAATCCTCTGGCCACAGCTGAGTTTTCCAAATTTGCTGGCATATTGAGTGTAGCACCTTAACAGCGTCATCTTTTAAGATTTTAAATAGTTCAACTGAAATGCCATCACCTCCACTGGCCTTGTTGTTAGCCATGCTTTCTAAGGCCCACTTGACTTCGCTCTCCAGGATGTCTGGCTCAAGGTCAGCAACCATACTATCTGGGTTGTCCGGGACATCCAGATCTTTCTGGTATAATTCCTCTGTGTATTCTTGCCACCTCTTCTTGATGTCTTCTGCTTCTGTTAGGTCCCTACCATTTTTGTCCTTTATCATGTCCATCTTTGCACAAAATGTTCCTTTAATATCTCCAATTTTCTTGAACAGATCTCTGGTTTTTCCCTTTCTATTATTTTCCTCTATTTCTTTGCACTGTTCATTTAAAAAGGCCCTCTTGTCTCTCCTTGCTATTCTTTGGAAGTCTGCATTCAATTTTCTGTAACTTTCCCTATCTCCCTTGCATTTTGTTTCCCTTATCTTCTCTGCTATTTGTAAGGCCTCATTGGACAGCCACTTTGCTCTCTTGCATTTCCTTTTCTTTGGGATGGTTTTTGTTGCTGCCTCCTATACAATGTTACGAGCCTCCAGCCATAGTTCTTCAGGCACTCTGTCCACCAAATCTAGTTCCTTAAATCTGTTTTTCACTTCCACTGTGTATTCATAAGGGATTTGGTTTAGATTATACCTGACTAGCCCAGTGGTTTTTCCTACCTTCTTCAGTTTAAGCTTGAGTTTTGCTATAAGAAGCTGATGATCTTCGGTATTGCCCATCTGGTGATGTCCATGTGTAGAGTCGCCTCTTGTGCTGTTGGAAAAGAGTGTTTGTGATGACCAGCTTGTTCTCTTGACAAAACTCTATTAGCCTTTGCCCTCCTTCGTTTTGAACTCCAAGGCCAAACTTACCTGTTGTTCCTTTTATCTCTTGACTCCCTACTTTAGCATTCCAGTCCCCTATAATGACAAGAACATCTTTCTTTGGTGTCAGTTCTAGAAGGTGTTGTAAGTCTTCATAGAATTGGTCAATTTCAGCCTCTTCAGCATCGGTGGTTGGTGTATAAACTTGGATTACTCTGATGTTGAAAGGTCTGCCTTGGATTCGTATTGAAATCATTCTATCATTTTTGAGATTGTATTCCAGTACAGCTTTTCCCACTCTTTTGTTCACTATCAGGGCTACTCCATTTCTTCTGGGATTCTTGTCCACGATAGTAGATATGGTAATCATCTGAATTGAATTCGCCCATTCCCGTCCATTTTAGTTCACTGACGCCCAGGATGTCAATGTTTGTTCTTGCCATCTCCTGTTTGACCACATCCAGCTTACCAAGGTTCATAGATCTTACATTCCAGGTTCCTATGCAGTATTCTTCTTTGCAGCATCGGACTTTCCTTTCACTTCCAGGCGCGTCCGCAGCTGAGCGTCCTTTCGGCTTTGGCCCAACCACTTCATTAGCTGTGGAGCTACTTGTCCTTGTCCTCCGCTCTTCCTCAGTAGCATGTTGGACGCCTTCCGACCTGAGGGGCTCATCTTCCAGCGTTATATCTTTTAGCCTTTTGTTTCTGTCCATGGAGTTTTCTTGGCAAAGATACTGGAGTGGCTTGCCAGTTCCTGCTCCAGGTGGATCGCGTTTAGTCAGAACTCTCCACTATGAACTGTCCGTCTTGGGTGTCTGAATTACTCAAGCCCCTTCGCTATGACAAGGCAGCAATCCGTGAAGGGGTGGGCACAAATCAGAAAAATCATGATTCGTTTTGATTCATGATTCATCAAGGTCAATGAATCATGAAAATGACTTTACAATTTTTTTTCTCATGAATTGAATCTATTTGTCAATTCATTTTTGCATTTAATACTCTATAAAATGCCCCCCTAGCACCTAGAGACACCAATATAGCAGGAAAGCTCACACTGACTGTCCTCTACAATCCCTCCAAGTTTCGTGAAGATTGGGTTTCAAACATTCAAGTTACAAACCCAAAAATTGGGTCCTCCCTAGGAAAGTGCCCTTTAGTAGCTGCCTTGGGGAAACCCAATCTTCACCAAACTAAGAGATGTTGTTGAGGAGAGTCACGGGAAACTTTTCTGTGATTTTGGTGTCTCTAGGTGCCTGGGGGGAACTTTCCTGGAGGAGCCATCCCAAACCCAATATTTACCAAACTTTGAGAGATTGTAGACAAGGGTCAGCAAAAGCTTCTCTACGATTTTGGTGTCTCTAGCTGCTTAGGGGGGGTGTTTATAGCCAACTGAATCAATGAATCAAAAACCACTAAAATTCCATTGATTTGTATTGATCGAGAGCATTGATCTGTATGAATACGAATAGACAAATAAGCTATTTTTGATGAATTTTGCAATTCATTTTTCAATTCATGCCCATCTCTAGTTGCCATAAGTTGAAATCAACTTGACGATACACAATACATACATACTGTCTTTATTATATGATTTTCTTTCTTTCTTTCTTTCTTTCTTTCTTTCTTTCTTTCTTTCTTTCTTTCTTTCTTTCTTTCTTTCTTTCTTTCTTTCTTTCTTTCATTCATTCATTTGTCCAGGATCTCTCTCTCTCTCTCTTTATCTCATACATGCACACATAAATTGGCTGAAATCCTGTTGCTTAGCATCGTGAGTTGCAATTAGAGGAGGCCTATTGATGCTGTGGCTTTAGTGAATCAATTTCTCCATAATTTTCATTGATTGAATAGGTCTCCTCTAGTTGCAACATACTATGCAACAGGATTTTGACTATCGTTTTACAATTGTAGTATAGCCCACCATCCAGATCCTGGTCCTTACATCTTTGGAGATGGAATGCCAGCAACCTAAACTCTCTCTTCTGCATGTCTGTCTCTTTCTCTCTCTGTGTGTGTTTGTGTATATTCCAAGAATTGTAATCTTACCTTACATACAAAATGGCCAAGGGTTCTTCTTTTTCCTTCTTAAACCAGGAAACAGAAACACATTGTTGCTTTTTGCTACAATGTCTGCCTTGGAATGGGTGGGGTTCGACAGCTGAGGATGGTGCATTGGAGATATGAAGGTCATGCAAGGATCTCTAAGGCTATGTCAGAAGAGAGGTAGTGGGTGGGAGGGCAAAAGTGTGGAGGGCTGTAAAAGGCAGGCCATTTCTACTCACATTTGCAGTTACTTCCTAATATTCCCCCTACTCACCCAGTCTCAGTTCTGCCAAACCAACACAGCTTATGAAAATCAAGTGGCATTTTGTATATTTAATAGCATTCTCTCGGAGAATAATCATCCCAGAATCTTCCCTCCTTTCCTCTATTGTTCCCCCGAGCTTGACAATGATTTATGAAGCAGAAAACAAGACAGCTTCATTTTCATAAGGCGGCTTGAACCTGCGGGACAGTGGGAAAGAGCTTTGATAGTTGTTTTGACTGGGATGCCGAAACAAACATGACACAAAAGACAATACAACTGCAGCTTCGGGTGTTTGTTTAACACAAGAGTTTTGTTTCTACAAATTGCATGACAATCCAAAAAGCTGGACAGCTCAATAAGGTGTTGAGAAGAAGAAGGAGGAGGAGGATGAGGAGGAGAAGAAGAAGGAGGAGGAGGAGGAGGAGGAGGAGGAGAAGGAGGAGGAGGAGGAGAAGAAGGAGGAGGAGAAGAAGGAGGAGGAGGAGAAGAAGGAGGAGAAGAAGGAGGAGGAGAGGAGAAGGAGGAGGAGAAGAAAGAGGAGGAGGAGGAGAAGAAGGAGGAGAAGAAGGAGGAGGAGGAGGAGGAGGAGGAGGAGGAGAAGGAGGAGAAGGAGGAGGAGGAGGAGGAGGAGAAGGAGGAGGAGGAGGAGAAGGAGGAGGAGAAGGAGAAGGAGGAGGAGGAGGAGGAGAAGAAGGAGGAGGAGAAGAAGGAGGAGGAGGAGAAGAAGGAGGAGGAGGAGGAGGAGGAGAAGGAGGAGGAGGAGGAGGAGGAGAAGGAGAAGGAGAAAACAGCAAGCATCCTGTGTTTTTCACAGGAGGCATTTTCGATGCCAAGGTATTGTGAAAAGTGGCCATCGACTGACAAGTCTAGTCTAAGTGTGTGGGTGGGAAGGATGCACATATTTTAGCATTTGTATGTTGAAGTCCACCTTTGCATTCATAACTGACCGTGCAAGCAGCCACGTGCCTTGATGATGTATTTAAAGAAACAAATAACGACAACTTTCCTCACACATGGGGCTTCTGGTAATATATTCTCATGAATATATAAATAAATAACTTCCTGTACAAGTTTGTTATTCTATTTAAAGTTTTCAATAGTTTTAATATGGTGAAATATACAATAACCGTGTATCCCAAGCCTTCCCCATATCTCCCTTACATTACCTTCCTGCCACAACTTTAGCAGCAACCATATCTATGTAGCAATGACTGGGTTGGAAACTAAGCCATGCAATTTTGTCACACATACAATCATAGAAAAAATGAACAAACAAATCAAATCTACAAGATAAAGGAGATCACTAAAGGGAGAAGGAAATGAGAAAAAGGTCCTTCCAGGTAGTAGCCGTTATATTCCCTCACAAATCCTAGTTAATTATCAAACAGTTCCACTGATTCAGGAATGCGAACCTAACTAAACCTTGTCTAGGAAATGGATGTGAGCTGTTAGAATGGATAACAATAACAATAAACTTGAATGGGGATGGAAGGGACCCTAGGGATCTGAGTCCAGTCCCTGTCAAAGAGGCACAGTGGGGAATCGAACTCCCAACCTCTGGCTATGCAGACAGATCCCTAAACCGCTGAGCTATCCAGCAGTTCACATGCTTGTAGAAGATAGCCTTCAAAGACACTTCCTGCCCTTGCGTTCTGTGAATGAGTGCCAGTGGATAATGCTTGTGTAGCTGAAACAAGGAGTGAAAATTGCATAATTACATGATAGTTTAGATTGCACAGATTCCATGTGTTTGTTTTGGGTGAATAGACATCCTTATGACTTAGGTCCACCACTCTGCTCCATCCATCCATCCTCTTCTAAGGTAAGGTAAAACCGGAACCAAGGGTCTGGTGCCACAACTGGGTAGTTGAAGTAATGTACTGTATCTCTTAAAGGTAATATTAAAAAATCATCTATTTCACCTATTCTACAGTGTCATTTTCTCATTGTCATAGTTTCCTTTAGATACAGTTAAGATTGCCATATCTTCTCTTCCTCCACCTTCTCCTTTGTTTATATTAGAGGGGGCAGATGGGGGGAAGGGAGAAGGAAGGAAAGAAATGACACATACGGGTGTAGTCTTTCCAGCCATGATATTCACAAATGGTTTCTTTAAAATAGGATCACCCTGTTGCCTAAATGATGTGCCTTTTCAGGATATGGAAATTTCTCGATATATTGGGACCAGAGTGAATCTGGCAAGTCCTTTGTGCAGTATCTCATGCCAAAAAGTTTTCATGATTGGAACACAATATAATCTGGAGCTCCATCTAACAGAATACATCCCGTATACCGTTGTTTCGAAACAGACATAATCCCTTAGTATCAGGGCTCTTATCTCCTTTCACTACAACCGTGTTTCATTTTGCAAAGGACAGATTCGCTTCCTTCTAGGCCATGAGGCTGGACAGAGATGACATCAACATACCGACTTAGGGGTTTTTATTCTCCATGACCTTCGGCCCTGCGTATGTAATGTATAGCCGCTGCAGAAAGCAGTGAAAATAAGTCAGGGTTATCTAACATACACAAACACATCATAATTACACCAAAAAGCTCTTAATTATGTTGTAGCCAATATCCCCTAAAAGGGTTGCCCACCCTAACTACATATTTATACATATTTACTTGTTAATCAATAAAGGGAAATGCCTACATTATTTTGATTAAAATATCAGCCTTTCCATATATGGTAGTAAAACGAGGAGGGTGGGGGAGGGAGGGGAAAAAATAATAAAAGGGGCAGCCTACCTGGAGGGTTGCCAAAGGGGGTAGAGGGCAATAACGATGTCCTCTTTCCTTCTTGGGTGATCTATGGTATGTTCAGGCGGCTAGAACAGCAGACACATTAAGAAAATAGTGCTAATGATATTAAAGTACTTTACAAGGCTTGTTACTGAGCGCTGACAGACCTGTCAGCTGCATAATGTAGAAGGCTATCGTTGCCTTCTCAGAAAACCATACCTCTACCCTATTTCGGCGCAATCTCCTAATAATGGTGCTGCCATAAATTCTGCCTAGCAATGGGATGGAGCCATGGCTTCTCACCCCTATGTGAAGACATGATAAATATAAAAGAAAATGGCTGTCAGTTTTGGCGCCCGAACCTTATTACGAAGTCTTAATCTTACTGGCCTCAGCACCTTTTATCACCGCCTTGTTATGAGCTGATGGCTTTTTTATTTGCTAGGAGATGGAGAATGTGTCATTTCATGTCCTTTTATATAGCCACTGCTCTGTCCTCTCGTGGGGGAGGGGAATGTGTGTGTGTGTGTGTGTGTGTTTATTACAGCAACCAATTAAGTGCAACACATGGACTGCATTCGAAACAGACATGGACTAAGTAGGTTTGGTTGAAGATCTGAATGAAATAGCCTCACGTTACTAAATAGTAGTCCACAATCTGTATTTCAGTAGCCATGGCCATTATGAATATAATTTGGATTATTTATGGCTTGGTTTCCTCTGTGGATTTCCCCCCAGAATCAAGGTTGAGAGGATGTTTTATGCTCTCGCTCATCCTTCTGCTTCTCGCTTGCAAGCAAAAAAGCTCCAAAGGCAGGACGGGTCTTTTCAAGCACAAGCGTGGCTTCCTACTGAGCCCAAGTTCAATCTGGTTGAACTTTTCTATACCCCGGATGAGAGAGCTCATTATTATCTAAATATTATTGCTCGCTGACTTCCTGTTGTCTTCATTTATGACAATTTCATCCCTGAAATCCACTTAAGACAGTGACCCCTGAGTGACCTTCATCTTGAAGCTTCTTTGCACTTTGTACAGAGTCAAGGCTAGGCATAAGGTTCAAGTTCTGGACCACAGCTCTTCAGCTGTGCAATCTACTGTACAGTTTATGTACAGATTTCAGATGTTCCTCTATGTAAGGAGACAAACTCACACTCACAGACACACAATTGCACCCACACACAAATGTTTTACACACATTTCTCAATGTATGGTAAACTAGTTTACCTGGGAAACATATTGGCATAAATTTGTGTGTGTGTTAAGGAGCATTTAGGTTCAACCTAGGCAATACAATTAGCACATCATTCAAACTGGTACTTCCTTAAGTGGTAAAAAGCATCTAAATATGAAAAGTATGTGCTTTCCCGCAGGTCAGTATCTTGCATTCCATCAAGTTTTGTGTTTTGTGATCGGTCACTGAAAGGTAAACCTGGACCTCATCTGTAAGTCTCATTGTCCTGGTCTTTGATCTTTATGCAATATAGATTGCCAAAGAAAGAATGTGCAAAATGAAAAGAATTGATAATTCTCTTCATGTGCAGGATGAC
This sequence comes from Intellagama lesueurii, assembly GCA_037013535.1. NCBI lineage: Eukaryota > Metazoa > Chordata > Lepidosauria > Squamata > Agamidae > Intellagama > Intellagama lesueurii. Next base: position 8,640,338 of record JBAJHW010000011.1, read on the forward strand.
CTTCAGAAATATGACTGCAGTTGTAAAGCTACATGATGGCTAAAGCGAACATTCATGTTCAGACTCACTGGTTGAAATCCAGTAGCAAGTCACAACTAGAGTTGACCTATTAAATCAACAGGGATTTGATGAGTCATTCCTTTTCATGTTTGTTTGATTCAATGGGCCTACTCTAGCTACATGTTACTACTGGATTACAGCTAGGATGTGGCAAAAGAACATCTGAAGCCTTTCTGCCCAATTGTGCTCTTCTTGGGTTATCCAATTGGCTCCTGTGGGATGCAGGATACTGTCTCCTAGATATACCTTTGCTGTGATCAACCATGGGTTTTCCTATTGTCTTACGGCATGTTTTAGTATACACACAAGCACTGTGTTTTTTAAGGAACCTCTACTACTGTAGTAAACAGGAGAAAAACCTCATAAAGGGCAAAATGTAATTGTTAATCCTAGTTAGCAAAGTCTCGTTGAACAAATATTTGAATTATGAGCCAATCCTTGTCTAAATCCCATTGTAGCCAGGCTGGCAATTCTATTCAAACCAAATTATCCTCTTGTACAGAAGCTTTTGTATGCAATATTTGGTCACAGGTGAGAAATATTATCATTTGTGGGGGCTACAACTTACAGGTACCATCTTGGCTGAAATATTCTGGGAATCATGGTCCGAAAAAACAAATGAAATATTTTTGCATCTGTGCATTTGGTTGTGACCTCTTTTTCTAGTGTTCTACCATGCTCTATGTCTTCCTCTGGTTGTGCAATAGGTCACTCAGCTGGTCATGTGACTAATCATGTGATGGACAGCCCAGAAAATGTGAAAAGTGCTTTCATGAGTACCCTTTTGTGAATAAGAAAACTTAAACTGGATTCTGGTCTAAGAGTCTGAATAAAGCAAGTCTAATTCAATACGAATTGAATGGATATACTAAGGCATTCAAAGCCAGACGTCCAAGAGGGAAGCCTTCAAAGCCCTTTGTGTGTGTGGATAAATCTGTCAATTTCATTTTCTCTAAAATCTGATTTATTGCTATTATTATTGTGTTAGTTTCACGTTCTGTCCATCCGACTTATGAAATAATTGGTGACTTTGGAAAGTTCTTCTCTGAACTAACCAACACAATACTTGTCTAAACCACTTTTTTAAAAAAAAAGGAAAAGAGAAAGAATTGGAAGAAAGGAGGTGGGAGGCATTTCCCCAGGCAACAAATTTTAGGAAATGTTAGGGAATCCATATACGTTTCAGTAGTTTTGACAAAGGACCACTGTTGTATATCCATGACCCCTTCTCTTTCCTATGAGTGTCCTTCCTGAGGTGAAAGATGTGTCTAGAGGAATTTTTGATGGCCCTTTAAGGCACAGGACTCTGAAAAATAATAAAGGCAAAAATCTGAAGAAAAATACTCCCTTTGAGATCCTTCCTTCCTCCAGTAGTCCTTCACTATACCTGTTTGCATTGCTCTTAGTTCCTTGATGATGGCCATGCATACAGATGGGGTGATGAAGTTTACCATTATCCCCTGACCCCGGAATAAGACACGAGACAACTGTTATGGAATAAAACATGGGCCACACTTTATTTAAATTCCATATTCATCATCAAGGAAAAAGGGGGGTCCTGCGGTAGTGCGGATTGAGGTTCTGCAGAGGGGTCTCAACGGACCCCTACCAAACTATGGGCGAGTCCCGAGCCCCAAGATCTCGCAGTCGTGAAGACAGTGAGAACCCGGCCGGCCCAAATTTGACCACCCCCGGACCTCAAGTCCCCTTCTTCTTGTTGACTGTTGGTCCGGGAGTGGCCCCAGCGGATCTTCTCCCCAAAGCGCTGTAATCGCACGATCCGCAGCGCTGGGAGATCAGATGAGCTATACCTTACCTGTATTGGTGGTGGGACTCACCGAAACCTGTTTTATCCGCACTACCCACCCGTGTGACCGATTGACCACCTATTATGCCAACGCACCCTAGCCAGTGTGGGATAGGCGAAAAATCCCCGCTTCCAAAGGCCAATCAGGATGCGGGTCAAAAATTCCTATCCGGCCCCAAAACCGGCGACCAGTAGAACTCACACTAGCATTCAGGGCAGGCGGGCGGGCTGTTGAGGAGGAAGACGCCGAAGGTAGGAGGACCTCTTCCTTAAATAAACTGCTTGCCAGATGCCTGGATGTCTTGGCGAGACCCGGATGTCTCGCGCTATCCCAGGCGGGGGATAATGGCGTCCTGCGCCGGCACATTACGCACCAGCGGACCGGGCATTGGTCAGCCACTGTTACAGCAGGATGTCCAGATGTCTCAGATAAATGGTCTACACAACAAACTACCTTACAGTGCATCAGAAAGAAAGAAAGAAATGGTTGCTGCCCTTTGCTAGGAAAGCTAACCTCATAAAGTGAAGGCTACCTCTGGCCCAATGGGAATGGCACCACAGATTAAGAGCTCTTTAAATTATGCATTTAGTTCAGTCTCCCTGGGAGACAGTACTATTTGAGATGGAGCATACAGACCTTTCCTCAGAATGCTGGCAAGGGAAGCTCTGAGATTTCAGGTTCACTAGTGAATTTTTTTCTCATTTAAAGATGAAAAACAAACACCGTATTTTAAAATACGGGTTATCTCTCCCTTCCTGCACTCCACAATGCAGTGGAGTTTGGGATGCTGAATCCACTCCAGCCTTTTAGGAGCTGTCTGAGATGGAAAATCCTATCTCCAAAATTGGTTCAATACTCTGAATAGCTTCTTTCTAGCCACCCATCCCACTCCCAGATAGCCCAGAAGTGCTGTATTGGTCCATTCCTACAAATGAAGAGCAGATCTTTTCTAAACCAATGGCTTTTAAGTGCACCACTCAAGACAAACCACTCTCAAATACTTTGCATTACAACACATGTTACTTGCAACAATTTCCTGTTCCTAGAAAAATCTAACTCTATCCCAGCCACTATGAGGATTGCTGCTAAATTCAGAGGAAACAGAGAAGCCTATGCCAGGTGGCAGATGATGACCCTGATACTCAGAAAGTCCTGGGGCCATGGCCCTGTAAGCCCACAATTCTAGAACTCAAATGGATCATCTACTGAAGTCGAATGAGAGGAGATCATGTTAGGTAAAAGGAAGGCTTTCTTCACAAGCCTAAAGGTTCCCCTTGACATTTAGTCCAGTCGTGTCCGACTCTAGGGCACGGTGCTCATCCCCATCTCCAAGCCGTAGAACCAGTGTTTGTCCATAGACAGTTTCCATGGTCACGTGGCCAGCGCGACTAGACACGGAATGCCGTTACCTTCCCACCGAGGTGGTACCTATTTATCTACTTGCATTTTTACATGCTTTCAAACTGCTAGGTTGGCAGGAGCTGGGACAAGCGACGGGAGCTCACTCCGTCGCGTGGATTCGATCTTATGATGGCCGGTCTTCTGACCTTGCAGCACAGAGGCTTCTGCGGTTTAACCCGCAGCGCCACCAAATCCTCACAAGCCTATCAACTGTGGAATTCACAGCTACAAGATGTTGTGATGTCTACCAACATGGTTGCCTTTTAAAAGCAAATTGGACAAAACTATGAAGGATGGGGTTCCTGGTGACTACTAGACGTGCCGGAAATATATTCTCTCCAGCAGCAGAGACACTTTGCAGTTGCACAATTAAAACCAGTGCACCAGCTACATCTGTCTCTTGAGAGATCTGATCTGGCTACTGTGACACACACCCTAGTTACTTCCCGGCTGGATTACTGTAATGACCTTTATGTGGAGCTGCTGATAGAAAGTGCCAGGAAACTTCAACAGGTCCAAAATGCAGCAGCCATACTGCTGCCTGGTGCTAGTCACAGGGGTCACACAAACCCCCTGTTACAGCAGCTCCGCTGGCTGCCAATCAGTTACCGGGTACAATTCAAAGTACTGGTTTTAACCTATAAAGCCCTAAATGGCCTGGGTCCAAGCTGTCTGAAAGACTGTGTCTCCCATTATGAACCAGTTCAGGTGTTCAGATGATCAGGAGCGGCCTTTCTCTCCATCCTGCCACCTTCACAGGTGCATCTGATGGGGACACAAGAGAGGGTCTTCTCTGTTGCTGCTCCCAGACTTTGGAACTCCCTCCCACAGGAGGCCAGCCTGGCCCCATCTTTGCTGTCCTTCCAAAAGTAAGTGAAGATCTTTCTCTTCAGGCAAGCCTTCCCTCACTACATGTCTGTGATTTTGAGAGGGATTGTTAGTGTGTTTTCCATTTTTTGGGTTTTCCATTTCTCAGAGTGACTTCTTTTTTCGTTTTAATATTTGCATACATACTGTTCCTAGCTTTACTATTGCCTTTTAATGATGTAAGATGCCTCTTTATACTGATTGTTCTTAGCTTTAAATATTGTCTTTTAATGATGTAAACCATCGTTCTCTACTCATTGCTTTCAACTTTAAATATTGTCTTTCAATGTTGTAACTGCCTTGGGTCCTTTTCGGGGAGAAATGTGGGGTAAAAATATTTTCAATAAAACAAATAAATAAATTATGTCTCTTTATAACTCTTGCAAGATTGGTGGTTATGTGAACAGATTGCCAGAATAGACAGGCCTTTACTCTTGTCCTGCAGCATTCTTTGTTTCTCCACGAGATCACATGAAACATATTTACTGAAATTTGTGGCAAATAGTATGTGTCGTGCTCTATTTATAATTTGGCATTATATTTAATTAAAATGTTGGACATTGCTTTGTTGGCTCTTCAGAAATAAAAATGCAATTTAACATCTACAGAAATCGGGCTTCTCATTCACATCTGGTGGGGCAAAGGGAGATTTCAGTTTAATAAAGTGGACATGGTTCTAGCCCTCAAGACGTCTTAGAAAAGTTGTTTCTTTAAAAAAGTAAAATATAAACCAATGCAAACAACAACAATTTAGGCAAATGAACCTGTTGTATCAATGGGGAAGAAAAGAAATAGGAAAACGCTTCCACAACCTCTCTCCGCTTCTATTTGGGCAGGAAAATTGCTCTCCCTTGAATGAACATTCGCTGTATCCCCTTAATCAGTACGTGCAGTGTATCATCAGTGCTATCATCTCAAAGGTAATAGCTGTCTGACAAGTAAGGATGAAAGTGATGTTCTTCTGAAAACAAGACCATAATCTTCGGAGAACGACCATTCCCCCCCATGCGTGATGTAAAATGTCTTTTAATTTAATTTGATCCTAGGATAACAGGATGCCAAACATCTTTTCATGGTGTCCAATCCATTACTTCAATCCATCATCTCACATATCCTACCAAAGCACTAGGATATTTCATTCAGACTTTGTTGTGTGTATGGGGGGGGGGTGTTCCCCCTCCCTTCTCAACGCTTGGTTGGGAAGATCTATGGGTCACAGATAAAAATAGCTTCATCAAGATGGGGAGTGGCAATGCCTTTAAACAACTTGAAGAATGAAGGGGTTGTGTTTTGTAATTTGTTGGCAAGCCTGGGCACTACGTTTTATTTCAGGCCAAAGAAAGATAAACTCAACACCAGGGATGTGAAAATCTCTAAAATTTTGGTTTTGACTTGCTTCTCGAAATCTCATCATCATTTTGTTCCATCGCAACTAGAACCAAAGGGGCTGAAAATGATCACTGTGGGTGTGCAGAAGAGAAGGAATGCTGTGTGGATGGGGGCAGAATTGTGTTCATGCAGACGTACACATTAGAGGGAATCTTGGTGCAACCTATGGGAGATGGGCACAAACCGCCAGTTTGGCGGTTCGTGTTGATTCATTCTTCATACAAACAGGTGTTCGGCGCTTCCCAGCTCTGCCTTCTCTGGTGGGCATCCACTCAGAGGCAGCATCCCAATTTTCCTGCTCTGCCTCCTCTGGGCACTGCCTCTGAGTGGGCGCCCACCAGAGGAGGCAGGACTCAGAAGTGCCAAACACCTGTTTAGATGAAAAACAAACCAGCCACAAACTGCTAAACTGGTAGTTCATGCCCATCTGTAGTTCTGAGATTTCTGGGGAGCCATTCTGGAATGTTGGCAGCCCTAAAGATGTTGTAAGGGTTCAAGTGGAAACCACCATGTGTATACTTGCACCTATAAAGACCCTCTTTTGCAAATATTAAAATTATACATGCCAGGGGTAGGGGCTAATTGACATGCACAATGTTGTGGGTAGAGCTAGGTAGGGTGGTCCAGCTCCCCACCCCATCTCCACAGTGCTTTTACCAATTTTGCCAATAATTGAAATAAGTGCAGTATTTTATACTTGACTTTTCCCCCAAAAAAGAGACCCAAAGCAGCTTACAAAGCAATAAAAAGCAGAAGAGAACACCAAACGTTTAAGCAGATAAAAATACACTAAATCTCAATGCAATCACAACTGCTCAGAGATTTTGTTATACTGAGCAGTATAGTGATACTAAAATGAATTTATATTTATATTTAAAAAATACAACAGCGTAGTGCTTTAGGTCAGTGTATGAATTGGTCGAACCAATGTGACAATAGTTCTCAAAATAAAGACATCTCTAAATGCTGGTCTACTTGGAAAGACTCCCTTTGTCTCTGTGGAGGATCTATTGATTTCCTATTGAAAAGAGCAGGATGATCAATACTAACGTCTCAGTTTGAGATCGCTGACGGCCTCGTAGAGTTTTCATGAGGTCCTGTCCGTAAAACATAAAATATGGGCCTGACATGATAGCATTAAGAAGTAAGTAACTACTCTTCCTCCCCATTGTAATTAAGGTGTAGCAAAGTTACATTTCAAAAGTAATGTAATAACCAGAAAAGGGTGGTGGATGAATAGCTAATAATATTCTCAGCATAGTTTTTAACAGCTCATTTCCAGAGGTCTCTTGAGTGAATTATTTCAAATGTTATGTCATCCATTTATCAATTCTCCCTTTAAAAGTGTATGAAAGCTACAGAATGTAACAAGCAACACAGTGAGACTTTTTTTTTAAAAAAAATGCAGTTAATAACGGCAATGCAATGGTTTGATTTTTAACACTGTATTTTAAAAAGTAACTTGGCAAGAGTTGTGTGTGGTCGAATAAATACTGTGGTAGAAGAAGATCTCACGCCACCTCTTCTCTGAAAAGGAAGGTGTTGGCTTCCAGAAGGAAGGACTGAGGACCGAACCGCAGTTCAGTCCATGTCCCAATAAGGGCACACAGATGGAGACCCAATTCACCCCATACTTTTTGGGACATGCCCCAATTTGGCCTATGTCTGTGCCCGTGTGCCTTAGTGAATACCCAGGGAACAACCTATTGCTGAAACTGGAGGAATGCAGAGGGTCATAGTAAGATGGCTGGCAGAATGATTTCTCTACCTCTTGCCTTGAGAACTCTAGAAAAAGAGAAGCAGAAAACGGTTGTTATGGACTTAGACAAAAACATAGCAGCGCTATTGAGCTAATAAGAAAAGATAAACTAAGTCTCAAGGGTGGGGACTCAAGTCACGGGACTCCCTGTCAAGTTGGACTTAAGCCACACCGGTGACTCAACTCAAGTTTTTTCCCGCAATGACTTACACTTGACTCATGACTCGGAACCCAACCATCCCTCTATTTTTGGGGGGGGGGGAAGCTTGGTTTTTATAGGGACTTGGGACTTGGTGCCAAAGACTCAGACTTGAGACTCAAACCCAAAGACTTGGCAACATCCCCGCCAAGTCTGGGGAGAAACAGACCCCAATGTCCTAAAGTGAGGCTCTGATCTAACCACTCAAAACCCAGACAGGAGCAAATATATTCATCACACACACACACATACATGTTCTCAGGTATAGTAACATACATGTGTAGAGTGGCAGCAAAGGGAATACAGCCTAGTGACCGCACTCAGAGAGCTTTCCAAAGTTCTAGTGGTTGGTCAGTGCAAGAGAGGTCTAGACGTCCTTGGAGAAGGGTGACACTGTTAGTCTCCTTCTTCCTTGCTGCCAATTCAGCATCTTCCTTCTGGTTGCTGTTCCACTTTCCTTGCTTATAGTCATCATTTTAATTTTAACCTTTTTAATGATAATAATCAAGGATCTGTGGAGGGGTGGCAAGGAATGCCACTCTCTTCTGTGAGTACCCTAAGCTCTTTGCTCCACTCTGTGGTCCTCCTGGAACCACACAAATAGCCCAGATTCAGTTAGGTGTTAGGATTTGTCCGGATTCAATCCATAACCATCATTTCCACCTGTACAGGAAACCCATCAGTATTGCTATTCTTTCTTCAACTTCTGGTGAGGAGAGCAACAAAGATGGTAAACACCATGAAGTCCAAGTTCTTATTTTAAATATTAGGACAACAGAACAGCTGGATAGCTCAGTGGTTTAAGGCATCGGCTGGGAGTTCGATTCCCCACTGTACCTCTTCGACAGGGGCTGGACTTGATGATCCATAGGGTCCCTTCCAGCTTTGCAGTTCTAAGACGATGCATGATATTCAACAGTGGAACTGTCTGTCCCAAAAGCTGTCACATGATCCTTTCTTCGAGCATTTTCAAGAAACACTGAATGGATACCTAAGAGTAACGCTGTGTTATAACAGTGGGTTTCCCTTTCCTGCATTGGTAGAGATTTGGACTAGATAATTATTGAGAGTGCAACCCGACATTTTCGTTTCTGTGAAGTGTGAAAAGTGGCTTGGGGAGGTTTAATTAATTTTGAGCTGAAAAGCAGCCAGAGGCCAGAAGGTTAAACAGCTGGCTCCTTTTTTTCGTCCCCAGCTCTTCATTCAGGACTGCACCCCCTGTGGCAGTGTTTGGTAAACATTAAATTAAAGAAATAATAAAATAGGGGAAGGGGGATATCGATGACTATTACATATCATTTGGACCTTAGAGCATGAACTGATGTCATGGTTTGACTGGCTGGGGGAAAAAGGCCACCCGGCAAAGGAGGATTCCAAGTTACAAAATGTAAAACAGAAGAAGTAGCTATATATGTGCCATGCAATTTAAGACAATTTCCTCTTTTCTTCCTGAAAAAGGAAACAAAGGGGGGGGGGGGGAGCAAATACTGTGATTCTTTAAAGAGCAATAAATTGATTTTAATTTGAGCATTTGTTGATTACAATCCATTCTGTTAATTAACAGTGGTTCCCAAACTTGGGTCCCTACATGTTCTTAGTTTAAAACTCCCAGAAGCCTTCACAGCTAGCTGTGCTGGCCAGGACTTCTGGGAGGTGTAGTCCAAGAACATCTGGGGTCCCAAGGTTGTGTGCCTTTGCTTTAATGCAATGCAATATTTAACCACTGATTTATATCCACAATGTGCACTAGGTTGTGGGGATAAGGACCAAATGACAAAGGAAGCACAGACAGTGGGCTGGTCCATTGACCATAGTATTATTAACACAATGAGGCAATGAATCTCCAAAGCTTTCATTGCATAAATATCTTGGCCGCCGGTAAAGCGATTAAAAACTATTAACTGTCCTTTCTTTGATCCTTCTTTCTTTTCATCCCCCCTGCCCTTCACTTTCCTCCTTTCCCCTCTTAGCTCTGGCCGCCCATTGTCGCTTTTGTGCGTACCTTGCACTGAATGTGCTGGGAGCAGACGTAGACGGCATCATTTGGAGAAACATTGCATTAATAAGCAGAGTTCAAGGGCAAAGGATATAAACAGTACAAATCACAAGTCTGAGCAGATATATGGCTTTTGCTAAGAGGGACGCAGGCAGCTGCTTTATTTACTGGGCGCTGGAACACTTGCCAAAGGTGTGAGGAAATGGGAAGGTATTTTTAACCCGCTCCATTTCTGCTTAGGAAAACAAAGCATGGTGCCAAATGGAAAGCGGTAGTGAAAATATGAGTGAATGGTCTCCTTCCCGCCTGCACAGGGCAATGAAACATGGACCGATGCATCTCACATGTGGTGTATAATGCAGATAAAGTCAGGGCATACTAGTAGGAGCAAAAGGCAAACATGGAGCCTTCACAAGATGAAGCTAACCAAATAGCTCAGTGGTTTAGGTCTCTGGCTGCGGAGCCAGAGCTTGGGAGTTCGATTCCCCACTGTGCCTTCTTGACAGGGGCTGGACATGATGATCTATAGGATCCCTTCCAGCTCTGCAGTTCTAAGATCTAAGAAAATTCTCTGATTATTTGGTGGGCAGGAATAGATGATGGTTAGAGACATGGAAAAAAACAACACGTAGTCTTAATTTCAAAGGAGAACTTGTTGCATCTATCTTTTTACTTGCCAAAATGCAAATGGTATGCAAATACCATCCTATTTGACTTGGTATGAATTATTTGTCTTACAAATCACAATAAATTTGCTTCAAGTCCATCCAATTTTATTTGTGTCAAAAATGTCTGGACATTTGTATGTATTCATCTGACTAGTGACAAAACATAAAAATGGAGTGCAGGGTACAAAGAGCTGTGACCTAGAATGGGTGTGAAAATCCATAGAAGAGGGAAGCCTAGAATTAGCATTGAATGGGAAAGATGGTGCTGCTTGCTTGCTTAATTGAACAGTATTGTATTTCTTCAGTTCCCAGTCCCAGAGAGTCAAAAAAGGTTGAACCAGGCTCATACTTCAAAGCCAAATGTCTGTCACATCTGAAACGTAGACATACAAAACAAAACAAAAAAGAGAAAAAAGCTAGCAGAAGGCTTAAAACAATTAAAGTGCAAAATGGGGACAGAGAGATGAAAGAATGACACTTCTGTGATCTACCATACCCAAATCTTACACAAGAGACTCAAGACACTCAGGGCACAAATTTCAAACATAAAGGCTTTTGATTTGTTTGAGATCTGCAGCTGCCTAAAAGAGAAGAAAACAGTCTTTGTTGCACACCAAGTCTACTGGGGAAAAAAAAAGCAATGCAGATAGCAATTTATAACAAACTAATACTTCTTGCTTGTCTGACGAAGATGTAAAACAGCCAATAGTCAAAGGGACAGAGTAATTCATACAGTCTGTCTGAGCCCTAGGTAGCTGGATAGTTCAGTAAGTTAGGTGTCCAGTTGCAGACTCGGAGGTTGGGAATTTAAATCTCCACTTTGTGTGCTAGGAGAAATACCATCACTCTCACACACATGTAGAAAATATCCACATAAAATCCTGTAATGGGGTTCTAAGGATGCAAAATGAAAAAGATCAGCATCAGAGGTTTTCCCACTGTGGAACCTCATTTACAGAATGTCTTCCCCCAGACTGGTTTGTCAGGAACAACCTTGGTGTCCTTCATTGATTGAAATAGCCAGTTTTGAGATCAGGGAGAACTAAGGTCTCAATAATTTGCAATTAGAGATGAGCATGAACCACCGGTTTGGTGGTTCGTGCTGGTGTGCTTTTTAGCCGAGCAGATGCTGAGTGCTTCCCAGCCCTGCCTCCTCCAGTGGGCACCCACTCAGAGGCAGCATCCTGGCTCCCCTGTCCTGCCTCCTCCAGGCACTGCCCCTGAGTGGACACCCTCTGGATGAGGAAGGACTGGGGACTGCCGAACACCTGCTCGACTGAAAAACAAACCAGCACAAGCAGCAAAACTGGCAGTACCTGCGCATCTCTATTTATAACTGATTTACTTTCCCTGATGCTTATTTTCTGCTTTTGTTTTCTACCTTAACCTTCAAGTTTGGACCAATTATTTTCTTTCCTTTTGATATTTTACTTGAATTGTGTGTGTTTGTGCTACTCCACCTGGATTATTATTATTTTTTTAAGACTAGAAAAGCAAAACTTAAATGTCTCACATAAATAAATACATGAAAACAGAAAGAAAAGAAATAAAACTAGCATAATCCTGCCTAAAATAGTTTGTAATTTATGGAATGTGTTGCAAATACAGAGACACACAGTTCCTCTTTCTTCTATGTTCATTTCAAAATAAATCAGAAACAGACAGGTTTCTGCCCACTCTAAATATAAACTCTTTTCTCAATTATGAAAATGTCAGATTGAAAGCCACCACCCATGGACTGCAATATGGGACTTTGTGCCCAGCAATCAACATATCCAGAAGAAAACCTGCTTACATTTTGGAATATAGTTCAATTCCTAACTACGTCGAAATATGGTTTGGCTCAATTTTTTTTATTCCAAAAGCGTTTTAAATAAATATAATGACAAGCCCCCAAAGACTTCAATTTTTTTTCCCCAATGTAGTAAGTCAGTTGAAAGCTAAGCTCCCTTCTCATCCCTTTCTGGATCATTTTCCACAAAAATTCCCAAATAACCATTAAGACCTGGTTCATTTATGTTTTAAAACTAGTATATGCACCTGATTTGAGGTTCTTCTCCCATCCCCTATGACTATGAATAGCCTTCCCTTCATTCTCTCTCTCTCTCTCTCTCTCTCTTTCTTTCTTGCAAGGAGCCTCTGATTTTTGAAGTGGAGTAATTCCACTTTGTGCAACACTAAGCCATACTTCTTTCCCACATCGCATATTCTTCCCCCCACTGGGACATAATGGAAACTAATCTTCAAAATCTAAACAGTCCAAGTCAAGTTCTTTTGTCAAGTCTTTTTATTCATTTCATTTGGTCCCCATTACAGCGCTGAGACCACTTGTATTTACATACGCGGAGAACCCTGCTGCTCAGAACTCTCCACTCACAAGACAGGGCAATTAATCATCCCCCTATCCTCCTGCCGAGCGCTCAACGACTCTGACAGCTGGCTCAACCAATCAGAGAGCACAGGTGGGATTCCAACCTGCTGGCAAGCCCCTGCCCCTTGACCTCAATACCAGTGTGCTCCCTTCCTATTCAACTGCATACCACTGGAAGAATAACACCATTTATGTCATGGTGCCCTTGCGAACAGATGAGGCAGCTGTGGGTATTTCATATACACTCCAGCGATTCTGTTCAACCTACCATGGATATTCCAAAGTAGAGATTTGCAGTCTAATCTTGCTAGATCGAGCAATGAATGCATATTTGTGTTGCGAAATCTACCTAGGGTTAAGAATATTTTAAGCCAACGAGAAAGGAACAGATATTTAACTGGGCTATAAAAGTTTTGCCGCAAGATGGCTCTGGGATATGGGTTTTTTTTGGCCCACATGGGTACCCCTCCTAGGGGTACCACCTGTTTTGTTTGCTAACCTGTACAAGCCCTAGAAAACATATTAGTCTTCACTCGTTATTCTTCATACTCTGTGCTACCTCCTTGTTACTAGCTGAAATCCTGCCACACAGTTATGGAACCATAACATGAAGCTGCAGAAATGGTAGGGAAAAACATCACTGCAGGGCAGAAGTAATACCCATAAAGCACTTTCAGAAGCAGCTTGTGCAGCAGCCCCAATACGACCTGTGCAACCAATCATACACCCATGGGCTGAACTGTGTGGCTGTGAAAACTGTGGTTGAGAATCATGCAATCCATTGTGCAACCATGACATGATCAGCACAACTGCAATGTGAACCACATGATTAGTTGTGCCACGCTACCTGTCTGGGCACAGGACTTGGCACACTCCTGCAGGCATAACTTTAGGTTATGTGTATTGAATAGGATTTCAGCCAGGGTCTGGTTGCAGTAAGAAGTGATTATTTTATTTTCTAAAGCACTGCAAGGTTGTAATCAATGGTTCTTAAAGGAAAGCCAATGCCCTTCCAAAGTCATTCTTTAGAAGAAGTTTCCTCAGTTATTCTTCAAATGAAGCTTCATTGTGGATAGTTCAGGTGCAAATCAGAGCTGAGAAAGCGAAAATTAGGTCTTTCTGGAGGTTCCATCTTCATCATGGAACTCCCGGCCCAAAGAAGACCAGGGCCTCAGGTGGATAAACAACTAGCTGAAGACTTTCTATTACCTGAGAAGAACAGCAAAACTGAAGTTTCTTCAACACTGACATCCACAGCAGCGAGAGATAGGAGGCTAGCTTGGGAGTACAAGAAAAGCTGAACAAACCTGCTCAATTTGTTTTCCTCAGCATTTAAATCCAATTGTTCATCCCCACAAGAGTGCACCTACTCAACAAGTGGGACTTCTAAATCAACCCTTTGCATCCAATTTAAGGGAAGTGATCACATTTTTTTTTTGTGATAAATGTTCACCAAAACAAAATAAAAGCAAATGAAATGAAATTCTTTCATAGCAGCACTGGCCTAGTTCAACAGGTATGACTGTTTCCAACATGGAAAGGATTGTACTATAGCTTCCTTCCATGTAATTGGCAAAGATGAGGAATCTCTCAGAGGAAAAAAGGGTGATACCCTCACTGATCACCCAAAACATGGTTAAACACATAGTATTCAGTTCCAGATTCTGGAGAGAACTAAGCAGGTAAGCACTCAAAGACCTGGCCCTGGCGTTTTGTTTTCCACCAAGTTCGATTTCTCACTGCCCCCCCCCCAGTCCATCAAATCTATTGCAATATTTGCAAATATTGGAAAATGTGAATTAAACTAAAATCCATCAACTAGGTACACAGCAAGCTTCTCAGAGGCAACAACTGTGTCTCCCAGTACTCTGCTGTCACCCCTAAACATCTATTGCCTGAAGGTGTCATAGCGCTTTGGTAAATGGTAAGGCCAACCCTAGCTGTATGGTCTTTGAGAGAATGGTCAACCAGTGTGTTTATTCCAAAAGCCTGGCAGTGGATGTTTTGGAGGCTGTTCTTATTTGCCTGGGAATGTTTGCTTTTGCTTTGCAATTTTATTGTTATTCCTTTAAAAAATGGATTGAGCCTACAATTCCAATAATGGAGATTCTGCTGCCTCCATTCCTGTGGCCTTATCATTTCAAAGAGAGATGTCGTGGGTCTGCTTCTTCACAAAGATGGGGGAAGAAACACGGCTCTGGTTTTGGCAAGAGGAACGCTTATCTCTTGCCTGTGAATCATAAATCATTCTCTAAGATAGCAGTGACTCCAGCTTCTGAGTGCTATGTTGTTAACAACCAAAATGGCTAAGACCAAAGAGGAAGGGAAAATTAACATTTGAACCCTTTTGTTTCTGAAAAGCTGGGAGGGGCTTGGAAATTTTAGGTCTGTTGTCTCTAACACAATGCCTTCGCTTACTCATAGAGAAACATGCTCCCCTGCTTCTCTTTAGGCTCATTCATATTCCAGGACTTTGGAGTCTGGTCTACTAGGATAAATGGGACACCAGCCTCTAAAGAGGATCAAACTACGTCCAGCTAGCCTGTGTTTGCCAGCATCCTTATTTATAACCAGTCCATGGGATGAAATAAGCTATTAGTCTTGGTGGTATTCCCAATCTTGTCTTTCATTCTTGTCTTTCTAAGACTCTTATTGTTCAAAGGCCTTCACATCTTTTATTGTGTACTTATATGTGAATATCTAGAAGCTGTTGTGTATTGTGTAAGAGCCTTGGCTCATTAAAGTTAGAGATACTGTCTGACCTGACCAGCACAGAGGTTTGAAGTGAGCCACCAGCTGGCAACCAGGACCAACCACTTGTCCGGGCTTGGTTTAAGCCAAGCCTGAGAGCAAGATTGAGGAGGAAGTGGAGAGAGAGAAGCAAAGTGAAAGTCTGAAGCAAAGGATAAATGAAAGGTGAGACCTTAAGGCCTGTCAAGCATAAAAGAAGATGTCAGAGTTCAGAGATAACTTATTTCTCAACATATAACCCATGACATATTGATGCCCAAGGCAAAGTTCAAGATGGTCCCTCATCTCCTGTACATTTGCAGAAGCTGGATGAACTGGCAGTCTAATCCTTTGCCTTCTCTAGCATTGTAATAGGCTCTTATACTATACCCAAAGCAGCAGGAAGGAACAGTCAGGAGATTACTGAAGCTTCCTCTAGCATAGGGTGAGGAAGCCCTCTCACTGCCCCTACGGTAGGACCAGTCTTCTCACTTCCCCAGTGATAGGGCCAGCCCTCGTACACAGCACATCTTAGGTGGGAAGAAAAACCTTTTATAATCCTTGAGCAACATGAAGTCAGTGGATGTAGTAAGTCCATGGACAGTTGTGTTTTTTAAAAAAACTGAGAAATCTGCCAGCTGCAGCTCAGTAGGCCAAAATCCTAGCCAGTTGCATTCAACTTTCAGCAGCCACAATGAGTTCTCCAAGACACCAGGGGTTTTCTGAATACAGAGCAAATATTCCACCAAGGCCAGAAATAAGTGAGTCTAAAGACACTTCCAAACACCCAATAGAATTAGAGCTTGCATTCCTGGGGTGGGGAGGTGAATGCCACTACACAGGTATGGGTCTACCATGAAGCAGAGAGAGCTGAAAGCCTGAGGCAGCAGGTATGGAGTGTGATGTAGGAGGAACCATTTTGTTTCTCTTTGTTAGTTTTGTATTTTTATTTGTGGGATTATCTGCCATGTGCCAAGATCACTTGATTGCACCTCAGTTTGAGTGATTAGCAGGAGGCAGTGACATTTCCTGCTCTGCCTCAGACAGCGAAATGTTTTGAGTTACTTGGAATGTTTGAAAAAAGGCCATTTTTAGTGCCCGTTTTATGGGGCACTTTGTTCACTGTCAAATAAAGCATCAACAGGCACAATTGAATAGGTTTTGAGAGGAGCAAAGGGTTAATGGGATTTGGAATTACAGCAAGAGTTGCACCTCCCACACTTGGAAACTACATTGTAACACACTTTTGTTGCATCTCATCTCTTGGCTTAAGACAAGTTTCTTCCTCCAACTTTTCTCTTAGCCTCTCAGTTTACCACCGCTATGAGCACACAGTCTCCAAAAAATATCCCCACCCTATATTTTGATAGCAGAGAAATTTGAGGGAGGTCGTTGCATTTCTGCAGCCAAGGAGATGTTCCATAGCATTTTTTTGGGGGGGGGGGGAAGCAGCTCATTGTTAACAGTTCCTGTAGTGCCCCTTCTCTCTTTTTTAAAGCTAAGATTTTACCCGCTTGTTTATTCTGTGTTTTCTCTTTCAAAGGGCAGGTACAGCAAGGCTGTGGAAATCAGGCTGTGTGCTCAGCTGGGCCGCCATTTTGTGTCATTTGCCATGAGGCTTAGCATCATTCTGAGGAGAAGGAAGGAAGGAAGGAAGGAAGGAAGGAAGGAAGGAAGGAAGGAAGGAAGGAAGGAAGGAAGGAAGGAAGGAAGGAAGGAAGGAAGGAAGGAAGGAAGGAAGGAAGGAAGGAAGGAAGGAAGGAAGGACATTTAAATGTTGGAGGAACATTTCACAAAATGTTGGGATTACATTTCACATCTCAAGAAAGTTCTCATAAAAATATCTTCTCAGAAAGGTCATCTCTTCTCTATCCTAGTAGATGTCAGGTCTTCTCTTCTGGCTTTAGTCTCAGACTTTAGCCATGGATTTTATTTTATTTATTTTCTTAAAAAAATAGCTGATCAGCAGAATACCTGCTTTGCCCAAGTTGCCTGGTACATTTTCTAACGTCTCGTTAAAAGGATCTGAGAATCAGAGCTAAGAAGGAATCCTGATGAAAGACCCTGGAAAGCTGCTTTCGATACTAAACTAGGTAGGCTACTGGTCTCTCTCATGCACAGATTTCCCCAGTGCTAACAAAGACGTCTCCTCCTCCTCCTTCTCTCTAAGTGAGTGTGTTAGGTGCTCACCAAAAGCGGTTGAGACTAGCCAGTCATAGCTTTAGTTCAGTTAAGCAATCCTTTCCTCAAACCATCCTCCAGATGCTTCCAGGCTGTAGCCCTCCATCTCCATTCCATATACCCCAAAACTGGACTGGTAGCTCAATCTTACTTCCCCACTTGGGAGGAGACAAGGTCCTGCACCACCTAGAGGGTAGCAACATGACACACAGGGCAGGTTGCACAGTGTACACTGGTATAGCCTCTCAGGACCTGGCCACTGTTGATCACTCATGAACCAATGCTGCCCGAGGCAACAGGCTCTCGACTACTCTCGGGCTTTTACTTCCAGCCATGAATCTTGAGCCCAAGGCCCTGTAATTGTTGGCCAACTCTTGTAGCTTCAGACACGTTTCTTTAGCTATGAGGTGTCTTCCCAGCAGCCCTTCAGACAGATGGGTAATAATACTATACATTAATACCTCCACATTGGTTTATGTGTGTTTGACCACAGTGCTAGAATAATTATTTTCCCCTCTCTGTAAAAGCTATTAGAGATCTATTTGGTTGGTTTTACGATCAATAGCACTGGTGATATTTGTGTAGCAGGCGCAGGATAATCAATTGAAGGTCATATAAAGTAAATTACCATCCTGCTATAATGATTCTTCTCTTCCCCCCCCCCTTTCCCCCTTGGATGAAAATGGGTTTTATTATTTCATCAGGATAGATCTTACAATGCTTGCTCTTTCCTTGGAGCAAGGAGAGGTATAAATGTTGTGGCCATGTTTTGAAACATGGGAGTATTAATATCTATTACTTGAGATTTATAGGATCAGGGTTATAGAATGAGTAGATGCCACCGCCAGGAACCATCTCATAGGAAACGTGGCAAATCTGGTTCCCAATGTTTAGGAAGGAGTGGTCTTGTTGTTGTAAGAATTTACTTGGACAACAACCTTGGTATATTAAACACGTCGGTGTGCCATTTTACGTAAGAGGTTTTATTCTCAGTCTATAAATATAGAGTCATACCAAAGGTATGATTAAATACCAGGCCAGCCACATGGCAGAGTAGACTAAATGAGGTTATACCCTGTCCAGATTTCTGAAAGGTAAAGTCATCAGGTCTTAGGGTGGTGTGTAGAGGCTCAGGAATTCCTATTGCTTTTCTGATTTTCTAAGCAGGATATACATTTCAGGGGACTGGGGAGAGTTTAGGTTTTGTATGTAAGGGTGTGTTGAGATGCCTGCAAAGGCTCCTGTCTCATCTCACTGGAAAGGGTTGCTTTAAAAGAAGTTATCTCTCTTCAAAGTGAACATGAAAGTTACTGAGGGCAAGTATGCCATGTAGTCACCCTCTATAGTCCCTGGTCTCACCTAGGGGTGTCATGAGGACCTGGCATTTTTAAAAAAATCTGTTGTGCAAGTTTGTCATCCTCAGTTGTTTGTGCCTCTGCACAATTTGGGTACCTTTTCCCTGCTCTTGTTAGTTTCAGGCTCTTACAATGGTCCATATCAAAGGTTGTGTGGAAGATCTAGCTGGACATGGGCTTGAAGCTATCAGCTGCCTAGAGGAGCGGCTCATTGAACAGCTGAGAGCAGTGGTTCCCAAACTGTGCTCTGCAGCAC
Source organism: Intellagama lesueurii (assembly GCA_037013535.1). Classification (NCBI taxonomy): domain Eukaryota; kingdom Metazoa; phylum Chordata; class Lepidosauria; order Squamata; family Agamidae; genus Intellagama; species Intellagama lesueurii. The sequence goes on from JBAJHW010000011.1 coordinate 8,659,378, forward strand.
CCCGAGGTGCCACCAAACCCAGCCGGGGCACCACAAAATACTTGGAAATACTACACAGGCTGGGATTCCCCCCTCCCTTATCTACCGCTCACCCAAAGTATTGTATTGGGGGATCTTTGGCCAGTGGCCAGTACGTCAAGGAAGCCAAAAGTCAAAAAAGTTTGGGAACCACTCATGGGCATTCTGATAGGGCTGTGATAAGGTGAAGCATCTCATGGAATTACGTAGAGGGCCTCTCCATTTCTCCTCTTTCTCCTCCTCCTTGGCTTCCCTTTCTCTTCCCCATGGGGACCTGAGGAAGAGTAAAATAATTATCCTCGCTTCAGTATCATACACATGTTTCCTTTCAGAATGAGCAAGGGAAACCAGGGCCAGCAGTTGAGCTCGGCTATTTCATACACCTTTAGTTGTGCATTGGAATGTGATAACAATAGATGTGAGTTCCTTTTGTGTGCTCCCACAAGGTTGCCCAGTGGTTCTGTAAAATGGGGAAGGGAATGAGGAGTGTTTATAACAGCAGCCATAGATTAAGCTGTGCAGTCTTCCAGTGGGCTGAAGTTTTATCACAGCTTTGCGATATCCCTTTATGGATGTCAGCAGAAAAGGATCATCCCTTCTTCCACCCCCAGATGCATGCCACTGGTGCAGCTAGACATGTTGCATAAAAAGGTTACACACACACACACACACACACACACACACACACACACACACACACTCATACACAGAGGCACACATATTTAAATAAAGAATCATATCCTCTCAGTTGAATCCAGCCCAATGTGTGGTAAAGACAATAATAACCCTAAAGCAAAGCTAGCAGGAAACTGTTATGCAAAACATCTGTTAAGATCACATAAGTAGGAGCCAGATGTTTTTATCCCAACGTCTTGTATCAGATGGTTGTGTGTTCTGAAGAGAAAGACATCCCAGTTGGCTTCTTCCCTCAAACAATACTAATACTAAAAATTCATTTTATAAGCTTTAAAACAATTGGGTATTTGAGCAAAAAAAAATTATAATGCACGGAGAGCAGCAAATATGTTTTCCTTTCCCCTCCCTATCTCACATTGTCATCATCTGGCAAAGGAAAGTGGTGTTGATCTGAAATAAAAAGAAAAGGAAAAAGTGGGGAGGGATGAGATTGTGCAGTCCAGCTCTTATCCCTTTGACTCTGTGTCTGTGTTTTCCAGTGTGAAGACCCAGGGTGCCGACTTCTACTGGGGTTTGTGAGGTAATTATCATCAGATGAGGCCACACATGAAAGCGATTCTGGTGGTCTTACACAAGATCTTGTTGAGCTGAGTTCTGCAGCACTAGCACCATCACGGAGATGAACAGTCATTGGAAATTTCATCTCTGAAGATGAAAACAAACTCGTTAATCCTGCCTTAGCTCCCAGGAAGGTCAGGAACAAGATGTTGGTCCATTGGGTGGGCCTCCGAATGACTAAAAAAATTATCCATGAATAGAAACAGAGGCAAAACAAAAATACTCCTGAGCCCAGTTAACTTCGTCTTAGCATTATTATTTCACATGGAAAAAAAAAGCTAGAGTAGGAAAATATAGACACATATGGGAGGTACTAAGGAAAGCAGACCAGGTTTGCAGCTTTTAGTGCACATTCAATTCTGTGTTTAGGTCTTTGGTTAACAAGGAAGCATCAGACTAGATGTGGTATAAGAGCTAATGTTGCAACACTCTGATGTTCCAGAGTGTTGGCCTGGAATCTGGAAATGTTAGTCTGGGATTTGGAAGATCTAGCCATTGAATTTACTTTGAGCAAGTTCTTTTAAAAAAAAAGTAATTTGTAATGAAGGAGGAGGAGTGGCAGCACCAGTAGCATGTCAGCAAAGAACAAATCAATCCAAAATAGATGTCAGAGGAGCACTCTCAGCAGCAACAGCAAACATGTCACCAAGCACCTGAAGATCAGGCACGCCAGTTGCCCAGGCCCTTTTAAAGATTCAAACTTCCCACTCAACCCTTCTAGGATGTTCTCTGAATCCTAAGTGGCAGTTAACAACTCTTCTCATGAGGCCTGCAATGCTACTCTTTGCTGGAATAGCAAACGGAATGATTTTGTGTACAAAGCTGAAATGGAGATAATAGAAAATCCAAAATACATCAGACGTCCACAAGTTTCATTAACCTTTCGGAATCCCAGATCTTTCATACTTCAGAGGTTCTCTGTGGTAAAGCCAAAAAAGGTCTCTGAAAACGAAAGGAAGAGCCTTTTTTGTGCTTTCTCCCCCATTTGGGTTAACCCAGAAGTTCCAACCCATTTTGGGACATAGGAAGTTGGGATTCATCTGCCAGGAGTTCAGCCTCCTATATCCCAGTTAGATTACTCTGCCAGATGAAGGAGACTCACTTTGCTAATCAAGGGTAAAGGTAAAGGTAAAGGTTCCCCTTGACAAATTGTCCAGTCGTGTTCGACTCTAGGGGGCGGTGCTCATCCCCGTTTCCAAGCCATAGAGCCAGCGTTTGTCCGAAGACAATCTTCCGTCGTCACATGGCCAGTGCGACTTAGACACGGAACGCTGTTACCTTCCCACCGAGGTGGTCCCTATTTATCTACTCGCATTTGCATGCTTTCGAACCGCTAGGTTGGCGGGAGCTGGGACAAGCGACGGGCGCTCACTCCGTCGAGTGGATTCGATCTTACAGCTGAAGATCTATAGACCTTACAGCACAGAGGCTTCTGCGGTTTAACCCGCAGCGCCACCACGTCCCTGCCAAGGGTATTCTTTAGCAAAAAAAATAAATAAATTGTTTTTTAAAAATCAAGTAAATAGAAATGGCACAGAAACATAATAGCCTCAAAGCAACACTTGTCTTCAGAATTCAGCATCAGTGTGTTGGGGGGGGGGGGGATACTGTCTCCACCCTGCAAAATATCCTGAAAATCTACTGTTGAAGATTGGAAAACATTTGGAGGCTGGTATCTGGGTAGCTCAAAAGGCTGCATTGAGAAGGGGACTATGATATTACCAGTGTCTCCTAGAGGCTAGGCCACTGAGTCTCATATAAGGAGACCGTGTGGACTGAATATGGAGAACAATTACACGTGTGTGTGTGTGTGTGTGTGTGTGTGTGTGTGTGTGTGTGGAGTGAGAGAGAGTGGGTGGGAGAGAAGTACTATGAGAACCTTACAGGTGAGGAAAGTGGGAGAAGATAAGAAAAAAGAAGAAAGGGGGGAAATTATAGACCCACCATGGCTAATGGTCTCTTCAGATTTATATATAATTGTAAGCGCTATTAATGTGCAACTTCCCTTTCATGGGAGAAACCTGACAGCAACCCAAAGGGGAGAGAATCCACTGCTAACTGATTCATTTCCACATTTTGTTCCCACAGCTAGACAGGATATCCTGTGAGGCGGTGAAAAAGGAAGAGTAGCTGGCATTATATCAGTGCATGATTGACCATTATTATTATTATTATTGCCTTGGCTATTTGCGTGTGTTGAGGGGGGGGGGGTAGTGCTTCTCTTTTTTAATGTTTTTTAGGAGAGATTTAGAGGGAATATATATATATATAGTCCCATTTCTCCATTATTCTCACCTGGAAACATAATGCCTGCTCCTATTAAAATTCCGAGTGCTGGATTCATCAGCCCACAAAGAGGAAGGCATTCTGTAATGACATGCAAAACTTCGACCCTTGATTGCTCCTGACATTTATGTGTGCATGTGTGTGTCTTAGTGATGTGCTTCGGATTCAGAATGTGGTCAGGAAATGAAGAAAAAAAAAAACCAGAGGTCTTTGTCCATTTCTGAAATGGTTAGGACAGTGCCCAAAACCTCGCTCAGGTGGAGACAAGGACTTCTCCAACATGCCAAATTTTGCTTTGGCGCTTCAAAAGTTAAAAGCACAGAGTAGAAGCTTTCTTCTTAGAGGGCCCAAGAGTGAGAGGCAGCTGGTAGCAGAGTGCCCAGCAAACACACAATGGGATTTATAGAGTGGCAGGACCCGGGCAAGGAGTAGATTGCACGGCCTTTGGGGTAAGGGTAAAGGAAAGGAGGCCAGGCAGGAAGGAAACGGGTGGGAGCGTTTCCTGCACCGTGGAAGACAGGGATGGGGAACCGAGTTGCACAACTCACTGTTGAGTCAGACTTAAGTCGCACCGGTCACTCGACGTGGACTCGGCTCGTGGTGTTGGGTTTTTTTAAATGACTCCAGGCTTGACGCACAACTCGGACCCATTTTTCTGAGCCGTGTTTTTGAGCCCCTCTTCTTTTAATGAAGGACACTGTAAATCTGGAAGAAGCTTTGCAACGCTCACCAGAAGGTGTAGAAAAGGCAGGCAAATGGTGGCAAATGGCAGAGGAGGAGGTAGCAAAGGGGGGAGGGAGGGTTTTTGAAAAGGTGGGCAGGGGAGGGATGAGGGAAGGCAAGACAGGCGGGGCAGATGAGACCAAAAGTGGGTAGTTTGCAAGCGTCAAATCTACACACACACACACACACACACACACACACACACACACACCCCACCACCACCACCACCACCACCACACTCCCTTTTTTCTGGTAAAAAGTTGTTCTGGTGGTGGTTTTAATGGGGACTCAGAATTGGAATTTGGCAATAAAAACGTGGACTTGGGACTTGGACTCAAAGTCCATCCCTGGTGAAGAATGAGTAAAATATTTGGATGTAAGTGGAATTGAATGATTCACTCTAAGTACCTTGCCAGACTGCCCATTCCAGGAACCCATAGGGTGGAGGCATGATATTTTAAGTGGAATCACCCTTGAACCAGCTACCTGAATCCATTGGGATCAAACTGAAGTCGTGAGCAGAGGTCTGACTGCAATACTGCAGTTTGACTACTGTGTAAAATAATAATACTAGTAAAGTAATAGATTAATACATCACCTGGAGAATTATGATTAGGCTTGTTTGAGAAATAGTCACTTGGAGGCCAAATCCTTATTGTGAAAGTTACACCTGTGGAAAATAAATGATTGACATTACTAGCAGGGGGTGATTTTTGGTAATCAAAGACTTCCCCCTTCTGTCCTGCAGCAATCACAGCTTCAACTCAATGAATCAGATTACCTGAAGGTTGGGCAAGCTATGGAACTGAAGAAGAAAATCTTAAATTTCTGAAAATCTCCCCCTGCTGGTGACAACCCCCTACCAGAGACATAAGTTACACACTAGGATTTGGGGCAGAGTCTGAAATACAGGAGAAGATAAAATTTGATGAGAGACTAACAGGGGAACACATAATTATTACCTCCCTTCCCTCCGCACAAAGACATGACCCAAGTACTAGCAACTTTTCTCTTACTCAAAATTGTTCAGATACAGTATTTCGTCTGGATTTTCTCCCTACAAACGCATTTGCTCAAAGTCTCTTTACTCAGTTGTTTCAGTGCCTTGAGCTAGCACACCAATACAGTACTTAGGCAGCGTGTGGTGTCTTTTAAGGTGAGAATAGCAACAGCATTCAAAAAGAAAACATTGCAAATGCTAATGTTCGGCCCTCGCCTTCTCTCCACAACCCCCTTCTCCCATCTCCAAAGTGTCTCCTTGTGTAAACTTGCTGGGCAAAGGAAAGTTAACTTGGCACTCAGCTTAAGTATTGACTATCTGTCTTAAGAGTGAGGGCTGTAAATTCTCTTTCCTCAGATCCGAGTCGATTTGTTATCAAATCAGGCATTGAAAGCTGATTCATTGCTATTCAGCGCTGGGCTGATTTATATGCAGAATGTAAAACAGACGCCTTATGTGATACATATTTATGGTGAGTGCTGTTCGAGGAAGATTTATTACGGATCCCTTTGTCGGGGTGTGCATGAGCAGAGCTGAGATGACTTGTATTTCCTCTCAGCTGCCAATGCCAAACTCATTAAAAAGAGGTGTGACTATTAATATACATTGTAATACTGACAGCCCTTAATTTATAACACCCTGCCTGGATGGAGTATTCTCTTGACTTGGAAACGTCTTTTCTGCATCCCTCCTTCTCAAAGGTAGAAACTGAAAGGTGGATAAATACTCAGGAGGTTCCACCTTTTTTCATGGTACTCTTTCTGAACAAGAGGGTCACGTTTTGTCTGGAAGCAGCTCAGCTGCAGTTTTTGCTTTTGTCAGATAAAATACACCCTGGCAAGAATCCTGTTGGCTTATGCAACTGGAGAAGGTCAGTTGTGCAAATGGCCCCTGCCAAGTGGGGCTCTCCTTTCCATGACTCGGCACATGCTGGCTGTGAATAGGTAGGAGATCTGCAGCAATTCTCACAGTTAGACTTCTGGGGGCTTCAGCTGAAAAACAAACAGACAGACAGTCATTTCAGGTACAGTGGTGCCTCGACTTACGAACTTAATCCGTTCCGGAAGATGGGCGTAACTCGAAATGGTCGTAAGTCGAAGCACCATTTCCCATTGAAATGCATTGAAATGCAATTAATCCGTTCCGGCCGAAGAAAAACATCACCAAAAAAAAAGTCACTGCAAGACCCATCGGAAACGTGATTAATCCCTTCCGGCCGAAGGGGGGGGGGGAGAAAAGCAAGCAGAGCATGCAAGACAGATCGGAAATGGGGAAAAAGCAAAGGAAAAAGCAAGCGAAGCATGCAAGACAGATCGGAAATGGGGAAAAAGCAAAGCAAAAAGCAAGAGAAGCATGCAAGACAGATTGGAAACGGGGGGAAAGCAAAGCAAAAAGCAAGAGAAGCATGCAAGACAGATCGGAAATGGGGAAAAGCAAAGCAAAAAGCAAGCAAAGCATGCAGGACACATCGGAAATGGGGAAAAAGCAAAGCACCAACAAACAAACAAACCCCCCAAGACCCATCGGAAATGGGGGGGAAACTCCAAAAAGCAAGCAAACCCCCCAAGACCCATTGGAAATGGGGGGCGGAACAAAAAACAAAAAAACTCCCCAAGACCCATCGGAAATGGGGGGAAAATACCAAAAAACAAACAAACCCCCAAGACCCATCACAGCACAGAAACATAACCCCCCAGCCCAAAACCACGCTGCAAAACCCACCCAGAACAGTTTTTAAAAAGCAGAAAGCAGCACCTTACCTTACCAGGCAGTCTGAAGCCTCCTCCGATCGCACTCACTCTAACCGCTGAGGCGAAAGAGCTACAAAGAAGCAGCCTCTTCGCTTACCAACAGTTAGCAATTTGAATTTCCTGCCTTTTTTCCCCTGCCGTTTTTTGATCGTAACTTGAAGCTCCGGCCGCAAGTCGAAGCAAAATTTTGCGGCCGGAGCTGGTCGTAACTAGAAATGGTCGTAAGTCGGGACGCTCGTAAGTCGAGGCACCCCTGTATCTGAAATCACTTTCAGCTGAGAAGACATGGCTTCTCTCAGACATGAAGAAGAGGAAGTGCCTAGGGGCAAAGCTAATCTCTCTAGGAACTCTAAGGCATTATGGGTCTGGTAGCTTCCTGTGAGGACAATAACACGCAGAGAGACTACCAGGCTCATAACGCCTTGCAGTTCTCATAGAACTTTGCCCCACCCTGTCCCTTCCTCTATCTTCACCATGTCTGAGAGAAGTCATTATGTCTCAGTTGAAATTGATTATGGACAACCAAAAGAACTGGAAATTTTAAGCTAAAGTTCCCGGACGTCTCACTGCCTTGAATTCCTGCAGACATCTACTCCATGAATTCTGAAAATCCCATGCCTAATTGTAAAGTCAGGCTGATTGCACAAAGAACAGCCCATGAGAAACCCTGCACAGCTGTCCTTGCCCAGAAGGGGTGAAATCCGGTTCACCACAGCAGTGGCAGCTTTCAGAAATGAGAGATTCTCTCATGGTATCCTCTCATTGAATGACTCCCCTACCATTCCACAGGGGCTTTGGGATCTCCAGTAGGGTTTCAGAAATCTTTGCTGTTGATGTCACTGCAATGGTTGATGACATCATCAGCCTCCTCGTAACCATTGCATCAGGAACTGCAGAGGGAATTTCCATTGATAAGAGATGACCACTATTATTGAGTAGATGGTCACCATGGTAGGGATATAAGAAATTCTGTGGATTTCCGGCACTACTTCCTAAGAAGAAGCTGGTTATGTGCACAACACACATAGAAATCTATGTGTTCAACCAGTGGGCCCTGATGAGAGCTGGAAGTGGGAGTGGAGGAGTGCCAAGCCTTAAAGCCACCATAAACAATAAAATCAAAACCAGATTCTTAAGTGTTAATCACTCAGAACTCGAGGCTGATTGGATGAATATGTCACTTTTGGTTTCCCTTGTATTCTAATATTTTAAAACCCTAGTTCGTTCCACCTCAGATACAAAGAAATGTGTGGATTTTGAAAAAAACAAATGGATACAAAATGCCCACTGATCCTTAATTTGAAAAGCTGAGCCCCAGATGCAATACATTTGCTGATCTTGTTGTTATCAAAGGATGAATGGCCCAAGCCAAGATGAATGATGTTTTGAAATGAATGACATGCAAGTCAATACAAATGATAACACTGTTGAGTCAGAAGGCTCCAGGTTCAATTGAGGGGTGATTTCCTGATACCAGTGTGAATTGAATCTTCTGGACTTGCGGGCTGATTGGGGCTTTGATTACTCACCAACTCTATTGCTTACTGATTCTTCTGATTCAATTCAAATCATCAAAACGTGCTTTGGAATGCAAAATTGGGGAGGGGGGAGGAATAGACATTTGAGTTTTGAGAGAAAATACCAATCTATGCAATCATATCTAAATGCAAGTTTCTTGTAGGTTCTACCCCCAATGCATTAATGCAGAAAGGGGATGGGGCAGAATTATGAGCAAACACATCCAAAGGGAATGGCAGAAACAGGCATTATGTGGTTAAAGTTGAATGTGTGTCTGTGTTGGAGATATGATAGAGATAATCTTTTGTGTTTTAGTCCCCTGCTTAAATGCAGAAGATAATTTTTTTAAAGGAAGCCTAATCTGCAAATTATTTGAGACACAAAAGCTCTTGCATTTAGATGTTTTCAGCACTTAAGGAATTCTGTCTCCTAAACACATGTTATCTATAATGTCATCTTCTACTCTTCTACTGACTGACTGACTAGTCCACCATCTCTAGCTCAGTTTGGGGCACTTGGAATAAAACCTCACCATCTGTCGAAAGTCGATTACATTGAGATAGACAAGTAATCACTTAGATAAATCATGCAACCCTACTCAGAAGTAAGCCCCGCTATTTCTTAGGGACTGCGCTGTTAGGCAAGTGAGAAATAGCTTTAGGAATGATAATTGGATATATCCATGTTCTAAGCTAACCAGTCTCCCACTTTCTAAATTAACCAAAGACCAATATACAGATTACTAGACATTTACCTTCTGGTTGTTCATCTCTAAACCTTGTGCTACATTTCCTCATTCCAAAGCTACATTGTGGCATGTATATATTTGGGGGAAATGGGATATAAAAACCCGTATCTTGGGAAACTTGTGTAAAACAATGTATAACAGAAAAAGCTGTTTACAAAAATATGTGTATTAGGGAAAGTTGCCTATGAAAATAGATTTTAATGGATGTGTACGTTAAAAAAATGTAGAAGGAAGCAGAAATTAGGCAGCGTATATGAGTGTTTGGGTAAACAGACTTGTTTATTAATTCCTAAAGGAATTTCAGTCCAGGACAGTTTTATATGTTCAGCTCACTGTATAGATAAACTACCTGATAGACAGCAGGACAGAGGACCGCACTTGGCTTACGATTCGAGTAATTGCTGGTCAAATAGGAACATGTGGAACATAAATATGGCACTGTATGTGGTAAATATTTTCCCCACCCCAATGAATTTTTCCTCTCCTTGCTTTGCTTTTTTAAAAAAAAAAAAATCTTTAAAATGAAGAAGAAGATTTTATTACAATAGAGCTGACACATGCAGCAAGAAAGAACAGCAGTCAAGGAAATTTAATTTGTAATAGCCTGTAAATTAATTTCCCCCAATGGTCATTCTCTGGGCACAATGTGTATGTCAGCTCTATTCTAATCAAATCAATTTAAAATACCTCTTTCACATAAAAAGATAAAAACACATAAAATAGAGGCATTTTTGTTGTTAGCTGTTTTCCTCTCAAGGGCAGAATTTAGATATATACATGTGTGTTGGGGGAGGGATAGGTAATTATTCCTTGAGCTTAACAGAACTACAGTGGAGAAGGGGGAAATGCATATTTCTGCCCCTCTGTGCGCATGCACCCCAAAACAAAAGGAGAGCCAGTGAATGAGTTGCAAAAGCCCACAAATTAATTATGGGTCTAAGGGGGGGAAAACGGCCTTTGTCCGTAGGACTGATCACAGGTTGACAGCTAGAATCTACACAACTCTGGCCTCAAAGAGGGGCCATCCTCTGCTACATTCCAACATCAACAACACAATAGTGACAGAGAAGTGGATTGACGCCTGTCAGGACAATCCAGCTGCCCCTCGCCTTTGTGGGCTGTCACCCACTTCCCTAGACTGTGATATTTTGTACCCTTGCTACAGCGATTTGTTTTGTTTTGTTCTCTGGACAAATTTAAGGAATTCTTCCTGTGCCAGTGCATCTGTGAAGGAACCTCTGGATGTTGAGGAGGACCAACGGATGGGGTGTAGGGGGGAATGTCAGGCAGGAAGCTGAGATATATCTATATATATTCTGAGAACATTCTTTTCAGGGATACACGAAATCCTAGAGAATTTCACGTCTTCCACCCAGTGAAAATTTCATGAATCACCACCACCACATTTGACAGCTCAAGAAATAGAGGAAGAGTAAATATAAATAAATAAATAAATAAATAAATTTTGGGTGTAACTGATCTAAAAATTCAAACTATTAATATAATTAATCCAGTGAGTATTAATATTTAATTATTTAGCAGGAACAATGGCACCCTTTTGGCTTAAGACATGAAGAAGAAGAAGAAATAGGCTATGTGGTCCTTGTACAAAATCTTCAAACAAGGCTGAGCTATACCTTAACTGGACCACTGAAATTTTAAAAAAAAATTGTGAGCCTTTGAGTCTCACAGAACTCTTTGTTTGGAAAACTTGAGTCATAACGCAGATTTTAAGCGCCTTCCATGTTCACACAATCTCCCAAATGACAGGAAATCCCATTTTTAAAGACCACATGCTCAGCAGATTCGTATGTTAACCATACCAATCCAATGATGGTCTACTATGCTCTGGTTAGCTCTTTTGATCATAGTGATTTACATTCAGTATGTGTGTCACCGTGGTATTTTTGTCCCATCCCCCCCAGTCGTGTGGAAACCCTAAGTTTCTTTCTTTGTGCTTTGACTGACTTTTTCCAGAAAATTCCTGGTGGGGAACCATTTTGATAACTGCCCCATCCCACCCAGCCCCTATTTCCTTTTTTGTGTTGCCATTGTCTATCATAAGAAAGTCCCAGCATGGAAAGGGTAACCAAACGAGCACAGAAGCAAGAAATGTGGGGAAGGGAACTTTTGTGCATCTTAATTAACTCCCTTTCTCCTCCCTGTCACATTTTTTTTCCTTGTGAAGGTGACAGTTAACAATCTAATTCTTCAGCCCTGCTCTGAAAAGCTTGGTTCATGTCAAAGGATCAAGACGATAGTCACGCCAAACCTAACGTCTTCATTCCAGTAAATGATGCTCTGAACGAATTTCCACATCTCTCTTTCTTTCTCTCTCTCTCTCCTTTCCCAGTGAGATAAGAGTTCCCAGCTGCAAAATGAACTAAACAAAAGACTGCTGGGCAATGGGAGCCAGGAGAAAGATGGAAAAAAAGGAGAAAAGGGAAGAAAGGTCCCATTAAGCAATAAAAGTTATACACGACAAACTGGGAACTGGTCAAATTAGTGGGTTATTATTACCAAGGGTACTGTAGGAACCAGGTTTGTTATTGGCAGTTCCTGTTTCTGTAAAAGACTTGTTAATAGTTGAAATTTAAAGGTGTCGTTCGACTGGCAAAATGTTGTTTTTTCACAGGAATTGCTGTGTTCTCACCTGTTATTAAGACTCCAGAGAGCTGCAAAATACCAAAAGCAATGGGGTTTTGTGTTTCAGGAGGGCTTGGGGATGGCATTATTAATTTACTTGCTGAGAACTAGCGTATTGTGGGTGTGTTTGTTTCCAGACTTCAGACTGATGAGAGGGACCCATTTGCATCTAATGTTGACTGATTCTGATCTTGTTTTTGCACGTGTTTTTCACCTTCTGTAACAGGCAATCAAAATGTTGGGGATTTTGTCTCTTAAAATTGTTTTCAGTCCATTTCTACATAGTACCTGCTTTCTGCTCTGTCTTTGCAATGTGATTTGATTAGAGATGGACACAAAGCGAACCACGAACCGGGGGGGGGGGGGGACATGAACTGGGCTGGTTCGTGGTTCGGTTTGTGGTTTGGTTCAAAGATCCCATTTTGCTGAAACGAAAGAAAGTGTTGAACTTCCCCCCCCCCCCACCTCTGTGCTTTGTTTTGCTTCAGCAAAATGGGATGCCCTTCTCTCCCTGCCCCCATCGTCTTCCTACCTTGTCTTGAAGCTGCAGAGGAAGTGGCAGCAGTGGCTTCAAGACAAGGGAGGGAGGGAGGGCGACCCGTTCTCCCCTGGCATGAATCTGAAAAAAAGAACTGCAAACCAGTTCATGGGGTGGGGGCTTCATGTGGTTAGTGAGTAGCCACGAACCACCACAAGCCACCATTTTTCTGGTCCATACCCATCTCTAGATTTGATTGCAGTTCTTCTCCTCTCTCTCCTACCAGAAACTGGAGGTGGCCACCCATGTCTGACTCCTGGATAGGGTAGCTTTGAACAAAGTTTCACTCTCTCTGCATCTGTCTCTAAAATTCTTTATCCAAAAAGTTCTTCTTCCTAGACATGTTTTCCCACTTATTCCACAATGAATGATCCGTTTGAACAATTTGCACTTTTTGTTCTCTGCTACATGACCTAGCTTTCTGCATTTTACAATTTTTATAAGTTTGTGGTCTTCATTCATTCACCTTAGAATTTCTTCCTTGCTCGCTCTCTTGGTCCAAGAGATTCCTAGGCTCCTTAGGTTGCTGGATAGCTCAGTGGTTCAGGTAGAGGTTGGGAGTTCGATTCCCCATTGTGCCTCCTTATCAGGGGCTGGATTTGATGCTCCAAAGAGTCCCTTCCAGCTGTGCAGTTGTAACATCATCATCATCAGATCCCTCTACATTCTTGCTATGAAACTCCTAATTTAAATGCTTCTATCACTTCTTGTAGCAGCTCACACTAAAGTCCTAGATTCCTTTCCATATGGTATGTAAGTACTTGAAATACATATGGACATATGGCTGCCTAGACATACACACAAAGATACAAAAGAGACACTTTTAGCAGGTGTAACATGGGTTGATAATGATGAGATTGGACAGTTTTCAAAGGCGATTAGAAAAATATTTGGAGGAAATGTCCTTGGAGGAAAATCTTTGAAGGAAATATCCTTGGTAAGTTATTGGAAAGGCTATAGGTCTCCAAATCAAGGCTAGAATGCTCCTGAATATCAGTGACGGGAATTTGAGCAGCAAGATATGATTGCACCCAGATTTGTAGTCTTCCAAGAGGTGGTTTGACCCCTCATTGTAAGCATTTGAGACTTACAAAACCCCATAGCACCCTTTTCTACAAAGTATTGTTGTCTAGTTGTTTTGGACTCCACCACCCATGGTAGTTTCGTCATTTGCACATACAAAACATGAAACACAATGCATGTCTTTTTCTGTAAGTATTCTTTACGCAAAAAGTGCCTTTCCACTATTCATTAATTCCTTTTAAATGTAAATCAGGTACACTCTTGATGCCCCCCAAAATAGCTAGTTAAAGTAGTTGTGTCACTTGCAACTTGTTATTTCCAAGTATGGTAAGTAGGTCCTCCAATCTGGCTTGGGATTCATAAGGTAGTCAGCTGCATCAGTTCATACCAACAAATGAGTAACAGGTCTTTTGTACGGTTGTTGGCTATTGATTGTCCATTATCTTGGATTCAAATATTCCTAATGAATCTTGATTTGTGTTGTTGTTTAGTCGTTAAGTCGTGTCTGACTCTTCGTGACCCCATGGACCAGAGCACACCAGGCCCTCCTGTCTTCCACTGCCTCCCGGAGTTGGTAGCTTTGATGACACTGTCCAACCATCTCGTCCTCTGTCGTCCCCTTCTCCTCTTGCCTTCACACTTTCCCAACATCAGGGTCTTTTCCAGGGAGTCTTCTCTTCTCATGAGATGGCCAAAGTATCGGAGCCTCAGCTTCAGGATCTGTCCTTGATTTGTACTCCACCTAATTCAAGTTGTGCCCTGGATTTAAAACTGATCCATACTGTAAGTTTGCTTTGGAAAATCAAAATGGTTCCAACCATTTGTTGTTGTTGTTGTTGGTTATGTACTTATGTGCAAGAAATTTGGAGACATAATAGATGCTGAAGAGCAATGGTGTAGACCTCTGGGGCTTTGGGGGCCAACGTCCTGGGAAGCCTGGACATAACATCATCTCCCACCTCCCTAATGCTTCCCTGTCTATTCTGATGTTATCTGTAATATTCACAGGACTGTGAAGAGAAATGCCTGTTGTAATGCACAACATTTCTCATGAATGGGCAATCAATAGCCATTAACTTTACAAAAGATCTGTTATTGACTTGTTGGTATGAACTGATGCATATATTTTGGGGCTCTTATGTGTTGATGGCTAAGGGAACTATTAAAATGAGCACTTCAGAAATTTGCTACAGCAAAACTACTAAAGAATGGAGTAAGACTACAATTTCTGACAGCTGGGTTCAGAAATTTGCATATTAAACACTTTTAAAGTGCGCTTAAAACAACACAAAGCCCCAGAAGGCTAAAACAATTTGTGACCTCCTTCAATTCAATGTGCACTCCAGACCCAAATCAATTTGCGCCAACTTTGCTTCTGTTTGCTAAGGAACCAAATCTGGCTGAATCTGTTTTGAGCCAGACTGAATCCACGTTGATCTGGACATCAGACAACTTGACCCAAATCAGGTTGATTGAGTGAGGGATCCAGGATTTTATCCAAATAGGGGCACAGCCCCGTTTCCTAGCTCTAGAGACAGGTAGGACTCCCATTTGGAAGCTTGGAGAGCCACTGTGAATCAGCAAAGGCAAGACGGAGTGTTAGAAACCCATGGTCTGACTAGCTCCTATGTTTCTTGGTTGGTGCTTTGCTTCACTGCATGAAGGCAAGAATCTTGGTTTGTCTTACAGAAGAAAGCTATTATCTCATTGGAAGAATGCCTGCTTTATTTGCCGAAGTACCCAGTTTCCATTGTTCTCTTGGGGGCCTGCTGGTGGTCAAGAAGGTAATGCTAAGCTAGTCGACTCAATTTGTTGTTGTTTAGTCGTTTAGTCGTGTCCGACTCTTCGTGACCCCATGGACCAGAGCACGCCAGGCCCTCCTGTCTTCCACTGCCTCCCGGAGTTGGGTCAAATTCATGTTGGTCGCTTCGATGACACTGTCCAACCATCTCATCCTCTGTCGTCCCCTTCTCCTCTTGCCTTCACACTTTCCTAACATCAGGGTCTTTTCCAGGGAGTCTTCTCTTCTCATGAGATGGCCAAAGTATTGGAGCCTCAGCTTCAGGATCTGTCCTTCCAGTGAGCAATAGATAGGGGCAACTCTTCATGCTGCGGCCACGCTTCTCTTACCAACTGCTGCCCACCAGTCCACACTCACCCACCCACCCAGAAGCCCCCTTTCAACCAAGCTGTGCCACTGAGTGGCGTCCTTTGGGAGAGGGGGCTTCTATGGAGATGGAGGGATACAGCTGCCTACCGTGTAAAAGAGGGTGGCTCCTGTGACCAAACCGGTGCCCCTCCAGAAGACAGTCCCAGGATTTTGGTTTGGGGACACCTTAGCAGGCCATGCTGATTGGGGTATTGGATGTAGAGTCCTATAAAGGGATTGGATGTAGAGTCCTATAAAGGGATTGGATGTAGAGTCCTATAAAGGGATTGATCAACAACGAGAGGGAGACCATAGTCCATTGGAACTTCCCCTGCCAATTCCTCTCCAGAAAAGGAGATTTTATTTTTCTGGAAATGTTTGCTGAAAGTTTAATTTAGTGGAGAGTAAAGAAAACCACATGACTGAATGTTAAGTCAAGAAAACCTGCCGTATCTGCCACTAGCAAGAGGTCATGGCCTACGGGCTCCATTTCAGCCTAAGGCAAGGTAAAATGCAGACCTAAGGAATGGCAGGACCCAGATGGGCGAGGTAGATATTTCCTTTAATTTCTCCCTGAGGTGTGGATCCGTCTCCTTGCTTCTCCCTCTAGCTGCCATTCCACAAACTTTTCTACCACCCCACCACCACCCAGCATGCCATGCCAAGCCACCCACCCCTCTCTCTTTCCACACTTTTGTTTTATTTACAAATATGTTGCCAGAATCCCAATGAGTGATCTATTCTCTGCCTGTGTCATTTTCCCACAGAGCGCTTGCTGGTGCCTGATGCAGAGTCCAGTAGAGGGGAGGGGGGGCAGAAGAAAAGAGGGGAAAATGGGGAAGAATTCTTTTCAGCACTTCTCTGTCCCGGCCGCCCCCACCGCCTGCAACGTGGGGCTCCCTTCTCCCTCTTTTTCTCTAGCCCCTTGGACCCACTTTACTCTCTTTATGTTCCACGGTGGGTTCAAATTGAAACCCAAAGAGGGTCCTATAAGGAACACATAGGATCCCTGGGACAGAGAGGGAGTGAGAGGGTGAGAGAAAAGGGACACAGAGAAAGAGAGAAAGGGAGTGAGGGAGAAAAGCCCCCAATAAGCTATACACCAGATGTATAACGTTATATGCTCAAATTGGCAAACACAAAGGCCCAAAAACAAAAGAGATGAATTAGGGAGAAGCATTCAAAAGCGTGTTTTCAAAACAGCCCAGCCAAGAGGCTGGCTACCCCTCCTGAGATGGGGGGGAAAAAAAGTCTGAGAGAAAAGGTGCTAAAGAAAAAAAAATGTGGGGGAGAGCTCACAGGGAGAAAAGGAGGGGCTCGTTTTTTCTAATTGGCTGAGGCCCAAAGAGGAAAAGTGTTGGTGAGGAAAACCTGAACGAATCTCCCAAGTTGAGGAAGAAAACGCAAAAGGGGGTTGGGAATTCCGAGTCCAAACCTCTGTGAAATCCCCATAGCAGATCAGAATGGGATATGGTTGAAGCACTCCTATAATATATAATAATCTTAGATCTACAGAGCTGGAAGGGACCCTATGGATCCCTGTCAAGGAGGCACCGTGGGGGAATCGAACTCCCAACCTCTGGCTCCAAAACCAGATGCCTAAACCTATACATGACAGCTCAATGTTCAGGTACACAGAGTAGGAGATTTCAGCTTTACAAAGTCTCTTTTTTCACCACTGGCTGCCTATCTTCACCTTGAATTCTTGAAAACACATGATGAACTTACCAGCCATTAAAAACCGATAAAAATGACAACTCAGTCTGATGGATGCTGGTGGAATCCTATTTTATGTGTTCTATATACAAGGCCGGTATCTTCCTTTGTTTTTTTTAACACTTCTATCCCATTTAGAGAAACAGAATAACAAAGAAAATGCAGACCTACTGGCTTATATATTTATTTATACCTTTATGTTTCACCTCCCCTTTATTTGTACACGTACATTCAATACAATTTAATAAAACATGTATTATTTTAATTTTTTTTAAAGGGCTCCTGTTGATCGTGTGCTTGCTGGTCTATGAAATTTGGGCTTAAATCCTTTATGGTTGGCCATACTGGGTGGGGCTAATGGGATTTGAAAGTCCAAAACACTTAAGGGGTAAAGTTATACTACATCTAAAGTTAGAAGCATGTGACTTCTGCTTCTGTTCATAATATGCAACACTTATGACCAACATATTACTCCAGAAATGTTTGCCATGAATTTGTCTCATCCCTTTTTAATGGGGAAAAATGAAACATGTTTTTTTCTCCATCCGAAAAAACTGACTTCCATGACTGGAAGAGGTTCTACAGCTAGCAAAGAAGAACCTTTGTATTTTTGCCTCTTTCTCCTCCTCCTGAACCATGTTTTGATCATGTAAAGAGGAAGATCAAATAGGGGATGGATCGATTCCCTGAAACAGTCGTTCTCAACCTTGAGTCCCCAAATGTTCTTGGACTACAACTCCCAGAAGCCCTGGCCAGCACAGCTAGTGATGGAGGCTTCTGGGAGCTGCAGTCCAAGAACATCTGGGGACCCAAGGTTGGGAACCATTGGCCTAAAGGAGGCCACAGGCTTGATTCTGAAAGAGTTGAGGACAGGGCATTTTGGAGATTGCTCATTCACAGGGTTGTCATAAGTCAGATGTGACTTAGTGGCCCATAACAAACAACCACCACCTTTTAAACAATAACCATCCTCTCTACTAATAGGACATTCATACTTTAAGTCTGCATACTTAATCTAGCCAAAATGAAACCAACCAAATACATAGGAGGAATATATTGGCTCATGAGTAGAAATGGGCACGAATTGCCAGTTTGGCAATTTGTGCCAGTTCGCTTATTGGCCAAATAGGTGGTCAGGACTTCCCAGGCCTGCCTCTTCCAGTAGGTGCCCACTCATAGGCAATGCCCTGGCTTTGTTGCCCTGCCTCCTCCACGCTCTGCCTCTGAGTGAGCACCTGCCAGAGGAGGAGGGGTTCAGAAGCTTGAAACACCCGCTGATAAAGGAACCAACAGAAATCACCAAACTGACTGTTCATGCCCATCTCTACTCATGGTTGCACATGTGCACACAAATATACACACCCAGAGGCATTCAATCAGGAACAGCTTCAGCCACACCCTATTCATTTGCTCCACAACTCACTTGAAGAGCAGAAAAATCTACCCTTTTCACAAAATCTTCCTACCAGCTCCTGGCCCCCTCAGTCTCTCATCTAAAACAAGGACAGTTGGCTGTTTTGCTCATGTTCATTCCCTCAGCTTCATGCCACCCATTCCCTCACTCACATACATTCACAGAAAATGTGAGGCTGGTAGATGGCCAGGAAGGGAATGTGGGGATGGGAGACTGAGGACTCATTTCCTCAGGTACACCCACAGGGAAGGAGTGAGTTACCTCGAAGTGGGAAAGCACCTGATTTATTCTAATGGAGTCGCCATTGCTACACACAACAAGGGCATGAAAAAGCCAAGCTGAGAGACAAGAACACCAACCAAACACCCAATCCCATGCGTTTCAAGCTGCTTCACCTGGTGGTCCATTTTCCCAAAAAAGAAAAAGGGGTAAAAAAAAAATCACACAGACACAACTGTAGGAGGAACACATGCACCCACTCCTGGCAATGGATAAAATAGATTCATTAGCTTTGATTAACCTCCTTTAAAGCAGACTTTAAAAACCGACTGCAGACAGCTATTGCTACGGAGACGGCCTTTAAGATGCTTTATCATGTTTAAGACCCAATTACTGTTGTCCCAAATAAGAATAAAACATCACAGTAAAAATGTGGCCCACACGTTATGTTCAAGCTCACAGCAAATAATCATTAATTTATAACAGCAACTTCCCCTCTTCCTGTAGTTTTATTGATGGCTACAGTTAATTTGAGTTGAAAACAATGTAACATGAGACTGATCAGACCAAGTACTTCTTTGGTTTTATTGACTTTTTCAAGGTTCCCCCTCTTCCCCCCTTCTTCCCCTGTCCTTTTTAAAATATATATGTGTGTGTGTGTGCTGTATGCTTCACATGACAAACAGATATGTCTTAATATACCTTCATAAAAAGCGAACTTGAGATGAAGCAGCTGTATTCCCACTTTGTCCCCGGCACCATCCGTTTTTAAAAAGAAAATACTGTGAAATTCCAAGGCTTGTTCCATGTGGAGGAAAAATAGAAGCACGCTACTGGAAGCAGCCTTAGCGAATTCATGGCACCGAACCACCCAGGGTTTAAAGGAAATCGCTTGTCTATAACTTTTTTCCTCTACATTTTGCTTCATGTATCCTTTATATATAATCCCCCCCTCAGAAAGTATAAAAAGACAATAAATGTACTTTGATATGTTTACAAGGGAAATGAACGAATAGAACGATGATGCAGATAAGAATGTTTCTTTTCCTAAGAAGGCCCCTAGGGGGCTTGAAAATGGAAAACAGAGATACCGTATCCCAAAATGTCAGGGTGAGAGTACGTCTGGCACAAGTCAGGATAAGTCCCTTTCCTCCCATATGAGGAGAAGCGTGGACAGCTATTGAGTCCACATCTATGGATATCCTTCCTTTCCCATGACCAGGTACTGGTTCCATTGGTTGCCCTTGGAAGAGGGCAATGATCTTTATGGGCCAAAACCTTCCTTTGCTTTCCCCCCTCATGTGTGTTTGTGTGCATAGTTTCAATTGCACACATTGCCTGCATGTTTTCTCCTCACTGACTAGCAAAGCCCCACCCTGAATGCTGCTAGATTGCAGCTCTCCCCACTAGAGATGGGGGTATTCGTATATGAATATCCCCCCACAGGTGCAGATAACGAAGGTCCGGGCCCCTGGGGCCAGACCAACCACTCACCATTCCGCCGCTGCCATGAACTCTGCGGTGATTTCCTATCGCTCCGTTGCTCGTGATGAATTAGCCCAGGGATGGCGAACCTATGGCACGTGTGCCACAGATGGCACGCAGAGCCCTTTCTGCCAGCACGCGAGCCATAAGTCGCCAGATCGCTACTCCCCCCCCCCCCGCGCAGCCAAACCTGAGAAGGCGGCTGCAGCCGCGGTGCTGGTGCTTCGGCAGGCGGATCCGGAGCAGCTGGTGCTGGCAGTGGATCCGGAGTGGGGTCTCGAGGCACCTCCGTGCCGGGATTCCCCTTTCTGCTGCCACTTCCGGTTCCACCGCCGCTACTGCCGCAGCGGCGGCACACCGCCCGCTGTTTTGTTTTTTCCAGTTTGGGCACACGAGCCCAAAAAAGTTTGCCACCACTGGATTAGCCAATCCTGGCAGAAGGCGGAATGACAAGCCTCTCTGCCAGGTCGCAGAGTGGCTAATCCATCGCGAGCAAGGGAGAGATAGGAAGGCACCATGGAGCTTGTGGTAGCGGCAGAATCGTGAGTGGTCAGTCTGGCCCCAGGGGGCTGGACCCTCATTATCTCCACCTGTGGGGGGATATTCGTATTTGTATATGAATATGAATACCCCCATCTCTACTCCCCACTATGGACGATATTGGTTACAAGTGATGGAAAGAGAGTTCAACAGCATTTGACCACCCCATACTACAGCCAGAGCACTTTCCTGGGGGGACCAGATGTGGAGGGTTACAACTCAGACATCCCAAATCCAATCTTTGCTAAACTTGGAGGGGGTGTGGAGGAAAGTCAGTCTAAAATGTGCTGTGAGTTTGGCTTCTCTAACTCACACAGGGGCTGTTCTATCACTCCCAGAATTCCTAAACCGTACGAACCATGAAACAAATTGTTTCATCTGAAAGTTCGTGCTTCGTGCCCATCACAAGCCACCGTTTTCCTGGCTCGTGCCCATCTCTGATCACCATACATCAGAAGGGATGTGACATCATATTATTAGTATCATTATTGTACATTTTTGCTTATTCAGACTACCTTAGATCAGGACTCATCCAAGGTATTTGCTTCCTGAGGCAGGCTGGATATGACACCCGGCCGCCAAACCCCAACCCAATACCTGAGGCACGAATCCGACACATACCTCTCCCCCAAACCTGGCAGTTTTTTTTAAAGTAACACGTTATGTAACTAAGAGCTTGCTCCCTTTCACGACCATCAAAATGAGTTGCTTGAGGCATCTTGATCACACTACATAATGGTAGGACTAGTCCAGCCTCAGATAAACCATTGTGGCTCCCTGGGAAGACTTATTTCATTAATGGTTTATTTAAGGGCAACATGAATGGTTATGCATTAGAGATGGGGACAAATTAAAAAATGGCGATTTGTTTTGATCCGTTATTCGTCAAGGTTAAACGGATCAACGAATACGAATATACAAATATTCCCCGACAAATCAATGGATCGATCTGTTGATTTGTCTGCACTTTAAACGGCTATAACACTGGCCCTCAACCACCTAGAGACACCAAATTTTCCTCAGATGCTTTTCTACAACTCCTGAAAGGTTGGTGAACATTGGATCATGGACCACCGAGTTATATAGTAACAAAGAAGACCCCCCAGGAAAGCTCCCCCCAGGTACTTAGAGATTCCAGAATCACAACGGAGCTTCCTATGTCTTTCCCCAACACGCCTGCCAACTTTGGTGAAGAAGGCAGGCTCAGGGAACTCAGGCTGCCCTTTGCAAAGATGGCAGCTGCAGCTTCCCTACCCTAAATGAAGCTGCAGCCGCCATCTTTGCAAAGGGCAGCCAGTCTCCATTTTTACATGCATGGCTCTGAGGCCAGAACACCTTGGCAGCAGCGATTAAGGTAAGAGTGTGTCGGTGGGGGTGGGGTGGCGTGGGGCCTAAGGTAGGGAAAAGAAGGGTTGGGGTAGGCTGTGGTATTGGGTGGCTGTGTGGGGTGGTGGCTGCCTTTCTGCCGCCGATCAGCTGATCAGCGGCCGGTACACAGAATGGTTTGTTTTTGGTTTTGTTTTTTTAATACGAAGGACGAATAAAAACGGGTAAATATTCATCCCTTCGTATTCGTGGGGGTCTCTGGAACCCACAAATGTGGACCGATGAATATTTAACGAATCGGCTATATTCGTCAGAAAAACTGATCCGTTTTTATATTCGTCCCCATCTCTAATATGCATGCATGCACGTTCAGTGTGAGATGTTTGGATACAAAAGGACTAAAAGCTGCACTCTTAAAAGATAAGAACTCAAAATCCTTGACCTTGACCAAGGTGTTGTACCATTCCTTCCCTTCAACACAAGCAGTGGTGCTGCCAAAATGCCTGTTATTTGTTTGTTTGTTTATTATGCTCTTTCTCCCCGTAACGAATTCAAGGTAGCTCACAATCAACTAAAACTACTCAATAATCACCATCAAAACCACTGTATGAAACAACACTGTATGGGGGGGGGGGACTATTTATTTGTTTGTTTGTTTATATACCGCCCTATTAGTGCAAAAGCACTATAACTATATTCTATCTAAAAAACTCCCTTAAAAGGGATTTTAAAAGCATGTTAAAAAAACGAATTTTAAAATCTCTAAATTCAAGAAATATCATGATCCTAACCCTTCACTTGTCACTTAAAAACCCACTCACATGCACATTGAAGATTCAGTACATGGCAGAGCCATGACAGAAGCTCCATCTCTCAGCATACTTGTATGTTTCCCTCCTACAAGATACGTGAATAAAGTATATTCATACAAGTGGAATGGGACCAAGTCATGTGTCCTTCTGAGGCAAAACAGCAAGTGGTGGCCTCCTTCAGCCAATTTAGGGCACAGAGTACCCAAGCCATTTTGGCAACAAAGACATAAAATTCTCAAGCAGCTCTCAGGAGACATTGGCACTCTGATAATAAAGGAACAATAACAACAGTAAAGAAAGAACATTCATTTCATGATCCCCAAATCTGTTGCCCGAGATGGCTGCCTCATTGTGCCCAACATTAGGGCCGGATGTGTCTGGGATCCTTCTTAACATGGAAGATTTCTGGATATCAGAAGGAACCATATATGTATGTATGTATGTATGTATGTATGTATGTATGTATGTATGTATGTATGTATGTATGTATGTATGTATGTATGTATGTATGTATGTAGTCTTTCTCCCCATAGGGGACCCAAAGCTGCTCACAAACAATTAAAACTACATGGTAGTCATAGTTAAAACCACCACAAAAACCTATACTGAAATGCAATTGTTTAAAACATTTTTAAAACATTTAAAAAATCTCTAAATTCAGTAAGTGCAGCATTCTTAAGACACATGCCCCACGCACTCATAGCTGAAAAGCCTGCCTGAAAACTGGCTTGATGATGGAAGGCAAAGACCTTCCACATCAACAGAGAATGTTTTGTTTCTCCTGTGGACAATGACACCCTGAATGAGGAAATGTCATGGCAGGTGAGAAGTAGCCCTCTCCCTGTATGCTCTTTCAGTGCATAATTGTGCTTGTCAGAAGCAGTGTGTAACCTTCCTCGAATGGGAGGATATTAAGAAGTGTCCTGACATATCTAGTTATTACTAAAAGGAATTATTTATATGAATAACAAAACAAGCTTAAATACTAGAGATGGGCACGGAACAAGCCACAAAGCAAACAAACAAATAAATGAATAAATAGATCAAGCCATTTCATGGATCACTTTGGGGAAACGCTCCTGTCCAGAAGGAAACAAAATGCTGAACTATTATCAGCATTATGATTTGTACTCTTCATGGGTTATGTGATTTGGGATTTCCAGGAGTGGTAGAATGGCTCCTGAGCAACTTAGAGATATCAAACTCACAGCACATCTTCAGCCAACTCTCCTCCCCACCCCTTCCAAGTTTGACAAAGATTGAATTTGGGACAGCTGACCTGTACCTCACAAAGCAGATTCCCCCCCCCCCCCAAGGAAAGTGCTCTTTAGCACCCGGACATCCCGAATCGCACAAACTAGGGAACAGTTTGTTTTGTCATAAAGTTTGTGAAAGTTTACGGTTTGTGAATAGTGACAAACTGTCGCGAACTGGCCTTTTCCTGGTTTGAGCCCATCTCTATCTTGTATTGAATATGTCAGGTAATTTTTTAAAAAATCACTTTGTGACTTTGGAAAACAGGAGAGGGATAATTTCACATGTGCTGATAATATTGTTAAAGTTATTTTACGATATTAAAAGGTACCAATAACTAGCATACATTACTTGGGGTTTTGTTTTAGCCATTTCATTTTAAATATACTCAGCTACCTCTCTCATACTGAGACATATTCCCCTCAAATGAAGTATGAACATTGCTGAGCAACTTTCTAGGAAGTTTCTTACATCTTGGGGTGAGGGGGGGGGAGGAGACAATGGGAAAGTGAAAAAGGAGAAAAGAGAGATTAAAATGTATTACTAATTTTTTCCCTTTTTTTTAAAGTAAAGGCCAACAGTATTTTCTTTACACATGGCTATTTACATGAATGTTTGAATCCCTGCAATGCATAACAGGGAAAGCTGCAGAATTGCTTGAATAGATTATATATCTATTTATTTCTAAGTATTCTTAAAGTCTCAGATTTGCAAAGTTTAAGTGTTTGGGGGCAAGATAGAGAATGTAAGGCCATAGTTTGTTTTGAATCTCTGCCTTGCAGTTTTTCCAAAGCAAGGGACATGGAGGAACTATATTCATTTTTTACTAGGTTGGAGTGAAGTGGGAACAATAAACAGGGTGATGCTGCACCTCTCAGGCAAAAAGGAGGAACAACAATTAAAAAGAAGCTGAAGAACACAAGCACTTTCTTTGAGAAGGAGCGATCTCCATAAAGAAGTAACTGAGATCATGACACTTAGAACCACCAATAATGACATTTCACCTCAAGTGAGAATCATGTTTCCTTGTTGGAGAAAACCTCTGGAAATTTCAAGAGCAGCCCAAAGCTTTTAAATATGGTCAGTAAAGTTTGCAGTGGTTTTTCCTCAAAAATATGAGGTTATCAGGAGGATTTCAGGCCTGAAGCATATTCTGGGTGAATTATCCTGAGCTGAAACAATTGAGAAGGCTGGAGATTTCTCTGAAGGGCTAGCAAGGATTCACAGAGAGATCAATTCCATACTTAGGCCGCTCTGGTGCAAGCCAACTGTTTCTTAGGTGTATTTACATAACATCTGTTGAAGGTGATGTTCTGCCAAATGAGAGGGAAATAATAGAATGGATTCTTGAGTGAAAAATTATAATAACACAGAACACAGAACTAAATGTGTTTGTCACAAATGGAATGGTCAAGCAACCAATAATGGCACACATGCATTTATTTATTTATTTATTTATTTATTTATTTATTTATTTATTTATTTATTTATTTATTTATTTCATCTGTATGCCACCTTTCTCCTGGTGAGGTGAACCCAAGGTGGCTTACATCATTAAAAGACAGTATTTAAGTTAACAACAGAGAGTATACAAACACTAGAAAAGATCAAACAAATACCATCCTAAAAAACATAAGCAATGCCGAAACACATTGAAAACAGTAAGGTACAACCATCCATTTGAAAACCCCACTCAGGAAGCCCTTCACTCAGGGAATGCCTGCCTGAAGAGAAAGGTCTTTGCCTGCTTGTGGAAGGACAGTAAAGAAGGGGCCAGCCTGGCCTCCTGTGGGAGGGAGTTCCAAAGTCTGGGAGTTGGGAAGATAAAGTAAGGAGGCAGACAGTTATGTGCACCACATTGAATTCCTCAGAAGAAAAATGGAATACTAATTGAATGAATTCATAAAACAGACGTATGATTCATTTAGTGCATCTGTCAAAAGCAACACATGGTCTGCTCTGCCTTGTCTAATTTCTCTACAAGTCTCCATTTTGGCCAGAGGCTCGTGTTGCTTCATAGGTTTCTTCCTTGCTTCACATTCTTGCTGTGGATGGGAGTCCCTCTATCCAGGGGCTGGGTTTGAATTTCATCCCATATGCCATGCTTGTGCAGACGCACTCTCCTACACACAACACTGTGAGCTGCACAAGCTCATCCATTCTGGCAGTTCGTTCGATGCCAACAAGTTCTACACTGCACAATATTTCAGCAAGGCGACGCCGGCGTCACCAGCCTGCTGTTGAAACCGCCTTCAAAAGAAGCCAGATTTAATATTTCATCAGTCGAACAGATCGAGAGATTTGCACAACATCAAACAAATACTAATACAAACACCTTCTGAAAGCAAATTAAGGAAAATTCCTGCCGACAAATGTTCCCATTGACACAACAGTGGGTGTTTTGTGGGCTTCTATTTACATTGTCGCATCATGAAAATTACAATAAACACCTCAAAGAAATATGCTTATTTATTAAGACGATACTTTCATCTTCAGTTTTGGTGACATGCAGGAAAAATGTCTGCTTCATTCAAGAAGACGATTCCCCACACACACACCTAGAGAGGGGGGGAAAAGGAGGGGTGTAAAAGTATGACAATACAGTTCCTAATGCACAGCTTGGTGTAGACATGGAAATGGAAAAGCCATGTAGGTGCATGATGGGAGCTGTCATGGCAATCAAATGGCTTTAAAGTCAAAGTAAAATACTAGCAATTATACATCACAGTATATTTTTACCGTGTGTCACTGTGATTTAGA
This sequence comes from Intellagama lesueurii, assembly GCA_037013535.1. Taxonomy (NCBI): domain Eukaryota; kingdom Metazoa; phylum Chordata; class Lepidosauria; order Squamata; family Agamidae; genus Intellagama; species Intellagama lesueurii. The sequence goes on from JBAJHW010000011.1 coordinate 8,686,558, forward strand.
CATGATGCAAATATTGGTGACTTTTGCTAGGGATAGGCAAAAATGGCCCATTTCCCTTTCTCGTGTGTTTGCATTTTTTATTTTTAAATCAGGTTCATTCCATCTCCAAGATCTGGTTAGTTACTTTTGGTTAATTCTTCAACAAATGAACCAAAACAAAACTTTCATCTACCTGTACTAGCCAAGTTGAATTCCAAAAAAGAAGAGGGCCATGTTATCTATTTGCCTGATATATGAAGGTCAAAACTGAGAACCCTTATATTAAAATAAAATGCAAATCTAATTCAACACCACTGTGTATAAAACTTACACTTTTAAGAGCAAAGCACTCAGAGTCATGAACCATAAATGAATTTTATACCATGTCTGCATTCTACCTGTGGAGAGGGTAACCTGTGTGGTGTAGTGGATGGAGTGACAGACTAGGACTTTGGAGAGCAGGGTTCAAATCCCTGCTCAGCCATGGAAACTCACTGGAGGGTGGAACCAGTAAAACCACTCCTTAAGTATCTCACTTACCCTGAAAGCCCTGTCTGGGATAAGTCAGTTTTTGACTTGACGGCAGATAACAACAACTCAATGGAGCAAAATACACTATGTATCAAACCTATCAATTCTGAAGGAAATCAACCCTGAGTGCTCACTGGAAGGATAGATCCTGAAGCTGAGGCTCCAATACTTTGGCCATCTCATGAGAAGAGAAGACTCCATGGAAAAGACCCTGATGTTGGGAAAGTGTGAAGGCAAGAGAAGAAGGGGACGACAGAGGACGAGATGGTTGGACAGTGTCACCGAAGCTACCAACATGAATTTGACCCAACTCCGGGAGGCAGTAGAAGACAGGAGAGCCTCGCATGCTCTGGTCCATGGGGTCACGAAGAGTCGGACACGACTTAACGACTAAACAACAACAATCTACTATCTAGCAATAGAGCACCGTAGAGCACTGTAGTGCTCTATCACTAGATGGGCAGGATAGAAACGTAATAAATACGTAAATAAATATTTTATTGACTATCTGCATTCTAGCTATTTGCATTTTAAAATGCAACCCTGGTGTTGTATGCTCTTCATTTCTCTGAAATGCCCTGTAACTTTGCAAACATATTCATTTATGTTCCTTCTCGCAATGAGAACTGGGTGTTCAAAAATGCTATCTCTTTTGGGACTGTTGAATTCAACAAGACAGTTATTGCACAAGAGCACAGCAGTGATCTTGTGTGGCTGAACAAATCTGCAAGGCAATTTTAAAAATGGGGGCAGCCCAAATACATGACTTTGAAACTGGCCTTTGGATCAGCACCAAATCCGCTCTTCCTCTGTGCCACCATTTGGGGACCTTGAGACACAATTCTTTCCCATCCTGACTGAAGTAGTGTTCTGCACTTTTTTGCAATGTGGACGTTATGCTGTGCATGTTATTCAAATTGACCATTCTTTCCAAAACATGCACAGACATTTGTCAATGTGTGGATTTTGAGATGCAAATTGCATTTGCCCAGCAGATAGTCTGGAAAGGGAAAACCAAGACCAATATCAACCCATCCTTGGCCTGGAACCAGATTCCTCACATATTCTTACTTCAGAGACAGCAAATCTGGATTTAGTACTGAAAGTCATTGCTTCACTAACTTTCTGGAGTCCCTGGTAGATATTAGTTTCTTTCTATTCAAGGGAAATGGGGAAAGCAGGGTTGCGTGCTGAAAGTATAAAAACCAACCAAAAAATTTGATAAGGTTTCCCATCAAAATTTATTGGGTAAGGTAAGGAGCTGTAGCAGAGCTAGTAAAAAAAAAAAAGCTTGTTAGGCAAAAAAACAAGCAGAAGGCTAACGGCTGTAAATAAGGCTTGCTTGATATGCAAAACTGCCTTACACCAAGTCTGACCAACAGATATTAAGATTTGTATTTTGCACATGGCCATGGATCTTCCAGGCAGGTGTTTTCAGCCTATTCCCTGGTTCTGATACCTAATATATATTAAACTGGTGTGATGCTCCCTTTGTCAATGTGAATCTTATGTATACTAAGTCAGATGATTGGTCTATAGTTGGTCTCTGTGCAAGCTTCAGAGTTCAAGGGTTAGGGTTAGGGTTAAACCTATCACTCAACCTTCAAGAGCAACCATTACCCCATGCTCCCCTCTCAATTTTTTAAACATGTTTTAAAATTGATTAAAAACACCTTATGTGCTCTCTAGCAGTAAAAAAAAATATTATTTAAAATAATTGTAGGGAGTGTTTGGGGGCATTCAGGGAAACTGGGGGGGTGCAATTCTTCCTCCCCCCCCCGAGGTTGCATATCTCCACAGGCTTCATGATGTCCATCCTTGGTCTACGTAATAAACGACTATCTCATTGGTAGCCAGTTTCCAAGGTAGACTACCTAATGTCACTGAAGCTGGGATTCTCGTCATGCAACCCTTGTGTTCCACCACTTTTGCAAGCTAATAACAACCACCCTTTCATATTGAACTTCAGTTACAGATGTCCATACTGTACCTCTGAAAAGTGGACATTCTTTCCCAAAATTGCTGATAAATGTTCCGGGTACTTATAAGAACAGGCCTTCCCCCAGCAAAAGAGGGCTATCTGCTTAGCTTCTCATGGTTTCTACCTTTTACTCTGCCCCTCAAGTTGCCATGGGAACCAATCCAAAAGCTCATGGCCCTAGGGTTGCCTCATTTCAAAAGCTTACCCCATTTCTTTGTAGTTGCCTTAGGTTGGCAAAATGGTGGAAAAGAACTTGTCTCTGTATTGCCAGACAGTAGAGCTGGAACAGGGAGGGAATGGGAGAAGATTAGGGGTGTAAATCTTCGCTCGTCTTCTTCTCACATGTGAAAATCAGAAACTGCAAAGACATTCTCTCCACTTGTCAAAAGGCATCATATATTCTGTCAGACTTGTCTTGCGTTTTCAAATGTACAAGCATAATTTTGCCCCAATAACTCAGTAACATGAATTATACCCAACAACAATAGGTGTTGACTTCTTAAATGGAGTTTTACCATTTAGAAGCATTAGATGGATTGTTTGTATCATTTTTATTATCTAGACTGCACTTCAGAGCTTGTTATGTATGTCCATGTGTGCTTTGGTTTTCAACGGAAAGGACACTGGATTTGCACAGAGGTAGGTTGCACAAAATACACTTTCACAAGAAAAAATGGCAATCTGACTCCTTTTCATTGTAGATGTGAGGAATCTTTCAGGCCTTGCAAATACCTTACTTAGGTGTGTCATTGTTTTGAGAGCTTAAATCAATGGCAATCAGGAGTTTAGTGGGTATTCTTCACACCCCAAGCCAAGAAATCAAGATCATAGCAAGGCTACATTGTCAAAATTTTAGCCTGCTGTCTTTAGCTGAACTTGCACCTCTGTGGACCATCCACTCAAGCTTTGCCTTTTCTTTCTTCATCTTCCATCCTCTGTATTGGAGAGAAAGGGTGTAAGTTGTAGATTGGTGCTAAACTTTGAACATTTAGTTTTTGGACTACAATTCCCATGGTTATTCTAGCTAGAACACCTGTGCATGTGGGCTAGCAGATGTGGGCACTGTAGTCCCACAAAGTAACCACAACAAGCTCTATATTGATGCATGAATTCCTGTGACCATATCTATAGTCAGTTCAACAGATCGAATCATAAAGCTACATAGTCCTGGCAAGTTCATTTAGGACCAGTTCTAAAATTGTGATTCTCATAAAAAAGAAACAAACCCCACATCATATATGCCAAGTAACTGTTTATTCCAGGAAAACTACAGAATCTTTGCTTTCTCTCTGTGTGTGTGTGTATGTGTGTGTGTTTAAATTGCAGAGAAAAGAGGAGTCTTCTCACACACAATTCGAGAATAGATAGCAGGAAACGCTAAAAGCAATTCAAAGCAAGGAATCAAGACACTCTAAGAAGTGTGAATACATCTGATAATGAACAATTATGTATAAATTAAGTGTGAAGCCTTCTTAGCTACTGAAATTAAATCTCATGAGAATGAGAACTAGGAAAGTATAAAGAAGAAATTTGAATTACCTCTACTACATGTTGATTTAGGAAGTAAAAGCTAATTCAAAATATGAAAGGAAGGGAGAAGAGGAGGGGTGATGTACATTTCAGGGAGAAGAACATAAAAAATAAAGATAATGGGAGAAGCAGCCTATTAATACAGAAATAGAGATGGGCTCTTATTGTGGTTCAATTGTTCAGTGCGGTTGGGCAGATAAGGCCCACAGGTGTTGCATGGGTGCCCCAGATTCCACACCCCAACTCCCTTTAATTACCTTCTAGATTTTTGGGGATGATCTGTCAGCCTCTAGGAAGCCCAAGTCCTATTTCAAGCTACAGATTGCTGTGCCAGTTGTTGGACCAATGTACAGGTTGTGCTTGTCTGGCTTCTCGCCTAGGCTCATGTGGAGTTCTCTGTGGTACTAAGATTTTGGCTGGAAGACCCACAATCATTTCTGACCTTGACTCTGGCTGATCTTAGATCTGAAATCAACCTTGTGTTTACCATCCTGGAACTTCAACTTTGCTGTGTTTGATTTTGCTTCTTTAGTTAATGTTCTTGGTTGCTAAACTGTCCTCTTGTTATCTCAACTTACTTTCATAACACTGGTCTACCACGCCTGGGAAGTTGATGTGGTTAAAAAAAAACCCACGGTAATCAACAGAGCTTGTGACTCAAAACAACATAGGCACAAAGGAGATTAGCCATTTGTTTTCAAAGGGTCTAGGTTTATCCAAAGACAAGATCAGATACATTTGTTGGGCCTTTCCAATTGATGTAAACAGAACAATGTTTTGCTAAAAAAATCAAGATGCACTACAATGGTTAATTGATAAAATCAGTGCAGAATTGGTGAAAGCTTTGATCAGTGTGACTGGTTGCAATGCAATGGACCAAACTGTCTAGTTTCAGAATGTTGAGTAGTATTAACGAATGGTTCTTATGACAACAAGCCCCTAAATTTTGCCTAAATCAGGGTTTTTAAACAAATTTGGAAAATTGTCTGAAGATGGAAGTCTGAGATGAGTAATTTTGAGGAGAAGGAGGGGAAAAGACGATATGACTTGTGGAATGCTGTAGGTCAAAATCTTATATTCCTAAGTGAGATCCACAAAACTTTAGTGTAGCTGAGATTTATATGTAAGGACCTCACTGCTCTTCCACCAACACTGGATGTGGATATGAAAACTCCTATGATTTCATGGGCAATTTTGCACAAACACGATAAATTCAATGTGGGTGATCAGCCAAGAGGCTGAGAAGGAACCACTCCTGTCTCATTTCTTTTAACCACAAAACAGAACTACTGTTTGTATCTTTCTCGGCAGTTATCAGCCCCAGAGTTTCTATAAACAATGTATTGCCAATTAATTTTGACCTTGTCAGGAAACAAAATATATCAAGCAAATGGAAAATGAATTCCATCGTGGTCTGATGGCCAAGTTGGAGAAGAGTTCCAGCTGTTCTAGCTTTTTTTTTTTAACTGTCTGGTAAAGGAATAAACAAGGAGTCTGGAATTGAATGTTGTAGCCAAACAACCTAAGAAATAACTACAGAGTGGAGATCCATTTCTTCCTCCTTTAGGGAAAATTATTTTCTATGGCATTCTACTTTATCGAGAGCCTTAAAGAGAAGATCGGTTTATAATCTCCTCATGTGTAATGGCGGTGAGGCTTTTTGCATCCTTTTTTGTTGGTTTCGCTTGGTTTGGTTTGGTTTATTGAAACTGTGACTTTCAGCTCAAAACAAATCTGGGGAAACCAAACAACAGCCCTTGAGGTAGAAGTAGATGCCAACTAAAGCAACACAATAGTTGACATTGATCTTAAACAGTAATCTGAGATTAAATAGCATGTTCTATCTATGTGTAAAGAAATTGTGTTCAAGGAGTATATCACAGAATTCATTGTAGAAGTTCACTGGGGGTGGTGTCTCATCATTCACAGTAACATTGTTCCTTTCTTGTCTGTTCTATTTCCTCCTTATTTGGAGGAGGGAAGCCTGGCCTCTTTTTTAAAAAATCATCTCCAGACTCTTAATAATAATCATGTGCCATCAAGTCAGTTCTAATTTATGGTGACTCTTTTCAGTGTTTTCCAGGTAGAGAGTACTCAGAAAAGGTTTCCCATTCCCTTCTTCTGGGATGTCCTGGGACCGTGCAGCTTGCCCAAGGCCACACCGACTGGCTCTACTTGCATGTGATGGCTTCTGGCATCACCACAAAGCAGGATAAACAAGACAAAACTGATTTGCATTGAGCAGGTAAAGGTAAAGTCCGACTCATGTCCGACTCTAGGGCACGGTGCTCATCCCTGTCTCCAAGCCGTAGAGCCAGAGTTTGTCCATAGACAGTTTCCGTGGTCACGTGGCCAGCGCGACTAGACACGGAACGCCGTTACCTTCCCACCGTGGTGGTACCTATTTATCTACTCGCATTTACATGCTTTCGAACTGCTAGGTTGGCAGGAGCTGGGACAAGCGACAGGAGCTCACTCCGTCACGTGGATTTGATCTTACGACTGCTGGTCTTCTGACCTTGCAGCACAGAGGCTTCTGCAGTTTAACCCGCAGCAGCACCACGTCCCCTGTGCTAATTTATATGTGCAGATGTAAAGTTAGAAACGATATTTAAAAAAAAACAATTTAAGGAGGATTACAATGCATCTCACCTGGGCGAGGAACACTGACTCGATGACCTGCGTATCTGCTAAATCCATTATCTGGGTTCTCTTAACGGTGGAAGGTCGTCTATCTCCCAGTTTCTTATGGTTCTTAATCTTGAAATCCGATTGGACTGGAGACTGCTTCATGCAGAGGAAACCTTAACAAGGGAGATTGTCCTTTACCAGCCTTACTACTGGTGGGCTATCCTCTCAAACAGAGATACAAGTCTCTCTTAGTTGCAGGGTGGATTGGCAGGGAGGGTGATAGCTTCCACCAAAATAGCACTGGAGAATATTTGGAGAAAAATTGTGCAAAATAGCCTTTTGCTTCTGCAGGGTGAGAAAAAGAAACTCACCGTTGCATTGATATGATACACATGTGGAGTAAAGATGGGGTTTGACCTGTTGCCTTTATTTCCTTGCTTTTGAAGGTTTAGCGTCAGCCACGACTTTCTGCTTTCATGCCAGTTGCTTTAATCTGAAGCTTTTTCCTCCCCTCCTTTAGGATTTATTAATGGACCGCATGTAATTTCATGACTGTAGAGGAACAACTAGGGGAAAATGTATATGTTTTGGCAGAAGTCCGAATGTACTCTAAAAGGAAAGTGAGAAAATGCTCATTAAGAAGGTCCATTAAATCTAAGATGAATACTTACTTAATTTGGTCAGCTGTACTAACTTCCCAGCTAACATTCAAATAACAAAGGGGTTATGAGTCTTGTGCATTAAATGTCTTTACTGAAAAGTTTCCACTCTTTCCAATAATAAGGTGTCAGGCTGTTGTTGATTTGGTGGATTACACTCAGTCTCTCCATTCTAGTAACTGTAAAATTTGGGATCAAATTTAAGTTCCTTGTCATCGTTTATTTTATACAAGAAGATAGAATCAGCCATATTTTATTAGTACCTCAATCTATGGATGGAGGTCATTTTTCAAATGATATAAGATTGATCTAAATATTGATTATTTATATGCCTATGCAATATGAGTTCTAGTTATGCTAGTGTTTTTTATTTTTTGCTTGTCTTCACAGAGATAATGGAACATTTTTTGTTATGGGTGTTTTCGCTTGTGAGTAGAGATGGCAGATATACTTTGATTGTATTCCTGCGTTGAGCAGGGGGTTGGACTTGATGGCCTTGTAGGCCCCTTCCAACTTCACTTTTCTATGATTCTGTGGGCATGAACCTCAGTTTGGAGGTTTATGCTTGTTCATCAGACCGACACCACAGGTGCTACCTGTTCACCTTCCCCCACCCCCACTCCTGCTGGATCCTCCATTCACCAGCCAGCACATGCTGCTCTCCTCCTCTTCTCAATGCGATTGTCCAGTTGGAGCAGGAGCACGTGCTTCCCTCCTCCATCTCTTCTGGTAGCTGCCCACTCAAAGATAGCACTTCAGGAATCCCTGCCCATCTTCTTTTCTTAGAGGGCGGCTGCCAGAGGAGGCAGAGAAGGGAAGCACGCAGGCCTGCTGAAACTGGTCAAATGCCCGAAGAGGAGGAGAAGAGCAGCGTGCCCCAGCTGGTGAGTGGAAGGTCTGGCCGGGGGATTGGGAGAAGGGAACGCGCATCATCTATAGTGCCAGTCTGATGAACTGGCACAAACCTCCGAACCAAGGTTCAACCCCATCTCTATTTGTGAGTTTTAAGTTTTAATCTTCTAAACTGCCCAGAGTAATACTTGAGTGAGTGAGTGAGTGAGTGAGTGAGTGAGTGAGTGAGTGAGTGAGTGGCAGGCAGGCAGGCAGGCAGGCAGGCAGGCAGGCAGGCAAATAAATAAATAAATAAATAAATAAATAAATAAATAAATAAATAAATAAATAAATGGGAAAGTGAAAGCCCTATTAGAGCCACTATAAGTTGGTTACACAGAACACACACACACACACACACACACACACAAGTTGCTCATTCTGCAAAGATACAGCAAGAGAGGGGCTTATCATGGAATTTCCACCCCTTGTAATTCTTCTTAAGAGTTCAAGGCAATCTTTGTTTGGTAAATGTTATTAAGCATCATCTTTCCTAGGTTCAGAAGTTTGCGGAAGGTTTAACCGCTGGGAAGAGGGCAAACCCTTGGAAGTTGCTTCCATTTATCGGCAACCGAATCAGACGGGCCACATAAAGGTCGTGGAGCTTGGAATTAATTAATGCAGGTAGAGCAATGGTGAAACCTGCCTACTGTTGTGTGGCTAGGTTTTATCCAAAAGCTCTTTCAAGACCTGTAAGAAAGTCTCCTTTGTTGGTGGCTGACTGAATGTTACTCTGTTACCTCCTTTTTACATGAAGGCATATTGTATAACACACTCAATGCAATGTTTAAGTAACATTAGGATTATGTTATACGGCCTCACAAATAAAAGGATGTTTAAAGCAAAGGCTGACATTCCATCCTCTACTTTTGCTACCTTTCTGTTACCTCACACCTCAAACATAACATTGGCCTAAGCCCCCGACTCACAGAACCGAAGCACAGGGAGATTCATTTCACTCTATGCATTTAAGTTCCTTTATCCATCCCATAGTTATTAGCTCATATAACCTTTCACTGCCAACACTGTGTAAGTAATGCAAATTTCCACACATTGTTTCAGAGATATACGCATCGGGCTGCCAATGGCTGAAATTTTGTGGCCACTGTGGCTCCCCTGTAGGGTGCACGAGGGCCCTGGTAGTGCTTTCTCACACCATAGAGATCTGCCAGGGTGTCGTGTAAAGGGAAGGACAGATCCTGAAGCTGAGGCTCCAATACTTTGGCCATCTCATGAGAAGAGAAGACTCCCTGGAAAAGACCCTGATGTTGGGAAAGTGTGAAGGCAAGAGGAGAAGGGGACGACAGAGGACGAGATGGTTGGACAGTGTCATCGAAGCGACCAACATGAATTTGACCCAACTCCGGGAGGCCGTGGAAGACAGGAGGGCCTGGCGTGCTCTGATCCATGGGGTCACGAAGAGTCGGACACGACTTAACGACTAAACAAAAGTGTAAAGGGCTGTCTGGAAGAAAAGAGGAAGGCAAGAAGACACCATTTTGTTTTGGTGTTGTATGTTTATTGTGGTATGGTTTGTTTGTTTTTTGTCAACATCACCATCATTTTTTAGCTCTGGGGATCAGTTTCTGTGGCAGGGCTACATGTTTTGCTACTGCAGTTTTTGTGGTAATAGGAATGACAAATTGCAGGAGGCCAAAGGATGTTGTCTATAACTGCCCAGGTACTCTCAAACTGCTACAACTGTGCAGTATAGATGCATTCTTGGCAAAAATGGCTAGATTGGAAGTTGTGCCTGAATATTTCATGCCCCTGAATGTACATTGAATACAATAAAGACTTTTTATTCATAGAGACTCAAACTTTCCCTTAAGGACAAAGTATAGATGCAGATTTACCGGAAAAGTGGAATATTAGTGAGATATTCATGTCTCTCAGCAATATACATGCATACATACACGCACAAATGTATTGAAATTGGGATGTTTCACATGTGCACAAAAATATTTTTAGTACCATTCTTTGTGCACATACACACACGAATCACACTGAAATGGTACGTGGATTTTTTTTCCTTTTGCACTGCAAAAATTGGTGGGGAGTATCTTGAAATATTTCTAGGGGGAAAAAAATCACCATTAACATCTGAGATGACTGCTATTCACAGTCCCAGTTCATCCACAGCAGAAGCCAGTTCTTGATGGAAAGAACAAGACAGAGACCCTTCTCTCAATCCCACCTCTTTTAGAGGCACATATGGTAGGGATGTGAGAAAGGGCTTTCTTGGTGGCTACATAGAACTCCCTGCCCAGAGAAACTAGGCTGGCCCTTTCTCTGCTGTCCTTCCACCATGAGGCCAAAACCTTTTTGTTTGGGCAACCTTTTGATACCTGCCCTCTGTACTTGTGGCCAAGGATTTGAAACAAGTGGCTGCTTTGCTTTCTTAGACCGGTGGGCTTGAAACTGTGTTTTGAATCTTTCATTCTTGAACTTGTTTTATATTTTAGCTAGAAAGGGGCGCAGACCACTGGTTCAGCAGTTCATGCTGGTTTGTTTATTGGCCAAGCAGGTGTTTAGCACTTCCTAGCCCCACATCCTCCAGTGGTTGCTCACCCTGGCTTCCTGCCTGTTCTCCTCTGGGAGCTGCCTCTGAGCAGTCACCTGCCAACGGAGGCAGAGCTGGGAAGCATCAAACCCTGTCTGACTGATAAATGAACCAGCATGAACCATTGGACCTGCAGTTCATGCTCATCTCTAATTGAGTCTCATTCTTGGAAGAAAAGTAGGCTATGAAACCAACCAATCAACTAATAAATAAATAGTTATATGATTATGTTACTGTTATTGTTAGAATCCAATCCAAAGGAATCAATGCTACTCTCTGTTGGAATTCTGAAATAGTAATCTGAAATGCTGTCATCCTTAGTTGCTCAGCAGTAGAAATGGGCATAAACCTTAGTTCAGAAGTTCATGTGGCATTGTTGTCCCAGCACTACGGGTGCTGCACATTTGCTTTCTCCACCCCCTGCTGGATTCTCCACTCATCAGCCAGCACGTGCCGCTCTTCTCCTCTTCAGACGTTCGTCCAGTCCTGGGAGGAACACCTGCTTCCCTCCTCTGCCTCCTCTGGCAGCTGCCCACTCAGATAAGGAGGGATTCCTTTGAGTGGGTGGCTGCTGGAGGAGGCAGAGGAAGGAAGCAGGCCCTCCTGCCAGGACTGGACAAACACCCAAAGAGGAGGAGAAAAGCAGCATGTGCCAGCTGGCAAGTGGAGAATCGAGTCAGAGTTGGGTGGTGGAAGGGAATGTGTGGCACCTGTGGTGCCAGGCCAACAAAGTGGCATGAACCTCTGAACTAAGGTTCATGCCCATCTCTACTTAGTAGTTACAAAGAGCACATGAATACATGTCAGGCATACACTTGTTACTCATAAAAAATTTCCAAAATTCTCAAATGTCTTCATATTTGAAATGGAAATAACTTGAGGTAGGAGAATTGAATATGTGAAAAAACTATCCCAAAATTATTTTAAGGCCAGGGCTTTGAATATTTCACTCTTAAAACTCTGGAATTGGATCCCTGTGTGTGTCGTGATGCTAGCATGAGAATTGCCATTTCATTTTTCTTACTGTTTCCTCATCATAACACATTTATTAAAGGAAGAATAAGGACATATCCTTTTCGATTGCACAGGCTTCTGTAAAATGTTCCCAAAACTGTGTGGCTCCCTTGTCTCTCCTTTCCTCCGTAGGCAACCCAACATGTTTTTCCGCTGATAGGCAGACCGAGCAACATTGTGTTTGGATTTGCCTGTGAAGGGGGCTTCGGACAACACAAAAGACTTATCAATAGCATGGAACTGTCTTTGACAGCTGGCTCTGCTTCTCATCCTGGGAACAGAGAGGAGGGACTTGCAGAGAAGAGAAGGATGACTATCAGGCAGTGAGTTACCAAAAAAAAAAAAAAGACCAAACAAACCGCACAATGCTGTGCTTGTATGTGGGGCAAAGACAGAGAGAAGGAGAGGACTGGAAACAGACAAAAATAGTATATTTTTACATGCAGGGTTAACATATTTGTGAGAAGGTGAAAAAAAAATATCAAGGCAGCCTGTTATTTATTTATTTTTTAAAGAAAAGAAAAGATTCCACCTCACTCCTTTACCCCTCTAGCTGCCAAGAGAACAAGGCTTCACTTGATCGCCTTGATAAATCCATCATGTTTGCATGCTTATAATTAGATTAGCAGCTGTTGTAAGTCTGGGCACTGGAATGTTTCTGTTTATTAAAAAGGAATTGTTTCCTTGCAGCGCAGGAGTGACATTCTCGACGCATGCCCGGGGACGCGTGGAATACGCTATGCAAGCCAGCATGACTTTAAGCATGACCGAGAGAGAGAGAGAAGAAAAATCAGTAATGGGTATATGATTCTCAAATCGAGTTGAACTGATCAGAATCAGGGTTTCTGTCAGCTGTGCAAATTGAGAGCTCCAAGCAAATGTCTTGAATGGTGGACTGCGACATGTCTTTTTGTGCTTAGGGAGGTGCTCCCCCTGCTGCTGAGTGAACAGAAGAAAGATTTTGAGCTGGTCTCATTTCCCCAAATTTTTTTGCGTAGTCTCGCCGTTTGGCTGGGAACGAGGACTCCCTTGCTTTTCAATTTTTAATTTTCTTTAGAAAGAATCCACTTCTTTCAAAGTGATGAAAATGGGGGCATTATATTCGGGGCATGACACCCCTTGGTTTCCACGCAGTTTCAATTTTTGGGCCTGGGAAAAAGTGTAGTCCCTGCACAAATTAATATGTAACATTTATGTCCTCCAGGACACAGATGGTGTCACACGGAAAACTAGCAAAAACAGATGCACTCAAACGAAAAGCTGAAGAAGCATGTTGAATCTCTAAGGGCATTCCATGGTGTGGACACCACAACATGGAATGCCCTTTCCGGATTGATGGCAAAGCAGAAGCTTGTGGTACTACCAGGAGAACTCCTGCGGATGCCCTCAAGGTTTGATTAGATTTATGGGGGCGAAAGCAGACCCTCAGTTAGCCTGGCCCCAACTAGTTTAGGGCTTTATGGACATGTAACATATACTTAAACCTGGCTTATTGGTAAATAACCAGTCAGTGCAACACTTTTAGACTGGCCCACCCAGAAGCCTAGCCAAAGCAGGGAATTGGCACTGATTATATCCAAGTTCTGAGAAGAGGTTCTGGGTGTAAAGGTGCCTTGGCTTTTTCCTCCATAGCTTCCTTGTATGACACTACTAGGGTTCTCCATTGCTTCTCTACACATGAATTTGACACACATAAATTCCTATGCCCACGATTGTTGCTTTTGCACTTCTAAGGCTGAAAACAAGGACAAAACCAAACAAAACAGTCTGAATGGCTTAGCCTGGCAGGAGATACTCTTGGCAACTGGGAACAATCCAAGCTGTTTTTAGCACTGCCGTGTAGATGTGGTGGATTAATCTAGAGTAACCCTCTGGAATGCTTCAAGATCACTCATCAGGTCGCTTCAGGCCAGGCTGTTTAGAAGGGCATAACAGAGACATTGTAAATATTTATTTAACACAGTGTATTGGGAATAATCCACAGAGATGCAAGCTCTTCCTCAAGACCATATTATTACTATCCATCCTGCTGTGGATCTAGAGAACAATTCCATTTATTCCTCTGGCAGTCATGCAGAAGACTACATCAAATAAGGAATAAATCAGAAAGTAACTGCTTAAGGCCATTCTGTCATGTGCGTTAGATTTTCCATATCTATGCAGCTTTCTTTGGTAAGGCACCTGGCCAAGAATAGTGGAAATAACCCTATGGGGAATGATGGAATCTTCTTCCTATTGAATCAGGCCATTGATCCATCTAGCTCAGTGGTGTTCTTGTCAGGAAGGGTGATGTGCCAGAGGTATTGTAACTCTGCAGTTCCCATTGTCGCTAGCCCACATGGCCAACTGTGGTGAGTGCTGGGGGCTGCAATCCAACAAGTCTGTAGTTTGCCCACCTCTCTTTTACATTGACTATGAGTGTCTCTACACCTGTTTGAGATAGTTCGCAGATCTACCTGGAAAGACCAGGCGTAACTAATCCAGGTCATGCAGGATAGCTGATGTCATTGAATGTGTCTCTCATAAGAAGTTCTTAATCTTACCACCACATTTTTGTCTTTTTTTAAGTTGTTCTTTCATATTTTTTTTAACTTTTATTTTGTTTCTACCCATAAACTTTATCAAAGTTCTTCATAAATTTGATGGAAAGAAGTTGAGATTTAAGAAACAAAAACAAAGGTTAGAGAAAGTGAAACCAAGATGGGAAATACTTGGCTCAGCAAAACTACAAACGAGAAGGATCTTGGTGTTGTTGTAGATCACAAGCTGAATATGAGCCAACAGTGTGATGTGGCTACAAAAAAAAAAAAAAAAAAAAAGGCAAATGCTATTTTATACTACATTAGCAGAAGAATAGTTTCCAAATCCCATGAGGTACTAATTCCTTCTATTCAGCACTGGTTAAGCCTCATCTTGAGTACTGTGTCCAGTTCTGGACACCACACTTCAAGAAGGTTGCTGACAAATTGGAACAAGTGCAGAGGAGGACAACAACAAGGATGATCAGGTGGCTGGAAACCAAGCCTTATGAGGAAAGACTGAAAGAACTGGGCATGTTTAGTCTTGAGAAAAGACGACTGAGGGGAGATATGATAGCACTTTTCAAATACTTGAAAGGCTGTCATACAGAGGAGGGGCAGGATCTGTTCTCAATCATCCCAGAGTGCAGGACATGTTGCAATGAGCTCAAGTTACAGGAAGCCAGATTTCGGTTGAATATCAGGAAAAACTTCCTAACTGTTAGAGCAGTACAGCAATGAAACCAGTTACCTCAGGAAGTGGTGAGTGCTCCAAACACTGAAGGCATTCAAGAGAAAATTAGACAACCACCTGGCAGATATCCTTTGATTTGTATTCCTGCACTGAACAGGGAGTTGGACCCGATGGCCTTAGAGGCCCCTTCCAACTTCATGATTCTATGATTCTGTGATCTCTCATCCTTAGAGCTGTGAAGAAGAATCAGAAACTCTGATGTCCTCATCAAATCAGACTATTCTGACATGAGAAGACATCTCAACAAAGTATTTCCAAATTGGGTGAGATTGAGTTCTCGAAGGCTTTCACGGCCGGGATCCAATGGTTGTCATGTACAATACCAAACAGCCCGAAAAACCCACAACATCCATTAGGTGAGATTCCTTGCCTGCATGAGAGCAAGACACTGGGTTGCTTTTTCCCCCTTTTTTCTTTCTCGTTTTGGGAAGAGAGGTTAGTCAAGAGATCCCTCCAATTTGTACAAAATGTTTCTGCCCAAAACTGTTCTCCTATGGTTGATTAAAGCAAAACCACCCCTCCAGTGTTTCTAATTTTAAAAAGTCTATGCAATAAGGCAATAGCTATTATTGTTTTGTGCAATTGACACACAACTCCATTTTGTGGAAAAATTGTTCTCAGAAATAAGAGGAAATAATTCAAAGGTATCAGGAGACCTCTCACTGTCCTATCAGCAAGAAGAAGAAGAAAACTGTTATTTTTTCTTCTGACATTTGAGGATGAGACAAGCAAGCATTTCCTGTGATTGCTCTGCAGATGAAAAGTTTCCTTCTTTATGTTGCAATAGATGCTTCCAATAGATGCTGCAAAACATGTTTGCTTCATTGAATGATAGAGATAAAAAAAATAATGCAGCTGGATATGGAACTGCTGGGGTAGCTCAGTAGTTTAGGTCAGTGGTCCCCAACCTTGGGCCTCCAGATGTTCTTGGACTTCAACTCCCAGAAATCCTGGCCAGCAGAGGTGGTGGTGAAGGCTTCTGGGAGTGGTCGTCCAAGAACTCTGGGAGTTGTAGTCCAAGAACATCTGGAGGCCCAAGTTTGGAGACCACTGGTTTAGGTAACAGAAGTTGGAGAGTCAGCTCCCCACTGGGCCTCCTTGACAGGGGCTGGACATGATGAGCCATAGGCTCCATTCCAGCTCTGTAGTTCTAAGATGATGATAGTTATGATGATGGTAGTCTTGACATTTTTCAGCTTTCCAAGACTTGTTGTACGAAGATGTGTACTTTGCAAGAAGTATTTGTAGTTGTGAGGTGTATAGTGCATTTATGAGAAATCAAGCATATCCACAAGGATGTATGTATTTCCATATGTGCCTAGAGAAAATGTTCATCTCTGGGGGGAAAAATACATATCCACAGAAATGCACAATTAAATTATGTGAAGTGATTTTAAAAATGCATTGAAAATGTGCATGAATTTCAGTCTGGGAAGAAAGTCTGCAGCTCCATACAAAACAAGGACATAGAAAAAATATATTTCACTTGGGAGAAATGCATTGAAATTGAAACTGAAATATTTTCACATCTGTATCAAGGGGGAGCAGCTGCTGCCAGAGCAAATTGCGGAACTGATGCTTAAAATAAAACATTTGGTTATATGTTGGCTAATATTACAAAAAGTCACTGAGCCAACAATTGTTCATCCCCAACAAAGATCATGTGGGTGTGCGGAAGTTCAG
Source organism: Intellagama lesueurii (assembly GCA_037013535.1). NCBI lineage: Eukaryota > Metazoa > Chordata > Lepidosauria > Squamata > Agamidae > Intellagama > Intellagama lesueurii. The sequence goes on from JBAJHW010000011.1 coordinate 8,703,293, forward strand.
ATTTCAATTTTCCTTCTGCTGGAAATGGGGCTTCAGCAGCCTTGAGGATCAGAAGACCTACAGATGTTCAACTGATGAAGCTTTTCCTTATTTCTAAGAATTGCCAAATGCACCTTATTTTGCATTCATCAAACCTATAAAGTGGTACCTCTTTTCACAGCAAAGATAAAGAACTTCCTCTCAGTGGGCAGTTTATATGGACGAGAAAATGACTTTGTAGCATGGCAGGCTCTCATGTAACTCTCAGTAAAAGTGCACTTGGCAGGAAGTGATTCATCTGACTTCTGGGTTTATGGCAAAAGAAACATTAAGGCTCAAACTATGCTTTCAGTGGTAGTGATCTCCAGAGTTTGAAAGTAACACTAACATTGCCTATAACACATAATGGAGGGTTAACAGTTTATCCCACAGAGAGGTTTAGAGGGCAGTGCTAACTGGTAAAAAAAAAATGGCCAAAAGCCATCTGAATCACCACTAGGCCAGCTGAAGCTGTGCTGAGTCCAACTTTTTTCTAGCACCGAGGATGATGGAATTTAATTAGGATTACCATCACTCTAGCCTAACTTTACTCAGTATAGTGGCTGTATCTCTGGGCTGGAGGTGCCCTGCCTCTACTCTCACCTTTGTCGTTGCAGATGGTGTTCTGCTAGCAAAACATCACCAGAAGACCAGATCTGCCAAATCACTAAGATCTTTCACGAGAGAATATTCCTGCTGGTATTTAATCCTAACTAGACCTGGACACGAACCGCTGGTTTGGCAGGGCTGATTCGTTTTTCATCTGAACAGGTTTTGGGCACTTCCCAGCCCCACCTCCTTCTCAGCACCCAGAGGAGGCGGGGCATGGAAGTCAGGGTGCTGCCTCCGAGTGGGCACCCACCAGGGGAGGCAGGGCTGGGAAGCGCCGAATACCTGTTCGAACAAAAAATGAACCAGCACAAACGGTCAAACCGGTGGCTCATGCCCATCTTGAATCCTAACTCATTAACCACTGTGGTGTCCGCCCAGGTCATGAATATTAATAAGCTATTTCCATGTACCAATGAGAGTGCTGGAGAGGCGGGGTCACTAGGTATAAGAGTCTTTGCAGGAGGGGAAGATTGGAGATTGAGAGTTTTGGAGTTTGAGTTTGGGAGTTTGGAGTAGAGAGAGAGTTTGGGAAGGTGGTAGAGAATAGAAAGAAATGTTGTTTTAGCTGAGGGTTAACAACACTGACTGAACTTTTATTTCCTGTAACAATAAGCAATTTCTATTTAGTTCTTTTTAAAATGACACATTGCCTGGACCTCTGTGAATAATAATAAAGAATGTTAATGTAATCAACGGGTGGCAGCGACACGACACGTAGCTTGTGCCCTTTGCTTGGTGAAATAACCCAGGGACAGGTGGGAACGTGACAACCACCAGCACATTCATCCTTCTGCAGTCACACACACTACACCCAGTCCTCATAGAGTAATCGTATTTCAGTAAACAGTGAGAGGACAAAGAAAAAGAACACTCCAGCATGCAAGAAGGTTAAAAGTAGCACAGTTCTTCTCCTTACATGTCTGTGAAATAACTGGTGGAGCCGCAGCCTGTACCACATGGTGATCTCAGTGGCTGGAGTGTCCAGGTGGGAACTTGGGTTTTATTGGAGGTTTCAGTTTCTACTTGCCTTCTCCCTTGGTGCCAGCAGCCTATTCTGCTGTATAACCATCAACCTCTCCTTTCCTCAGTTCAAATTGCTCACCACCTTTTTAACCTCACAAATGTAGGCAGGGACATTAAGTATCTATTGTAATGTTGCTCCACCCCAGGGGCGCATAGTAGCTCCTGGCTGTGCCATATAGTTGCCCCAGAATTGCAGAAATAGCTCCAATTCCATCTTTCTTTGCACATTTGGCCAAAAATAGTGTGCTTGGCTAATAAGGAGGACCTAATTGATACCTGCAGAGTTGACAGCAAGAAGCTGAAGTAAGAGATATTCTTTGGAATTTGCTGTAGGGGACTTACCAAATTAATCCCTTCTAGGAACTTTCTGCTTGCAGATACAGTTGTCACCACGGATGAGAGAAACAGTTACTTGTAGAAACGAAGCAGAGCCTTTCAGAGTTTCATACTGGATAATCTACTGTCATGATTTGAAATCCATATCAATTGATTTCTGACAAGTTCAATGGAATAAAAATTAACTCCTGATGGAGATCCCTTCCCTGTTGCTCACCACAAGAGACATAATATGGTGTACCAGTTTGGTTTCTTTTGTTTTTGCATTGATTGCATCAGTTTACAGTCTGCAGCTGCTTGGGATTCCAATGGGAATCAATAGAGTTGTCACTAATTGCACAGCTACAGCATCCATTAAGAAGTCATCATCTCTATGCTGGATCACCAGTCTTACATCCGTTCTGTGCGGAACTCAGGTAAAACCAGAAAGAGGCATGAACCAACTAGGATGCTGCATAAGAAAATCTTGTCTTAAGAATTATACTGTGTTGTGAATCATGACCTCATTCATTTTGCCATTCTTAATAAGAAAGCAGAATCATTGATTTTCCCACAAAATAGTCTCCCCTTTTTTTTCTGGTGAGGTGGTCAGGCTTGGAGAGAATTTGTGCACTTATGAGATTAATTTTATATGCGTTTTCTGGAAGTCTGTAAAAATTAAGTTTCTGATCAGTGCAGCCTTATGAACTATTTAAAAAAAAAAGAATAGAGGAATTGGACTGGTTGTAGCCTCATGATTACTCAATCTATAGTTCTATGCTTGCTTTTTGTCTATGTGCAGAGCTTCACAAAGGAAAAAGTACCTAGAAATAGATTGTGTAAATTGCACAGAACACAGAATAAGCACTAGACAACTTGTTCTTGTGCTAGAGGTGAAATCTCTCATGGGAGCTTGAAAATCCTGTCCCACTGTGTTGAGACAGCTTTTCTTGACCTCATGTCTTGACAAGGCATAAGGGAAATTGCTTCCCGTCCCTTGGTCAATCAATCCAGATATTTTTATAGACTTGAATCAAGGGTTAAATCTTTCGAACTTCAATTTGTGTGCATTTCCAAACAAGCTGACCTGAACAACTTTCTAAAGTACAGAAGAACGAAACCTCTTCTGGGGGATTCAGAACCTGGTCTAAAGGAGTAGATCACCCAAGAATATTCAGGACTATTAGTGGACAGAGTGATGGAATCCTCACCCTAAGGATGAGAAGCAAAATCCTTGAATTAGATGATGCGATGGAGTCATTTACCATGCCCAGAAAACACTGGTTCTTTAAAACCCTAGGCTAAGCGTTTTCAATCATTTTCTTCCTTCTTAGCTTTTTTCGGGAAAGTCTTTCTGACTTCTGGTAGCTCATGCTTTCCACAGCTAGCCATCAGTTTAACTTCCCATAATGCCTTGGGAGTGACACAATATGATGTGAAAAAGCCTCATTCCCAAGGAAGTAGAACAGGGAACTCTGGAAGGAATTTATGAATGAGGCAGAACATTTATTCCCCTAAACAAAACAAAACAAAAAATTAAGGAAAACCCCTGTACACACTTTTGTCACCCAACTTATTTACCTGTAAAAGTAAGTACCAACCACTCCCACACAGAATTTGATAGAAATTTGAGCCATGCCCACATTTTGGAGAAGTAAGCAAGTTTTTAGTCACACACATCCAACCTATGACCAAAAAAGAGAGAGAGAGAGAGAGATTTTCAACATTTTCACCACAGCTCTTTATGAAATGGCTTGAACCTGCCACTTGGAAGCCATTAGATTTGTGAGGAGTAAACATTGATGCAAAGTGGCTTTCCTTTACATGCTTGTGAAACTAAAGTCACAGACCTTTCTTGAGCAAGCACAAATAACCTTGGAAATAATCATTAGAACATATGAATGGGGAAAAAAATTGACTTGAATTGCTTTGAGGAAACCAAAGCAATGCCACACTGGGTCTGTTTAAATGTTATTTTGCCTCCAAATTGGTACGTGAATTACCCAAGAATCTTCTCTTTTTTTCCCCCTTTTACAGCTTTGCCTGATAAGCCATTTCCCACTCATTTATTACCTTCAATGTGAAAAGGGGGCTTCCAAACGTCTGTTCTAAATCTGTTTTAATTTCCATTTATGCTCCTTTGTCCTCGAATCAATTTCAAGCTGAAATTAGAAGTGAGGTAAATTCTTCTGGCTATAAATGCTTCCAGGGCTTATCTCTCTGCCTCTGCCCCCTTCCAACCTACACACGCCTGTGGTAAATAAGAAATTTGATAGGGGAAAAGAAAATCAACTATTTTAAAAATAATCACACCCCTTTCTGCCTGTATGGTCAATGAACCTTTCAGAGGTATTCCTACACACACATTTTACGCTAATATTCCTTGGGTTAAAGGAGTAAACGTTTTATAAGAGTATTAAAAATGGAAGTGAGCTGGTGTGCCGCTAATGCCTCACTTTTACCAGCGGCTGAAAGAAACAAAATCTCTCCCAGCTGCTTCACAAGGTTCCTTATACGCTATGGGGAACATCTGGTTTCATTGTTTCACAGCGTTTTTTAATGCCGGGTGCTTGCAATTCTTTATTCTAATTGGGTTTTTACTTCACTTTCAGGTGGAAGACGTGGCTGTGATTAATAAGCATGGCAAAATGAATATGTTCACGATTAGCATTCAGACGTTTAAGGTGGGAAGGTCCCCCCCCCCCAACCATGGTTGTATATTTTTATTTCTGTCTTCAAACTGCCATAGAAGCAAAGACCCATTGATCTTGGAAGAATATGCACAAATGCTAACTTCTCTCCCTCTTTGTCTTCCAATGAATTCTGCCTGTCTACTCACTCATCCCAGGTGGGGTGGTTGAGGACATTGAGAGAGATCCAGAAGTAAAAGACCAGAGATCAGATCTTCTTAGTGGTTGTTGTAGAATCAACTCCTCTCTGATATTCACCTGGCCTCATCACTGGCTACCTATAAGAAATTGTTGAAAACCTGGTAATTTAGACAGGCCTTTGAGAACGTTACACCAACAGAACACAGAGTATCTACCAACCTCTAAGCCAGAGATTCCACCATCCTATTTGCTTTTATTAAATGTTATTTTGTGTGCTGTGTTTTAAGTTTATAATGTTTCTAAGTTACAACGTTCAGTGTATGTTTATTCTTTTATATTTCTTTGGTGTCATTTCAATTTAATTTATTGTCCCTGGTAATTGTTCTGCTTTCTGTTGTGAACCGCCCAGAGAGGCCTTGGTAGCCAGATGGGTGGTATACAAATTAAATACATACATTCCTTTCGAGGTGAATTCAACTTTCCTGGAAGAACATTTTCACTTACAACTGCAGTCATCAGAGGCAATGTTTCCTGAAACCGTGCCTTTGCTCAACTCATTACACCATAGATCCCACCTGTTGTGCTGTCTGAGTAGCAATGGACTAATTCCATCTTCTGTAAAGGGGGATAACTTTTCCATTCACCAAGTTCTAGCGTTCAAAGGGAGGAAGCATCACCCTCATTCTGTCTTGCATTTATGAGTCTGTTACCATGTTACTCTCGAAAAACAAATGAGAGGGTGTGATATGTCAATGATTTTTGCACCTCACAATAATCCTTTTCAGAATTTTTGAGAACATGCATACATGTGATGAGGAGAGTGCATCAGTCTGACATCCTCCATTTACTGTCAAAGTCCAAGATACCACAGCCAGCCTCTCACCATGGACAAGGGCACCAGGACCCAGTCCGCCATGCAGGGTACTGAGTCCGAAGATGCTCACTGCGCAGCTGGCCATGACCAAGCGGAGGCAGGAGCACCCGGCTGGGAGCCAGGTTGCAGGACTGGGAGCACAGAGCCAGAACATCTGCACCAAGATGCAAGAGACCAGCAGAAGCAAGCAGGAACAGGAGTAGATGCAGGAACACTGGAGTCCAGATGCAGAGATGCCGGAGGCAAGAGCAGGGGCCAAGGCAGGAACAGGAATAGATACTGGGGCTCAGGAGCAACACAGCCAAAGACCTTTGTTGCTGAGGCAAGTTCTGGGTGGGAGAACCACCCCTTAAATAGGCCTTCCCTCCAGGTTTCCAGGTGAGCCTCATGCGTGGCCCAGCAGCTGCTACACAGGCCAGGGCCTGAGCCTGCAAACACCAGGCCATTCCTGGGCCAGGCTGGCCCCAATCCTGCAGCTGCCAGGGCAGTACAGGCCAGATCCTGACACTTACAAGTGGATAAAATCCCTCCACGAGAGATCAAAATAAAACAAAACCATACCAGAGCCTAAAACCTCACTATCTCACAACCAAGAGAAAAAATTCTGGTGTCTTCTCTCATTTACTGCATGAAGATGAACCAGGTCCCTTGGCACACGATCAACTTGTAGGTCTCAGGTTTCACTGAATGTGGTTGGCGAACAAGAGAGATGAACCTGGTCAGCTGGAAAGGGAGCGACAACCCTCAAAGATCCCTCTGGCCACAGAAGAATGAAATGACTATTCCCAATCATTTGACAGGAGTCAAGAGTCAGTCCATGTTTGGTGAATTTGGTTGTGATATTTGGTATTTTGTTGAAAGAAATGATGTACTGTAGATAGTTAGGTTTTTCCTTTTCTAGAAATGCCACTTGATTCTAACATTTTGTGTGTGTGAATACATTGCAAATATTTCCTGGAAATGTAGTTACCAAAATCCTAGTAGCCATCCCCATGAGCATAACATAGATGGTGTAACATTTGGAGGTCAATTGTCTTAAGTTGCGAGTCAACACAGACAGTACTTGTTGCCTGCTGAGTTATGCAACTCAGCGGGCAACAAATTGTGTCTACAGTGATGTTGTAACTTGCACCAATTAACCTCTAAATGTTACACCAGTTGCATTATGCTGGCAGGAGGATGGCCAATATGTTCCAAATAATCAGACTTTCAACTTTTCCACCCCTAGTCCCAGCTAGGCCAGTAACAAGGTGACATCAGGAATCTTGTTCTTTCTTCCTCTTTCTCTGGCTGCTAGGTGGGCTAGAGGTATCATCAGTGATCTCTTGCAAATACCTAGGGGTGTCCACAACTCCAGAACCATTTCTTTTAGTGTCCAGATCTTCACTGGCCTATTGGTTAAGATTGAATCACGGGAGATTGTCATGTGCAGGGAGAGAATGCAGAAATAGAGGGGAAGGTGTGGGTCAGAGTGCATTTCAGCCATATTGGTTCCATGCTTCATCCACTTGTTTTGTGCTTCCTTTTGCCTTGGGGGAAGTGAGGGACACATATGGAGCCCCCGCAAAGAATATGAGGACTGTGAACAAATGTAGGTGCTCCCTGGCTAATGATAGAACCTCTCCGTTGATCCTTCCACTCTAGAATTACCACTGGATTGCTTCTGATGGGATCCAAGACGGGAGAAGTGGCTGAAGGTGATATAATGCTCTCCAGATGTGCTTATGGGCAGGTTCACGTTCTTCCACAAACAAGTTTTTTATTGTGCTCACCAATTTCTGTTCCTTCAGACCAAACCACCCCAGTTACAGCTCTGCTCCAGTAAATAATTTTGCTAGTCTTACTCAGTTCCTTTGGTTTACCTCAAGAAATCATCAGCTGTTTTGTTTGCAGTCAACTCTCTTCCCCAGAATCTTGTTGGGGAAGAAATGCACTAAACACTCCCAGAAAAGTGTTCATGAGAAAGCTCACTGACCTTTCAACCTTCTCAACCCTTCTATGACTTTCCTCAACGTTTCTTAAATGTCTTCTCTCCGAATCTCATATTGCTTGTGGAGAAATTTCACTGATGACTTCTGTTTATGTCGATGAACAAGTAAGCGTGCGCTTGTGTGTAGATGCGTGTGTGCATGCACGCACATAGATGTCCACATGTGTAAAAGAGCTACTTGCTGATGATTTCTCCATTTATCTCCTGGCCACCCTACCTAGATCCACAGTCATAGAAAAATTAATGGTGTAACTTCTCCCGCTATGTGTCAAGCTTAATTTTACTTTAAATCAGTTTTAATTATGCCAATGAAGTTTATAGTTTTAATGGAAAGAACCTGTTTTGTGAAACCCAAGAATGAACTATAAAGGACTGAGAAAGATTTAAAGTCACATTAACCTTAACAACGCAGCCAAATTTGGTTTGATTACATTAATTCCTGTAGCCCACATCCTTGAAAATCACTTACATTTTCCAAGTTAAGTTGGCAGTTGGTTATACTAGCCCTGATCTGTTAGTCATTATTGTGTTCTTGTTTCCGGAATTTTATACTTCCTTCTCTTCCTTTTGCTTTTTTGGATTCATGCTTTTGCTTCAGTAAAGACTCAATAAAATGCCTCTCTAGGCAGAAATCTTGAGGGCCACACAGGTTGAAACAGACCAGCAGAGTCAATAGTTATATCTATTTTGGGGGACTGGAAAGTCGATGAGGAGATTGCTCTATAATATCAAGTCTGATACCACAGGCTACAGGAAAGCAACTTCATAAATTCTAGGGCTAAACATTCTATTGAGTGGAAGCACACACAAAACAATGTGGACTTTCCATTTTCTGGGCTGACCATCATGGACCTAGGTGTACATCCAGATATGCAAGGAATCAAACTGGAGAAGACTAAGTACATGATGGATTGTCTGGAAACCAGGGAGATTCCATTACATCATAGTCCTCATGCAACTGCAGACGGTAATAGGATTCTGGTCTAGAGGTTTTGAACATTCCAAAACTTCCTGTCCTCTACATTGCATGGTGTTATTTTTTTCTTATCAAGGTGGTATTTTTTTTTTCTTATCAAGTTCATTGTAATTTGTACATATTGTCTTTCTACAAAGCAATGTTGGATTGCTCAGAAACCCTAGCAAACAGGCATATTGAGGCAGGAAAATTGCCCTTTTGTAAATTGCCAAACACACGTTTCTCTCCTTTGAGAAGCAGAGAGAGGGAGAGGGAGAGATTGAGAGAGAGAGAGAGAGAGAGAGGCCAAACACAAGACTAGCCTTGAAAAAGTCATAAATACCCCATCCTATCATTTTACTCTTCCATATGAAAAAGCAACCAACTGTCATATTTTTGTGCAATGTGCATTATTTTGCACAAAATTCATTCTCACAGATGTGAAAATGCTAGCCAAGATTGACAGAAAATGACACTGGAAAAAAGAAAAACATTGTTGTTCCAGAATGAATCAAATCAAGATTTGCATCTCTAAATTAGACAGACTCCGTGAAAGCAGTGTTTCCACACATCTGAAGCATTGTCATGAAAAAGTTCATATGTATTAGAATGCTTATAGACATTTTCAGAGAAATGAATGCACCTAAAACTATGTGACTACATTGCAAAGAATGTTTAAAATATACACACGCACACTTTGGTCAAGGGACAAAAGATGTAAATTAGGTGCAATGAGTAAATAGGTATAGTATGCAAACTGTGTAAACAAATGTGCACATTCAAAGGAAATGTGCAAAAATAAATCCCCTTTAGAATGGCAAAGTAATCTATCTATCTCCTTCTCTGCAAGGAGATACTTTTGCATCCTGGCCAGGCCCCAGTTGGTTTGTTTTAAGAGTTTCTCAAAGCCAGACATTGTTGAAGGAGAGCCCTAGGTGATCACCTCTGTCATTATTCAAGTAAAACAACAGCAACAATAACGCACAATCACAATTCAAAACACTGGGAAATGGCCCACTACTGCTGCACAATATCATGCCTGTATCTCCAGCAGGAAAAAGGACATCAAGCTTTTCATAGCGAAGGGCAGCCTGAATGTTGAGAACACCCATGGCAACAATCTAGATGGTCTACAGGATCCCCTCTTGTGCTCACTACTATTCAGAAAGTGACACCATGCAAGGGAACATTCTGGGAGCTGACTTCTTTTTTCATCCACTAACCACTTCTCAGTCAAATACAAAGCAAGTCTCGAGGCCATTTTTTGACAAGTGTGAAGGACAGTGAGCTCAAGAGGGTCTCCTGCCCCTCCCATCTCAACTCAGCCAAAGTTTAATTTGGGGGCTTGTCTGCCATTGTCTCCACTGGGATTCTTGCCCAGTATTATTTTCCCCTAAGAGCCTCTGTGAAAAGCAGGAGGAGGCACAAGATCGCTGCTTCCTTTCTGGGTTTCTCCATTTGGGAAACAGATGGTTCTTAGGCACTGACATTTCTTTGCCGATTTGCAAATGATCTTGTGGTAGCAAAAAGCCCAGATGTATAATCCAGAGCAGTGCTGTTTCGAGCCAGGATTATAATTAACAGCAGCTCAGTGAAGTTTAATAGGGCAGGTTACAAATGTCTAATTTCTTCCCCCATCACACACACACACATACACATGCATGCACGCCCCATCAGCCGGCAAGCGATGCTGGGGCTTAGCGAGCGTGTTCCTGAACACAGCTCTCACTTTATACCCAGCTCGTGACTCTTGGGGCTGTTTCATGTTTACCTTGCATGATAAGTAAAGGGGGAAATGAAGTCTGAGAGAAGGACTGAATGACATTTAATATCCCCTAATGCTCTCTTGTTTCCTTAAGTGAGGGCTCATACTGAAAGAGGGTGAGGGGTCTCTTATCACCAGCCAGGTCCTGACCTGCAAATCAACAGGCCTGGCTGTTACCTGACCCCAGATGCCAGGTGTGTGCCTGCAGGTCATAAGGCTAGGAAAGCAGAGTGGAGCAAGCTCGCCGACCCAAATATTTCATTGCGTTAACCATTTCAAGCCTTGTCAATTGGTTGGACAGTGTCACAGAAGCTACCAACATGAATTTGACCAAACTCCGGGAGGCAGTGGAAGACAGGAGGGCCTGGCGTGCTCTGGTCCATGGGGTCATGAAGAGTCGGACATGACTTAACGACTAAACAACAACAACAATTGTACCTGGGACCCTCTGGAATCAAATCTGGGAGCCCTTTGGGTGCGTGGGTGGAGTTTCTTGAATGCTGTACTTAACCATTGATGGGAAATTAGGGAAGACATGGGATGGGCAATATAGTAGAGTGGTTAGGCTGTTGGCCCATGGCTGAAGTCCCCATTGAACCAGGCAAAGTACTGGGTGACCTTGTGATACACACAGTCTTCCAGCCAGACCACTTCTTGGGCTTGTTGTGAGAACAAAGTCAAGAGGATAAGAAACCTGGACACCCTCCTGAGCTCCCTGAAGAAAAGGTAAGATATATATGCAACTAATGAATCACATTTATTAAAATTTAGACAATTTTAAGCAGAAGAATGACTCATAGAGTTCTACAAAGCCAACAGTCTGATTATTGCAAATGCATGCTTCAAGTAACCAAACAGGCAGCTGTACATGTGGACATCATCAGACGGTCAATATAGAAATCAAATAGACTAGAGAATTCAAAGCAGGAGATGGAGAAGCTGTATTCTCTCTGCCAAAACAAGACCAGGAGCAGATTGTGGTACTGATCATGAACTGTTAACATCCAACAGTAGAGTAACTCTGGAAAAGAACATGAAAAGAATCATAGTGAAAAATATAATTTAAACAATATTCCTGATGAATTTAAAATCCACATAAGGAACAGATTTAAATGACGTACTAACTCAGTTGACCATGAACCAGAACAAATGTGGATTGAAATATTAGGGATGATATTAGAGAAGAACCAATTCGTGTAGTGAAAAGAAAAGAAAAACCCAGATAGATGACCAAAACAACAACAACTTAAAATTGTAAAGGACAGACAAGAAGCAAAAGTAAAAAGTGATAGAAATAGGATCAAAACCCTAAATGTAGTTTTGAGGTGACTGTTACATAGAGACATTGAGAACAGTTATACTAACTAGTACAATGAAATAGAGAAGTACAACAAAAGGGGGGAAACAAGAGATACCTTCCCGAAGATCCAAGAAATCAAAGGGACAGTGAAGTCTAAGTTAGGAACCAACAGGGAAAGCACACTATATGACCAGGAGAAAATAAAGAAAAGGTGGAAACTATACTAAAAACCTATACACAAGAGATAAAAGGATAACATACTCCTTTGAAGAGAAATCCTATGATGAAAATCTGCAGTTCTTGAAAGTGAAGTGAAAGCTGTTCTGAAAGCACTGGGAAATAATAAATCACCAGAAGTTGATGGAATACTGCATCTTATTCTATAGATCAGTGGTTCCGAACCTTGGGTAGCCCAGGTGTACTTGGACTGCAGTTCTAAGAAACCCTGGCCAGCATAGCTAGTGATGTAAGCTTCTGGGAACTGCAGTCCATGAACACCTGGGTTACTCAAGATAGCATAATGGAACAAATGGAGCTCCCTCAATCTAGGGAGTCTGTAATCCAAGCAAGAGAGACACTTCCCCCAGACCTGTTGTGGGGAAAAGGAACATGAGCTTGACCTAGTCTGAGTTTCTCAGGAGACATTTTTCTCAGGAACTATATCAGATTTTTTTTTTTTACCCCTTCTCCTACCTCACAGAAAAAAAGAAGAACATTTTGTAGAATTTCAACACATATTTGCCAATGTCCAATATTGGGGTGGAGGCAGTAGGAACTGTTGCCCACCACCTCCATATAAAAAGTTCAGAACAATACTTGATCCATCAAATTAACGGTTCGGGACCTCATTATCTGACTGAGCGTCTCTCCCTAAGACTGTCCACCCAAGCCACCTGGTCCAGCCCGATCTTGTGTTTACAGGTGGTCATCCCTAGAAAGGCCTGGAAAACGACCACCAGTGTCTTCTCAGTGGTGGCTGTCATGCAATGGAATGTGTGACCCGCAAATATATACCAGGTTGCCTCCCGCCTGACCTTCAGGAAACGGGCAAAAAGAGGCCTTTATAAATATCTTACTCCGTTGACATCCTTGTGGGCTCATGAATTGAATGGACTATTGATTTGCCATCCAGGCCTCCTCCTTTTTTTTTCTTTTTTTTTTTGGACATCTTGGGTTTTAACGTTTACTGGTTCTCTTTATTTATGTCCTTGTGGGTGGGATTGGGTAGTTGTGTTTTAATGATTGCTAGTCACCTGGAGTAGTACTTAGGCACTAGATGGGCAGGAGATAAATGTGACAATTAAAATAATAAATAAATACACTGTGGAAGGTACAAAACGGCGTCTAAGCTGTTGTTGATACTATTGTGGCAGATGTCATTTCCATTTTTAAAAAGGGGGGGTGTCACTACTGCTAATGAAAAAGCCTGGATTTGCTAAATCAACACCCACAATATGTCTGCATGCAAATATAGTGGAAAACATTTGGTATAACCCAAGTAAGCACCAGCTAGTCATTTTCTCTCAGACTTAACTAGGTCATAAAAATTTCTGAAGATAAAACTGGGCAATATGATCCTCTGAGTTCACTGAAGAAAAGGGGGGGAGCAAAGAAAATTATCACAATTACAAAATATAAATGTGATACAGTACCAACTATATGTTCAAATTAGTATAATTGTTTCCTCAGAATATCAAATAATCACAATGTATGAATAATTGCAATTTATATTTATTTAATATCAAAATTAATTTAATTGTATGTTAATTATTATTTATAATTCTTAATAAAAATGACAAATTATTTAGTAATATTTTCATTGTATTAATAAACAAATTGTAAATGTAACTGAATAAATTGTTATTTAATAAGCTATTAATAACATATTTTCCCCAGATTAATACATTTGCCAGCTAATATTAATTCATCAGGCAATTAATAAAGGTGTTTCCCAAATTATGCTAGATCGCAGAAGTAGCAATGTATGTGGATGTAAAGAAAAGAGTTTGTTCTCACCATAATAGTGTTGAGATGGAAAGACTGTGGAAAGGTAATTGGGCTTATATTTTCACAGCCTATACATGGCTAAATAATGAGCAAAGAATCAGGTTTTTATGAGGACACCATAAATGTCTACTGTGTTCTCACTCCCAAAGGAAAATGGTCCCTGGAACGTGTATTGGCGTCCCTCTGCTGTACAGGAAATAATATTGTAAACCATATATTTTTTGGTGACCTGTAAACTTAACTCCAATTTTAATTCCTCCTGTCTAGGATGCACCCAGCCAGCCGGGTTATTTTCTTATTGTTTTGGCAACTTTAATTAAAGGTTCTTTTATGGGGGCGCGGCGGAAAAAGAGTTGCAGAAGAAAGGGAGCATAGAAAATCATCGGGCATTTAGCTTGTCCATTGAATATGATGGGACCACCTTGTTGTTGTTTAGTCGTTAAATCGTGTCCGACTCTTCGTGACCCCATGGACCAGAGCACGCCAGGCCCTCCTGTCATCCACTGCCTCCCAGAGTTTGGTCAAATTCATGTTGGTCGCTTCGATGACCCTGTCCAACCATCTCGTCTTCTGTCGTCCCCTTCTCCTCTTGCCTTCACACTTTCCCAGCATCAGGGTCTTTTCCAGGGAGTCTTCTCTTCTCATGAGATGACCAAAGTATTGGAGCCTCAGCTTCAGGATCTGTCCTTCCAGTGAGCACTCAGGGTTGATTTCCTTCAGAATGGATAGGTTTGATCTCCTTGCAGTCCAGGGGACTCTCAAGAGCCTCCTCCAGCACCACAATTCAAAAGCATCAATTCTTCGGTGGTCAGCCTTCTTTACGGTCCAGATATCCTGTAAATACCACCCAGTTCCCTGCTAATGATCCCTAACCCAGTGCCAAATATTACACAAAAGTTCCTAGTGAATGAAAACATTTCCACTTCTGCCTGATATTAACCACTGGAGGGTTCGAAGTCGTTACATTTTGGGATGTTTTCCGAGTTAGGAATGGGTTTGTAATGTTTGCAATGCCAAACGTTTCAAGGCAGAGGAAATCCGTATGTTGGGATTCTATGAAGTACATAATACAATAATGGTTTGTGTGGAGGGGGAAAGGCTTCCCACCTCATTCAAGGGTGTAGAAATTAGTCAGATGCCGTAGCTCATATCAGAAGTGGCAAACATGTACAACAGAGGTGAAAACTCTTGGGGCAGAGCGTGTGACGAACTGAGTGTAGCTTGTAGCTTTAAAATTAAATTAAACTTCCTCTAATTACACAGCATACAAAATGGTTCAGGCATGGACCTACAGAACAGATTGAGCCACTGACTCCTTCAGTAGACCACCTCTTATTTATTAGTTTACCTCAACTGGCACTTACTGTCTCAATCATTCACTCAGAAACATGGGTAATGAGAAAGAATAAAATGTTTCTGTTTGCAGTTCTTTGTAGATAAAAACAAACATCATATTGTGTAAAAATGTTTACTTGTTACATCACCGAGCTGAACTGGTTAATTAGTTTCATTCCTGATTAACTAACTGGTTACATAGCTGACAGATCACTTCACTCTAAGTAGCTACTTCTGACAGACCCCGTTGCTAACACAGAAAGAAAACTGACTGGGAAAGAATCTGAGACAGAGCAGAACGATTGTCTGTTACTGAGTTGATGGGCATCAATTCCAGTCCAGAAGAGTCCCTCCCAGCCCAAATCTCTCAAGGGCATCATATGTAACCCTTTCTTCTATACAATAGAGGTGGAAACTCTTGGGGCAAAGGGTGTGAGGAACTGAGTGTGGCTTTAATATTAAATTTTAAAGTTTAAAATAAACTTCCTCTAATTATGCAGTGGATGAAATGGTCCAGGCAGGGACCTACAGAGCAGATTGAGTACAGTCTCCTCGAGTAGACCATGTTTGATTTCTTAGTTTACCTCACCTGGCACTTACTGTCTCAATCATGAACCTGCAGAGGGTTGTGACTTACTGTACAAGGATTTGTATAGTCCACTCTGAGTAATGGGCTGATTCTCCTCTTTTCCCAGTGACTACATAACGTAAGTGCAAGCACGAACCAGCTCATCCCCAGAGCATCCCTACCTACACCTTCTTGGCTCTCTCTTCATTTAGGTGTGGGTAGGATCACTCTGCTTTGATTCTATCCCCCCCCCCCTAGCGTTTCCTCCCTATCGGCTCACTACTGAAAGATCTTATCCACTAAGGAGATCTGTGACCTTGGTAGCTTGCACCCTTTCTTAATCCTTTTTGGTTGACCCAAAAAAGTGTCACTACAGTGATGAAACCATTGCTGTTATCAAGCAAAAGGGGTGATGTCACTTGTGAAAAAATAATTATGGCTGCAGAGCCAGAGGTTGGGAGTTCAATTCCTCGTTGTGTCTCTTTGACAGGGGCTGGACTTGATGATCTATAGGGTCCCTTCCAGCTCTGCAGTTCTAAGATGATGATGATGATGATGACGGTAATGCAACCTTCATCTACAACTAGCCTATAAATAAATATTTATTTCTAACTAGTTATGCCCAACCTGTGTGTAAGAGAGGACCTCGTGAAGGAACGCAACTAGAGACAGACATAAACTGCCAGTTCAGGGGTGGGGTGCTGAAGTGCAGAACAGCTGTGTGGCCATTGATTGAACCATCATGAACTGCTAAACCAGTGGTTCGTGCCTATCTCTAAACACCAGTAAGGTGTTGTTAGTCTGTGGAACTCCTTGCCACAGGATGTGGTGATGGCATCTGGCCTAGATGCCTTTAAAAGGGGATTGGACAGATTTCTGGAGGAAAAGTCCATCGCAGGTTACAAGCCATGATGGTGATGTATAATCTCCAGGCTTCAAAGGAAGGTACCTCCAAATGCCAGATACAGGGGAGGGGTATCAGGAGACAGGTCTCTAGCTGTCTCGTGTGCTCCTAGAGGCATCTGGTGGGGCCACGGTGAGATACAGGAAGCTGGACTAGATGGGCCCTTGGCCTGATCCAGCAGGGCTCTTATGTTCTTATGTGTCAACTCATACAACCTGCATGGGTAAGGCTTCTGACAATAAGGCAACAATACAGCAAGACACCGGTGGCATCAAAAACCAACCCAGACATATCACATGGTAAAAGAAAAGGTAAATTCAAGAAGTAGGCATGTAATGTAATGCCCAATTCCTCTGTCTAGTGCTCTGGTGCATATATTGATGGAAGATCAGCTGCCACAATGTCGGTTCATGCTCCCGTCTTCCTAGGAGCTATAAAAGTCCATTTCAGCTAATGCAGGGGAAAGCAAATTTACAAGACAGAGCGTGGACAGTGCATGGAACACTTCTTTTGCATTGTTGGCTCTTAGCTCACCAAGCCAGCATGGGGTTGTCTACCAAGATTGTCAGGTCTGGAGTGTGATTTGTTGTGAAATTTACAGTTGATGAAGCTGTAACTCCTTCTAGCTGGGCTCCCATCAGGACCAGGCACAAGGCAAGGTCAGGGAAGGTCAGACTGTGGATAGGAAAAAGAATGAACTCCCAAGAAACAAGAATGTGCAAGAATTCGAAAGAGGTTTCTCCAGCAAAATCGCTGGTGAAAGAAAAATTTTATCCGGTTTGTGAGCTTCAAGCAGCTACCATGTTTGCTCATGTCATCCTGAGTGGATCGTTAGTTCATTTCCATTTTCCTAATGGGCTGAAAACATTAATAGTAGAGAAGGTACTATCTTTTGTTCATCCTTTATTTCCAAGCAGATTGGCTTAATTCAGATTTCTTGGGCTGGAATGCAGTCATGCTTTGGAAAGCATGACTGCACTTCCCCTGGATTCTGTAGTGCAGCCCATGGCTCCATATTTTAAGGGGGAAATACATACGTACAACTATCCGCTGCATTTGCATTCTGTTCTCAAAAAAATCATCAAGACAGAAAGTGAAACAGAATTAATTTGAAATTGAATTAAATTAATAAAACAGACATGGACCAGAAATTGATCGAAACATTCATTCCATGTTTATAGACAAATCACATATTTAATGCAGTTATTATTAGCTACTAGAGATGGACTATTCATAATAGTATCCTTGGGGATATGAATGTGAATATCAGCACCACAGATGCCATGGAGATCCAACCCCTCCCCCCGAACTGGCCAGTCCACTCACTGGTTGCCGTGCGGTACTTGCAGTCGTCATCATCCGCACCATCATGCCAATTATGGAAGCAACCTGGCCAGCACTTTCCCGCCTCCCTGCGCAGCTGACCATTCCAGCGAGGAAGCAGGATGGGAGTCTCCTCGCTCATCTGTTGAACGGTTGGCTGTGTGGGGAGGCAGGGAAATGCTGGCCAGGCTGCTTCTACAATTGGCACAATAACATCGACGGCAGTCATGCACACTGCATGGTGACCAGTGAGTGGACCAGCTGTTCAGGGGGGAGGGGCTGGATCTCTGTGGTGCTGATATTCATATTTGTATCCCCAGGAATATGAATACAAATAGGCCGTCTCTAGTAGCCACCTTAAAGGAATTGAACCTCTGAATCAACAGTCACGATGTACTTCTGAAAACAAACCATGGTGGTGTGCTCGCAGCCTCCATATCTTGCATATGAACTTTCCATAGACATCTGATCAGATGCCTTTGGAAACAGAAGTCCTGCTGAGAAATTCAGGACAGCAATAACAATAGCAAAAGAGGAATGGGAAGAGGCTAGCCTCACCCCTCCTTTGTAGCTCCCTTCACGTGGACGATGAGAGTCTGAAGAGGACAGTAACTGACATTCTGTTGCTTAGAACAGTCCATTGCAGTAGAGTAGGCCCATTGAATCAACAATGACTTGGTGAGCCAACTCCTCCGTAAGTTCATTGATTTTATGGTCCCACTCTAGTTGCGACTTACTTTAGTAAGATGCAACTAGAGGAGACCCACTTGAATCAATGGAACTTACAAAAAAGCTGGTTCATCAAGCATCTTTTTCTCATGCTGGGGACAAGCGATCTCAGAGGGTTAAGAAGTTCTCTGCAGGCCACCTTGACATGTTGAGAAACTCTGTTTCAAGAGAAAATTATCAACATCTCCAAGCCCTGACTCCATGCTTCACCAGACCTGGGGATACTTCCACGCATACAGGACTGCCGTTTTTATTAATGGTTCCTCCAGGGTGGAGATGGTTGGTCTATTCCATGCCTCAAATATGTCTCCTCACTTTCCTTATGACAGCTGCACTTCATCAGGAGCAAAGTAGCATTTTAGAGGTACTTCATGCTTCCATCAAAGCATGTAAAACACTTTGGAGTCCATCTGGCTAAACAATGATCTATATAAATGGAAGATCGTTATCATCAAACACTCATTCAACATGGTGTTTCTCTTGAGCTGTTTGCTAATTCCAAGGAACCACTTTCTATATAAAAGCTGACAATTTCCCATGGTAGACTTCCTAATTTATTTAAAAAAAAAATTTGTTTCAAATGGTTTCAGTCAAGGGGGGGTGGGAAGGCAGCAGGTCAGCCCTGGAGCTGGCGGAGTCCATCAGCACTACAATTTTAGCATCTCAAGAATAACCTGTAAGAGTTTTGGATGTGGGAGATTCTCCCTCTCCATCCCAATAGGATTACCCTGGAACCTGGGAGTTGCAAGACTTGAGTTGCAAGACTCACTGTCAAGTCAGATTTAAGTTGCATTGGCAACTTGCCTCCGACTCAATTTGGGTTGTTGTTGTTTTTTTCCCCAGTGACTTGGACTTGACTTGTGACTCAAAACCCACCCACCCCTTCCCTTTTGTTCTGGGGAAAAAGTCTTATTTTTAATAGGGACTTGGACTTGGGACTTGTACCCAAAGACTTGCCAACTGTTCCAACACTTATCGTGCTCCAGTTACATTTCTTCCAGAATCTCAAACTTTCTTTTCTCTTCCTTTCATGCTCAGAGTAGCCTGCAATGGCACGACATAAGAAAGAGCAGGGAAGATACATTGGTCCTCAGGGCATCAGCCCCTGACCATCATTACTTTCCCAGTTCTCAGAACAGCAAAGTTATTGGACCACAGGAAAACAAAGGGGGAAAAAGAGAGAGTGGCATGGCATTGTAAAGCCAGAGTAGACCCTTGGTAGAATCCTGCCTTGTTCTTGATTCCAAAGCTGCAGCTGCCTATGTCATAAAAACACAAAGATGAAATATTACTTTGTGACTGCTTTAGTGTTTCCATCCACACACATGCTTTTATGACGTTGTTTGGCACAGACATGAAATATGATAAGAGATCGCTCTCTCGCACAATCTGCTGTCTTATGTCTGTCTCTCCCAAAGACGCTCATTGCTCTCACACAAGCTTTCAGCAAAACCAAAAGATTGGAAAACTCCAGGAATAGAGCAAATAGAGGAGCAAGGTATTGACTTGGAGGGATGTGACTGCTTCTCACTCTGTTCAAAAAGCAGAGAACAAATATGCATGTGTTTTTCCTCTGCCTAGAATAGCCAGATGAACCAGGAGAGAAACCTGGCAAGAAATCTCAAGGACCTCCAGGAAACCTTAGGAAGTATTTCTGAAAGTACAGAGAAATTAAAATCAATTACTGAACAGGTTTTACATTGCAGGCTATGAAAATCAAAATCATAGCATAACTGAGTTGGAAAGGGCCTCTAAGACCATCGAGTCCAACTCCCTACTCAATGCGGGAATCCCAATCAAAGCAGAGCGGACAGAGGGTTGTCCATTTTTCTCTTGAATGCCTCCAGTGTTGGAGCACTCACCACCTCCCGAGGTCATGGGTTCCGTTGTCATACAGCCTAACAATTGAGAAGTTTTGCCTGATATTCAGCCTAAATCTGGTTTCCTGTATCTTGAGCCCATTGTTATGTGTCCTGTACTCTGGGATGATCAAGAACAGATCCTGCCCCTTCTCTATATCACAGCCTTTCAAGTAGTTGAAAAGGGAAATGAACAAAAAACTTCTTGCAAGGATGAGCAGAAATTCCACCTAGTCAGGAAAAATAAAATCTTGTTGGGATTCCTCTGCATGATGAGACTGGGAAAATCTCCAAGAATGAGATATTTAGGAGCATTTGTCCTGCTCCTAAATGAGAACTTAAATGAGAACTGTGCCATACGAGGAGATGGCTGTCATCCTACCTTATGTACCAAACAACGCTCTCTTTTTGCTTCTAAACCGCGGTGGGTAAAGGGTGTCCCAGGAACCATGGCAGCCCTAGGGAACTGAAATGCATCACTGCATTCTGTGTGATGCCTTTATTATTATTATTATTATTATTATTATTATTATTATTATTATTATTATTATTATTATTATTATTATTATTATTATTATTGTTGTTGTTGTTGTTGTTGTTGTTGTTGTTGTTGTTGTTGTTGTTGTTGTTGTTGTTGTTGTTGTTATTGTTATTGTTATTGTTATTGTTATTGTTATTGTTATTATTCAAAAACACCAGGCAAAGTCAATCAAAATTGTAAAAAAACATTGACTGGTATTCTATAACAGATACAAATTTTAACCAAAAACCAAAGGATCTGTTATTATTTCTCATGTACCTTTGCGTCTTCTAGGGAGCATGAGAGGACAATTGACCTCTTTGCTCCCCAAACACCTCTCTATACTTTTTTGCCACCTCTCCACTAAATTCTGCTAAAAAGAGAGAGAAAAATGCATTTTGAGGGTGGAGGAGGAGCAGGTGGAACCCGCAGAGGTCCAGGGGTGGGTGTGGATGGTGCCAGACCTCTGGAAGTTGTCTAGCCTTTATCTAAAGGCTCTGAAACTGCTGCTCCTATTATCGTTGAAAAGGTTGTGAAACAAATACTACTGCAGAACCAGCTTAATTGAGCTCATAAATCCCTGTACTCAGTCCTGCTGAGTGAACTGTCCTCACCTTGATTCAGAACTGGGTCACTGTTTATGAGGTTTCTTGGTGAATGTTTAGAAAAATCTTCCATCTCTTCTATGGGTCCTTTCCCAGCTTGCAATATCAGGAAAACTACTCTTTTTTTGGTTACTGGTCACATTGAAAGCAATATCCTGGGAGCTACAGAAGAAAAAATATATATAATTTTCTGACTCTTTGATGCAAGCTGAAAGGGCTGCACACATGCTTATGTCAGGACTGTTTCCACGATCAATACTTTGGAAATTTAGGTGACACCTTGATAATACAAATTTGGGAATAAGAAAGAGATTTTGAACTGGATGAGAATCCTCATGGGCATGAAATGAACCATGACGGAAGAAATCCTTCTAATTGGGCCATTTTGTGATTCATTTCAGGGTGCTTTGGGGAAATATACCTGCCAAGTACAAAACGAAACACCCAACTCTTATTGGCGTTGGTGATTGGTATGAATGGCTCCTGCATGACTTGGAGATGCAAATATCACTGCAAATCTTCAGCTGACTCTCCTCCCCACCCCCTCCAAGTTTGGTGAAGATTAGATTTGGGAATTCCAAGTTATAGCCCCCTAAAGCAGTTGCCCCCTCTTTAGCCGGCTGCGGAAGGAAGCAAAATCTACAGGCTTATTCATCCTTGGGTGTAACTGAGAATTTTTGTCCTCGGACAGAACATATTTTGTGACCTAAAAGCAATACAACTGCTGGACATATGTAACCTATAACGTACAATCTGTAGTTCTTAAGTCTCTCTTTACTCACTCCTACCACCCACTTGATGATGCTTGTACAATGTCGAGTATTGTTTTTAATTACGTTAGTTTAGTTGCTTAACTTTGATTGGTTGGTTGGTTGGTTGGTTGAAAATATTTTTACCTTGCCTTTCTCCTTCAAAAGGACCCACAGCAGCTTGCATCATTAAAAATAATATTTGAAGCGAAAAACAGTAAGTTTTCTTCTTGGGAGGAAAGCGATGACGAAGACAGCATCTTAAAAAGCAGAGACATCACCTTGCCGACAAAGGTCCGCATAGTCAAAGCTATGGTTTTTCCAGTAGCGATGTATGGAAGTGAGAGCTGGACCATAAAGAAGGCTGACCACCAAAGAATTGATGCTTTTGAATTGTGGTGCTGGAGGAGACTCTTGAGAGTCCCCTGGACTGCAAAGAGAACAAACCTATCCATTCTGAAGGAAATCAACCCTGAGTGCTCACTGGAAGGACAGATCCTGAAGCTGAGGCTCCAATACTTTGGCCATCTCATGAGAAGAGAAGACTCCCTGGAAAAGACCCTGATGTTGGGAAAGTGTGAGGGCAAGAGGAGAAGGGGACGACAGAGGACGAGACGGTTGGACAGTGTCATCGAAGCTACCAACATGAATTTGACCAAACTCTGGGAGGCAGTGGAAGACAGGAGGGCCTGGCGTGCTCTGGTCCATGGGGTCACGAAGAGTCGGACACGACTTAACAACAAAACAACAAATACAAATACTTAAAAGGATCAAGAAAATACCACACAATAAACAAAAGCAACACTAAAAACACATTCAAAGCAAAAAGGCACAACAATCCATTTAAAACTCCACTCAGGCAGCCAGTGACGGAGGGAAGGTTTGCCTGAAGAGAAAGGTCTTTACTTGTGGAAGGACAGTAAAGATGGGGCCAGCCTGTAGGAGGGAGTTCCACAGTCTAGAAGCAGCAACAGAGAAGACCCTCTCCTGTGTCCACACCAAACGCACATGTGAAGGTGGTGGGACCAAGTGAAAGCCCTCTCCTGGTGAGTTTGAAAACCAAGTAGGCTTATAAAGGGAGATTTGGTCCTTGAGATAGCTTAGACTCAAACCATGTTGGGCTTTATAGGTTAGAACCATCACTTTGAATTGTGACCTTTCTCATGGTGCACTTTTTTGTGGTAAGCTGTTTTTGTGAAGGCTTACATTAAAAGCCGAAGAACAGAAATGTATAAAATAAAAGAATAGAATATCTTTATTTAATGACTGTTATGTTAAATAAATTTCATACTATTTCATATTTACAAACCAGTCAGATTCATATACCTGAATACCACAATATGAACTCAAAACCAACAAAATGCCGAATTTTAAAGAACTTGTATTAAAACTGCCCCTACTTTGAAATACTGTTTTAATTCATTGATTTGACACTGCATCGAGCATTCAGTCCTGAAAAATAATAATTTATAAAAGCAATATTATGCACTCGTTAAACGCCTCACATTAGATACTTGACCTAGTCATTTCTATTTGAAGGACATCCTGGTGTGTCTTTTTGTTTTTTCTAACAAAACAACAACAAGAACAAAACCTTATTAACAGTTCAGGCAAATATTTTTAGCAGACCAAGACATTGTGTTTGATTGAATGTTTTGCACTTAATGGATTTTTTTTTTTCCAGCAGATCTATCCACACAGACTGCTTATAAAGCTGTCCCCATAACCTCTCAACTTCTCCACATGTCGGTATTGTTTCTTGCTCTCTCTTGCGCGCTCTGTTTTTATTTATTCTCTGAAAATGCAGCAGAGAATAAAAATGTCGCCGGACCTCCAAGCGGCACCTCTGGCCTCGAGATCTGAGCTGACAAAAATGTCATGGAACTGACAGTAAAATATGCGTAGAAAATCCCAAGAAAGGAAACAAAACCCAGCCTATTTGTTACTCTTACTGCTCTTGAGAATGCTGGTGTTTGTTAGCTGGAGATTCTTCCTTTGTCGAGTTCCCCCTTTGCCATCAATGTCTTCATAAGGGATGCAAATTGCATCGAGACAATTCCAGGAGTGAGACGCATCCATGAATAAACAGGAGGGTTTGGCAGACAGTCACGGGGCCTCTCCACTTTTCCATGTGAAGACCGACCAAGAATGGAGCTTGGTCCCTGTTCATGAGACAAGATGCAGCAGGGTAGCGATGGCTAGATTTTAGTTTGGGGCCCAGGAATCCCACAGCCCAGAATCTCCCAAACAAAGATCAGCAAGCATCCATACTTGAGCTGGCTTGCAATGGCCTGCTAAGGTTGACATTGCTTGCCTCAATGTCCTTTCTTTTTATTTTAAAAGTAGCATTGTGCCATGAGATGAGGAATCTTTCTTTCTTTAACATGATATCATGGATTAGGCTGATTCATTCATGTGAACAAATAATAATTGTTCTGTTATTTTTATTTTTAAAATTACATTCTACTATAAGGAGGGGGATTTAGACGGATAACTATTGATTATAAATGTGTGTGGGGTTTTTTTTTCTTTTCCCCCTTTTCCCCTCTTTTCTCTCTTTCTTTTAAAATACCCTACCTCCAACTCTTTGTGGCATTGCTATTTCAAATAAACAGGGTTTGGCATCAGAGTAAGAGAAGCAGTCATGCTAGGATTTCAGAATAGAGATGGGCATGAACCACCTCATTGGCAGTTCGTTCCAGTTCGCTTACCACCCCAACAGGTGTTTGGCAGTTTGATGCTCCTCAGAGCATCCCCTCAGAGGCAGTGCCCACCCAGAGGCAGAGTCCTGGCTTCCCTGACCCCCTCCTCCAAGCACTGCCTCTGAGGGAAGTGCCCACCAGTGGAGGGCAGGGTGCTGAACATCCAAAAACTGGAACAAACCGCTGAACCGGCGGTTCATGCCCATCTCTATTTCAGAGGGTTAAAAAGGAAAGCCTGCATCTGCTTCTTGGGTTCTCATCCTGTTTCATTTTTTTCCCTGTTTAGAGCTAACACATTAAAAAAGTGGAAATCTATGGAGCAAGAAAAGACAGTAATGTTAAGAAGTTTAAGACCACAGGAGAAGACCAAATATGTGATGGATTGACTTCATGAAGGAAGCCACAGCCTATAAGAGCTGAGATGAGCTGCAGCTAGGACATTTGGAGAATGCTAGTTCATAGGGCTATGATAAACCAGAGGTGACTTGACGATATGTAACAACAACAACAGAGCAAATCCATTATATCAATAAAATGCATGCAAGTATTAATCTGCCAAAGTTCCATTAATTCAATGGGTCTTCTCTTTTGGGGACTAAGATTTAGGTTCAGTTATCAATGTCAATGCAATTAGAGCGCTTTAAAAGCAGAAACAATTGGAAAGAAGAACTGGCCAATGTGAAGGAGGCTTTTCCACCTCCTCAGCCTGCTCTTTAGTTCGTAATTACCGAATAGTTGCTATAACTATTCTGATGGAAATATAAAAGTGGAAGCTTGTGCAGAACATAAACTCAATGAACCATTACATAGGTGACAATAATCTTGATAGAAATTTGGAATATTTAATTAGCACAAAAATGTACTTAGTCAGGGAGTTCAATTTCCACCGTGGGTACTCCTTAAAATAATAGCCAGAGGTTTTATGTGTCCATGAAACATCTTAGAAGTCATTTGAGAAAAGAAACAGACAATATATCAGACATTAATTGACAGTCAGGACCAATGTAATAAAAGTTTTTAAGGAAAGTTAACCCGAGTGTCCAGGACTCTGAAAGGTGACTTCTCTAAACAGGAGGTCGAAGAACGATTTTGTGGTTTATTACCTGATGGCCGAATCATTAAGTACATAATTGTGCAGGGGAAGGAAGGCACTTTAAAGGCTCCCCTCCCCCAACAATTTGGTGCTAATGATTAAGACAACCAAGAACACTTTGATGCCTGCGTTTGTTCATGTCCTCATGAAACAGTCTGGTAGAACTTCAACAATTCATTGAAGTGAAGGTCAGGAAAAGAAATGACGGTTTTAAAAAAGGTTGAAGTAACACTCTAGCTCTGTAACACTGATTAGCGTTGTGAGATACATTCTTTAAAATTCAGAACCATGAAAACTTGGATCTGTGACTTGGTATCTTTCATATGAATTGTGCCTCTTTACTCACATCATTTATTGTTTAGTTTTTAATTGCAATTCTATTGATATATTTATTTTTGTTTCCTTATTGTATACACAAATGATGCTTCATCATCTTGACATGCTGCCATTAGTGTTGCCAACATTCAGGCTGCCCTTTGCTTGTGAAGCTTTTTTCCTGCTGGCAATGTGGGCAGAAATGTTATGCAGATTCAATTTTTTTGAATCATGGATACAAAAGCACAATATCCCACATTCAAAAACCACAGGCTTTTTGAACAACTGAATTTTCATGCACATCATAGGAACATAATCAGTTGGCCAGTATAGACTTCTAACTGTGATTTCATTGGGGTGGCGATTCCACTCTAGCCTAGATTTTCAAGGACCTGTCCATGGTCCTGAATCTATTTTCGAGGGAAGTGTTCAAAACCTTCAAACCTGCTAGGAACTTGGATTAAAACCTGGAGTGGATTCACTGACCCCCTAAAACCAGAGTTAGCAGCATCCTCTGGAGCTGCCTTTCACTGAATCAAATAATCCAGACCAATATTTCAAACTCTAACCAGAAACATCTCTCCAGGATTCAGGCAAGACTCCTTCTTAGCCCTACATAGAGATGCTGGAGATAAAACTTGGGACCATATTCCATAGCTTTTCCATCATACCCACTTTTTCCTGATGGTCTTCCATCCCATTACTGAAGAGATCAAATCTTATTCACCTTTTGAAACCAAGTGGGAACAGCGTGTTCAGGATGGTATGCTGGAATAGTTGCTTCTATTTATTTTTTAAAAGACTTGCAATGAGTGGGGAACTAGTAAAGGAAGTGAGAGGACTTGGGGGAGATTTTATAGAAGATGATGATGATAGGGACTCAGATTCTCTTTTGGCTTGTATCAAAACCTAACACAGAAGAGAATTTGGAGGTTCGTTTCAGCTTCCCTGCATTTTGAGGTTACCTTTAATGACTCCTGCCATTTGTTCCTGATCTTGATTCAGGGAAAAATTGCCAACATTATTATTTTTTCAGGAAGACCCATACAACTGAAGTAGAAAGTGCTATGTTAAATGGGAAAATATTTTATCATTCTGGGGGGAACTTGTAAGTGATTAACTTCCTGCCTGTTTTTCAGTTCAAAGACAAGAAACCCAGGCAGTCAAATATACATTTTATGGGCTGCTGTCTCTAAATATTATTTACCGTTGTCTCTGTTCTGAACAGGGATCATGAAAATAATGCTGTTGAACTAGAGAATGTTATGCTAAAGGGAAAACAGGGAATTCTCCCTCTCTCTCTATTTTTCTCTACTTCTCTCTCAAACACACACTCATGCATGATTGATTAGCGGCCTGTTCACCAGTCCAAGAACAACACAGCATGGCAGTCAAATATACATTTTATGGGCTTTTGTCTGTTTTGCAATAACCCCAGAAAGCATTCTTTAATTAAAATTTAAAACCGTAACTGATTAATTTTCTGTGTAAACAGTTTCTGTAAACATGGAATGTCAGCAGTTTGGGGGCACATGGGTATAAATTTTTCTTGCTTTCCCCACAGCTCCAGGACAGACAGCAAAAAAACAAGAGAAGGGTAGTGAGAGAGAGAAAAAGTTCAAGGAGGTACTGAGCTGAGGTAAAAAGTTCAAGGCCTTTTTGTGGCTTGAAAAAGGTGCCCATCAGCTGCAGAGGAAAAGAAAATAAGCCCAGTTTAGCCCACTGGTTTGGAACAAAATATTTGCTATGCTGGCAGCCTCCAACCTCTCATTTTGAGATGGTCATAAAAGCAGGTGGTAGCATCTGAATAGTGTCATCGAACCTACCAACATGAATTTGACCCAACTCCGGGAGGCAGTGGAAGACAGGAGGGCCTGGCGTGCTCTGGTCCATGGGGTCACGAAGAGTCGGACACAACTTAACGACTAAACAACAAGCATCTGAATTCTAAGCTTTCTCTAATAAAGCTGATGATTTGATTTTTTTTTCCTGACTGTGATCATGCCCAATGTGGGAACTTAAGCCACCAGGTTTGTCCTGGTAGATGACAATGCTGGATGTTTGAGGCGAAGACCTTGATGGTTTTGTTGGACCTATCAGAAGCACTTAGTATTGCCAAGCACAGCAACTTCCTAAGTGAATGGCACAATGTGGGACACAGATGGGCATCTGGTCCCTTTTGTTTCAATGTTTCCTGCACAGACCAGAAGATTGTTTCTCAGTCCTGTGTCCACTTCCTTATAAAATTCCTCATGCGTCTATTCTATTTCCCTTGCTTTTTAAGACCTACACAGAACCAGTTGGAGATATCTCTCAGTCTACTAGGAGTTTCCACTATTCTGATCACATTCTGCTTGAGTTCTCTTTTTCTCCCAGTGCCAATGAGGCTGTGGAAACCCTGTCCAATTCCCTGGAGATGGAGGAGAAGATTCAATCCAAACAAGTTGGATGCTGAGCCTGAACAAGACCAAGGCTCTGATGGAAAATACAAAATGAAATCTCTCTTGTTCTGGAAGAAGCTCAATCTTACTGAAGGATCAGGTTCACAATGTGGGTGTGCTTCTCGTTCCAGTCCTAATTCCAGATGTTCAGGTGGCATCTCTGTCCTGATGTGCCATTACTCACAGCTTGCGAACAATGTTTGCCCCTTCCTGGAGAAAGGAGACCTGTCCACATAAATCCATTCTTTGATCTCATCTCAATTAGAATACTGCCACATATTATATATGGAGCTGTCGTTAAAGTGTTTCACAAAACTGCACAAAGTGTACATTCTTGCTGAGAGGGTGTGTTCCGCTGGACATTTCACAGATTTTATTATAACATTGTTACACTAAATGCATTGGGTCAGATTTTCCTCTTTCCCAGTTTAATGTAAATTTGGAAGAAGTTTTGGGTCAGGATATCTAAAAGGCCACCTTACCCTTCAAAAACCTGTTCATAGTTTATACTCTTTGGACATCCTGTTGTACATCACATGATTTGGGCCAGCACCCTGACTGTTCAGTTCTCTTGATAGAAAGTGGAAGATGACCCATTCTTTGCTCATTTGTGTTCAACTTATTATGGATTTTTTTTTTAAAAAAAGAAAAAAAATAGATTGATTCTCTTCTCTGAGACCTGGTTGATCTTTTTGCTTCCATTTTGTTTTGACTTTTAAAATTTGTTTCAGTGCTTCCTTTCATTTTCTCCCATTCTTTAGAGACGCCGTTTTGGCTGAAAGGCTGGGCTCAAAATGTTCTTTAATCAGCCAGCCTGTCAATCAGAAGTGAGGCTGTAGTTTACAGCATTTTCCATAAGACGAGGAATGACATTCAGCAATCTGCTGAGTCAGTCATCTTATCCAAACAGGTATGTTGGAAAGGTAGGGTTTCTAGAGTCAGGCACAATGTTTCACTGTTTGTCCAGAGCTACACATGTCATATGCCACCACAAAACGAATGAAAATGGGTGGGAGTATGCAGTAGACTCTTTTGAATTTTGCTAGCTGTATGCAGAAGTGGGAAGTAATTAAGATTAACTAGTTTTCTTCTCCCATCATCCTAACATATCTAGGATTTCAACAGGATTCCCTTTGCATGCTCAGTACCATACTGCTTGTGAGCTTGTGTGACCAGCTGCTGTTTGCAATTTTGCAAAACAAATAAAAATAATAATAAAATTGGAACAAGATTCAGTCATGGACAGGCAATCACATCCTAGTTTTTCCCCCAGTGCCCTGTCATTTGCACTGTTGATTGTCCCACCACCTGCACACCTGATTTCAGAGCCAGTGCATGACCAGGCATGTGAAGCACAGCTTGCTGGAGTGGGGAGCAGTTTGCATGATTGCCCTTGTGTTCTATATTTGCCTGACAAGATTCTGGCCATTGTATATTGGGCAGAATGTATTTTGCCCAACACATTTACGGAATTTTCACTAAAAGATTGCTCAAGTGAGCAAAATGATCCTAAGCTCTTGTTATCTCATCTAGTGGGGAGAAGACTTTTGAAACTCTGCATTTTGGCATGTGGGAACAAAATAAGCCAAGTTTTTTTTCTTCTTTAATATAGAAACAATTACAGTTTCCATCCGAAGTGGCTTCCCTCAATGTTCCACAGCTATTTTTCCTGGGGAGAAGCCTTCAACTTCATGTAATGTGACTAGTAATAACCTATGCGGTAGACGTTGCTCACATTGGGGGAAAAACTTATTTTTTGGACTATGACTTCTAGAAGCCTACAACCATTATAACTAGTATCTTTGAAAGAAAATGAACTCTGGATGCTTTGAACAACCTTTAATATTTGATTCAAAATTGTAAGGAAAATTGTGTAAGTTGTGGTAACCCATTGCTGCTCCTTAACAAGGTATTAATTGCATTTGTGGGTACTCAGCAACTAACACGACTAGTACCTCTGTAATGAGCAGTAATTTACTTCTTTGACTTACAAAATATTCAACATTTGAATTTATTGAATATATTTGATTACTGAGTATTTATAAAATGGATTGTGAGTTAATCTGCATTTTCTGCAATGTGTATTCTACAAAAGTAAACATTCCAGTTGTAGCATATTTGTTCATACTTAGATGGTGAATTTTATAAACAAAGCAGATAGCATAACAATCAGTCAAATGGAGATGTATCATGAGCATATTAAATTGAGACCATTAAATTTGGAAAGAACTGTACACTACACATGCCAAGTTTTTGTAAATACTCTATGGTAATGTGCATTTGCAAAATATTCAGAGATAATCTGAACTAACAATATCAGAGAACTTTTTGACTGAATTTTTAACACTGGATTTGTAACTTATCAAGCAAAGTAGAAAACGACTGACTCTATTGCAAGAAACGATCTGCTTCCTGAGACCTGTCCAGGGTGCTGAAGGACCACCCCTGTCTATTACTATCTTTTAACTTTTGAGCTGATTCATGACCCTAACCTAGCCTTCATCTCATTATCTGCTCAAGACCACTTAATCTTAGAATTGCAGAGCTGGAAGAGACCCTATGGATCATCAAGTCTAGCCCTTGTCAAGGAGGTACAGTGGAGTACTGCGCAGGGGGTTGGACTCAATGGTCTTATAGGCCCCTTCCAACCTAATGATTCTATGATTCTACAATCTTACAATTCTGTGATTTTATGAACTCCGAAGTTCTGGCTTTGTAGCCAAACCACTGAGCTATCTAGCTTTCCAAACCAACTTATTCTGAACTCTGACTGGGGTATCAGTCACCTATCTGGAAAAATATTAATATGCTTTTACTTGAAATTTAGAGATGTCTGCCAGAACTTGCTTGATGAATTTTACTAGATGGTTTTGGAGATTCTTTCACCTTTCCTTTAGAATCTCTTGGCTGTTGCTGCTGCTAAGGACAATGATGAGATGGAACACACGTGAGATGGAAGACTTGGGTCGGCAAAAAAAAATATTCTTCAATTTTTCATGGATTTAGGCTGCCTCGTTATGATGAGACACCTCAGCAAGGAGTTTTAAAGACCCAGACGATTCTTTGCTTTCAACTGGGAATGTGCTAAGCAGCTCTTTACGAGCTCCTTCAAGTTTTCTGTAACTTGTGTAAAATGTCTCTAGTTTTGTTTTCCTTCCAAAACATAGACACAAAGGAAACACAAAAAGATGAGGTTATTGTTAAGAAAGATGCAATCAAACCATATTGGGTTAAAGTAATCATCCTTTTCTTCTTCTTTTATTGTGGGAGTCTGCAGAACTGGGTGCTTTGTTTTATTCCTCTCTTCTTTTTTTTCAACTGCCAGGAGAAAGCCCTGTTCTCACCAGGGAGCAAAGCAGTTTCCCAAGGCAGTCACAGGTAAGGGAATGAGTGGGGGACTTTAAAAGGGCAATGAGCTTGATTCTTCTTTATTCCTTCTTAAAAGGGAAATTCAGAAAGTCTGCTCTTCCTTCCAACCACCTGGAATTTCATCTCATCCTATTCCTTTGGCTGTCCATGAACACAGCAAGTAGGTTTATTCAAGGAAAAAATGGTTTATTTAAGTTTTGTTTTGCTTTTTAATGTAGAAGAATCTCTCAGTCCTGTCTTTGTCTTCACCATTTCTTCTCCCTTCTTTTCTCTAGACTGAAATTCAGAGTGCTGCCACTCTCTCCTGCTGCAGCTCCATGACTGCTAAGGTACAAGATGTTGGGTGACTGCTGAAAGAGGTCTTTGAACAATACAGACTTTGATGATTTAATGAAGTGCTTTGCAGCAGAGAAGTCAAGGAAAGGTTCATTGCTAAGGTAAAGAGCATGCTCTCCTTTTGTGCCACCTCAGTGCCTTCCTTGCTTTCTCTTTTCTTTTCAGTTCTTGTAATCACAATGTGTCTTATTCCAAAATTTTTAGCCTCAAGAATGCTAGACTCAGCATGAGGGATTGTGGTGGAAAGGTGGGTGCCTCTCTGTCTCATGCGTGCTTCTAGGCTCTTTGCTCCACCCTGTCATGTCCCCAAAACTTTGCCATGGTTTGCACAATTTTGTGCAAAAGACAGGTAATATTGCATGCAGAAAAATGGAATTTTGCACAGAACATCACCTTTGCCCCTAAAGCATCAACTTCACTGATGCATGATATGCATCGGAAGCCCCCGTGATAAGAAGAATGCAATCTCTCATTCTTGCCTGTGCGGACAAGACACCGAGGATCTATCTCATCAGTCTAACTGATATCATTCCTCTTTTGCAGCCCATGAACCAATAATTTGACACCAGACTTCCAGTTTATCATGTGGCAGATTTTCATTTGCTCAACAAATGAGGAGGAAGAGAAGGCTGGAGGTGGGGGCTGTGAGTTTGAAACTGAAGGAGAGGAAGAAGGAAAGAGGGGAGGTGGCAAAATGGCATTTGTGGAGTGGAGGCATCAAAATGCACCGCTAGTTAGCTGCATGTCCTATTCTACTCATCAAAAACGGCAGAATCTTCCAATCGTAACCACGTGTGCACTGGGTTTGCAGGCTCAGTGTTCTCTCTGAAATAGGAGACCTCCCTCATTTCAGCATGCCATCAACAGTGGCAAAAATACCATCCCAGCCTTTAGGCTATGCTCTCAATCCCTCAACTGTTAAAGGTTTCATTCTACAGTGCTGGTCGGAGGAGGGAGGGGAGGTGTAACAAAAGAGATAATAACACCCGTTTTGCTTCTCAGGCTCTGCTAATGGAGCTGCCTAATGTTTGCCAATCATACATCCAGTCAATTAGTGGATATATTTTCATGCCATTTTTATTCATAGCTGTGGAACCATGAAAGTGACATGATGACGGGTGACATTTCTGATCTCATTTGCTTTGCTAGAGGAAGACAGAAACACCCAACTTCTAGACGACTCAGACATTACTAATGTGGGAAATACAGGGCAATTGGTGTTTTAGGGGAGCATGCATTTTATCTATGCATTTCCCTTGCTGCATTTTTAAAGCCAGATCCAATTTAAAGGCTCTGTCCCCTCTCTCTTCTTTGAATCTTCACTTGCTCTCGGCTCAGGGTGCGGAGTTGGTATTGAGGTGGAAAAGAATTTTGTTAGATTTGACAGTCTCAGTGTCTGGAGCCCTTTCACATGACCTGAGGTGGGAACCATACCTCACGTTGAGGATTCACACAATCAGAGACTTAGAAAAGGTTTCAGAGGAATTACATGCATACCAAACATTACGTGTGTTCTAAAATAGGAATGGCTTAAAATATGCATACACATGCTTTAGACAATGGGAACAAGTTGTGTAACTTAGGTAAAATGTACTCACAAAGTGTGCAGGTCATATGCAAGCATTTAGACAAATGTGATCAGAACCTGCATCTTCAGTGCGGGAGGTGAAAAGAAACAAAAAGACTCAAAATTCAGTACAAAATATGGATGAAATCCAGTAGTAAGTCGCAACTAGAGTGGGCTCATTGAATCAGTGGAGATCTGGTGAGTCAACTCCTCTGTAAGCTCTATTGATTCAATGGGCTTACTCATGTTGCAACTCGCTACTGGATTTCAGTCACTGAGTAGAGGAAAGTGTAAATGAGATAGAGAGAAATGGAATGAAATCAAAACAGAGAGATATGCACATCCTCAGTTCTCATGTTTCCTATAATGGTCCACTTCATAAGACTGGCATGGCGGCTGGTGATGCAGCCATCCTTTCCCTGAGGCAGAGTGAGGTAACTGCTGCCAGAGGATAGCAGTCCATTTCTCCCAGTGAGAAAAAGTAACTACCATCACCTTTCGTATTCTTCCAGCACCTGGTCTTCAGAGGTAAACTGCTTGAGAACATGGGGGATCTATTTACCTATCAATCCTATTAGTCAAGGGTATGAAAAGATCTCCCTAGTAATCTGGTCTGTCTTGGCAAAACTGCATTCCAAGGATCTCCAGTCCTCTTGAGAGATGCCAGCTTCACCAAAAGACTGAGACACCAAATGGCGGCTTCTCACCCCTTGATCTCCTCAATATATGCATGTTTGTTCTTGATATATGCCATCAAGTTCCTTCTGTCTTTTGGTGGACACACAGAGCTTCGAGATGAGTGAAGTGTTCAAGGGGAAGTGCACTATTACCACCCCACGAATTATCAAGCCCAAATGTGGAATAGAATACAGCTGTCCTGAAGCCTAATCTGGTGCTCTATCCATTACACCAGACCGTCTTTCACATGTGCAAAATACACTTTGCACAAACCTTTTTTCCCATTTGTGAAACCAAGCAAACATGCATACAGACAACACACAAAGGCAGGCTGGTGAATTGCAAAGACAGAAACAACCCATCCAGGGCTGCTTCTTTTACTAGTCTGTGCAATGAAGGAGCAGTTACCATGTGTTTTTATTTTCTGCATTTTACAAACACACACACAATATAAAAATACAGAAGATATGCAACGTCTAAGGAGAATTGACTCATTTACTGAGGAAGGACAAATCAACTCGGGATTTACATCACAATGTGTAGTTCTAAATAAATTCTTCCTTTATAAAATTTATAAATCCCTATATATAAAAGCACCTAGGCTAGTTGTTATCACAGAATCTTGCGGTGTGTTATTTACCCACCACATGAAGAAGTACTTCCTTTTGTCAGCCTTGAACCTCTGCTGTACAGCAGCACAAAAGTGCACGGCTTGGCCACAGCCCGAGGTTTTGGATGCATCAACCCTGAATATGTAAATGTCAGAAGGTTTTTAAGTCTTGTTTGCAGGTCAGCTTTTCGACCACACAGCCCCATCTCGTTCTTTCATTTGTTTCCTTCCTCGTTTCATTTCCATTCACACAGATTGGCTTCTCTGCTTCAAACGAAGGTCACTGTGTGATTTTCGTTGCTTTCAGGGAAGGGAGTGGGTACATCGCCAATATTTCTTTTCACCAGCCTTTAAAAGAACACTTATTCCATACTGACTGTGTGATGGGAAAAGCTCCTCGTGCTTTTGTGCGGAGCTGGGCTCGCATTGAGAAACTCAGTTGGCGCTTCGGTTGGCTGTGAGGAGGCCGAGGAACGCTTCCAAAATTCTCAGTGGTCACCAGCTCTGAATAAGGACACTTGTTTCATCTCTTTCCCCTAAACAAATCATCTTTCCAACAGCTACAGTAAATTTCTTTTCATTCCAGCATTGCCAGGCTGTGGGGGTTCATACCCTTTTCCAACTTAGTTCCATAGTTGCCAAAGCCTCCTACTGTTGTTCGGTCCCTGGGATCTCCGGGATGAAAGCAGCATCTTCATTTTGTTGTTTCCTGCGTAAGGGAGGAGGGGAGCCTGACTCTCCTGTATTCATGGAAGGGAAAAAGCCCTGAAAGAAATCTTGAGGGAAAGGATACAAATGCCAGTATTGTCAATAGCAGCTTGTCCTGAATGTCCTATTTCGGTTTTCCTTTTTCTGTTTTTTGGATGCCTGCACAAGATATCTCTGGACTGAAAAAGCTTGTGAACGAAGGATGCACAAAACCCACACATTGAATTCATTTATTGCCCCCCGCCCCTGAAATGAAGGCACAGCATGGCAGTTACAGGCAGAAATCAGGATCACTGTGTCCAGTTTGTGAAGGGATAAATTTTGGGAAGGTTGACTGGTTAGTCCTTGCGTGGGATCGGGATCAGCAACTCCCACATTTCAAAGGCATATCTCCCCCACCTCATCTTCAGTCTTCCAAAGACTTCCCCAACTTGAAAATATTGCTTACGAAATTCTATGCTCATATCAATTTAGGCAGTCTTCAATGTAGACAGTCACGGAAGATAAGAATAACAATTTTGTAATTCCTTGTCCTCAAGAATATGAAAAGCACACCAGACAAGCAAGGATGTGTGTATGCACAATGCCACTGTCTTCCCTCCCATCTGTAAATCCCACAAATAACGAACTGGGGGAAGGGTTGGATGAGTCCTGTCTTAATTAGAAGTCAAACTATTTATTTCAAAGAACAAGCTGTTAAATGGAGGAATTCCTTAAGTACTGAAAGCTGTCTGTCCATCACAGCACAAGCTGTTTACACCTCTTGTAGTTTGTAAATTAGAGTGATGTTAAGGATGAAAATACTTGCATGTCTCACCCTAGCAGAGGAAGAGATGGAAATGCCCCACTTTCCTTCTCACCAAAAAGGATGGTGAAGGATTTCTTTGGGACACTGGATGGAGCTCTTCAGATTAATGAGAAGAATGTTTGATGCAAAGTAGTCCATTTTTGTCTGTACAACATCCCTTGCTTTTTATGCAAAACTGTGCAATTCAGAAATTGTTCGACTCAGTTAGGATGACTGCTCTATTTATGGATCTCAAGCGTACAATGGGTTGTTGGCATCTTTCTTAACAATCAGCTAGTCCTTCTGTGTTTGACGTCTCTCTATGTGTAACGTGCGTTTCACTGGAGTTGAGATGTCTTCCAGAGATTTCAAATTCCTCATTGATTTGTGTTGTCATGCCAAGACAGCCAAGACCAATAAAAATATAGGTGGCTGGGGCTTTTGTTTGTTTGTCTGTTGTGTTTTGTTGTTGTTGTTTTGGTCCCTAAACCAGACCAGTGCTATGATGGTTAGGGTATATGTGAACAGGACAGCGTCATTCACCCTCAAAAGAGGAATGATTCTTCCTTTTACTGGATAATATTGTACTGGACAGCTTGAAGAACTCTGAGGAACACTGCAGGAGCTTCTATAACAGGTTGGAGGGGGACCACATGTGGCTCAAGAGCCACACAAGAACCACTCCATCCCTTTCCTAAAGGGATTCTGCTAATGGGACAGGATAGGAAATTTTATATTTCGTAGGGAAGAAAGGAAATGTAGGTTGAATGTGGGAGGAAGTAGAACCTTTTTTTGTGTCCCACTTAATAGATGGGTCAGAGGACCAAACACTGTAAAATGTAACTTTGTGTGTCCACATACCAAATGTACATTTTTAAAAAGGTTCTTGTGTTCCTTAGAACACCTTAAGATTTTCAAGGAAATCCAGATGGGTATTGACAAATAACATTTCTTTCGAGATAGGACACAATCCAACTTGCATATCTCTGTTCTTAATCCTAGGTAAATTGGTGTTCTCAAAGTCTCAAGCATGGTGCTGAAGGCTTTTTCCCCATAATCTTTTTTAAAAAAATCTCTGAAGATTTCAGTGCCTTTTTGCTTTATTTTCCTTTGTTTTTATTTCTCCCCCCCCCCTTCAGAATTTGTGCGACGGCTCATGTTGATAAAAGCACATTTTGTTCAAGAGTTAAAGAGGTCAGCTTCGGGTTGATCATAGAAGCTTTTAAACTGTTTTACTGGCCTGAAATTATTAGATTCATGCAACTTTCCAGCATAGCCAGTACACCATAAAATAAGTGTTTTACGCTACATTGATATTGCTGGCAGTGCACAAAACGACACTGGAGGTTCGCAAAAATACATGACTGAAACTGAAGATTACATCCTGATATATACTCTCTTTTTTTTGTCACAGAAGTAGGTGTGTGTTTGTGTGCATGTGCATACATTAAAATGTACACTCTTCCTCACTTCCTGGATGACATAACTCACGTTACCCTGGATGTTCTAAATGTCATTTTCAAATGTATTTTTATGCTTTTACTGCACTGTTCATTAGTATTTTATTATTTTTATTTTCTGTTTTATCAACTTTACTTTAATGATGTTGTTTGTATATGTTGTAAACCGCCCAGAGTGGCCTTCAGCCAGATGGGCGGTATAAAAATGACATTTTGTTCAAGAGTTCAAAAAATGTTCAAAAAATGAAATGAAATGAAACCAACCAACCAACCAACCAACCAACCAGCCTTACAAAAGGAATGATGCTTCCTGATTGGCTGTAGGTGGCAGGGATTTTTCGCCTATCCCACACTAACAGAGGTGTGAGGCTTGGACGAGGTGGACATTAGGATGATCACACTGGCGGGTAGTGCAGAATGAAGATGGATCGGTGAGTCCCCTTGCGAACACAGGAAACATTATAGCTAAGCCAACTTCCCACCGCTGCGGATCATGAGATTACAGTGTGTGGGAGGGGGAGGATGTTCTGGGGCCACACTGGGCTGACGGTCATGAATAGGATGGGGGCTCGAAGTCCGGGGTGGTCAAATCTGGGCCAGCCAGGATCCCATTGCCTTCAGGACCACGAAACCTCAGGGCATGGGACTTGCCCGTGTTCGGGAGAAGGGGGTCCAGAATCAAATCTGATTCTGCACTACGGCAGGCCCCTTTATTTGTTTGAAAACTCCAAGTGTATTATCATGGTTAATAATAAAGTGTGGCCCAGTTAGCTGGTACTGAGGGAAGGCTTACCTGAAGAGAAAGGTCTTAGCCTGCTTGTGGAAGGACAGCAAAGGTGAGGCCAGGCTGGCCTCCTGTGGGAGGGAGTTCCAGAGTCTGGGAGCAGCAACAGAGAAGACCCTCTCCTGTGCCCCCATCAGACGCACTTGTGATCAACCTTGTGGTACATTGTTTAAAAATGCAAACAGCTAAAAATTTGTGTATTTTAGAAATATATGCACAAACACATTTTAGTCAACAAGTAAACTGTGTACAAACAGATGCACTCTGGATAAAATATGTACAGAAACTGTGCATGGTTTTTCATGTGGGCATTGGAAGCCAAGTATCTGAAACTGATTAGACAGAAGATGGGATGGGAATGCATGTGACCATCAATAAATTTTGTTCGATTGTACATGCCCTCAGATTAGCTCAGATTAGCTCATACTTCATGGCTGGAAAGGGAAATATTCAGAATCCATCACTGAGTGTTCTGAAGATCTTATTGCCTTAGCTATGCACACATTCTTTTTGGACATATGGCCAGTTTATTTTAAGATATGTATGCCTTGCCTATGATCATATGCTTTATATTTCTTGCTTCCACTTTTTTCTTTTTTTCTTTCCTTCCTTATTCTCTAGGCAATTGCAATAATAATAACAATAATTTAAAACAAACAAAATTAAGAGAGACGGGCAAAAAATACATAGTGATGTTTGTGTTGGAAGTTGTCGTGTTTTTAAAACTCACACACAATGAAACAAACCTAATTTGGGAGGAATGAGAAGCCAAGGGAAGCCAAAACTGAGGGAGTCATTCATCTTTACTGTATGAACTTTGATTCCCCCTTTTTGCTAACCTTTTGTGTCAGAAAGTGTTGGTTTTTAGCTAAAATTAGGACAAGCTACCTTTGTTTTTCCCGTCCTTTACCAGAGAACACTCCAGAAGGAAGAAGATGGAAATAACAGCCTTCAGTGAATGGACATTAGCAGACCATGTGTACTGGGGCGTTGAGGAAGAATTAGGTGTGGATTTTGCTGTTGTCAGGAAAATAACAATAAATGCCACTACGAGTAACAAAAAGAAGAGGCCTTCTTGTTGCCAAAGGCTGGGTTTCACAGCTGTGAGGATCACCATCAAATATCCTGAGAAAGCCCCTAAATCCATCAGCAAATAAGTACTTCCTATAATGCCATTCCTGCCAGTGGAAGAGCATGAAACGGGCAGTATTTTGAGAGAGAAAAAAATAAGGAAGGATGAAGACTTTTGTACTATTAAATGTCTTGATTCAGCACACTTCATTGTTCTTTTTTGACATGAAGATATTTGGGTAAGGAATCAGCATTTCAGAGTTGTGGGGGGAGACAGGAGAAGTGTTTATGAATAATGGAACACTTCAAATCCATCTGGTTTCTGAGACATTTTCGGTTTTAAAAAAATTCACTGCAGCCAATTATATAGCACGCTTGAGTGATAAGTGGTTCTATCCTCAAGCTTATTCCTCAGGCTTCATTTCTACAGCAATAGTTGCTACCAACCTGAGAGGTTAGCGGCCATATGGAGGCCCAATATGGCACTTAATATTACACTTGTTATACAGTAGGACGTCGATTCGTGGAACCATAAATCCATAATGC
Organism: Intellagama lesueurii; assembly: GCA_037013535.1. Taxonomy (NCBI): domain Eukaryota; kingdom Metazoa; phylum Chordata; class Lepidosauria; order Squamata; family Agamidae; genus Intellagama; species Intellagama lesueurii. Next base: position 8,744,042 of record JBAJHW010000011.1, read on the forward strand.
AGTAGACACTGCAAAAGTGAGGGTGGCAATGAGGTGGGAGGGGAGATGGGGAAAAATGGTAACAGCTATTTCAGCATTGCTTCAAGGACATCACATACTGTAGAACTGTTCTTCCCCCAAATTTTCATTTTTTTTGTTTCACTGAGAACAAACAACTTGTAGCTGTCTTGTTGTTTTTAAGATGGGAGAAATACTTGAAGGTTGCTTCCATTGTTTCCGCTTGCATCCTGATCAAACATAGGGGAAACTTGCTTCAGGTGAAGGTTCTGAACCAGCCGTTGGGCACCTGGCCCTCATACCACCTTGCTTTCGCCAGCTAATATGCTGGGGCAGGTGAATGGGTAAAACACCTCTGTGGTTGCTTGGCAACCACTAAAATGCCCCATTTTCCACCATCTCAATTCCAATCCTGAGAAATGAGCAGGGGAACGACTCTCCTTCATGACATGTTGATTTTCCTTCAGCTAAGGCAAAAATTCTCTGGCTTCATTAAAATAAACCCTCATATTTCTGGGAGGTGTTCATAACTGTCTGCAGTCATTTACCTCTATTATTTCTACAGGCATTCTTCTTACTTCTAGCCCCATTCTGTCATTAATAAAGACTGCAAGATCCACATATCATGGATACGCTAGCCCTTCCATTGTTGTTTTCCTTATGTGAAAGCAACTGCCTGGAGAGGAAACCTTCCTGTATAAATGGAGGCTCTATACACAACCACATTTTGTGTGGAGTACACACATTTTTAAGCACTGGAGTAGACCTCCTGTTTCACCCTGCAGCAGGGATCCCCATAAAACATGTTTGCAAGTTGTTGTGACAATGCAGCCACTCAATGCCACTGAAGGCAAAAGAAACCCACTTAGCATAAAGTTTCAGTCTTCCCTGAAAAGATCACATAGACAATCCAGACAATCTGGAACAATCAGCTCGACACTTTTGCAGCATTTTTGCCAGTTATGACTACACTCCCTTCCCAAGTCCTCTCCAGTCCTGTTGAGGAAGTTAGCAAATCTTAGCATGAGGGGGTACAAAGACACAAGATGTGGTTTGTTTCCTCAGCTACTGACCTCCCTTTGTGGAGGAGCAAAGTCTAAAGTAAAACTGCAATGGCATTCAGCCAAAAATGGCGACAGTTCTCCACATTGTGGGAAGCCCTGCCAAAATTCCCACCACATCAGACATTTGATGTTTATCATTTCAATGATATTTGTTCTCCATTTTATGTAGTAGCTGCCTGAGGAACCTTTGGCACTGTATTATGAAGAGGGAAGGAAAGTGGGTGGGAAGCAAGAGAGAACCTACTTAGAGCTGCCATCAAAATTTTGTACTAATTCTAAGTACACTTTGTGGTTCCTTCTAGGCAAAAGTCCTTAGGAACTATGGAGTAAGGCAAAAGAATGGCAAGGAAGGCTTAAAAAAAATTCTCAAGGGGCTTCTGTGAATCCCAAAATTCTCACTCAGGTTTGTGCTACCTTGATGTTAAATGTTGTTCCTCAGAAAGCTCATATGAGGGATGTTCATGGAAATCAATCAGTGTTTCAGCTAGACCAGGAACATTTCTTGCAAGGGGGGGGGATGGATCACATCTTACCCCCTTCCAGTCTAATAGTTTCTTTCCATTCCTTTCTTTCTGAACTCTTATTCATTGTTTTCTTCTAAAAATTCCAAAGTGATATGTAATAATTATGAAACAACCATAAAAAATGATACACAAAAATTGACACTTTGGTCAATCATGTTCGATATTAATTTGCATTAATAACTAACTGTGGAAGCTGACACAGCTATCTTATGAAGTCATGCACCTGGTCCATTACAACAAGAACTTCATGAACTGCTGGATAGCTCGGTGGTTTAGGTCTCTGGCCATAGGGTCCCTTCCAGCTCTGCAGTTCTAAGATTATAGATTAAAGATCAGTTCACAATGGTGGTTTATGCAGTTGGACCTCTGCCTAAATATTAATAAGGATACTGGGCAATAACTGAAATCCTGTTGTGCAAGTTAGACCACACAACGTGGATGATGTCATCAACCATGGCTGTGCTGCTGCTGTTTCAGAGTAATTAAAAACGTCCTGGTATCCACCCACCAACCCATTCCAGAGACCCAGAAGTATCCCTTTTGTCCAGGAGAAGCTTTCAAAAGCTGTGAGATGGAATAGAGAATGATCTAAAACTGTAAAATTGTCACTGCTGGTCCTGGTCCTGTTGTTGGGACCAACCAGAGTGATTTGCAATCTTTAAATCATTCCCTACCCCATCCCACAGCTCCAGAAAACTCCTCCAGGATCGATGGCCTTATAGACCCCTTCCAGCTCCATTATTCTATGATTCTGAAATTCAAGTTGAGTGGGACAGCTCCACCAACAGTATTTCGGTCAATATCTAAATTATCCGCACCAGTAGAATACATAGAAGTCTGAAGAAAGCAGGGAGGTTTTCGAACATAATAATAAAACAGACATTATGAATAGCCTTTGATTAGAACAGAGATTTCCTTAATTACTGAAAGTGTCTGTATGCACAGCAGGAGTTTTTCTCATCTCACAGATGAGTTCTGTGATTGGTCTTTAGGACTTACCATGATAATTTACCTCAGGTCTGATTTGTCAGACATATGTGATTGGCTGCATCACATCCCTCCAATGCTAACACATCTTCAGCTCTAATCAGAGGCTATCTCTAATGTCTGTTTCAGCACTTACTATGTCTTTAACATGTGCCTAAGAATCGTTGTAGTGTCTAATATTTGATGGAAGAGTGTTCCACGGAGTGAGCAACATCACATGAAACACCTTAGCTCCAGATAACTGTGGAATGGAACTCAGCATGTTGACACCAGCAGGACTGCCAGCCCAGGTGACCTCACAGATGAAAGAGATCTGTAAGGTGGTCTCTGGGCATTATATACGCAGAACTAACTATAAAATATGAGGAATCATCATCATCATCATCATCATGCACTGTCAAGTCAATTCTGACTTATGGTGACCCTTTTCAGGGTTTTGCAGGTAGAGAATACTCAGAAGTGGTTGACCCTTCCCTTCTTCTGGGGACTGTGCAGCTTGCTCAAGGCTACACAGGCCGGCTCTACTCCCAGGAGGCACAGAAGGAAATCAAACTCTCAACCGCTGGGTCCTAAACCACTGAGCTATTCTGCCAAGGGTCCCATTTATCCAGCTTTCTATAGGTCTATGTTCATGATCAAGGCCACTATGAGTGAACTAGGTGTCCAGGTGAATACTTACGTTCTTATATAATAATAAAAAGAGATGGGAACTAGGTGTCCAGGTGAATACTTAGGTTCTTATATAATAATAAAAAGAGATGGGAAAGATCATGCCACTTAAGGGAAGAGAAAGAAAATCTAAGGAGCACTTAAATGTATTTCCGAAGCCCAAAGGATGAAGTTGTGAAATGCTTGCTACCTGATTTCTATGCCAAATATAAATTGAACCCCATGTTCCCTCCATCTACGAAACATCTAACCCCCAACTGTGAGAATTCCTTATACCTCAGAAGTAATGGGAACTGGGATGGGGTGGGCAAAATTGCCATCTTCTGAGCAATTTCTTAACTACCATATGGGGGGGAGAGACTTTTAAAAATGCCATACACAGTTAAAAGGAAGACATTTGAACACCAAGGAAGTTATTAATAGAAGATTGTTTTCAGTGAGGAGTCCAGCTCTTCTCTTCAATCCTGCCCACTGCCTTGGACAAGATCCAACCAGAACCCGCCTCCCATACAAAACTCTTGACAGATGGGGTATACAACTCACCTTTCTCTGCCATCTAGCTTGCGTTTTGACAGTCTGGCATCTCAACACGAGCAAATGTTCACAGAGCCAAGCGATTCCTGGGCTCCCATTCTCCCCTCCCTCCCTCCTCCTCCTCCTCCTCCTCCTTCTCTTGAGGAAGCTAGTGAGGCATCTCTGAAATCTGATGCATGAACAACGCCGAGTCTAAGGAGAAAATGAGTATGTTTTAAACAAGTCCACTGGAAAAGAATTAGCAATGAAACTGAAAAGAGCCATATGCCAATAAAGGGGGAAAGCGACTCAAAGTGACACGTTGTAATAATAATATAATTGAGTTAGGATGAAATCATGCTAGGATGAAAGCAAAGCAAGGACCAAATGGTGGGAGGCAGACATGTGAGTTCCCCTGGTAAAGGGAAGTCGGTGGATAGGACTGGCTTCTGTTTTCATTCTCATTCCATCTTTAGATCAAGGGTGGGAACTCTGTGTCCTGTGGGGGTCAAGTGTCCAGAACCCACATTTTTTTGTGTTCAGAAATAAAAATGGCTATATGTGGAAGCCTCTATGAACAGGGATTCTCTCTCCACAGCTTCTTACAGCAGAAACAGCAGAGAGAGGAGGAGGAGGAAGAAGAGGAGGAGGAGGAGGAGGAGTTGTGTTTTTTCCCAAAAACTGAATTGACCTTGAGGGGATGGTATAGCTTCTGAACTCTTCCCCAGACTTCCACTGGAGGGAAAAGTGAGATAAAGGCAAACGGCAACAAGAAACTGTGTGGCACCTCAAGAACACCAAGTTCTCTTTGGCATTAGGGCAGTGGTCCCCAACCTTGGGCCTTCAGATGTTCTTGGACTACAACTCCCAGAAGCCTTCACCACCACCTCTGCTGGCCAGGATTTCTGGGAGTTGAAGTCCAAGAACATCTGGAGGCCCAAGGTTGGGGACCACTGCATTAGGGGGTCTGCTTCCTCACAGCAAAGAGTGCAGTGATACCTTGAAGATGCCACATTTTCTTTGGCATTAGCTTCTCTGGACTGAAGTCTGTATCTGATGAAATGGGCTCTAGTCCACAAAAGCTTGTGCCAAAGGAAACATGATCATCTGTAAGGTTTTACAAGGTTGTTTGTTGTTTGTCCTGCAGCAGGTTAAGAAGCCTTTAACTGAATAATAACAATAATAACCATTCTGCATACATCTTTCATAATTTCCCACTATAGCATTTGTTTTCATATTTAGAGCTGATTCTCTCTCACTCTCTTGCTCTCTCTCTTCTCTCTCTCTTACACACAGATATACACAGCTCATTTGAAAGTAACTTAGCATTATCGTATGAGCCAAAGATTTGACAATTCCTTGAAATTGAGACTAATAGGGGGCATTTTCTAATTTCCCATCAAAAGCAGGCCCAAGAATGGAAAGATAGAAAATGCTTCTGCATCCCCCAACCTGCTAACACAAGGGTGGACATGAATGGTTCTGGAATATTTAGAAGCTCTGTCATCAGAACAACTTGTAAGAATACCCATCAATGGTAAAGAAATGCCCTAATTCAAGCATCCTTCTTTCCTTTTTTACTTAATTCTTGTAGTGAGCATTCCAATGCTGGAGGTATTCAAGACAAAGTTAAACAGTCAACTGTCAGATATACTTTGATTGGGATTCCTGCACTGAGCAGGGGGTTGGACTAGATTATTTTATAGGCCCCTCCCAACTCCATTACTTTACAATTTTTTTCCAAAGATTTTTTTCTTTTTCTTTTTTTTTTAACAAGCAGTAATTTCAAAAATAAAACGGTGGGTGACAGATCTGTCTCATAAGAGGTATGCCTGTTTCTCTATCTCACAGCAAAGAGAGTCTCTGCTAAGATGTTGTACATGCACCATCTAAAAAGAAGGGGGGGGGAATCTGCAGTCCATCAGATCTATCTTTTTATTCACATGCAAATGTGTGTGGATCTGAACTGTTAATTAATCAATTCAAATGTGCACAAAACCTGAAAAGTGCAAGGTTCCTGAAAGAGACAAGAACACTGGAAGCAATTCCATGCCAGAGAGAGATACAGCTATAAGAGCCCTGAGTTTGTCAAAGTTCGTTTAGAGTGCTTTGAATAAGCGCATCCGCTTTGTGTCACAAATAAAGAGGCCAGTAATTTGCATGGATTAGGATTGTTAACATTTATCAATTGCTGGCGTTTAAAGAACTCCCAAATTCTTGATAATAGTGTCTCTTTGTAGTGAAGGATTGATGGTAGGGGGGGGGGGAAATCCAGTGAATTCAAAAGCTGCAGATGAGAGAAAGCCAAGCCGTCCAGATTTAAACCAAGATACCATTAGTGACTCCCATAAATCAAATCATTTTTATAGCCAGGATGCCGTTGAATTACCATCTGGACTTTTTAACCCTGTTATCTGTTTCTGAAACCTCCTGTAATATTGAAAGGAGACTTAACCCTTCCTTTCATCTCCACGGCTCTTCCTGGATGCCAGCTCTCATTTGGAAGGAGCGATCTAGGCCTTGTTTTCAAAAATTAAATAAGTAAGAGAAGAAGGAGCACGATGTCACGTGTGAAACAAGGACAGAAAGGCTGTGGATGCCAGAGAATGTGAGGGGAGTTGGGGCAAGGGTTAGGGACACAGAGAGAAAGAGAGAGATCATATTATTCCTTTTAAAAGACTATAAGACACAAAATTTCATATGAACGCAGTGGGAAGAAAAAGAAAGGAGGATGGTTTTAATTTGGGTGAAATATATGGTCTGGATCCCAAGACGATGTAAGCAATCAGCAGACCTGCAGCCAAAGATGTACCAAGACATTTCAAATCAATGTGCAGATTTAGGCTTCTCCCTCTCTTTGCTGTTCGGCTTTCCAATAATACATCCCATCTCAGAGTCCTCCCTCAGATCTTCACTCTGCCTCTTTCACACAACTTCTCTCTTCCGTCCCAGCTTTCTTGCACCATCGATTTTCACTACTAGCGGAAGGCTTCAGTATCAAAAGAAGTGCAAATGAACCAATGGTGCCCAGACACTCTGGCCCTTCTGTGACATGAGGGACGTTTAGCCAATCGGTGGCAGAAGCCTGTCTCCCGTAGGTGAAGGAGCATGAAGAAGGAGCACCAATAATCATGATCACATGGGAGGAATTGAATCCAGAAAGGTGCAAGCGAAAGTCCAGCTGTGCTCTCTCAAGCTCAGGCCTTTCATTGGGGAAATGGTTTAAAAGATGAACAACCATAATGACTTGTGTATGGATGGCGATTAGAGATGGGGACAAATAAAAAAAATGGCCATTCATTTTGATCCATTATTCGTAAAGGTTAACGGATCAACGAATATGAATATACGAATATTCTTCGATGAATTGATGAATCGATCCATCGATTCATCTGCAATTTAAACAGCTATAACACTTGCCTCCAACCACCTAGAGACACCAAATTTGCAGGGAAGCTTCCTCAGATGCCTTTCTACAACCCCTGAAAGTTTGGCGAACATTGGATCATGGACCCCCACGTTATATAGTCACAAAGAAGACACCCCCAGGAATGCTCCCCCCAGATACCTAGAGACTCCAGAATCACAACGAAGCTTTCTATGTCTTTCCCCAACAAGCCTGCCAATGTTGGTGAAGATTGGATATTGGACATCCAAGTTATTCACCCACAAATTGGGTCCCCCCCAGGAGAGTTTACCACACGGCACAGAAGCCCATTCTGCCTACCGGCCGCCAATCAGCTGATAAGAATCCAATAGGCAGCCACCCCCACACACAGCCAGCCACCCCAACAGCCTACCCCCACACACCCTTCCTTTCCCTACCTTAGCCCCCACCCCACTCCCACCGACACACTCTTACCTTAATAGCTGCTGCCGGGGTCTCCATCAGGCCTTCGCAGCCACAGCGTGCAAAAAGGGAGACTGTCTGCCCTTTGCAAAGATGGCGGCTGTGGCTTCATTTAGGGTAGGGAAGCTGCAGCTGCCATCTTTGCAAAGGGCAGCCTGGATTCCCTTAAGGCAGGCTAAGGGAATCCAGGCTGCCCTTTGCAAAGATGGCAGCTGCAGCTTCCCTACCCTAAATGAAGGTGCAGCTGCCATCTTTGCAAAGGGCAGCCAGTCTCCATTTTTACATGTGTGGCTCCAAGGCCAGAAGACCTCGGCAGCAGCAATTAAGGTAAGAGGGTGTCGGTGGGGGTGGGGTGGCGTGGCGTGGGGCCTAAGGTAGGGAAAGGAAGGGGGTGTGGTAGGCTGTGGTATTGGGTGGCTGTGTGTGTGGGTGGCTGCCTTTCTGCCGCCAATCAGCTGATCGGTGGCCGGTAGGCAGAATGGTGGGGTTTTTTTGGGGGGGTTAATACAAAGGATGAATAAAAACGGGTAAATATTCATCCCTTCATATTCGTGGGGTTCTCTGGAACCCACAAATACAGATCAACTAATATTTAATGAATCAGCTATATTCATCGGAAAAAGTGATCCGTTTTTATATTCGTCCCCATCTCTAATGGCGATGTGTGGTTTACAGGTGGTTGTTAATAACCTTTTAAACCATTTCTATGAAGGAAGAGTTTTTGAAAATACACTGGTCTTCTTGACTTCTCCCCCACTTCCCTTTTTTGCCATTTTAGAGTCTTTCCTGCTTTCTTGTCAGCATGGGGCTTTCCAGAGGATGAGACAACTTGGCTGTTGCAAAGTGTGGCCTGGAGGCTAAGACTTGGGGAAGTTGTAATTCTGGACAGGAACTCCAGACACAGGCCATGTTGGCTGAGGGATTCTGGCAGATATAGTACACAAAAGTGGTGTGTGTGTTTTTTCCCCCCAAGCTCTGATCATGTCTCGTCCGGATTTGAGGTATTGCACTACAATACCACATCCCTCTTTATGGGTTTTTCTGGTGGTGGCATCAGCACCTCATATCACATATATGGATGTGCTTGGTGGAAATTTTCATTTTCTTTTAATTTTGGGTGCTTTCGTGGGATGCCTCTTTCATTTTCATGTTTATTGTGAACTGGTTCTGTAGGTTTCCAAAGAAGCTTCTTCATGGCTTTCCATTTGTGTTTCCCCATTTGCGTTTAAAAACAACTCAGTTTTTAGAGATGACATTGCAAATATCCACTAGCTACTGGAATACACCAAAGAGTTTCAGAAGAAGATTGGTCTATAGTTAGAGATTTTTTATCCCTTGGTTCAATCATCAATCCAGCAGGAAAAGGGGAAGGCAAAGTACGAGATGGACTGACTCCCTAAAGGAAGCAACAGCCTTGAGTTTGCAAGACCTGAGCTGAGCAGTTGAGGAGATGACACTTTGGAAATCACTCATTCATAGGGTCACTATAAGTAAGAGGTGACTTGATGGCTGATAACAACAACAACAAAAACAACTCTAAAAAAGCACAGGACAGGCAACAGAGAATAAATCTACTCCAAAAGCAGACAATGGTAGATGAGAAAGAAAAATCATCATCAGACCAATACAAGCAGCAGTTTATACCACGTTCATCATCATCAGACCAGCAGATGAGGAAGCACAATCATCACCATAAAATAAGATTTAGAACACTATAATATGAGGGAAAACAAATAGTTCCCTTTTTAATGTATCTGTGCATGTGAGGTTTTGGATTGCACCTGCTACCGTGCACTTGAGACATGTTCAACTGTTTACTTCCCTAAGGAAGAAAAAGTGTTTTAATGACTGAATCGTTGCATAAATAGGAGTCAATGTAGGCTGAAAGTGTGTGGATTCCTCCCTGCTTGTCTTGCTCATTTCTTTCTTCATTCAGACTCTTTAACATTTTCACGCCCAGCTTGATGCCAAAATCCCCCCCTTATTAGCCTGTTGGCGACACGACAGCCATTTCCTGTGTGTCTCTTTCCGGAATGTAGCCAAGCCGGAGCGCTGAGCTTTTGTTGAAATGAATCTCAGCCTTCCGTTCCTCCTTGCTGCGTGTCAGATTATCTGTGTAAAGAAGGTCGCAACCCACTTCCTGTGACTTTGGACACAGGATGAGGAAATGAAGAGGAGCCGAGTTACTGATTTGATTCTGGAGGTCATAGAAATCTGGCAGAGGGTGAGAGGAAATATCTCAAGAGGAAACTCAACAAGCTACAAACTCTCAAGCTGTGGGAGAGGATACCCTTTTTGTATGGGACTTCCCCCCCCCCTCTTCCTTTTTCTCTCTCTCTCTCCTTAAGACAGGCAAATAGAAGAAACAACAGCAGAAAAAAAATGAAGACTTGGGCCTCCTGACAATAACTTATACCAAGAAATGGGAAATGCTTTTCAAAACAGCTGACAAAACAAATAGGACAACCATAGGTCAATGCTAAGGGCTTCACAAATATATATCGTTATTATCAGAAACTGACTGAAGCTGTCGGGAAGATTCCAGACCTGCCTTCTAGCTGGCCCCCAAGGGCACTGGGATGTTATTCTGTCCACTCAGTTTTCCTCTTGTGGACTGCCAAGGAGTTGTATCTCCTGTGCAAAACGGGAGGTGTTAAAGGTTAAGTATCTGACATGGTGCCAGGCGTATGTCTTCTAACTGAAGGGTTGGGGGGGTCTCCAGCTTTCCTCTTCACATGATGGGTTGCCTAGGGTTCTGGCCAGGAGCTAGAGGAGATGATTTCTAACTTACTTGGAGGAACTCATTCCAACCACAGTTAGTTCATGGTTTTGGCTGGCTGAGAGTCCAGCATGCAAAGCAGATGATGTTCCATCACCTAAGCCTAGCCTTTCTGTTTGCTTTAGATGATGATAGGATTGGCTGACCTTCATATCTGAAACGGTCACATGGAGTCCCTGTGTTGGGACTATGGCAGATCTGAATGTCTCACACAGCTACAGAAACACACACAGACAGGCACAACTAAAGCATCTTGGGCAAATGTTTGCTCAAAGGCAGTGAATATTGGTATGGGGACTCTTAGCATTCAGTATTAAAAAGATACAATAGTTCAAGGAGTTTAAAAGCCAATCTATTATTTCTTTCCCAGTTTAAAAGGCAAACTACAGTGTGTGAATGTACACACAAAAGAAAGAAGCCCAGTTGATGCTCACTTGGTGATGGGATCCTGAGTCCTCTTACTGGGAGAAAGGTGGCCTATAAACAAGACAAATAAAATAAAATAAATGCCCAGGAAAGCAATGTTGTTTGTCGATGTGCTATCACTCCCAGAGAAATTGTACTGAGCAACGGCAGGGGTAGTGGTGGAATGACTGTCTCCTTATGCTTATTTTGGCACTTTTTTTTTCTTTTAAGGAGAAAAAGGAGTTTAATGGCCCTGGACCAGCATTGTCACACTTAATTTTTTTTTTAGTTGAATTTATTATATACATCCATTAGTCACCTTATAAAACAGATTCTCTAGGTGTCATATAAATTATAAAATCAAATAAAACAGACCACAGTAAAAATCCAACATGCAAATCTTTTCATCCCGGGGCGGTTGATGCTCCAGTTTCCAACTGTATGTCAGTGGGACTGCTGGGTGTACACTGGAATTCTATGCCTTTCGAACAGTTAAAAAAAAGAAGAAGATGGAAAACTATTTCTTAAAAAGCTGTAAGATCATTTCTGTACGACTGGGGGCGAGGCACTTAAACTATCTGAAAGTCCCATATAATGCCCAGAAGTTTCAGATCAACTTATTAATACTGTAATTTAAAAAAAAAGCTAAGTGTTCCAAAGAGCCAGAAAATGTTAGAACTTTCAAGGGAGACCAAGATTTCCGTGATAAAGAATGAAACTTGTTCTTTTAAGTACAAATTCCCTACAAGTAAAAAAAAACACAGCACATTGACATGACAAACAAGCTGGAACTTTTGCTTCTGGTGCTTGAATTGTTTACTGTCTCCACACTTAAAAACAAAATAAATATATAAATGGATAAATGGATGGTGGCGGTTTTAATGCAGTCCCAAAATAGTCAGGATAACACCTCCCTCCTTTCAGCTCTTTCTCAAAATTTAATGTCGTGGTGGGGAAAGGAAAGAAAAGGAAATCTCTGAAATTATTCAAGGATCATGGTGAAAGAAGCAGCAAAAGCAAACAAAAAGGAACAGTTATTTGGCAGCCGCATCTGATTTACTGCAGAGTGTGTGTGTGTGTGTGTGTGTGTGTGTGTGAGAGAGAGAGAGAGAGAGAGGGGGGGGGGAGAGGGAGAGAGAGAGAGAGAAGGAGAGAGAGAAGGAGAGAGACAGGGAGGGACAGAGTCAAAGAGAAAGACACAGAGAGAAAATTACAATGTGTGATTCAAGTGTCATCTAAGGACCTGAATTAATCATCATCATCATTTATTCAATTCTGACATATGACAACCCTTTTCAGGGTTTTCCATGGAGAGAATCCTCAGAAGTGGTAGCCCATTCCCTTCTTCCGGGGGTGCCCTGGGACTGTGCAGCTTGCCCAAGGCCACCCAGGCTGGCTCTACTCGTAGGAGGCCCAGGGGGGAATCAAACTCCCAACCGCTGGCTCCGCATCTAGATACCTAACCCACTGAGCAATCCAGCCAGCTAAGAACCTGGATTACTGGTCTCAAATTAGAAGAAACATTAGGAAGAACTTAGGGACTGTTATACATCCAAATGCTCATCCATCAAACCAAATGTAACACAGATGATCTAACATGATCATAACTAAGTGCTAAACTTCTCCTTTTGGTACAACAAGGAGAGAAGTTTAAAGAAACCGTCTTCCTGATCTGGATTATTTCATGCAGGTAAATGTAGGCTGTGGTATCATCTTTCTTACACTGCTCTTTGAGCAATGGTGCCACTGTATACCCTGTTGTTACAGGCACACAGAATCCCAGGGATACACCTTTCCTTCTGTAGTGTTTGACATTCTCTGTTCAGAATATTTTTTTTCACGGTTTTAACCCCAGTCCTAATTGCCCTTCAGTATCAAAATTAATTGTGTTTTCTACTAAAAGGCCAGCGTAGCTTAAGGTTACTCCAGGGTCCCAGCAGCCAATGCATCTTCCGTAAATGGCTTGATTGCCGTCTGTGGAGAGGAGTGCGAGGAGAGATTTGCTTGACCGAGGCTATACATTACAGTCCAATTAGGGTGAAGATCGCTACATGAGTCTTTAACTTTATCTAGCAACTGTCGGCATTGCTAATGGCAAATCGCAGAGCATGGAGAAAGGCAGAACTCACCTGAGCCTGCCTCAGAGTTAAAGCTAAGGGCTTCTTCTCCTTCTTAGTCCAGCCTGAAACTCATCTGCCAGGTTCTCACAGCCATTCTCTTCATATAAAACAAATATACTTCTTTATTCTCAACTAGAGATGGGCACAAACCGGAAGAAAATGACAAATTGGGCTACCCATGAACCTTGAACTGTGAACCGCTCCCAAACCTCAGAATAACGAACCAGTTCATGGTTCGTTTTTCAGTTGATAGGCGGGCGCATGTGCAGAGACAGCAGGCCTGGCTCCTGGAAGTGAAGCTGGGCCACTGTCCTTGAAAATGGTAGTGGTGGAGGAGAAAGAGGAGGAAGCAGCATGACCAGCTATGGAGGCAACAGTGGCAAGCAAGATGGGATGCGGAAGGGGGAAGGAGGGCATCTGTTTTGCCAAAGCAAATCAAAGTGCCAAGCAGAAAACAGTTTGGTGCTTTGTTTTGTTTTGGCAAAAACGGCTTGCGCAAACTGAACCAGGACCCGAACCACGAACCAGCCCAGTTGGTGGGCTTTTTCAGTTCATCATTTGGTTCATGCCCATCTCTATTCTCAACTCAAGTTTTTCAGTTTCTATGAAACCAGTTGTATGGCTAGCTCAACAAATATCTAGATGTTTCACTCAGAACTTAGTAAATTTCCTTTTTTGGGGGGACTACAATTCCTGCCAACCTAGCAGTTAGAAAGCATGCAAATGCGAGTAGATAAATAGGTACCACCAGGGTGGGAAGGTAACGGCGTTCCGTGTCTAGTCGCGCTGGCCACGTGACCACGGAAACTGTCTACGGACAAACACTGGCTCTACAGCTTGGAGACGGGGATGAGCACCGCCCCCTAGAGTCGGACACGACTGGACTAAATGTCAAGGGGAACCTTTACCTTTACCTTACAATTTTGGGGGGACTGAGCAGGGTTGTTAAGGACAGGACATTTTGGAGATTACTCAGTCATAGAGTCACCATAAGTCAGACGTGACTTGAGAGCACCTAACAACAACATTTCTCCAAACATCTCAGACAGCATGGTCACCTAAGGTGGCACCTCCACATTTCATTTGACAATCACTTCAGGTGAAACAGTTTTGACCTGTATACCTCAGTTGCTCTTCAGTCTCACTCTCTAGTTTCATCTAGGTATTAAAAATGGGCCAGGCCTGAGAGATGCCCTTCAGCTTTCCAGGAAATGGTGTTTCTCAACCTTACTGCCTAAAATCTTTTAACCATGAGAAATACAGGATCAAACTTGTGCAACAGAAAGACTCATGAGTCAAGCACACTCAAGCAACATGTGCACGCTACCTCCAAGCTATGAGTTCTGTTATGAGAGGATGAAACCTCCTGGCATCTCCTGATAGTACTTCTGTCCTCCCTCTACCCAGCCTTGTGCACTTGTGAGTCAACAGAGATGTCGGGAAGGGCATCATAGACTCCCTTGTGCTTGTGGCATGACAGCAAGAAGATTTTGCCCATGAATTTCTGGTGCTTGAGAGGAAGAATACCTGGATAAACAATTTGGTTTTGGGTAGTATACAAATAAAATTTAATTCCTCAAATATATATATATACTTCCTGTATCCACATTGTATTCCAGGGCAATAGGGATGTGCCCTACCATCTATTGGTGATTCACATGGGTCAGTCATTCCCAACCTTGGATAACCCAGGTGTTCTTGGACTGCAACTCTTGGAAGCCCTGGCCTTCACAGTGAAGGTTTCTGGGAACTGCAGTCCAAGAACATCTGCCCTACCCAAGGTTGTGGACCATTGAAATGGGAGATAATGACCTGGGTCAGAGGAAGAGCAAGTCCTTAATTTTTTCAGGCTGTGAGTGATTTTTCAGGCCATAAAGGAGGGATGGCCTGGGATCCATTTAGTTTGGTCAGCCCTCATTCCTAGGAAGGTGTGGAGGGTGACTCCAGGTGTTTAGATCGAGCAAGGTGTGGGGTTAACAGAGAAGTTGGCAGGGCTATGTTATCTGGTTTGGGGTCACTTGTTTCTCATCTGGACATTAGAGCATCCAGAATTGCATACAGGTGATGGTCTACATTTATCAAAGTTGGGTACCGACATCTTGTTGCAGGACCTGCAAAGGGGCCTCTGGGCTGAGAATCTTGGCTTGATGGGAGCCAAGGTGCTTCCTGAAGGCTGGCTCCATTGCCTTGGTGGGTAGTGTGGACTGGGAGGTGATTATCAGTGCATTCACAAGAGGTACCTAGAAATCCTACTGCAGCCAATATCTTGGCACCATGGATCCAAAGATTTAGTTGCCTAAGGTCATGCAATTTGGGTGGTGGGTGGCTGGGGAGAGTCGCCAGGGTATTAGCCAGCTGAGAACAGGCTGTCTATAGGACAGCCTGGACCCAGTGCTTGGGGATCAACCATTGAGGGTCAGGTGCAGAGGTAAGCAGGTGCCTCTGGCTCCTGGTCCAAGTATCCACACTGTGGTAGGCTTCTCTGCAAGAGGTGAGACATTACAAGAGTTAATATAAGTCATGGCCGGAGTTAAACCCATCACCTGGGTTTTATGTTATTTTTATATTTTATTTCTGGGAGGGGGTGGGCAAGTACCATCCCATAATGTCTACAGCTAGCCAAAAAGATTGGATGAATCAGGCATTTTTTCCTCCATGAAATGTAGAGTCATCATAACCCAAGGAAGGAATCATTAGTCACTAAAAGAATGGACAGCAAGCCTGCCCTGAGAAATCAATACCAAGCTATTGCCTTGTAATGCAAAGATAGCATCGCTGAAGTTTATGTATTTGCCCTTCAGGTGCTTCATGCTTCCTTCCACCTTCTCCCTTTTTCACTTCACTTAGGATTTTATGTGTCTCTTTCTTGGCTTTTCTTACATTCAGATCAAAAAGGAGCAATGTAGAAGAGTAGGTAGGGGTGTTAAGGAATCTAATCAAATACTTCTCGTTGAGAAGAGGCTCACTCACCACAGCATAACTGTCTATTAAGTAGTCTTCAGTCCCCATGAGAGGTCTTTCCCTCACAAAGACAGGACAACAAAGCTCTTTTTTCTCCATTACATTTACTATATTTTGCACAAAATACAACTGTGGAAAGCTAGTGCTTTTTGCCTAAATGTGCACACACCAAAAGAACAGAACAGCAGTGTTGGTGATTTAAAAAAGATGCAAACAACCCATTCAGTGCTGCTACCTTTTCCAGCTCATGCAAGAAAGCAGCACTCATCACTTTGCCCATGTTCCACGCGTGGCTTGATGGAAACCCTAAACAAATCTGGTCTCCTTGTGTGGTTCCACCTCAACCATGAGGTGATATAAAGAGGCCAAGGTGCTCAAGGACCAGAGTAGCATCCCACATATGATTTTTAAAATGTTAAATTAAGAAAAAAGCACTATGGTTAGATGCAGGGAAAGAGCAATAAAAACTAACAGTGCTTTAGAAGGAAGACTCAAAGCTCGTGTCAAAGGAGGAGATTGACAGCTTTACCTTCCTCTTCCCATCCAATGAAGCTTAAGACCTCTACTGCATCCTCTAGTTGTGGAGGTACTGAGGAGTATGAGTATTTACTTCCTTTTAAGCCCCTCTCAGCATCATTTGGCATAGTTACAGTGCAAAGTTAGGGACTTGTATTGGTGCAGCATCTTACAATCTTTAGGTGTGAAAAGTTGAACCTCCAAACCCACTGCTACCAGAGTACTCCTCAGGAGTCCTTGCCTATCCAGTATTCATCTGGATAGGCAACATACTTTTCTGAAGTCTTCACATTATACTTTTGTCAGCTTCCCTCCAGTCAAGGCCATTGTCATCCAAGGCTGGTCCACCATCTTTGCCATGGTACTCAGGTGGAGGTGGCCATCTTGGGTGGCAAGGCACTTCCCTTTGATTGCTGTGGTGCTGGTTTTACTCACCCTACCTGCCTCTTCTGCTCAGGTCCAAGAATACAATGCAAAAAAAAAAAAAAAAAGCGTGCTGCTTATATACCGCACCGTAGTGCTTCAGGAACTCTCTGGACGGTTTACAAGTTAATTACGCAGGCTACACATTGCCCCTCCCCCCCCCAGCAAGCTGGGTACTCATTTTACTGACCTCAGAAGGATAGAAGGCTGAGTCAACCTCAAGCCAGCTACCTGGAATTGAACCCCGGGTCATCAGTACAGTTTTCGCTGCAGTACAGAAGTTTAACCACTGCGCCATGAGGCTCTTATATACAGGCTCTTAATACAGGCTGTTCCTCTGGCTTCTCTTCTGCCCCAAATAGCGCTAGTCTAAATTACTTGTATGCCTTTGCCCTCCTTCTAGCCCTCTCTTCCTAGCCTGACATCCCAAGCTTACTTCTGACTTAGAGACTGTGGCTTCCCCATGCCCCATCCACATCTGGGATGCTGGAGGAAGATGTGGTAATTGGTCTCCATATTTCTTGGCTCTTGGAACCAGTGGGGCCATGTGAGTATGATGCAATTTCTAACTCTTATGGGTTTTCACTCCTTATGGCACAATAAATGAAGCACATAACAGTGGGGAATCAAGCTGGGTTGTGCCCTTCTAATCCTAACTATCAGTCTCAAGTTTGTTCGTTTGTTCGTTCCTTCTTTCCTTCCTTCCTTCCCTCCCTCCCTCCCTCTAAAGCCACCTTGAAAGGTGCGCACTACACAAAATGGTGAGTCTATCTGTCGCAAATTAGGTTTATACCCTTCTTAAGGGCCTGATTTTCATGCATATCAGTATAAAACCAAGAAGAATATAGCTGTCTTTCTTTTCCAAGACAGATCAATGGGGGAATTACAGATCGACTCAGAAGGCACAAATCAAATAGCTATATATTGGATCGATTCCAAAGGCATGAATTGGCCTTCTGATCAGATCAACACAACCGTTCTTCTCAATGGCTTCTCCTTAATTGGGATTCCTCCCACCATCACCTTGGCACCCTCTTATAGAAGTCTTCTATATGGCAAAGAGCTTCTTCATAGAGAGTTACTTCTTGTATGCTTTTGTATTTCTTGCAATTAGACTCTAGTTTTTGAAGTTTCTCTTAATTTTTGGTTGGCATTTCTTTATATCCATCCTGAGACCTATTAAAGAAAAAGAAAAAGCACGAGGAAAGCTTGGCAGGATCAGAGGTTGGGGAGGTTGTTCTCTAGGAATACAGCTCCCACAGACTGGCTATGTTGCCTGAAGCATTCTGGGAGCTGTCACCCCCCCCCCCCCCCGAACTACGTTTTCTATGTTGTGGCCGCATAGAAGATATTTTCTCCCCTTTAAAAAAAAAATTGAGAGAGGGGCTAAGTGTGGAACTAGATCATAACATCTTTTTCTAGATCACAGCATGTTTCACAGAGCATCACGTCTCCCAATAACTGCAATTACACTGTTTAGAAATTGCTTCGCAGACCTTATTCTCATTTATTCGCACCTTTACTTCCAGTCTTCTCTGCTTTTTCCTCCCACCCACCCCCCATTCAAACAATACCCTGGGTTATGTGCGGCAACAGGTAAAATTAAGACAAGAGGGCAAGGCCTTAAACCTCTGAAGTCCACTCCATTTCCCCTTCCCCCTCTTTTCCCCTCTTCTTCCACCACTGGGAGTTATTATGAGCATGGCTTCCCCCCCCCCCCCAACAGCCCGGCAGGTAGAAAGAAACTGCATTTATAAGGAAGCTAGAAATCCGATCGTCGCCATGCAAACATACCACACAGCCACAAATCTGCAAGTTTACAGAGCTGTTAAGGTGAGAAAACTATCTGCAAAGCCGAGCGATTACACATAAGGCAGCTTCCTATGGCCAGACTGATAACCGTAATATCCCAAAGAAATCCATGGAGGGCTCTTAGAAGAGTGCAATATCCTTTAAAAAGTAACCCTGGTAATGAAAGCGAAGGGCTCCAATCCCACATATATTTTATCCTGCTACAGGTCAGGACTGATACAGCATTTGCCCAGGCCATCTTCAGAAATGGCCAGCAAATAGAGATGGTTCATCCCAGTTCTTCCCAGTTTGTAAAGATGGCAACACAAGTGGTGGTGCTCCCCTCCCCCGCCTCCTCTGGCTCAATCAGCCACTCACCAGGCCCAGCGTGGTAGCTTCCTCTACCTCCTCAACTGATCTTCCAGTCCCGGCATCAGCTCAGGCTTCTCTGCCCTGCCTTCTTGGCTGAGCTCCCGTTCAAACAAAAGGGCAGGGCAGAGAAGTCTATGCTCTTGCCTGTGACTGGGAGATTAGCTGAGGAGGTGGAAAAAGCAAGCAAGCTGAGCCTTGTGAGTGACTTGATTGTCTGAGGAGGCAGGGGAGGGGAGCGGGAGCACCTGTGCTGCCGCCTGTATGAACTTGGATGAATTGGTTCATGCCCATCTCTACCAGCAAATCCAAATGTTGGAAATGTTCTTCATTTGGGATATAGCTTCTAGACTGTGGGTGGGGGATTCTGGGATGTGTAGTCCCTAGAAGAAACTTTTCCGAACTCTGAGCTGAGCACACACAGGGATGAGTGATCTGTTACTTCCAATGATAAGGCCCTCTTGATAAGGCTGATGCCCATGGTTTTTGCCTCATAGCTGGTAAATGAGATTTCAAAAATGTCCCCCAAAGAACTTATGTACTAACAGCCTAACTGGATGAGACCCTAGCTTTGCAATTAGAAGATGCTAAAACCTCTGATCATCATCTTAGAATTGCTGAGCTGGAAGGGACCCTGTGGATCATCGAGTCCAGCCCCTTTCAAGGAGGGCCAGTGGGGAATCGAATTCCCAACCTCTGGCTCCACAGCCAGAGACTTACACCACTGAACTGAGACCTAAACCCACGTAACCTGCAGACAACACTCTTCCACTTGACCAGTCACAAAAAGAAAAAGAAAAACCCAACCTACAGAGCTGAAAAACCTCTTCCTAGGATAAACAGATTAATATATTCTCTTAAGGCAACTTTCCTTCTAAATGAAGGTCTCACTGTAATGTCTGTTTTTACCTTAAAAAAACACTGAGACTGTGTTATTGTTGTAGGAATAAAAGTTCTGTGGATGGTCCTTTATTGACTGAAATTTATCTAGCTCAAGTTCCATTCTAAGTAACTCAGAAGGATATCTCAAGGGCCCACAAAACTATTCTTCTCCTGGGTGCTTGTGTGTGATTTTGTTTTTGTTTTCATTTTAATTTTTATTCTATTTTATCTTCATTTTATTTTATGATGTTTTACGGTGTTCCTTATTGTTATTCGTTGGGTATGTCTTACATTTTATTTGGTAGCTTTTCTATATCTTGTTATTCTGTCATTGTTGTTTATATCATTGTGAACCACCCAGAGTGGCCTTGGCTGCCAGGTGGATGGTATAAAGATCAAATGAATGAATGAATGAATGAATGAATGAATATTGTTGTTGTTGTGTGCCATTAAGTAGGAACTGACTTATAGTGACCCTAGTAGGTCTTTCCAGGTAAGTGGTTTTTTAGGAGTGGTTTTTTACCAGTTCCACACCTTCAGTGAGTTTCCATGGCTGACTAAGAATTTGAACTGAAGCCTCCTAAGTCATTGCCCATCACTTGATCCACCACACCACACTGAATATCCCATGTGTTATTTTACTTGCAGCCAAATTGACAGTTTTGCTTTCTTCACAGAGCCTGGTCGGCAAGCGTTTTGCAGACCAGACTGCACACTTCTGTAATCTTAGCAGCCCCAAAGCATGTGACAATTCTGTTCCTTCGCATCAGCTCCATCCATAGTTGTTCCCACTTCCTTCAGCAGTGTACAGTATAGAAAATGTGAAGACTCCAGTTTGCCCACTCTGAAGACTAAAAATGATATTTAACAGCTGCGAGGTACTAATGATGAGCAATTTTCCTTCTCTGTGTTTAATAACAAATATATTGAAAACTATGCTCTTATATACCCAGGATTACACTGTGATACGCAGAAGTCTCTTGATGGATTCTATTGTTCCTCCCATACTGAAGATGTGAACACTTATGGCTGTGCATAACTGCCTGATTGGAAAGCTATATAAAAATCGTATATCTACTAAGGTGAGAAAAAGGTCAAGCCTTTTCAAGAACCTGGGTAAAACACCTGAAGGTTTGGAGGACAAGAGGAACCAACAACATAATGGGGACTCTCTCTGGCAGTGACATCAAAGGAACACCTTCCCAATTGACATTCGTTGGCTCCATCTTTCTTGGTGCTTCAGCAATGAAGACATTTCTGTTTGACAGGTGTTTGCTTCATGATAATTGTTCTCCTGCTGTTGTTTTATCGTAGTGCCTGTATCTTTTAGCTCTCTGCTATTAATTATGTTTTATTGCCCGGCATCCTATCTCCATGTTTTTTATCAGGTATCTTTTTAAAAAAAAGAGGAATCTGTCTTAAGGGCCCTGTTGTCCAACACTCAATATAATTGAAACGAATAAGCACGAACAAATAAACAAACCCAAGTACGTTAAAGCCTGAGTTTCTGTTTAGAGAGAGAATAGTGCTGTAAACGAAGGTCTGTTTTTATAGAAAGAGCCCCACATTGAGTGACAAAATGCTAGCTGTCAAAATGTGCCAGTTAACATGTCCAATATGAGGCGATCGTTTAGTGTCTCGCGGGATTAGAAGACAGAAACATGACAAAGAACAAAGAACTGGGATCAATAATGCTTGGGGGAAATAAGACGGAGAAGGTTATTTACTCTGCATTGATCTGTAGCTGCGCCACATAAACTTGGTCTGTTTTTCTTTTTTGTTAACCTTTAAGCTGGAGTACGCTCACAAGCAACTGGGGAGCCAACTAAACAGGTGTAGATTAAGGATCGAAGGAGGTCACCGTACCTCTGTCACCGCCAGGCACCCATGTAGCAAGATCCCTGAAGAAATTTAAACATCAATAGCTATAATAAGGGCAAATTTATCAAGCTTGGCCTACTTTTTGCTGGAAGACTCGCAGTGTCCAGTCAGTTTGCCCTCGCTAAAGCTCAATTGATTTGGACATTCTTTTACTCGAGTTGATTATCAATTGTGACACAGCAAATTTGTTAGTTTCCAAGCACTGGACTGGTGCTTGTGGTGGAGTCTGTGAGGTGGAAGCACCTGGAGTGGCTTAGTGTTTACTTCAGGCTGCTAAAAGAAGCGAAGAAGAGGTGGGGCAGTGAGTAGACACTGGGTGACTGTTTCTCAAAGAGGGAAATGAGGAAAGGAGACAGACAGACAGAGTTCAGGGAGTTCTCTACCTTGGGCTTTGGAAATACAATACTCTCTCCTCTCAAATGGGCTGAGAGGTGTGATTTGGCTGGAATTTTGAACTGCAGGCCCCTTAGCAGAATGTCTTCTTTAGCATTCCAAATGGGCCTAGACATGCGCATTATCATGGTGCCACCAAGAATGGGCAGTCCTGCCACAGAGGTGGATGCAGCACACTTCCTGGACCAAGGGCAGATGCATCGCCCAAAAGGAAGGCAAAAGAGGGTAATCAATGTACAATTGCAAATGCTAACGCACACGCTGTTCTGCTTCCAAGTTGCTTCTGAGATATATGGTTACCCAATGAATTGATGACCTCCAAAAGACCCTTCCATGGACAGCCACATTCAAGTCTTGGGTGGAAACCCGTCAGAGGGAGATCCAACCTGGAAATAAGGAGGAATTTCCTGACAGTGAGAACCATTAAACAGTGGAACAGCTTGCATCTCGATGTTGTGGGTGCCCCATTGCTGGAGGTTTTTAAGAAAAGATTGGACAGCCATCTGTCCGGGATGGTATGAGGTCTGGGATGGTATGTGGCCTCCTGCCTTGGGCAGGGGGTTGGACTAGAAGACCTCCAAGGTCCCTTCCAACCCTATGATGATTCTATGATTCTAACCCAAGTCAAGGCTTTTACTGAGTTAGTCAATCATAACTAAGGCCCCTTTTAACCCCCACTGTCTTCCTGATTCCAGCATCATTATCTTTTCCAGTGAGTTTTGTGTTCTCATGATATGTCCTAAAGCATGGTGGTCTCAATTTAGGCATTCTAGATTTTACCAAAAGTTCAAATTTGATTTTATCTGGATCTCATTCAATTGCCTTTCTGGTGGTCCATCTATAAAGCTCTCCTCCATGACCAGATTTAGAATGTCCCCCTGTCATATGGAATAAATGGAAATACCGTAATACTGATGATATTGGCCTTATTCCCAAGCAACATTTCTTTACATTTCAGCATATTTTCTATTTATTTCATAATTGCCTGTCTAAGTTAACTTCTTCTTCTGATTCCTTAGCTGCAAGCCCCCTTTTGAGTGATGGCGGAACTGTTCAAAATATTTTTAACAATTTTGATTTCTTTGTCGTCAGCATTAAACCTATGCAATTTTTCTGTGGTCACAATTTTTGCCTTCTTCATGTTCAGCTGCTGTCCTGCTTTACTTTAATTTTAATCTTCAGCAATAGTCATTTTAAACAATGTCTATGTTCCATCTTATTGGGCAAACAGGTTGAACAGCTGATGGAATAAAATACACCCCTGTCTGACACCTTTGCCAACAGGGGGCTTGGCTGGTCAGCTGTGGATGCATTACCAGAACCTGAAACAGAGCAGATGTCCAATAAAACTGGCCTATGACACCAGATCTGAGATTCACTTTCTGTGCCAGCAAAATAAACTGCTATGAAAATACACACAACACTTGCCAGTCTCCAAAGGAACCTCTTGTTACAGACGTTCAAGCCAAAGCAAGTGAAGAACATAGAGCATCTTCCTTTAAGTGAGGAAACCTAACCAAAGCAAGGTCCCTCATCACATGGAATACGTAGCTCTTCATGAAGATTCAATGGCATCAAGATGTGCAGAAAATGGGGAAACAGCTCTGCCTTGGACATCAGCTACATGAGCCACAGTGAAGGAGCTGTTTCTCAACAGACTATCTTCAGAGAAACAGACAAAAAGCAAATAGGAAGGTCTGGGATGCTGCCAGATCTGTATATTGCAAAATATTTGCTGATTATGAAAGTGCATTTCTTGGTTTCCATGCTCAGACGCATGTGCTTTTCGCACTCAGAGGCTTTGTCCAGACTGACCCGGTTTACTTACGTTGGCCAGTTGGCTGCTTGGCTCCCTTCCCAGAAGTCAGCGCTCTCTGAGCATGACATAGATCATTGCCATAGTCAGGGAGATGGCACTTACCTGATGGGATAAGTGGAATCGTGCTCTCTTGCCATATGCTGGGAATTGTCGATGGCTGCTTGAAGCCAAGGCTAATGTATCCTCATGCCAAGAAACAACCCTTTCTCCCTAATCCGCCAAAGGAAGAGAAGAGCCAGTTTCTCTACTGCATAATGACTTTTGCATAGGAACATAGAAAGCGGCTTCACAATGAGTCAAAACATCCATCCATTGGCCCACTTTGGTCAAATCTGAGCAACATTTGATCTGCAGGGTTTCAGGCAGGATTCTTTCCCAGATTTACCTCCCAGCTTTGCTTCTCTCTGATGTTCTCCCAGACAACTATTGACCAGCTCTGATCTTGCTTAGCTTCCAAAATCAGACAAAAACTGATGATGATGTTGCAACTGTGCCCCCTCAATGACTTGGGTCATCATTTCCCAACGGGCTTCTTCCAGAGGCCTTTGGTGATTCCTCAGATTATTTGGGCTAACCCTTTGAACTTGCCAATGTTTCACTGAGCAGTGAAAGTTTTAGAGCCAAGATGTTCTCCATATTCTATAGATGACTTGCATCTGCCTTTGCACATGATGGCTTCAAATATAATTACTACTCTTTTTTTTTTTTTTTTTTTTTTTGCAGTTTTAGTGGTGTCTAAGGAAATGCCTGCTTTTTCATCCAGGGCAAACATGGTGCATGTGAACAAAAATGCTTAGCACTTTCATTTTGTCTGATTAAATTTTTCCACTGAAATTTTTCCAACTAAATCTCAGTCAAGGAAGAGGAACATAAAAACAGCAGCAAACAGCCAAGTGGTATGTGTGTCTTCTGTGACTCTGAGATCATACCACGGAAACATTGGCAGAAATTAGAGCAAGCCCCCTAGTGCAGTGGTTAAACTGCAGTACTGCAGTCAAGCCTCTGCTCACGACTAGAGATGGACACGAAACGAACTATGAGGCAGAAATCCCTCACATATTGAGCCATTTTGTGGTTTGTTTTGGGGTGCCTCGGGGAAGTACATCTGCCTAGAATGAAATGAAATGCTGAACTATTATCAGCCTTGGTAATTCATATACTTCGTGGTTTGTGCAATTCAAGCCAGTTGGCTAAAGAGCACTTTCCTGGGAGACCTGCTATAACTCATACATCCCAAATCCAATCTTCACCGAACTTGGACGGGGTGAGGAGGAAAGTCAGCTGAAGATTCACTGTGAGTTTGGCATCTCTAACTCATGCAGCGGCCATTCTATCACTCCTGGAAGTCCCAAATAGTGCAAACCACAAAACAGTTCATTTTTGTTGGAAAGGTCACGAAAGTTCATAATTTCTGGTTCGTGAATAGGGATGAACCATCACGAACCACCATTTTCCCACTTTGTGCCCATTCTACTCACAAACTACTATCTTGAAATGAGTGTTATTTGCATAATTATGTTGTAAACCACCCAGAGAGTGCTCTGGCACTGTGGGGTGGTATATAAGTCAAAACGATAAACAAGCAAACAAACAAATAAAATCAAGTTGTTCAGTTGTGCAAATGGCAAAATATTTAGACACAGAGTCATGCAATTCAATGTGTGATAGATCATTTCTACCGCGATTTCTTATCTTAGGACAATTAGCATCGAAAAGTTGGCATTTGCATAACTGCACAACAGGATTTCAGCCATTGAGTTGCGTATTGGACATTAATTCAGTTCGATGAGATAGATCCAGATATAGGAGTGTAAACAGAGCTAATAGAGTCGCCTCCTGTAGGTGGAATCATTAAGTCCCTGGAGGGAAAATCATAAATAACTTCTGGAATGTTTGAAATTTGAAACGGGTTTCCAGTCCTTCACCTGGCAGGTAGTTCTTTTTAGCAGTTCTCTATATGTGGAGGGTTAACTCTATTTTATTCTCAGAACAGCTGTGGTAAGATGGAAAAGTGCTGGATGGAATCTATTTCAGTGAAATCAGGCTAAAACAAACTACAGTTGTTTGCTTTCTCAACTTACTAGGAAGCACAGACTAACATGGCTATATCTTCTACAGCTATCTCAGTGAAAGCTGTATTTTTTCAAATTCATGCACAAAATGTATTGAAAAGAGATTGCAAAAAGACTCATAACTTCTCTGCCTTCCTTCCTCATCAGACAAGACAAGAGCAGGAAAAATGAGTCTGCTTTCCAAAACTGACAGCAGAGGGCATGGTGCTGGATTACATGAGGCACCACAAAGAATTTTCAAGAGTTTACTTCTGATCTATTTTGGTTTCACATTTTTGTAGAAACACAATTCCACTTGATGTACCTTCTGTGTTAAACTCTGTATTCCTTTGCTTTCAATTGCCAACAAAATGCACATTTCTTTTAATCCTGTCAGAGATGTTTTTTCATACATAAAATACATCCTGTAATTTGCATTTTTCTCTCCAAATATGTACTTGCACCTGTGTTTCCACACGTTTAAGCTCCCCAGAACTACATCAAAATATTCAGAAATGTAAAGTATCCATAATATCACCACATGATCTTCCCATCTGAGGCATGGATCAGATGGGCGATCCAGAACATCTGATCCCTGCATCAGATGGGTGGATCTGTGATTTGGGATAGGATTTCTCAATGAACAAATTCCTTAGGTTTGTGTGTGTTCTGTGCCGTCAAGTTGAAACCAACTTATAGTGAGCCTAACAGGGTTTTCAAGTTAAGTGAGATATTTAAGGAGTGGTTTTACCAGTTCCACTCCCCCAGGGGGTTTCCATGGCTGAGTGAGGATTCAAACCCTGTTCTCTAGGATCCTAGTCCATCACTCTATCCACTACATCAGTGGTCCCCAACCTTGGGCCTCCAGATGTTCTTGGACTTCAACTCCCAGAAATCCTGGCCAGCAGAGGTAGTGGTGAAGGCTTCTGGGAGTTGTAGTCCAAGAACATCTGGAGGCTCAAGGTTGGGGACCACTGCACTACATCACACTGGGAATCCCCATGAGTTTACTGAGTTGTTGTTTTTCCCCCCACCAGATGAGGGGATGCATAGTGAGGAAGCTTCAGCTGGAAAGATTACCAGAGATCTCCTTTATGGCATGATTAAAAGAAACAAAGTTGGAAAATCATAATTCGGCAATTTTCTCTTCCTTCTCTCTCTCTCTCTCTCTCTCTCTCGCACACACACACACACAGAGAGAGAGAGTTTGGAAAAGCTTGTTTCCTTCCTTGCTTGTTTCACTTCTCAAATTCCACAGTGAGTAAGTCAGGCCAGCTCATCTTTTCTTTTTTCCTACAAAAATAGGACCAGCAAAGTCTCTTGCTGCAAAGACAGGCCAGCTTTGAGGTCTGTTGGATTTTTACATTCAACACAAGTGCTTTTTATATCTCCACTTCACTTGCTTGCTCAACTTACTGAAAACCTGGCCGCATTTTTTATTTATTTATTTATTTATATATTTACTTTTGCTGGTGTTGGCAGTTTTAAGGTGCAGATTCACTCAGGCTATTTACAAAATGCCAAAGGATGTCAAATCCTTGGCATGCATTTTCTTTCTCCCTCCCGTCCTCCCGACTGTCTTCCTTCTTTTGTCCCTTCCAACCACTCCGGTTCCCTCCCTCCAGACAACAAAACATGTCATTGAAAAGTTTATTTCTTTAAAAAAACAGCAACTGCTGGATTTTTTCCAGGCAGGATGACCAACTGGGAATTCTGGAAAAAGGGGGGGGGGGAGGGACTGGCTAGAATCCTATTGGGATTTTACTCAGGAGAAAGTGAATCATGGGAAATCATGTAAGGAGGGTGGGTGAAAATGAAATTAACTAACAAGGTGCTAGTTGCAAGAATTTGTGTGGCTGGCAGTCAACCATGCATATGACTGGCACCTTCTTAATTAGCTACAGCTCACCACCATAACTTATGTAATTTCACTTTCTCCAGAGTAAAATCCCAACAGGATTCTAGCTAGTATTTTCAGGTTGTGAAATAGCCAGCGTCTTATTTCCATTCACTGATAGCTGACACTTTCACAGCAGGATCAGGAGGAGGATCATAAAACATGGTCCCAAATCTGTGAGTTTTGATGGTGCCACTACAACAGGGCAATTCCACATGTATGTCTCCTCCAGGATGACATCCCATTAAGATCAACAAAGCTTGTTCCCAGGCAAGTAAGCGTAAGATGGCAGGCTCTGTGCCCACTACTCCAAGAAACAGTTGGAGAGAAGATTAAGGTTAACATTTCTTTGTGCCAGTCTCAAGAGATAACAGCCCTATACAATTACATTTGCAAGTTTGTTGTTTGTAAGGATTCTTTTTTAATGTAGGAAATATTCAGTATTAGCACAGCTTAGCTGAAGTCTGAACTGGGATGTTGTTGTTTTTTAGCCTGAGGGTGCAGCTCAGATGGCCCATTTGGTGTGGGCTGGCATGGTCTAAATAGGATCACTTGAGGTCAAAGCAATATGCCATTTGAGGTTGACCACATTTCCAAATGACATATTGACCTCAAGCAACCATTCCTTCAACAGTCAAATGAACACTTCCCCTGCTCCTCTACTGAGAGGGCAGGGAAAGCGGAATTGTTAAAATTGTTGCCTGTGCTAGACCATCACTGATGCACTGAATTACTTAGATTAAATTATTACTTTTTCTTTACCTTGTATGTAGTGCCAATCATGAAACTGCCCACAGCCACAGTTTCGAACTATACTTCACACAAAGGTGAAGACTTCTTTTTTGATTTAATCTAAGTGATTCAACTGGAAGGACAGATCCTGAAGCTGAGGCTCCAATACTTTGGCCATCTGATGAGAAGAGAAGACTCCCTGGAAAAGACCCTGATGTTGGGAAAGTGTGAAGGCAAGAGGAGAAGGGGACGACAGAGGACGAGATGGTTGGACAGTGTCATCGAAGCTACCAACATGAATTTGACCCAACTCCGCGAGGCAGTGGAAGATAGGAGGGCCTGGCGTGCTCTGGTCCATGGGGTCACGAAGAGTCAGACACAACTTAACGACTAAACAACAACAACAACAACAAGTGATTCAACACAATATCGATAGTCTAGCAGAGTCCCCCCTCCCCCCGAAAAATCACTTCTCCTGCTTCGCTGCACAGGAGCTGGAGAAGTGTTCAATTTGCTGATATCCCAAAGTGGGCATCATTAAGCCACTTCACAATACCAAGCACTGAAACCAGTGGGCACCTTGACAGCTCTGACAGCTGCAAGGCTCAATTTTAGTCTGTTCCCAGCAACCACATGCACTTGGAACAGAAGAAGCTAGAGCACACCAACCTGCACCAAAAAAGTACAAGTCCCTGACAAAGGTTTAAAAGGATGTGGGTTGGATTGCTCTGGGGGCAAACTGGTCCATCCTAGTGATTGTGTATTTGCTGGGGGGAAAAGGAAACCAATCTGTCCCCACAACACAGCAAACAGTGGGACAAATGCCCATCTGAACAAGGCTTTAGTGAACTTTCCCTTCCTCCCAGTCCTTTCCATCTTCTCCCATCAAGGTAGCACAAATACATAAGATTTCAAGGTCAATGCTTGTGCATTGAGTTGCTGCAAAATGGGACAGCGTGATTAAACACATAACCAATTTGGCACAGCCTAGAAATAACCTGCTTCAGCCACTCCTTTGCCAGGTTCGGTGACTATTCTGAGGCTTCGGAACTCCCTGCCGAAGGAATTTAAGTAGGCTCCTTTTCTTTTGCTGTTTTGTTGGCAAGTAAAGTCCTTTTGAATTCTTTGGCATCTCAGCTGATCTGTTGCTGAAGCTGGTTTGACTTCTTCAAGGATGGCTCTATCTTTGATAGTTGCATGTGCGTTTAATTGAATACTCTTTGTGTCATGTTTTAATCAAGATTCCCTCTCTTTTTTTCAGATGTACAGTAGTATCGTTAACTGCCACCAGTGCTTTCTGAAGGGAGGGAGGGAGGGAGGGATGGATGGATGGATGGATGGATGGATGGATGGATGGATGGATGGATGGATGGATGGATGGATGGATAGATAGATAGATAGATAGATAGATAGATAGATAGATAGATAGATAGATAGATAGATAGATAGATAGATAGATAGATAGATAGATAGATAGATAGATAGATAGATAGATAGATACTAATCCTTCACATCTAAAAGCATATGATGTTTGGCAAATGAAATCTCTTGGTATTTCTGGTGTGACATTCACACATACAAGTAATCGTATAAAGTTCTAATTATCAAGTGATAAACACCCGTGTACCAGCAAGCCTTAAAGAAAGAAGTCCTTCAACAACAACAAAAAGAGAAAGTGATTTTTCTTTGATCTAGGGAGATCAGTTCAACCATGTAATGGCTTCCTATCTAATTATGCCCTTCTTTTTGCTTAAAAGAATAGAATTCATATTAATCAGACCTTTTTCCCCCTTAAAAAAAATAATTAACAAAAAAATAAATTCCTGGAAGTTAAGGACTGTGAACGGCATGCTTTTAAAGGAAAGCCAAACAATATAACCCAACCCAAATACCTCCAGAACATCAGCGTTTGGGGAATTTGGACACATTGCCTTTTCTTGGCTTCATCGGGACATGAAAGAACAAAATATCACCACAGCCTAGAGCATTTGCTAAACACTGTCCAACAATAATAATTTAATGGGTTAGTGGCCCGCCTTTTGATCACTGATTTCTTGTGAATTGGTCCCCCTGGTAAAGGAAATTAAAATATATGAGCTACAAAAACTGGAGGGGCAGCCTTCAATAG
This sequence comes from Intellagama lesueurii, assembly GCA_037013535.1. Lineage (NCBI taxonomy): Eukaryota > Metazoa > Chordata > Lepidosauria > Squamata > Agamidae > Intellagama > Intellagama lesueurii. The sequence goes on from JBAJHW010000011.1 coordinate 8,774,793, forward strand.
GAGCACGAGGTCATGGTCCATCGGCCTGTTTGTCTGTCTGTCTGTCTTACTGATTGTTTGCTTACCTGCCTGTTTTGAACTCTTATACATATATTACTGTCACTGCTTCTAACTTTTCTGATACTCTCCACTTCCTGAAAAGTTTCCCTTTTTACTTCTGTTCTCTCTGAAAATTGCAGAAAACAACCCTCTCCTCCCTCAAGAATGGGCATAAAAAAGTGGGAAGGTCTCTCTTTTCTTCTGGCACAACAATCGTTGGGACTTCAGATTTTTGTCAGATAATTTTTCTGCCAATAATTATTAATTTCCCCCCTTTCTCCAAGTCACAACCACGTCTCCCCACTGACCCAGGGATTAAAAGGTGTTTGAGTCACTGTGTTTATGTCGTTTCAGTCATTTGCACATTTGTTTGTTCAGTGTCTTCTGCAGGCCACTTTCCTAGCCATGAGGGGACGTCTCGTCTCATCCGTAAATGTGGATGAGAAATGGCAGCACTTCTGTGTGACTCAGAACGAATGTGGCTGGCACTTCTGTGTTGGCCCACCATGACACATTTCATAAGGAACCGCTCCAAAATCGAGGTTCCTAATTTCTAAAAGGGTTCTGTATCGAATGGAATTCAACTCTGGTAAACCTCAAACAATGGGCTGTCCTGTTGGGACAAAGGACATTAGAATTTTATGAAGAGATTTGAGCAGGTTGGAAAAATAGCTTCCAAGTTTTTTATTTGGAAAATGCTAGGGGCAGGGGAGGAGAGGGATCTCCATGCTCGACTGCCATACAAGATGGTTTACAATAACTTTATTTGAGTCCCTGCCCCAAACAGCTAACAGGGAAAAGAGAAAATGAATGTGTAGGGAGGGAGGTGGGTTTGGGAAAGAGTCAGACAGAGATGGCTTTCAAAGTTGCATCCCCCAAAGCACATTTCTTGCTTCCAAATCTTTGTGTGCAGTCCAAGGTTCATTCGGAAGTGAGACTTTCCTTCTCGGAAACCAAAGGTGTGCACCATTCTTACCTGCTTAAATAGGATACCAGGTAGCTGTTTTCCTGGCAAACCACTAGGGGGAGTGGAGGGGAAATGCTCAGCATCTAAGTCTGCTTTATTTTCCCATCAGGAACACAGATTAAAGAGTAATGAAAGACGCTTAGTGCAGCATATTTTGGGAAGTAGCTAAATTCTCCTCAAAAGCTGGTTGGTTTTTTTTACCCACTTCTGTAGTTGAGAACCTGTCTGAACCTGGAGGAAGCCACATCCCTCCAAAGATGAGCAAAAAGGCTATCAAGTGATAATCAAAGGTTTTGAGTCTTGGGGGAAAGTTTTCTTCCCCCTCCAAAATGAAAAAAAAAAGTTGGACAAAATGCCGAGGTTTTTAACAGCTTCTGAGCTGCTCGCTGGAGACTCGTTTAAGTATGCTTCAAGTTCTTACACCCAGGCTGCAAAATCTCAGGAAGCAGCTGGGTTCCTAATTAAAATGAATCGTTAGTAGATTTAGTAGGCCAAATTTATGGTTTTCAATTAAGAACACTCTTACGCTTGATATCTGTTGCTAACTTGAGGGGGTTGCTTTCTGTGCTGATGTACATCCCAAAGAGTATACCCCAAACATCTGATTTAAAAAGCTTTCACTGGCATTCAAAAGAATTGGGCATAAAGACATGTCATAAAGACATGACATGTCTTTATCATTCTGTGGATTAAAGGAGAAGACAATGACATTTATATAGTTAGCCCTATGGACTGGAGTATGCTGTTCCCCTATCCTATCCCCTTACTATACTATGGATTAAATCTGATTTTTTTCTGCTCCTCCAGAAGTCAACTAAACTGCTTTCCGAAAACAGTTTGGGATTGAGACATCCACCATTGGCCACAGCTTGTTTGCTCTGCTACTTTCCTCCCCTCCCTCCCTCCACTAATAATAATAAATACGTGCCATTAAATCAATTCTGACTTATGGTGACCCTTTTCAGGGTTTTCCAGGTAGAGAATACTCAGAAGTGGTTTCCCATTGCCTTCTTCTGGGGGTGCCCTGGGATTGTGCAGCTGTCCCAAGGCTACCCAGGCTGGCTCTTCTCCCAGGAGGAAAAGTGGGGGAATTGAACTCCCAAACTTTGGCTCTACAGCTAGATATCTAAACCACTAAGCTATCCAGCCAGCGACGTGTGCAGATTTTGTGTTATTTATGAATACCCACTTCATTTTTCTGTTGTTTTCACCCTGTAAGAAATTAGTCTTCATCATGCTAGAATTGCATCAAGATTCTTTTTCTGGGGTATTTCACAGGCGGTCCTGCACATTCATAAACCATCACACCACAAAGATCAAATGCTTTTACATCAGGACTGCAAAGCCATTCACATCAGGACCATTTTGGGTTTTTTTTTTGTTCCCTGCTTGCTTGTTGTGATTTATGCAAAACAGGATATTTTATAGCCCCTGCAGGCACCAGTTTGACCCTGTTGTGACCAACCATGCCTCTGTAGAGAGCCACTCTGTAGACAGCTGCCCTCCATAATGTCGAATCAGAGTGGTGTCGGCAACAAAATTGGTGGATGGTGACAAATTTTGGTGACATTACGTTCCCCAGTCAGTTGGAGAGGGGTTCCAATGCATCTCCACTTCAAGATGTCAGCCATCCAAGATTAACATTTCTACAGAAAATTAGGGACTTATTTTGTTCACCTCTCCAGCTCCTCTCCCAACTTTTTCATATAATGCTCTGTGGGGTCAACAGTGCTCTACGATACAGCAGAGTTTCCCCAATGGGCCACTCTGTGGAAGAACAGCTATCAGGCTTCTGCGTGGTTAGAGCACAGCATCCCTTCCCCACCCACCCCTTGCCCAAGTTATGAAAGATATACACTTACCTGGCTTGTTTCAAGCACAAATATCCTCCCCTCTTCCAGAGTCCCAAAAGCAGCATGTCATGTTGGAAAAATAACAATCTTGCATGCTTTCTAACACTGGATATCAGTAGGAGGGGGCTTTTACAACCTGAAGTGATGGTCCTCTGCCACTAACTTATCAGTAAAGTTTTTCTCAACTCTGGCATTTGAGGGAAGTTCCTGCCCCTCTTCCTGTTTGTTTGCTTGCTTGCATTGTCTTTAATTGATGATACTCCTTCTTTCCCTGACCTCCAAATGAGCATGAAGTATGAGTGTCTCTTCCACAGAGTGGAGGCTCCATTTTATCTCATTTCCTTTTTTTAATTCTACTGAGTGTGACTACAGATGATAACTGTAAGTAAATATACCTTTTTTTTTCCTTACTTTAAATGCTTCTAGCAAAGTGTTGGAAACTTGTATGGGGAAACCAAAGAGGGGGAAATGGGACTGAGCTGATCCCTCCATGTTTTTTTTGTGTGTGTGCTGTTGTTTTTGTATCTTATACTTTGCTTGATGCATTTAACACTATGACATCTTTCACTCCTCAGGTTTTTGCTTTTTGCTTAGCTCTCTTCAAGCACTCCTAATGAGTTACACTTTTTTATCAAGCAGGACAGCTTTATGCTTAGAAAGTCAAGCAGGCCACCACATGGCCTATTTCTCTTCTCCCTGGTGAAATGAGGTGAAGTACTTCCCACAGTTTTCTTCTCTGCAACGTGGTTGGAGAATGATGCTCAGATCTTTCTCGCTTCCATCAGTGTTTGAAATCTGATGTGGGAAAGAGACTGTTTATTTTTCACTTCTCCTTCCCCCTACAGAAATCTTCATTATAGGATGGATGGCTCTACCATTTGACAGGGTGAATCATTTACCTCTGGTGGGCAGGAGATGCCAACAAGGTGTTGGACTAGAGGCTACATGGTCTTTCCAACAGTCTCTAAGCTAAGCTAATGAGTCTCCACACAAAAGAGATGAAATATATTACCGTTTTACCACTGTTAAAAGAAGCTTCAACCATTGGTCCAATTAGATTTTTTACATGGAACGGGAGAGATGCCATTTTTATTCTTTACTTCAGGCAGCAAATTGTCTTGGGCCAGTGCTGGCTTCTCACTATGGCATCTTTTATTCCTCAGGTCTTTGCTCCTCACTCAGCTTTCTTCAAGCACTCCTAATGAGTTTCCCTTTGTATCAAGCAAGACAGCCTCTCCACCTAAAGTCCCAACAAGACTCCTTTGGTGTCAATAGTCTGGCTCCTTGAATTTCATGAACTCTTGTTAGTAAGTAGTCCCCACAGAACTTTGTAGAACCTTCTATTGCCCTCTCATGTATGCAGTTAGTAAGTAGTCCCGACATAACTTCCTAGAACCTTCTGTTGCCCTCTCATGGAAGTAGTTAGTAAGTAGTTGCCACAAAACTTTCTAGAACCTTCTGTTGCCCTCTCATGTATGCAGTTAGTAAGTAGTCCCGACATAACTTCCTAGAACCTTCTGTTGCCCTCTCATGGAAGTAGTTAGTAAGTAGTTGCCACAAAACTTTCTAGAACCTTCTGTTGCCCTCTCATGTATGCAGTTAGTAAGTAGTCCCCACAGAACTTCCTAGAACCTTCTGTTGCCCTCTCATTTATGCAGTTAGTAAGTCATTCCCACAAAACTTTCTAGAACCTTCTGTTGCCCTCTCATGTATGCAGTTAGTAAGTCATTGCCACAAAACTTTTTAGAACCTTCTGTTGCCCTCTCATGGAAGTAGTTAGTAAGTAGTTGCCACAAAACTTTCTAGAACCTTCTGTTGCCCTCTCATGTATGCAGTTAGTAAGTAGTCCCCACAGAACTTCCTAGAACCTTCTGTTGCCCTCTCATGGAAGTAGTTAGTAAGTCATTGCCACAGAACTTTCTAGAACCTTCTGTTGCCCTCTCATGTATGCAGTTAGTAAGTCGTTGCCACAAAACTTTCTAGAACCTTCTGTTGCCCTCTCATTTATGCAGTTAGTAAGTCATTCCCACAAAACTTTCTAGAACCTTCCTGTTGGCAGAAAGACCCAAATGGACTCCACAAGCCTGCCTGTGGTGTTCTATTGCACACAGCTGGATGTCCTTAAACTCACAGTAAAGTCATTCTGAAGGAACAGGAGGGGAACAAAAGAGGAAGGCCACTAGAAAAGAGAGTGAGCGAGATAAAAACCCAGCAGCTGCTGACTCCTGAGTCTCCCTCTCTCTCGCTCATAACTTTGAACAGAGGGACTATATCTCACTTCCTGTAAGTGCTTGTCCCTCACGCCATGTCTCAAGGACTTGGCCAAATTCCCTTTTGCAAATAGCACAATGTTTTATATTTCTCTATTACGCCAGAGCGTCTCTATCAATAATTCTGGAAAGCCATCCGTCCAGGGCAATGAGATTATTTTTCTGATTTCTGCTGACAGTTATGGTAATAGTTTGGCAAACAATCTACTCCACCATCAATGACCGGCAGATTACAGCTGTTTTTAAAACTCTTGGACTCTGCTGGATGCTCGGAAGATTGATGAAGTGAGGGAAGCATAGAGAAAGAGCTCTCCCATGCATATTTTATGCAAGAAGCGAGAGTTTAATTCTTTTTCTAACCTAAAAATTTAGAAGAATTCACCTCATTTTACAGCTTAGAATAAGAAAGAAGGTTACAAGAAAGACAAATAACTACATCTTGGAAGAGATTTTAGCATAATTCCTTTTTTCCTTCTCCCTCAATTTCTTTGCAATGTGCTCCGAAGCATGACTGTCCAAATTCAATTTGCTTCCGGCCCCCCTTTTTCTTTAGGTAAAATGAGGTGCTCATGGTGTAGCGAGTTCTTTATCAGTTCTAGGCAGAATTCCAACTGGATATCTAAAAGTGATGGTGAGAGGCATCATACACCACCTACGAAACGATGCTTTTATCCTCTCCCCCTTCTTTTTTTCCCCTTCCCTTCCCTTGCCCTTTCTTTTCTGGAAGTGGGTGGGTCCCAGTTGCAGGTGTGTAGGACTCCCAGCTGAATTTCCATATTGCAGTTGAAACATTTTAGATCTCCCTTGAAATTCCTCTCACGTGTCTCCCCAGCAGGATCCCCTAAATTCACTTTGGACACATTTCAGTGGTACCCGTGCGGGAGACACGGGGCCTGGGCACCATCCAGCAGATACCAGCTTTGCAATTGGAATGATAACAACCCACAGAAGCCCAAGGTCTACTTCATCTTTAATGTGCACTATGGCCTTTGTTAACTTTCAGAAATTATATCATGAGAGAGAAAAGTATACAAGATAAAATATTGATGCTGAACAGGGATTCCACGAAACCAGCAGTCTACCTGGTGCCTACCAAGGAGAGGAGGAGAAGAGCGCAGTCACTCTGAGCAAGTTCCAGAAAGAGGAAAGCAGGAGAAACAGATTTTGAAATCATATATGGGGAACAAAAATGAGATGAGATGCAGCTTTAAGGCAGAAAGGAACAAGTTGAAGGACTCCAAATGGATACTGAACTTTTCCAGTAGATCTGCAATGCAGGTGGAACCAGAACATGGAGGTCCTCTTTGAGAAGGTTCAATACTGGATAGCTCAGTAGTTTAGGTATCCGGCTGCAGAGCCAAAGGTTGGGAGTTCAATTCCCCCACTTTGCTTCCTTGACAGGGGCTGGACGTGATGATCCATAGGGTCCCTATCAGCTCTGCAGTTCTAAGATTACTTTTACTGATCCCCTTTGTCTTCTTGAAGATCCCCAGATGTCTACCTCGGGAACTTTTCATTGTGGGTAAAATCCGATGGCCTCTTTCATCCCCCTTGTTTGACACATTTTGTTGAGGACCTTTTGTGGATCCGTAGTGAGATACTGAAGTAAGATAATCCCTCTCTGGAAACATGAAGCCTTAGCCTTCATACTGAACTGTCCAGTTGCCCTAAAAGAAGAAGAGGGATTCATGGCTCAAGGCCAGAATACACAAGCCATTATTATAATGCACTGATTGTTATCCTTTTTTTTTTCTCCTGCCTAGTTATAAAAAGATGAAACTCTGAAGCAAGAATGAATATGGGTTAGAGCTGAAGACTGTGCCAGCTTTTCAAAATTCAGGTGGGTGCGTTTGTCTTCTGAACTGTTCACCCAGGTCCAATTAGTTTTATATTAACCTCCTTAAACAGAAGATGGCTGTGATCTTAACACTACTCCAGAATGGTCTATTAGCTACCCCATTTCCTGGAAACGCCTATAGTAGGTCATGCAGTGGCATCAGCTGATGGATTCAGTGAGCTATAATGAGTGTCCCATCTATCAGGAGCTAAGAGAGAATAAATGCTTGGAGATATAGATATAGATTTCCCGTATACATACGTTTCTCAATTTTTCACAGTATGCTGTCATGCACAGGTAAAAGTGCACGTGCATGCTTGCACCCATAGGCACCCACACATGCAAACTGGTTTGGGCAAGAGTGCAAACAAGGGACAGACTAAGCTCTATGACTCTCCTCTCTGGTACCTGGCATGCTGCATAGCAGTGACGTTACAAGTTATTGGGAAAACTACGTTTCCCAGGAGGCACTGGAGGTTCCCACCTGGTGCCAAAGATAGGAGAAAGAAGGAGGTATCACTTCCTTCCTTGTTCTTGTAGATGTCTGAATTTACCAACCAAGTGTCAAGCAAGAGAAAGAAGAGTGGTATTTGGGGTGTGCGGCGGTATAGACATGGGACACATAGTTCCTATCTTTTCACATGCAGCATCGAACCACACTTTGGGATTGTACTCGGAGTGGCACTATTTGCTTTGTACCGTGTCATCATGTATCACAACACAACCTTAGTTATGGCACCCAAATATAAGAGAAGAGCCTCAAGAGAAGAGCCATTGGAAGAACCTCGTGGCACAGTGGTTCAATTGCAGTACTGCAGCCAAAACTCTACTCATTACCCCGGTTCAATCCCAAGCAGCTGGTTCAAGGTTCACTCAGCCTTCCATCTTTCTGAGATCGGTAAACTGAATACCCAGCTCGCTAGGTGGGTGGGTGGGACAATGTGTAACCTGCATAATTAAATTGTATACCCTCCAGAGAATGCTTTAAGCACTATGAGGCAGCATATAAGCAGCACACTTTTAAAAAAATTAACAGTGCATCCAATGCCACACCAAGTTAAGAACTGTCTTTTCACATGCACTTCAATATCTTAACTTATTTTCTCAGCTGGATGTGAGGTTTTTGTTGTGGTTTATGGTCTTATGTTAGCCTGAATTCAGGTTTTTTTCGATGGTATCCCACCCTGATGCCTTGCATTTTAGAGCTGAAGCCCAGTCTGACTCCCACATCACTGAACATTCTTCCCACCTTGGGAGCTTTTGAACTAATACTCGACATATTTAGAAATGTTTTCTCCTGCACTCAGAGGGACAAAGGAGCATCTGGACAGAAGATTCTGCTTCAGATACTTGATTCTGTGCTTACACACTGAAACCCTGGACACCCAGCACTGAGCAGATAATATCAAGGATTGCTTATTGTTGTCATCTGGTGTTATGACACTGACTATATCATACGCTTACTAAATCAATCTTAAATGCTATTTTCTGTATCTCAGCCCTTCCCCAATGACTAGCTCATTAAAATGATGTAACCTCTATATTAGCAGAGATCTCACCGGCTGGCTCGGCTTAAAAAGGAGCGAGAGAAGAAAGTCACTTGTGAATTGCTACCTTTTACCTCCCCACCTCTACAAAAAAAGGAGAAAAAAGTAATAATATGGAGCCTGCCACTATTAAAGAGATTGAAAGCTGAAGGTGTGCATTTATGCCACCAAGCCAACTTAAATGTTCATATAGACAATGAAATTTTCAGTATCCCAAGTTGTTGATTTCGAGCGTCAGGTCAAAGACAGATGACTCCATGCTGAGATTTATTACCGAGAGGCAAAGCTTCGGAGTTTGTGTCAAGGTGGGCCCATTCATCACGAGGAGAAGTCTGCCATAATATTCTGCTGTCACGTCCCATCTGCCTTTGATCAATCGATCAGTCGGCCAACTTAGGAGAAGGTACGTAGGTCCATTGTAATCGGCTTAGACACCCACAAACACGGACAATGGTTAATAGGCAGACAAATTGAAAAGGGCAGTAGGGTAGCTGAGCTGAAATCTGCCCTGGCTGAAATATCTGAGACATATACAGGTGTAAAGGTCTGCCCATCTCCAGTTTAATCTTTTTGTTCAGATGTACATGGAGCTGCAGGACATGAATATACCACGGTTTGGTCTTCAAGCTTGAATTATTTTGGTGCTCTGTAGCTTCTAGATACACCTTTTGATACCTCAGGAAAGGAGGTACAGTGCCTTAAAATCAGGGACAGCTTTGGGAAGTTCCGGAAAATGCTTCTCTTTAAAAGGAGCATCTGAATCTCTTGAAAGACATGCAGTTGCTCCGTAGAATACTCTGTGGGATCCATAACGAAATTGCTGCAGATCTGGCAATTTTTAATCTAAAAAAAAAAAAGTCTAGTGCAGCTTTCAAGGCAGGACTTCAGGATGAAATTCTAGGGATCCACACAAGTGACTCTGGAGAAAGAACCTCAAGTGTAATAAAAACGTCAGCTCACCATCTTTTGAAGACAATGAAAGAATGAATGAAGAACTATAACCCCAAGAGGGTGAAGAAAAGACAAGGGAAACGAAGGTGTGGCTGTATAAAACTCCTTTGTTGGGGAACTCCTTGCTTAGCTTATATGAAACCCACATTCTGAGCAGAAAAAGCTTGGAAGAAGAAACATCACTGAAGAGCAAAAAGTAGCATTGTACGAAGTGAAAGGAAGCAAGAGAGAAAGAGTACTTGTATTGTATTTTTGCATGGTCTCTACATTTGACTGTTAAATAGCTGGACTGTTTAATAAAAGGTCTAGTTGCTTTGCACTGTTCAGACGCCTGAGCTTGATGGTTACCATGGAGCTGGGAGAATTATCCAGCATGACAGCTGGAGGGAACCCACATGAACCTCTTCAGCCTCCGTACTAAAAGTGTGGGAGAAGTGATGATCGAGGGAGATGGGAGGAGGTGCTCCCACCTAAGCACATCCAGAACAGCATTCGTTATGCTGGAACGAAGGTATTTCCCCCTGCCCCTATAAATTCAGAAGCAATGTTGTGGAAACATCAGCAACATTCTGTGCCCAAGAACGTAAAAAAAAGACCAAGGATCAATTTCTGACATCTCCGTCTTGGACTGAAAGGCTCTGTGGAGATGTCAGCATCAGTGATAGCAAGCAAGGTGGACCAATCTCCTGACAACCTACAAGCTCTCATCCCACCTGCCTACGTTGTCCAAATGAGTATGGAGTCAGCTTTTGCTTAGTGATGGGAGTTCCTGGTATGCAACACAAAGGGTTCTGGGTTTGACCCTCAGCATCTCCATTAAAGGTGAGAAAGATCCCATCTGAGGATTGAGTGAGCCATCCATGGGATCCACGGTGAGCTAGATGGGCCAATGTTCTGGTAGACTATAAGGCAACTGTTTGAGAGGGTAGGATCCCTCCCTACTGAGAACAGATGCTGAAACTCCAGCTTGTGGCTGATAAATAAAGATCATTGGAGGGAATGAAAATCGAAACCTACACAACAGGAATGGTGGTGAATAAAAGAAAGCAGCATGATGGCTCCTGCTTGCTTCGTCTCCACCTGCCTCACCCCCAAAACCAAGGCTCTCCTGCGATTTAGAAAACCTCGCCTTCCATCTCCTAAACCCAAAGCATCCAATATGATGCCTCCCCAGGGAGCTGGAAACTGAAGATGTGGTGGGGAGAAAACTTCACAAGGTCATCTTTTGCAGAGTGACCTCCAGAGGTTATAACTGTACTCAAAATTACTTCGAGGCATGCCTCTCTGTGGAAAGCAATGAAGTGGGCTCGCATAGATACTGACAAGTATTAAGAGAATGACAGCTGCTGACTGTAGTGGACCATGTTGCTTCCTGTTCCCTTGGGAGGTCTCCGACTGAACGGCCCCCGTGGGCACACCATCCTGACTCTCTCCTCCATGGCCTGTGCTTTGTCCTTTGAGCCACCCGCCACCCGGTCCTCCAGCCCTCGGTGCCGACTGGGTTACGGCTTCCGAGCTCCCGCAGTTTAGGAGCTGCCGCTGAGCTTTTGCTGCAGCCGAGACATTAAGAAAGATGAATTTTTCCAAAATGAGGCGGACCAGTGAACTGTGATGGCGATGTAATTCCATTACTTTCAAAGGAGCTGAGTCTGTTATAGCCAGCCAAGTGTAACAATACTGTACCTTTTAAAAGAGAGAAAGAAAGTGGAGGGGGGGGGAGAGAGAATGTGGCCGGGGTGTTTGGACAGCCAAGGTATTTGTATGATTGTTTTTACTCTCCTCCCTTCCTCCTCCCCCCCCTCCGCGCAACCCCCACTGGAGCAGAAGCTTGGCAGGGCGAAAGGCAAACACGGCTCAAGATGCAATACAGGTGGCTCTTTTGTAGGCAAGAAAGGAAGCAGAAGTTGTCTGACAAAGTCCATTAGCTGCTTCATCGGGAGGCTGCTGGTTCCAGTGAATTGCTTTCTGTCTCACTGCCCTCTGATCCGTCGGTGAGCTGAAGTGTTCACTGAGAGGAGAAAATGCACAGGAATATTGAAACCTGGGCTAGGGACGTGAGGGATGCTCACAGCTACGGCTGTTCATCCTCGCTTATTTTGCTGTTGCGGGTGAGAACAAAAAGTCTGAAAAATGTCCGCACTGGACAAGATGGTAAGTAGATAGATAGATAGATAGATAGATAGATAGATAGATAGATAGATAGATAGATAGATAGATAGATAGATAGATAGATAGATAGATAGATAGATAGATAGATAGATAGATAGATAGATAGATAGATAGATTGCATTTTCAAGTTTTGCCCCTCCCACCAAAAAAAACAAAACCAAAAAGGGGTTTTGTACACAAACCTTCGGTTTTCATGTTTTCCAAGAAACCTGTTTGCACAAAAAGACTCATTTTTCCCCCAAAAGTCCTTTTGTTTTGTTTTTTGTTTGTTTGTTTGTTTGCAGAATGCAAGGTTTTTGTTCTGGTTTGTTTTGTTTCAGGGTTTTTTGTACAAAACGCAACACTGCTGATGGGGTAAAAAAAAGACGCTGGCCTTTTTGCTGTCATAAAGGAGTGAAAACTCTCTAGCAGTTGACTAATTTTTTTGTAGACTATATTGATGTGGTCAAAACTTTTTTGGGGGGGGGTCAAGGACACAAAACATTTTGTTGTGGACAGAAAACTTTCTGAATCCTTTTCATCAAAGAATCCATGAATTAATTCCCTTTCTGAAGCAATCACACAACTAGAAGAGAAGAGTGGGCTGATTGTTCCAAAAAATGAATGTGAATGCCAATACCCCCATGAGATGCTTCCAGACTCGAGGGACGGGGGAGAACCTACCAAATCTCACAAACAGGAGAGCTGGCCACTCTGGCCTTGGGCAAGCTGCATGGCTCTAAAGAGGACTAAGGAGAAGGGAAGGGTAAACCACTTCTGAGTACTCTCTACCTGGCAACCTCTGGGAAGAGTTGCCATAAGCGAGAATGGTCTTGGCAGCACATTATAATAATTCTTGCTATAGGGAGTATGTCTTTTCAGAAGTAAACAGAGATTCCTCAGAGCTTCACACATGAGCCATCAAGCTTGTTTACCTTCTGAGGACCAATCACAAAATGAGAACAAGTTAATTTGCAAGAAAGGGAGGTCAGAAACCTTGTGTTAGGACCACTGGATGTATCTGAACACTTAAGAAATTTCTGCATCTAACAACACACTCTCGCCACCATCCAGCTTTGCCGTGCATTGCAATGGTGCTCAGGTTTGTTGTGGGAGTCTCTGAGACGTAACTCTGCCAAGATCACCATCTTATACACTTCTGAACGTAGCTAAAGCTCTTTTGAAAATACTGTTTGCTAGCAAAGATGCCTCACCTGCTTCTTGAGTCCCCCAGAAGTCATTGAGTCTTCATCTTTCCACTCATCCCTTGTGCTTTCCACTATTCACACCTATGAAGCCAGTGTCAGTATCCATGGTGTTCCCACAATGTCGGAGAGAGGCTGAGCATTGCCTAGAAGTAAAAGGACACATAGCCTGAAACCTCTCTATTGCAAAACAGAAAAACGAGTCCTTGAGAAGCAAAGACATTCTCTCAAGAGCTGAGATGTGAAATGCCGGGCTTTAATGATTTGGAAAGAAACACATCTCGGCACTACAGTGGCACAAGTATATCAGATGTGTAGTAGAGATCAGTGCTAGGTCTTTATCCTAGGTACTTAAGGGGGATTTTCTAAACGTTCAACCTTACGCATATACTTCCCAAGGGCAGAATGCTAACAGGGCAGTCACACTGTCAGGGCCAGGTGATACAGTGTATTACATCACCAGCATTGTTCTGAGACACCTACACTGGGATTACGGTGAAGTATTTGACAGCTGTTGTTATACAATTGCAGACCTTTCTCTCCCCAGTCTTTTTCTTTCCCCTACTGTGCGTTGGAAATGAATACCAAAGCAAGCATCATTCTTATGTCGAACCACTATTCTCAGAACTGGATCCTTGACTTCAGAGCTCTTACTAAATTGCATGGCCCCAGGATTAGAATCTGCTGCAAATGACTAAATGTGCTGTTGTCTCTGCTTAATATTGCTTGCTTCTCTCTTCCCTCTATAAGGCTGCTAACTTCTGAGTTTAAAATTACTCATGTCCACTCTCTAGACAGCTGGAGGAGACCTTTGTGGAGACCACTTGTTCATTCCAGAGAAATGAACAAGTGGGTCCTAGATCAAATCAAGCCTGCTTGATCTCTGCGAGCAAAAACGTTAATACTGTCCTACTTAGGGGACATCATGAGAAGGCAGGATTCTCCAGAAAAGACAATAATACTGCGGAAAGCGGAAGACACTGGGAAAAGAGGAAGACTAGATATGAGATGGATTGACTTCCTAAAGGAACCCAACGGTTGGAGTTTGCAAGAGCTGAGCAGAGCTATTGAGGACCGGACATTTTGAAGATCGCTCATTCATGGGGGTGCCATAGGTTGAGGGCGACTTGACAGCACACAACAGCAACAACAACTCTCTGGAGCAGTGGTATCCAACCTTGAGTTCCCACATGGTTTTGGACTACAACTCCCAGAAACCGCGGCCAGCACAGCTAGTGGTGAAGGCTTGTGGGAGTTTTAGTCCAACAACACCTGGGGAGCCAAGGTTGGGAACTATTGCTCTAGAAACAGGTATGAGACAGGTTGGGTGGGGGGGCATATCTAGGACAAGGGTTTTTTGTATGCATTTTTTAAAAAAATTACGTCTTCCAAAATGTCCCAACCCATGAGGGGGAGAGTTGGTGGAAGCTAGCAGGTGTAAAGTAGATCTAGAATGGAATGTAACTTGTCATAGAAGCCAGCTAGTGGGTCAGGAATGGAGCGAGGTGGGGGAATGTGACCAGTTCTCAGGAGTCTTCGCATCTGTATAGCTGCTGTAATACCAAGAAGGTGAGGGAGATCTGTCTCCTCACCAGGTGCTATTGCTGTAGAGAATTAGGAAGAAGAGGGAAGGTGATCCAACCCACAGTGTATGTTGAAGAAAAAGAGGAGTAAGGGAAGAAGTAGAGGTAATGGGGTTCACAGATAGAGGACTCTGGAAAAAAAACCCCAAAGCAAAACATTATTCTCAACATTTCTATCTATACAAGCAGTACTAATGGTTACTGAATTCCTCTTAAATCAATCCAGTGGAATTGACCCATCACCACCCTGGAGGTTTTCATGACAAGGCTAGACTGCATGTATGGCCCATGTATAGAGGAACCAAAACATCTGTCTGACCTCTTGGTAACTGCCCAGTGTTTTCAACGGGCGAATTTGGCTAGCAATGTGACTTTGGTGTGCTTGTGTGCAGTTTTCAGCTGCCAATTTCAGCATCTAGTCCATCATTAAACAACTGTGACGGTTGAGGAGCAATCTCATTAATCATTCACATTCTGTAAGGAACGATACACAAAGGAGTTGTCGAAATCAAATAGCTTCTGTCCATTTATTTGGTAATTAGGAAATTCTGGACCAGCCATGCAAATGCAGTGCCCAGTCTGAGCCGGTGAAATATAGTATCCATACAAATTCAAGCACATGGTCTGAAAGTCTGATCAGTCACCATCAGCACCGAATTCCAGAATTACTGTGACCTAACCAGCTAGAATAATGAACCTGGTCCCAAGAAAACCGGGTTCAAATCCTTACTCAGCCATGACAATGGATATGAGAAGATGAAGCACAGCATATGAATCACAGAATTTCGTGTCTGCTTCCACCTGAGCTTGGAAAAGCTACAGAAGTTATGTTGTAGTTTTCAGACTACAACATTCAAAATCTCCACCAGAATTCCCCATGGTTATCCTAGCAGTAGTTTTTTCTTGAAGTTCTAATTCTGAATGGTAGCTAAATCCATGATCCAGCTAAATCCATTATCCTGGATGGGGCATATGGAAAGCTGCTTTGAACAGATTCAGAGTTTTGGTCCATGGTCTGAACATTGTCTACAGTAACTAGCAACTAGTGCCCTATAATATCTCCTGCTGTTCTAAGTGATGCTGATAACTAGAGATGGGCCCAAACCAGCACAATGGTGGTTCATGATGTCTCATGGTTTGTCAGTGTGCACGAACCACAAACCATGCCAATTTTTTATGAAAACAATCCAATTTGTGGTTTGTTGGGTTCAGACCCATCTCTAAATGAAGAGGGACTTTCTCTGTGGCTCAGCTACACAGAACCCCCCCCCTTTGTGGGCTTCCCACACCATGCCCCCCACCATGGACCCCAGCACCTATTTTACTTTCTCCAGGCTACCACCGCTGCCCAGCTGAATAGGACAGTAGGCTGTCTGGGGCTTATTTTTTGCCCCGTGCTTTCTTGGGGGCTTAGGGTATTGTGGGAAGTATAGTTCTTTGAGAGTCACCTATATATAGCCCAATAGGCAGGAAAACTACACTTCCCACAATACCCTAAACTTATCAGGAAGCACTGGGACAGGAAGTTGGCTCCAGCCAGCCTATTGTCCTAATCAGTTTAGGTAGAGGCCCGGAATGAGTAAGGTAGGTACTTGAGCCCATGAAGGGGGCTTTTTGGGAGGGGGAATAGAGCAAAATGAAACACCAATGATGAAGTTCAGTGTTTCATTCTGATTCATAAAAGCATGGTTCCCCAAACTGCCCATGAAATGAATCACGAACCATGGGTTTTTTGGTTTGTGATGCATTTCGTGCCCATCTTTACTGACACTGAACCTTTTGCATGTAGATCTTACTGATAGTTTTTAGTAAGGAATCCACCCCACTATGCTGATCCCAGGTCGGTTAGGTCAGCTAAGACAATGAACAGATAACAACATCTCCGTATGGAGAGACATATGTTGAGGGGTCTCCAATGCCCATGAGAGATCTGGTTTGCAGGGCAACACCAAAATGCTCTTTATGGTTGGTGCTCTTTATGCCTTTTGTAATTTGCATAAAATGTCTCTGAGCAAACCCAGTATTTCCTCCCTTTTCTGAAGCAAAGCACACGCAGTAAACAAAGACAAAAAGTTTGAGTGATTATTCACAAAGAAACAAACAACCCATTCAGTGCTTCTTGTTCATTCAAAAAGGCAGCAGTTGCCATTTTCCAGTGCTATATCAAAATGGGCAAAACTCAATGTTGAAAATGTGCAAAACTTCTCCAAGGTTTTGATGTGGGAAGAGAGATCCCACTATTTTCCCTCAAGGAGTTTTCTTTTAGTTTGTTTATTGTATGAGTCAGTTTGCAACAAAAGGAAAATATCCACATCAGACTTTTTTTTCCTGTCCTGCAACATACTGCCTTATACGTTGAAGATCATTGTTTCTATGTTTAAGGACTGTTCCCTATAAAAGTTCTATTTATTATATCTATTTGCAATGTGACCATTCTTATATGGGTTTATGCCAGGATTTTAACTGTGCCATGTTAAATAAAAACTAGGAAAGGAAGATGTTGTGAGGACATTATAATAGCCATTGTGGCATATTGTTGGAGCCGCGGCCGGGCCACGCTTCGGCGGCAAGGCTCGTCTTTGCCTCCATCCCCAGAAATCGCAAGACCTCTCAAGTCTCGTGACAGCATTTCCTGGGAGAGGGGGGAACGGCAGGTTATTTAAGGGCCGTTCTCCCCTCTCCAGGGACGTGGTGGTGCTGTGGGTTAAACCGCAGAAGCCTCTGTGCTGCAGGGTCAGAAGACCAGCAGTCGTAAGATCGAATCCACGCGACGGAGTGAGCTCCCGTCGCTTGTCCCAGCTCCTGCCAACCTAGCAGTTCGAAAGCATGCAAATGCAAGTAGATAAATAGGTACCACCTCAGTGGGAAGGTAACGGCGTTCCATGTCTAGTCGCGCTGGCCACGTGACCACGGAAACTGTCTTCGGACAAACACTGGCTCTATGGCTTGGAAATGGGGATGAGCACCGCCCCCTAGAGTCGGACACGACTGGACTAAATGTCAAGGGGAACCTTTACCTTTACCTTTACCCCCCTCTCCTCTTCCTCTTCCTTCACTGGCATCAGTTGAAGCTGGAGTTTGGCTAGTGCTAGAACTTGGGGCCAGGGACTTGCCCATTGGTTTGTTAGGGGGTCCGGGGGGACCTCTGTGATTAAACCTGATCCGCACTACAGTAGGACCACCCTTTGCCAAAGGATTGGCAATATTGTTTATTCAATAAAGTGTGGCCCATGTTTAATCCATAATCTTGGTCTCGCGTCTTTATTCCGAGGTGGGGGGGGGGCAAAGTGTTTTGGGTGTTTTTTGTTTTGTTTTGTTTTGTTTCTTGAATTCAGGAATTATTTGGTCAAAGAAAATTCCCTTATGCTCCCCTTTCTACTCCTCCTCCTATCTGCCTCTTAGACTGTGTAGTTTTAAAAGGTCAAATATGGACATCTTAGCCATAGTTAACTGGAGTGAAAGATCTCCACCCAGATGTAATTGAATGCTAGTAAAAGCCTTGTTCTTTCTTCTTTTTTCTTTACTCCAAAGATTTAAAATTTCCACTCACACACAGTACCAGACGTATGGTCCCCTTTAAATACTTCCTTTTGAAAGACCCCTCCAAGTACAGATCAAGCATGTAGCCCCCACCTGCACCCATGCTCCACTGACAATCTATGCAGTCCTGCCAACTTGTAGTTTATCCATTCTCTTGGGAAATGTGGCTGTTCCCCTGTAAGCAAATTAAATAGAGAACAATTTATAGGCCACACTCCGAGTACACTTTCTTATTCAAGAGAAACCTCAAAAGATAAAGAGCTTTTGAGAGAACATACAGCCTCTCCCACAGCCCCTCACAATCTCTCAGTCTCCACAGAATCTGAAGACATTACCTGTACTTCAGAACTGATTTCCCATATTCTTTCTCCTCAGGGAGTCATACCAACATGGTCATGTTGGAAGAGAACATCAACACAAGAAGCAAGTAATCTGAGATATAGGAAGTGGGGAAAAGTCAATAGACAAATAGAAACCCCACCTGTGTTTTCCTCTTTTTTTCATGTGCAGATCACAAAATTTTGGAGAGGGACTCCCTGCTATGAGCCATCACTTCTTCTTTGGAACCTCTCCAGAAAAGGTGCTCAGCTGAAATATATGTCTTTACAGATGTTCAGCACATTTTTAATGGCCATTTTACACCCATAAATCTTATGAATAATTACCGTTTCAAATAAAGCTTGGGGTTGTCATCATTTTAGGGTGATATCATAATCTGAATGGCATATTGTTTTATTCTATCTCCACTAAAGAGGATTTTCAAAAAAAGATCGTTCTCTTCTGTTTCTAATAAAAATAATAATTGCATGCCATCAAGGCGATTTCAGTTTATGGGACCCTTTCCAGCGTTTTCTATGTAGCGAATATACAGAAGTGCTTTGCCATTTCCTTCCACTAGGGGCGCCCTGGGACATTGCAGCTTCCCTAAGGCCACCCAGGCTGACTCTACATGTCGGAGCCACAGTGGGAGAATCGAACTCCCAACCTCTGGCTCTGCTGAAATCCTGTTAGCTCATTTTTAGTGGTCCATATCCTTTTTTTGTTCTCCCCCTTCTGTGTGTGGCAGTACAATCACAGAAGTCACAGTGGTTATTTGAGGCTAGGAATGATGCTGTGCTTCCTTGCCATATATGTATTAAAGATGAAAATCCTTTTGGAAAACAGAGTGAGAGAGATGGCAACAAACTGGATCAAATTCTGAGAAAGGCAACAAGAATGATCAGGGAACCGGCAACTAAGCCCTATGAGGAAAGACGGAAAGAACTGGGCATGTTTAGCCTTGAGAAAAGAAGACTCATGGGAGTTATGATAACACTCTTCAAGGACTTGAAAAGTTGTCATACAGAGGAGGGGCAGGATCTGTTGTCAATGATCCTGGACTGCAATACACATAATAATGGGTTCAAATTATGAGCTTTTGGCTGAATATCAGGAAAAACTTCTTAACTGTTAGAGCAGTACAATGATGGAAACAATGACCTTGGGAGGTGGTGAGCTGGAGGCATTCAAGAGAAAATTGGACAGCCATATAAAACCCATGATGGGGATGTATAATCTCCAGGCTTAGAAGGAAGGGACCTCCAAATGCCAGATGCAAGGGAGGGGGTATCAGGAGACAGGTCTCTCGTTGTCTCCTTTGCTCCCAGAGTGGGAGCAAAGTGAGATACAAGATACTGTGGTGGGGCCACAATGAGATACAAGAAGCTGGACTAGATGGGCCCTTGGCCTGATCCAGCAGGGCTCTTCTTATGTCAGATCTGCTTTGTCTTGGATTCCTGCATTTAGCAGGAATCCAAGTAAGGTCATTGAGGTTGGACTTGATGACCTTACAGGCCCCTTCCAACTCTATTATTCTATTATTCTATGGCAGTCCAAATTGAGTTGCAACATGGCTAGACTGAAACCCAGGCTTTTAAGTTAATTATTCTAAAGCACTGGGTCTGGATGGAAGAAGGTTTTGATTTCTCCCAAACTTCATTAAAAAAGAAAAGAAAAAGTTCTAAGTTCCTTCTGTTTTGAATGCACAATAACTCTAGAATTCGGAAAATTCTTCAAAAAAATGAACTGAACTGAAATTCTCATTCTCAAATCAAATTTATATTTAAAAGCAGTTATCTGTTTTTTTAAAAAAATTAAATATCAGATTATTGCAGAAATTGGATGAAATTGATTTATCACTGAACAGATAAGTACCTGACACCCAGCCATTGATCTGTTTTTCCTTCCCTAATGTTGTTTTGTTTTGTTCTGTTTTGTTTGATTTCTCTGACATAATAGTCAAATGGGAGAAATTAAAAAGGGAAAACAAAAGGAAATAAACCAGCTAAGGAAGTTTGAAATACATCAATGGCAAGTATGTGCCAAATTCTCATCTGTTCTATAATATGTAAGTTTTATCCCATTATGCAATGATCTGGTTTTTATAAAAAATGAAAAATGAAAATGTTTACCAAGAAATACATTTACATATCTATTTGAGCAGTATTTGAAATGTTGCTCAAAATATGCATTTGTAAATTCATTTTAATGCCTCATGTTTGGGAGTTGAAAAGTGCATCCAAACATCGAGGGAGCACGAGAACTGACAGGTAGCTCAGATCCAAAATGTGTATTATTTTAAGTAGAATGGATCAGTTCTCTGTTGAGAACCTGAGAAAATTCCTTTTTTGGATTAACATTTCCAGCATAACCTTGGCTGCAAGATCACTGGCCTTGCTGGCTTCTTTCTCACGTACGTATCTCAACCTCTAGGAGTCAGTTCCCTTTCAAAGTCACAAACACTAAACTTCTCAAGCATCACTAGAAACTGCCATGCAGAAGAGGTGGAGTGGAATCATATATTTATGCTAGCATAAAAGCTTTCATCTTCTTCAGCAACTATAGCTGGAACATAGACTTGAATTATGGTAATGTTGATGAATTTTTCCAGAAATCTGATTTATATTATTTTGCAAGACTTTGCATTTATTTATTTAACATACCGCCCGATTAGTGTGATGCACTATTATGGCAATTAACAACAAAATAGAACAGGTACAAATAAACACAAACAAGCAATAAAAATTAAAACAATTAACAGCATACAACCAAATGGGTGCCATTTTCCCCTATAATAGCAGGCCAGGAGGCAAACAGTTAGCCAGGGTCGGTGTGCAAGGCTTCCCTGAAAAGCAGCATTTTAAGTTGCCTCCTAAACAGGGAGGGAACCAGGCATAGCTCCTCCACGAGTTGGTTCCATGAAGTCAGTGCCACTGCAAAGAAGGCCCTGCTTCTTGAGAATGACTTTTGGGGCTCCCTCGGGGTGACTATGCAGAGCAGCCTCGCCTAGGAGGACATGGTCGGTAGGGTAGATGACATTGGGGAGAGCCACTCCAACAAGAAGGAGATGAAGGTCTTCTCCAGGGTCTGGATCCCTACCCAGGAAGTTGTGCTCATCATTTAATCCTGGCCTAGGCAATCAAAGAAGAAGAAGCTCGCATCAAGTGTCATCTGATGTAGGGCATGTAATAATGGGCTCAAGTTATGGGCTTTTGGCTGAATATCAGGAAAAAACTTCCTAACTGTTAGAGCAGTACAATGATGGAACCAATGACCTCAGGAGGTGATGAGCAATCCAAAGCTGGAGGCATTGTGTTAATTCATGGGAATTTGCAATACACTGAGAGTTAGCAGAAGTATTAGGGGGGTCTTACATTTCCCAGATGTGCTCTGAATCCCAGTGTCACCCCATCCCAATATGGATGAATCTACAGACAACTTGAATTTACCACTTTTGGTTCTTGGCTAACAGTCAAAAAAACCCAATCCAACACAACACAACCCACCTCAAAGAAAACACAACACAACACAACATGGCATGGCATGGTATTTGTTTTTCCTGCATTGGCTGCAAGTGCAATAAAAAAATAAAACACGTCCTGGTGGCAACATGCAGTAGGTATGTTGGGAAAATTTTCATCTCAGTTGGATTGTGTCTGTAAAACAGCTATGGTAGCAAGAACAAGTGTTGACGGAACGTGGGTGGAACTTGGGGACGTTTTTTAACCACCCTTCAAGTGACAATGTCATAAAATGCCTACCATGTTGATGTAGTTCTGTGTGACTTTTGTATCATAATGTGGCTCTTGGGTGTGAAAGCAGTCCCATTTGTCTCTATGAGGGTTAATAAATTGCACTAATTAGATGCAGTCCTGTGATTTTTTAATCACTTTAGCGCTACGCAGTTGTGCTTTGAATCTTTGAATATTGATTTCGGGACTGAGAACAGCCAGAGGCTCACTTGTCCACCCTTCCAGAGTTGGCCATAACTAGTTATTTATAACTCCTCTTTTCAACAAGGAAAATACAACTACATTACTTTACAAGTATAACTTAATGGGAGATAATTTCATTTATTTTATGATATACCTTCTACGGTTACAGGAGCGCAGCCTCACGGAATAGTTAAAGAGGGATAACGTGTGACTCAACAGAACTGTAACTAGCCATTTTGATTCTCAGGGCAACTGGCACCCAGAGGCATACAAACAATCTTGGAAAAAATATGGTATCTTCGCAAAAGAAAGACTGTGTTTATGCGTTCAGAAAAAGGAACGTCAATTGGACCAGAAAAGGCTGTTGTTTTATTTTCTTAATGCTCCCTTCTTGATTTCAGTGCTCTCTAAATGTTGACATCAGATTGCACAGCTGTGTCCCTACCTTGACAGCAGGTCCCTAATTCACGTTGGTCCACACTTTGGTAGTCTCAAGGATTGATTACTGCAGTGAGCTCTATGTAGGGTTGCCCTCAAGACTGGTCTGGAAACTTGAACAGATCCAGAACATGTAGCAGCCAGATTAGTCTGGGGAGTTAATAAATACCAACACATCTCTTCACTCCTGGTTGCCTTACACTGGTTACCCATCCATTTCGGCATCAGGTCAAGATGCTGGGTTTGACCTATAAAGTCCTAAATGGTTTGGGATCTCAGTACAAGGCAGAATACCTCCTTCTAAGAGTAGCTGCCATTCTACCCGCACATCTCAGACTGAGAGGCTGAGAACGCTTAACCCCAAGGGAGACCTGGAAGCTCACTCCTCGGCTCTAGAATAAACTACCGCCTGAGATTCACACGATGTCCTTCCTGGAGAACTTTTAAAAATCTTTTAAAATGTTGTGGTTTAGGCAGGCTTTTAAAATTATTCCATCACTTAATGCTCTACTTTTATGTTTGAGTTTACACCTGCAGCCGCCCAACTAATCTTAGTTTTATTATGTTTTTAACGCTGTTTTTGTATTGCTTTTTTTATTGACGTACACTGCTCCGAGCAACCGCAGGTCACATGGGCAGTCTAGAAGTCCAAATAAATAAATAAAAACTATGCCTTGGGGCAAAACCTCAGTTGCCCCACTGTGGTTAAAAGCCCTGGGGTTCACGTCACCATGTCTCTGCTGGGTGGGGGAGTCTGTCTTGCAATGCAGACCAGCAGCTTTGCAACATCCAGGGGTGTGGCTTTTTTTTAAAAAAAAAGGAACTAAAAATGCTGGGTTTTGTTACTTCTAAGAAACAGCAGCTATTTTTCAAAGTGAGAGCGGTAGCTAATCACTTTAAGGTCCCTGGAATTCTGACAGTAATTAATTAAATTGAGAAGTCATTTGCCAGATGTTGCTCTGCCCCATCATTACTTCTGTATCCACAACAACAGTGCAGTTTTGAAGACTGTCCATTTGGTTCCATCCGATCACTTCTACCGACATTTCCTTGAAGCTTTTTAATGTGTGCACAGGCTTGTGTGTGTGTGTGTGTGTGTGTGTGTGTGTGTGTGTGTGTGTGAATCATGGCTGGCTAAGAATATAATTCTGTCCCTTTTTCCTGTGCCCTTTCCCCCCCCCCTCTTCAGAGGGGCAAATTAAAGGTCAAGTTAGACATTTGATCTATTTTAATGCAGGCAGCTATGCAGATGAACCGATTTGACATATTTAAATAAAACATCCTAATGGCATGTTCTGGCCTTGGAGGCCTCAGGCAGCATACATTGTATTTGTTAGACACTACGGCTTAATTACTCTCATAAATGAATTACACCCGTTTCAATTTAAAACCTTAAGTGTTGCATTTGAACTAGGGTCAAATTAAACTTTCTGTCAATTATGCAGATTACTTAAGCAATTATGTAAATTGTCAATAAATTCTTAAGCAGAGAGGGGAAAAATGTGGCTTGCTAAAATATATATATTTTATGTGCTACTGAGCATAGGTGGAAGAGAGAAGAAAGCAGAGCTTTGGGAGTGTGTGAGGTGGTTTTGCCAAAGACATCCAAGCTGGGGTGGGAGCTGAGAAAGATTTTTTTTCCCCCTACGAGGGTCAAATGTCCAGAGCGGCAATTTCACTGTGCTGAACAGAAAAATGGATCTATGTCGTTTGATCCCAAGACTTGGAGATTTGTTTGTTTGCTTTTAAATATTTATATCTCATTTTTCCACTTCACATGACCTGCCCAAAGTGGCTTATAGCAAAAAGGAAAAGAAAAAAATACTAACAAACGAACAGCCATTATCCACCGATGTCATTGTGCTCATGCAAAGTCTATTGTGAAAGCCGTTGCCCATTTTCAGAATTAGCACAAGGGAAGTATCCAATACAGGGGTGTGTTTTGCTGCATAAATTATGGTGCAAAGACATCACACAGTCTCTTCTGCCAATGACTTGCCGATGGGTCACAGAACAGTATCCGCAAGAGGCTGTTCAACCAATGATGCAACTGATTATTATGCATGCCGTGCTGAAACAACCATACAAACAGTTGTGCAAGTGGTTACACAACCGGTTGGCAGCATATCTGGCAGTTCAGCACAGTTGTATGAGTGGGCAT
The DNA here is from genome assembly GCA_037013535.1 of Intellagama lesueurii. Lineage (NCBI taxonomy): Eukaryota > Metazoa > Chordata > Lepidosauria > Squamata > Agamidae > Intellagama > Intellagama lesueurii. The sequence continues at coordinate 8,799,585 of JBAJHW010000011.1, forward strand.
TTTCACTCTACGAACCTGATGTGGGATTTAGATCAATGAAACACAGTGGTTAAAAGGAAATGGTAAATGGAGAACCCATCAAAGCAAAAAGCACAGTGTGCTGCTTATATACTGCCTTAAAGCACTCTCTGGGCAAATTACAATTTAATTATGTAGGCTACACATTCCCCACCCCCACCCCCCATGAGCTGCGTACTCAGTTTACTGACCTCAGAAGGATGGAAGGGTGAGTGAACCTCAAGCTGGTTACCTGGGATTGAACCTGGTTCATGAGCAGAGTTTTGGCTGCAGTACTGCAGTTTAACCAGTGCAACACTAGGTGCTATCAAGGAAAAAGAAGGAAAGAGGCAAAAGAAGAAACTAGATGTCAATCAGAAAAGAAATACTCTTTAATTGAGATCGTTTTTTTAAATGATGTATTCACCTGTGGTTTGCAGGACTGTTCATGAAAACGTAAGTGTTTCTGTGATTTCCCATCATTGGGAAAAATTAATAAGGACTATCTATCTATCTATCTATCTATCTATCTATCTATCTATCTATCTATCTATCTATCTATCTATCTATCTATCTGTCTGTCTGTCTGTCTGTCTGTCTGTCTGTCTGTCTATCTATCTATCTATCTATTTGTATTTTATACAAGTGAATGTGGGCATAGTAATTATGTGCAGTCAAGTCACTTCTGACTAACGGAAACCCTTTCCCATGTTTTCCATGTAGGTGGTTCTCAAAACGTGGTTGACCCTTCCGTTCTTCTGGAGGCATCTGGGGACTACACAGCTTGCCTAGGGCCACACAGACTGGCTTGCCTCTTGAGACGCACGGTTCGCAAACAAATTCCCAACTAGTTACCCAACTCACTGAGCTGAGTACTCAGGGAAGTATTGCCATAAGTCAGGATCACCTTGTTGGCATGCAATTAAGATAACTAAATGTGTGCATATGGGGTGAAACTGAGGACATGAAAATACTTTCAAAGTTTCTCATCCTCAAGAACCCCCATCTGCCTACCCCCAAGGAAAGTGCTGCAAATATATATATATATATATTTACTCCTACATAAAAGCAAAAACATCAGAATCTTCTCCATCAGGAACAGGATTTGGGAAATTATTTTCGTATGAGAAATTTATGTTTTGCATTGAAACTCTTCTGTTTTGGGCAATATATATATATATATATTGGTCTGTAAAAAAAAAATCAGGGTTTGGGGCAGAAAAACACTTCCTTCATTTTCTTTGTTTATCTTTACGCAAAATGTCTAGAACACAAAGAATGGACAAAACTCTTAATATGACCCAAGGAGGAGAACACTTTTCAAATTTTCTACTCTTGCCCAGGAGAATGAAACAAGCAAGGAACTGCATCCATAGCTGAAATCCATGTTGTTGTTTAGTCGTTTAGTCGTGTCCGACTCTTCGTGACCCCATGGACCAGAGCACACCAGGCCCTCCTGTCTTCCACTGCCTCCCGGAGTTCGGTCAAATTCATGTTGGTCGCTTCAGTGACACTGTCCAACCATCTCGTCCTCTGTTGTCCCCTTCTCCTCTTGCCTTCACACTTTCCCAACATCAGGGTCTTTTCCAGGGAGTCTTCTCTTCTCATGAGATGGCCAAAGTATTGGAGCCTCAGCTTCAGGATCTGTCCTTCCAGTGAGCTGAAATCCATACAAAGGCTAATACAGGAAGGTTTCCCACTCAGAATGAAAGTATGATAAGATTTTTAGAAATGTAAAAAAAGAGAGGGGGGGTCAAGTCCTGCTCCTAATGGAGCTCTAATGGCCCCTCCGAGCAAGAGGAACCACGGCCAGTGGTCAGAAAATGAAGGGAGCCATGAGGCTAAAATGTTTGGGAGCCACTGCCATAGGACCTAATCAAAGGGAATCTGGGATACAGTGACAGCCTTGCAATGTGCTGACCACAAGGGATGGGTTTTGTTCCTGCTGGCATAAATGGTGTAACAGCAACAGAAATACTTTCATGGCAGCAGACACCCCATCTGCTGGCTGATCCCAGAAATCTGCCAGCAGAGAGATCTGTCCGTAGAACTGATCTGCTGGCTAAGATCTGCCAGCGGAAGAGCCAAAAATGAGGTAGCCAAAGAGTCAGCCTAAAGGCAGAAGTTGGGCTGTACGAAATCTAAACCATCTACAGCCCAAGGAGACAACCACTATGCTGGCACAAGTCAAGTTAAAAGTGAAGGTGATCCTAAACCATTTCCAACTTTCCTGGGCTGAGGGGCATTTGGGTTTGGCACAGATTTATTGGACCTTTGCCATTTCAGCTGCCCCTGAGCACTCCTGACTAGTTAGGCTTATTCTCTTAATGAGGACTCTTAGTACCTGGAAAATAATGTTTCTGTAACAACACCTAGTGGAAAGAAAGCTCTGGAGGTACCACCAGGGGAAACGGGGAAACAAACCTTGTGGCTTTACCTTTCTTCTCAGCTGTCATCTCGATTGAAAAGCTGGGCATTCCCAATTTCCAGCACAACTAATTGAAACCCTAATAAAGACGAGGCCTCCGACCTTAATCCTCTAGGCCACTTACCTCGTGCAAATTAACATTTTAACATCAGTTATGAAATGTGCTACATTTCTAAGGGGGTGGCATAAGAAAGCGATGAATGTGCCAAAATATGCATATCAAAGCTGGAAAGGAAATGGGAAAAATTCAATGAATGCTAAATTATGGATCTAGAGAGGACTGTCTTTGTTTTAAAAAAAATCTACACGGCAGTATCTTTAAACTCCAGAGTATTCAACCAAAGGCGCGGGGCCAAACATACCTGGCAACCTTTCTACTTTTTTATTCTTTGCAATGCTTTATAAAATAATAGATGAAAGCCGGCTTTCAAAACTACTTTTCCTTTTTATAATGCCTCCCTCTCAAGCTGCTCTGCATACTTAAAGTCAGGGCCACCTTGAGTGGATCACATCTCTAATTCTTTCCTTTCTCTCTTTTCAAAATACATGCTTTCTCTCTTTTCAACATACGTGCTTTGAAAAAAAAACCTGAGAGTCAGTGGGTACATTTCTTGAACTGGGTAGGGAGGCAAGCTCATTGTAACCCTCCCCCAGAATTCCTGCCTCCTTCCAGCTGTGTGGTGCAGTGGTTAAACTGCAGTACTGCAGTGAAGACTCTGCTCATGACCTCAGTTGAGTCCAGGCTCAGGTTGCTGGCTCCAGGTTGACTAAGCCTTCCATCCTTCTCAGGGTGGTAAATTGAGTACCTAGCTTGCTGGGTGCAGGGGAGCAATGTGTGGCCTGCATATTAAATTGTAAACCCACTCGGAAAGAGCTTTCACCACAATGGGGCAGTATATAACCAACACATTTTGTTTTTCTTTTTGCTTTATCTTTCGCTTTACCCAGGCAAGGGTTTCCACTATGCTTATGCTCTCAAAATGTAGATCCACCTAGATCTGCATTGCCAAGAGATCATGTTCACATTTTACTCACTATATTTAATGGGAGATGGACCATGCTTCTTTGGGAGAATTGCCTTTGAGGTTATGCCAAGGGGCTCTCAAATGTTCTCAGCCTATGTGAGCAATGGAAGCTGATGACTCTGATGTCAGTGGGTTGGTGGCTCTCCTCTAGCTTTCCCGTTTGAACTTTAGAGGAGCTATCCAAAGTCCTGAAGTTATCTGGGGTGGAGGAAGGTTTCAGTACCATAGCGAGCTCCATAAAAGGTGGACTAGAAGCTGGAGCAGCTTCATTGCCTCAATGATATTGGAGCCAACAACCTGCACTTTGCACGAGGAAAACTAACACAGACAGCCCAAGAGATTTTTCATGGCAGAGAAAAGGGACAAGGTGGTGCCATCTCTGTTCCATGCACAGATGCTCACTGGGTTGACTAATAGACAAAACTGAAAGTGATCGATTTATGCATCCAGTCTCAAGACAACAAAAGCTGAACTCTCAACCAACTGCTTTTGAATTCAAGATGGACTTACCCAAACCAACGTATTTGGGATGCTGAATCCGGCTGCCTTTCATGTACATCACGCTCCCTATCTTCAGCACCTATTTTGAAGGCAGGTCCAAAATGGACCTTTCCATTCTGTTCAACCTGAATTTGGCCCAGGGTTAATGGGGGATAATTTCCTTTCAGTTGGTTTAAAAACTAAGTAGCAAAATTCAGTCATTTCTTCATATTTGAAATAAAAACAACGTGGCATTTAAACCACTGAAATATGGAGGACAGCAAAGGTGACATGTTTTCCCATACTTCGACAACTTTTGTCTGGAAAGCAGGGTGAAAGCACAGTTACATATGTAACTGTGTTATTCCTGAAATGTCAAGTCTCCTTCTGAGGGTTTGTTGACAATCCTCCTTGCCTTAGCTTTAAACATTGTGTTCATGGGCATCTCCCTGCTAAAGCAAACAGTGTCCCCCACTGATACAGAGAGGTATATTCACAAATCTATTTCAGAGACTGGAAATTACTTTTATTCATTATACTAAGTGTGTGCAAAGCAAAACAATTGCTTCACACACTGTCAGACATCACCTGAAACTTCAAGTGGCTTTTTGTTGGTGCTGGGGAGGAAGGAGACTCCACAACAATAAATAGACCTATTTTGTAGGGGGTGGTAGAAAATGGTAGATACTCTCAGCATCTATTGACCTATAACCTTGCCCTTCTCTTCCTCCTTTCTTCCTGAGTACTTAAGTATGTCTAGTATGTCTTTTCTTTTCATTCCTTCTTTCTTTCCTTCCTTCCCTTTCTCTCTCCCTCCCTCCCTCCCTCTCTCTCTTCCTCTATGACATTAGAGAGTCCAAAGTGACATACATTTTTTATAGCTTCATAAAGTCGTCTCCTGACCGGGTCACCCTTCTCATAACTAGGGAGCAGAACGCTTGAAAAAAGCCATTCATCAACGTGAAAGGAGCCGCTGTCTACTGGCTGCAATATGTGCAGGGTCTGGCAAGACTCAGCTCAGTGCAAATGCTAAGTTACTTCTTTGCTAATGCGAGATGACCTGCTCCCTTCTATTAGCACTCCGAAGGGGACGGGAAGGACAGCGCTTGGCTGTCTGGGTCTACATCAAAACCGCACTCGGGACGCAGCCTGGGACCGAAGCCTGTTTGTCAAATGTACTGAGCAAATCCCCGAAACTAAATTCATATTTATACTGATTAAAGATTCAATTAAAGAAAGATTTAGAAAAGGGGAGAAAATTTGTTCCTGGCTAATGGTCTATGTCCCGTTTATTACTTTCTGTTTGAGCCCCTCTGAAAAAGCTTACACAATTATTGAAGTCTTCTGCTCTACACAGGGATGCATTCATCTGCATCCTTTGGTCTAGATGGGCGGGATAGAAATCCAATAAATAAATAAATCAGTATCACTATTTTAAGTTCAATTGTGTTGTTGTTGTTGTTTTAGATGTGCATGGACCAGAGCCAGCTTGGCCTAAAGATGCAGCATTTTGCTCCATCAGGAGACCGTAGTTCAGTGGTTCCTGCTCTTGAATGTCCAAATGTTCTTGGACTAAAAATCCCAGAAGCCTTCACCTCTAGCTTTGCTGGCCTGTATTTCTTGGAGTTGTAGTCCAAGAACATCTGGAGACCCAAGGTTGGGAACCATGGCCAGAGATCAAAGCATGGGTTGATTATTGGCTTGGAGGAAACATGCCTGTTTTGTTGCTAGGGTCACTAATTGAAAAACAATGACGTTTCTTTGGGATAGGTTAGGGATGGACCTATTTGTTCACTTTCTGCCTCATGCCAATATTTCCAGTCATAAATTCTTTGAGTTGTGTTTGTGGAAGCATTTGCAGATTTTTATAAAGTCTCATCCAAACACACAAATGCCTGCAAAGAAGACCCTTGTGATGTCACAGAGGGAGACCAAAGCCGGGAGAGGAGTCAGAACTGCTTCCAACCAAGCTGATTATGAAAATAAGATAAGGTGTGCCATAACTGCTGGATAACTCAGTGTCTTAGGCTCAGAGTTTGGGAGTTTGATTCCCACCCTGGGCCTCCTTGACAGGGGCTGGACTTGATGATCCATTGGGTCCCTTCCAGCCCTGCAGTTCTAATTCTTATTGTCTATCTCCAGATTCAAAATTATTTATTGTTTATTTATTTTGCGTAATTTGTAGGCACCTTTCTCCCAATGAGGGGACCCAAGGGGGCTTGCAATGTTAAAACAAGTAATACTAAAATAAAATAAATTGTAGATGGAAAAAAAGCAGTAAAACTATAATAATAATAATAATAATAATAATAATAATAATAATAATAATAATAATAATAATAATAATAATAATAATAATAATAATAATAATAATAATAATAATAATAATCCATTAAGTGATCAAGAATATTTAAAACTTTAAAAGCGAACTTAGGAAAGGGGGGGGGGAAGCAGAATCCAAGAATTCTGGCCCATTTATTAAACGTTTGCCTGACACTTAATGGGTAAAAAATGACTGAAATGGATACTCTTTGCTTGTGTGACACCTTTAAGATCTATGGGGCTATTTGGTTGCTTAGATATCTATTGATGAACCTTGCAAACACAATTTCGCAAAATTCATCTCTCCTTATTCACAGTAGTATAACAGATAATGCGAGCAATTACAACCACAACAAAATGCTACAACTCCTCGGCAACAGCACCACTAGAGAAACTGCTTAAAGAACTGCAAAGTTCAAATGTCCCTTTGAATTCAAATTCAGACGAATATCCAAGACATTGTTATTTATCTCTGTTTTCTGTAGGGAGAGTCAAAATATGTCCAGTGGGAACAGAATAATAGCAATGAACAATGAAAGCCTTATTCAGGTATTCAAAACTAGGTGGAATATTCTGAAATAGAGGAGAACTAGATAGCTGTGGAAATCAATAGGTCTGAGGAGGGAGAATTCTGATATCCAGAGAAGCTCCCCCATGTGAACAGCAGCCTTGATATCCTGGAGCAGCCACTCTCAATGGGGGCCACGTGGCCCCCTGCAGGGGTCCCTCATGACACATTTGAAAAAGGACACAGACTGGAAACAATTCTTCACACACCACCTTATAAGGTTTCTTATGTGACTTACATAACCCTGATTTGACCTATATTTTTTCATATTGTGTTCATGGCCATGGCTAAAAAAAGGTTGGAAGTGACTGGTCTAGGGCAGTGGTCCCCAACCTTGGGCCTCCAGATGTTCTTGGACTTCAACTCCCAGAAATCCTGGCCAGCAGAGGTGGTGGCAAAGGCTTCTGGGAGTTGTAGTTCAATAACATCTGGAGGCCCAAGGTTGAGGACCACTGGTCTAGGGTACCAATTTCTGTGGAGAGACCGGACGAGCAGCACAGGCATCTTCAGCCCCCATTTGGGAGAAGGGAACAAAAGTAACAATGGAGGGCTTAGGATTGCTCTCCTTTCGATAAAAATGTTCTACCTATTTTGGATGCCATTAAGGCTTATGAGGTTTCATGTGTTTGTCCTTCTGAGAAAATAACAATAAACAGTCAAGGTAAAGCATACCTTAGAATCTGGATATGATTGCAGACTGTAATTGCCAATTTCTCCACAAAAAAAAAAAGTTGTGAAGCTGTGGTATTGATTTGAGTCACGGGAGAAGGAAAAGCAGTCAACATGGCATATTTTTGCAAATATCACGCCTTCAAAGTGCCAAGTAAGACAAAATGGAACCAAGGGATTTGTGCAGTCAAAGGAAACATACATCAAATGGCCCCATTGACAGCTTAAAAATACTTCCAAAAGCATCATCTCTTGGGGCTTTCTCCTTTTTCTCTTCTTTAAAAAAAAATGCCGTAAACTGTAAAGATGCAAATTTACAAGGCAACTCAAAACACTTTTGATTGAGTTTGAAAAGCCTTGCATTTTTGTGTTGTTGTTTTTTGTTTTGTTTTGTTTTTCAAATCCCATTCACTTCAAAATGTTTCAGGAACTTCCAGTGTTGACAATTCTGAAACTTTCCAGAGTGTTCCATCAACCTTGTCCTGAAGATGGAAGGACTTCTCAACCTGAACACCTTCTGCTTTACCAGTGATGAAATGGTCCCATCATCACTTTCTCAAGTTCTCAAAGCATGGTTTCCCTCCCGCAGGGCAGTGATTGCTCTAACAGAACTGAAAAAGCTTTGCCTTCAACAGCTGCGCAATGCTTTCAGACAGTGCTCTTCTCATGACTGCAAACACAGTTTCATGTTTGAGTACTTGATAACCATCTAGCAATCAATCAGACCAAAATGTAAGGGTAATCACATTCCTATAAATAGGTCTGGCATTGTGGGGGGCCTACAATGCTGATTTCTGATGTGATAGCCACTAGCCTAGCCTCAGAAGGACAATTAGCCATCAGAGAGGGAGAGCCCAGGATTCTTAAATGCTGAAGATAATGAAGGCTGGTTAAAGGAAAGATAGATATACGTATAATACCAATCAATGTTTTTATAATTTTGATTGACTGTGTCTAGAATTTTCGAGTAGTAGTAGTAGAGCTACAAAAAAACAGCCATATTAGGAACATATACTACCGGATTTTTTCCGTGTATAAAACGACACTTTTTCCTAAAATAATTAAAGATAAAATTGAGGGTTGTTTTATACATGGAAGTAACGGGGGGAGGGATCAAAGTGCTTTGATCCTTGCTTTCCCCCTCCACGTTTTGCAAAGAAAATGGAGGGGAATCGCTTTCCCCCTACATTTTTGTTGCAAAAAGCTGCTTTCCCCCAAAACGTTTGCAAAGAAAGTGGAGGGAGAAAGCAGGAATCGCTTTCCCCCTCCACTTTCTTGCAAAGAAAGAAATTGTGGGTTAGAAAAGTGGGGGGTGCGTCTTATACATGGGAGTGTCTTATACACAGAAAAATACGGTATATACTACGCCAATATTTAACAGATACTTAGGTTTTTGGTTACAACTCTTATCTGTTGCATAATACCAATCAATGTTTTATAATGTTGATTGAATGTGCCTGGTATTTTTAAATAATACCTTAGAACAGCAGAGCTGCAAGGGCCCCTATGGATCATTGGGTTCAGCCCCTGTCAAGGAGGCACCATAGGGGAATTGAATTCCCGACCTCCGGCTCCTAAGCTTTCCACTGAGCTATCCAGCAGTTACACTTTACCTCACAGCAACTGATTCTAGCCATCATGGATGGAAGACTTGGGCCAATCCACTCAGCTAGAGAATCAGGTCCCTTCTCCATAGCAGAAACCAGGACAAAAGGCGAATGGAATCGCCACATCTGAATCCTTGCTCTTAATCTTCTCCCAGAATGAAAGGAGCAGCCAGTCTAATCCAAGGGGGGGCCAAGGCATTTTTTTAAAGCTCCCTGAATTAGCCCTAAATTAGCCCTTCATTCAAGTGTGTGTGTGTGTGTGTGTGTGTGTACGTGCTTCCTGAAAAAGTGCTACTTTAGCTGCTGAAAGCTTCCATGAGTTGTGCATTTGGGGGGATCGGGATCTACTAAACCTTCCCCCCCCCATGAAACTGAAAGGAGTTGGCTGAGATCAGCCATTGCTGGGACTAGGGTGACCCCCAGAAAAAAAAAAATCAACACCCAAGGCCATCCAGGTTGCCTCATCCTACCATAAAGAATGAACTCATGGGTAGTTAGGTAAAGGTTCCCCTTGACATTTAGTCCAGTCGTGTCCGACTCTAGGGCGCGGTGCTCATCCCCATTTCCAAGCCATAGAGCCAGCGTTTGTCCGTAGACAGTTTCCGTGGTCACGTGGCCAGTGCAACTAGACATGGAATGCTGTTACCTTCCCACCGAGGTGGTATCTATTTATCTACTCGCATTTTTACATGCTTTCTAACTGCTAGGTTGGCAGGAGCTGGGACAAGTGACGGGAGCTCACTCCGTCGCGTGGATTCGATCTTACAACTGCTGGTCTTCTGACCTTGCAGCACAGAAGCTTCTGCGGTTTAACCTGCAGCACCACCACGTCCATGGGTAGTTAAGGGGTGTCCAAATTATAGAAACTTTAATAGGCTTTTTAAGGTATGTGAGGTATTTAAGGAGTCTTTTTGCCAATGTCATACCACCAGTGAGCTTCCGTGGGCAAGTTGGGATTCAAACCATGTTCTCCAGAGTCCTAGTCCATCGCTCTATCCACTACACCACAATGGTTCAAAAGAATGAACTAGGTATCTCCTTAGGTCTTACTCTCTCTTGTTATAAACTTATGTCTTGTTGTTTGCTCCCTTCCCACAGGTTCGCTTCTAGTTTCATCTGCCTGTACTTGATGGTTGTTTCCTTTGTTTTCCCCTGTTGTTTGATGCCTCTCCGTTGAATGACTTCGCACCACATAACATTTGCATACTGAACACCACAGAAGAGACATTAGCCAATGTCATGTGACATGACCCACATCATCCAGATTGAAATGCACGTTTTGGGATCGTTCACCCTAATCCCAGTTGAGACAAAATTAATCTAAGCCAAATTTTTAACAGATGGCTGACAAATCGGTTGCTTGCAAAAGTTACATATTCCCTTCTGGAAAAAAAAAAAACCCAACAACAGGCAAATCAAAAGAAAAAAAAACTGGAAGGTATTTGTGCATGGTTTGTGAACTCAAGTGCTCCCTTGATGGCATAAAATCAAACCTCTCATTTTTCAATTGAATAATGCTGAGTTTTATTTGAATTTCTGAGAAAAGTCTCATACACAAGTTCCTGGGAAACTCATATCCCTTCCTTTTCCTTCAGTCAGTCTGGTATAGTGGATAGTGTGTCAGACTAGGAACTGGGAGAACTGGGTTCAAATCCATGGGAAATCAATCCTTGAACATCTCACCCTGAATATAAGAATGTACAAATACCATTCCCCTCAATTTGATCTGAATTATTTGTCTTACAGATAGCAACCAAGTGGCTTGAACTCTATGGGTAGCCCATTCACTTCAACTTGCATTCGAATGTTTCAAAGTATTTGTGTAACACTTTAAAGTTCTATGAGGCTATTTGCATGTATTTGTAAGGGTGTGAATTGGGTGTGTGGGGGGGTATTTATAAGGGTCTGAATTGTGGGGAGTGGGACAGGACATGAAAACAGGAAAAAAACAGACCTGGGATGAGGGGGTAAAATTCAATGATACAAAGGGGGCATCAAAGTGCCCCTGTGTTTAGAGGCATGTGGTCTGTGTTCTACATTTATTTGGTTATGGGAATAGCTATGAAAAGGCCAGAAAAGGAGAGAGAGAGAGGGAGAGAGAGAGAGAGAACATTTTCCATTGTTTACGTCCATTGGGAAGACATGGGAAGTAATTGTAAACTATAACTATATGATGGCTAGAGCTATGTGTAGTCACATAGACCCCATGGTGGCATTCCGCACAGTATGAATGAACTGCCTTGATTCATTCAGAGTTCTCAATTGGACATCCCTCATCATCATCTCCTCCTCCTCCTCCTCCTTCTCTTCCCTGCACAGTTGAACTTTAAAAGGCCCAGGAGGAGGTGGTGGGGCGGAAGGAGGGGGAGAAATAAGACTTTAAATAATTTATTTGGAGAAACAGTCAGTGAAGAGGAACAAATAATGTTTCACTAAAAGAAGCCAGACCTTTGACCTTCCCCTTTTCGCTCCGGTACCTGAAGCCTGAGCCGGGTTGCATTAGCGAAATTTTCATTTGATGGCATTTTAATATTCTGCCTTGATGACTTTTTAGCAACATTTACTTTCCGAGGTCTTGAGTGTTCCCTCGGAGGAAATGAAACATGTCAAAGCCCATTACAAAAATCAAAATTTAAATACCTCGGCCACGTCAGGCCTCGCATACAATCCCATCAGTGCTCCGGCGGCAGCTCCTAGCTACTCATTCGCTCCCTTGCTCAGTAATGAGTATATTTGATGAAGCATTTGAGGGTCATGGAACATACGTTACTGATCTAACTTAACCCGTTGATTGCTTATACACAGAGGACCGGGGTGTGTGTGTGTGCGTTTTATCAAAATGTAATGTCGGCATAATTTCTGCCGGCAGGGAAGGCGGTGGATTCTTTGTCGTCTTCCTTCTAACCGCGGCTGTGATGAATTGAAATTTTAATAACAAAATATGGGTGGGCTCTATTTAAAGGTAAGGAAGCAAAGGCAATTCCGGTGATGGATTGGAATCTGCAAGGCGGCAGGTGGGCACAGAGGGGAAAATAAACCCTCCCACACATGCACACTTTCTCTAGAGTGCAAGCGGACACACGGTTTTCACAGCTATGAGAGAGATTGAAAAGGCCCTTTGGCACATTTAATTCTTTCTTTTCAGTGGGGGGAAAATGGTTTGCTATGTTTTCCATATGGCTTAACCTAGGGAGCGAGGCAAAGCAAGGGAACAAGGTGTTCATGGCTGATGGATACGACTATGGAGATGCCTATCTGCATGATAAAGCAGAAGGAGGGGTACCACGGAGGCACCCTTTGAGTGAACTACTTGCGCTTACCTTACTAACAAGGTGGCCAAGGCGAGTGTGTGCATGCGCTGTGCAACCATATCTCCCAAGGGCTGTCCTCTCCTCATCTCTCAGTGCTTTAATCAAAGCCCGGCACAGCATGAAGTCCTACCTCCCATGGTGTTTTTTCTCACATCAGGAAGTGGGGGAAGCCAGGGAGGCAGGAGAGCGATAGAGAGGTGGGCAGTAGAAAGGCAGGTGTAAGAAACAACACGAGAATAGAAGGAATGCTAAATCTTTATACGGGGTACCCAGTGTGGTGTAGTGCAGTGGTCCCACAATGTTTTCGAACCGCGGACCAGTTCAGCATGTGTGTGCGCGTCCATGCGTGTGTGGGCAGGGCATGTGTGCATCTGTGCATGTGTGGGCAGGGCATCCGTGCGTGCATGTGGGGGTGTGGGGGTGTGTCTGTGCGTCCGTGGGGTGTGTGTGTGTGAGGGGGGAGTGAGATCTGTCTCCGTGGCCCGGTCCTGCCAAGGCCACGCCCCGGTACCGGGCCGCGGACCAAGGGAGGGACCCCTGGTTTAGTGGATAAAGTGACAAACTAAGACTCTGGAAACCTCAGTTCAAATCCCCACTCAGCCATAAAAACTCACTGGAGGTGTGGAACTAGTAAAATCACACTTTACATTTCTCCCTTACCTTGAAAGCCCGATTAGGCTCACTATCAGTTGGCTCTGGCTTGATGGCACATGACTAATTAATTAAATCTTTATATGAGCATAACATTTTTTAAAAAATATATTTCATGGGGCAAGGGGAGCGCCATCATCCCGACACTGCCAGCCCTCTCTGAGGAATGCCAGGTGGGTGGGATTAGTGCTATGAACTCAACCCCAGACCTGAACCATGGACCCTGATGGGCCAATGAAGGAAACTGGGATCCAGAGATAGACAGGGAGCAACAGGGAGCCATTGAATGGAACCAAAGCCCCTTTTGTACTTGTGGAATGGGAGGCTCAGGGTGCTAAACCTGACCTCACCCTACTTTAATAAAGGCAAGCACCAACATATCTGGAGTCCATGCAGGCTGTGGTTGAGGAGACCTGTCTGGACCTCACCTGTCCAGCAGTGAGGGTAGTGACGGTCAGATTGCCATAGAGGCTTAACTTCTACTGTACTTGTCTTTTTGACATGCCAGTTTTGTCCCTCAAGATTCCTTTTCCTATGTGCTAAGAGTACAAGGGACATGAAAAATACCTCCTAAATGTCTTCATCCCATCCATTTAGGCAGTTGCAACCAAGGAATTATTTCCTCCCTATGAAGATATTATTTCCCTTTCAGAAGCACACACAGTAAGCACATTAAGTCTGGTTCATTACTCAGAAAGATGCAAGCAACCCATGCGTTGCTTCCAAAATCTTGGACATCCTTGAAACAAAGCGGCAGCGATCGGCATTTTGCACAATTTGTCCTGTTTGCACAAAAATAATTCTTCCCAAATGTGAATCTTGCCATCTTGCAGGTGAGGAGAAAGGAGCATTGCAAAAAGTCATTTCCTATCTCCAGTTTGATGTCTAGAAGCCCCAGACATGTGCTTTATCATGAGTAAATTATGTTTCACTCACGTTTTTCCGAAAAGGTCTGCAGAGTGGGCCCGTGGAGGAAATTTGGTTTATACCTTAACACAGAATTACCTAATTGCATACTTTCAAATCAATAAATAAACCAGCCGTGAGCCACCTTTTGAAATTTGCACTTGTCACAATCTCATATGTTATGATGCAAAAAATGCATCATATCTTGAAAATTACAAAGACTCTCTGTGTGTGTGTGTGTGTGTGTGTTTGTGTGTGTTTGACAAAACTGTGTATAAAAATGTAGTTATCAGGAGAAATGCATACAGAAATCCAAATATTTGTGTAATCTTTAAAAAGACAATTGACATTTCAGGATTGGAAAAGTGATCAGGATGAGTCGTATTTATGACTGGGCTTATGAGAAGCTCAGCAAAACCAAAACCCATCAGAAATCAAATGCAGCAGATTGATGCTGCAAAATTCCAGTGTTGTTGACTCTCTGCTCGTATGTGCCATCAAGTTGCTTTTGACATATGGTGACCCCATGGGTGGACCATAGGTTAGGATAAAATTTTGAGCAATTCCATGTCGTAGTTTTTGCTTTGGGTTTTTAAAAAAATCCTTGAAAGACACAGACTAGCATAAAGTGACATAGGTTTGGCTGTTCATTTTAATTTTCTGTTTACAGAACAAAAATATATATATTAGAACTTACTTCTTCAGGATGCGTTTGAAAATATGATGTCTCACCTACAGTCTGTTCTCTTAAAAGTCATTGTTCTAACAACGTGGAACTCAGTACAATGTGCACATCAACACATACATTTAGGCGTGAATTTCTCTAACCAATTTCTGACTCCTTTTGATGTCCATCCGGTGCAGCATGGATGTTATAAATCCATCGTCTGGTGTATGTTCTGCTCTGCTCTCCTGAAACATGAATTTATGCTAATGGCTGTCTGCATATGCTTATATCAAATATCTATATTAAACTTAATAGTCTGTTACATTGCTTCTTAACCCCGCGTCCACACATGATTAACTTCTCTGATTTCTTCCGAAGGCACTATTAACACCGTGTAGCGTTTGCTTAACATGTCACTAACTTTGCTTCTCTGGCAGGGGGGTAATTATACACCCTTGCGCTTTTTACAAGTAAATGGCGTACACAAGGAGTTGGTGAGTCTATTAAGTGAAGGCTTCCACATTTATTTATTTATGGCTTCCACTTAAGAAAGAAAGCTCACATCTCATGGAGTGTTAAAAGGTGATCCACCAATAGGAAGAGTCTCCGGAAACTGTTTGTGCCAAAATAGGACTCCCACAGATTTATAGCTTAAATGCAGGACAGAGTGAAGGGCATAGGTGTATGCTCAAAATTAAATTCACATCTCCTTGAATCTTGGGACGTTGCCTACCATTTGCCAATGATCCCGAATATGTTAAAAGGAAAGGAGCGGGAGCTTGTTTCAGATTTTACACCCTATTACAGCGAATTCCAAGTGGACTGCCGACTGTTCTGAGGTGAATGATATAATTTATTGTGAGCTACTTTCACATCAGTTCATGGATGAATTTGCTATTTGTTCATCAAGGACTTGTTAATCCCTGTACTGCAACTGGAGCAAAGTGGGAGCAGCCTCTGGAAGATGGGGACTGTGTTGCCCAGAACCTGTAGGTTGAGATGTTCTCCAGCATATCATGGTATCAGAGCTTATCATTAGGAACCACAATAGTATAGCTTTTTCCTTTTCCCTAAGGGGATAGGTTTGTTATTGTTGGTTTAGTTTTTATCCACATTTTCCCCTGTTTTATTGTTGCTACCCCTGTAATAGCAATTGGATTGGTAGCTGCATCCTACACAATCAAGGGCATATTAAAACTTGCCAAGACCTGGAGATTATGTCAATGTCAGAAGACCTTGTAGGATTATTAAAGACAGGGTGCATTTTTCCAACACTTCTCTTTTTGCAAACTTCTCCTTTGGGGGGGGGTGGGATATTGTACTCTAATGTAAAGTTCTAGTTCATTTGGTTAGGCATACATTTTGCATTGTCCACAATACCTGGAAAGCACAGAGGTAGAAATGACAACAGAACTGTTCCTGTACATTCCTAGCTGCCCTACTTTTATACAATGTAAACTATTTAGAGATTATTTTACAGAGTGGCCTAGTTCCATGGGGAGAGGGAAGAAAAACAACTTCAGAAATTTTAATCAGAAACCACATGTTCTGAAAGTTTTCAACACAGCTGTAGCTTAAACACATGACCAGAAACTGGGCAAGTGACCACAACCTTCAGAATTCCTCAGTCAAGCTACAGACCTTGGTAGATCCTAGGCCTTTTCTCAGGATGTCCAAGCAACTACACCCAGATTTGGAGTCTTTTAACTGGCCTCCATCGTTCAACTCAGAAAGATAGGCCAGTGAAGAATTTCCCTCAGAAATATAAGGTCCTGTTGACTCAGAAGCAACTAGACTTCCTGACTAAATAATCCTGACTTGAAGTAATCATTCAGGAGCCATAGAATCACAGAGTGGGAAGAAGCTCAAAGGTCATTCAAGAGAAATATGGAACATGGGCACAGCCAACCCTGCCATTAGGCAAAAGGAGACGGTCACCTTGGGAAACAGATGTTAAAGGACTGGGGATGCCAGTCAAGCACTGGATGCAAAGATAGAACCTGTATCACACAGCTTGCCCTGTATCCCATAAGCCAATATGATGCAATGGAAACAGCCACAAGAGAGAAAGACCTGCCAAACTTGTCTGCTTCCACATGTGAAATTCTGGCATGAGGGGCAGTATCATGCCTTTCACCTCAGGTGACAAAATATCTTGGGCCTGGCTTCTGTCTGGGTAGATTTAGGAATACACACATGCTATAGAAAAATAATTTAGTAATTTTGCCTGCATTTACACATAGCTGAAAGAAATGTAAAAACTAGCTTTATATGGGTAAATATCGTTTTCTCTTCCACACCCCACTTCTTACTGCTTTTTTCAGGAAGAAAACCATGGGCATCATCAGACTGAGGTCTCCCACCAGCACAAGACTGTAGCTGGACCATCTGGAAGTCACTGAATAAATTTTTAGCCAAGTAGGAAGATCAAAGAGTAATCAAGTAAAAATGGGGCTACTTGGATGCAGGGCAACTTTTCTGTGACTGTGGGGAAATCCAGTCAATGCAGCACTTACTGTATGTGCATGCAATTTATGCCCCACCTTGTGTACAAAAGATCTAGCAAATGGCCAGTGAAGCAGCTCACTTCTGGTCAAAAACAGACTCATTATTTCAACATTTTAATTTGTCTTTAATTTTACCTGTATTCCGTATACATCCATAATTTTAAATTGTGCAACACTCTGATACGAATAAAGACAAGACTGAGGTCTGGACAGGCTTTTGTGACAGCGTTTCATGTCTCTGGTAGCCCTGGAGATATATTCAGTCTCAATAATTTGACCACAGCTTGGAAAATTACTTTATTGCACTGCAGCACCCAGCTTCCTTCAGCCACTGGATATGCTGCTGGGGGGATTCTAAAAGTTCTCATCCAGAATCGTAGTGCTTTAAAATATTCTGATTGTGACTATTACAATCAGTGTGTGTACGACACCCAACTTTATCTCTCCTTTCCATGTAAGTCCAAGGAAGCTGTTCCTGTTCTAAACCAGTGCCTGTCATTGGTAATACACTGGATGAAGGCAAGGAGACTGACACCTAATCCAGACAGATGTGCTCCTGGTCAATGAAAAGGCAGGTCAAGGACTAAGGATTCAACTAGAGCTGGATGGGGTTACTCCTCCCCCCCCCCAAAAAAAAAGAAACAGGTTTGCTGTTGGAGAATCTCCTTGACCCATCTCCGAATCTGGAGGTCCAGGTCTCAGCAGTGGCCCAGAGTGCATTTGCACAGTTAGAGCAGCTGCACCAGCTGTGCCCATTCCTTGATATGTTTGATCTGGCCACAGTGGCACACGCCTTAGTTAGATCCTTTTTGGATCACTGCACATGATACATATATGTGGCTGCCTTTGAAGACAGTTCAGAAGCTCTCTTTTGCTGATGCAAAATACTGTAGTCAGACACTTGACTGGGGCTAATTACATGGAGCATATCAACTCCGTGTAATTATAGCAGCTCCACTAGCTACCAGACCATTTCTGAGTCCAATTCAAAGTGCTGGTTACAACCTATAAAGCCTTCTAAGGTTTGAGTCCATGCTATCTAGGTAAAGGTAAAGGTTCCCCTTGACATTTAGTCCAGTCGTGTCCGACTCTAGGGGGCGGTGCTCATCCCCATTTCCAAGCCATAGAGCCAGCGTTTGTCCGAAGACAGTTTCCGTGGTCACGTGGCCAGCGCGACTAGACACGGAACGCCGTGACCTTCCCACCGTGGTGGTACCTATTTATCTACTCGCATTTTTACATGCTTTTCGAACTGCTGCCATGCTATCTAATGAAGCGTATATCCCCATATAGCCATCCTGGGGTCTTAAGATCATCCCGGGGGGGGGGATTTCTCTCAGTCTCATCACCTTAAAAGGTCATTTGACAGGGACTGCTCCCAAGTTGCTCCCAAGTTATGTAATGCCTTCTGCCATGAGGATAGGCTGATCCCTACCTTTTGGGGGGAAATTGAAAACATTTTTTTTTTAATTCCAACAAGCTTTCATGTTTAATGTCTAATTTCAGCACAGCTAGTTGTCCTCATTTGCTGCTGAAATATCTGTTTTAAATGTACTTAATGTACTCAATTTTTACATTAGTTGCCCTGGTATCCATGTAAGATACCATTCCCCCTCCCCATGGATGCTAGAAACAAAGCAAAAGCGTGCTGCTTATATACCGCCCCATAGTGCTTCAAGCACTCTCTGGGCGGTTTACAAGTTAATTATGCAGGCTACACATTGCCCCCCCCCCCCAGCGAGCTGGGTACTCATTTTACTGACCTCGGAAGGATAGAAGGCTGAGTCAACCTGGGATTGAACCTGGGATTGAACCCTGGGTCGTGAGCACAGTTTTGGCTGCAGTACAGCAGTGAAACCATGAATAAGTGAACCCTATATATATGCTGGTGCTCGGAAGAGGAATCGAAAGAGAAAGGAAGATTCTCTGGGTGAATGACTGGCTATGAAGGTGGTGTAGACGAGAGGGATTTGGTTTTTGGGACCATGGGCTAAGCTTCCTGGAAGAAGGACTGCTAGCAAGAGACAGCTTGCATCTAACAAGGACTGGGAAGAATGTGTTTGCCCACAGCATGAAGAACAGGAGGGCTTTAAACTCAATTGGAAGGGGGAGGAAGACGCAAGCACAGAGTTAAGGGTAGATGAAGCCTTACGCACAATAAGAGGAATGGACCAAACTAATCAAAAGGGCAACAATAATAACATTATCAATAATAATCACAATAATAAACATAACAATCATCATCATCATATTCATAAAAATGTACAAAGACAAACAGGCCACAAATCACACACCCTCTGGTGTCTGTATATGAATGCCAGCAGTATGGGAAACAAACAAGAAGAACTCAAAATTTTAATTCAGGAGGGTAACTATGACTTGATAGGAATAACTGAAACTTGGTGGGATGACTCCCATGATTGAAATACAGCAATTGAGGGATATAAACTGATCAAAAAGAACAGAGAGAATAAAAAGGGAGATGGAGTTGCAGTATATGTCAAAAATACGCATTCCTGCACAGAAATACAGGAGGAAGAGAGTGGCTGTCCCATCAAGAGCATCTGGATCAATCCAGTTGGGGCAAAAAACAAAAGGAACTTGGTAGTTGGAGTCTACTACTGACCGCCCAATCAAAGAGAGGAAGTGGATGAAACTTTTGAAAAGCAAATTGCAGGGTTTTCAAAGAGACACAACGTAGCAGTGATGGGAGATTTCAATTATCCAGATATATGCTGGGAGGCAAATTCTGCCAAGTATGGCCCTTCCAAGAAATTCCTGGCTTGTGTGGCTGATAATTTTTCCTACTAAAAATGGAGAAAGAAACTAGAGGATTTGCTATCCTTGACTTGATTCTGACCAACAAAGATGACTTGGTGGGGGAAGTGGCAGTAAGGGGAACTCTAGGTGAGAGTGACCGTGTCCTTCTAGAATTCTTGATTTCAAGGGAAATAAAAGCAGACTGTAGCCACACACGTCTGCTGGATTTTAAAAAAGCCAATTTTAATAATCTCAGAACAAGGATAAGTAAGGTCCCACGGCAGGAGATCCTAACCAGAAAAGGAATCCAAGAAGGGTGGGAGCTTCTAAAAAAAGAAATTCTAAAGGCACAACTACAAACAATTCCAACAAGAAAAAAAGGGGGGAGGTGGCAAAAAAAATAGGCCATTTTGGCTCCACAAAAAGCTCAGGGAGGACCTAAAAACCAAAAAAGACATGTAAAGGAAGTGGAAAGAAGGCCAGGCCACCAAGGATGAGTACAGACAAGTAGCAAGGAAATGCAGGGATGGTATTAGGAGGGCAAAAGCTGAGAATGAGCTGAGGTTAGCTAGAGACATTAAAAGCAATAAAAATAATTCTTCAAGTATGTGAGTAGCAAAAGACAAACAAAAGACATAGTGGCACAGCTCCGCAGTGGAGATGGAAAAATGATAACAGAGGACAAAGAAAAGGCAGAGGTGCTCGATTCCTATTTTAGTTCAGTCTTTTCCCATAAGACAGACTATGAACTTCCAGACAAATTGGAAGTGCAAGGGAAGGGGACAGGATTACAGCTGGAGATAGATAAACAAATAGTCAAGGAATACTTTACCACCTTGAACGAGTTCAAATATCCAGGGCCGGATGAACTGCATCCGAGAGTACTGAAGGGACTGGCTGAAGAACTTTCAGAACCTCTATTTTCTTGAAATCATGGGAAATGGGTGAGATGCCAAAGGACTGGAGGAGGGCCAATGCTCTCCCCATCTTCAAAAAGGGCAAAAAAGAGGCTGGGAACTACAAGCCTGACATCAATCCCAGGCAAAATTCTGGAACAGATTGTAAAGAGGTCATTGTGCAAGCACCTAGAAAACAATGCAGTAATAACTAGAAGCCAACACGGATTTGTCAAGAACAAATCCTGCCAAATTAATTTGATCTCGTTTTTTTAATCAGGTAACCTCCCTGATAGACAGAGGGAATGCTGTAGATGCAGTATATCTTGACTTCAGCAAAGCTTTTGACAAAGTGCCCCATGATATCCTGATTAGCAGGCTAACTAGGTGTGGGCTGGATAGATCAAGTGTCAGGTAGATACACAATTGGCTACAGAATCGTACTCAGAGGGTGATGATTAATGGGTCCTTCTCTAACTGGAAAGAGGTAACTAGTGGGGTACCCCAAGGCTCAGTCCTGGGCCCGGTGCTCTTCAGTATTTTTATTAATGACTTGGATGAGGGAGTGCGGGGAATGCTTGTCAAATTTGCAGATGATACCAGATTGGGCGGAATAGCTAATACCCTAGAAGACAGGGAAAAAATTCAAAATGACCTTGATAGGATGGAGCACTGGGCCGAAAGCAACAGAATGAAATCCAACAGGGATAAATGCAAAGTACTGCACCTCGGAAAAAGAAACCAAATGCACAGTTACAAGATGGGGGATACCTGGCTCAGCAAAACTACGAGCAAGAAGGATCTTGGAATTGTCGTAGATCACAAGCTAAATATGAGCCAACAGTGTGATGTGGCTACAAAAAAGGCAAATGCTATTTTAGACTGCATTAATAGAAGTATAGTTTCCAAATCCTGCGAGGTGCTAGTCCCCCTCTATTCAGCACTGGTTAGGCCTCACCTTGAGTATTGTGTCCAGTTCTGAATACCACACTTCAAGAAGGATGCTAAAAAATTGGAACAAGTTCAGAGGAGGACGACAAGGATGATCAGGGGGCTGGAAACCAAGTCTTATGAGGAAAGGCTGAAAGTATTGGCATGTTTAGCCTTGAGAAAAGAAGACTGAGGGGTGATATGATAGCACTTTTCAAATATTTGAAAGGCTGTCATACAGAGGAGGGGGAAGATCTGTTCTCGATCATCCCAGAGTGCAGGACACGCAACAATGGGCTCAAGTTAAATGAAGCTAGATTTTGGTTGAATATCAGGAAAAACTTCCTAACTGTTAGAACAGTACGACAGTGGAACCAGTTTGTGCTTAGGTGTATTGTCTAGTTTGACCCTGAGCTGCATTCATTGCATCCTAGTTGGCTGCTAAAATAATGGGATCACATGCCAACTGAGAAAACTTATTGTTTTGAGCTACAGCTCCCAAAAGGCTGAGGTGTGTTTCTAACTGGCTGATTTTCGCAGTTGACGTCCCCAAAATATGATTTCTAAGTCAGTATCACAATAGCCCGATGTTCAATGGCATCCCGTGGTTGAGATTTTCCAAGTGTTTTCTCATGGCAGCTCCACACAGGATATGTTGTAATGGATTGAAATAGAAAGCTGAGGGATCCTGCTCAGAGTTATTATTATGAGCTCATGCATGTTGCAATGTGCCACCATACCATTGTCTCCTTCTAAGCTTTCAGATATGTTGTAACCGCAAAGAAGATGGTGAATCGTGACCCTGGTCTTACAGGGCTTCTTGTAAGCATGTGATGATTCCCTTGGTCAAGACCAAACATTCTTCCTTGGTGGTACCATTCTTATTCCTCTCTGTCCCGTAATTTCCCTCTTGGCTTTTTGTGCGTAACATTTTCTTCTCCTTTAAAAGATGTGAGTATTGAGAAAACAAGAGGAAAGCCGCAGGGCAGTTTTACATCAGTTTTATTTGGCATGGGGGAGGTTTCTTTCCCATCCCCTCCTCCTTTGTATGGATCTTGACTAAGAGGTTGTTAGATTGCATAAAGAGACATGGTTTAGTGTTGTTCTCCCCCCCCCCCCCATGGAACTGGAAGTTGCTAGGAGAAAAGAACGTTTATTTTGCCCCCGTTGCATCGAAATGGAAAGCAGGCCGTGGTCAGTCAATGTCTGGTTGCTGAAAGGCAGATTCCAGAATGGCTGACGGACCTTTCTCTGTTGCCAAGCGGTGTCTGTTTTCCGATCTTTCCCTCTGAACCTGGCCTCTCCTCAGCTGGCTCTCCCAATCCAAAAGCCGAAGCACTTCAGCGATAAGCCCTCTCGACTGGGTTTAATCAGACCACCTATAATTTCCCAGGCAAGAATATCAGGGAGCTTGAGCGTCCAGCCGTGAGGCTTTGAGAGTACACATGCCCGTTGGGGAGGAGAAGAAAGGCGACAGAGGAAGACCCCTTGCTGTAATTTGTCTCTTTGCATAATGAAATGCGGACGACAGGAGACGAGAGGAAAAGGGAAGAGCTAACAGGGGGTGCTGGGGTTGGAAAAAACCTCACCGAAAACATTTGGGCTAATACTTGAGCTGCAGATCCTGCCTTGATAGCAAAATGTCAGCCGTTCTGAGCTTAATCAGGACTTAAATTAACCCTCCATGAGAGAAAGGGGGGAAGGAAATAAAAGGAGATGGAGGAATTGAAGGGGGAAAGAAAGAATACAGGTCAAGGATTTTTAAAAATCAAATGAAATAAGGGGATGTCAAGGGGGCTCTGAAAGGTAACACCACATGTGGTTAGCGGCCTAGTTATCATGGGTGCTTGGCAGCATTCAGCCTCTTTTGGTCACTCATACTGGTGGTCACCTTGGACGGCTCCTGTGTTGAGACACAGGTGGGGCAGACGGGTGTAAAATAGGGCTGGATAAGAATTTGGTTGCAGTTTTGGATTTCTGAGCATCACCAGATGTTCTGAACATCTGAATGTGGGAGAAAGCAGCCCTGAACATTTCTCCTATCCCACCCGGAGATGGGGATGGATGGATGGGTGCTTATATGTATTATATCCTTCTTATCCTCCCATGACCTCAAGGTAATCTACATGACTCTCCTACCTTATTCTCATCACATCCCCGTGAGGTGGATCAGGGACTGGTCCAAGGTCATCAATGCCTCCCACAGCTCAATGGGGACTTGAATCCAGATCTCTCCAAGTACTAACCACACCACTGCACTGGCTTACCACACTACTGGTTATGTTGGTTGGGAGCTTCAGAGGACCTACTCTTAACAAACAGTAAATTTTGCAAGCTCTGAGTGAGACTTCCAGCTCCATTTATTTTTGTTAAATTAGAATTGAATGGTTTACCAGTGAGGGTGGAGGCAAAAATGATCATCTTGCCATTTCTATGCCCCCACTGGTGAGCTGCTAAGCCCATTTGAACTGCTGTGCTCGCCGTTGGATCATGCCCCATCTGCCAAGTACACTTGAGTTTAATTTCTGTTATTCTCCCTCCATTTCATCATTGCTCTTTTCCTCCTCTCACACTGGGGAAGTTTTCCAGTGAACAAGCTTTTATTTAAACTGTTGCTAACGCTGTAATGCGAACAGAAGCCTTTTAGATTGTGAGAGCAACATTTCAATTATACGAATAATCAAATTCCAAGTGTTATTTGAATCACTCGCCTTCGTAAATTAACCGGGTCCTTCCCCTCCTCCTTTCAGAAGTGGCCCATAAATTACATTTTCCGCTACATTGGCAGTAAATGGGTAATTAATATCTCAACTTTTTAATGTTGATTTGAGAAAAATAAAATATGCCATCCAACGCACAAACATTGCTGTCTGAGTTGAAATCGACTTGCTGCCTTTAGGAATCAGGAATGTCAGTTCAGAAAAAGGAAAGAGAAAACATGTTCCCAATGGTGTTTCACAAAGATTCCTTCAGCATGGCTCATTCTTCTGCACAGCTTGAGTTCTACAAAGAGAGCAACTTTTAAGAGTTTCTGGTAGAGCAAGTAAGAACTGCTGGATAGCTCAATGGTTTAGGTCTCTGGCTGTGGAGCCAGAGGTTGGGAGTTTGATTCCCCACTGGGCCTCCTTGACAGGGGCTGGACTCTATGATCCATAGTATCCCTTCCAGCTCTGCAGTTCTAAGATGATGATGATGGGACGATGATGAAGATGTTCCAGATGCAATGGTTGGCAGGGTTTGAATGGGGAGAAGGTACATCACTGGCAGCCGAGTCCTGCCAGGAAGGGAGTCAATCCACCCCATGGCTCTGGTTACTCCTATGAAAAGTTCTGGGAGCATAAATCTACCATCAATTTTGCTGCCCCCAGCCATTGGACCTGCAATGGGACTAGATACACATAGGAGATATAGATCTCTGCTGACACTCAAACCCAAGCCTTGTACAGGTCCATGGTGGTATCTAGGCATTTCCCAGTCTCTATTTAGAACAACAACAACATTTGACACGAAAGGAGAAACACAAACAGCAAGAATGAGTCATCATGAACTGAATGGAGTAGGCGGGATAGAAGGACACTGGCACTCATCTGCAAACAGAAAATGGGTTTACTTTTACTTCTCCCTTTTTATTCCAGCCACCAGCAGAAAGCCTCATTGGCGTCCAAAGGGATGTGTGTGGGGGATTTTTTTAAAAAAAGTTATGTATTTGAATTCTTTTTTAAAAGGCAATACAAGGAGCTTACACTACACTAGGAAGCCCCCCCCCCCCAATGAGGGATTGGTTCCAAGCCTCCGTGGATCCTGAAAACCGCGGATAATAGCACTATACATAGCATGGTAAAAGAAAAAAAAAATCCAGAAAAAAAGGATTTTCACCATGTATTACCAGAACTAGCCACTAAAGGAGCCAGAGGCCATGACATGTATGGTCTCTTCACACACACACACACACACACACACACACACACACACACAGAGGTCCTACTGTACTTCACACTTTCTTTCTTCCCTTATTTTTCTTCCTCCATGGATCCCAAGTTAGTGGTGCTGTGACTTTGATGATTTAATCAAATGATTTGCAAAATCAAATAATTTTTGCAAATCATTTTGCAAATGAAAGCCAAGGAAGGACCATTTCTAAGGTAGATTCCATAGCATACGAGCCTTCTTTATTGCCACTGATTCAATGTCCTCCCTAGTTTTACCTCCCCTTTCACTACTTCTGAATGAGAACTTTAACATGAGGGACCTGGGGGCATACCACGCCACCCCTGTATTCCCTCTCAGCTCCACCCCAGAAATGATTTCCCCAGAAGTGGACAAATACTCCGAATTCAGTTCATATTTACCCAAATAGAGTATTCATAGCATTGCCTGAACATTTCATCCAACTATAAAAAAAGAAAAGTGCACATCACACATTTCTGTTGAAATGTTAAATGTTAAAATATTGGCATGCTAAAATCAGCAGTGAAACATAAACATGAAAAACAACAACAGAAACACACACCCAAGACTGAATGTTTGCTGGAAGAGGAAGGTCATAGCCTAGCGTCTGAAGGCTGCTAATGAGGATGTCACCTGGATTTATCTTACAGATGTAGAAATTTGTGGTAATTATGTTAGCAAAGAGCAGCAGGCTAGTAAGGTGAGCTTATGGTTATGATTTAGGAGTATGATACTCGTGGTAAAATGAAAGAGGGAAAGTTTATATTTATCATTGCAAGAAATCTATTATGGATAAGAAGGGGTAAAAGTTAGATTTATGTAAGGTTTCCCTTGGGGCTGAGCTGGAGACTACAGCAGGTTCAGACTGCAGGGGCCAGACTGGGAGCTACTGTGAACAAATTGGATCACATCAGTCCAGTTCTGGCTCATCTCTACTGGTTACCCGTTTTGTCCCAGATCAGGTTCAGGGTCCAGATGCTCACGTACAAAACCCTTCACAGTTTGGGATCATCTACCTAACCCACCAGATCTTCCCAGACCATGCTCCTCGGTTTAGCCACACCGAGGGAGGCCCATAAATCGTCCACAAGGGGTCGGGCCTTCTTCACGGTGGCACTGAGTTTGTCGAACCAGCTCCCAGTGGAACCACACCTGGCACCCTCCCTGTTAATATTTCAAAGGCAACTTAAAACACTGCTTTTCAGGGAGGCCTTCCACACTGACCCTGCTTGATTTTACACCTCTTGTCTTGCTTTCTGATTGACAACCTGCCGTTGGTGCCACATATTATCATCTGTTAATTGTTTTTAATTTCTTAGTTGTGTATTAGTAGCATAATAGTATTTGTCGTATTTACTGTCAAAGTCCAAGATATCCCAGCCAGCCTCTCACCAGGGGCAAGGGCACCAGGACCCAGTCCGCCACGCAGGGTATCGAGTCCAAAGATGCTCACTGCGCAGCTGGCCATGACCAAGCGGAGGCAGGAGCACCAATGGGCTGGGAGCCAGGTCGCAGGACCGGGAGCACGGAGCCAGAACAAGGCTCTGAGATACAGGAGACCAGCAGAAACCAAGGCAGGAACAAGAATAGGAGCAGGAACACTGGAATGCAGGGACTCTGGGGCTCAGGGGCAGCAAGGCACAGCACAACCAAAGACCATTGTCACTGAGGGAAGTTCTGGGAGGGAGAACCACCCCTTAAATAGGCCTTCCCTCCAGATTTCCAGGTGAGCCTCATGAGTGGCCCAGCAGCTGATCCACAGGCCAGGGCCTGAGCCTGCAAACACCAGGCCATTCTTGGGTCAGGCTGGTCCCGATCCTGCCGCTGCCAGAACGGTGTGGGCCAGATCCTGACATTTACTATTGCTGGAAAACTGTCCAGAATAGTGCATTGCACTCATGGGGCGGTGTCTCAATCAATCATAGACTTGTTTCCAGAAGTGCAAATAGTTGTCTTCCATGTGTGCAAGCTCTCTGAGGAGCAACATGGAGCGGGATCTATTTATTTATTTTTATTTATTTATTGAATTTATATCCCGCCCATCTAGTCAATAGACTACTCTGGGCGGCCTCACAGCCAGACTTCCATTGCAAAAGGAGCCCAGCAAACGAGTAAAGCATTTCCTTGGTGGTGGGCCAAGTGATGCAAGAAAGGAGTATCCTAAGGGTAACTATTTAGAGATAGCCACTTGCAGAAGAGCACGAGAGGTCAAGATGCCCAATCTTACCTGGCTCTCTATCTATATCGCCCTCTGTTGGTTACTTTAAATACATCATTGCTGCCCTTATTCTAAGAAGAGGCATCAGGAGGTGCACGGTGTCCTCCACTACAACTTAATGGCTAAAATCCAGTAATACGTCACAATGAAAGGAGGCCCTTTGAATCAGTGGAACATATTGGAGAGTTGGCTCACCAAATCCCTAGTGATGCAATGGATCTAGTGGTGTTAAGCCTCCCTCATGCTTGACATCTATCCCCAGACGTTCATGCTAGTTGTTTCTCCATGCAAGTTGCCCCCCTCTCCCACTCAGACACAAGGAGCTGGAAGAATCCTGCTTTCAGGGCACACAATTCTGTGTTTTAAAATAGTGTGCCTTCAACTTTGTTTGAGCACCCCTATTTCTTTGAGTTTTTCCAAAATAAGGTGACCTTGCAGTCAACTTCATTTGCATTAAAGCAGCTCTGAAGGGAGCTGGGGGTTGGAAAAATGACTTCAGGACCCCCAGATTTTGACTGCCTCTGCAGTAGACAAAGTAAGGCAGCAGAAGCTGGGAAACAGCAACAAGACAATGCGGACAACTTCCTCAGAGGGCAGCTTCTGAAGGACATCTCTGGTGGCTTCTCAGCTGTTCCTTAAGAACTCCCTAGCTTGAAGGACAGAGCCAGATCTGCCACATAATTTATTGTAGAACTCTACCACTAGATTTGGGTATGATGGAAGACTCGAGATGGGCACTAACTGGTTCATTCCATTTCATCGAGGCAGCAGCATGGGTTCTGCTGCTCCCCTCCCCCACCTCCTCTGGCTCAATCAGCCATTCACCAGGCCCAGCACGCTAGCTTCCTACACCTCCTCAACTGTTCTTCCAGTCCCGGCAACAGCTCAGGCTTCTCTGCCTGCCCTCTTGGCTGATCTCCCACTCAGACAAAAGGGTGAGGCAGAGAAGTCTGTGCTCTTGCTCGTGACTGGGAGATTAGCTGAGGAGGTGGAAAAAGCAAGCAAGCTGGACCTTGTAAGTGGCTGATTGGCTCAGGAAGCGGGGGACGGGAGCAGTAGCACCTGTGCTGCCGCCTTTACGAACTGACACGAACTGAGACGAACCAGTTTGTGCCCATCTCTATGGAGGATCCTTGCCTATTGTCAGTGTCAAAGTAAGATTTAACTTCCGGTCCAGTCTGGTGAGAGTTGCAGATTCCAGATTCTAACAGGGATGGCCAATCAGATCAAGATTTTAGTACCAGCTTTTGCCGAATCGATTTTTGGAGATATGATTCAGCATCCTGGATCTCTCCTCTAAAGTGTGGACTAAAACCTGGAGCAAATTCCACACCCTCATCAGAGTTAACAGCTTTCCTTTGCCCATTCAGGTTCTGCACAGGGAATGCAAGTGGTGGATATACCCTTTTGTTTCCCCCTAAGGCAGGAAAATGTTTTGGACCAGTAGGTCTTGAGACAGTGAGCGAGCTTGCAGTATATAGGAAAACAAAAGATGATATAAAGTCATTCCTTAGTGTTTGATGAAACGTATCCATTAAAAAAAAAAACAACCCCAAAATCAAACAAGTCCACACATTAAAAAAAATGTATGCAGGTCCCCTGAGCTCCCAGCCATATGCTGCAGGAAAATGTCACCAGTTAAAGATGTATTCATTTGCTGTTTTGAAAAGTCTGTTTGATATTCATGCATTCCAAGTGTTTTGACCTAGATTTCGGTGGAGGCATTAGATCCAGAACTGAACAGGAAGCTAGACAGCTGTTGCTTGTGTAGTCAAAGGAAGAATCTAAAGTGAAGAAGGAGGAGGGGGAAGAAAAAAAAATTTAAAAAAGAGAAAACATTTATTAATGCATGCCAACATTTTGCGCAGCCAATATGTTTAATACGAGATTAACTAATATAAGCATATGGGCCTGCATTTGTTGGAAAGCTTTAAAGAAAAGAACAAAGAACAAAGTTGGAAGTCTCAAAAGTTCAGGAGGAGCAAAATTTGCACTTTCTCCTTGAATGAAAGCTTGGCAAAATGGCAGCATCCTTTAATTATAAGCTCCTTGCTTAATGTCAAAACATTTAGGGTGGCTTTTTGTTATTATTATTATTATCATTATTCCTCTTATTCAAGGGACTATGTTAATGACACACCTTCTGCATAGTATGAAATTAATATGAAGGTTGACAGGAGTGCTTAATGTCTCAAAAAAGGGGATGTCGGAACTCAAATCCGTCTGGCAATATCGCCCTCGGATTGGGCACCTTTTTCTTCTCATCCTAATGAATGGGGTCACTCTATAATCAATTCATGATCAGTGATATGCACTTTGCATACACACAGAGGGTATTGAACTATTCCTAACATTGAAGACTAGACGAATCATTGCTGGACTCCAGCATAGATTTCTCCCTCAACAGACTAGTGTTCCTGGCCCAATAAAATATGACTTAACTTCCTTGTTTTGGTCAGAGTTCGCTCCGCTTTCTGAATTCTGGACATGAGACTTTCTTTGAAATTAGATAGGAGAGTTAGGATGCCACACCGAACCACACAACCAGTGAAATATCAAAATATATCTCATTCTCGCACCCTAATAGAGCATCCCTCACTCTATCCTCAGCATGTAGATATGACATATTTTGAGGTAATAACCCCTTGCAACAGGACTCTTGAATGATTAAAGATAGGGAATTTAAAATGAGCAGATTTTTGGGTAAGAATTTCCCTAAATACACGAATTTCCTCATATTTGCAATGGAAATAACACAGGACTAAGAATGAGAGAGAGAGAGAGAGAGAGAGAGAGAGAGAGGAAAAGTTGAAACCAACAGATTCATCCATAATTTAAATGATTAACTCTTCAAAGTCTGGGTTTGAATCCCTTCGTATTCGAACATGGGAGACTGCTGTCAAACCTGCCGAGGGTGGGGGTGGCTGGGAGGTTCTCCTCAACCGCAGGCTCTATAAGCTCCAGGTTCTCGTTGCTACTTGAACTGGTCTTGATTAAGGTAGGGGGATAGGGGACAGTCCCCAGCCAGGCCTAGTTCCATTCACTGGGCTGCCAGGTCTCGAGTTCAGGTCTGGGGTCTAGTTCTCGACCGTGAATCCATCCAGCTGATGCCTTTAGGGAAGGCAGGTAGTGCCAGATAAGGCAAGCCCTCAAGGCCCAACGATCCATCCTACCTCCCGAGGAGCTGCTGCAGGTGCTCATTGTGGTGCTTCCTCCACCAGAGCTGCCTCTGGGTCAGGATGGGTCTGGTGGCTCAGGGTTCAGCTGGGTGATCATGCCACGATTTTGGAGGTACAGATTGGCCAGCAACCTGACACTCCATCCTCCCATGTGTTTTACCTGTGAGGGAGTGGATCCATTTGCCTGTCCATGGGTCACCCATTCAACACCCAGGGGGCAAAAGATGGGAGGGTCTCCTCTGAGACCCTAACCCTCCTCCTCTGTTAACAGCAAAGAGTTCTTCTCTTTGTGCTTCTCCTCCTTTCAGACTGGGTCCCATCAACTGATCCCAGCCACCATTGCGCCCTCCAGGTGTGGGTTCTCTTTCCCTGCCTCCTCACGCTCATCCGTGGCCCAGCTCTCACCTTCTGCATGGCACAGATCTACCATGAGTCTAGCTTAAGCTTCAGGACCTCTAATTCTGGAGGGACCCTAGGTGCAACTTTTGTCTACATTAGAACATCCCCATTGAAGAAGAGAACAGTGGCTACCCAGGTGTCGTTGCTGATTGCAAAAGGCCCCCCATAACCGTTCAAGCTTCAAGGGCCCCAAAAATATAGGTCCACCACTGTTTCTGCTCCCTTAGGCCGCTGGGGTCTCCATACGCTTCACCAGAGGGTGACAATCAGAGGTAAGTGGCCCATGAGGGACAGACAGAGCATCCCCCTCAGAGGCTGATTGACTCAGAGACACAAACACATGCCGTGCTATTACTTATATTACTTCCAACATTGAAGCCTTGTTTGATTTTGCAAAACAGATTTTTTAAAAAAAATGCAACAGTTCTGACAATGTGCAAAATCCCTCCAGAATAATAATAACAACAACAACCACTACTACTAGTAGTACTACTACTACTATTTTCTCTCTTCCTGTAGTATCTTGTATTGTCCTATTTATTGCATAAAGATGTACCAAGTTAGGATTTGCATTCCTTAGTACAGCCTTGTAATAGGTGCATCCATGTGTTTTTTAGGAACTGACAGTTCCTTTATCATGATCCTCTATTTCAGATAGCTTCCATATGGTGCAACTTAAACATTAATAGAAGGACATATGTGGCAGGTTTATTGTTTGCATTCATCCAAAATGTATCATCAACCCATTGCAAAACACTAACTGGCAAGCGGAATAGTGATCGGCTTTATGTGAGCCTATCCCTGAATTGTGTTGTTAGATCTTAAACGAAATCTTATTAAGGCTGAAGAACTGCAGCCAAACATTTAGTTCCTGTTAATAATAATCATCATGTGCCATCAAGTCAGTTCTAACTCTGGGCAACCCTTTTCAGGGTTTCCTAGGTGGCGAGTAGTCAGAGGTGGTTGACCCTTCCCTTCTTCTAGGGTGCCCTGGGACTGTGCAGCTTGCCCAAAGCCACACAGGCTGGCTCTACTTGCAGGAGACACAGTGGGGGATCAAACTCCCAACCTCTGACTCTGCCGCCAGATACTTAGCTCACGGAGCTATCCAGCCAGCTGTTTGAATTCCTATTAGCATTTCAAAATCATGCACACGTCTTTGTCTCCGTCAGATCCTTCATCCATATTTTCTTATTGAAGCAAACAGGGATGGTATCTGATCCAGCAAGACCATCTGAATGTTCTTCTTATGGTGAATCTGTGTATTTCCATTCAATGTAATTTTCAGATTTATTTACCCTAACTTATTTTTTTATATTGTTCTGCATTTCATTTGCATCTCTTTCAAAACTCTTTATGAAAATGTTTATTTACACACCTCTTTACTATATTTCTCAAACTATGAATTTCAAAAGGATACTATTCCCGAATTATTTCTGGAAGTACTTTGGCCTGGACCTACCAAGAAGTGTGTCGGACCATTATAAGAATTGAAACATCTGAGGGGTTCCTGAGCTCCAATCTGCACTGAGTCCAGGCAGTGTCTGTTCAAGGCAGTTCATGTCAGAATAGGGACGGAAACCTTGACCTGGCTTGTCCTTGCACAGTAAACGAGCAACAAAAACAACAGATAGA
Organism: Intellagama lesueurii; assembly: GCA_037013535.1. Classification (NCBI taxonomy): domain Eukaryota; kingdom Metazoa; phylum Chordata; class Lepidosauria; order Squamata; family Agamidae; genus Intellagama; species Intellagama lesueurii. The sequence continues at coordinate 8,832,688 of JBAJHW010000011.1, forward strand.
TTTTGCGCATTTATAAGACCTTTTTGTGCTTTCCTGCAAATTTTGAAGCATTCAGATATACAGTAGGACCCTTGTATCCAAGGAATCAGTATCCATGGTTTCACTTACCTGCAGTCTGAAAATATTAAAAAAAAAATTAAGAGAAAAAATCTAGAAATATGTATTTTCACAAAGTATTTACCAGCACTGGCCACTGGAGGGAATCAGAGACCATGCTATGAGTAGCGCCCAGAGTAGTCAAAACGACTAGATGGGCGGGATAAAAATGTAAGAAATAAATAAATAAATAAAATAAATATGCATTCTTGCTGTTGAAGACTCCCATGGAGCTCAAAATCTGTGTATAACCCTTATGCTCCCAAAAACATAACTACAAAGCATAAGCAGTTCTCTCACTCACACACACACGGAGGCAGCTAAAGGACAGTAAAAAGCAGCTATCAATCTCTCCTTCTTCTCCCGCCCCCACCAATGGAAAAGCATGCCACTGTGAATTCCCCCAACCTTTGTCAGCTTTCTGGCATGCCCCATCATCCTCCCCAGCCACCACGTGGTGCTGCCATGACAGGAGAAGGGACCCAGCTAGGCCACCACCAACAGATCTGGTGCCACCACAATGCCAACAACAAGGGCCTTGGTAAGTTTGAGACCCACCTTTCGCAGGCCACTTCCTGGAGACAAAGAACAGCCCAGTATTTATTATTTATTTTTTTAGTTAGTTAGTTAAAAATATGTGTATACCCCATGCCATGCTGCTCAAACCCATGCAAATCAAGGGAGAAGTGTATGCATACACCTGCAGCCAAGATTGAAAGGTTAGCTGGTTGTTAAGAAAGATTCCAACAACCCATTTAGTGCTTCAAATAAAAATGTTAGGTTTTTTGAGGGGGATTCGCCCAATTCACTTAATTGGATGTCAACGTCCATAAAAGGGAGGACCTGGCTGAAAGTGCAACTAATTTTTTCTCCGTCCTCCCTGCTCAGAAGAAAATTGTAATTATCTGACCTTGCCTGAGTGGATGAGACAAACGAGGATTTACCTCCCTAGTCAGACTGCAATAAGGTTAAATTCCTAAAATACTCCCATGGCTTGGCTTGCAGGAACCTGGGAACTGGGCTTTCTTTTTAATCTCAGGGAAAGCTATCAGTTTAGCTTAGCTTTCTTCAATACTGCTCAAGAAACTGGGAGGCAGCTCACACAGCACATGTGTGTTGTTGAGTTGTCGTCTTATTTATTCCCCCTTCAGTGTGCTCACCTGCTATGCCAGGTGCTCCCATTAGCTCTCTATATAAATATTGGTCTTTCCCCACCCCAAAGAAACCTGTTATTGTATAGATGAAGCAACACCCAGCCAAGCTGTGCAAAGAAACCAAAATCTGAAGCGTTCATTTTATCTCTCAGGAGCTGTATCCCCTTTTCCTCTCATTGTTGTTTGTGCTGCTAAATGGAAGAGGAATGATAAATGTATAAATTCACAATGACTATTCCTCCACAGTGGACATTTTCATACCAGAGGTATTTCAGAGATAACATCAACATCCTCTATGAGAGTAATTTTCTGACAGGCAAGGTAGTGGCAACATCTTAAGTTTCCCAGCTAGGCACAATTGCTCTTTAAATAGTTGGCTCTTGGCACAATTACTTTCTGAGGGTATTTGAGTCTTACTGTTGGTCAACTCCCAGCAGACCATTCTGTTGAAGAGTTCTGAGTTTCCAGTAAAATTCCTCGTGCTCTGCAGGAAAAGTACAGAGACTCACAGAAGAGAATAGATTCACATTCTCCAGATAGCCCACTCCTTTCTCATTAACTGGCACTTACAGTATAAATAACACGCTCTGAGACATTAGTAGTAGAAAGAATAAACAGCATTTCATTACTTACTGTTCTGAACAGATCAACAGCAAACTACCTAACAAACAAACTGACTGCTTCGAAAAAGGATTTTAAAAAGGGAAAGGAATACTCAGCAGAGAGGTGGGGGTCTCTTTGAAACGAGAGGTGCCCAACAGGCATTTCCGGTAGGTAGGTAGGTAGGTAGGTAGGTAGGTAGGTAGGTAGGTAGGTAGGTAGGTAGGTAGGTAGGTAGGTAGGTAGGTAGGTAGGTAGGTAGGTAGGTAGGTAGGTAGATTAATTAGTTCATTTCTAATGGCAATCTCTTGGCCTGGTGCAGTCTGTTATGAGGCTGGGGGAGAGGAACTTGGCCTGAAGCCCACCAAAATTACCCACCTCAACTTTATGGTATTCTAATGTTTCCATTAACGATTAAGCTAAAGTAATATTTGAAGCAAATGCGTCTACTGGGTAGGGATGCAAATCTTCACCTATCTTGTTCTGCAAAAGGAGGGGAACACAATATTTTCTTGTAAGCTGTGAGGTGGTAAAATATTTTCTTTGGGTGGCAATGAGGGACTCGCATAAATGAAGCAGATTTTTCAGCAATCTGTTTAAATTTGCAGCAGGTATCATAGTTTTGTGCAAATTGCACAAACATTGTTCTCACCAATGCAAAACGTTTAGGCAAGACTAGCAGATTATGGCCAGAACCTTCTTCCATATTTATTCATTCAGAACTCCCAACTGCAGAACCTGCTGTAGTGATCTGATGAATACTGTTTGCAACATGACCAACACTGGTCAGTTTTCCATGGCAGGTTCCTCAATTAAGTGGATTATTGAGACAGCAAGTGCTAGTTGAGGAGAAATAGCGAATAAGAGTTGCTCTTCTATGGAGAGACTTGAAGCTAATTCTGCTCTATAGGTCTCTGAAAAATTTTCTGCTGCGATTTTTTAAGCCAATGATTTTCACACTCTGCCAATATGTCCAGGTTTACTGTTTCTGCCCCAGTGCTAGCTGGGAGGTTTCTTTCTGAATGGGAAGCTTGGGTGGAGCTAGGCCTAGCTAAGGTTCAAAGCCTTCTAATCTAGGCCTTTTTCCCAGGTGAGCCACCTTTAGGTGTCTGTTAAGTGCTTGTCTTTCAGGTAGAACCCCCAGAATGGAGAATTATGGGATTTGTAGTCCAAGAAATAATTTTTTAAAAATCCATCCTTACTGGCCATGATTTCAACCTCTCAAACATATGGCCGGGGGTGTGTGTGTGTGTGGAATTGTGTTTTTTTATTCTTGCCTAGAAGAATGAGACAAACAAAGATTTGTATTCTGGAACTGGAACATCTCGCAGAAATGGGAAGGTGGAAAATTTCAAACAAAGGGCCAGAAGGGAGAGGAAAGAAAGACAGAAAGACAGAAAACACATGTTTCTTCTGCTTTAGAGACAGAACTTTCTGCTGGGCAGATAAGGAGCAGCAACAGAGGTGTCTTTAAACAGCAAAGCTGGCCCCGCTCCAGTGTGTGTGTGGGGATAACATAGAACTATTGAACACGACATAGGCAGAGAGAGGCTACAAACAAACACTGTGACTAATTGTCACCAAGTCACATCCATCTGAGAGCGAGCCGAGGATGGGGAAACTCATCGCCCTGACCAAAGCTCCTGGGTCTATTCTTCACGCTGGCTCTGTTGAAGGATTTTGTGAAGCCTGGCAGACACATCAAGAAACACCCTGGGCTTGCCGCAAATGAATGAGCTGTTTGTTTTTTCTAACCGATGGCATGATAAGGAAGGAGTCACAGGATATGGGTTTCTCAGGGGGTGTGCGTGCCTTTAATGAAACAATAGGGAAAGTCGGAGCAACCCGAACCCAGTCCCGAGAGGTCCCAAGGGTCCCCTGTGCTATCTCAGTTCCTGCCGTTCCTTTTTTCTCTCTCCCCTCCCCATTTTTTATTATTATTATTTTTTTCATACGGACATCCCTCTTTTGTTTTCCCATTGCCTGGCCAGCGCGTGTCGGTGCTTTGGCCACCAAACAAATATTATTATTTTCCTGGTCTCCTCCACTTTTCCTATCCTCTCCCTGCAGGCCATCCGAACTACCAACACCCAACACCTCACGCCAACAGGCTGCTTCCTGAAGCCAGGAGGTCAACGCCAACTCCGCCGTCGCTGTCTCAGGAAGAGATAGAAGGCCAGCGCATGTATACGAGGAAGTCCCTGCAGCTGCCAGATTGTTCTCTTCACCGCAAGTGGGCAAGTATCGTGGGGGGAGGCGATAATAGCGACTTCCTGTCGGAAGGGCTTGCAGCCTGAGACGAGCGGCATGCCAACTCCCCCACGTGCTTGCAAGCCGGGTGGAAGTTCTGGGATCAGAAGATAAGGCCTTCTGAACCTAGCCAGCAGTAGGGCTTCGCTGTCTGAACTCTAGTAGCACCAGAGAGCAAGTTGGAAGCTCAGCCCGTTGATGGTCATCATGGCCCATCTTGGCTGATTGAATTGACCCTCCACCCATCTTCCCACCCAGCTGTTTCTTTACCTGACTGAACTAATAGACAACGTGCATTCCATTGCTTTCTGCTCAGAAGGACAGGAAAGGTGGGGAATGGTCCAGCCCTGAATATTAGGTAATAATGGTACTTAGTCACCCCATGTTCAGGGAAAGCTGGGAGGGGAAAGAGAAAATCAGGTTCCTGTATCTTTTTTAAAATGCATTGTTCGAAGTCTGGCATTTTACAGAGACTGTCGTGCTTAACGCCGGCACCCAAGGATAAACAAGGCTTAACTAATACGAATGAAGTGAGCAAATGTTTTTTGCTAACATTAAAGTCCTATAGTCATTATTTTTGTCCTCTTAAGGTTCAACTTCAGTGCAAAAGTTGGGACTACAGTTGAACATCTCGAAGAGAAAAATTGTAACTGTAGGAGAACTACATAACTTTAATGTTGACAACGAAGAAACTGAAGCTGTTAAATAATTTTTTATACCCTGGTTCCATTATCCGACTGGGGACTGCAGCCAATAAATCAGAAGAATGAGGGCAGCTATGAAGCAGCTAGAAAAGATCATCAAGTGTAAGGATGTGTCACTGGAAATCAAGGCCAAAATCTTCCACACCGTTTTATAATTGATGGCTATGTATGGATGTGAAAGCTGGACAGTGAAGAAAGCAACAGGGAAAAGATCAGTTCATTCGAAATATGGTATAGAAAGAATGCTTTGCAGTTACTACAGGCCACCAGAAAGATGAACAAGTGAGTCATATTTCAAATCAAGCCTGAACTCTTGCTAGAAGTGAAAATGATGAAGCTGAGATTGTCATACTTTGGAGGGGGGGGGGAATGAGAAGACAGTATTCAATAGAAAAGACAATAATGCTAGGAAAAGTTGAAGGCTACAGAAAAAGAGGAAGAACAAATATGAAATGGATTGACTCCCCACAGCCTTGAGTTTGCAGACTCAAACAGGATTGTTAATGAGAGGACATTTTGGAAGGCACTCATACATGGGGGCGGGGGGAGGTGTCTTGACAGCACATAAGAAGAGGTTTATGTTCAAATCCCCGCTCAGCCTTAGAAACTCACTGGGGGTGTGGAACTGGTAAAGCCACTCATTAAGTATCTCAACTTAAGCCCAATTAAAGCCACTGTAAGTTGGTTCCAACTTGAAGGCACATAACAAGTCAAAATCTGATTTTTTCTGAAGAAAATCTGTTTTGCTCATTTTTAACTATTACATATGTTTTTTTCCTTCCACATAGCCAAATGCCCCTTCCATCTTCTGTGATTCTCTTCAGGTATTTGAAGGCCATGATGATGTCTCCCTTATAGTTTAAATAAGACAGTATCTTTCAGCTGTTTCCCATGGGCCATGGTTTCTCCACCGTCTCATTGTCTTGGTTCCCCCTCTTCTGGACAAACTTTGGTTAGGCTGTATAGGCAGTGAAAAACATATAGTCTCCAGGCCCTTTATGCCCAGCCAACACCCATTCCAGCCACCTTCTTGCTGGCATCTCTGTTAGAAGCCACGTTATGAAGAGGACAGCATGAGGATGCTCTAGTCAACTGGCCATCACACTCCTGCCCACGGCCCAGAGCATGGACCAAAGTACCTGAGGGGAATACTGACGGGTCAGGAGACCTGGAATAGGAACCGGCAGACTTGGGAAAGGAGGAGAAGCCCCACTCCCAGGAAACCAGGTCGCAAACCGAGGCCCTGCGCATGAAGATGGTGGCAGAAATCCCTGGGGGAAGAGAGAGAATCCCTGGAGATGAGAAGGAAGATGGTTTGCCATGGGGAATGTGAAGGCAGCATTGATGCAAGGGCAGACATAATTGCTCACAGAGAAAAACTGCTGAGAGCAGAGTTCCGGACTGAAGAGGTTGTGGAGGCAACTTTGATCTCAGCTGGGAGAGAGGAGGAACATCCAGGGGAAAGTGGCCTGGAGGGATGCTCAGGAAGACTTCTCAAGGGAGTATTGGGCCAAGGAACCTCCAAAGGAAGACTCAGTCCCTGCTGGGCAATGGCACTGTCTCTATAAGGAGGACTCTTGGAGGGGGTCCTGGTGCAATTGTTGTTGTTGTTTAGTCGTTTAGTCGTGTCCGACTCTTCGTGACCCCATGGACCAGAGCATGCCAGGCCCTCCTGTCTTCCACTGCCTCCAGAGTTGGGTCAAATTCATGTTGGTAGCTTCGATGACACTGTCCAACCATCTCGTCCTCTGTCGTCCCCTGCTCCTCTTGCCCTCACACTTTCCCAACATCAGGGTCTTTTCCAGGGAGTCTTCTCTTCTCATGAGATGGCCAAAGTATTGGAGCCTCAGCCCAGAGGACCGATGGCCATCCAGCTACGATGCTGGCAGAGAAGACACCAAAGCAAACACCAGCGCCAAGAAAAGAAGGAGGAAACTGGGCTGTCAGACCAGGAGAGCTGGGGGCCTCTTTCCATGTTTTTGCCCTCATTGGAGGCATACCAACCCTCACTGCTAAAAGCAGGTCAGTATCAATGAAGCCTCAATATGAGAGTATAGATGGATGGACCACCCACTTCCCCAGTGATGAGAACTGAGGTTGTTAAGGGAAGTGTAGATCTCCTGGTGAAGGGAATCAGGGGACCAGGGACCATAGAGCCAGTTAGCCAACCAATGCCTTCAACTAGGTCTGAGGACTCGAAACCTGGTTTGAATATGTCGCTTGTTAACCCTCTCTCTAGCCTAATACTGTGCATCCAGTTGTGTCCAAACCTTCTTGTCCAGGGTTTATGGAGAAGAAGATGGAGGAAGGATGCCCCACCAAACAAACCAGAATTTGCAGGGCTCAGACACACACAGAGCTACTGCCACCTTCTCCTCCTCTCATTTCCAGATCAGAGAGAACATTTTCTGCCCTGCTAGTCTGCAAGACTGTATGGTGTGTGAAGAACCCTCCTACATCACAGACAGCCACTGAGTTCCTGATTCTTTTTTTTTCCCCCGGCTACTGCTGGCGGTGGGAGTAGACATGTTAGCCTCTTGTAGCAAAAATAACAAGGAGTATTGCAGAATCTCACATAAGGCATGTATTCTTTTGCCTATTCATAGACTGGAAGAGTACTCAGGCAATCACGCCCACAGCTCCAGCAGGCTCCCCATCATGTGCCAATTCCTGCACTGCTTGAGAGACCAGTCATGCGACCGGTCATGCAGCAGGGCACCCACCAGAGATCATAGAATCATTGAGTTGGAAAGGGCCTATAAGGCCATCAAATCCAACCCCTTGCTCAATCCAGATCAAAGCAGAACTGACAGAGGGTTGTCTACATTTCTTTTGAATGCCTCCAACATTGGAGCGCTCCCCACCTCCTGAGGCCATTGGTTCCATTGTTGTACTGCTCTTTTAAAAGTCAAGACGTTTTTCCTGATATTCAGCCTAAATTTGGCTTCCTGTAACTTGAGCCCATTGTTGTGTCTCCTGCACTCAGAGATGTTTGAGAACAGATCCTGCCCCTCCTCTGTATGACAGTCTTTCAAGCATTTGAAAGTGTTATCGTATCTCCCCTCTGTCTTCTTTTCTCAAGGCTAAACATTCCCAGTTCTTTCAGTCTTTCTTCACAGGGCTTGGTTTCCATTCCCCTGATCATCCTTGTTGCCCTCCTCTGAACTTACTCCAGCTTGTTGGCATCCTTCTTAAAGTGTGGTGTCCAGATAGTTACGTGATTTGCTTGTTCACCCCCACATTTGGGCAACAGGGTGCTGGCATAAGCTTTCATGGGCTGCAGCCCACTTCATCACTGACCTACTGCAAGAGAACTTGGCAGTGGCCACCCAGTTTCAGCAGTAGCAATGTTCTTCCTGCTGTGAAGAGGCAGGGTACCCACTGACGTTGCCCTCTCTGATTCAAAGCCTTCTTAAAATATGGTCCCCAGAGCTAATGATCTAGATGAGGCCTTGCAGCCTGGTGAGAGCAGCTTGGCTAGCTCCATGAATCATTTAAAATAAGGCACGGAGTCAAAGTGGGCAGCTAGGATTGTCAATTATGCCATAACATATCTGTGGGTAAATGGGCGTTGGACACCCACATATTCAGAAACCTAAATTACCTGTGAAACCTCAGGTTAATTCAAAGACAATAGCATGAGCATCACATGCTCTGTTCCTTGGCACCCGATCTGCAGATCAGGCCACCCCACAGAGATGCACCAAATCTGAGTACAACATTTTGCTTTTCTCTCACTATGCAGCAAGGATCTCCCTTCCCCTACGGAGACGATGCAGCATTGTCTAGGCTGCGAATGAGTTAAACGTATGACTAATGTAAGCAAATTCCGAACATGGAAATGAAACCATTTGCTGGAGGTCAGTGCCTCTGCCGTGCTGAAGCTCAGTGAAAAGGTGTAGGAGGGTGATGCTGATTAAGACACCACATGCTGAGTAGGTATCAGCTTAAACACTTTAGCCTGTTACTGGCTCGGCGGGAGACAACTGGAGGCTCACTTGATTATGAGGCTATATTTATGCCTTTGCTAACCAGACTTCTGCAGATCGGGTGCCAAGGAACAGAGCATGTGATGCTCATGCTATTGTCTTTGAATTAACCTGAGGTTTCACAGGTAATTTAGGTTTCTGAATATGTGGGTGTCCAACGCCCATTTACCCACAGATATGTTATGGCATAATTGACAATCCTAGCTGCCCGCTTTGACTCCGTGCCTTATTTTAAATGATTCATGGAGCTAGCCAAGTTGCATCTAATTAATAGGTATTTAGGGGCATCGGCAATTTGAGTATTAATCTGGTAAAGTGAGAGTCTTTGAATTCTCTGCGTGTAGCTATATTTTCCACATCGCCATTCTGCTCTGTATCCAGCAGATTCTTGTAAAAAAAAAAAAGTTATTTCTGTCATTGTGTGATTCCCCTCCTCGTGTCCTTGAAATCTTGTCCTTAGAATTCCAGTACTATTGGAGGAGGAACCCATCTATCCGCTGGCAGTTTTGCTTAAGGCAAAAGGTAGGACTGAGCTGAAAAATATTGTTTTAACATTTTTTAGTTCAGAATTAAGAGGCATGCAGGGGAAATGGCTTAAGCAAGGTGGGCAACACACTGTCACACCTTCCATCTTTTACTCATCTTGTCCCCGTGTTTGCCATGGCCCTGGTGAATTCTGAAATCATAGTCTTTGCCAGCAAGGAAAGGACTTCAATTTCATGCCGACAGTGAATCCTCTCTGGATTTTATTCTACACGGCAGATGAACTGTCCAAGATACTGCACCTATTTTAGGGGTAGCGTTCCGCACCATGGATGGATCCTGTAAAGTCTGGATTAAAACCAAAGGATTCTGCACAAGCTGTGAAATTGGAGTGTCCAGCCTCCACTGCCTCCAGGCTTCAAAGACTATGAGACCTGTGATCAGATCTGCCTTTTTCCAGCTTAGGCAGATTGCACATCTGTGGCCTGATCATCATCATCATCATCATCTTTCAACTGCAGAGCTGGGAGGGACCCTATGAGCCATCAAGTCTATCTGGACAGGAAATCCCTTAGAATGCTAGTTCATCTGTTAGTAACCTCAAGAACTGACTACTGTAGAGAGTGATTATATCTTCCCAGTCCTGACCTGCGAGCAATGGTTGTCTTTATGCTTCCATGTCAAATTCAGGGTACTAATGTTAACATATAAGACCCTTAACAGTCTGGAACATTGCTACTTGTCAGAGTGCCTCTCCCTGAGATCGTACATCCAGTCCACAGGCTCCGCTCAAGTGATGAAGCTACGGGTTGCCACTCTGAGAGAGGCCCGGAAATCTATAACTTGGAATTGGGCCTTCTTGGTGGTGGCCATTACATTATGGAATACATTGCCAGTGGAAATATGCCGGGCCCCTTCCCATGTAGCATTTAGAAAGGCAGTAAAAACAACAACAACAACATCTCTCCAGAGAAGCTTTTCTGTAGACTCTGCCTGCATGACTGGCTATTATATTGTTTATTTTTAATTTGTGTTTTTGATTGCTTTCACCCTGGGGGTGTTTGGAGGGTTATGTCTTTTCAGTTATATTTGTCTGGTTCGGGGTTGGGGTTTATATATGTAAGCCACCCAAAGAAGTGGCATACCTTTAGATGGACAGGGTAAAAAGGTAGGTAGGTAGGTAGGTAGGTAGGTAGGTAGGTAGGTAGGTAGGTAGGTAGGTAGGTAGGTAGGTAGGTAGGTAGGTAGGTAGGTAGGTAGGTAGACGGATGGATGGACGGACGGACGGACGGACTTTAGATAGATAGATAGATAGATAGATAGATAGATAGATAGATAGATAGATAGATAGATAGATAGAGCCATCTCCCTAATGGCTGCCCCCCCCTTTTCAGAGCAGGCAGAGAACTACCTGAAAGCTGTGGGTCTGGTGTGCCCTCTAGAAATGAGTCTCTCTCTCCATCCAGGCTGGAAATTGGGATTCTGCCCCACCCCTTTGTAAAGTCCAGTGTCAGAATGCCAGACGCCTTCCACCATTTCCTACCTTGGGTGATATTTTACTCTGCAAGCTGTGCCTCTTTCTGATTGCCCTGAAAATACGCCAGGTAATGGCGCATCATTTGTCCCATACTTTTGAAAGGACATCTCAAGTTTGCAGTGACACTAATTTATTGCCATGCGCTTGGCACAATGCGACTGTACCTTGCCTCCACAATGAAAAGTGACACATGTTTGTCCCAGGTTTCTTTATGCCGTGACCTTGAATGTCAGGGGAAAATATAGCTCCACGTTGTGTGTGTTTTGCGCTGGACTTTCACAGCTTTCTCTCTCCTTCTCCATTATTACTTGGCACATTTCATAGCTGCAAGGCCTGACAGAGCTATACCAAGACCTGGGAAAGGCACCACTCATATCTCAGCTGCATGTCAGAGAGAAGTAGGTCTCGCTGCCTTTTTGCACAAAAGGTGAACTTGTGAATGACTGATCTAAATAGCTGTGCTATTTGGCTTGAAATGAGTGGGACTGCAGGACCGCAAAGACAATTTATTCTTTGCCGAGCTTGGTTGTATTCAGTGTGTTAGTCTGCCTGGACTGTGGAAAGCTTCCAGGATCAACTGGCTTCAATGAATGACATTTCTGTCTCGGGTTGTACATGTGTATTATCTCACTCAACTGAAATGATCTGAATGTGTGCCTGAAATTCAAATTCATCCAAATTTGAAGAGAAGTCCTGACTGGATCGTTTCTCACATCAGAAAAAGCCTAAATAATCTTCCTGTTTTTAAGTGATCTCTGATTGAGTAGGATCAACCATGTGACCAGTATGGAAACCATTGCCTTTACTCTTATGGGCTTTATTTTTAATTAGTGTCTTAATAAATACATAGCTAGTATAATCAAGTTGGCTGCAAAGTGCTGAAACAACATTATGCCCAACACATGATTTGGCAATGAAAAAAAAAAGAAGAGCAGTTTGCTGAAGCTACCGAGGAATGGTCAGAGTTGTTGAGAGTCGTGAAAAGTCACAAACACTGTTTGTTTGTGTGTGTTTTTGTGTTTTTTTAAGGGATTATTCTTTTCCGAAGGAGAGGGTCCTTTCCTCTGGATCATGATATTCCTCAGGAGAAAATTAGAGCTCAGTATGCTTTCATATCCAACAAAAACAAAATAAAAATTAAAAAAATAAGAAGACAAAGGGGGTTGGACTTGATGGTCTTATAGGCCCCTTCCAACTTCATGATTCTATGCTTCTGTAAAAAACATTGTGGCAACTTAAAGACTAACTGCTACATTTTAAGTGAGCTTTTGTGGACAAGTCCACTTCTTCAGACAACATGTTTTTATATAACTCATACAACCACATGACCTGCTAAATAGCTCAGTGGTTTAGGTATGGCCAAGAGTTTGATTCTCCACTGTGCCTCTTGACAGGAGCTGGACTTGTTGATCCAGAGGATCCCTTCTAGCTCTGCAATTCTAAGATTATTGTTATTATTATTAGTTTGCACACACAAAAGTGTCTTTAGGCTTCCATTCAGCGCCTTTAAACCCTACCTCCTCATGCAACATAGCAAAGTAATGGAGAAAAGAGTGTCACCAGGGTTTTTTAAATGGCATGGCATTCTTCTGTTTTAAAATCAGAAGGTTTACACCATCCTTTTGGAGTACCTAATTTAACTTTGCATTCTAAAAATGAGATGGATGGATGGATGGATGGATGGATGGATGGATGGATGGATGGATGGATGGATGGATGGATGGATGGATGGATGGGCCATTTTGCATCTGAATTCTGCAACACCTTTGTCACTTACATTGTGTGGTGTTTGTGTATGTGTATGCATGCATATGTGTGTGCGTTGTATTTATATCTAATCTCTTCATATATTCATTCAACTATATTTGAAACTAATGAGGCTCTTTGCTTGCTAGCGCAACTGTTTTCAGAAGACTATTGCAGAATGCTACTCTTTTAATGGATAATAGAAGCCGTCTTCTGATCCCCAGCTTCGGATGATTAATGGGTGTACTAATGGACTTATATTATGAAAATCCTAATTCAGCAAGCATTCGATTCGTTAGTGGCTTTGGAAGCTCTTCATCCTTCCATTTGCACATCAGAGACACGAAGAGTCCTCCGTGGAACCGGTGACATTAAGGACTCTGGCCCCGAATCCACTGATGTCATTAAAACTCCGTTCAATAAGGTCCTGAAATATGAGCAGCCCCCCCCCTTAAACTATACTAGATATTTGCTATATATTTACAGCCATTCTTGTTTCTTTTTCTCTTTTTTCAACCTGCTGTTTCAGAAATGTATCCTGTCTCTTTTCCCCCTCTTCTACTCTCTGCCTCCCAGTCCAGGTAAGCACAAAGTGCTTAATTTTAATGGAAAACTCTTCTCCCCCGCCCGCCTTAAGCACAGATGGATCCCTGCTGTTCTGTTTGACAAATATGTTCCAGGAAGAAGCTCAATCTAGATATTGTGTGTAACTTTATCTTCTTCCCCTTTGAGCACTACTGTTCTTGTAAAGCGATCTCTCGACTGCCTAAAGTCATTACACTTTTTCCCTTTCACATTGTACCTCTGTAAATGTCAGGCATAACTACATTTTTATTTGCAGAGATACCACTGCTATGAATGAGCAGAAAAATGCCCAGGCTCCCCCGCCTCCGCTCTCTTTACCCTGTGCGCTTTCTGCTAATATGATTTGTTGAACAAATTGTTCCATTAATCTGGGGATGTTTGACAGAGTGAGAAAATAAGTGCCGAAGTGAGAAGATTCACAAGAATCGGAAATCTTGGCTCTCTCTTTCTCAAGGTAAATAGTTATTATATCAGGGTGTCAGGCTGGTGAAATGGATGTGCTCACATTCCCAGTTTGTAAATGTCACATTCCTTCAGCCCATCAAGGTGACAAATGAGGTGTGGGTTACCGTAAGAGTTCATTCCTTAACAAAGTTCTTGCTGGTTTATTTCGGCAGGAAGGCAACCTTCTTTCTTTCCTTTTTTTCTCCCCCCTCCCTCTACCCCACGACCACCAAAATAGAGCTTTTAAGGTTAAATCAAAATATCCTGTGCTTCAGAACCAGCGAACGAACGTACTGAGATGTTGGTTTTCCTCAGCAAAACTAACAACCCTTTCACATTCTGGGCACTTTTATTTCAGTTGCCATTCCTTAGCTGCTCACTTCAAGTAAAAATCTTGATACTTTTATATTTGTGCCTATGCGTTTGGCTGCACTGCGCCTTGGGTTTTGTAGTATTTCCAAGATGGGAGCTCTGATCTCCCACACATTAGTACAGCTGATTATGCCAAAAATACTTAATAGGGATATACAATTTGATGTGGTTCCTTCTCACTTGGTAAATAAGGCAACTCTCTCTCTCTCTCTCTCTCAGCTCACTGCTAAACAGTGAAATTTCTTCTTTTCCAGTTGCAGAGAGATTTCATACATTTTCTGTGTAAAATGTAATGAAAAGTGTAACTTGCTTTGTTGCATGAACTAGTAAAAATAGAATTGTCTCCAACTGGGTGTGCTGAAGACAATGTTGGGCAGAGACAGGGATTTGACACAAAGAAAGCTTTGCTCTAACTATGGAAACCAACAGGATTTTGGCCACAGTCATGAAACATATTAAGATGTATGGCAATGAAGCCATCTTTGCTCATCAAAGGAACACATGAAAGTAGCACGATTGGGCCATTGAAGTGTTGCAAATATTTGGGATGGAATTAGTACAGTTAATTTAGTTGCTTTAGTTGGCTTCTTTTTTAAAAGGACATTAAACAATGTTTCTGTGCCTTGATGTCTTTTGTCACTGTGTTTAATCTGGAGTACATGATCACATATGATGTACTTTCACTGACACCTATGTCAATATTTATTGAGCACTTAGTCACCTGAGCTGAGAGTTTGATCCTTTCTGGATCAAACCCGGAGCTTCTTTGCTAATTGCCACAGGGAGGCTCATTAAGGACATGGCGCACAAGCCAATCTTCTGACAGGTAATTGATAGGGGGATCAGAAAGCTTGACATGAAGCAGAGTGGCTGAGCTTTGATTTCATCTACTGACAACGTTGAGTGAACGACAAACAGCAACACAAGTGATGGAAAGTGTTCAGTGCCAAGTGGACTCTTCGTCCAGAAAGGAAAATCCTCAAAGGGGCAATGAAAAATTCTAATGCTTCATCCATTCAGTCATCCACTCATTCTCTCATTTATTGTGCATTACCTGTCCCACTTTTTCTCCATAGCAGTCAGGTTAGCCTACGTGGATGTCCGTTCCTCAGTTGACCTTCAGGTAGGTAGTTTAGGCTGAAGGAAAGATGGGCCAAAGAGAGAGATGGGCCAGAGACAGAGATCTCTCAAGGCCACCAAGTGAGTTTCATACTTGAGTGAGAATTTGCATCCAGTTCAGAGCTTCTACACAACTGTTGAGAAGAATAGTCTAGAAAGCAAAGAAGTGAATCATTCTTCTTACCAATAATTCATTCCTGGCCATTCTAGTCTATGATGGCAGTCTTGTGAGACTGTCAAGGATTCTACAAAGCTCACAAGAGTTCTCATCTCCAGCGTAAGCAGGATAACAAACATGTCCCTCTTTCTGTGTGTTTTGTACAAAATGAGGCAGAGCAAAACAATTGTCTTTTCCCTAGTACTCATAAGCCAAGCACGAAGAGGCTGAATGACAAAAAAGACACAAGCAACCCATCCAGTGCTAATATGTTTGCTAGTTCATGGAACAAAGCAGCACTTTTTCATACTGTAGGGCTCCAGTATCTGCAGGATCGGTATCCATGGTTTCATTTCTCCATGGTCTAAAAATATTAAAAGAGAACAACAACCTCGAAATATGTATTTTCATGATGTGGTTACCAGAACTGGCCAGTAGAGGGAGCCAGAGACCATGCCATGTATAGAGTTTGCTATTATCTGTGGTTTTCAGTGTCTGTGGCGGGGGACTTGGAACCAATTTCCCCCCATATGTGGGTCCTACTGTATTTTTCAGTGATGTACATTTCTATAAAATTATGGTCAAAATCAGTTTACAAATGCACACAATTACCTCTGAATGGGAACTTAGTCTCTTTGTGTGTGCTTATAGTCTGTGCAAGGATAAACTATGTTTCTATCCGTATTGGAGAGCTTTCAACTTCCTTTGAAGTTTAGGAGGGTTGGTGTGAATGCAGAGGAACAGCCCTGTATTAACCACAAAGCAAAATAAGCACATGCTTAGAGCATCAAAAAGGGAAGGGGGCACCACATAGTATTTTCAGTGCTGGATTTACAATGGACAAAAAGTTCATTAGTGAAATGGTCTGCCATCCTAGCAAGAAAACTCATGTTTTGGAGTCACATGATCAATCATCATCATCATCGCTTTGTGAGCACGCGCGCGCATGTGTGTGTGTGTGCACGCGATTTTTTGGGTTTTTTTTTTTTTTTTAAGTTTCCTTCTATATTTTGGGAGGTTGGGTGGGGATAAGGATAAAGGATAAGGATAAAAAGAGCTGCTGGTCTTTTAGACCCATGGCCTCTGCACTACATGTGCAAGCCAAAGAAATAACAGCCACTGCTAAAAAAACAACAACAAAGGGGTTTTAAACTCTTGTTTGAGCTTTTCAGTTTACAGATTCTATCAAAATCTGTCTACATTAATCAAAGCATGAAAGCACAAGGTTTGGCCAAAAGTCAGTAATTTGATTGTACGTATGATTTTGCATACAATATGTGGTTCTTGTTTCTTTCTTTTTTGCCACATGCTATACAATTAAATTACTGTATTTTCATGCATATAATGTGTGCATTACATATTTTTTTCAAGCTGTGGGACTTGCCGTGCGTTATATCTGTAGGGGGCACCATAATCTTTTCACTGCTTAGGGCCTCTAAAGGTCTTAATTCAGCCATCCAGAGGCTCTACATTTCCATTAGTTTTAAGATGAATTGGTAGAATGAGGAGGGGGGGTCTCCAAAGCTTCTATTCATGGCTATCTTTATATATATAATCTCTGATCCTACTTAGAATTGATAGTGTATGGTGTTGCAGAATTACTCTTATCAGGGGTTAGGGGTAGAACAAACAGAAGCCACAATAATGATGAATGCTAATGTGTTCATTTAGTGGTTTTTTGACCTCAGTTTTCACTATCCCTACAAAACAAGAAAGAAAGAAAAAAACCACCCCATTATTTTCTTATCTTTGGAATACTCTTTGCAGTTCAGCCATTGTAAATTGCCATGTTTAGTCATCTCAGATAACTTTTTGTCTTCCCTTCGGCTCTGGGCTGGGAAATCCCTACTTTGACCTTCATTGGCAATTTTAAGCTCAGCAGCTTGCTTCAAGTAACGTGTCATGCTCTCATCCTACATGCTTTGCATTGTGCCCATGATAAGACTCACATTATTTGGCTTCTGGGAAACGTTCATGTTAATGAGTGTGATGCACTTTGAACCCTACATGGTTTCCTTGCAGTGGTCAGAATATTTATTTTATTTTTCATTTTTTAAAAAATATATTTTTACCCTGCTTTTTTCCTTAAAAAGGACCAAGGTTTACTTCATTAAAAGACAAAAAACAAAACAATAAGTACACAAATACTGAAAAGGATCTAATGCATCTCTGAGAAATGGTGAACAAAAGCAATACTAAAAGCACATTCAAAGCAGTAAGGCATAATAATCAATTTAAAAATCTCACTCAGGCAGGCAGTCACTGAGGGAAAGCTTGCCTGAAGAGAAAGGTCTTTGCCTTCTTGGAGAAGGACAGCAAAGATGGGGCCAGCCTGGCCTCCAGTGGGAGGGAGTTCCAGAGTCTAGAGAAGCAACAGAGAAGGCCCTCTCCTTTGTCCCCACCAAATGCACCTGTGAAGGTGGTGGGACCAAGAGAACGGCCTCTCCATGAGGCGCGCAGCTGACAAAACGGGGCTGCTTTGCCCGCCTAGCTGGAGGAGGTGAGACATTGCAAGGCCGGGGCAAGCGGGAGAGACCAGAAGCCTTGAGAAAAGGCTGCTCAGCCCTGCGTCGGCCTCTTCGTCATCAGCGGGTTGGGAGAAGAAGGTCGACAGCAGGGCGAGGACCACGGCGGTTTCGTTTTTGACCGTGTGGCCACGCGGTGCCAAGTGAAAGGAACTGGGGGCTGGGCATTGGCTCAGCCCCGCGGTTTGATTCTTTGTCCGGGTGTGTGGGGGAGCCTTTGAAGGGTTCACCCACCAGGCTTGTATTTAAAAAGAAGAAGAAGAAGTCAAACTAAGCAGTCCATGGACTGAATTAGCAAACCGCTGGTGCGATTCAAAAAAAAAAGGAAACCCAAGGACGTTACTGGAAGGAGAGAGGAAGAAGCGGGGTGTGCAGAGGGGAGTTCAGGGAGTCAAGAGGACGTTGACTGGTGCCTGCCCCCCCCCACCACCACCCCCAGCTTGTTCCCTTCCATCCATCCCCACCACCATTTTGATGAGGGCTATTGAGAACGTTTTGGGGAGTATTTGTTGACTCTTGGTCAAGTGAGTGGTCAAGTGTTAATATTGTATGTATGTATGTATGTATGTATGTATGTATGTATGTATGTATGTATGTATGTATGAATGAATGAATGAATGAATGAATGAATGAATGAATAAATAAATAAATAAATAAATAAATAAATAAATAAATAAATAAATAAATAAATAAATAAATAAATAAATAAAGGGGGGTGGATTTGGAATTCCAATAGTTGATTGGTTGCTGGGGCATTTGGTTAGTCGATTGATTATAAAAAAACAAAAACAAAAAACAAAATTAAAAATTAAAGTTATTCCAATTAAAAGGAAGAAATAAGTAAAGAAATAAATAACTTGATAGCAGTAAGGAATGCTTTTGGTAGCTGGGGTAAGGAGGTAGTGCCATGGGTCCTAAGAAAAATCAAAGTGGGAAGAAGGGGAAACAGCCTGCTAAACGCAAGCCCCCCCCCCCACGCTCACCTCCAGCTAGGGCAATGTGGGAGAAGTTAAGCATGTTAGAGAGGGAACGTGCACAGAGGAGAGAGGGTGATGGTGTTCCAGTTGTGCGTAGGTCCCGGAGGGAGTCTAAAGCACAAAAAATTGCTGAGCTCAAGAGAATGGGTGATCTTATGCTGTTTTGGAAGCGGAGCGATCCAGCCCATTGGGTGCTTTGTCATCAGCAGGTACTCCAGTGACGCAGCGGGGAGAGGCAGGGGTCAATGAGAGGCAGCAGTTCTCACATGGCGTCCTCCAGCACCCAGACAATGGCTATGGATGACGATGCACTGAGGGGTTCATTGGCTGAAACCATGACCGTCCAACATGGCATGACTGAGGACTCCAGATCTTGTGCGGCTGTGCAAGAAGAACCAGCTTCCACCAGTGCACCCTCAGTGTTACCGGGAGTGCCACAGCCAGGTGAAGGCACCTCGACACTGGGCATCACACAGGCTGCGAGTGTTTGGCCATGGGGTACTGGGAGCCTTCCGGCGCCAGTCCCTTCGGCCTTGCCTCAGCAGTCAATGGTGGCGGGAACTTTCACACATGGAGGAGTCAGCATAGGCAGGGATCCAAGCCAAGTTCACGGTCAGCAACTCAGTGGGTCTTTAGGGATGAGGCAAGTTTCTAATCTAACGGTAGCAGATACAGGTTATAACTCTGTCACACGGAGTGCCCTCACCAAGGGTGACCAATCTCTACCATTAGGAGATCATCTCCTACCAGCTACGGTTGAAAAGATTTGAAAGGGCAAATACGTAGACGTGTTCGAATTGCTAAATAGAGAAATTGAAGAAAAGAAGAAGGACAAGGAAGAAGATAGGGAGAGGGAAAAACTGCGGAGATGTAAGCCAGATCGTTGTTGGGCAAATTGGTTGCCAGGGTTTTTCATTTACACAGGAACAGTAGTTTGTGCTTACCCAGAAAGGGCCTTAGCGCTGATTCAATATATGGACTTGATCTACAGGGCATATGTGGATTTCCCGGGGCATGCGTGGCTGTTTTATGATGAGGGGCTCCGTATGCACTTTTAGGGAGAGGGAAGGTTTTCAGCAGGATTGGCCACCTTTAGACGACCATATGATGCAATTTGCAGTTCACCTGCACAGGAAGGGCCTAGCACCCCGGTCAATTCAAGGGCGAATGTCTGCGTTGGCGTTTTACACCAAGGTGCGGGGATGTAAAGGTTATTCCATAGATTTCGGCATAAAGAAAATGATTGAGGATTGGGGTCATGAGCGAGGTAGTGTTAAGGATTCTCGTTCACCTTTTCCCCCAGCTATTTTGGCAAAATTGGCAAACACATGGCAGTTAGTATGTAGGGATCACTTTGAGGCTTGCCTTTTCAAAACGGCAATGCTGATAGCATTTTTGGGGGCCCTTCGTGTAAGTGAGCTGGTAGCATCAGCGAAAAATGACACATCGCTATCCTCTTTGCAGAGGAAGGACGTGGTTGTATTAGAGGGTCAGGTAGTTATTCATTTGCGTAGGTCCAAAACTGACCAACAGGGAAAGGGGAAGTTTATCTTATTGGGACAATGTTCCCTAGCCAAAATCTGCCCTTGAAAGGCCACACAGAAATATTTGCAGCTTAGAGGGAATGACGAAGGTGGTTTTCTGCAACATGAAGATAAGTCACTCCTGACATGGTATCAATTTTGGAAAGTCACTTCCCAGGCCTTATGCAAGGCTGGGATACAAGGGTGGCATTTTGGGACTCATTTCTTCAGAATTGGCGCCACGTCCACGGCGGCAGCCCTTGGGTACAGAGCAGAAGACATTAGGAAAGTGGGTAGATGGGCTTCACATAGATACCATGATTATGGGCGCCCTCTGCCACAGTTTTAGGTGCTGCTGTTCTTTGAATTTTTCTCCTTACAGGTCTAAAGAGACCATTGGCCCGTGTTCGCGTTCTGTTGATCGGGCACAGTGATATGTTTTGGGCAGCAAAGTACGCCAGTCGAACCAGTTGGGGTCGAAATTTGGGACTTGGCGCTTTGGCTGCATTGGAATGGAGGGGATGGACAGGCCGACTATGGGACAGGTTCCTCGACATGGTGTCCCTGGATACTCCGCAGGTGGTCCCAGACATTTTGGTGATCCACCTGGGAGGCAACGACTTGGCTCGGAAGTCGGGCAAGTCTTTGATACTTCAGATACTAGCTGACCTGAAGGTCTTTGCAGATTGCTGTCCATCAACACGCATCATAGGGTCAGTTATTATTCCAAGGTTGCTATGGAGGGCTAGTTGTGGCCCTAGGCTTATAGACAGGGCAAGGAAAGGAGTTAATCGGGAAGTTGGCAGAGCCATTAGGCAGGGCTTAGGGTCATTTATATCACATCTGAATATTAGAGTCTCTAGGCCAGAGTTATATAGGCCAGATGGAGTTCATTTGTCTGACATGGGGTTAGACATTTCCTTGATTTGCAAGGGGGCCTTAGGGCCAAAATTTTTGGCTTGGTGGGGGTCATGGGGCATACATTGTAGCCCCATTGCCGTAGCGGGTAGTGCAAAAGGAATAGGTCCAAGTGAGTTCAAAAGGGGGCAATCAGGGGGTGCCAAGCACCCCTCCTCTCAGGTTGGTATTAGCAGAAGTTAGCTGAGGGGAGGGGAAGCAGAGTATTCCGGTAACATTATGCCCGGGGGCATGCTGTTTGGTAGGACAGCACACTTGTGGAATAGGAATTCACTAAAACAAGGTCTGGACCGGAACGTCAAAATGGACTCTGGAGACAGACCAGAATTGCACTACAGTAGGCCCCCTTGTGAAAGGGGAATTAGAGTTAATAAAAGTTAATAAAATTGTGGCCCAGTTACCCCATGTCATGTGTCTCGTCTCTTTATTCCGGGCTGGGCGGGCCAAGTCCTCTCCTGATGCTCTTAACACCCGAGCAGGCTCGTAAATAATAACATTATTTCTGATTTGTGTGTCCTGTTATCATCACTAAATTTAAAGGCTAGGTTTCAAAGCTATAGGCATGTTACGTTTGTGTCAGTAGTACCAACCAGAAAATAAAAATAAAAACAGAGATATTTGTTTATTAAAAAAAAACTTGTGTCTTAATAAATGGATTGTATCCATAAAAGCCGAAAAATCTGTTACCTTTAGATGCTGGCTCAATTCTTTACTTTTTTTCTTTCTTCTTGGTCATACTTTTGCTTTGTTCATGATTTTGTTGCTATTCTAATTGTTGAGCCTAGATGTAACTGCATCTGGAGTGCAAACATTGGAAACCAGTGAGGTTAAGGACAGTTGCCCTCCTGATTCCAGTAGGTCTGTTCCATGTATATCTAAATCAGAATCCAGTCCAAAGGAAATGATTAGAACACTGTCCAGAAAATATTACAACCAGAAATTATGTTTCTTCATAAATTCTAGGCCTACGTTGCTGAAGATGCCTGCTGACGTTGCCAATTAATTTCGTGGGAGCTAGGAAGTCAGCAAGAACTGCTCTACCTGGCACCATCTCAGATGCTAAGCCTGTGGGCTTAGAGAGTCTGCTGTTCCCCTACAGCTCCTGACATTGCATAGGCTGACCTCTTGGATTAAGGGCTGAGATTTGGGTTCATACTACACAGGAAGGAACTGAAATGTGTTGATAGACAGAGAAATCCACAAAGCTCTTTTGCAGTGTGAAACAAGACGTTCGGAGAAAGCTGGTTTCAAGGCAAATGCAGACGTACCTTTTCCTACCCTGTGGTCACATCTGTACCTTACATTTCTCTCAACTGTACTTGAACAAGTAAAAACAATGACCAATGAAGCATCAATAACCAGGGGCAGATGTAATTTGAAAAGGCAATCCCAAGAATTTCATATGGGTACACACCAGCATGATATTCAAACTTTGGAAAAGTTCCTCTTTTGGAACACAGCTCTCGGAGTCCTTCCGTAAGTTCAATGGCCCAAACCCAGTTGAGTTGGGGCAAATCTTAGTGGTAAATTACAAGTTCAGGAGTTGGCGTTGGGCTTTGCTGTTATTCCCTGAGTTGTACCTGGGCAAACTTTTTAAACCTGCGGCAATTTGCTGCAACAATTTAAGCCATTTGTATTGTGCCAGTGCTTTGTATTGTGCCATAGCTTTGACAATGCGGACCTTGCCGACAAAGGTCCGCATAGTCAAAGCTATGGTTTTTCCAGTAGCGATGTATGGAAGTGAGAGCTGGACCATAAAGAAGGCTGACCACCAAAGAATTGATGCTTTTGAATTGTGGTGCTGGAGGAGACTCTTGAGAGTCCCCTGGACTGCAAAGAGAACAAACCTATCAGTTTTGAAGGAAATCAACCCTGCTCACTGGAAGGACAGATCCTGAAGCTGAGGCTCCAATACTTTGGCCATCTCATGAGAAGAGAAGACTCCCTGGAAAAGACCCTGATGTTGGGAAAGTGTGAAGGCAAGAGGAGAAGGGGACGACAGAGGACGAGATGGTTGGACAGTGTCATCGAAGCGATCACCATGACTTTGACCCAACCCCAGGAGGCCGTGGAAGACAGGAGGGCCTGGCGTGCTCTGGTCCATGGGGTCACGAAGAGTCGGACACGACTTAACGACTAAACAACAACATTGTGCCAGTGGGTATCATTGATAGGATTTGGCCAGTCCTACATCCATGGGGCTCTCCCAGTCCCGCCTGGATCCGTCCTCATGTTTTAAAAAAAAAAACTCCCAACGAAGCTGTACCAGGTGAGTCAATTTACCAAACTCAAGTTCTTTGTGTTCTACATGACACTAAAAATGAGCGGGGGGGGGGGGGCAGGTGGGAGAAGCGCCAAAGCCGGAAGAGGCTGTGGAGTGTCCTGGGAACAGTTTTATGCCCTTCAGGAGAACCAGGTTGGAAACCCCATCTTTTTAGTCCAAACTGTTCCCACCCAACAGCCAACCTGATTGGGCAGTTCAAATCTTGGGTGGGAAAACCAATGCAGGGAGCTCTGTGAAGCATGAAGCAACCCAACATGGGGCATACCACATCCTTCAGCCTCAGAGCCAATGCCTCTGACAAAATGTGGCGCTACGGTGAATCCAGGACTGGTGTTTTGGCCAACTGGCCTCACTAGACTTCAACAAAATGGAGACAGAAAACACACCTATGCCATAATTTAAGTATTTCTCATTCTTTGACTGTAATATATTAAAAGATTTCATCAACACAGATAGGGTTGTTTGTATAGAGGCTCTAGGATAATGTGCATTTAAAAAAAAAACTCATAAAATCTTCCCCATTCATTGTGTGACCTAAGGAACAAGCCAGGGATTTATTAAACATTCAAGTCAGTAAGCACTCTGGCTGAGCAATTAATCACTGACATGAAGGAATTTCTTCTCTCCAGGTGGGGAGCCCATCCAAAAACTAAGAAAAATAATCAGGCTAATTAATTCTTATCTGCAAAGAGCAATTAGATAAATGACCTTTTATATTTTAAAAAAAGGGACTGTCACCCCTAGCAAAGAGCTTAGCTCTTAAATAGAATAAAGTGACTGAACATCTCTCCACTGTGAAATTGAGATCACAGGGATGAAGATTTGGGAGGTGGGAGAAATAGAAGAGAATAGGTTAATTAGAGCTATGGCTGGTATATAATTTAGAAGAAGAATTAAAAATATATTTTTATTTAAGAAGGTAGTAATGCACGTGGTCTTGTCACCTTCCTCTCCCGAGCAGCTATGGTGAACCACATGGAAAACGTTTAAATCAATGTTTAGTAGAAACTTTTCATATGTACTTTCATCAAGTATTTTCAATAACAATATGATTGCAAACATGATAATGGCTCACCTTGTCATTCCTTGGCCTGACTGTTTCTGTGAATGCAATATATTCTATAGTTTTCATACATATCCGCATCTCAAGAACATTTTGTTACCAAGTATCAACAAACAAAAGATGTCTCATCAGAGCTATAACTGGTATTTTAGACACCCAGAGCTTCACTTCCCAATTGGTTAAGCATAAGTCATAAGAGATGGAAGCCAGATTTAGGATGAATATCAGGAAAAACATCTGGGCACAATATCAGGAAAAACGACAATGGAACCAATGGCCTCGGGAGGTGGTGAGCACTCAAATTCTGGAGACATTCAAGAGAAGATTGGACAACCATCTCTCAGAGCTGCTTTGATTTGGATTCCTGTGTTGAGCAGGGGGTTGGATTCAATGGCCTTATAGACCCCTTCCAACTCAATTATTGAACAGTTCTATGATTCTGTGAGATTGGCATGCATGGGGAAAGGATGACGGAATGGGGAGTAATTCCTGGGTTTGAGTCCATATAGTCATATTGGATCTAAACAGAACCCTCATGTCTTGGGTTTCCTTCTGCATGGGAAGGAACAGCTGGAAGTTCATTACCTTCCAACAGGAATGACAAAAATTGGGTTTTCACCCTCTAGTAGCAAATCTGTGGACTCTCTAAATTTCAGGATGGTGGGGAATGACATTCCAAGCATTATTAACAGCAGGGATGGGGAGCTTTGGTTGATGTCCCACATGGGGACCACAGATCTTACTATTGGGCCAATAGCTTCTTTTAAGGTTATGTCTGATCAGGGATCAGAGGTGAGACAAGATCAAAGCCCTGGAATTCAGCTCTGAGTTGCAGTGCACAAAGCTTAGGGCTTTGTGCACTTAGGGCTTACTCCTGAGTAGGCAAGTGATCCAACCAAACTCTTTTTTGCAGCCTGCGAAGATGTTGCAGTAGGGCTAAGGGCTAGAGATGGGCACAAAACCTAGAGTTCCATTATTTGTGCCAGTTCATTTTTCATCCAAGCAGATGTTCAGCACTTCCCAGCCCTACCTCCTCTGGCAGGCATCCCGCTCAGAGGTAGCACCCACAGGAGGCAGGGCAGGGAAGCCAGGGCACTGCCTCCAAGTGGGTACCTGCCAAAGGGAAGCACCAAATATGTGTTTGTCCAAAGGACAAACTGGAACAAAATGCTGCACCAGTGGTTCGTGCCCATCTCTAGATGTAACAAATACTTGGCATGCTCTCTTGTGACTTCTTTACTGACCTGAAACCTACTAGGCCCTCGTTCCACCTAGAAGTATCCATAAATAAGTGTCAGTAACCTAGCCCTCGATGATGATGCCGACGACGACATCACAGTCCTAGTCAGTAGGAAAGGAGTGGCTGAAACCCCTCCCTCTGCCCAAAGTGGGGAAAGAACCATACCTTTTATCACATCACAGTGATGCTGGCCAGGTTCCTCGCAAAGACCTAATGACAAAGCGGGCTTGCAGACAAGAAGCAGGGAGAGACATGGGTAAATAAATAAATAAATAAATAAATAAATAAATAAATAAATAAAATATGTCACCTGCAAGAGCCTTCACAACAGCGGTGGCTGATGACTCGCCCGATGTTTTACTCTGCATTTTACATGTGAGTTATCCAGGGTAAATTACAGACTAAAACCCGCAGCGAATCCCTGGCACCTCTGCCGTGGGAGCCACCAACCTTACAGGTCTCCTGGAAGAAGACAGCCAGCATCCTTGGAGATAAACAGAAGAGGGAAAAACAAGGATTAAGGTCAGGGGTTCTTTTGGTGGCATGTGGGGGAGCAGGGGAGGGAGTTTTGCAGCAATTTGGCTTCCTCCTACCAAGGGTCTCAATCTGGCTAAGGGTGCAGCAGTCAACCTTGCAAGAGGATCATCCCATGCCATAAGTCTGCCATTTCTACTGGCCATCAAGCCATTTCCCAGCCCAATTCTTGTTACCTTTTTTTTTTTTTCACTTTAAAGGCTTTAAAACATCTTCCCCTTTACGCACCTAATCACACCTAAAGTCATTGGCTGAGGCCCTCCTAAATTAAGGCAGATGGGGGACATAATCATCATCGTAGAACTGCAGAGCTGGAAGGGACCAGCTCCTATCAAGGAGGCACAGTGGGGAATCGAACTCCAAGTCTCTGGCTTCGCAACCATATGCCTAAACCACTGAGCTATCCAGCAGTTCTCTTCCACTCCCCCATCTACAGAAAACCCAGAGAGGCACCAACGTAAATGTCTTTTTGAGAACAAGCATCTTCTTACTCTCCCAGGCGTTACAATAACTGTTTCTAGTGATTTTACTTTGCATTCCTCTCCCTTCCCCTTCTGACTTATTATTTTATTTTGGTTTTACATCTTTTTCACTGCTGGCTTTATTTCAGTTTTATTACGAGCTGATTTCTATTGCTCATCGTTTATATTTTTTATAATGTTTTGTATACCTGCCAGGGAACGATTGGTAACAGCTGATCTAAAACGGTGGCACAGGAGAAACAATGGAAGATTCTAACTTTCCTCCGTCTTCAGCTGAGTAAAGCTGCATCCGGTCCTGGTTGTGGTTTGTGGCTCCACAAAAGGCCAGCTAAAATTGTTCTAGAAATTGTTCTCTCTTTTGGAAGTTAGGGAGATGACTGTACATTTTAAATTCAAGACTAGTCCACTCTCTAGGCCAATGCAACACCTGACTCTTCACTGGAACATTACGTGGGAGAGGCTTCTTCTCCAAGCAAAGGGGGGGATCTGATTCTGACATTTCAGTTGAACACTCACCCCCCCCCTCTCTGATCTTCAGACATCTGTGTCACACAGAACTCTGTAGCCCAGATATGAAATCATGATTGCAAACCAGGCTGATGCCAGAAACAGAAAGGCAAAGGGCAGGCCTCATGGTAAAGGCAGAAATAGAAGAGAAAAGCTGCTCACACCGGACAGGAAGTTCAATATACTCCCAATGGAGCCTTGTGGTTAAACTGCAGGACTGCAGTGAAGACTCTGCTCATGACCTGAGTTCGGTCCTGGGCTCAGGTAGCCAGATCAAGGTTTGACTGAGCTTTCCACCATTTTGAGGTCAGCAAATTGAGTGCCCAGCTCACAGTGGGAAGGGGCAATATGTAGCCTGCATAATTAAATTGTAAACAGCCCAGAGAGAGCTTTAAGCGTGATGGGGTGGTATATAAGCAGCACACTTTGCTTTATGAGCAAGCGAGGGGCCAAGAGAACAGGGTCACATTGAAGAACCCAAGAAAAAAACAGCAGCTGTGTCAGTAGTTTGGATGGGATTTCTCATTTAACCCCATAAAAGAAGAGCCTTCTTCTATTTCTGGAGTCTTTTTTGATGACTTTATAATAGAGAGTGTCTGAAATACGATAGATTCAGGATTCTGAAAGAGAGAGTGATGAAACTATCAGATTTTACTTGAATGTCCTTATTTGGAAGTCTTGTTGGATGGTGACGAAGAGCTCTGATGAACGTGATTGTGCTTCTCTTCTGTGTACTATTTCCTGCTGATTGTGCTGACTAAGATGCGCTGCAATCTAGTGTCCCTGCTACCTAGGTCTGATGATGATTTTTTGCTTCTCGGATGCTGCTGTGTTGTCTGCTTTTGGAGTAGATGGTCATCTGTTGCTTTGATCCTTGATTATTTCCCCAGTAGTTGTGAGAGCGATTTGGGTCTTAAGCCTGGTCTGAGTTAAGAGACCCAAATGAGGAAAACCGAAATAAAAGTACATGAAAGATTCAGGCTGTTTCAGGGTTACTGAATAACCAGGTACCCAAAAGGACCTGAAAGCAAAACTGAGCGTTAAGAGTTTTATTTGCAACCTCGCAGGCTGCCTGTGGTTTGAGTGACTGGGAGGACCTTTCCTGGGCTGGCGTGATTGCTAATCTATCCAGGACTAACCAACCATTCCCTTGCACCTCTGAATTCAAACAGAGCCCCCCCCTCTGCTAAGTGTCTTATGTTCCCTTTCTGTTGAAATCACTTAGCAAGTTGGTTATTAGATTGCTGTTGTTCTGTTCTCAACTGTAAGTAATGAAACCTTTCTATTCTTTCTACTACAAATGTCTCAGAGTGAGTTATAGAGACTGTAAGTGCCAGTTAATGAGAAACGGGTGGACTATAAGAGGAACTTGAAGCCATTCTCCTCTGTGAGTCTCTGTACTTCTGCTGTGTATCGAAAGGAGAATTTTAATCAGAAATTCAGAACTCTGAAATGGGAGGTCTCCCAAAGAACCCAAAACAAAAGCAAACTGAAAGTTCTCCTGCTGCCCAGTGGAAACAGGCACAATGGAAAAACAAATAGGATCACAGATAGAAGTCATATGGATAAGAAGCAGAGAGATATTGGAGGAAAGCTCACATACTTTGAATATTTAAGTGGGAAATCCAAGAAGATGGCAACCAACACTTCATGAAGAAGGTAAGTTGGGAGAATTTCTGAAAGAGTACCTAACTTTTGTTTCAGAGAATGAATAAGCCGCTGCTGAGCCGGGGCTTCGGCAGCATGGCTTACCTTTGCCTTCTTCCACGGAGGTACGCGAGAACTCTTTTAAGTCTCGCATGAGCAGTTGTAGAAGAGGGGGGAACATTAAGCTATTTAAAGGCTGTTCCCCCCTCTTCGCTTCCTCTTTCTGGCTGGCATCCCACCCGCCTGCCCTATATTCTAGTGTGAGTTTATCTGGTCGCCTTTAGGGGCTGGATAGGAATTTTTGACCCGTCTCCCGATTGGCTCTTGGAGGTAGGGATTTTTTTGCCTATCCCACACTGGAAAAGGTGCGTTGGCAATATTGAGGTGGAAATTCAGTCACAGTGGCGGTTAGTGCGGATTAAACAGGTAGTTTGGTGAGTCCCAGAGCAATAGCAGGTAATTATAGCTCATCTGAACTCCCAGCACTGCGGATCGTGCGATTACAGTGCTTGGGGGGGAAGATGCGCTGGGGATACACCCAGACCAACAGTCAACAAGGAGAGAGTGGCTCGAGGTCCGGGGTGGTCAAATTTGGGACGGCAGAGTTTCTCACTGTCTTCATGGCTGGGAGAACTTGGGCCAGGGACTCGCACGTTGGTTGGTTAGAAGGGTCCGTTTAGACCTACGTCTTTGAAACCTGAATCCACACTACGGCAGGGCCCCCCCCCTTTGCCAAATGATTGGTCTCGCGTGTTTATTCCGGGGTAAGGGGGCAAAGACTCTGTCACTCAGACCATGTAGAGTTAGAGTTTCCTCAAATGTGTGCTAAGGAGGAGATCGGCTGAGAATTCCACCTTATGGTATGTGAAAGGTTGGGTTAAGTCAGCACGAAGGAACAGGTCGCAACATGTGGGGCCCCCTCTTGATCTCTGACAGCTTATCCAAACATGCAAGTCATCACTTCATCCTCAGCAATCACAGCTATGTGTCAGTTGCCCTACCGCTTTTACACCTTTCCTTCAACCTATGACCAGTTTCACCAAAAGCTTATGGAAGGGTCGTCCTGGTGCAGCTGAATTTCAACCTATTCACATGCAGGATGCATCGTTCTGACACAAGACCATGTCTGCAAGCATGAGAGTTGGAGGAAGAAGGTGTAAAGCAGTGAAAGGACTTTTTTCACTCTTTTTTGTTTGGTTTGGTTTTAATGTGGACTAGATTTTCAACAAACGTCTGGGAGTTCGGGAGATTTTTCTCCATTTCTTCAAACCAGGAGCCTGGTCTGAGTCATCTACATAGCTCCCCACAACCTTAAGAGGGTGTTTTAATGAATAACTTAAAGAAGGTGGTCACCGAGTAACAGGTCAGCTTCCCCTTGTGTTTCATTTCGAAGGGGGCGGAATCAAGCTTTGATTGGATTAACAAGAATGAAACTGCAGGGATGAAATTATAAAGCATCCAGCAGTCCTTTTTGTAACACCACCACCTTACAAACAGAGATCTGAATTTTATTTTATTTTTCATTAATCCCAGCAGCCTCTGTGCCTTCATAAGTGTCTCTCCAAACTCGTAGAGAGAGAGAGAGAGAGAAAGCAATCCCACCTACCCTGAATTAAAATTTGCATTTATGTGTTGATTAAATGTGTTTCTAAGAGGAGGGTCACTTTGATTTGATCTCAGAAAATCCCAGAAGACTTAAAACAAAAGCAGGAGATCTTAGTGCTCAATGATATGGAGTTCTGGGGGAGCAGTTCATGGGGTTTACTCCTTTTTTTTCCCTTTCTTCCCAGGGACCCTGTGCTTCAGTAGCTGAAATGATTGGAGATGACTCAAGCTCTCCAAGGCAGGCCTCCGAGCCTCTTGCTCAGCCTAACGTATGCGAGCATCATCTTGGTTGACAGCTTTTTCCTACCCCATCTGCAACTGCAAGGGAATCCATTATATTTTCCCAGTCTCTCGGGACAGCAAAGGTCCCTTACATCATTACTCCAAGGCAAATGTAACTGACTCTACCACATACCCTAATTTGCTTGCCATAATTATAGGTCGCTCACCCCAGTTTTTATATGTATATGTGTGCATGCGTGCCTGGGCGTGTTCTTATCAATCATAAATAAGGATCCCGTGAATCACATGAGAGGGCAATATTTGAATTATTATGCGCAGCATCGCGGCGGGTGGCAGCGTTCGGAGCAGGTCCAAACATTGTAGTTAACCACCATGGAGGAGTTGAAGCAAATTGGTTATGTTAATGTCCCAAGATGCTTGAAGAGCCTGCAATTAATCGCCGTTGCTGCCGATCCTCTCCTTCCCATCTCAAAAACGTGGTGAATTTTTATTCTTCTTTCCAGAATCCTTCTGGGTGCAGGATGAGACCAGGAGGAACAGGAAAGGGGGTGGGGGATCATCCTTCAAGGACCTTCCTAAGTTCTAATTGAAAATGGCAAAATAAAGCCCAGCCCAGCAAAGAAAATATATGTATAAATAAACACAGCTACAGCAGTGGGAGCGTGGCCATCTCCCCATTCATTCCGCTGACAGTGCTTTTGCAACTTAAAGCTGTTTTATTAATTATGTTTGACATTTCCTTAATTAGTTTCATTTACAGCCCATCAGCCCTTACCAGACAATAGCCTCATACATCATTTTAGTAGAGGACTGAGATGCCTACAGAATTTTTTTAAAGAGAGGAAAGTGTCGGGGTGGGGGAAGGAGACAACAATAACGGGAGGTGGCTTTAATGGGCGAGAACTCCCGGCTCTGTCTTTTGGAAGAAATAGAAAGCAAACAAATTGTACTCTCTCAGGAGCACAGGGCTTAGAAGTGTTTCCATGCAGCCAAGGCTACCAGGCAAGCTTTTTGACCTACACAGAAGGCTTCATCCTCAAGTATGCATTTAAGTTTGGAGGATTTTTCATATGGAAATGTTCCATTAGCTGACAAAGGGAAAGGTAAGAGTGAGCAGAATTCTGCACCCTGAGAACTAGCTTTCAGATTTATTTCAGAAGGAAAAAAAGAATTGTTTCCTTTTTTTTCCCCAGGGGCAGCTGTTGGTATTATTAATACTGCAGGATTATGGACATTGTTGTCCAAAAACGAAGCTTCCCAAGCTGTGCTGTTTTGCTTGTGGGTGTCCACAGAGGTGAAGAAAAAGGTGCAGCTTTCCATTCTGAATGTATGTGTTATTTGAATGTACTCAGACAGACAGAGGGGCTGAAATCCTATTGCAGCTGGCATAGGAGAAAGTTACACCTGCAAAAGTTCACAGGGTGTCAGGCCCAGATCATGCACAATGGACTACCCACTGACTGCACAACTGTCAAGTGTGCTGACCACACAACATACTGTACAACAACTCCACATTGGTGCACATTTCTTAACAACTTGCACCCTTTCAAGATACACAGGCGTCACTACACAGCAGGTTTTGGGCCACTGTGTCACAGCCCTGTGTGCAATGCACATGAATTATGCTGACACATCTTGAGCAGCTTGGCCCTTCCCTGAAAAAATTCCTGCAGGCACCCTTATCTGCATTATCTAAGAAGATTTATTGATTAATTTGTTTCCAACAAATTTTGACTCCACTTCTGCTTACCATTTTTTGTTTGTCTGTTTAAAAAAATACAGCGTATTTCTAGCCCTTGTTATAGATACATGTGAACACAGAGATAATGGCTGATCTGTCTTTACTTTTGCACAGAGTCCCAAGAACTAATAGATCCCTTGGTGTACAGCTGAAAAAGGAATGTTGCTAAAGGAAATTTCCTAAAAGAACAGATACTTCAAGGAGGGAAGGGGGGGAAAAACCAACCTTGCATGCAGATTAAAAAAAAAAAACAGCCTCATTTTCTCAATTTTTTTTTTAAAGGTGGTCAGAATTCAGTTTGCTCTGGGACTGAAATGCATGGCATTTTGACAACCGTTGACAGCCAGTCGATGTTGGAGTTTCTACAGCAGGAATGCCAAGGCATCAGGCAAACCTAGCAACCGTTGATTTCAGAAAAGAGACTGGAAAGGGAGTAATAGAGCAAGAGCGGTTGAGTGTGTTGCTTTTTTAAAAAATCCAGTTTCTGGTGGATGCCTGTTTGTTCACAGATGAATCCAAAGAGGAAAGATAAGAAACCATCTAAACCCTTTGAGGTTAACATGGCGTGAAACAACATCAGTAACCCAAGATGGACATTATTAAGAGGCAGCCAACCTAACTCAAAAAGAACCATCCCGTGAAACAAGAGTGCCCAGAACAATACCCAAGGGTCTTTTCTGGTCTGATGGGTATATGCATTTCACCTCCGCTCTTGATCTCTCCAAATTTTTATCTGAAATGTTTTCTCTGCTTGGAAGGAAGTTGCTTCCCCCCCCCTCTTTAAAGTGGGGGTGGGCGAAAGGGGGGGAAGGAGATGGACCAATAGCCACCCGGGTTGTTGAATATATCTTATCAACTCTTTCCTTACAATCTCTTTGTGCATTTCATTCGCGCGGGTGTTCTCAGCAGCATCTTGGGGAAATGCTCTGAAGCAAGATAAGAGAGAACAAATAAAGGAAGGAAAAGAGAGAAACACAGGCGCACGTGCGCACGGACAATGAATCAAACTCTCTGGCACCTCCACATACCCAAAGAGAAGAACGAGACAGCAAAATTTATTATCCTTACGGCTGTAGGTCAGCATAATTGGATATATAAGAGTAAAATACAATAACAAATCATATAATATTTATAATCAATACAAAAGAGACTGAAATTCAAATTAGACTTAGGCAAGAATTCTTCATCTGATTCCTGCAGTGATTTGATCGTCTGTTTTCTTATTCTACAAGCCACTGCACAGAAGTTTGCAACCTTGCTGTAATTTCATTTGAGGAATCAGAAAGGAGAAAAGAAATGTAGAAAGTAGAATGTGTCAGGTCTACAGACGACCAACAGTAAACGGTACATGAACAGTAAACTCTGTTTTCAGTTTGAAGAGCATATTAAAAATATATTGAGTATGTGGTGTTTTCTCCTTTCAAGCAGTGACAGTTTTGACTAGGATAGAGGAGGCACCGCTGAAATTTTGGGGTGAGGTACCCTCTTGTCCAGGTACACAAGCCATCCCCATTATAAGAGTTGTATTCATTCTTTCAAGTTACAAAGGGCCAGCTCCTTTTGTATCTCATTCTCTGAGCCTTTGGTTTCTGTTTTAAGAGCAGTGATGGCTCTGGACTGCGCGGGGGGCAGGTGTCTCACCCCAACAGTTGTGAAGGAGGGCTGCTCTGGCGATGCCTTATTTCTGCTTCAGATGCTCTTTCCCAAGGCACTCAAATCGCCTGCTGAACAATGCTTGTGCTCCTCTTGGTACTGGATAAGCTTTGGACAGCTGGAAGATTACAGAAGCTGTTGTCTCAGAAGTTAGTTTTCCTAGATCCATTCTCTGACTCAGTTCTTGGAGCAGGTTGGAACCATGCCCTCTGCTTGTCTCCTCCCCATGAAACACAACTCTTTCACATTACATTACCGTCACAGATTCTGGCCCCTTGTAAGCCAGGCAGACAAGCTACCCAACTCTGTTTCACTCGTGTTCTTGGAACGGTGTTTAATTTATTCTATTTGAAATATTTGTACCTTTCCTTTCTCCTTTAAAAAGATACCCAAGGTGGCTTCCTTCATAAAGGACAATATTTAAAGCTGTCATCCGCAGCCAATCAGAATGTCCAGGAGGACAATGGGTGTTTTTAAAGATGTAAAATGGTCTGGATTGGTTGGAAGCCAGTGGGTGTTCAATTGTTCTTCTTTGTTTCACTCATTCTTAGGGTGCGAGAGCTCCTGGTGTCCTCCATTTTGTGTTGCCTGGCGTCCTCCATTTTGTGTTGCCTGGCTCAAGTGCCTCCTGCCTGCCTCTACCTGCCTCTGTCTTGAATTTTTTCATTCCCCCCCCCCCCACCTCCTTTGGATTATATTTTGGATTTCTTCCTTTCCAATTTCTTTACAGATTTTTTCATCTCTTTGCCTATTTCATTTCTTGGATTATGTTCGTTGCTCGCTTGTCTGCTGCTGCACTGGACTCAAAGAAGAGAAGGGAAAGCAAGCAGTAAATAGATGAGTTCTAATTGATCAGAAGGCAAACCAAAACACAGATAGCATATTGAACCTCCGGTGGTCTATCATACGAAGCCGGTGGCCTGCATTTGGCCTAGCAGGTCCAAAGTTATGTGTGAACCCACTCAAACGTCGCGGTGCTTAAATTTGTTGAATTAGCTTTGTTTGTGTTCATTTGTATCTAAAAAGCAAAATAAAGCCAAATAAACCAGATAATGAGTGGGTGTGTTGTGTGAAAAGCAGATGGGGTTTCAGGCAGAAGCTCCGTTCAAAGATAAACACTGGTTTCGCTTGGAGATTAAGCACATATGAAAAGCGGTGTGTATATGAGTGTGCGGGTGCATGCATATGGCTTGTTGTTGTTTTGGATTTGCATTTTATTACTATCAAATATAGATATTTTGACAAATGTGGCTGTGCATTATGAAATTTTACTCCTTGCCAAATTATTGGAAGGAAGGAAGGAAGGAAGGAAGGAAGGAAGGAAGGAAGGAAGGAAGGAAGGAAGGAAGGAAGGAAATCTGTGTAACACTGTGGACTACTTATATTTGAATTTTCAAGCTTCTACAGCAGCCAACTTCCATAGCCCAGAGTGGAGATGGGCATGAACCACTGGTTCAGCAGTTCAGCATGGTTTGTTTCCCACCTGAACATCTGATCTGCAGTTCGGTGCACTGCCCCCTTCGGCAGGCAGCAGCAGTGCCTGGAGAAGGCAGGGAGGGCGCTGCTGAACAAGCACCTCGTGGAGGTGATGGGGCACCAACATGCACATCTGTTCAGGTGGGAAACAAACCAAGCCAAACCAGTGGTTCGTGCCCATCTCTAGCCCAGAGTTCTCTCCTCCTGTATATTTCTGTCATCTCCATCAATTTCCCACATTAGGTACTATCTATCAACAAGGGCATGATAATTTCCTTCTGGTACAATTAGCAAGGTGCTGCCCTACCCAATGAGCCAACAAGATCTGGTGATTACCTATTTACTAATATTCACATTAAAAGCTTCATTTCAAGACAATGTCTTGGACAGGGCTTAAACATTTAAGCACATTTAATAACTACAAATCCTGCTATCCTGCATTACTGGAAACCTCATGGAATAGGACAAGTATGAGCAAATCTCTGTGTACCGACTCAAAAAAGACTAAAAGTGTAAATGCACACAAAGGGAATAAAGGCATGACATGCCATTTTTCTAGTCACCAGAAATGTAAGAACTCATGCTTTTCTTATCCCATTTCTCAAGGATTTGCAAAGTTTCGTCTAGGGAAACACTGAAAGCTAATGACAAAATGGTGGTATAGAATTAAAGAGCCGGAGACATGAGGTTTTGAAGGAAACTGAAAGGCCAACGTCCTGCTGATGCATGAAATTCATAGCATGAGCATCTTTGACTGGTCGCCATCTCACCTCTATTTAAAACGTTCCAGGAAAGAAGTCCCCACACCTTCTGAGGCAGCCCAGTCCATGGGCAGAGAGCTCTTGCTATCAAGGTGTTCTTCCTAATGTTTAGGCAAAATCTCCTTCCTTGTCCTTTAAATCCACTGGTTTGGGTTCTAATCTCTGGAGCCTGAGAGCCTGGGAGATGGCTATCGTGCCACCTCACAGTCTCTCACCTCTCAGTTCTATCCAAGGTAAACATTTCTAAAGTTCTTGAAGTGCCCCTCACATACTTGTTTTCTAGAACCTTTATATTTTTAGTTTCTTTCCTTGGACACATTCCAGCTAGTTGACATCCTTCGAATGTTGGTGCCCCGAACAGGGTGTCCAATTAATAAAGGGAGTTGTCATTTTAAAAGTTGAGCCTTTGAGGTGAAGAAGGAAACAAAGAAAGATGGGGAGGGGGGAAGCTAAGGAAGAGGGTGGGACCTTGCTCAATTTAATCTTAGCAGTGCATCCATCACTAAAAGCGATACAAATCAGCCATTATTTTAAAAAGAGAGAGACAGAACAGAAACAAAAAAAGGACTCCACTATCCGTGAACCTTCCCTTTGCTTTCTAAACCTCTTTCCCGCCTGGTCTAATGAATTGTCAGAACTGTCAGACGGCTTTGAGGAATGACAAATGTCTATGATTGGCTGGCGCTGCTGCTACTTTGCTGAGAGAACACCTGATGTATGTGTAGTCCTCTACGCTCCTGCCTTGTAAGAGGAGCCGGTTCGACCAACAGTATTTTCCAAAGCTTCATCTCTGTAACCTAAAGAAAGACTTACATCAAGGAAGTACTCAGAAGGGCAAATGAATTTTGCCTACAGCCAATTAGAACCAAACCTTTTGAAGTGGTTGAGGGTCCAGGGTTCTAGGCTAGCCATTTGCAAATCATTATGCGGATAGGCTTGCCAGCAAAAGTTTGCCAAAAGGGAAAATCAGTCTGTCTTGCACATTTTGGGAAAATGGGCAAGGAGTTTCAGCAGAGCTCGGTAGGCTTCAGTTCAGAAAAACCCGGAATCCTGCAATGCCACAAAAACCTCATTTCAAGCTCAAAATTAAGGCAGGGAGGCCTAAAGGTGGCCATTTTATTTTTTCCTCAGATTTTACCAAAATTTGCAAATCGCGAGCATGGCAGAAATCAGCCTGGAAAGATTTCATTGGCTGAAATCCTGCTGTTGAGTGTAGTAAATTGAATTAGAGTAGGCCTGTTGAATCAATGGCAAGTCAGTTTCTCTATGAGTTACATTGATTCCAATAGGCCTACTTTAGTTGTGATTTACTACTCTAAAGAAGCAGGCCCATTTGAATCAGTGGAATTTATGGAGAAATTGACTCACCAAATCTCCTTTGATTCAATGGGCCTACTCTAATACGATTTACTATATTAAGCAACAGGATTTCAGACAGTCACCAAGATAATAATAATAAAATCATAGAATAATTGAGTTAGAAGGGGACTCTAAGGCCATGAAGTCCATCATCATCATCATCTTAGAGCTGCAGAGCTAGAATGAAACCTATGGATTACCTATTTTGCCAGCAAAGAAGCAGAACTGCAGTCTTGGAAGCAGTTCTGTAACTTAGAGGGGAGAAAGTAGCGCTTTGCCCCACATCACCACAACATAGAGGGCATTTCAATATGGGAGTGAATGTACAGATGAGTAGAAAATAAAGCAAAAAAGCAAAGCATATATATACCACCCCATAACACTTAAAGAACTCTCTGGGCGGTTTACAATATAATTAGGCAGACTACACATCATTATCATTATCATCATAATCTTAGCTCTCCAGAGCTGGAAGGGACCCTATGGATCATCAACTCCTGCCCCTCTCAAAGAGGCACAGTGGGGAATCAAACTCCCAACATCTGGCTCCACAGTCAAATGCCTAACCCACTGCGCTATTTAGCAGTTCACTGCTGGCCCCTACGGAAGCTGGGTACTCATTTTACCAACCTTGGAAGAATGGAAGGTTGAGTCAACCTCAAGCCAGCTACCACTGGAATTGAACTCAGATTGTGAGCAGAATCTTGATTGCAGGACTGCAGTTTAACCACTGTTCCACGAGGCTCCTAAACAATAGAAAGTGAGTAGAAAGTCTCATCTACCTTACGAAGTCATTATGAGACCAGAAATGTGGAGAAGGACCATCTATGCCACCTTGAACCCCATGAAGAAAAGGCAGGACACGATGCATACATAAAAATAGTATGCCTAATTTTAATACTCTGAAATGAAGGGTATAAAAGCAGCAGCCCATATTCAGATCTTTATAGAACCATAATATTCAGGCAAGTATTAAGGATTTGCCCCCGATTTATCCCTCTCCCCCTGAGTGGCTTCCCCATCTCTCTAAGTGGCCTAAAACTCCCTGATATATCATCACTTGTGATTGTCAAATAAATAATCATGGGAAATCAGCAGTGGAGGAAAACCTCCCGTTGAACGCAGTCCATGCATGACATATGATATATCTGTTCAAAGGGACAGATACATCTTTCTTACAGCCGGCCTGCTGCTTTCTTCTCTGCTCCTTCTCGTCTCCATCCAAATCACCTGAAATGAATGTTGAGTGCTCGAGTGCACGCTGTAATTCCTTCCTTTTTAAACACATAATGGAAATGTATAACTAAGTCCTCATAAAAATTTATATCTCAATCCGTCCCTCTAATTTATAACAGACCCTCCAGGCAGTTATTATTCAAACATTAATAAAAAGGCCACGGAGCCACTGAAAGCATCCATTTCTACATTCAACTCTCTTTCTACATATATAAAATCAGATTAGAGTTAATGGTGGTTATGTGTTAAACAACAATTACACTTTTAATAAGGTAGGAACAAGTGATACGTTATCTTAATCATGCCTGGAATTTGGGCTCTGTTTTATGAAACCAAACTGTTTTGTTTTTTAAATAAATCCCCAGCTTCCTCAGAAACCTCTTGACATGCATTAATTATTTTTTAAACCCTTCTCTATGTTCACATATTGCACTTTATGCAAATACTGGTGTTCTATAAATTTTAGATTCGTCTCCATTTACCACTCCTCATAGGCTAATACACCATGTTTATTGCATTCTGTTTGCGTAGTGAGGAGAAGAGAGTAAAGGTGGTGAAATATGTTTTTAAAATTCTTTGCATCTCTAGGAGAAGAGGGAAAGATGTCCTAGAAGTGAAGAACTAACAGCCAAGAGCTATTCTATTAGGGCCAAGACAGACAATTGAGCTGAACTCTGTAACTCACCATTCCTATTTCATCCTCAAAGGATCTACGGTCATTTCAATATATTTTCAGGAATACACAAAATGGAGGAAAGCCAAACGTTCCATGGGTGTTTTGGTGTTTTTAATGCCACGTGTTTGGGAATATGTAGGAGTCTAGTAACTCAATTTCAAATCTGATCATTTTGGCATGATAAGGCTGGACCACAAGGATCCACCAATCCCCTCAAGAAATCTCAGTTCGGGCACTATTATTATATTATACATTCTAAGCTATTATTATGTAATGTGGATTGTGTTGCTGCTTTTTGCTTTTGTTACCCTTTTTTGTTTGTTTATCAATAAATGCAGTTTTAAAGCTTGCCTCGTAATGTCTGGCTTGCTTCATTCCAGCAAAGGGATCAGCTTGAGAAATGGCCATATCTTCTTTGCCTTCAATGCAGGTGTAGTTTCTGAACAAAGATACTGATATATTTCTGCTTGAATGTTAACTACAAGATTTCGGGGGAAGGAGAGGAGTACTTGGGCAAGGAAACCTCACACCCAAAATGGAAAAGGTGGAGCTCAGAAGCCAAGAACATCCCCCTGTTGCCACCGTTGTTCTCAGTCCTCCATCTCAATGAACTGCTTGCCAATATACCTATATCTATGTGCACGCACACGCACAAACACACACACACACACCACAGTTCTCTTGCTTTGCTCACTTTATGTCTTTGCAGCACTAATTGGCTCTGTGTAAATGAAACAAGCCGCAAATCGCTGTGGCTCCAATAAATATTAATAAGTTATTGTTTGTTTTCTTTACCTTGCTTATGAATTCATACAAAGGCGGCACAAAGACATTAACTCCAGTCTATTAATTGCCACCTGATAATTGCCACCTGATACTTTTCTCCTGCATAATTAGGTACCCATTAGTTCTAATCAAGTAGTTACTTAATTATTGCGGTAATTAGTCTAATGGACTAGCAAATTGAAGCTTTATCACTTTTGGATACTTAATGTTCCTGACAGACTACTTTGCAAGAGTCAAGGTTCTTGATTCGGGAAACCTGGTCTCTCTGAACTGCTGCTGCCCAGCTCCACCCGGCCCACGGCTTTGCCCCAAATGCTTTGCTCCGGATGCGGGGCCAGTTGAATGGTCCAGCTTGAAACTGCATAACTGAGTCAGTCTCTCTTACCCTCTCTTGCTGCTCCTTTTATCGGTTCTCCCCATTTTCACTGCCCTCTATCCAAGCAAAAACTTTACTGAGAAATGGAATCACGCAGCTTCAAAAATACAAGGGTTCTCCTCACTGCTCCAGTTTAAGACACCCCCGTGGCAACCGCCGACTCATGATCAATTTCTATACAGTTGGGATAACTTTTTCGGTTTATTTGCTTGCATACATTCAATTTATTTATTTATTTATTGCACTTATATGCCGCCCATCTAGACATTGTCTACTCTGGGTGGCTCACAACAGACAAAATTCAATTATAGGTAAAGGTTCCCCTTGACATTTAGTCCAGTCGTGTCCGACTCTAGGGCGCGGTGCTCATCCCCGTTTCCAAGCCATAGAGCCAGCGTTTGTCCGAAGACAGTTTCCGTGGTCACGTGGCCAGCGCGACTAGACACGGAACGCCGTTACCTTCCCACCGAGGTGGTACCTATTTATCTACTCGCATTTTTACATGCTTTCGAACTGCTAGGTTGGCAGGAGCTGGGACAAGTGACGGGAGCTCACTCCGTCATGTGGATTCGATCTTACGACTGCTGGTCTTCTGACCTTGCAACACAGAGGCTTCTGCGGTTTAACCCGCAGCGCCACCACATCCCACATTCAATGATAATTCAATGTAAATGTATGTGCCTTAGAAAACTAACAAAACCAAATTAACAAACCAGACTTTTTTTTCTTAATGAGTCTATCAAATATATATTCTAAGTCAGTGGTTCCCAACCTTGGCTAACCCAGGAGTTCTTGGACTGCAGCTCCCAGAAACCCTGGCCACCTCAGCAAGTGGTGAAGCCTTCTAGGAGTTGCAGTTCATGAACAATTGAATTGCCCCAAAGTTGGTAACCTCTGTTCTAAGTGATTAATTGCATCCAGAGCAGATCTGCTTTGGTGCTTTAAACATTAGATACATAGATAGGGGAACAGATGGATGGATGGCTAGATGGATGGATTCTGTATTTTGATTATTATACAGTATGTGATATTGTATTC
Organism: Intellagama lesueurii; assembly: GCA_037013535.1. Classification (NCBI taxonomy): domain Eukaryota; kingdom Metazoa; phylum Chordata; class Lepidosauria; order Squamata; family Agamidae; genus Intellagama; species Intellagama lesueurii. Next base: position 8,874,574 of record JBAJHW010000011.1, read on the forward strand.
ATTTCTATCCCACCTTATTAAAAAAAAACAAAGTGTCCACTCAAGGCATATAGAAATAATGTAAATAGAATCAAGCCATGAAAGTTCAGCCATAAACACAACAGAGACAAATAGAAAAAGAAACCGGCAGAGAAAAACTAACTAAAAAAGCTCCAGCTGATAATAAAAATAATTGTTTCCAAACACCTTTAAAGAGACCTGCAGTACCAGTAAATGGAAACTCAAATGCTTCTGTTTCTAATTACAAAGTTTGAAAGCCACTAATCTTTATCGATTTTGCTTAGGTAAAGGTAAAGGTTTCCCTTGACATTTAGTCCAGTCGTGTCCGACTCTAGGGCGCGGTGCTCATCCCCGTTTCCAAGCCATAGAGCCAGCGTTTGTCCGAAGACAATTCTATGGTCACATGGCCAGCGTCATAACTAGACACGGAACGCCGTGACCTTCCCACCGAGGTGGTACCTATTTATCTACTCGCATTTTTACATGCTTTCGAACTGCTAGGTTGGCAGGAGCTGGGACAAGCGACGGGAGCTCACTCCGTTGCGTGGATTCGATCTTACGACTGCTAGTCTTCCGACCTTGCAGCCCAGAGGCTTCTGCGGTTTAACCCGCAGCGCCACCATGTCCCTTTGATTTTGCTTAGTTAACTGCAAATGAATAGAGTTGCTCCAAAGCTCCTTCATACTGAATTTTGTGAATTTTTGATCCTCTGGGCTGCAGAACAAACATTCATATCCTGAGGGGAACAAGACTCCAGAGTCTGTATTCATTGTGGGAAAGGTATCGGGGAGATAATGTTTTCAATTGCTGTTCATAAATTTCAGGAGGAAAAAAAATGGAGACGAAGTTAGTCTAAGTTCTGTAGATTAATAACATCTATTAATTCCTGTGAGAGATGACCCTGCTACAACCAGTGCCTCTGAATAGAAATGTATTTATCTGCTAGTTGTTTACCTTATAATCATGGCTTTCCAGCAATGAGCTCAAGGCTCCACATTTTATTTTTTACAAGAGCCCTGCAAGGTAGGGTTTTCTGAGACGAGGTTGACTAGCCAGCAAGTCTTTCCAAGGCTCAGTGGGGGCTCCTGGCTGTTGGTCCAAAATGGGAAGGATTTCGTTCCTGTCTGGTTTTGATACAAATTTTCCAAAATTCTCAAATTACTGTGTACATAGAATTAAAAGAATTTCTGAGTGCAAATAAAACAAAATAAATAAAATGAAAAGAATGTGGGAGAAACCCAAACTGTTCGATTTGCCCATCCAGACTCAGTGCTTTGATTACAACTGAATATATTTAAAATCGGTGCTTAAATGTATTACTTAAGGACACAATGGGACCCAACATTAAAAAAAATTATCAATATTTCAACTGAGGAAAGGGGAATTCAAAAGTAATGCAGTAGACAGAGCAGAAGGCAAGTGACTGCTGAATCCCTGCAGAACCAGAGGTTGAGAGTTCAATTCCCCACTGTGCCTCCTTGATAAGGACTGGATGATCTATGGGGTCCATTCCAGCTCTGCAGTTCTATGATTATTATAATAACAAAATGCCTGTAAAGCTTTAAATGTTCTTCTTTAGAAAAGTGAGTATTTGTTTCTGTCATGGTGCCATGTAGGTTCTTTGAGTGATTGGTTGAGTACACTGGTCAAAATCCCATTGCTTAGCTTACTTTAGCATAATAGGTCCCAGTTAGAGTAGAGCTATTTGAATCAAAGGAACTTATGGGAGAAAAATGGAGGAATTGTGGATGATAAAATTAAAGGAATTGCAGCAGAGGTTGCAAAGTGTATGAGGAATATGAGAAGTGGAGGATCTCAGCTGAACATCTACTGGCATTTCAAGACATTTCAAGAAGTGTTTGAAAATGTCTGAGCAAGATTTTCACACATTGTTGCTTGAGTGCTGCTTTTCACAAAGAACAGTTATCTGTTCATTTAGTACGACTGCAGTTCCTGTCAAACAAAACTCAAAAGTGTTGTTCTAGGGTGAACTCTGTCCAGCTAGACCCTTCACTCTGGACAGTCTATGTGTAATGAACATCACAGCTAACAATCCTATGACAGTCTCAACAGGGAAGGTGTACTGCTGTGAAGCCAGAGCTGTATCTTTTCATCTTCAGGTGAGAGTTAAGAAGCAGTGAATATGAAACAAGTTTGCTCTGTGTCGTCTTCTGGAGACTTTTTCTAGAGAGAATGTACTAAAATTCATGGCACCCAAATGGTGCTTTTGAACAAGCTTCCTTGGTAGACATTAGCAAATGGATAATGTTCCTCTTCATGGTGTGAAAAATTGTGCTTGTGCAGATCCAATAGTATCTGGGAACAGACCAAGAGGAGTCTGTTGATTTGTATTATTGGGCTGTTTTTGACAACATAGAGACCTCAGAGAGCACATGCTCAAAAATATGAGGAGGCGGGAATGCTGTCATTCATTCTTCCCCCTCTTGGAGGACAGAAATATATATGTTTATCTTCTACCCAACCCCCAAGAGAGCATACTGCCCTTAATCCATGAATAATGTTGCATTTAGATTGGTTTGCCTGTCCTCCATGGTTTCTGTACATGGAAGGGGGGTGGGTGGAGTGACACCATCTTGTCCTACATTTCAGAGAGAAATATAGCTCACTCTTGGAAATTCTAAGGCCATATCTAAAGTTCTTCTGTCATAGCTTATGGAAGAAGAGTTCAAAGAGAAAAGATTTTGGAGAGGGATAATTCCAAATAAGAAAATTGGTATACGTTGATACTCTCTTCCCTTTGGTGGAAACTGAGGGGGACGTAAGAATACGAGAAACTTTGTTTGTGTTCTCCAGCAGCTGGTGTTCAGAAACACACATATCTGACAGTGATGGTAGTATACACCCTAGATCAGTGGTTCCCAACTTTGGATCATCAGATGTTCTTGGACTGCAACTCCAGAAATCCTGGCCAGTACAGCTAGTGGTGATGGCTTCTGGGAATTTTAATCCAAGAACATCTGGGGACCCAAGGTTGGGAACCACTGCTCTAGATATTTTGGATTTCAACATTAACTTTCATAATCCCTCGCCATTAGCAGTTTAACTGGAGTTCGTGGCAGTTGCACTCCCAAAAATCTGGACAGCACCAGGTTGAGATAGGTTGATCTAACCAGCATAATGAATGGTTATTGACTGTCTCAACCTCCACAAATTTATCTGATACCATGAAGCTAAATAGTGGGAGATTCAGGACTAATGAAGGAATATCCTTCCCACAGCACATAGGTTGGTGTCTATCACCAACCCATGGCTGTCCTTTGGTAGCAATGCCAGGGTTGAGCTATGTGCTGTGGGAAGGATATTCCTTCATTAGTCCTGAATCTCCCACTATTTAGCTTCATGGTATCAACCTATAGGAGAGAGGTGCTTCCAGTGTAAGGCAAGAAGACTTCCTGGTCTTCCCTTTTTTCCACACCATACATTATATTACATGCCTCTATTTTACTCCACAGCACTTCCTCTGCTTTATTCTAAATGGAAAGTAGACCAGCTTTAAGTAAGCTTTCTTCAGAGTGATGCTGCGCTAGTCTCCATTTGTTTTGGTTGCCTTGTTCTGCATCTTTCTCAACTGCAACATTCCAAAGCTTCTAACTTCACCCTATAAGAAGACATTATTGTTGTTAAAGTTCTGACAGATAAATATTCCAGTTGAAGTCTAAGTAATCCATAGATCCAGAATTTAGGATCACAGGAAGCTGTTGTATGTTAAGAAGGACCACTAATTCAACAGGCCCACTCTTGTGTGGCAATGGTTCTCCGGAATACTAGATGGATATATTTCCGTGCCCTACCTGGAGAAGCCTGGAGTTGAACCTGGGGTCATCTGACCCCAAAGGGTGCACCTCCCATTGAGCTGGAGTCCCACTTGCAGTGAAATCTGTTAGGATGTTCATTTCATTTCACTGAAGATCCACAGGTGGAAGGATCAAGGCTTCTACTAATGGACTATACCGTGACGATTAAACTTTGCCAGCCAATCAGAATGCCAAATTTTCCCCCCACCCCCAGCCTTCAACATCCTTGCTTCAATCCTGATCAATTTCTTAGATGGAGATAAAAACTGAAACTGTAGTTTGCATTAAATCTGGACTTTATCTGTCACACTGATCTTAGCTGTGTTTTTCCTCCTTTTTCTTCAAGCTTCCTCATGTCAGATTAGTATCTCGATTGATCATCAAGGCTTTTGACAAGTGTCAGCTGCCAAATATATTGCAATTCATAACATTTAAGGGCCTATTGACCTGAGAAGGCTGAGGAGAAAAACACCTTTTGTCTGTAAGTGGTAGAAAAGACACTTATTTCGTATAAGTTGGAATATACAATTTGGGCCAGCTTTTTACAGGAAGCATGCTGGGGGGGGGGGGGGGTTGTACTGCTTGAAATAGATAAATAACATGGTTTCATCTTTTACAGTACTACATATCGCTGATGCATTTATAATTCCTCAAAGCTTTAATTTTCATCTTTTCTAAAAACCGTCCCACTGTCTTAGGGCACAGTTACATAATAAACGAGGTGAAGTCATGTGGTTTTTGGGTTGGTGTGTTTCCCTCCTGGGAAAACTTTAAACCTGTTTTTAAACTGTGTTGTACATCAGTTAATGAGGCTACATGGGCTTTAATAATCATTGCATTTGAGGCTTTCTCTTATGCCCACCTGCCCTCGTGCTGGCTGCCATTCACAGCTGCTGCTGCTGTGGTGTTACTTTTAATAATTTTTATTATTATTTCTTGCAATCTGTCATAGCACTAGCACAGTATGACAGATAAAATAAAAATTAAAACCGAGGTTTCCCTGCAGCCGGACACATATGCACAGAGATTGACATACACAGAGGGAGAGGGAGGGTGGAGAAAGAGAGGGAGGGGGGGGGCTGAAACTGACCAGAGACATTGACTAGGCAAAAGGGAGAGATGTACACACAGAGAGAGAGAGATTGGTGGAGAAGGAGAGGGAGCGCTAACTGCCATCTGGGACTGAAATTGACCAAAAGGAAGTGACAGACAGACACACAGATGCAGGGTGGAGAAAAAGAGGGAGCACAGAAGGCACACCAGTGAGTGACAAATCCACAGACACAATTTACACCAGCAGAGGCATTCCCATATGCCAAAACAACGCAAAATAAATCAATTTTACAGGTGATTTAAAATAAATGAGCTCTCACTTTCCAACAACAACAACAACAACAAAAACTTCCTGGGGGGAAAAGTCTGCACTTCCATGTGTGTTGTGTAGTCACTTTTTTAAAAAAATTGATTTCAAACATGCTAAACCCAGTTGTTGTTTTCCCCTGTGTGCAACTGCATTCTTACTCACGGGAGAAATGTCTTATGCTTTAGTTATAAAGACCATGAAATAATATATATATATTAAACTTGAAATAAAATCTTGAAAACATAAAGACTGACCCATTGCAAGTTTATATTTTTAATTACAATTAACAATGATATTATTCTTTTCAAACCCTATGTTTATGTGATTCTAGGAGTTACATACCAGAAACAACTTTTTGGTGATGGCACCTCAAATTTGGAAATTCCTGCCAATATTAGATGATTTGCTGTGTTCATCTGTTGTCTATTTCCTCCTAACATCCTGTTGCACCAGTTTCAAAACCTTTAAGCACTAGTTTGACATTTGTACCATTCTTATTTTACAAGGCTTTTTACATTAGTTTTTTTAACTGGTTTTCCAAAGATAGCTCTTATCACAATACTAGTATAACAGACTACTTTTATTATGGTCATTTATGAATTGCAAGGCGCTTTGAATAGACAATATTAGGGGGTGGGATATGAACATTTTCAGTGTTGAAGAGACAAATTTTGAAATGTAGATTCTTATTATGGCAATCCTCATATTCATGGCTCCAGGGAGAGTCTAAAAATGCCAACAGCAGCATTGATCCCTATCAGCAAACCAATATTAGTAGTCTTCATCTACCCACGGATCAAGTCTTTAGTAAAGCTAATGGCTCTGAATTGCTTGCTCAGTAACAAGCTACCTCCAAGCACCTTTCATAGGAGTTGTTCACGATTACCTGTTGTTTCTGGGGAAAAACTGTTTCCTTCCAACTGTGATGAAGACTGTGGTCCACATCAGAGGAAAGACTGAGGTGATGCCATTTTTTTTCAGTTCTTCAAAAGGTTCAGTGCTCCAACCTTGTGGCCCTCAACTCCATTGCACTATGGAATCTTTGGACACTGAATCTTCTAAATAAATAGTGGACCCCGAGAGTCCCTTCAGCCCCCCCCACCACAACACAATGGCCTCTTGTCTGAAGCTATATTCTCCCAAATAATAATAATCATGTGCCATCAAGTCAATTTTGACTTATGGCAACCTTTTTCAGAGTTTTCCAGTAGAGGATGCTCAGAGTGGTTGACCATTCCCTTCTTCTGGGGTTACCCTGGGACTGTGCAGCTTAGCTTGCCCAAGGCCACACAGGCTGGCTCTTCTTCCTGGAGGCACAGTGAGGAATCAAATTCCCAACCTCTGGCTCTCCAGCCAGATACCTAAACCAATGAACTATCCAGCCAGCACATTCCCCAAAACTTCTCATTAAAAGTGTTGTAACAAATAACAGCATTGTTGTTGTCTCTTTTCATTATTTTCCACCCTTGGTCTCTCTCTTAATGTTGGGGCTTATCAGAAAAGACACACACACAACAGCAGTGGTTTTGCAACATCATGGAACAAAATGACCATCCATTAGCTGCTGGGTTTAGCAGTTTTGGGGAGCTATGGAGCCAGAATTAACTGGAGAATAACAGACACAACTTCAAGCAACCCTCTTAATTCATTGGTTATTTTGTTTAACAGGGAAAAATATACAAAAACACTCCACATCTTAACAATTCTCCCATTAAACAGTGGGTAGTTTTGGAAAGAAAAGAAGCCTTGGGATTTGAAAATAGATTTTAAGTAAACCTATTACTAGACGTAACTTATTAGTAGAAGCAGCACAGACATGTGCTAGCTCTCCTGACCCGTTTTATTTCTAAATAAGAGAACACAGATGGGTGCACAACCTGCCATGTATCCTTTTTAAGACATTTTGACTTAGTTTGTGTGTGGTTCAATGCCAGTATTTGTGTGTTTCCAGATCTCCATGATAAAAATCCAAGATATCCCAGGAAGCCTCTCACCAGGGGCAAGAGCAGCAGGACCCAGTCCACCACACAGGGTGTCGAGTCCAAAGATGCTCACTGCGCAGCTGGCCGTGACCAAGCAGAGGTGGGAGCACCAATGGGCTGGGAGCCAGGTCGCAGGACCGGGAGCACAGAGCCGGAACAAGGCAGTAGCAAGCAGGGACCAAGGCACAGGCAGGGGCAAGAACAGGTGCAGGAACACTGGAGTCCAGACGCAGAGATGCAGGAGGCAAGCAGAAGCAAGAGCAGGGGCCAAGGCAGGAGCAGGGACACTAGAATACAGTGGTGCCTCAACTTACGAACTTAATTGGTTCTGGAACTCCGGTCGTAACTCGAAATGGATGTAAGTCGAAGCACCATTTCCCATAGGAATGCATTGAAATGCAATTAATCTGTTCCAGCCGAAGAAAAAGATCACAAAAAAACCACAACACTGCAAGACCCATCGGAAACGCAATTAATCCGTTCTGGCCGAAGGGGGGGGGGGGGGGAGAAAAACAAACAAACCGTGCAAGAACCTTCAGAAATGCAAAAAAAAGCAAAAAGCAAGCAAACCGTGCAAGACCCATCGGAAATGCAAAAAAAGCAAAGCAGAAACCAAGCAAACCATGCAAGACGCATCGGAAATGCAAAAAAAAAAAGCAAAGCAAAAAGCAAGCAAACCGTGCAAGACCCAGCGGAAATGCAAAAAAAAGCAAAGCAAAAAGCAAGCAAACCATGCAAGACCCTTCAGAAATGCAAAAAAAAAGCAAAAAGCAAACAAACCCCGCAAGACCCATTGGAAATGGGGGGGGGGGAACCCAAAAAGCAAACAAACCCCCCAAGACCCATTGGAAATGGGGGGAAAACAAAAAAACAAACCAACCCTCCAAGACCCATCACAGCATAGAAACATAATCCCACCACCCAGCCCAAAACCACACTGCAAAACCCACCCAGAACAGTTTTTTAAAAAGCAGAAAGCAGCACCTTACCTTACCAGGCAGTCCGAAGCCTCCTCCGATCACACTCACTCTAACCATTGGGGCGAAAGAGCTACAAAGAAGCAGCCTCTTCGCCTACCAACAGTTAGCAATTTGAATTCCCTGCCTTTTTCTGGTTGTAACCCGAAGCTCCGGCCGCAAGTCGAAGCAAAATCATAAGTCAGGACTTCATAAGTCGAGGCACCACTGTACAGAGCCTCAGGAGCAGCAAGGCAGAGCACAGCGAAAGACCTTTGTTGCTGAGGGAAGTTCTGGGAGGGAGAACCACCCCTTAAATAGGCCTTCCCTCCAGGTTTCCAGGTGAGCCTCATGAGTGGCCCAGCAGCTGATCCACAGGCCAGGGTCTGAGCCTGCAAACACCTGGCCATTCCTGGGTCAGGCTGGCCCCGATCCTGCCGCTGCCAGGGCGGTGTGGGCCAGATCCTGACAGGTTCTAAGATATGAATGTCCATTCAGGTCTAATAGTATAACTAACTTTTTTGAGAAGAAGGCTTGAAAAAGAAAATTAAAGAATGCAAAACTGAGGCAATATGCTAGGCCAATGGAGTCTTTCACAAAGTACTGCAGCTAAGAAAAATGTGGTGAGCAGCTTTTCCCATCTGGTGTACTTATTTGGGCCTCCTCAATGATTCAAATGTGCAGGAGAGGTCTTGGGCTTCAAATGAAGCAGACAGTCTCCTTTGGCGATAGCTCAACATCCTCCCTAAAAGGTAGTCATACCTTTGATTCCCCATTCCACACTTTTAATCAGATGTTTCATTTTAACCATATAAATGTCAGAGCAGACGGAAGGGAGATGTGTGAGATTTACTCTACTCCTCAGCTCTTTGCTCCACCCTGTGGTTGCCTTAAGAATGTACAAATAGCTCTGATTTAGTCTGTATTTAAACATTTTTCCAAATGGTCATATCTTTATGGTATATATTGTACAGACATTCAAATGTGTGCTTAAGGAAGGTCTATATTTTGCATGCAGAATTCCCAGGTTCATTCCCCCCAGTATTTTTCTTTATGACAATTTTACAACATTTCCATGTTTCTTCATATTCTGAGTGGGGAAAAATGGGAGTTGTTGTTGTGCGGGTTTTTTTAACCTAATATGAGACAAACTGAGGTAGACAGATTCGTACACACAATCATGCTAATGGTAAACCAGGATTTCCAGATGGCTTTCCTTCATCTTTAACATATCGCTGTCTTCTCCATGATGAAACTATCAGAACTTATTGAATTGGCTCAGTTTCTATACAGTTCATTTTAGAATAATTTCCCAAAAAGTACAAACTCATATATTCAGGAAAGAACCTGAGCACTGCAAAAAGCAAAATGAAGGGATTTTATCGTCCCTACTTTGCACATACTCAGAAATACTGCCTTTTATTTTGTGTGTGAGGGGGAGTGTTATTCCTTCATGAGGAAATAAGCGAGCAGTTCCCAACCTCGAGTTCCCAGAACTACAACTCCCAGAAATCCTGGCCGGCACAGCTAGTGGTGAAGGCTCTTGGGCGTTTTACCCCAAGAACATTTGGGGACCACTCAAGTAAGCAACGGCTTCAACCTCCATGACGGTCTTCTGCTAATTTTACTTCAGCAGCAAAAGAGGCAGCCATACTGTAGAAGCATTATATGAACAACCAGCTTCGAGAAACCTGGACAGTTCCTAGCAATACATATATATAAAAATGACCACCTTTGAAAAATCCCATGAAAGTACAGTGTCTTGAAATAAGGCAAGTGTAGACTCAATTGCTGGCACAGGCCGGAGAGGAAGGTGGGGGACAAACAACCGAGAAGACTTCTACATCTGAGAGCCATGACAAGACAAAGCTCTCCATGGCAAAGATTGACTGATCTCACTACAGATCAGATGGATGGTTCTAAATGACCTGTAAAGACATTCGCAGAGCCCCGAGCAGCCACATTAAGAGCCCCGGCAACTACTCACACTTCTGAAGCAGTTATTAGTGGCTGAAGTAGCACTTGTCAACCGATGCTTCAGTTTCAAGTAATGGTTTAACAGCGTGAACGTGAGGAAAGGTTATATCGCTCTCTGCGCCTGGCGTGCCACTGACACTTAAAGGAAATAATTGGTAGATCCAGAGCAGAGGTAGGTGGCTGTAGTGGAACAGGAGGAGAGGTCGGAGGGCTAGGAACAGAGCGATAGCACAAAGCGCCAGACCTTGAGACAACCTGCTGGAAACCCTCTGGGTAAAATATCCAAACAAACCTGCATGTAAACTATCTCAACAACCTGCGGCGCAATCACCCTCAAGACCTTCAGGAGAAGCGTTATCCTTTCTGCTCATGGGTACCTATTTAAAAGGGGTTGTGGAAAGCTGCAACGGGAATAGAAAAAAGCAGTCCCTTGTTCTGAAAGGCTGCCCGCTTTTGAGTTTCTTTCCTCTGCAGTGGTGGTGCTGGGAGGAATTTTCTATGCCTGCTGGTCAGATTGGCTGCCCCTTCCGTTTGAGAGAATCCCACCAGAAGGTGTGAAAGGAGAGTTTGGAATTAGCATCATATTACCTCCTGCCTGGCAGTGTGCTGTTAAAACAGCAAAGATAGTGTATAAATTCAACAGCCATTTGGCTGTCAGCACTATCCAATTAACCATGTTTAATTTGGGTGGGCGCTGATGGATTGTGTCAGCAGGAGAGGTGAGTTCTCTGTAAAGAGACTTGGCTGCCATGGTGAAGAGGACATGTGAGTGGAGCTTTCTGTTTTGGTTTTGCTTTCCTCTTTAGCATAACTAGAAAGATGTTATATTGAAACACAAAGTGCCATTCTTCCCGCTTAAAAGCTAGTTGACTTTTCCTTCCTTCTTTCTTTCTTCGGTGAAGTGTTGATGTGTTGAAGCGTTGGCAACGCTCTTTGCGATCGTGTGGTAGGAAGACCTCCGAATTGCTGTACAGTACTTTATACAGAAGCAAGAAGCTGAGATGTAAGGCTAGGCAAGAGCTAACACAACCTACTCCACAAAAAAATGGCTATTTTAAAAATATATATATGGTGGGTCTGCAGCTCAGTGGCTCAGGCATTGAACTGGACACGATGATCCATAGGGTCCCTTCCAGCTCGTCAGTTCTAAGATGTGTGTGTGTGTGTGTTTTCCATCTGCATTTTCTTCTTCTCCTTGTTTCATGTGGGGTTGCAAGATTGAGGTTGGAGCTACACAGTCAAATACTGCAGGATTTGCTCTGCTTATCAAATGGGTGAATTCTAGGTATTTTTTACTGACCTCATGATGCAAAAGCTGATTCGCGTTGGTCCAGCCCTTTTTGCACCCGAAGCAGCTTTTCCCCCCCTCTGCCGGGGGGGGGGGTTTGTTCTATTTTTTTTTCCCCCAAGCTAGAACAATTTGAATCAGCTTCTCCCCATGTGGTTCTTTGTGTTATGTTCTTGTAAAGTCAGGGAGGGGGATGACTGTAGGTGGTGTTCTGTTGACGTCGGCGGTTAGTGCGTGATGTTCAGGACTGAAGACTTTATTGTTTATTTGCGTTATATGTTCTACTTTGTTGTAAACCACCCAGAACAGTGTCTCACACTAATGGGGTGATTAAATAAATAAATAAATAAAAGCCAAGCAAAAGACTGATGTTTCCACCACTCACCTAAACAACATTTGTGTCTGGAAAGCAATACACTTTCTTTGGGAGGCAATCCCATTGCCCAGATGTGACCCCAGAATAAACCCTTTTCTTGTTCCCACTGCTTTGGGCCAGGTTAGGGGAGACATGCAACAGGGCCTCTGAAGATTACCTCAAAACCTCATACACATTGGTAGGAATCAGGCTGATTTGGTTTTCAGATTTGGGATGTCTGATTCTGGAGCACAGCTGCAGCTTAAAGCTTTATAATTAAATGCCAGCTTCTTAAAAGGGTCCAGAAATCAAATCATAAACCAGTTCAGTTGATACAAGACTGGTGGAATGTGACCCAGAATCATACGATGGATTGCAATCCATCTGCCACATTCTGTACAAGCTGCACCTTCTCAAGGGCAGCCCCCTATGCAGTGCATTGCAGTAATCTAATCAGTGGGTAGCCCAGGCATATGTCACTGTGGACAGACCTTCCTTTTCCAGGAAAGGGTGTCACTGGCATCTCAGACAAACACAAAGACGGGCCGCAGCAGCCGTAAAAAAAAAAAAAAAGGGTCTGGACGTCTCTGCGTGTGAAATTGCAGAATGCATCTGCTGACAAAATATCTTCTCCTTACAAAAGGGGGCTCGGGCTTGCAAATGTTAACAGGACAAGCTGCAGCGCTTAGAGCCTCCCAGGAAACGCAGGCAGAGCGCGCTCCGCTGGCACAGCTCCCAGACAGCTCTGTGTGAAGTCTAAATGCGCTTGTCCCCAAAGACAGTTCTCCAGGGTGATGGGGTGGTGGGATCACAGCGTCTGCAGACTGCCCTGCAGGAAGGAGAAGATCACAGGTTATTTCCCCCAGAGAACTACTCCTTTAGTCAGATCATTTATCCAGGGAAGGAGGGAAGAGTCTCTCTACGTTTCAAACAACAATGGCATTCCCTTTCATTTCTGTGTAAATAGGCTTGTGTTGAGCTTCATTTGAGCAACCGGTGGCCTCCAAATTACCTCAGGCTACTGTGTGTTGAAGCAGGCCTTCCACTTACCCTCACAAAGCAGCAATTTTGTTTACACAGAGGCAAATTTCCCTTGAAAGAGAGAAAATGTGTTCAGTGGAAAGGAAGAGGATGTTTTCTTTTAAAAGGGGCTTTTTCTTAGGGAAGGGCAAAGAAGTAGCAGCCGGGGTTTGCTAGATGCAAGATGGCTGTACTTCCGGTGCTTCTGTCTACGTGGAACAGTGGGCGAAGTGGCCAACTGGTGCTGTTTATGTCCTCAGCCTGTTTTGCAATAATATAGGGTGCAGAGACCTCGTCCCCTCACAAGAATCCCAAATCTGCCAAAAAAAAAAAAAAAACCTGAAGTGGATTTCCTGCAATGTTCTGTATTTTTATTTTATTTTTTTGCCAACTTACCGAGGCTCTCAGTGGGTCCTGGAAGGACAAAAGTCCTCCCCCTCCTCTGAGATCTTCCAATGTTTTCCACTTCAATCTGTATTGTAGGTCTCCAGTGTGTCCACTTCAGCTTACATATTGCAATGGACAGTTTAACAGTGTTTGTAGGAATTGTATCCATGTTAATTATTTTCTAGTACTCCCATGCTCCATGCATTTTGTATAGGTATAGTTAGTGATGAAGACTTCTGGGAATTTTAGTCCAATAACACCCAGGGACCCAAGGTTAGGAACCCCTGGAGTAGAATCAGTGTTTTGGGGAGCATGCAAAGACTCTTTGCAAAAGATTTGAGTCCTGTGAACACATTTGGGCATGTCTTGGGCAATGATAGCACCCTGTCAACTGACCCTTCCATGCCAGATGCACCATTGGTTTCCTTGTGACACGAAGAAGAGGAGGAGGAGAAGGAGGAGGTGAAAGGTAGTGGTCCTGAAAAAGAGAGAGAAAGGAAGGATTTGGCCAAATAGATCTTGTGTGCTGGGACCATGAAGAGAAAGACTCAGAGAAAGAGAAACATGTGGGGAATCCTGAGCAAGAGAGAGAGAACTGTAGCTTCACAGCAGATGGTTTCTCTTTGGGGGCTGAGCCCTCTGTTTGCCTTTCCTTCAGGTTCTTGGACACGTGACTTGTATTTTAATCTCTTTGTCTCTCTGTGAAATGAGTAGCTGGTTTGAGCAGCCATGCCCACTATGGAAACTGGTTTTTATGCAGAGCCATGTTGGCCATTTTCTGACAGTGCCCACAGCCCTTTTTCAGTTGAAGTTGAAGGGCTCTGCCATAGCGCTGTCTGAGCCATATGAGAGCCAGGGTTATGAAACCAAGCTGAATGCAGCTGTGCCATCACCCACATATTCAGCTGGCTTTTACGTCACATTCCTAAAGAAAACCAAAATGTGTTCCTCAGTTGACCCCTAGCAAAAGTAGCCACAAAATGGAGTAAGGAGGACATTCTGCCTCAACCTGACCCCTCTTCAAAAATTGCACCAGGGCCCCCCTGTTCTTTCCCTTCGTCAAATGATTCTGGTGCAGAAATGGATGAAAAGGTGGCCTCTTACCTGTCTTAAATCCATACATGGCTTTCAAGATGGTTTTCTTTGTGCCAGAGTGTAACTGAAGAACGCTCTTAGAAAAGAAAAGGAGAAGAAGAGGAAAAGCATTAAAATGAGGGGGCAGCCAGGTCAAATGAATTGTTCACGGCTGGCTACAGTGCAGTACCTTTTCCTGCAGAATTCAGGAAACCATTGCTTCGCACGCATGGCAGCATCGGGCAGTAGTGGTGGAGGAGAGAGAGTGAATAAGGAAAAGAAATATAATGGATGAGGGAGGGCAACTCTGGCAGCCGGAAGATCTATCTCCTTTACATGGTCTGGGCTCAAGTCTTTAGCTTCCCTATCTGATTATTCCAGAGTGAAGCTCTGGCCCATGGGCACGGAGTGAATCGTCGCGCTCCTGTGGAGACCCTGGAGTCACACACTTGATTCCCCAGTTTATTGGGCAGCTGCCAGCTGCCCCAGTCCAAGCCCCGGGAAGTGACACTTCCTATCTTCAAAAGAGGGTCAGTCAGCTGTAGAGCATTTTTCCGCCCTCGGCAGGTGCTTCAATGTCAACAGTATCAAAGCATCATATTTTCTGCTCTGTGCCGAGGGCAGCCCACATTTTCTCTCCCTCCCTCCCCGTCTACTGTATTTCTGATTATTACATTGAGAACCAGTATCTACTGGCTAGCCAAGGACCTGAATTGTCAGCCAGCTGAGCAGCTCACAGCACGTACACACAAACACAGGGAGAGGGGATATTCTCCCTAGAGAACCATTCCCCTTATTTCTAGTACATGCTGTCTGAATAAGAAATTAGAGAGATGTTTTGCTCTACCTCTCCTCCTTTTTTTTTAATTTATGCAGAAGGTAGAAATTAGCTACCCGAAGAAGGGATCTCTGTTCTCTTCTCATTTCAAGGAAACTAGCCCATACAAGACTCCTGTAAAGAGGTACAGCCGAAAGCTTCCTCTGAACGATTCATTTATCCATCTGATAATAGAAAGAACCTGTTTGCCCCCTTTTCAGGTCCAGAACCTTCAGGCACTGTCTAAGGTTGCAATAGCCCTACAGATTTGTTACCTGCCCAGACAAGGAAAAGGTCTGGATTGCACTTAAAAGGTTCTTATCTTCAGTGAGATCTCTTTTACTGTGATCAGTTGCTGAAGTCTATGTTGTCAGTGTAAGCACGCGTACAAGGATGAGAGCTTGAGTCTTCTCAAATATCCATCGTCCGTGCAACTGTTGTGGTCAAACTTTCCCTTTAGCTTGAAGTCAGGAATGCCAAGGGCAGTTTTGACCCTCACCCCAACAACTTCCCCTGCCTCAAACTCACTGTCTTAACAAGGCTATATAAATTCACCCTGCTTCCTTACATTTAAGTCATCCCAACTGGTCACATTTAAATACAGGATTTTTCCATGATTCACCGTAGTCTTCAAAGGGTTCCAGTTCTTCTATGAGAGCCCTCCTGGTGGATTCTGAGTACATGTACTGCATATTATTAGATATTAACTCCTCCCAAGGTCTTACTCAAAAAGAAAGCTTCCAGTTAGTACTGAGGCAGGAACAGGAAGCTTGACTTCACTAAACCTCAAAGCCCTATAATTTCTGCCCTTCTTCCAGGTGCACCACGATCAGCTGTTTGCAAAGTAAGTGGAGCTTCCAAAATTGAGAACTGTGGTATTTCTAGCCCACAAAATTCCAAAATCCCGTTCCTAGCTGTAATTCCCCTGCCTCGAGGCCTGAGGAAAGCCGTAAACCTTCTTGAATGTATAGAAAAGCAGATAACTCAGCAAGAACTCCCAGCTTACACATGCTCCATAAAATGGACTTCTCACCACTTCTAACTGGATCTCACTTGAACACCACACCCCTTCATCAAGCAATACTTGGGACAACAGCACACTTCTTCCGCCTCAGCTCTCAGCATTCTCGGGCAGAGCCTATCACAGAGATGTGTCATGCCAGGAAGTGAAAATCTGCAAATTGGCTGCATTTCTCTGAATCCTAGCTCCATTTTTTGCTTCATCTGTTTTGACTCTTGGTTGCAGGTAGAGATGGGCATGAAACGAACCATGAAGCCAAAAAAAAAAAGAAACAAAAACAAACATACCACAAATCAAGCCATTTCATGGTTTGTTTGGGGGCAATTCGGGGAAACACACCTGCCCAGGATGAAATGAAATGCCAAACTAGTATCGGCATTGGCAATTTGAATGGCTCGTGGGTTTTGTTGCTAAAGAGCATTTTCCTGGGGGGACCTGCATTGGGGGGCTATAACTCAGACATCTCAAATTTGATCTTTGTCAAACTTGGAGGGGTTAGAGAGAAGAGTCGTCTGAAGACTACTGGCAAGTTTGGTGTCTCTAACACATGCAGGGGCCTTTATACCACTCCTGAAAGGTCTGACTCACACAAACCACAAAACATTTTGTTTGTGAAAGTTCGTGGCTTGTGGTTCATGAAACCACAAACCACCATAAACCTTTCCTACTGTGTGCATTCATTTATGTATGTTGCTAATTTTTTACATTTTCCCCCAAAGACTCATGTATGTTTGAAACTTTCTGCTATTTTTTTCCCTCCACTTGTACACACGTTATTTCTTATGAGCATCACAAACATCTACAGTCTTGAGGTGAGATTGTTTCTTAAGAAGAATAAAAATGCCATTTTCATAAGCACTGCCAAATTTAACAAAACTATTTTCTATTACTCGGTTATGGACAAGGAGAAAGTGCAAATAATGGCTGGTGGATCTCTTTTATAACTGTTTCTGTTCCACTCAAGGATAGCAAATGGGCTCTCACAATACTGATACCAATCTCACCAATACAACTGGGACCTTATTTCCTGCAACCCAGGCCACCTTTGCTCTCCTGCCAGTTGCCACCACTTGTTTCAAGGGCAGCATCATGGCAGTCCCTTTGCCTGCCCATGTGAAGACTCTGATCTTGGATGGAGGTCTAAAAGTAGAAGCACTTGCCACTTAGACACGGTGGGGAGCAAGCTGTGGCTACAAGTGGGATCAACTGGCAGCCATTCAAGAGGAAGAGACATGGCTCAAAGCAGCCTTTGCAAGGACAGGAGAATCCCAGAAGCAGCCCCTGTATTGCCCCACTATCAACTCTGGGCTCGCATTGCATTGTATCACCCCTCAGTTTTCCAGTAGGGAACTTGGCATGTTCCCCCTTCCCTTTCCTCCATTCCACTTGCTGTTATGAAAAGATCACAGCCTGAAGCCATATGGCTCCAAGCCAGCAGCCTGTGTATATCTACAGCCCTTCTGAGGATAACTTTAGTTAAACATGGTTGCGCTACAGTAGATGGTCGCCAGCGATCCCGCCAGGAAAGCTGCTTGGAATTATTGGCTGCTCTCAGCATGGCACAGTGGTGCGCTCGTCTAACTCATTCCCCATGTTCAGATCGAAGGGGGATAACCGTTATGATAAAGCTATCACATCCCAGAGCAGCTCGTGAAACCTAATGGGAAAGGGCTTGGCAAGCTATTTGTTATAGGCAGCTGTACAAATTCCAGTTGGCAAAGACAAAGATGGGAGAGGGGAGCAATAGACAGGAAGAGATGTTTTCCAAAACTCCAGATTATACCATGGAATTCTTTTCAATTCATGGGAGATTCATCTACACTGTAGTCTCTGAACACACTTCAAAAAAGGGAGCTTGTTAGACAATTACAGCTACTCACCATTTACGAGAAAAAGCTGTGATTAACAAAACATGCTAATTAGCTTACCTTAGAAACTTAGATTAGGAATGTAAATCCTGTCTTGTTCTTGTGGGACGAGGAATGGCAATATTCTTGTTCGTTACAGAATCTTCTGTCACTTTCAATTCTGTCCCTGCAATTTTTTTAAATATCTTTTTTTGTGCAAAATAGGAGCAAACATACACAAGGATAGAATGATTGCTCCTCAGGTTCAAAGCAATTAAACCATGTGATGCCTTGAATGGGTTGTCTGCTTCTTTCGCAACATGCAGCCATTCCTTCTGTGCTTCGGATATGGGTCTGCCTGTTTTGTTTCCCATGGGGAAAGAATCTCACTTTTACACACATTTGCATACAATATGTAAACCTTTTAAAATCTATAACAATAAAGCTTTTTGCAAAAAATTAAAGAAAAAATAAACTACAGAATGACAGATTGACAGAAATCATATATTTTAAGACTCTTTCACTTCCTCACTCACAATGGGCAGTAATTGGTAAGAGAAGACAAATCATATTGTCTCCTCAGCAACTTAGTTCCCATTTACTAAATCAAAATTTCCCAGCAGATTTATTGTTTAAGAGGCTGCAAGAAATGGCTGTGGAGGGTCCTGATACATACGACCATCTTAAGGCTTTAAAAAAAAAATTAAATGTAACACATAAGATGCGATACATATCTCTTCTCCCATCAACCATTTTTCTCAAAAGCAAGAGAATGTCATATTTTCCAACAGAATCAAGAAATTCTATTTCTGTTCTCTGGGATATTTCCATTTTCTCAGGCTTCTTTTCCACACACCGTTTTGCTACGGAGACTTTTTCTTAAATATTGCTGGCAGGGCTACCAAAATATCATAGAACTGAAATGTTTTCCAATAGAATTGGAATACTTGATAGATCATGGAGTTGGAACTGATTCACACATGTAGGGTCATTGTTCGATGCTTAGTGCTTAGTGCATGTCTGAACGGACCAATAGCTGTGCTAAACCAGCACAACCTTCTCTTACATCAAGGCTTCACAACCTTGGGTCTCCAGATGTTCTTGGTCTAAAACTCCCAGAAGCCTTCACCGCTAGCTATGCTGGCCAGGATTTCTGGGAATTATAGCCCAAAAACGTCTGGGGACCCAACGTTCGGATGCACTGTCTTACACAGTCCTTTTCAGTCAAATCAGTTCATGCATTCAGCTGATCATAATCAAGTGTACATCCAGTAATCCTCCACAGCAATGGCCAGAATCTTGTTGCACAACTCCACAGTTGTGTAAGCTGATGATGTCATCAGCTGTGAATATTAATCTTTAATTTAAAGTTTCCTATCCCCAGAACCACAAGTTCCAACACTTCCTAGGGATCCCTTTTGACCTGGGGAAGCCTTTGAGAGTCTCAAGGCAGGATGGGGGAAGTTATTGATGCCCAAAAACGCTGCTGCTAGTCCAGGTATTAAAGGCTTCCCTTGAATGAAATATTAATGTCCATAGCTGAGAATGGCATCCGCTTCTACATATGCGGAGTTGCAAAACAGGATTATGCCAATTGTGTATTCATGAATTAGGTCTTGGAAGTGTGAGTTTTGTGCATTTTTTGTAACAGCGCCTTAGATTGTGGCAAAAAAAAAATTCAACCGAGAGAATGACAAAATACATTTATTCATTCATTTATTGGATTATTATTTTTTTGCATGCCACTACTCTGGGCAGTTTACAAATATAAAAACACCCAAACACCCACCCAACACATGACCAATCTAAAAAGCAATCCCGGAGAGGAACTCACAGTGGTGACACCAGCCAAAAAACAAAATGAAAGATGTGACATAGACAGAGCAAATTATCATGAGGGGAGGATATCCGGAAAAGCCTCTCTGAGAAGCTGTGTTTTTACTAGCTTTCAGAATGCTAGGGGGGAGGGGCCTGGTGGACTTCCACCAGCACGGTGTTCTGCAGAGTGGTGGCCACCACAGAGAAGGTCCTGTTCCTGGGCAGAAAGCAGAACTTGCATGAAGAACTATCCCTTTCCCAATGATATGAGCTCACACAGAATCTCTGGGTCCCCCGTACCCCAAATTTTAAAAAAAATGAGAAAAAAGACTTTTTTGTGTGATCTTTGGGGGTGAAAATTGGAAATTTTGACATGTTTTGACATTCTTCAGTATCCTGGGGGGGAACCTATGCCCCCCCCCATTTTAAAATATATTTCAACTACTTCTGAGTGCAGCCCTTGGACTGCTGGCAATTTTAAAAAGGGTCCTCAACCTTAATATCATCCACCCCTGATCTAGCACAAAGTACGGATGTATACTTTGATTAAGTATATTTCCTTCTTCCTGCCTGTACACGTTTTCCCACTTGCACCGAGTTTTGCCACAAAATTTTGTGTGACCATTCTGGAATCCAGTTGTTTCCAAAAGGAAGGAAGGAAGGAAGGAAGGAAGGAAGGAAGGAAGGAAGGAAGGAAGGAAGGAAGGAGTTATTGCTAGCTGGCATTTAGTAAATCAGCTTGCATGATCAACAATATTTTCAGCATGTTTAACCGAAGGAAAAGGAAGGGAAAATAAACAGCCCTTCTCTGAAGGATTCAATATGAGTCAAATTGCCAGAGGAAAAATCAGGGAGCTGTTTCTTTTGAAAAGCAAGCTTCTTATATAAAAGTTATTGTTCTTAAATGCACTTTAATTATAGATTGAACTGAGCTTTGCAAAGAGAGAGCTATGTGACTGAAGTGGGGCTGAAGGGAGCGGAGAGTGCTGGGGGGGGGGGGGGTGACATGTATAAATCGCCTCCCAGGAACCATGCTGAAATTTCCATAGTGTTCCCTGTATGACACTGATGTGTGAAAATTGACATGAAGATCTGAAAATGGGGACGGAGGGAGCCCAAGCATAAAATAACTTCAATTTTGCGCTCTCTTTACCTCTCAGAGGAATAGCGCGGTGGAGTGACCAACACAACACAAACAAGTGAAGGCGAGACATGGAGAGAGAGAGATGGAGAGAGAGAGAAAAGAGAAAAACTCGTGGAGAAGGATAGGAGTTATTAAACAGAAAACACTCTCCTCAGTCACTGGGAGAAAGGATGATCAATGGATTTAGTCAGCGAGAAATTCAAGCAGAAAATTGCCGCTGTTTTTTATCGGAGAGGCAGGAAGTTTAACCAAAGAAGAATTCTCTTCTCCGTTTTTCTCAAAAGCATCAAAACAGAACCACATAAGGCAGTTCCAGTAGTGGGGGAACCTCATTCTTCCCAAACTGGGCAATCCTAGGCATACATACACACAGAGAGACTATTCCTGGTCAATGGACATTGAGTCCTAAGGAGGAGCCAGGATGCATCGATTTAAGCTAACAATTTATAAAATGAAGTTCTGGCTTTGTAAAGCATCCCGAGTCAGAATAGAGAGATCATTCCACACCCAGTCAATGTCAGCTGTGTATGTAGTCAGCCGTATTTCTATTGCATCCAAGTTCTGTATCTGTCTTTCATTTTAATAATAATAAAAAAAGTATGAAAACTGCATTGATTTTTATATGCCAGGGATTATTAAATGCAAATTCCTTTCCTCAACCTTTGAGCTAAGATAAGCATCACAAGATTTAAAGAAGTGTGGTTTGGTCTTTGACTGTAAATAAATAAATTCAAATTTAAAGGAGTGGACAGAAAAGGGTGCTGTTTGTCCCAAACTATTTATTAACCCAGGAGGTGCAAATTAGATTGGTTTGCTTAAAAATCCAGATCAGACTATTTTCTCTCTTATCTGTACTTTTTAACATAGAATTGCCATCATTCAAGGGCTTACGCACAGTTAGGTTCAATTAAAAGACAATCCATGCCATGATTTCAGCCATATAATGTTATATCATACATGGGTGAACCACCTGTAATTTCTGCAACCAATACTCTGCTCAAGACCTGGGTTCAGTCCCAGGTAGTTGACTCAAGGTTCACTCAACTTTCAATCCTTCTGAGGTCAGTAAATTGAGAACCCAGCTTGCTACGTGTAATTGAATTGTAAACCATCCAAAGAGTGCTTTAAGAACTATGGGGCACTATATAAGCAGCCTGTTTTGTGTTGTTTTGCTTTGCTTTATAAAATCTGTCTTTCTCTGTGTCTGCCTGCCTGCCTCTATGAATTTGACCCAACTCCGGGAGGCAGTGGAAGACAGGAGGGCCTGGCGTGCTCTGGTCCATGGGGTCACGAAGAGTCGGACACGACTTAATGACTAAACAACAATTAAAATCTATCTCCCTTGAATGAAATCTAAAAGGGTTCTCCTGTTGCTGAGGGTTGAGCAACAGAGAGATGTATGCACACATACAAGTTAGCCCTTGGTTTTCCATCATGTGCGATTTTAGTCCAGAACTTCCAGAGTTCTGCCAGAGCCACAGAAATAGTCATCTTATCTTATTCTCTGGTTTTGGATCTTCTACTTAAATTGTTCTCGGACTACTTAAACAGGGAATCCTTCTCTCTTACTGTGGTAGGAAGTATTTTAAATATGGCCTTTTCCTTCCTTTCAGAACCACACCACAAGCTGTTTCCCGTAATCCCTGCACTCATCTGCCTTCTGTTTGAGCCAACGCATGCCTGATTTTCCCACACACACCACACACTTCTGCTTTTCTTCTGTGTGACTGCCTGGCCGATTTCACCCACTCCTCACTGTCACAAGGACATTGCTGAGGAGAGCTTTCCCCTTCCCTTTGTTGTTAGGCTCTACCCCCAACCCCTTTTAATTTCGGCCCAAGTGAGACAAACTGAATGGTGGTGATGATGAAGCTTTCAGGATGTTAGGAAGTGAAATGCTGGAAGAGGTCAGCCAGAGCAGAAGCCAATAAAATGCAAAAAAAAAAAAAAAAGGAAGACAGAGACAGAGGGACAAAGCAATTGGTAACGATATGAAATTGCCAGGTTAACTGAGGGCTCCACCCAATGAAAAGATTCGCTTCCAAAACCCCTGGAAAGTTTACTGACCATGAACCACCACTAAGGGCTTGATGCTCACCATCCATTTGCAGATAGTGAGTCAGGAGAATAGCCAGGGTTTCCTGAGATGTCTAGAGAGGGATCCTGTCCATATATGAACCATGTCCCTTTATTTAGAAAAGTTAGTTCAAAGGCACTATAAAATATTATTCATTCATTCATTCATTCATTTAAAATATCTTTTACCCCGCCTTTCTCCTTAACAAGGACCCAAGGTGGTTTACATCATTAAAAGACAATATTTGAAGCTGAAAATGGTGTGCATACAAATAGTAAAAAAGATCAAACAAATACCACTCTAAGAAACGTTAAACAAAAGCAATACCAAAAACACATTCAAAGCAGGAAGGCACAACAATCCATTTTTAAAAAATCCACTCAGGCAGCCAGTCACTGAGGAGAAGCTTGCCTGGAGAGAAAGGTCTTTGCCTGCTTGCAGAAGGACAGCAAAGATGGGGCCAGTTGGGGCTGCTGTGGGAGGGAGTTCCAGAGTCTGAGAGCAGCAACAGAGAAGGCTCTCTCCCATGTCCTCACCAAACACACCTGTGAAGGTGGTGGAATGGAGAGAAAGGCCTCCCCTGATGATCTTAACACCCGGCCAGGCTCATAATGGCAGATATGGTCCTCTTTAACACTGGTGAGGATGCTGCAGACCTCGGTACAGATAATTTTTTATCAGTTCTACATATTTCCATATGTGCAATCCCATTCAGTGTTTCTACGACTTTGTGGATGTTGTTGTTTATTGCTTTTCTGCCTAGAAGGGTTTTTGAAGCAGTACACAGAAAGGACATAGAAAATGATTAAACGCAGATTAAAAACAGATTTAAAACATTTTCTAAAATTAGATGAAAAATATTCTTCAATATCCTATTTAAAACATTCTCTAAAAGTCCATTACAAAGCGATTGTTAGGAATTAAAGGCCTTTTTCGAACAATACAGTTTTGGCTGCCGACTGGAAGCTCAAAAGGGGTGAAATCGGCCTGTTTTCCAATGGGATGAGTTCTACTTTTGTGGACCTGCTGTGGAGAAAGCCTCATTTCATGTACTTACCAACCTAACTTCTCAGGATGGTAGGACACTCCATTCAACCTCTGTTGAAGAGTTCAGATTCTTGTCATTCACATATACGAGGAAGGAAGAGGAAGTTTTCAGATCAGTTGACCCCAAATTCATTAGGGCTTTATAAAACAAGCACCATGAACTGAGCTTGGGTGCAAATTGTATGCCAGTGGAGTTGATCCAAGGCTGGCAATGTATGGTCTCTGGAGGGCATGTCAGGCAGCTATCACCACAGTTTCCACCATCTGTAACTTTCAAACACTTTTCAATGTCTAATTTCCTCCCAAAATATTATTTCAGTGTTTGTGTTAAACATGTATGTAAACGTGTGCTGCAGTACTTTTAAGCTGAATAAAGCTGCACTCCGTCATGCAGATCAGTGCAAATTCTGAGACTAGCTAGGATCCAGATGACATGTTAGTCTGGGTCATTTCTTATGAGTGTTCATCAAAATTGCATCCCTTATGCATCCTTATTGAAATG
This sequence comes from Intellagama lesueurii, assembly GCA_037013535.1. Lineage (NCBI taxonomy): Eukaryota > Metazoa > Chordata > Lepidosauria > Squamata > Agamidae > Intellagama > Intellagama lesueurii. The sequence continues at coordinate 8,899,064 of JBAJHW010000011.1, forward strand.
GTTTTGGTAGAACCCATTGCAAATTTCTTATAATTTAGTTGGCTGCAATGTTAGCTACCAGTCATACAAAGACCTACACAGGATCATACTTATCTAATCCAACATTCTCTTCACACATTGACCAACCAGTTGCCTATGGAGACCCCTTTAATGGGACATGAGTATAAATGCAACTTCTGTTACACATTCTCTGGAAACTAAATGCTAGAGACGATGTCTACAGTTAATATTTCTGCTTTATTTTCTTTACCACCTGCCACAATAGCCTTAAGTGGAGAACTCAGGACTAGGGTGGCTTGCAATGCAAGTTCTATTACCTGACTCATAATCCCTCACGCAAATTGAGTTGAAACTACACACGTTTACTTTGAGAACACACAAAGAGTACAAATTGTAAGAAAACTTCATTCCCAATGGGCTCAAGGTTGACTCAGCCTTCCATCATTCCAAGGTGGGTAAATTGAGTACCCAGCTCACGGGGGTGCGGTGGGGGCAATGTGTAGCCTGCTTAATTAAATTGTAAACCATCCAGAGAGTGCTTTAAGCATTCTGGAGCAATATACAGTATAAGCAACACACTTTCTTTGCTTTTACTTTCTGCCAATGGTCTCCCCTTTCCAATACACACACATTTCTCAACTAGACATCAAGGAATACCCTGAAGGGAGGGTTCATCAGGAAAAATAGAGGTTATAGAGCCTGCTTGGGTGCCCATCTCTAATCTTCATCCTTTAAGCATGATCAGAAACATCTTGTTCTGCCAACTACCACTGAAAAAAGAGAACATGAGAATATCCCACCAAGAAAGAAAGCCAAAGAGGACACCAATCTTTAAAACTGGTCTCTGTAGGGATGCAGATTGAGGAATGATTTTTATAATTTAAACGGAAGTGCAAAACATCTCAGCTGAGTGAGGAAGACAGTGGTCGGGCGATCTGTGTGCCTAGTTCCCAGCTTCCAGAAGCTGTAGTATTCCAAAGTAAAGTTTCCATGCTTCATCCCTAGAAAGCAAACTAGGCAAAGGAAGATATGACAAAGTTGTTCCCACTGTGATGATTTCCTCAGAAGTCTCATTGTGTTTCCATTAGCAGCTGGTACCCTATGTCACAGCAAAGCACCTTACATGGGAAGATGCTGAGAATGGCCTCATAAACAAGTCCTATCCATTTCCTGCATCCTGTTATAAATCTCAAATTGCAATGTGTGCCTATCATATACATGTTATTAATCTTTCCCATAACATCTCAGGCATTTGGATTGATTGCATTTAAATGCCACTGAAGGTAATTACTGGATCCTGGCTAGCACATCTGAAAGAGGAATTATAATAATAATTAATGCCCTGAATATATGGTTGCCTCCATCACAGATCTGGCAGGATCAGCAAGGAGAGAGGGAATTTGCTGCATTCTACCATATTTGACTGAAATTTCCCATGATGGTTCTCAACTCTTCTTCTAAATATGCATGTAGTCAAGGCACGTCTTTCTTCATATGGATCAGGTAATGGAGTTCGATTCCCCAGTGGTGCCTCCTTAACAGGGGCTGGACCCAATGATCCATGGGAACCCCACCAGCTCTGCAGTTCTAAGATCATCATCGTAAACACACATACTTGGTTATTTCTGTCAATATGGGGTTGGTTTGTTGGTTTCTTGGTTCGTTGGTTTGTTTATAAATAATAAATAAATAAGTAAATAAGCAAATAAATATTTATTTATTTATTTCTCACCGATGAAGTTCAGAATTCTTGGGCTTATTTCAGTTATTTAAATGGCTGTGCGTGTGATTTCATTGTACAAAGACCTCCATGACAAGTAGCTGCCACATTTTAATCGAAAATGAGGGGAAGATGTCATAACATCAGCTCCTCCCTCTGGGCCTGTTCAAATCAGCAAGTGTGGGAAACTAGATATGAATTCATGACAGAAGGGGAAAAGTGGAAAAAAATATGCACCATCATCCAGTGTTAGAATAATTTTGATAATCTCACAAAAGCAATTGAAGCTGTGCTACAACTGCTAATAATGGAGAGCCTCATCTCAATTTTTGGAGAATTTTTCCCCTCATCCTGGGAAAAATGGTGAAATAATGTGCTCGAGGTGGGCATGAACCATTGGTTCAGCGGTTCGTGCCAGTTTGTTTTTCACCTGAACAGGTGTTTGGCGGTTCCCAGCCCTGCCTCCTCTGGTGGGTGTCGACTCAGAGGTGGTGCCCGGGCTTTCCTGCCCCACCTCCTCTGGGTGCTTCCTATGGGTGGGCACCCACTGGAGGAGGCAGAGCTGAGAACCATTGAAACCTGTTCAAACTCATGGCTCAGTGGGTACTGCAGTCAAGGCTATCTCTACTCATGACCTAGGATGCTGATGGGCTGAGGTAGCCGGCTCAAGGTTGACTCAGCCTTCCATTCTTCCAAGGTCAATAATAAATTGAGTGCCCAGCCCACTGTGGGGTGGGGGCAATGTGTAGCCTACATAATTAAATTGTGAAGCATCCAGAGAGTGCTAGAAGTGCTGTAGGGTGGTATATATAAGCATCACTTTGCTTTAGCATTGCTTTACATAGATGTAGAACAAGTATGCAGAATATCCTTGAGTCAGAAACAGCCTTTGGTCATCACGTTGATAGGCACATCTAATTTTATTCAATATTTAAAATATATATATCCATGGTTTGGGCCTCCTGGTCATAAAGAACAAAGAACTCTGATGACTCTTTCCATTTAAACGGAAGGGAGAAGGCATTTCTACACTCACCCATGAACTCAACAAGTAACTTCTCAACAACGCATTCCCACCCGACAAAAAGGTGAGGGATCTAATGAGCCCTCAAAGTCATTCAGCCCGCAAGGTGATGCCCAGGCGAGCATGGGGTCTCTGTATGTGGTGGGGAGGGTGGTCAGCTTCCTTCATTTCTTGAACAGGAGTTGAGTTGGACGTGGGAGGAGGTGGGGGAAGGGAACGAGGCCGCTATAATAATGGAGGATGGTGGGAGGGATAAAAGAAGAAAAAAAAAGGTGTCGTAGTTGTCTCAGCAGCTGATCAACAAAAGAGCAGTCGGGAGCTGTAACCTCTCGAAGCTGCAGTCTGGAACATGACACATGTCAGGCTATGATAAATGGTGTGGTGCGTGTGCAATTTCAAGCGCAATGCCCTTGAGATGTGCGGGACCCCAATCGCAAATGTTATTGTTAAATTAAACCTTAAAGGAAGAATTGGAAAGAGGAGGGCTGGTGCAGATATAGAAAAGAATGCACAGAAGGCTGGGGGAGGTGGGAGAGAGAGAGAGAGAGAGAGAGAGAGAGAGAGAGAGAGAGAGAAAGGAAGAGGGGAGACAAGACTAGAAAGGTGAAGAGCAAACATTTTTGGAAGATTTCTTTTTTCCCGTCTCCCTGTACACCTTCCTCAATAATGAATCACAAATCTTCTGGGGCTCCCAAAGAACTCCGACCTAGGATTTATTTAGTAGCAATGTTGGAGGAGAAAAATTAACTTTTTACACCGCATTTTAGTTGTATTGGGGCCTACGACATACTTGATGATGCACTTGTGTGTTTAGAGCTTTAAGTCTAAAATTTAGACTACACCGAACTTCGACACTGCATTTGAAGAGTCCTCCTTGGGGGGCAGATATACCAGAGGAATTTTGAGGGAAACCCAAATAAGGTTGAAAATGAAGACTCTCTGATTTTTGCCAAATGCTTCATATTTTCTTGTGTTTTCACCAGGTTTAGGCTAAGGTTATAGCTATTTCAGAGCTTTTCCTCACTGGTGAAACATCAGAGGAAACAAGAAAGAAATTCAATACCCTCTTCAGACACTACCTGCTGGGGCTATTAGCTTTAGGGAAATGAGACTGCCGTGCTCCAGAAGGTTGTGTCTAGAGATGTGAAAATGACTTCATTGGATTCATGTATGTGTGTGTTTTTCTAAAGCCCACCTGCATTTTCTTCCAGGCCTTGTTTTGTATGGGGTCATGTTGTTGTAGTTGTTGCTGCTGCTGTTGTTGTTGTTATGTGCCGTCAAGTCAGAACTGACTTATAGCAACCCTAACCCTATAGCAACCCTTTCAAGGTAGGTGAGATATTTAAGGAGTGGTTTTGCCAGTTCCACACACCCCATGAGTTTCCATGGGTGAACGGGGATTCAAACCCTGGTCTCCCAAGTCCTAGTCTGTCACTCCATTACACTGGGGTCATGAGACCCTTTGGGTTTTTTATTTATCAATGAGACTTTGTTTCCCTACAGTGTGTAATCATTTTTGGGTTTCACCTACTTTGCGCAACTCTGTCCCATTGTCTAGGGTGCTTGTGAATGTATTTTTCAATATTAAAGATGTCAGCCATCAGCATTTTAAGATATGCTCATTGTTTTGTCTGTACTTTGCTTCTCATAAATCCTTAGTAAGTCTCACAAGCTATGCTCCTCTAGCTATAGAACCTATTTCCTAATTGAGTGGTTCCCAGCCTTAGGAAACCCGGGTCTTCTTGGACTGCAATTCTCAAAGGCCTTCACAATCAGCTGTGAAAGATTTCTGGGAGTTGCAATCAAAGAACACCTGGGTTAATCAAGTTTGGGAACCTCTGCCCTAAGCTATAGACTGCAGAATTGAAGAAGATGGGATGAATATCTTCATGGGATGGGATGAAAAACTGGCCCCAAAACTGGTGGCTAGTTCTGTACCTTGGGTGGCCCATGGGTGGTTCTGGTCACTCCATTCCTTTGGAATGAACTACCCCCCTCACATGGAAGATTGACTATCCACTAGAGATGGGCACAAAGTTTAAAAAAAACAAATAACCAAATTCATTAAAAAAATCACTAATTTGTCAATTTGCATTCATGCGAATCACTGCCCCTGACAAATATGAATCAATGATTTTTTAGTGATTTTTTTATTTGTTGATTAATTTGGCTATAAAATGACTCCATAGGCCAATTTATTTTAGTATAGAGACACCAAAATTGTAAGAAAGCTTCCTCTGATTCTCATCTATACTCCCACCAACTTTGGCGAAGACTGGATTTCAGATGTCCAAGTTATACACCCACAAAGAGGGCAACCCCAGAAAAGTTCCTCCCAGGCACCTAGAGACACCAAAATCAGATGGAAGCTTCTCAAGATTCTTATCTACAATCTCTCCAAGTTTGGTGAAGATTGGGTTTACTCAAGTTGCTAAAGGGCCCTTTCCTGAGGGGGACTCAATTTGTGGGTGTACGTATAACATGGATGTTTGAAACCCAGTCTTCACCAAACTTGGAGAGATTGTAGAGAAGAGTCAGTAGAAGCTTCTCTGTGATTTTTGGTGTCTCTAGGTGCCTGGAGGGACCTCCTTATGGGTGTATAACTCAGATATCTGAAACCCAAACTTCACCAAACTTGGAGAGATTGTAGAGGAGAATCAGGGGAAGCTTCTCTGTGATGTTGGTGTCTCTAGGTGCTTGGCGGGGGGTGTTTTATATGCTTTTAAAGTCAGAAATGAATTGATGAATTGATTCAGTGATTCATCAGAAAGAAATCATAAATTCATAATTCGTGACCTTGATGAATCACGAATCAAAATGAATCACCATTTTTCTAATTCGTGCCCATCTCTACCCACTTGTCCTGAAAGCCAGAAGGAGGGTGGGAGCCAAGCTGTTCCATTCAAAAAGACCAGTACATTTCATCTATCTCTTCATATTTTGCAGCGATTGTACACAATTCCACCACGCCGCCAGTACACTGTGCGAGGTTTCAAGCAAGAAGCTTTCACTGCCATCATGCTCTGTTCTCTGATAGGCCACCTTCCAAAAATGAGATCTAGGTAGGCAGAAGCACCCAGCAAGCCAAGCTGGGGGAGCCCAGAATCAAAACTGGATGGCTCCTAGAATCCTCCCAGAACCCTACAGAAGATGTGCAGAAGGCATTCAAGGGCTAGTCCAGTCCAGGTGTGTCACAGAAAAACAAAGAGAGTCCACGGAAAAGAATCTACAGCCTCAATCCAAGGTTCATAAATGGGAAGGAATCAGCAGCAGCAGGATCTGGGTACAAGACTGCTAAGTTCTGAAACAAAGTGAATAGATAAATATTTTATGGGCTTGATTTCTAAAATATTGTGATGGAGGTCCATTGCATCACACTAGTTTTGGCATTCATGTTTATTATCAAGTGTCTGTTCCAGATTGTTCCATTCTGTTCAGGCTTTTACTTATTCTTTCAATCGTGCTGCATCTTTCCTTCTTATCTTCTGTCTTTACCTCTTCTTTTTCTCTTTCTTTCTTTTTTTTTTCTGCCCATCTCTTCCTTCTTTCTTTTTCCTCCACTAGTAGTCTACTCAGAAGGTGCCATTCCTGGCCATTCTGTTCCATTCTGGTTAGTTTTACGGCATTAAACGGTTAATTTAAAAAGTAATATTTGATGGGCTTGATTTCTAGATTATTGTACTGAACTGTGTCCATCACATCCCACTAATTTTGATATCAGTTTTATTGAATCAAGAAGTCCCCATTCTGGCCCATTCCATTCCGTTCTGGCTTTTCCTTAGTCCCAAGGAACAGGAGGGGAGAGAGATGGATGGAGGAGAAAGAAGGACTGACGGAAAGGGAAGGAGAGAGAGTGAGAGTTTACAGTTGGGGGTCTCTTCTGGAGAAAGGCAGCCGTTGATGTAAATTAATTGCTTATCATTGGCCCAAACTCTGCCCTACCTTCTTGATTCGAGATGGACATGAACAGCATTTTGTGCCAGTTCATTTTTGGCCAAACAGGTGTTTGGCAGTTCCCAGCCCTGCCTCCTCCAGCAGGCGCCCACTCAGAGGCAGAGCCCCAGCTTCTTTGCCCTGCCTTCTCCAGGCACTGCCTCTGAGTGTGCACTTGCCAGAGAAGGCAGGGCTGGGAACCCCCAAACACCTGTTCAGCCGAAACACAAACCGGCACAAACCACCAGTTTGGCAGTTCCTGACCGCCTCTACTCTTGATACTCCATGCAGTTGTTCAGGTTCCTCATGGAATCCAGTAGTACATCATAACTAGAGTAGATCCTTTGAATCAGTGGTGATTTGGTGAGTTGCCACCTACATACATTCCATTGATTCAATGGGCCTACTCTAGTTGCAATTTACTGCTGGACTTATACCTTGGAGTTCAACGTGGTCATAGCCTGTGAAAAGCTAGATAGCCACCACCACCACCTTTTTACATGCATTATCACACTCTTGAACAATTCAAAAAGCATGTTAAATAGATGTGAGGGTACATAAACTACTTCAATTAGATTAACCTGGTGCTTTAGCATTGAATTCTTCAATTTCCAAGTCAGGAGAAAATTGGTAAGAACATAAGAAGAGCCCTGCTGGATCAGGCCAAGGGCCCATCTAGTCCAGCTTCCTGCATCTTAGAGTGACTCCACCAGATGCCTCTGGGAGCACAGGAGACAACTAGAGACCTGCCTCCTGATATCCCTCCCGTGCATCTGGCATTTGGAGATCCCTTCCTTCTAAGCCTGGAGATTATAGATCCCCTTCATGGCTTGTAACCTGCGATGGACTTTTCCTCCAGAAATCTGTCCAATCCCCTTTTAAAGGCATCTAGGCCAGATGCCATCACCACAGTCTGTGGCAAGGAGTTCCACAGACTAACAACACGCTGGGTCAAGAAATATTTTCTTTGGCCTGTTTTTACTCTCCCAGCACTCAATTGGAGTGGATGTCCCATGGTTCTAGTATTGTGTGAGAGGGAAACGGGCTTCCCTCTATCCACTTTATCCATCCCCTGCATAATTTTATAATGTCTCAATCATGTCCCCCCTCAAGCACCTTTTCTCTGGACTAAAGAGCCCCAAACGCTGTAGCCTTTCCTCATAATCACACAACAACTTTGCAGCTGTACAGGCATCTTCCACCACCTTTTTAAAAAAGAATCACTAATATGAAAGCAAGAGCAGGGAGAAGGTCAGCCCTCCACTCTGTCAGCCACCCTGCTTTGTCAGGATCCCCAGTTGCATGGAGAAACTTCCATGGACGAGGGCTCCAGCTGCACCACTCACTATCCAGTCGGACTTAAGTCACACCGGTGACTTGACTTGGACTTGACTCAGGGTTGTTGTTTTTTCCAGTGACTGAGACTCCACTCATGACTTGGACCCACTTTTCAGAGTCACATTTTCAAGTCCCTATTCTTTTTACCGAAGGAGACTGGAAATCCGGGGGAAGCTTTGCTCTGCTCACCAGAGGATGCAAGAGAGGCAGGCAAATGGTGGAAAATGGCAGAGGAAGAGGTAGTGCCAATGAGGGAGGGTTTTGAGAGGTTGACGGGGTGGAGGGGTGAGGGAAGGTGAAGCGGGCACCCAAGAGTGGGTGGTTCACAAGCTTCAGACCTTTACACACACACCTCACACAGAATGCAGCCACTCCTTTCTTTTTTCTGTGGAAAAACAGCTTGTATTTAATAGGGACTCAGACTGGGGACTTGGTGCCAAAGACTCACACTCGAACTTGGGACTTGGTACCAACGATTCAGACTCAAACTTGGGACTTGGTACCAACGATTCAAACTCGAACTTGGGACTCAGACCCAAAGAGTTGCCAACATCCGTGGAAACTTCACATGTACTAGAAACTTTCTTCTTCAGACTGTTCTTCTTCAGACTGTTCCTTCTCTGCATCTGAACGAGGCTTAGAAGAAAAACAGAACAGGGATGTGTGTCATTTTATTTTACTTATGCATTACAGAAGTAACATACTGATCTAATGATTCCAAGCAACCCTTCTTCTCATAATGCATGCCTTCTCTCTCTCTCTCTCTCTCTCTCTCTCTCTCTCTCTCTCTCTCTCCAAAACTCAAAGAAAATGAAATTTTTATTTCTCTTTTCCCAGAGATTCCAGCACACAGTGACAACCCAGCAGAATGGGCTATTCTGTGTAAAGCCTAAAAGGGAATAAAAGGGAAAGAAATTGTCTCAAAAATTGGATTACAAATGCATTTATTCCTGCTTACGGATAGTTTAGGACCAATTTCTGATTCACTTAACATGTCAAAGAAAAAGAAGAGGGGGGGAATTCCTGTAGATATCTCAACAATAATAAGAACAGGGTGGGGGCGTGGAGAAGAATGCAGGAAGTTGTAGAAAGAGATGTGGATGGAAGCAGCTATAAGTCCGATTAACTCCAAATCCTTCTTATGGAATGTGGAAAGCTCTGAACACCAAAGGCGAGTCTTTTCATTAGCTTGATGCTTCCTAGTCAAGGCTTAGTCAGACAACTTAATGCAATAATCTTTTGGCTAGGAGGACAGAGTTTTGCCTTGATCTGTGAGAAAGACGTTAAATTTGAATTAGAATGATAGAGTCAATTATTGTGTGAATGTGTGCAACGTAGCGTAGGGTGGCAAGTACGTTAAGAGAGACTCCACTGCCTACAATTCAACAAGTTGTGCTCAGGGCTGGATCTGTCTATTTATTTATGTGGCTTGTTTACCATTCTTTTTGAACAATGGCTCCTGAGCTTATTGTAGTCTATCCAAGCTGATCAGCAATAGTAGAATAGAAGGCTAGACAGAGAGGTAGACATATTGCTTCACGTCAGTTAAGGTTGATGCTGGGGTCAAGGACCACATCTCCCTTTATGAGCCTGCCCAGATGTTAAGATCATCAGGAGAGGCCTTTCACTTAGTCCCACCACCTTCACGGATGCATTTGGTGGGTTCTCTGTTGCTACTCCTGGACTCTGGAACTCCCTCCCACTGGACGCCAGGCTGGCCCCATCTTTGCTCTCCTTCCGCAAGCAGGCAAAGACCTTTCTCTTCAGGCAAGCTTTCCCTCAATGATTGGCTGCCTGAGTGGGGTTTTTAAATAGATTGCTGTACCTTACTGCTTTGAATGTGTTTTTGGTGTGGCTTCTACTTTTTAAATGGCGTTCTGTGTCTAGTCGTGCTGGCCACGTGACCACGGAAACAGTCTTCGGACAAACGCTGGCTCTACAGCTTCCATTGGCTTTGGAGAAATACACTATGCAAAGGGGCCTTATACACAACTGAAAAGAGCCAAATATACCCAATATGATAGTCAGTGGAGAAAACATGTGTACCTTAAGTAAAATGGTGAACTAAATCCATGTCAGGAAAAATGTGCAAACATTTTATTCAAAGTCCATATTGCAGCCCAGTACAGAAGGAGGATGGAGATGAAGAGGACAAATGAGGTGAAAGTAAGAAGGAAAATGTTTGCATGTCAATTCAGAATAATCACCATCATCTTAGAACTGCAAATCTGGAAGGGACCCTATGGACCACTGAGTCCAGCTCCTGTCAGGGAGGCACAGCAGGGAATCGAACTCCCAACCTCTGGCTCCGCAGCTTAGAGACCTAACCCACTGAGCTATCCAGCAGTTGTACTTCATTCTTACCACTGTTCTGAGGGTGGGAGAGGAATGGTGAACATTTGCACCCACAATATAATGATGAGTATTAAGAGAAATTTGTATCAAATGGTCTTTTTAATGCAGGTGAGGAAAGAAATCATCTCAGAACTCTACTCACGTATTTAAAAAAAATATTGAGGAATGTTGAGGAATGTTGACTCAGTGCTGCATCATGCTGGACAGAACATCTGTGCTTTCCATGGGAATTTTCTTTAGTTTCCCAAGAATCTGGATTACACAGAAGGAGAAGGGGGAGATTAGACAAAATCATGCAGCATTAGATCTCCATAGACATATGGCCAGATCCAGATTTTGGAGAATTTGAGCTAGGCTGATGGAAGCCATTCCCCCCACCCCAACCTCCTATGGCAGCCCATCCATCATCATCTCCCCCCCCCACTCCAATATATCACACAAGGTCAGGGGAGATGCTTAATGAGGTGAACAGTAGTGATGTGTGAGAAAGGAGGAGCTCTCTGACATATTTTGAGAGGGGAGAAATGTAAAGCAAACCAAAGTGTGCTGCTTATATGCTAAAAGCACACTCTGGGTGGTTCCAAATTAATTATGCAGGCTCCTCATTGCCCACCCAGCAAGCTAGGTACTCAATTTACCAGCCTCAGGAGGATGGAAGGCTTGAGTCAACTGGCTACCTGAGCCCATCAGAATCAAACTCAGGTCATGAGCAGAGTTTTCACTGCAATACTGCAGTTTAACCACTGCACCACGAGGCTACTGGTTTCTAAATAGGTATGTATATTTTTTGCAGATTTCCTAGAAACAGAGGAAACCAGACACGCTTTGCATTTAGAAATCTACAAATGTTGTGACTTTGAAAAAAGGATCTGATGAAATGCAGTTAGGAAAAGTGCAGAAACAAAAGATTGTATATTGCAAAACCAAGCGCAAAACCACTTTAGTGACCCTGTGGATGCACAAAAATACAGATGGGCACGAACTGAACCGTGAACCAGAAAAAAAGACAAATCGAGCTGGTTTACGCTTTGGTTCACAAGCCGGTTCAGGGACCTTGTGTTGCCGAAGCAAACCAAGGCACTGAATTTTTCCCCGCCTGGTCCTGCCTCTTTCTCCACTGCCACCGCCACCACCCACAAAACAGCCAGTCCAGCTTCTCTTCCAGAAGCTGGGTCTGCTTCTTCTGTGCATGTGGCCGCCTCCCAGCGGATAAGTGGGCCTGTGCTCAGAAGCAGTGGGCTTGGCACCTGGATGGGAAGCCGGTTCTGGCATCTGTCAGTATTGTGGCAGGGTGGTGGTGATGGTGGTGGCAGTGGCAGGACCAGGTAGGGAAATGATGGGGGCAGTGGGAAGGGGCGGGTGAGCAGCAGAGGAGGCAGGTCCCCCCCACCAGGCATGAATCGGGAAAAATGAACCACAAACTGGTTCATTTTTTCCAGGAGTTTGTGGTGGTTCATGGTTAGCCATGAAGTATCATCATAAACCACTGGTTTTCCAGTTCATGCCCATCTCTGCACATCAAGAAGGAGTGGATGCATACAAACTTTGCATCTATTACAACTGGGGGGAAAAAACAGAACATTTAAAACACACGCACACAACGGGTAGAAGGAAAACAATCCACACAGAAGCAGCAGAAACTAGACTTAGAGGTGGGAAAGGAGGAAGTTCACAGAACGAGGGCTGACAGATGCGCCCATCCAGAAGGGGGACGGCGGACTCCATTCTGTCAGTGTTGTTCTCCTCCTAGTCTGGGAACCTCTATTGTCTTTTCCTCTGTAATAAATGATAATAATTAAAGGCAAATACACAATAATTAGTCACACTAGGGTTACCCATCTGGCATACCTGTATCACATCGCAGTGTCTTTGAAACAGATGACAAGGACCATATTGCAAAACATCCCACTGATGGATGTGGATGGAGAGCCAAAAAGGAAAGCCGTTATCATCACGGCAGTATAGCCCCTATGGAAGAAAACGAGCAAAGGGGGGGGGGGAGAGAATAACAACACAAAAAGAGAACAAGAGCATCAGACAGACTTTTTTAAAAAAATGGAAAAAGATAATCAGGTTTTTATATCACCCAGTGGCAGATGGGTTTCTAATCAGTCATTATGAGACAATGAACAAGTACAGGATTCAGCTGACCTTGCGGTTACCTAATGCATTTTTCTCCAGATTCATAAATGGTTAGCATGCAGTCACTGTTTCGATCCGAGCCTTCCCCAAGGTGGGTGCCCCCTGGTTATATCGACCACAACTCCCATCATCCCAGGCAGGTGGGGATGCTGGGAGCTATAGTCAGACCCATCTGGTTGGGAAAGGCTCCACAACCATTAGTTAAGAAATCTCTATAGACCTCATCTGTTGCACACAGAGATTTATAATAATAAATAATCTTAGAACTGCAGAGCTGGAAGGGACTCTATAGATCATCAATTCCAGCCCCTGTCAAAGAGACACAGTGAGGAATGGAACTCCCAACCATACCTAAACCACTGGGCTATCCAGCAGTTCTTAATTTACAGCAATTTGCTTCCAGAAGTTATGCCTTTTCATGCCGGGGTTTCAGCCACTGAGTTGGACCATTGGCTCACTAGTCCAGGACTGTCATATTTGACTTGCAGTGGCTGTCCAAGGTTTCAGGCAGGATTTTTCCCTAGTCCTGCCTTGAGGTCTCTGAGATTTCCTGGTCATCTCCCCATCCAGCTGCTAACAAGGCTCAACACTACTTGAGTTTAGAAAATCAGGTCAGGCTGAGTGCCTTCAGAGCCTCCACTAGCCACCTTGGCAAGTGGGGCAAGTGGCACCGTCTGTCCCCAATCCACACTGGGACAAGGGCATGGGCCGCTGAAGAAAAACAAAGAAGAAAAGAAGAATTTGGTGTCCCCTCCAAAGAAAGATAAAAGGGAAGTGAATCAGGTCAGAAAGTGTTTGTTCATTGGTTCGTTCGTTTGCTCATTCGTTTAAAACAGTGGTTCTTAACCTTTTTGAAAGAAATGCCCCCTTGAGCCATTGAGGAAGTTATCATCGCCCCCCTCCCCACGGCGGCGGTGGCGGCAGTACCGGATCCGCTGCCAGCACCAGCTGCTCTGGATCCGCCTGCTGGATCTGCTGCCAGCACCGCGGCTGCAGCCGCCTTCTCAGGTTTGGCTCGCCCCATTGCCCCCATATTGCCCCCTTCTGTTTCTTCGCCCCCGCGTCGCCCCTTTTCGTTCCATCACCCCCCTGAAAAACAAAATCGCCCCTGGGGGGTGATATCGCCCAGGTTAAGAACCACTGGTTTAAAACATTTTGATCCCACCTTTCTCTCCAAAAAGACCCAAGGTGGCTTACATCATTAAAATGGTACTAAAAGCTAAAACCCTCTGTGCTGCAGGGTCAGAAGACCAGCAGTCGTAAGATCGAATCCACGCGACGGAGTGAGCTCCCGTCGCTTGTCCCAGCTCCTGCCAACCTAGCCGTTCGAAAGCATGCAAATGCAAGTAGATAAATAGGTACCACCTCGGTGGGAAGGTAATAGTGTTCCGTGTCTAGTCGCGCTGGCCACGTGACCACGGAAAGTGTCTTTGGACAAACGCTGGCTCTATGGCTTGGAAACGGGGATGAGCACCGCGCCCTAGAGTCGGACACGACTGGACTAAATGTCAAGGGGAACCTTTACCTTTACCTAAAAGCTAAAAACAGTAAGTATACAAATATTTAAAAAGAATTAAACAAGTATTATATTAAAATGGTAACCAAGATCAATATTAAAACACATTTAAAACAGCAGAGCACAAGGATCCATTTAAAAAAACCCTCTCAGATCACACGTTATTAAGGGAAAGGCTTGCCTGAAGAGAAAAATCTTTGCCTGCTTGTGGAAAGACAGCAAAGACAGGGCTAGGCTGGCCTCCTGTGGGAGGGAGTCCCAGAATCTGGGAGCAGCCACAGAGAAGGCCCTCTCCTGGATCCCCACCAAGCGCGCCTGTGAGAGTGGCATTTTTATTTACTTTCCTAACACCAGTAGCTTCATTCTTAGATACTAATACTCTTGAAATTTTGGACCATGGGCTCCCCATTTCTCCATCCTAGTAACAACCCTGCTGTTTATTTCCCTGACACATTCAAGTCAACTCACCTTTGAATTTACCATTTGCTAGATTTGGGTGCCCTGGAGCAAAACACCAGTTGCTCTCCCCAGTGACAGATCTGGGCATATTCAAAGCAACGTAGTAGGTAGTATGTTGAAGGCGTGCGTGTGTGCTGATATCCCAATTTAAAGCACTCTGATGTCCAAATCGATTGCCTGTACTGGGTCTCCAGGACGGGCAGAGGCAAGGAATAAAAGGCATGGTTCATGGTTTTTCTGTATATCTTCTCATACCTCTCTGCTTTCGATAAGCAGCTGATTTTAGCTGCTAAGCAGAGTTGGGTCTGGATGGGAGACACACTCCCTTGGATGGGAGACATCCCCCCCCCCCCAAGGATCCCTGGCCTCTTGTTTGCTGCAGAGTTGTACAACTGGAGCGCCACCCCTTTAACGCCCAGGAGTTTTCTACATGAATCCTGAAAGTGGCATTTTATGGATGATTTCTGGAGGCCCTAGTCAGTCACCTGCTTTTCAAAGAGCAACCTTGCACCTCTTAAGATTAGAGGAGGAGGAAATATGGTTTACACAGTTTATGTTTTAACTGGCGGGTACTTAGTGTCAGCACCACAACCCCACCTAAGGGAGGGATGGCAGGGAGAGAGTCTTTACACATGGCTTCCATAAACTCTACACCGTGATTGCAGTTAAACCGAGGGTTTATTAGAATCTGGGTGCAGGGTGGAAATGATGTACAATTGGCCCCCTCTGCCTGGCCTTTGAATCTTTGGTGGGATGAGTTCCCTGGTCAATTTTCCTTCTGCTTGACCCCAAGTGACTATCACTGGGATGGGCAAACCATGAGTCTCAGTCTGGCCTTAGGACTTTAACCCTCTCAACCCCTTTCAGGGATGGCTTGTACAGCCAGCTGGAAGGTAACCACCATGGATCCTCAGTCTCCCCGGGAGCCACCCGTGTCTTTCCTTCAGGTATTTGCACCTCTGGTGCCACTGCTGCTTTGGGGTAGGGGCTGCAGGACCTGTTGGGTATCGAGGTCACCAAGGAGAGAGATGTGGGAGAGGTGAAGTTGGGGGATGCTAGTTGCTCCTCTGCCACAGCCATACCTTCTCACCACGGCCGCCTCAACTAGGACATCTGTCCAGAGGTTATCCTCCAGGCAGTACTGTACCTCCCCCTTCACACAAAAGATGAGGTCCAAGTCTTGAGAAGTCTCTCTCCAGTTCTTTCCTTCACCAGTGGTACATCTCCACTGGCTCCCATGCCTCTGGATGACCCAGTTGCCTCTTCCTCCATCTCTCCAGCTTTGAAAGTCTCTTCCTCCTCCCTCTTGAGTCTCAGGTGCAGGTGGCGGTCCTTGGTCCTGCCTTCTTGCCCAGCTGCTCCCCATCTCCTGGCCCCTGGTCCTCACTAGGCAACACCTGTCATCCCTCCTCTACACTGTCCTGCAGCCTGGGGGTTGCTGCTCCCATCGGTCCCTCCAGAAGCATGGGGTGAGGGAAGATGGCCTGCCTTGGGTGCTGGTAGTCACCCTCCACACTTAGCATGAGTAGAAACAATGGTTCCTTTTTATAAGATGGGTGCCAGTACTCAAAGCTTTCCCAAAAATGAGATCCTCCCAGTTCAGCTAGACTGGTGTGGGCAAAGAGCATCTCTCCAAATATTGCTGGATAGCAGTTTCCAAGATTTCTGACTGTTGGCTTTCTACCACTTCCATCATTTTCTACCATTCACTTCAACACACCATTGACGATCCACCCAACTACAGAGGTATGGATTTCTGCTTTTTCTGACTCATGTGGGTTTCAGAAGTGTGAAAGATGAATGTTTGCATTGAAACACAAACTGATTGCATTTCTCCATCCTTCCACCTCTGAAGATTACCAACAAGACGTCTCGTGTCTGCACAGGCTAAAAGGTTTGCGAGAGGCCAGGCTAGCAAAATTCAACTTTCAATCCAGTGGCTCCGATACGTTCATTGAATTTGTTTTCCAAAGCAGTGACCTCATGAAGAATCAGGGCAGAAGAGAAGTAGAAAAGCCCAGATACAAAAACTGGGACAGAGAAGATTGAGCAGTTGTTGGGAATCAGCAAGAGGGCCTTACAACGTTTGAGACATTGATGAGGGAAGACAGCTCATACTGCTACTACTGTAACAACAAAGAAAAGCAGAACTTTTTAAAAAGTAACTTTTTGGGGCTACAACTTTCAGAATCCCTAAGCCAAAACGTGCAGGGTCTGAGGAAGACCTGCTTCATGAACAGCCGATAGCTAAAATCTGTTGCAATGTATGTTGCACTATATATATTGAAGATTCTTGTTCCCGTGTCAATATCGAAGCAATTTTGATGATGTTGGGCGGTTCAAATCCTGCAATCTGGCTACCAAATTCACTGTCGAGTGGAGGAGACCTTTCTGCATGGCAGGAGAGTGACAAAGTAGGAAAACAACAGCCGGGAAACTTCATCTCCAGTATCACCTTCTTTCATCTGCTCCAAGACTGGCGCTGCTCGGGTTGCCATGGCAACCAAGGGTTGACCTCTCACTTTTTACTCTTCCAGGAGCTAAATAGGTAAAAAAAGAGACAGACAGCCATTTTTGCTGTGCATGAGAAATCAACTTCCCTTCCCTCAGAGGATGCTAAATTGCTCCGTAGCTGAGAGTAATCAAATATGGCAATGATTGTTCACAGGTAAAACCTAAGAGGGCCTGTAAGCAACTGATGCATTGAGGGAAAGGATAAGAGACCCGAAGGAAGACTCATTCCTTCTTCACAATCCAGTGGAAATTTCCTAGTGGTCTAATAAGTAGTTTTAAGGATTTGGCATGGATGTTGGAGGCAGGCTGGCGATAAGCTGTTCAAGCCAGAGCTGATACAGCAAGCTTAGGTTCAGATAACTAGTGACTAGTAATGAATTCCTTTTCCCAAGAAGGAAGTTTTGACTTCATTCTTTTATGACTGTAACTTTAGTGAGGGATAGCTTTGCACCCTCTGTGGTACAACTGTGATGCTTGGTTCCTTCTGCAGGGACTGGGTGTGGCCCCCATAAAAGTCTACGTGCAATAGGTCTATGGTTCAAGCTCTGGCTCTTGCAGCTGCTTTGCACACTGTTATAGGTGTGGAGCCAACTACCAAGTGGATGGGGAAAGAATTACATTTTGTACCACAAGCTTGTGTCATTCAGATGCAGCTTTTTCTTAAACTAAAAGATGCCTAGTTACTTTGAGAACTGTTGATGTTTTTAATCTGCAAGCATAATAGCAGTTCATTACATTTGGGAGCCTTTAGAATAATCACCATGTGCTGTCAAGTTAATCCTGACTTATGGTGACCCTTTCTAGGGTTTTCCAGGTAGAGAATATTCAGAAGTGGTTGACCCTTCCCTTCTTCTGAGGTGTCCTGGGACTATGCAGCTTGCCCAAGGTCACACAGGCTAGCTCTACTTGCAGGAGGCACAGTGGAGAATCGAACTCCAAACCTCTGGCTCTGCAGCTAAGCCACTGAGCTATTCAGTCAGATGTAATAATGTTCCATCAAGTCAATTCAGACTTATGGCAACCCTTTTCAAGGTTTTCCAGGTAGAGCATACTCAGAAGTGGTTTACTGTGGGAACCTACTAATTAATTTTTAAAGTTAATTTCCAAACTGGTGAATCCTACATCTGGTTTCCAGGGAGACCATGCACCATATGGGTTGGGAATGGGTTCCTTATAAACTCATCCTTGGCTTTAATGATGAGTATGTTAGAAACAGGATGTGTCATTGAACTGGCATTATAAATATTCCCAAGTGCATCTTGTTGGTGGCATCAGAACAGATGACATTGGCAGGTTCTGGAACGCAGCCCTGATTCATGCCCAATGTTTATATAAGAGATTGTTAAGCCTAGAACTTGCATCGTTGTCATTTAGTCCACTTGTTTGCTCAGTGCTCAATCTATACTGTAGATCAAGGATGTGAATCTTGATACCTCTAACTCTCAGGATTTCTCACGTGTTTAATTATTTTTCTGTTTCCTGGGGGGGGGGGGGTGTGGAAATACCCATCGGTGCAGAATTATTATAATTTCTGCAGAAGATGGCATATTTTCCTGCACAAGATTCGGCCAGAAAAGGATTTGATCTGCACAGAATTTTGTTGTTTCTGGTGCAAATCTACAGGTAAAAAACAAAACAAATCAAAACAAAAACACACAGGAAACCAATATTTCTATGAGAAGCTGAGAAATCTCTGGTACAACGAGACATCTCAGCAAGAAGTCTCACCATGGTTAGGCTTTAACCATCATTGAGAGAGAAAAAATCTTTCACCCTACTGTAAGTGAAATACCCAATGTGATGTAGCAGATTGTGTGACAGGTTGGAGCTCAGAAGACCTAGGTTTAAATCCCCTCAGTCATGGAAGCTCACTTGGAACAGAACTGGACAAAGTTGGTTGAGGTACACGTTGTATTTAGCGGGACATCATTCAAATTGTGTAATCCTGGCATTTTCCACAAGTTTTCCACTTCTAACAATGAAAGATGAGGAAGTTATATTTTAAAAAGAATTTATTGGATTACTCCTTTCTTGGAAGCCGTTTCTTATAATTGCTGTTATAATTGCTTCTAGCTTGCAAGTCATTTGCTCCACTCTGTTCTAATAATGCATTTTGCTGTCATTACTAACAAGCAACCAGAGAATCCTTCCTTCACAATTGATAAGGTAATGGCATGACACTAGGACAAATCCTGTCTAAATGCCCCTTTCAAAGGGGCTAGGTGTAACTTGTCATGCTTTAAAGTAACTATAACTACTACTTTACATTACTTGTTACCTCAAAAATTATTGCTTAAGGTAACTACAGTACTTTCAGTAGTTATTTTCAGTAGTTACTTTCAGATTCTGACCTTTCTTGGATACTCACAGAGTATCCAAGTATTCCTGCTTTTCTGAATGTGTTTGAGGGTGGAAACGGTGGGTGTTCTGTGTTGCTTTAGCTCTGAGAAATCAGTTGTACAAACTGATAAACATTATAGTTGTAGATAGATAAGCTTTTTGACTGGGTGTGCAAGAATGTGGACATAAATCCTCACTGGTCCCATCAGGAGTTAGAGAACATCTGGACAATGGTTAATTACCTCTCGCGGGGTAGACAAAAGGGTTGTGCACCAGATTTGAACAAATCCTGAATTCCAAACCCGATAAGAACTGATTCGCACAAGGCCCAGATGGAAGAGGAAGGCCCAGATTCCACTCTGGGGAGAAGCAAAGTGAATTTACAAAGCAATTTGTGTGCAGGGCACAGATTCAGTCAGATGGGGCGCAAATCGCTTGAGCCTTTTTCTGATTTTGAAAAAAGGCAGACCTTAAAGGTGCCTCTTATGCAAAATTGTGAAGTTCGCTGTCTGAAATTCGGTAGATTTACATCCACTCTATAGCTGTCGTTTTGGAAGAGGTAGCTGTGTTAGTCTGTTGCAAGCATATCAGGCAAAATCCAAAGAAACAAAACAAAACAAAACAAAAAAAGAAAAAAGAAAAGAAATTACAAAAAAAAGAAAGAAAACAATACAAAATAAGAGATAAAAACATGTTTCTTGGCTTTGTTTTGTTTTGCTTTCTTTGGATTTTGCCTGATCCACTCTTTAGAGTCTGTCACATCTCCAAATTTCACACTTCACAAAACCTAAAAGCCTTACTGCTTTGAATGTGTTGTTGGTGTTGCTTTTGTGTACAGGTTTGAAGTGCAGTATTTGTTTGGTTTTTTTTAGTATATAGGTATGCTTATGGTTTTTAGCGCTAAACATTGTCTTTTAAGGATGCAAGTCACCTTGGGTCCTTTTGAAGGAGAAAGGCGGGGTAAAGTATTTTAAATAAATAAATAAATAAATAAATAAATAAATAAATAAATAAATAAATAAATAAATAAATAAATAAAATAAAATAAAATAAAATAAAATAAAATAAAAAACACAGCCATGTTGGCTTTCCAGCACAAGTTAAGGGAAGGCGTACAGACTAATTCCGAATCAGGTCACAGATTGATTCCGATGGGGGGAGCACTTTAAACCAATGGAGTTTATATTCCAAAGCCCTGAATTGACCTCCAAATCAAATCGGGGGACCTATGTGTGCAACCCTAGTAGACTATCTTTAGGGGGACCAATATTCTGGATAGCTCAGTGGTTTAGGCCTCTGGCTACAGAGCCAGAGGTTGGGAGTTTGATTCCCCCACTGTGCCTCCTTGGCAGGGGCTCGACTCAATGATCCATACAGTCCCTTCCAGCTCTACAGTTCTGAGATTATTATTATAAGATAATTACACTTTCCACCCTGTGTTTTCTTTTGCAGAAAATCTCTGAGAAGGTGGGAAACAGCATTGCCGTTTTGTTTTAGCTTTTTTTTTAAGTGTCTTTTATTTACTGCAAAACTGTAAGTAAAAGAACTAATCTGGAGTTGGAAACTTTTTCAAGGTAATAGATGCATCTTGAAGAGCGTGATTTGCATAGAAAACAGAATGTTCTTGAGATGCTTCAGCTGCCAAAGTTCTACTTTTTCCTTTTAACTTCCCATGAAAACATTTCTTTTTCAGGAAAAAACACAAAAACACCCACTTCAACCCTGATAAAAACAAAGCATCTTAAAAGCTGCAGTCGTTTCTGCTATTTCTTGAGATCTTCAGGAAATTTCAACTCTATACACACACACACACACACATACACACACACACACACCACACACACTTACTTCTTATTCTCCACACCACTAAAGGAACAGATAATTTGAGTTAGTTGGTACCTTATGGAAAAAGAAACTCCATTCAAGGCGGAAAAAAGGGAATTATATTTTCTCTCATGTTACTTCACTGCTCTCTACTGGGGAAAAGAGGCAAATGCACCTCCCAGTTGTGAATTTTTGAAAAACAAGGATTCGGGGGAAACGCTTTGCTTATTTTTAAATCTGTTACTATGGGTCAGTCCGTCATGACAGTGTCCTGTAGGTGAGCTATAACAACTAGGAGGCAAAGCCATTTTTGATGGAAATGTCATATTATTCCTCAGCACAGCCGCCCTAAAGCTTCATGCATTATTTGAAATGTAACTTTTCTCCAGATAGCCTATTTTTAGCAGTGCTTAGGAAAGCAGTACTATCGCCAGCCAAATGAGAAATATATTACTCTGAGAGTAATCAGTTTTATGGTGGCATTTAGATGCTGAAGGCAGCTGAGCTTTCTTCACAAACAAACGGCCAATCAACAGCTCCCTTTAATGTGCAATTTCTGGGAAATTCAACAACAGAAGGTATTTGCTTTCTTGTGCTGTGGTGGGTTGTTTTTTTTTTTCTTGTTCTTTTCCCCACAAAAGAATGGACTGAAATATTCCCAGCTGAGAATGTGGTATAGATAAACGGCCCACACAAGAAGTAATGTATTAAGAGGTCAACGACTGGAGGCGTCTAGGCTGTACGAAGACCCCAGATGGACTACATTGCTCCTTCTCTGTCGCCAGTAAGCATGAAAGATGCTACATATGGCACCTTTCACCAGTGCTGTGAGGAGCACACAACATTTCTGGTTGGCCAAATCAAAGGTAGGGTTTGAGAAGTTGGCCTACTTCCAAAGCAGTCATTGGAGACAGCTCATTGACCACCAGGGTGATGTATCCTTTTACCTAGACCTGTAGAATGGGCCTGCAAAACACAAGTCCCTCCATTCAAATGCAGTTCTTTCTTTTAGCTAACCAGGAATTGGGGAGGTGGGGGGACGTCTTTTTGCAGACAAATTGAAAAATTAGGTTCGTTGTGGTTCTGGTGGGCCACCGTTCCTTGAGTGGCTTTTGTCCTGCGTCCTCTTCAAGTGTCTGATATGCAGAAACTGAGGCTGTGGTCACACCAGCAATTCGAACTGATTTATGTCCAGACTTTTTAAAAAAACTCAAGTTCAAAGCACACGGTATTTAAACTGCAGCCATGTTCACATGCCCTGAATGGAAATCGATTTATTTCTGCCAGTTCAAACTGGTTTGGGTATCTGCTGAAATCAACTCATTTGCTTTCTGCTTTAGGAGAAATTGCCCCATGGTCTTCTGCTGCTCTACCAGGTGCTTCATTGGCTGAATGGAGAGAACAGGGTAGGTAGTTATAACACCAAGCGTCTTGATGAAGTGATACAGAGACAAACATTTTAGGAATGATTTTTTTTTAAAAAAAAGGAAAAATGGCAGTGGCCCTCTCACCCAAAATCTACACAGGCACAAATTAAAACAACAGCAGGGTTCACACCCACAAAATCACATTTAATTGAATCAATTTTAGACACAAGATTTAAAAAAAAAAAAAAAACACCCTTGCTGGCCAGTTGACAAAAATGAGCTTTGCAGCCTATATAAATCGATTTCACCCTTGTTTCATGTGAGTGATGAAATCTAAATTGATTTAAGTGATGCCTACATATGCTTCTTATTGTCAGTGTGACCGCAGCTGGGTTTTTGGTCTTTTTGGACTATAACTTTGTGAATCCTGCGGCCAACCTAGCCACTCGTTGCCACATTGGCTGTGAGAATCCAGGAGCTGTCCTTCAAATATAACTTTTTCCAACTTCCCCTGTTACAAGTTCTGTGAGCTTGATTTGTTGTCGTCGTTGTATAGATGGATAGCCCAGCTTAGGACAGTTGACAATTCGCCTTTAAAAACCAATTAAAAACAAGCATTGCACACTTATCAATACAGTCATCTCAAATCACAAATTATGGACATCTAAAACACAAGTTCCTGCAAACCTAGCAGTTCAAAAGCATGTAAAAATGTGAGTAGATAAATAGGTACCACCTCAGTGGGAAGGTAACAGCGTTCCGTGTCTAGTCGCGCTGGCCACGTGACCACGGAAACTGTCTATGGACAAATGCTGGCTCTACAGCTTGGAAACAGGGATGAGCCCTAGAGTCGGACATGACTGGACTAAATGTCAAGGGGAACCTTTACCTTTACCTAAAACACAAGTACCCAGTGTGGCATAATAGAATGATGGACTAGGACTCTGGAGACCAGGATTTAAATCCTTACTTTGCCATGGAAACTCGCTGGGGGAGTGGAACCTTAAATATAGTAGGAGCCCCATATGTATGGGAGATCGGTTCCAACCCCCCCTCCCCCACAGATACTGAAAAACTCAGATCACAGTGAACGCTGAACATAGCATGGTCTCTGTCTCCCTCTAGTAGCCAGTTCTGGTAATTTCGTCTTTAGAAATATATATTTCTAGGATTTTTCTTTTAACATTTTCAGGCCGTGAATAAGTGAATCAGCGGACACTGATCCCATGAATAAGGGGGTCCGTGGCGCTACGGGTTAAACCGCAGAAGCCTCTGTGCTGTAAGGTCTATAGATCTGCAGCTGTAAGATCGAATCCACGCGACGGAGTGAGCGCCCGTCGCTTGTCCCAGCTTCCGCCAACCTAGCGGTTCGAAAGCATGCAAATGCGAGTAGATAAATAGGGACCACCTCGGTGGGAAGGTAACAGCGTTCCGTGTCTACGTCGCACTGGCCATGTGACCACGGAAGATTGTCTTCAGACAAAACGCTGGCTCTATGGCTTGGAAACGGGGATGAGCACCGCCCCCTAGAGTCGAACACGACTGGACAAAATTGTCAAGGGGAACCTTTACCTTTACCTTTACTGTATCTTACTTACCTTAAAAGCCCTAACAGGGTCATTATAAGTTGATTTTGACTTGACAGCCATCACAGTTTGAAATGTTTGCTAAAAAATACTTCAAACAAGTGCTGATGGAGACCAGACAGAACACATGTTAATTCCTTGAAAACTTATACAAATAGATGCATTTTTTTTCTAGATTTCTGATGGATAGTGTTCATGAACAGTGCACAACAGGATGTTGGCCTTTGAATGGAATTGTGGAATGGTGGGTCAAAAATATATAGATCCTATTGATACAATGGGCCTAATCTAGTTGGTCTACTAAATTGTATTCAGGATGGAATGTGGGTTAACTTTACTATTTGCAACCTATTACATCCAAGCTCTGATCCAATTCTCTGATGTTTGTGCCGCACTTTTAAAGTTCCATGGGGCTATTTGCTTTCTATTGAGCAATTGTGCAAACAAAATTTCACAAAATGAACTTTTGATTTGCATTGATATAACAGACAGCACAAGCAATTTTAACAACAAAATGCTACAAAAAATCCTAGGCAATAGCACCAATGCAGAAGTTACTTGCAGGATTTGCAAAGTTCAAATGGCCCTTTGATTTATAAGACAGACAAAAATCCAGGATAGCTTCCTCAGCCATGTTGGATATCCATAACACAGGAGAATCCTCAAAACCCTAAAATAAAATATCAATACAATTGTATGCAGTTCATGAATTCACTATGTAGATTCACCTGTCTGAAACAAACATTTAGGAATTATACATAAACCAAGTTGACAAGGGCTTCAGTAGTCCAAGAGACAACAGCAGTTCTGGCCCCTTAGCTCCCACTCTTTCCAATTCAAATCTCTTACTCACAGCCCTGCTTTTGCTTAGTCCCGCCCCTTTAGGCTGAACCAATATTTTGTAGGGGTTACATTTGCAAGCGTTCTGTTACTCTTCCATGACATCAGTCCTGCCATTGTTCAGAGGAAAGCAAATGTAGCCACATTCGTTTGTGGCTGAGTAACATGAATTGAGTCCAAGATGTATCTTCTGTTCACAGAGAGACTATATCCATGCAAGGTGCCCGGGTCCAGTTTTTTTGGCATTCCTGTTTCCTCAGCCCTGCCAATATAGCCTAGTTCATCTTTTTCAACAGTTCCCTAACCCTTTGGGCAGGATTTTCTGGGAGCTGGAAGATTTGCCAGTGGAAAGAGGGCAGGGAACTCTGCTTTCATCAACCAAGTTGCAAACACCATGATCTGGCTCAAACCCAAAGAATCTAAAATGAGCCTTTGTTTTCTCTTTTATTCGTTTCCTTTTTTGAAAATGAATGCACACCCCTACATCTCAGGGTCTTAGCCAAAGGACAGCTGGCAACAATATTATTTGTGAAAGTCATGAATTAGCATTCTCAGAATATGCCTGGACCGATTCTCGGCAGTGGAGAGAAGCCGTTCTGCTTCTATGTGTCTGTGTGTCTGTGTCTGTCTGAGAGTGCGTGTTTTTACCCCCATCAATTAATCAGGGGTGTCTGTGAGACAATTTTTAATCTGTAATTAAAAAGTTGAATTGATTAATTGCTTACAGCTTTACTTTCTTTCTTCTGTCAAGTCAGCTTGCCAACTCTGCAAAAGAAGAAAAGCTGAAAACAGAAATGAGCAAAGGATAAAGAGGCTCTGTTTGCAGGAAGTTTGATGCATTAGGCTGGGAGACAGCCAATAAATTCTGATTCTGATTTAAATTGTAATTAATATGGTCTAGTTCATACTGCAAAAGTAACTAATTGTATATAACTAGTTACTTGCAATTGCTTTTGTTTGACTGTATTCTAACAAGTGATGATTTTACTCCATGTTCACTGTAACTTTTTAGTTACTTTCCAAGTTATGGTGATGTGACCTCACTAAATGGTGGAACACAGGTCTAGCACTTGTCAAGGACTGGCTTGTGTTGTGCCCTGTGTTCCGTTGTGGATGTTGAAGAGACAGCAGTGTGGATGGGAGGAGAGCATCCTTTGTGTCAGCAACTTGTTGGATGAACAAGACCAAATGTCAAACACAAACAAATGGACTTAAATCTCAGAAAAAACATCCAGAATCCTAATGTTATTCCCAAATAGAGGAGACCCACAGATCCAATGAGATTTATGGAAGCATTGACTCACTGTTCAAAAACTCAGTCAGTGGCAGAAATCCTGTTGAAGGGGTGTAATATAAAGTTCTGAACTACTGTAATGTAGGCATCCTTCAGTCTCGAGAGACTATGGTAACGTGTTCTGAATAGAGGACTTGGAACAGCATCTAGTGTGGCTGAGAAGGCCAATTCGAGAGCGACCATCCCTTCCACACTGAAGACAAATACAAGCTGTCACCTGTCCAGCTCCCTGATTTTGCTGCTTTCGGGACTGCCTCTTTGCCTCGGCCTGCTGAACAAGTGTCTCTTCAAATTGGGAGAGGCCGTGATGCACGGCCTGCCTCCAGGCTGAATGCTCAGATGTCAAGGTTTCCCATCGGTTGAAGTCCATTCCTAAGGCCTTCAGATCCTGCTTGCAGATATCCTTGTATCGCAGCTGTGGTCTCCCTCTGGGGCGCTTTCCCTGCACTCATTCTCCATACAGGAGATCTTTTGGAATCCGACCATCAGCCATTCTCACGACATGCCCAAGCCAATGTAATCGTCGCTGTTTCAGTAATTTATACATGCTAAACATTCCAGCTCATTCCAGGACTACTCTATTTGGAACTTTGTCCTGCGAGGTGATACCAAAAATGCGTCGGAGACAACGCATATGGAACGTGTTCAGCTTCCTCTCCTGCCGTGCACAACTACTGTATGCTGGGCATTAAACTCATTGTGTACATCACACAATTTGACTGTGCAATTGATTTTGTGAGTCGACAAACAAATGTTGTGCATCACTCCTGTGGGGGTCCTTCATGGATAGCCTTTCTGCGTTAGGACCATTTTCTCTACCACTTGCATACTCAGGCAGAGCTGCCCAACAGGATTTCAACCCATAAGGTTCCTCTGGTTGGGAAAAGCAATGGGATAGTCAATGTCAGTTGAGTTCAATATGGCTGCTTGTGTTCAAGTTCTTGGGAGAAAGGTAAAATATGAAACAAGCAAGCAAACAAAGAAACAAATCTAATTTGATTCATATTTCTCGGTGCCTGTCTACATAATCTTGTCACTTATCAACAAAGACAACCAAAGAAAGCTATACCCTTTTAGTAAACGTAAAGGTTCCCCTTGACATTTAGTCCAGTCGTGTCCAACTCTAGGGCACGGTGCTCATCCCCGTTTCCAAGCCATAGAGCCAGTGTTTGTCCATAGACAGTTTCCGCGGTCACGTGGCCAACGCAACTAGACACGGAACGCTGTTACCTTCCCACCGTGGTGGTACCTATTTATCAACTCGCATTTGCATGCTTTCGAACGGCTAGGTTGGCAGGAGCTGGGACAAGCGACGGGAGCTCACTCCGTCGCGTGGATTCGATCTTACGACTGCCGGTATGGGTATATTTAGCCTTGAGAAAAGTTAACTGAGGGGAGATGTGACAGCACTTTTCAAATACTTGAAAGGAAGTCATACAGAGGAAGGGCAGGATCTGTTCTCCATCATCCCAGAGTGTGGGACACGTAATAATGAGCTCAAGCTACAGGAAGTCAGATTTCATTTGAATATCAGGAAAAATCTCCTGTTAGAGCAGTACGGCAATAGAATCAATTCCCTCCAGAGGGGGTGAGCGCTCCAACACTGCAGGCATTCAAGAGAAATTTAGACAACCACCTGGCAGATATCCTTTGATTTGTATTCCTGCATTGAGCAGGGGGGTTGGTCTCGATGGCCTTACAGGCCCTTCGAACTCCATTATTGTATCATTCTATGATTTAGCTGACCTCCTGATGGTGGTCCAGCAGCAATGCCAGAGAATTTCCTTAGGGTCGTGTCTTAGTTTGATATGATGCCACTGGCATCAAGTTGATACATAAACTACAACATGACAAGTGTTCAAACCAGTTCTCCAGCTGATGACTGTGTAAAAAGAATTACACACTAAGGAAAAAGGCACACAAAATTGCAAGCAACGGAGATGTCTGTAATATTGAATGCACTGGGAAGGATGCATACAAACATATCTGTCTTGGAAAAATGCATGTAAACTGTGTCCCTTCTCATGCAGATTTATAGATTTGCAAACAGATGTGGAAATGGAACGCAACAAATTTCTGTTTTGGAAAGTTCAAAAGATGCAGGAATCAAAAGAGGAAGAGTCATCTCTGCCTTCTGTCCATACCACTCTTTTTCTCTAGTTCTATTGTTAATTTATTGTCTGTGTTCTCAAACTTTCCTTCTGTTTGTTCAAATCAGAAGTCATAGCAAATTTTATTTAGAAAAAGAAAAGGTATGCAAACAATAACAGACTATGTGTTGTATGGAAATTACACTATGAAATATTAACTATCCATGGAGTTGTAAACATGAGCTTCAAAAGAATTGTGGTGGCTTTTTCCAACTGGCAAAGCACAACCAGCTACTTTCAAAGTCACTCCTTTCTATTTTGTTTTGTTTATTAATATTTACAGATAACTATTCCAGGTTAGGATCTAAGATCTTGTATGTGAGAGCAAAATATACACCTTGTAACTTCAGGAGTAGATCAGTTGAATGTATCCTTTGTCCTCTATAGTATCATACTAGAGATGGGTATGAACCGCCATAAATTGTAAGCGTGTAAGCTTTCGATACATGGGTGTTCTTCACAGACAATAGACTAAGGGCCTGTTAACACTGCAACATTTGGTGTGATCTGGCTGGTGCTTAAAAGGTCCTCAGTGCAATCTATTTTAACTCCCATGAAGACAAACCAAAGAGCTGTTTTGCATCTCAGTGAATCCCAAAAAGATGGAATGTCCTAGCCCTGTGCCAGAAAAATATTGGCCAGCTCTTAAAGGGGAAGGATGGATTGTTTTAGATACAAACACAAGTGGGCAAGGTCTGGTGTGTGTTTTTTGTTTGTTTGTTTTTTCTGTGCCTAACAGTGCTATCAGGGAACCATATTCCGTAACTCTATGTTGGTGTGGACAGGTTCCAAATTGACAAATTTAGCACAATTGGCTGCATCTACCTGGTGAATAAACCAAATGATAATCCCCAACTTGTGCTAGACTAGAGGCTGCTATGTTTCTGTGCTGTTTCTCTTCACCCCCATAAGCCAAAAAGAAACTCCATGTTTCAAGCAGGCAATGTGAGTGGCATGGCAATCACAGATTAATTGGTAAGCTTTTGGACTTAAGAGCAGGGGTGTACAAATTCCAACCAGACTACAAAGATGCTCAAGACAGCAGCCTCAAGGGGACTTACATCACCTCTCAAAGACATGGACCATTCATTTCTGGAATTTTGTCTACATTGTTTCTTCACTGTCCATGGAGAAGTTGTGCTACGCCTGAAGAAATGGAATTTTATCCATGAAAGCTAGGAGTTTGTTTAATTTTTGTGGCCCAATAAAAGGTATCAACCACTCTCACATTTGTGTAATCTTGGAAACCGCACGGCTTTTCCTTGGTTCTTTCTAGAAAAGTGATGTTGCTATTACAGTGAAATATGCGGCTGAGAAATATTTATACCTCACAATTATGTCAATCTGATATCACTTCAACTGCCATGGCTGCATCCCACAGACCCCTGAGATGTGTCATTTTGGGAGGTTATAGATAATTCTGTGCTATTGTCCTAGACGTTTCTCTCCTCGATTTCTAACACAGAATTCTAATTCTTTTACCAATAGACTGATCCACATGTGGTCAATGGGGCTCACATGGAAACATTAAAGCCTCAATTGTTAGAAGCAGACTATCCTTAGTATCATGTGGTGGAGACAAAAAACAGGGATGAGCCTTTGCGTTAATTGCAAGTTGCTGGCCAATGTGAAAAAAAGAAAAGAAAAGAGGAAGGAACTTCTCAAAGTTGTACAACCCAACTTTGCGATTGGGTTGCTTTGCCCTCTCCATGTTCCCCTTCACACTCCTTCAGGGACACCGCAGAGAAGGAAGATACAAATGGAGAGGAGGTCCCTGCAGGCCACCTTGAGATCTTAGAAGGAAAGTTAGGATGGAAATATAATAAATAACTATACATCTATGCAGTGCAATACTAGGAAACCAATTATTTGATGTAGTAAATGTGAAACAAATGCTCAAATTTGTGAAAGGAGAGAAGAACAAGTAAGGTAGGTGATCATTTACTGTCTTCTTCTGCAACCTACCAGATGTGCCATGAGGTGCTACCTGCTCACATCCAATTCCTCCGTCTCTCTTGGGAATTCACTGCTTTAAATGTGTAAATGATACAAACAGGTCAACAAGGAACAGAAGCAGAGTGCAAAACTAGGACAGTGGCACAATAGCGGACAATAATTACTTCCATCTTTGGTGGATTGCCCAGCTGCATCCCTATCTTGATGGCGGGGCACTCACCACTCTGGTCCATGCACTTGTAGTCTCGAGATTAGACTACTGTAATGCGCTCTACGTGGAGCTACTTTTGAGATTGATGAGGAAGCTTCAAATGCTGCAGAATGCGGCAGCCAGACTTCTCACCGGGGTGAGAAAATATCAGCATATTTCCCCCACTCTGGCTGCCCTGCACTGGCTGCCTGTTTGTTTCCGCATTGATTTCAAAGTATTAACAATGACATATAAAGCCCTAAACGGTTTAGGACCTCAATATCTAGCGGAACGCCTTCTCCCACCTAGATCTACCCATATCACGCACTCTAGCCAGGAGGGGCAGCTGAGGGGCCTAACGCCGAGGGAGGCCTGGAGAGAAAGAACAAGAAAGCGGTCTTTCTCGGCAGTGGCCCCTCGCCTCTGGAACAGTCTGCCCCCAGAAATTTGTCTGGCTCCCTCGCTGGGCGTTTTTAAGAGCAAGCTTAAGACCTGGCTCTTTAGGAAGGCCTTCCCTCTTGTCATTATTTAATTTATTTTTGCCATCTCGAATCATATTAATGTTGTTGTTTTATTTTATATTGTTATTGTATTATGAATTTGTTGTTAGCCGCCCAGAGTAGACTTCGGTCTAGATGGGCGAGATATAAATTAAATAAATAAATAAACAATACCTACCAGAATCCATGTACACTCCAAAAGCTTTATAATGCCCTTGTGTTAATTGTAAAAGACTAAAATTAGGAAGAAGTTATTAATGGGGGCTGAAGCCCACTCAGCTCAAAAAGCCCACAAACAAAAGTCACATTATTCTGTAACATTTATCATTTGTATGTAATTTATGAAGCATTACATACAGCTGGCCCTCAGTGCCCATTGACGTAATGGGCAATAAATCTGGAATAAGCAAATATCTGTCCTGTATTTGTCTCTTGATGGGTAAATGTGAACCGTAAATTGAAGAAATAAATCATGAGAGAAAGAGAGAGAGAAAGAAAACCCCAGTTCTAAGTAGATAACTTAAAAATAAGCCTTTAGCGATTCCTAAATAGTAGCCATACACAATGCAAAAACTAGACTTGGCAGTTTATGGTGACTACTCTCGGTTGGATTTGTTCATATGATAAAACTACCCAAGACTGCTTTAATGCTACCAGAGAGCCATGGCCCATGAAAGCAGAGAACTGACTAATAAAAAACAAGTCTATCATCTTATTCCCTTATAGGATCAGAGAACCCTATTGCCCTATAGCAGCTGTGTGATCTATGCATGTGCCTGATCTTCTCCTGGATGCACAACTGACCACACCATCAGTTGCATGGCCAGGCACATGTCCAACGGCCTGAGAAATGTGAAAACTATCAACATTATGTGTTTTTTGCAATAGGATTTTGCCCAAAGCATAAATGCATGTACCTGGGCAGGCATACACACATATCCACACATCCACCCAAGCACTTCTGAACGTTTAAAATCCAATTGAAACTTACCATGCACGGTGGAACAAGGCAATGTCTGAACTCCATACCAACATTTCAGATCTAGTCTTCTTTCCTCCAAACTCCAGCATCCTCACAATACAGCAGACATCAGAAGGCAGCTGCAATTTTCAGTAATTAAAGACTTCCTCTTATCACATGGCCCCCAATGGCTTCCCCATGAGAAAAGGGATCTCAAGGAATCCTCGAGAGCTTTGGGCATGGAGAGGGAAGAATTAGATTATTTTTTTTCGTTTCTGAAAACCTGCCAGAACTGATGATGCCATCAACCTCACATGGTGTAAGTTATGCTACTGAATTTCAGCCATAAGATGATATTTAATAGGGTGGATCATTTTCGGCCACCAGATCAGAACTCGGAAGCAAGTAATTGGACATAACACAGTGACCTGGAACTAGTTTTTTAGGTAGCAAAGGTTGGTTGTGAGTTAGGTTTCTGGCTGCAGTGCAGGAGGTCGGGAGTTCAATTCCAAACTGTGCATCCCAGAAGAGCCAGCCTGTGTGGCCTTGGGCAAGCTGCAGAGTCCCAGGGCACCCCCCAGAAGAAGGGAGCAGTCAACCTCTTCTGAATACTCTCTACCAAGAAAACCCAGAAAAGGGTTGCCATAAGTCAGAACTGACTTGATAGCAGACAACAACAGGGAAGGTGGCACTAAAACATTTCAAAATCAATGCAATGAGCAGTTAAAAGTTAATTTTCAGTGCTATGTATATTTTCTAGTTGCCTTCAAAAGTTATTTTTAAAGGGCATTTGAAGCATTGAACTTGAAATGCTTAGGGCATTTTGACACAAATGTTCCAGGTTTAGCCCTTGATGTTTTTGTTAAGTATTTTCAAGGTGCAATATCAGGATTGGCCACTACTGGGAACAGGAGAGCAGTTTCCCCCTTTTTTCCCCACTTGCTGGTACCGGCAACACAATCTATTCTTCTAACCTATAAAGCCATGAGCTGTCTCATGGACCACATTCTCCCATTATGAGCCTGCTTGGGTGTTAAGATAATCAGCAGAAGCCTTTCTCTCAGTCTTCCCACCTTCACAGGTACACTTGGTGGGACATGGGAGAGGGCCTTCTCTGTTGCTGCTCCCAGACTCTGGAACTCCCTCCCACTGGAGGCCAGACTGGTCCCATCTTGGCTCTCCTTCCACAATCTGGCAACGACTTTTGTCTTCAGGCAAACTTTACCTCAGTGACTGGCTGCCTAAGTGGAGTTTTTAAATAAACAGTTGTGCCTTGTTGCTTTGAACGTCTTTCGATGTTGCTTGTGTTTTTTAATATGGTATTTGTTTCATTATTTTGTATTTGTATTCTCACTGTTGTTAGCTTTAAATACTGTTTTTTTTGATGATACAAGCCACCGGGGGTCCTTTCTAAGGAGAAAGGTGGGGTAAAAACATGTTTTAAATAAATAAATAAAGTACAGTGGTGCCTCGCAAGACGAACGCCTCGCCGGACGAAAAACTCGCAAGACGAAAGCGTTTTGCGATCGTGTTGGTGACTCGCAAGACGGCTTCTTCTATGGCCGTGCTTCGCAAGACGATTTTTTTTCTCGCAAGACCGATGCCTTGCAAGACGAAAATAATTCATTTGTCTTGCGAGGTTTCCCATAGGAATGCATTGCAATGCATTCCTATGGGAAACCGCTTTTCGCAAGACGAAAATTTCGCAAGACGGCGCTACTCACGAAACGAATTACGTTCGTCTTGCGAGGCACCACTGTAAGTCGTAACAATGCAACCCTATCAGGAATTTCAAGGTAAGTGAGATATTTAAGGAGTGGCTTTACCAGTTCGACAAACTCCGTGAGTTTCCATGGCTGAGTGGAGATTCTGAGTCTGAATCCTAGGACGTCACTCTGTCCCTTACACCACACTGGGTATCCAGCAAGGATTTGGTCCAACAATGTATTGATAGATCTGGTAGAATAATTATTCACAAAACAGGCCAGTGAAAACAACAGTAATGGCCGCTACTTATCTTTGTGGGTTGCTGTTTGCTTCTCGTTGTATCCCATCATCCCTGCCTGTTAGCCATCTATTTCCCCCCTGCACAGACATGGGTCTAAAAATAGATAAAAGCAATTGATCTCTTTTGGAATTAATTTCAGGTGAAATACCGAAGGCGCATAAGCAGAATCACGCACATTCATCATCTCATTAGAGTTGCTCACCGAGGCTCTCCCCACTTGGTGCAGCTCGCCAGCCCCTGCGTTGCCTCCTGTGTGACCGCACAGGGCTTTAAACTCGGGCAGAGGGTTCCAAAGGGAGAGCACAGAAATATCGCTCCAAACGGCAGGCAGGTCACTGAAATGAGAGCGTTTGATTCACTGAACAGGCCCAGGCTGCTGCCACAGAATTGATGCCAGCATCTCCTGGAGAGACAGCTCAGTCTGCTACAGCAGCCTCCCACCAGCCGGTCAAAGGGCAAAAACAGTGTAGACAGAAGGCCCGGCTCTTTGCTGTCTCTTCCAGAGCAAACCTACTGAGCTGTGACAGCTGGAAGCACAAAAATCAATAAGATATAAAGGTGATTTTCCTCTCCTCCTCCTCTGTTTTTTCCGCATTCCTGCTTCTTCCCAGCAATAACATCAGAGTTCTGCTTGTTATGTACGTGACGCCCCCTGCCTTCCCCCACACACACACCTAATATTACACCATCGCTTCAGGTACAATTCTACTCTTGACAGCGAGTGAACCACCAACAACAACAACAACCTCAGCTAAAAGGGATCCCATAAAGGCACCGTAAAAGCATCAATGGGAAGGGCTCCTTGCCCCATGTTTCTGCAATACGCTGGTATCTCTTCCCATCAGCCAAGGCAAACACAGGGCTCTTTTGAAGCATTAAGCGATAAATCCAGCATCTGGCTTTTGTGACTGGAAGGGCTGTGCTCCTGAAAGGTTGTTGTGTTTAGTCCATGTCCGACTCTTCGTGACCCCATGGACCAGAGCACGCCAGGCCCTCCTGTCTTCCACTGCCTCCGGGAGTTGGGTCAAATTCATGTTGGTAGCTTCAGTGACACTGTCCAACCATCTCGTCCTCTGTCGTCCCCTTCTCCTCTTGCCTTCACACTTTCCCAACATCAGGGTCTTTTCCAGGGAGTGTTCTCTTCTCATGAGACGGCCAAAGTATTGGAGCCTCAGCTTCAGGATCTGTCCTTCCAGTGAGCACTCAGGGTTGATTTCCTTCAAAATGGATAGGTTTGTCCTCTTTGCAGTCCAGGGGACTCTCAAGAGCCTCCTCCAGCACCACAATTCAAAAGCATCAATTCTTCGGCGGTCAGCTTTCTTTATGGTCCAGCTCTCACTTCCATACATCACTACAGGAAAAACCATAGCTTTGACTATGCGGACTTTTGTTGGCAAGGTGGTGTCTCTGCTTTTTAAGATGCTGTTGAGGTTTGTCATCGCTTTCCTCCCAAGAAGCAGGCATCTTTTAATTTCGTGGCTGCTGTCACCATCTGCAGTGATCATGGAGCCCAAGAAAGTAAAATCTGTCACTGCCTCCATATCTTTCCCTTCTATTTGCAAGGAGGTGATGGGACCAGTGGCCATGATCTTAGTTTTTTTGATGTTGAGCTTCAGACCGTTTTTTGCACTCTCCTCTTTCACCCTCATTAAGAGGTTCTTTAATTCCTCCTCACTTTCTGCCATCAGAGTGGTATCATCTGCATATCTGAGGTTGTTGATATTTCTTCCGGCAATCTTAATTCCGGCTTGGGATTCCTCCAGTCCAGCCTTTCGCATGATGTATTCTGCATATAAGTTAAATAAGCAGGGGGACAATATACAGCCTTGTCTTACTCCTTTCCCAATTTTGAACCAATCAGTTGTTCCATATCCAGTTCTAACTGTTGCTTCCTGTCCCACGTATAGATTTCTCAGGAGATAGATAAGGTGGTCAGGCACTCCCAATTCTTTAAGAACTTGCCATAGTTTGCTGTGGTCCACACAGTCAAAGGCTTTTGCATAGTCAATGAAGCAGACGTAGATGTTTTTCTGGAACTCTCTGGCTTTCTCCATAATCCAACGCATGTTAGCAATTTGGTCTCGAGTTCCTCTGCCCCTTCGAAATCCAGCTTGTACTTCTGGGAGTTCTCGGTCCACATACTGCTGAAGCCTACCTTGGAGGATTTTGAGCATAACCTTGCTAGTGTGTGAAATGACTGCAATTGTACGGTAGTTGGAGCATTCTTTGGCACTGCCCTTCTTTGGGATTGGGATGAAAGGTACCTCCATACAATTTGGGGGATTCTCTCTCCTTCCCTGCACTCACATATGCCATAACTCATCCGTTCTAGTAGGAGACCTTTTCCCTCAATGTAGCACTTTCAGGGGGCTGGAGAGGTTTCTGTGGGAAGGAAATAGCGAGGAAGTCTGCCTCACTTACAGCTTGTGCTTCTGTATCCAACAACATATTTCAAGTGAGTTGATTTTTCTCCCTGTCTTTCTTCACCGACTGTCTTTCACATAGTATGGATGATTTTGACCTTGGTTTCAAGTGACGATCTTTGCCCTGGCAATTGTTTTGTGTTTGGGTGAGAAGTGGTTAACCAATAAAAAAAGGAATCAGGTTCTGGGATTTTCTCCTCCTCCTTGGTGTCGCTTTGTGAATGGTAGTAAACACAAGAGGGAAGCCTGTAGACCATCTTGACTTCTGACATGGATGTCATCAACATTCAGCCTGCCCTTTGCTATGCATAGTTTGGCATCTTTTTTTCTCTCCTGACAACGCAGGCATGATATTATACAGCAATATCAGGCCATTTCTTGGTGTTTTGATTCCTGGACACAGAAGCACAATATCCCACATTCATAAACCAGAGAAGGTTTGATGAATTGAATTTCCTAGCTTTTAAAAACAGGCTTTTTCAATCAAGTCCCTTTTGTCAAATTTATAAAATAGTGAATTTGGGGGGAGTTCTGATTAGAACAATAAATGAAATATAATTCTTACAGACCCTCCTTAGGGCTGGAGAGACGGTTCAACCCAAAGATCGAAGATGATTGGTGTCCACAGGCCTCCCTTGATCACAACTGCCCTGTAGGATGGTTGGATCTTATTTTGTTTTCCTACAACCAGCGTGGTTGTGCACCCACAAGAAATTGCCAAAAAATGCACGATTATTTCCCTTTGAAGAGCACAATGCATTCACATTCCATTTTGAGCATTCCAGAGCTCTGCATTGTGTTGTGGCATCGAGGCTGAGCCAAAGCCAGGAACGGTTCAGCTTAAGGTCTGCAATGGATCACATGGCCTGCAAGTTTTGATTCCATCAGGCTTTTGCACTCTACCAGAGGCATAAACTATGAGCAAAATCCCAAGGATATAACAAAGACGGGACGAGACAGCTTCCTTAAGAAAGCGGACAGCACACGGAGAAGCGACTATGAAATAAACGAGAAATCAGGGAGTTATAAGCCAGTGATGTAGAGGAAAAATAAAATGGGAGGCATAACTCAGTTGGCGAAGGCTTCCTTGGGAACCATGCTTTGTGAAATCCTCGTGATTCTCAAGAGGGCATGTTCAATCTGTTATCGTCCAATCTGCTGGAAGACAGAAAGCAATAACGCTCTGGGAAGCTACTCATCTCCACTCTCTTCAAGCAGGTAACTTGACTGCAATAAGAGCAAAGCATCTGCCCACACAGACCAGAGAGAGAGAGTATTAAAATGGTGCAGCTTCCTTTGAGGGTCAGGCCTGCAAATAAGGTCATCAAAGGTAGAGTTCTCCCCTTGTCACAGTCACACACACACACACACCCGATATTTCTCTGCTCATAATATGTAACACAAAAAGGCAAAGAACCTGTTTTCTTTCTCCTTTCAGCAAAATTCCCCCCTCTGATTGGCTGAAATAATTTTACATGGAACACAAAGTGGTCAAACCGAGAGGCTACTTACAGTTTGGCTGTAACTGCAAGCTTCTCAGAAGGACGCTGGTTGTTACAGGGAAGGGAAGGGGAAACCGGTCTTTCTTACTCGTGGCCTCTACAAACATTTTAAGATTGGAGGCTGGGAAAGAGAGTGGCCATGGAGCAGTCCTTCATTAAAAGAACTGCCAAGTGACCATCCTCCTTTGGATGGTGACCACCTTCTGAAGGCTTGCCCAGTCCAAAGGGAGAAAAACCATAAGGAACTGGGGGATCAGACTCTTGAATTTGCCCATTCACCCTTAGCAGCACTGTGTTGGCAGCAGACTGAGCAGACAGAGGGGCCTCCATCTCCCCCATCTGGATGAGATGTGCTGCACTTTTGTATAAAATGTTACTTCAGGGTTGGCATAGACAATTTTAAGCAGGTTACTGTCCTTTTTGGGCAGGGGGAGGTGTATCTCTTTTTCTTTGGTAATGTGTAAGTGGCCACCCAACTGGGAACTCAGGCTTCCTCTAAGATCTCCTTCAAGCGGTAAGCGATGGCTTGCTAAGACTGGCCTGGATAATCCCGACAAATGAAGAGTTTAAACCAGCAGTGCCCAACTTTGCATCCCCGGATGTTCTTGGACTACAACTCCCAGAAATCCTGGCCAGCACAGTTAGTGGTGAAGGCTTCTAGGAGTTTTAGACCAAGAACATCTGGGAAGCCAAGGTTGGAAACCACTGGCTTAGAAAAACAAAGTACCATCATGATTTTACGAACAGCTTTGGATATGTATCTCTGATCTTTCTGTCTCCTCACTTACATCCACTTATGTGTTATATGACATACTGGGGGGGGGGTGAGCATGAGTACTGGAGGATGCATTGGGCCCTTGGGGGCTAAATGTGGCTTCAGGCTGAACGTTGCCAACCCTTGAGTTTAAGAGATCTGTCAATGAAATGGACTCATTGTCTAGGAAAGCATATGCCATCAAAATGATTCCTACATACACATTTCTAACTCTCTTCAGTCTTCCATGTATACGTTATCATTCTTTACAGAAAAGATTGTTCGCATGTGTTAAAATAGAAGGATTAGTATGACAAGTAGTTCTAGCAGCACAGTTCTCCAGCCTGGAGCTATGTTGGTTGCAGAGTGTGACTCTAAATTTTGTGATCAATTATCATAGGAATCTTAGGGGACAGGGTGCCCCCTCAAGAACCTCTCTGTTAACATCAGCAAAGCTTTCCTCTTTCACATTGGGGGAAGATTTATCTTGATTAAGCCTTCAACTCTTGTTATTAAGGTTAATAGATACTTTTCTGTTTTTCAGAAGCAGTTTTTCCAGCCGGCTACAGAAGGGGGTGGGTGGAATTAAACTAGCGTCCTTAAAATCCATCTGCAAATTGGAAGAGAAAAATTCAGCTTCCTTTTTTTGCTGTAAAATGAATGAACTTCAGGCTGTGAGCAATTGGTTGCTAGATCAAAAATTGCATGCCAGATGAGCTTAAAATAATAGACATTCCCTCTGCCAAAGCTATTCACTGTTTCCCTCATGGTTACATCAACTGAACATGCTAGCTTTGTCCCATTAAACAATCAATAAGTGTAT
This sequence comes from Intellagama lesueurii, assembly GCA_037013535.1. Taxonomy (NCBI): domain Eukaryota; kingdom Metazoa; phylum Chordata; class Lepidosauria; order Squamata; family Agamidae; genus Intellagama; species Intellagama lesueurii. The sequence continues at coordinate 8,938,583 of JBAJHW010000011.1, forward strand.
CTGTCAACACGAGGCGTCCATCCGTGGAAATCGTTGGGTTTTAGCGCTGTATTACTTAACGCCGTATAAATAGAAGTGCTTTGATTGACTTGTAATCTCGAACTGTGGAGGGGGAAATAGAGGCTACAGGATACAGAATGAGGTAATCATGAGATGTAGCTATTTCAACTCCTTCTTGATGTTCCTTGTCCTCACATATTTAACAGAACGAATGTACACCAGACATACTGGCTACGATGCAATTGAAGACTCACCCTCCTGAGCAGATTATCAGCAGCAGCAAAATCTGTTCAGAGAGAGGGAAAGGGGGGCTTCTATCTAGGGCCAAATCTCAACCCCCCAGTAAATAAGGAATACTTCAGATGCTGATCTGAGCAAGGCTACATGTACAGCCCACTGCTAATGGACATGGTCAGGATTAAGGACAAGTGAGAACCTCAAGTCCAATTGTTTTCTATAAGAATTTACCAACATAAAATGAATTTCTGTTTGAAATGAAAACCCTTCTTATTTTTTAAAATGTAATTGGGAGGGACCAGATCCTACAGTTGCTGAATTAAGATTGTAATCTCCTGACTCCCCATCAACAAGAACCCTAGGACAGGAAGTTATAATATCGGCCTCTCCGTGCTTCCAGTGGCTTACACCTATTGAATTTGGCCACTGCTTATGGGAATAACTTTGTTTCAGTTTGTTTTGGAGGAATTCTCAATTTTCTTTGTGTTTCATACAGAATTATCTTGAAAGGTGTGTGTGAGAGAGCGAGAGAGTTTAACTTATTGTGAGTGAAATCAAAACTGGTGGAGTATCCCAACCCAATGGATTCTTAGAATCTCACTTCTTTATATTACGATTTAGGATTAGCGCTTATGAGTTACAGAGATGATGGCTGTATACGTTCAGTGTTTGCACCTCTACCTGAAGTGGGGCCATCATGCTGGGTAGGAGCCCTGCGATTTTCCCAATGCAGGTTCCACACTGGAGGAAGTGAATATGGAGAAACCCTTGACTGAAATCAAGGTGAAGGTGGAAGGAAGGAAGTGGGACGGTTCTCAAGAAGTAATAATCTCACAGAAGAAGCTGCAAGGAGGAAGTTTAGTCCGGTTTCTATCTAGATAGAGATTTGGATCCTGGTGTCCTCAACCCAAGCTCAACAAGCGAGTTACTGAAACACATATCTTTGACTGACATAGCATGCTACGGTCACTTCTTATCTTATCTTATTATCTTAGAATTGCAGAGTTGGAAGGGACCCAATGGATCATCAAGTCCAGCCTATGTCAAGGAGGCACAGGGGGGAACTGACCTCCCAACTTCTGACTTTGCAGGCAGATACCTAAACCAGTGAGCTATCCAGCAGTGGCCAGGACAGATATTCCTCAAATATCAGAACCAGTGGACTGAATCCATGTGTAAACCCAACTAGAGTAGAGCCATTGAATCACAAATGTTGACTAATGTTTCAGCAGTTGACTCTGTCAACCTCAGTACCTGTGACTGGGAGCAGCAGGCTCCTCTTACCCTCCTGTTTTACCTGTAGACACTGGACATTGTCTGGCCACTGAGCAACCAGACTGCAGGATGAGGTAGGCTGTGGATAGGGTGGCAGTATGTCCCATTTTACAGAGGACAGTCCTCTATTTGAAATCATCCGAAATCTGAACAGGGACATGCAGTGCAAGTCGGGCTGAAAGACGAAGCACCATAAGAAAGGAAAACTCATGGAAGTTGTCCACCAACAACACCTGGAGAGCAGATTGACCAGGTACATGAGCCATCTAATCACCATCTGTCACACTGTAGTGAGAAGGACTACACTTCTATCTAAATGTTGGTCTTTTATTTCTAAGTTGTCATCTATATTTGTGAATTAGTGCATAAATGTTTTAAGGAAATATATATCCACTTGATTTCGACTTCTTTTTTGTGGTGTAACTCCCTTTTTCTTTTCTTTTTTAGCAATGTATCAATGACCATCCTACCTTTTGGCCTGATCCAGCAGGGCTATTCTTTTGTTCTCATGCATATTTGGGTTCTTATTTTGGGATAATAGCAATCTTGCATGCACTAAGACTGGGTATCAGTGAGAGGGGTGCTTTACAGCCTAATGTGATTGTCCTTTGCCACTAACGTGATTGGTAAAGTTCTTTTCCTGCCTCTGGCATTTGAGGCAAGACCCTGCTCCATCTCCCTGTATGTTTTTTGCTTCCATTGTTTCGTTGATAGTCTTTCTTCCTCTGAGCATTCTCTAAAAAGCAAGCATTCAGTGTCCCCTGCATGCTAGAGGCTCCATTTCCCCCCTTTTCCTCTTCTGACTGAAACTAAAGATGGTAATTGTAAGTAAAGATACTATTTTCTACTTTAATGATTTTTAACATACAAGGTGCCAGTTTGTGTGTAAACCAGGGAGAATGTTGTTTGATGAGACCGGGCTGATCTCTCCACATTTCAGCAGTGTTGTTTTTACTGCCTTATACTCTGCTAGCTAAAAGGAATAATCAAATTCATAGAAACCCCCCTTTATACTAGACTTTCCCAGTATCATTTATCTTCTGTTTCTTTTTCTCACTGCACACTTAATGTGGATTTTAAAAATGCAGTTTGATGTGGAAACTGGATGGAATGGGCTGAGCCGTGAGTCCAAGAAATTCAGCTAGGCAGATTTGCCCAATTATAGGAAGTGGGAAACCTATTTCTAGATCCTATCACTTCAGACTGGAGATAGTGACTTATATATACTCCAGCCCACATATTTATTTATTTATTTATTACATTTATAGCCCGCCCATCTAGTCATATAGACTACTCTGGGCAGGTAACAACATATGATGTAACAATTTAACAATTTAAAATCATAACAATATATTACATAGGTATCCAAATAAATAAATATATGGATAAATAAATCTCTGGACATTGAAGGCTAGTGTGGTAGGCAGAAGAATCAACCAGAGTATTTCCTGCCATTTGATTTCAAAGCAACACCATCCTGAAAGCAGGTGGATCACCCCATCTGTTGATGGTGAAGAACAGGCCGTAAGATGCTCTTAATACGGGGAAAGGCAGAAAGCTTTGTAGATTTCAGTGACACTTATCATGTTCCCACGCATAACGCTTTAATAACATCCCTGCTAATGTGAAAGAGATATTCAAGGCTTTTCTTGCACCGACGTCGGCACCACTGAGGGCTTAATTATATAATACAACATATTCCCACATTAGATCACTGACGCTTAGTGTGAGTTTGGGGAGGGGAGGGGGGCAGACATTACCTAGCAACCATCTCTAACAAACGGCAAGCAAAAAATAAAGAGATTATATGCTACATCACTCTACGAAGTCAAAATTGATAGCAAATTGTGTTTGCCCTTTCATCTCATGTGGAAAATCTATTGTGCACAGGCACAAGGTAGAAAAGATGGGCTTTTGAATGAAATGGCTCTTGTGATCTCACCACCCCATCCCCCTTCTTTCCCTCCCCCTTTACCCCCCTTTCCTTTTAAGTCGACTGAAGAATAAGCCCTTCCCCCCCAAAAAAAACCCCATACAAAGGACAAAAGTATAGAGGAAGGTGTTCATCCTTCTGGGGAATGCTAAGAAGAAGAGAAAAAAGGTACATGTACGGTCAGGGAAAATGGCACCCTCTTCAAACGAGCACCACTAAGGGTAATATCAGATGCGCCTAGTTTAATAGCTGTTTGGGATTGTCTCGGGGAGGAAAAGGCACAGAGAAGAAAATATCATGTCAAGAGGAAGAGGTGGTCTCTGTTCCAACCTCCTATGCCAGTAGCCACGCCGACTGGGGAGTTGTAGGGATTGTATTCCTTCAAAAGTAACTTTTTCTCACCATGGGGAGAGCCACCTCTTCCCATTCCTCCAGCCATGCTCTCGGCCATGGTGCCATTTTGTTGTGGTGAAACGTTTTTGGGATGGGACTCCTCTCTTGTCCCGTGTTCCTTGTCTGAGGGCAAGGAAGTACAACATCGTCTTCCTTGAAAATGAGGACAGTGATACATTTCCTGCCCCTCCAGGCCGGGTTCTCACATGGGCACAGTCGACGTTTTGGGCAAAGTTGCCAAATCTTTAGCGAAAACGGCTTGATGGTGTGCAAAATTATACGGGTTGCAAAAGAAGAAGTAGAAAGGCATACCCTCATGTGTCTTGTTAATAACTCTCCTGCCACCTTCAATCCAGTGCTGAGGAGAGTAATCCTTTCCCCCCCCCCCAGCTTCCCACAAATGCCCACTTGGGGTCACCCTTCCAGCCTTTTTTCAGTTGGCAATTTGGAAGACATTTCTGGCTGGGGAGACTCATCCCTCATGTCTCTGTTTCTTGATGGACCCCCTCCAGCAAGGGGTGGAATCACATCACCAAAGGCCCGAGATACAGGTAGCTGTAGCCAGCAGTAGCCGCCTGTACAGCTAAGGTCCACTGTGGCAGCTACATAGTCACAGTTAGGAGGCGGGGCTTGAAACCACCAAACACCTGTTCAGCCTGTAAACACACCAGCATGAGCTGCTGAACCAGCGGTTTGTGCCCATCTCTACAGGGGACTCTTCACAAGAGTCTACCAGCATTGCCGTGGCATGTTTATGTATTTGTGGGCATATGGGTGCATGCATTGAATTTGGTTCCATTGTTTAATTATGTGATTGCTTTACTGTTAACGACTCTGGGTGCTATTTTGAGAGAGGAAAGTGAAACGTAAAGTTATTGAATAAAGAACTCATCATAAGATAAGTAACTCGTTACAGGTGAGGCTGCCGGAAGAGAAAAAGAAGACTGTAAAAACCAAGGGGAGTACATCATTATTCTACCGTGACATATTTTCCCCCGGGTGTGTTACAAATGTGCTCTCCATGCTGCCCACAATGAGACCACAAGGATCTTTCCAATACAGCTAGCATTTCCGGTGATGATAGCATGCCCGCCTGCTAGTGAGTTTTGCAGAAAACCTCATACAATAGGATTATTATAATTGTGACAGAAAGTTGCCCACAGATACAGTGTATTTATTGTGCATGCCATAAATGTGTCTCGATTACATAATAAAAGGAAAAGAGCCACCAAATAAGAGAATGCCCTTCACTGGAGTGGGCAGACAAATATGCCGGCTCAGAGATAGGAAGAGGCACAGAGGGACATTGCTGTCCGCTTTTGTGGACAGGACTCTTAGAGAAGAACTAGCAGTTTCAGTGTCTAGTTATTGAAGGCGAATATAAATGAATTCCAAGAAGCATATCTGTGCTACGTTTGAAAGTCATGTGTGGAACAGACCAGTATGGTACAGATAAAAATCACAGAGTTGTGTCCTGGTTAGGGATAGGCACGAACGGGGGGAAATGACGAATCGGGGTGGTTCGTGGTTCGTGGCTACCCAGAAACGAATGCCTGGAAAAAAGAAAAACGGTTCGTGGTTTGTTTTTCTGGTTCATGCCTAGGGAGAGGGGAACCCAATGCCTCCCCCCCCCCCAGCTGCCTGCTCGCTCGCTCGCCCGCCCACCCCCTTCCCACTGCCCCTGTCGCCTCTCTACCTGGTCCTGCCACCTCCTCCTCTTCCTCCTCCACCACCACCATCTTCAGAGACAGCAGCCTCACTTCCCTCCTGGGAGCTGGGCCAGCTCTCTCTGTGCATGCACACACCTAACTGTGGATAGAGGTGCGCATGCACAGAAACAGCTGGCCCAGCTCCTGGGAGCCAGGCTGCTCTTTCTGCGCATGTGCCTGCCTAGGCAATTTCCTCCATGTTGGAAAACTAAATTGGCAAAATGTTCACTTCGAGAGTAGGAAAAGAGTAGAACCCACCCCCTGCTCTCCCCCTCCACAAATTCAGCAATAAAGCCTAGAGTAGCCATTCTCCACCTCTTTTTTTTTTGTCCACAACCATAAACACAATATGAAAGAAATAGAGGCTGAATCAGGATTGTATAAGTCACATAAAGAACCTCTGAAGGTGGTGTGTGAAAGATTGTTTACAGACTGTCGCCCCCTTCAAATGTGCCAAAGCCCCTAGAGTAGGGGGTAGAAGTCCTGACTCCTCTCTTCCTTGTACCCGAGGACAAGGAACAGTGAAATAATTTCCTCTCTGAATTGAGGAATTTTGTGGTGCTCTTGACAAGAGAAGAAAAATCTTATTTTAAGTAAAACTGTGTACGTAAGGCAAATTTCCATTAGAACAAACCCGCACGACTATGGCTGCTCTTTCATAACATGGTCATTGAAGGACTAGAAGTTGTTAGAATCTTTTAAAAGAATTATATCTTACTTTGGGTTTGCGCTCTCTGTGTGTGTGTGTGTGTGTGTGTGTGTTTGATTCTGTTTGGATACAACAATAAACTGCAGTTTGGTGAAAAAAAGGAAATAGATTTTTCCATTCCTACTATTTGTTTTTGTTTTTTAATAAAAATGTTTGAAACATGGCAAATTTGTTCACGTTTAGATTGGAACTAATCCTTTAAGAGCCTTCTCAGCTGAACGTCTACCTGGGCAGATAAATAAAATGTGTTCTCTTCATGGTAGGAAAAGTGGCACGTATTGTATTTGGTTGTTACAGACAGGTGAAAATTTCATTTTCTGAAGAATTTGCAGGAAATTCTCAAATCACATCTTCAAGGCTGAAAGAACATTAACTGAGATCATTTTGAATGCAGAAGGGGAAAAAATTCCCATTCCTATTCCAGTCTTCTAAGTGGCTGCTCTGGAGCAGAAGTGGCAGGTTAAAATGTATGACCCTACGATAAGTTCATGGAGGTCTATCCTGATGAGGCAGATCCTTACTTTTCTGATTTTTGCACACAGGAATAAAGAACTCCAACATTATTCTCCCACCTTGCAAGAGAGTGAAATATTTTGTGGGACTCGCCATCTGAGAAAGGTACAAGAACCATTTCTCTCCCAAAGAAAGCAAATGGGTAAATGGTACTTTAATGCCAATTGCCCCAAACAATAAGGGCTTCTGGACTCTGGTGTGGCCTTTTAAGGAACAGAAGCATAAGAGGGTTTCGTTGCATCCTTGAATGTAATCATTCATTCTGCTTTTGCTGTTTATGCATGGTTTGCTTCTCAAAAGGAAAGGACCCTAGTTCTTCACCTAGTTTACACACAGTATGAAGACCTTGATGATAAAAGATAAGACTTCTGGTGCTGCTCACAGGGGCAGAAATTGTTGAAATGTCTCAGAGAATCAATTAGGGAAAGGTCATGTGGTTCAGGATTACACAAACACAAGAGAAAGGTGTTACCTTAATTGAATCACTTAACAAAATCAAGCAATGGGATGGTGTGGGGGGGTTGCAGTCACAGAATAATTACCAAATCCTTTGTTTGGAGTTTGGGATGGAAAATTCCAGCCATGCTACAAGGGAGGATGCTTGAAACCACACCTCCCAGCTGACTTTACAACGTAAGTCTGAACTCACTTCATACAAGCAGACTCAAGCAGCATGGACATCTGCCGTGAATTTGGGGGACTCTGACCTACAATTCTTTCTGCACTATCCATGAAGGGGTGGTGACCAGCCTGCAGAAGTAGGATTTTACCCATAAAAGCTTGCAATTCGTATGATTTTTTTTTTTTTGGTGGTTTAATAAAGGTGTCACCTTACTCTTGCATCAGAGAATCAAGAGAACCTAAATCAATGAGAATGAAAAATGTAGCGAGTATTCATTACACCCCATGTCCAAATTGGTCCTCTCTCTCTCTCTCTCTCTCTCTCTCTCTCTCTCTAGGTACCCTTTTCTTTCTCATGGCTGCCTCACCTCAAAACCCCATCAAGTGCTTATTCTTGGCTGCACTAGTCCTCTTAGATGGCTCAGCACTGAGTGGTTGTCTAAAACTTTCGCATTTGCATTAGATAAGAAAAATCCTTCTACCCCACCATTTTATCATGGTGTGTGTGTGTGTGTGTATTTCTAAGCTATAACTATATAAACATAGTTGTTCTCTCTTGTCAAAATTATCTCCCCTCCATCCCTATTCCAACCTATGTTAATAATAATAAGACAGCCAGTCAGCTGTGCCTCACTCACCTCACAAAGCATGTGTTTATCACTAAGTTGCAGCCATCCCAAATAGTTTTGACCTGAGGTTATATTGTGGGCCTAAAGAGATGTGAAGCAGGTTAAGTGGATGATAAGCAAACATACCATTATGGCCTCCTCAGCAAGTTGCGAAGACACTCAAATCCCCGAGAAAGATTTTCAGCACATCCTTTTGCTGAATGGTTTCAGGTTTGGGCCGCCAAGGTTCATTCAATCAGAGCCCCACTGTCACTCCAGCTAATATCTTAGCCTTACATCACCATTCTGCCGAGGGTCTGGGTAACCAGACGCCTTGTTTGGTTATTTCTTCGATTTGCATGTTAAACTCACTCCATCTTGAACACTCAGATACCAAGGTACAAATCTCCGCACTGGAACCGGTCAAAGGTAAATTTTCTCTACCGCCATGTGGGCTGTGACTGAACTTGCAAAGAACAAGGACGTCTAAGAGGATTTAGATGTTTTCCCACCTGAAGAGAACATTAAATAGCAATTATTAATTTTTTATGTAAGAAGAGTGCAATTTCTAGATGAGAGAGGTGGATCTCATGCGCCACATGGAGATATGTGAATGGGCGGAACTCAAGCTTGTTGGGGTTCTCCAACTTGTCCTGGATAACCTCCTTCTCAAAGCTTCACCTGAGTGGCATGCACAGCTATCTGAGTATAGAGGGTTCATGTCTTCCTTTTCTTCCCCCTACCCTTCATGCCTACTTTTCTAAATGTATGCATTTTGAGCTAATTTTTGAAATCTTCAGAAGCGAAGCATCAGAAATTAAGTTCAAACACCAGAGGCTTTCTGTGATTTCCATGATCCACCGGTGATCTTCCCAGAAGCATCTTGTTGGACCTAGCTAAGAACATGATGTGCCACCAAACACATTCAAACCTTGGAAATGTTACCTTTTTTGAACTACTGCTCAAAGCCAAAATGGCCACTGGCTCTTCTTAGGGCTCTTTTTAGAAGATAACTGCCTTATACAGAGTCAGACCCTTCATTCACCTAGCCCAGTGTTTTCAACTCTGAAAGCCTTTCAGGAATTTTTTTTCCCCCCAGCCTGACCTTGAGATCCTGGGTATTCCCTGGTGCCTCCTAACCAGGTCACTAACCCAGGCCTGAATCCCATTCGTGGAGATGAACCTTTTCATCTTTCAACAAAAGTTCCAGAACACAAAAGAGCATCTCTTTGATGTATTTAATTTGCCGTCATTGATTTCCAAAAGAGAGCATCTTAAAAATGAATGCTTTTATTTTCAAAAGAGAGATACATCAAAGTTTCGTGTTTCTTTCGTGTAACCTTTCTTTCATCCTTTTTTTCTGTCAAATCACCAGAGAAATTTTTCATCTAATAGCATTGCAAGGGCTGTTGTCAGCAGCTCATCAGGATGTCCAGGGGGATGGGAATTTTGAACCTGTAGAAGGGTCTGGATTTATTGGAACCCAGTGAGGAGTGTTGTCTTCTTTCAGTTGTTCCTTGTAGGTGGGATTATTACGCAGCCTGCCTTACATCTTTTGTCTCCATCTTAGATCCTTTCTGGTTTTTGCTTTTTTCATTTGTGGGTGGGTGGGATTCTCCACCCTTATTTCTTTGGATTATATTTGCAGCCTGACTGTGCCAGTATGCTTCCTGAAGATTATTTTTGGACCCCCTCCCTTTATTTGGTGATTTTTCCTCTTTGCCTTCCCTTCTTAGATTAATTTTGCACCATAGTTCTGGACTACCTGAAACTGCCTACTGGACTCAAAAAAGAGAACGGTGTCAAGTGGTGTGTAGGGGAGAGAAAGGTCCTCATATTCTAGTTGTGTTGGGATTGCGGGGAAATGATTGTATTTTTGTGTTCTTTATTTAGCTAATTTTTTTCTTATGTGTGAGGGACTGCTTTACCTGTTGAGTTGATTTTTAAAAAATTATTTAGTTAATTCACTATTATTTAATATGTTAAAGGTGTATATATTGGGAGGACAGATATGTTTGCTTCTGTGTTTGTATATAGGCCCAGGGGTGGGCTTTGTGACTATGCTCTTGTTTGCCACTGGGCTGGACGTGGCCATTGTCATTGGTTGTACTACTTCCTGCTTTAGAGGTAGATTGAGCCTCTGTTGCCTTGCCTCTGCTTTTTTGGAGCACTTCTAAAGGGTGCTTTAGGCCTTTTGGAGCCAGAAAACACAAACCGAATGACATGAAAGAGGCTTTCCCTTTTGTGTAAAATAAAAGGACTGGTGCACAAAAAATATACAAAAATGAAAGAGTCACTCCCCCGCCAAACAAGATCTCAATATGGACATCTTCGCTGTGTACATCCCTACACATCAGATTTCAAAATCGGACAAGATTCAGTCTGTTCAAGGTGGGACAGTGTATCCTCTATTGACTATCTTAGGATCAAGCCTATGTTTTGAGGTTATTTTCTTTTTCAAAAGATAAAGCCTCCCTCACCCCTCATTTTTAGGGGATTACACTGCAGGGGTGAGCTAGATACATTGTGTGGACATGGCGTTGTGCAGGCTTTCAGGCAGTCAATGGGAATGGAGGGCAAAGAAATTGCTTTCAAAAGTTTCAAGCCCCTCACCTCATTCAAGAGATTCGCAGAAGCTTAAGACCGGCAGATCAATCTGGTTTGGTTGGTTTGTCGATGAAAATAAATATAATACTTTAAAAGGAAAATCCATAAAGCAAGCTCATGGAGAATAAATGGAACAGGCTCTCAGGGGAGGCGGAGGAAGGCCCATTGCTGGATTTTGTCTGAAGTTGACTGGACAAAGCATTCATGGATGTGAATATGCAGCAAAGGAACAAGCTAGTATTGGCAAGAGACATCCCGGATGACCTGAAAGACCTTTTTCTTTCCCCTTTTCTATGATTCCAAAGAGCAGAAGTAGAATTGCTTTCTGCCTACAGGAAATCTGATTTTAAATGGTTCTGAAGTTGGTTCGCTCAATGCTATATCCCCCTTAAAAATAGAACCATCAGCTTTTAATGGCTTTATTTTTTTTGAAAAAAAATTCTCTGTTGCCTCACATTTTGTATCAGATGGTTGGTTAGAAACGACAATGGACTGTTCTTCTCCTTCCATTAGGACAAGCATCTGTCTGTATTCTTATTGCCTACAATTTTCAGAAAACATGTTTCCAGGGGCTGAGAGATTTGAAATGTGGAGCAAGTAGGAATGGATGAATCTGTTAATTTTGCTTTCTTCTACATTCTTAGGACTTGCACAGGTTTCCCTTCACTGAGTTTACAAAGTAATTTAATGGTGTTAGTCAATTCTCTTTTTTAAAAAAGAAACACACACAACCATCTGTGTCCTGGCCCATTTCAGCAGCTATAGCTTTTCCTAGTACAGTCAAGGGTGGCCACACCAGTTTGCCAGGGTCAGCGAATCCACCCTGGGTTTTAGTGTGAACCGCCAAATCTCAATCTCAAAATATTTTCAGCACCTTGGATAGCTGTTTCAAAATTTGGACTAAAATCAGGAGCAACTGCACCACCTCCCAGTACTTTGATCTGGTTTGTAAACACATTTGTACGTTTTGAATGAAATATGCACCCATTCATCAGATGAGCACATCAAAGCATCTTGCTTGTCATCTGTTAGGAAGTTTTCACTGTCCTTTCCAAGTTGGTGCGGATGAAAAAAGACTCTAAAGCACATGTGATTTTTCAATAAAGAAAAATAAAGGCAAGATGTAACCAACCCTTTTTATGTTCTCTGCAGTGCTGTGGCTCGGGGGCTTATCAAACAGAGGTGGGCAACCAGGTATGATTTCCACCTATCGTATAAGAAGGCTGCAAAATGGCAGAGCACTTAAACACATTTTTTTTTGCATTTATAACACATGGTCTTTGCATTTATAAAAGAGCTAGCATCCTCTCTTTCTATGTCTCCGTAAACCAGTCTCTCTCTGCTTGTTCTGCAGTATAGGAGATAAAGATGGGCATCAACTGGAAAACTGGGGATTTGTGATGGTTCATGGTTCGTGGCTACTGCTTTGCAGTTGTTTTTTTGGGTTTGTGCCAGAGGGGTGGAATATGATATGGTTCTTCAAATAGACTGGATCCACGCTGAATGTGCATTTCTGAGGCCACATGGGATGGAGCAAAGTGTGCAAATACATTAATGAGGGATGGAGCAGTGTACATGCAGATCTTTCGTGTTAAATCGGGCATTCTCAAGTCACCATTAGAAGGAGAGAGAAAAACTCAGGAAGATGAAGTATGATTTCTGCTTTAGACATGAATTATCCTTGTCTTTCCCACTACAAAGTCATTGATTAAATCATCAGAGTTTGGCAGCTGCAGCATCACTAATTTCTAATCCAGGGAGCAGAGAAGGTGGGGACAAAGAGAACAGATGGAAAGTGCAGGCTCCCTGCATTGCTGTTTTAAGAAGGAATCCAGGAGGTGCGTGCCCATTGCCCTTTTAGAATCCCATACTCACTCCCTTCCTAATGACTGCCTTAGGGTGTCACTCAGGGCTTTCTCCTGGTGGGTAGAAGAAAAAAGGGGAAGAATAACAATAAAATAGAGTGCCTTGTCTTGCAGGTGTTACTGCTCTGACCAGAAGCCCTTTTGTTTCATTATTCTGTTCTAGAACTTGGCTTTGCAATTTGCATTTCCCCATTGACAGAAATGAGGTCTTCTCAGAGAGCTAGTAATGGAAAAAATATCAACATGGACCCTGACAAGGATAGAACAGGTTGGTGATTCATGTGTGCTCCGTCTCACATTCAGGTATGGGCCAAATCGAGGACCTTCCACACATTCCCAATGAAAGCTATATGAATTCACTGTTGATGAAGATGAGGATGAAGATGAGGATCAGTGACAAGGCCACTGGAATTATACAGAATTGCAGATGAAATTATTTTGAAGACTTGTTCTGTGTCCACTAAATCAGGTCATTTTGTTGTCTCTAAAAATGACCCTTCAATGCCCCCGAACCAAATATATCTGAAGGTAACATGGGCTTTAATTAGAAATCCTCATGAATTAATGAAGCTAAAGGAAGAAGGGGAAAATATGCAAAGCTTCAAAGTTATCCACCCGGCCCCCTTGGGACCCTGCCACATAGTTTGCTTTATTATATCTTTTTTGAGAACTGAAGGTTCTCAAAACTCCCAACAAGCCTGGAGGATTTCCAAGTCCAAGTGGTTTGGGCAGCTTGCAATACAGCGAGTTATAAAACATCTGCTCCCTTTTGCTTGCACTTTAAATGCAAAGTTAGGTCTATCCAGCTGCAATGCCTACCGGAAAGACACTCAGGGCTTATGCAAGAGAGAACCGGGAGGTCTTGACACTAAGCAAATGAACGTATAAAAAAGAGAGGCACTGAGCATAATATTGCAGTCCTTATTCATCATAAAAATCAATCCCTTTGTGGCATGCCACATGAGGTGGTAAAGAAAGCAACAAGCCTCAGAGCTAAAAGACTAAATAACATTTCTTTTCACACCTACCAGGAAAAAGCTGTCATAACAGCAGAGTATTGCTAAGATCTGTAGCTGTACTTCCTAAAATTCTAGTTTTCCTAGTACAGTAGGACCAAGGTATCCATGGGGGATGGTTCCAAGCCCGTCTCCTGCAGATGCCGGAAACAGCAGATAAGTGAAACACTTCCAGTTTATTTGGTGTCCTTATAATGGTCGAGAGGAGGAACCCGAGCCCAGTCTTGCCAAGGGACTGGGTTTCCTGCTGTCCTGTTCCAAAGGGATGCTTCACTGTAACCAGCAACTGCCGCCTCCCCCATGCAGCGCCCCCACCCCAAAATGTGGCTTCTCCATTTCACTGGAAACTGCTTTCCTCAGAGACATCAGGCCACAAGTACATTTCCATTAAGCCACCTGTATATAGCATAGTAAAAGGGACGTGGTGGCTCTGTGGGTTAAACCGCAGAAGCCTCTGGGCTGCAAGGTCGGAAGACCAGCAGTCGTAAGATCGAATCCACGTGACGGAGTGAGCTCCCGTCGCTTGTCCCAGCTCCTGCCAACCTAGCCGTTCGAAAGCATGTAAAAATGCGAGTAGATAAATAGGTACCACCACGGTGGGAAGGTAACGGCGTTCCGTGTCTAGTTGTGCTGGCCACGTGACCACGGAAACGGTCTACGGACAAACGCTGGCTCTACGGCTTGGAGACGGAGATGAGCACCGCGCCCTAGAGTCGGACCCGACTGGACTAAACTTTACCTTTTACTATATAGCATAGTCTCTGGTTCCACCTAATGGCCTCTCCTGGTAATACACTTTGAGAATGTTTATTTCTGGACTGTTTTTGGGTTTTTTTTCCAGGCAATGGATAAGTGAAACTGCGGGTAGTGATCCTGCAGATATGGCACTCCTGCTATATAAATACTGTAATATTATTCTTCACTGCTATTTGCCCCCTTAAGCCCATGGTTTGATTTCTTCTGCAGCCAAGGCACAAGCCACTTTAGCTGCTGTTTCTGTAATCCCAAGGAGAAAATGTTGAATGAGTATCTCTGTCCTTCCTACCTCTGTGCCACTTCTGCAACCTGGAATCTTCCTTGAGAGGGGTGGCTAACCTTTTCTGTTGCTATTTTTAAACCAAAACTGTATAAAACTTTTAGCAAATGTAGAAGAGATTAAATATGCCAATACATATACTTAATATATAGCCCCAGAGAGAGTTCTGCATAACATGAAAGCTTGTGTGCTGTTTTGCAACTGGGCCTAATAAAACTAGCTCCCATGATGGCCCAACTAGGTGAGTTTATTAAATCTTCTATACACTCACATGTCTACAAGCCGCAGTCTTGGATGGCCTTAGGTAGATTGGGACCTTGGGAAGGAGTTGTTTTGTTCCTGAGGTAATTTTCTGACAAAAACTGCCCTGTTAGGAAGACTTTCTGGAAAACCTGTGGGGGAAATGACCCCCTTCCTGCAGTCTGAGCCCAATTTACATTCCCCAGTGGCTACCTTTTTATTATTTATTAGACATGATATTCATTAGTGATGTTTATTTATATCATCTATATTTATTACTTTCTTTCAGCGAGCTCAGGGTGACACAGATGGCTCACATCTCTTCACTTTACCCTCCCAGCAATCCTATGAGGTTAGTCGGGTTGAAAACAAGTGGCCGGTCCAGAAGCTCAACCGGTAAATGTAATGGTTTAGGTTGTCATTTGGAGAGACACGAAACCCTGGGAGAACCACAGCTGCTCTTAGCACTGCCTCACACTGGTTCTCTGTCAGGAGTATTGTACAAAGCAAGGAATCTATCAGGGATCATATTCATCTTCATTAATATGGACCTGATCGTGGCTAAAATGGTGGGTGGAAATGTGTCAGATGTCAGCAATCTGAGGACCTCACCTTTATATAACAAAGGTTTTCTTGCTAGAACAACTTCTGACTCCTTCCACATACGTGTTTTTAAGATATGCTTCATGAATGAGAATAGTTATTTACAGGTGAGAGCCAGTATGGTGGGGTGAACAGAGTGTTGGACTAGTGCTATGGAACCTAGGCCTGGAGCTCACCAAGGTGTGGCCATGGTAGGCCACATCTGGAACATCCCATATCCTGTACTTGAAAAACCCCATTAGCACTCCCATAAAACAGAAACAACTTGACTGCACCTAACAATAAAACAATTAAGGAGGAAAGTGAGGAAAAGAGGAAGGAAGAAGTTGTGTTATCCCAAGAGTGCAGTGATGTGCCTTTTACCTGAAAGTAAGTCTGACTAAAATCAAAAGAACTTCTGAAGTGGTGGTGGGAAAGTCCACATAAGGGTAGCAAATGTGGGTGAAACAGGCCATTTGAACCTAGGAAGACACTCTGTTGTGGATTTCCCTACAAGTTTCGAGTGATGGAGCTGAGTCCTCATTTCCTCCAATGGGACAGGTTGCTGGCAGCTCAAGCACTCCTCAGCGCCTTGCTCCTTGCCTTCTGCCTGTTGGTCATTTGCATTTGGAAAGCATGTTTGCCACTATCCACAGTTTCAGGCATCCATGGGGTGGGGAGGGGACTTGGAGCCTCTCCCCTGTGGATATGGGGTTCCTATTGTACTGCTAACAGATCTTCAAGGGCAGCTGACATTGTTTCAAGGAATGATACACAGAGATGCAGGGTTGTTCAGATATAATTTTGGCCAGTACATCTCTATTAATGTCAGTTCCCGAATTGGTCTGCTTGAGAGACAGTAGACTTCAAGGATAGTATACAGTCTGAGAGCCCCTCCTGTCCATTGGATGAGCTATCAAGGCGTCATGGGATGTTCACTAACATATTAACTGCTCAGGTGACATATGGCCTCCAACAAATGTTGACAAGCAATGGAATTTCTGTGTTGGGGAGGGAACTGAGTAATGTTTTATTGGATCCATATGGTGGGGGGGGGGGTCAGATCAAAACTAATGGTGAACAGGATCAGAGCCAAAGGCAGAAAACCCATCCCTTTCTAGTCCTTTCTGTCTCTGTTTCTCTCTTCCCCTTTGCCAGATATTTCTCACCTCTGCTGAAGTCTTCTTTCCAATTGCCTTCTCTCTTAACCATCTGCCAGGGAAGGGTTTTCACAGAGCTTTTCACACTAATTGAGGGCCGTATCTGGCCCAAGAGCAGGGGCATGCAGGCGGGCTGGGGGCACTCCGACCCTTACACACCCCCAAGGTTCCTAGATCCCAAACTCCAGTTGTAGAAAAAGTAGTTTGGTGGATGACTCAAGGTTTAGAGGGACGGCCTTTAATAACTAGTAAAGGCATCCCTTGATAGCGATGGAGCTGCAATGCTCTGGAATGTTTTTCCCCCGAAACAAAAGGTTTTTGTTTCCACTTTGTCTGTTTTAACATGGGGAGGGCTTGGAGACTGCGAAGAGAGTGCCTTATGTCCATATAACTCCCACTGATGCTGTAGGACCACATGTTACCACCACCACCCCCGCTCTATGTCAAGTGGTTAAAACATTCAGACCAGGAAAAGCTTGTAGATGCAAGGGTCAGGGGAAGGACGGGGGGTTAAATATATGGAGAATAGATGAGCCAGTAAGCAAATAAACCTGAGAATCTATTAGACATGCAGACCTTAAAGCCAAGAGTTCAGAAACAGAGAAGTATTGAGAGGAGCTAATTTTACAGTTTGATGTGGACCAATGAAACATTTGGCTAAAGGGTTTTTTTGCTTCTCTCTGTGTGCGTGTGTGTTTAAGAATGCCAATAATCTCTTAACGCCTGGAGAACTGCATCATAGAAATAAAAACAAGAAGCAAAATGGGCATTTGTTTCTCTTTGAAAACACAAACAAAAAACTGATGAGGCATCAGTTTTGCAGGAGAGAACAGGGGTCCGTTTCCAAATGAGGCACAGCACGAGCAACCAGCGTAATTGCAGAAACTCAGTACAGTCAAAGAGAGGTTTGCAGCTGTGGCTAGGATGAAATCGGAAACATCTGTGCGATGCTAAGACAACCAGAGGAACTTTCAGGAAGGAAGGAGGTGAAGAGGATGCCCAGGCGGGTCGCTAGCTTTCCGTCCTGGTCACACCACTTTCCTCTACTTTGTCCTATATATTAAGTAAGCAAGGATGTAAGGGAGGAGGGTGTTGCTGTGAAATCTTGGCCTTTCGCTCAGCTTAACTTTAAGCCCATTTCAGAAGAGAACAAGTGAGGACACTGTATTCCACTTCTGTGGGGTTTGATCGGCTGTAGGTTCTTATTTTATTGGTTTTGTTGGATGGCTGTGGTGGTTGCTTATTTTATCTCTGTAAACCACTTAGTGCTTCACAATGAGTCAGCAATATATAAATTACAAAAGAAGAAGAAGGAGGAGGAGGAGGAGGAGGAGGAGAAGGAGGAGGAGGAGGAGAAGTTTCCCCATCTGAGCTTGATAACTTAATCTTACCAGGTGGGTCTCCTTGGTATAGCCTAAGCAGAGATGGGAAACATGGTTTTTTGTACAAATAGAGGAATCAGGCTATATTTAACCCATATAATGGGCCACTTGGAGGCAAACAATCTCACCGACTCTGTCCAGCTGTTTACTAATTAGATTTTGCATGCTGGTGTTCCATGAGCTGAAATACAAACCAAGGGAGGAAAAAAAAAATTCGATACATTAGCGATCGTGTCAAAAATGGCCACTCCCTTTGAACTCCTCATTCCAAAAGCAGTAAAAATATGGACCAAAGGGGTAGGAAAGAAGGTGTGGGAGATACGATTTGATGAAAGCCGAGGAAGAGACAGACAAAGAGGAGGACAAGAGGTGGAGGTGAACAGCATGAGATCTGGGGCGGGAAGATGAATCAGTCAATAGGAAAAGGGGAAATGAGGGATGCTTACTTGTTTAAAATTGTTCTGCCCTGGCACGAACACGTAGCCACGTTCCATCTTGGCTAATCAGACGGTGATGCACTTGACTTTAATATGTGCAGCCAGCACCTCTGCCCTTCCCAACATACATGTCATGTCCTTTTAACATCAGCAGCCACTGGCCTGATTCCGACCATCCGAAAACATGTCCTCAAGTATTATCAGCCATAAAAATCTGCCTGAGAGAATGGAAGTGGGGTGGGGGTGGGTGGGAGAGAATCTAGCTCCTAAAAGCAAAGGAGGGGCGCAAAGAAATGTCCATCAAACCAATCTGGAAGAATCCCTGGGCTCTTCCTCCTAGGATGGGGGTTCATGTAGAGATGGGGGGGGTTTCTGCACAGAATGAGGAAATATGAAAATAAAAACAAAAGGAAGTGCTTTGCGTTGGGATTTATTTTTCATCTCCTTTGCTCCTTCTTATCCTTCTAGCAGAGTGTCAGCTTCGTTCATTTTTGTCAGACACACACACACGGACATTCCCACACATGTGCACACATGAGGATGTTATGGAATAATGACATCTCAAAGGTCCGGTCATTAACAGCCCTGCTCAGGTCTTACAAATAAAGGTTGTGGCTTCATGTACCAAGTCCGTTCACCTAAAGTTCTCCTATTTTCCTATTAACTTCAATTTTTCCAGGGAGCCTTAAGATCATCTTCTGTGCTCAAAATACCGTTGCTTCAAGCTTAGCTTCTTGTGGGAGTTCAGATTTGATTTTATCTTGCAAAATTATAAATCTTTTATATATATAATTCAAACAGAATTATACAATGCATCATACCCAAATGAGGAAGACTGTGACCAACTGACCCGTGTACTCACTAAGAGTCAAGTAAAAGTTAAGATGAATGCATCTTCCCTATGACTAAGCCATGTTTCATCCAAGAATAGGATTTCCCCAAAGCAACCCATATTGGCCCTCCGATAACCAATCACAAAACAAACCACAGCTAAATGTCAGATACCGAGGTGAGGAAAATCACATACTCTCACCAACAGACCTCTTTGGCCACTTGAGTGAGCACCTGTTCAAATACCTTGAATTACAATACCTCCCATGGAAGTAGAGAAGACTGTGACCAGCTAATGAGTATGTCCGTTGAGTGTGCTATGCAGATGTTGCTAATGGCAGATTGGCAATTTCAAGGTGTTTGATCTCCCTCTCTCCCTTTTGATCTCTCAATCAGACTTGGAATGGGCAAACCTTTGCATAGAAAACATGTCCCAAAACTATCTTCTGCCTCTCCTTCAGAACTATCTTCTGCCTCTCCTTCACATAGAGGGCTGACCTCCCAAAATCAAGGCACATGGCCACCCTGGTTCACAAGGCATGTATTGGATGATATCTCAGTATTTACTTTTTCTCCAATCTCCTGGGATTGAAGAAAAAGTAAATAAAGCATGAGGCAAGTGGTTGCTGCCCACAGATACGTTGGTGCTGGTGATACTAGGGCTGCTGCGTGCAGGATACATGGGCAGGAAGGAAGACAGGCTTGTTCTGGGTGTGGTGGGCATCATCAGCCCCACGAATCCCCACAAGTAGGGCTGGCCCTAACATTTAACAAAATGAAGTGACTGACTCAACTTCAGAAGATTGCCTCAGACAGTGTATTTTGGGTATCTTGAAAGGGCAGCAAATTTTTAAAAAATTATCAGCTGATAAAATAATTTTTTGTTGCACTTTACCATCACCTGATAAAGTCCAATTTCACAGTGGCCCTCCCTCCCCATGGGGAGAAGAGACCTATTTTCATGGTCCGCCCTCGCAGGCTACTGGATCCTATTGGATTCCAGGATGCCATGCGTGGGATTCCGATTGACCTGGCTGGCGCTCCTGTCGAGGCCCTGGTGGATGGCTGGTATGCCGCCACTGCCAGGGCTGTAGACACGATCGCTCCTAAACGCCCTCTCTGCCACAGAGCCCGACCAGCACCTTGGTTTAACCACCAGCTGCAGGCTATGAAGCGGAATAGGAGAAGGCTAAAGAGCTTTTAGAAGCAGAACCCGACGGAAAATAAAAGCTGCCAAGGTCACGTCTAACCTCTACCTTGCTAAGGTAGAGGCTGCTAGGAAAGCCTACCTCGCTGTCCAGATAAGTGAAGCATCCAATCAGCAGGCGGAACTTTTCCGTATAGTACGTGACCTATCCGGAATTGGCCACAACGATTGGCCTCCATCTAGCATTTCTTGTGACCAATTTGCAGCATTTTTAAAATCAAAAGTGGAAGCCATCCGCCAGGATCTTGCACCCTATTTGAAAACAGTGGATCGAGCTGAGACATCCAGCGCAGTGCCTTGTCTGTTGAGAATTACTCAGTTTCAACCTGTGACGTCCGCAGAGGTGGACAAGGTCCTTGATCGCTGCCAAGCCACCACCTCCTCCCTTGACCCTTGCCTGGCCTGGCTAATCAAAGCTGCCAGGCCGGTGATAACTGAACGGACCACTGAAATAACAAATGGGTCTCTTCTTGAGGGCAAGGTTCCTCTTGCCCTTAAGGAAACGGTCATTAGGCCCATTAGAAAGAAACCAAGCTTGGTGGTGGACAACATTGGCAATTATAAGCCCATCGCCAATGTTTCTTTTCTCAGCAAGGTAGTTGAGCAAGGTAATCTGGATTTTATCTTAGTTTATTTTTATATTATATGTAAACTGCCCAGAGTAGACACATTCTAGATGGGCGGTATATAAATCTAATAAATAAATAAATAGTTAGTGATTCAAATAGTAATTATTATAACTGTCATAGATAGGAAGAAGCATGGTTCGTGGGTCAAAACACCTGCCTAGCTCAGGGTCCACTTTGATGTGGGTAATGAAGGAGTGAGATTTTCTTCTTTGTCTCAAGCACCACAGTTTGGGGCAGCTCTGATAATAATCCCCTGTGGGTTAGAGAGAAGCTGGTGGACCTTCATGTTCAGTTCAGAATGGGATGTTGAAAGTTGGACTCTAATTGACTGTGACCGTTGAGGACTAGATTAGAAGTCAAGGAACTCAAATGGTGAGGAATGCCATGGGGTGAGGATGGGGGAGGAAGGGAAAACTGGGAACTTCCCTCCCACAATTTCCAGGGGACGTGGCAATAATTTTCTGTTCTGAAAATCTCTGGGCAGCTTTGAAAAGCCATTTCTAGTCAGAACATAGCCTCAAAGAAAAAGTGCCTGGAATTGGTGGCTATTACCCAAATTCTCCTTTTTGAAGAAGATTTTTCTCATCCAAACATCACTGTGTCCTCTTTCTCCCCCACTTTCTCTTTTTTTTAATCATCTCCCTTCTTATGTCTTTCTACATTCAACCATGCATTCTAAAGACAGTCAGAAATCTAAATATATATTAATTAGAACTCTGGAGGCTGGCAACACCGAGATACAATTATCCCAAACTGATGCTATTACAGGCTCTGATAGCTTCATTTAAATTCCTGAATAAAACATGAAATATCTTTAATGAGAAATGAATATAGTTGTCAGGAGGGAGTAGTTGTAACAGTGTTACTAGTTGGAGATTGAAGTGATGAAGATGTAATATGAATACCTCCGATTTGACATAAAAACAACGGCTATTAAACAAAGACTTACTCCCTTTTGGAGACTCTGTTTCCAACTTCAACCGTACATGGAAAAGAGGAAACTTGGTGGACATTCAGAGGTGACAGTGGCATAACTTTTGGAGACCTAGTCCTGCATCCAAAATTATCATTTCATATCTCAGCTTCTCGTCCTCTGCAGTGATGCACTTCGACATTTCTGGAGGAAAATAAGGGCATGCTGGTGATCGTTATTTAGTTGTTACATTTATAATTCCTATGAGTTATGAGTTCCAGGGGGCTTACCTCGCCTCCTCCCCCTTCACACAAAGACTGGCCATGGTGAAGTCAGTGGGGTGCTGAATGCACTCTGAGTTTTAGCTTAGCAATTAAAGGAACTCTGCAGAGTAATGAATTCGACTGGGAGTTCGGATTCAGCACCTTGGATAGCTCATGCAGGGTTCAGACTAAAATCCTGAGTGGATTCACTGACCCACTGACAGGCGACCACCGCCCTTTACTGCCCCCTTGCACACAGAGCCATGTGAAATAGAAAGTACAACCCTCCGAATTCTATGGTTTTACGTATCAGGATGTAATAAAAATCATCCGGTTAATTTTCAGACCTGCTAAGGACCAGATGATTTTTATTATGTCCTGATAAGTAAAACCATAGAATTCAAAGAGGGATGTACTTTCTTTTTCACATGACTGTATATCCACGTAACCTTTTGACATGTCTCTGCCTTGGGTTGGGCTGGAACAGAATGATGGGTCCAACATCACCAAGAGAAGAGCATGCCTGAGTAGAGGCTAAAGCTAGATTTCCTACTTCCCAGTCTCACACTCTAACCACTACACATACTGATTGTCTTAAGGAACAGTGCCTGCCTATCTTCATATTCCCCCTTCGCTCTCCTCCTTCCTTTCTTTGTCTCTGCCCCCCGTCTCACACACACCCAAGTAGCAGCAATAGAGTGAAGATGGATCTCTCTAACTCAGGAGTGGAAGTCTCTTCCCACCACCACACCAAGAACCACTTCGCAGATATCTCTCGGTCATGGGTATGGCCCAAGTCAAAAGTGGATAGGGCTGGTCACCCACACACTTTCTTGCTTGTACACTCATTCATGCACCACCACCCTCCACCCGTTCATGTATACTCTCTATGAATATGGATGCACATCTCTCCCCCACACCATCTCTCCAGCCTCTCATACAGCTTTAGCTGTTTTCCAGATTTGGATCAGAGATCAAACCCTGCAACTTTCAATGGGAAAATATCTCACCCTGGAGCAAAGAGGGAAGGGTCTGAATGCAAACAAGAAGTTTGGAGAGACGATTCCAGCTTGGCAGCAGGTCAGGCAGATGTAATATTAAAATCTTCTTTCCACGACCCCTAATGCTAGAGTAGTCTACTCTGCCCCCATGTTCAGACCATGAGCCTTTGATGCCCCTGTGGCAGGATTAGCATCGGGACTGGCGGTCCAGAGCCTGCAGTTTGCCGTTTGTCTGTGCTGTTTGGGGAACAAGGGAACCCTTTTCCTCCACAGGTAAAGCAGTAATTGAGAGGAAACCACAGGGGTGGAGAAAGGACTCTGCCTGCCTCACAGATTGGTGGTCCTTCATCAGTTCTCTGAACCTCTGATTATGCACACATCCTACAGGGTGCCAACCTATTATTTCAGGGATGGTGCCCCCCAGTTTTTCACCTACTACCACTTAATATCAGACCTGCTGGAAATGCCATGCAATCATTAACAAGGCGGGCCAATTGGCTTCTTTATCTGTATGTTCCTTCAGCCCACTCCCTTTTTGTGGAAAGGGAGAGTAGCCCCTGTCTCTGTAACCATCTGATTAGAAGCTCAACCGCACAAAGAAAAAAGGAAGGTGGTAATAACGTTGAGATACCTGCCAACCTAGGATCACACCGGAGCCCTGTTCCTCTCAAACAGCATCAGAAGCCATCCTCTGAATACTACACTGCCTACTTCTGCGTCTATCCAAATGACAGCTTCCGTCCGTCATAGCTGCCTTGGAGACCAAGTGAAAAGACAGACAGACAGAGAGAGAGATTAAAAATTAAAAAAAGCAGAGCTGGAGTTTGGCTCCTAGAGTTAGGTTTATAGACAGCACTATTCTTGACAGGTGGCCAATAATCAAGACATGGCCTCCGAGACACATTCCTCTTGATTTTTATTTTTTAATTAACTTTTATTCCTGGTATTTCATTCCTTCCCCTTCCCTTTAAAAAAAAATCTCTCTGCTTTTCAAAAAGCATATCTGGGTCTTTCCTCAATAAAATCTGCATCTCCCCAGGTGCACAACCTCAAGGAATTTCATCACATACATAAGTAAAAAAAAGTATTGAGTTATTATTATTGTTCTTACTCTTATTATTCTATTGTTGATTTAGCAGTTTTCCAGAAGTGATCGTCACTGTGTTACATACATCATCTAAGTAATGCCACTAATCTTTAGAGTAACATTATGTGTGCAAATACCAGCCACTTCAATTCTGTCTGAATTATTTGTTTTAGAAATGACAACCTATTTGTTCAGAGCTGATTTGTGGTCCCTCTCATTCAATTTGTATCCAAATATGTTGAAGTATTTGTACATATTTGTATTTGTCCAAATAGTGGGGGAAGGCGATTAAAATATAGAAAACAAGACTCTGATCCAGAATTGGTGCAGGGTGAAACTTAGGGCTTGACCTACGGTGTGCAGGCAATGCTCACACCAGCTCCCTCCTTCCTTCGCTCACTGGAAGGAATAAGGAAGCAGCAAAAAAGACTAGGAAAGGGGCTCCATGAATCATTGTCACACAGGATGTGGCCATATTAGCAGCAAGGTGCGAGATAATGTGGGCCACTTTGGAACAGTTGGGCTTCACTAGAGTGATCTAATCAGGCTCAAAGATTCTCATGGAAATTGATCCTACCAATAACATGAAGTGCTTTAATAAGCCAGTCATTTAAGGTTGTTGGCAAATTAATCACTTCCTCTGCTCCTCAGCAGCAGAGCAGGGGAAGTGAATTTTTTTTTACAATTTATGGACTATTGCTGATTCATTGCATCAGTTATTTTTAAGAAGCTTTTCTTTAAAGGGTCAGTCAAGAAACTGCCTGCAGCAAAAGCCACCTCTGTGGATTCAACTGCACATAGTTTCTCAAACCATCAAGAGTTTTGACAGCTAGCAGCTTTTTTGGACCTAAGCCGAGGAATTTTGGTTCAATATAAAGCAAAACACTGCAGTTCAACCTATGGCCCTGAAAGCAAGAAAGTTCAGACAGTAGATCACTATCACCGTATGAAAATGCAAGCCCGTTAATGTATGCTTCTTCTATCTTAAATTCCACCCAAAGTAAAACAATTCCACTTTTTGATCCCTCGGAAAGTGAGGTCAAATACTCTGCTTACTTCATGAAGATTCAACACAGTGGTTAAACTGCAGTACTGCAGTCAAGATTCTGCTCTCAGCCTGAGTTCAATCCTGGCAGATTCAGGTAGATTCAAAGTTGACTCAGCCTTCCATCCTTCTGTAGTTGGTAAATTGAGTACCCAGCTTGTTTGGGGGGGGGGGGCAATGTGTAGCCTGCATAATTAAATTGTAAACTGCCCAAAGAATGCTCTAAGTATTATGGGGTAGTATATAAGCAGTGCACTTCTGTTTTGCTTTTACCTAGAACTAAGCCCAATAAACCCAGCAGGATTCCTTCCCAAATACAGATCAACTGAACTGGACTAGTAGAGATTATTTAATTTTGGATAGGACTGTGCATCAGATCTGCTATCCAGAGAAGCTGACTGTGTTTCATTTCAGCTAGTTCATATTACTAGCAGAATGGGCACGAACCAGCAGTTCAGCAGTTCATGCTGGTTTGTTTACTGCCACAACAGGTATTCAGCCATTTAGCACCCCACCCCCTTGAGTGGGCACTCATTCAGAAGCAGCTTCTCAGCTTCCACACCTCGCCTCCTCTGGACACTGTTTCTGAGTGGGTGCACACCAGAGTGCGTGGGGTGCCAAACCACCAAACATCTGTTGCAGTGGTATTTGACCCAGCATGAACCGACCAACCACTGGTTCATGCCCATTTCTAATTACTAGTGATAACTATATGGGGGTGGTGCTGAGTGAGATTTTTGCTTACCCTGGTGAGTACAGCTTCAAAATAAAGTTCAGGGTTTTTTACATATTAAACCAATGTGGTTTCTCTGCTTTCCTAAATGTTGGAAAACACAGACACGAATGTGGAAGAAGAAAATATGTATTTGCCAAATAACTAAAGCTGCCTTGAGTCCCTTCACTGGGAGAAGGACGGCATAGAAATGAAGTAAATAAACAATAAAAAGGAATAACTAGAGTAAGAGTAGCCTTCTCTCTCTTTTTTTTTTAAGGTCACCCTATAATATAAAAAAGGAAACCGTGAAGAGCAATGTGACACCTTTGATTCAGCTCAAAGCAGATCGACACATCTCACAGAGTGCCATGTGGACTTGATCCACAAAGCTCACATTAAAACATAATAAGTTATTCTTCATGGTGCCACATGTGTTTGTCTTTTGTTTTGTTTTGTTTGGATTTTGCCTGGTATAGATTTCGAAGGAAACCTCAACCGTTCACAGAGGAGAGAGCATAGCTATTTCAATCTGTCTTTTACAAGAATGCTCTGCTTACCACAAGGCGCTACTTATAAACGTGTTTTCCCTTATAAGCTTTTCCTGACAATTTCAGGAGCAGACATGTTCAGCTGAAACCTAGTCCTATTTATGAGGGTGGGGATGCAATGACAAATAGGATTTTTGAAGTATGTGAAGAAGTTCCAGGAGAGGCATACCACTCCTGGATAGTTCAGTGGTTTTGGTATAGTTAAGAGTTCGATTCCCCACTGAGCCTCCTTGACAGGGGCTGGACTCAGTGGTCCATAGGGTCACTTCGATCTCTGCACTGCTAAAATTATTGTTGTTGTTGTTGTTGTTAACCCCCAGTAAATTTCTGTGGCCAATTGGGGAATTGAATCCAACTCTTCTGAGTTCTAGGCTGACACTCTATCCAGAAGACACCACTGAGTCTCCACTTCTCTGATGTTATATCCTGAAAAATAAGCAGACAACCAGGATTTAAGATCAGCCTTTCCCCTTGCTTTCTCTTCCCTTTTCCTCTGCTTATTTTCAACATCTCACCAGACGAAGAGATACTATTCCTGAAAATATACACATTTTCTGTGCCTGGATGCACTTTTCTGCACCTTTTACATTGGCCTCTAAAGGCATCCCCTCAGTGTGAAGTTAAGAATCGGATTGTTACCCATTTGTCCCTATTTTCACTGAAGAAATACAAAAGGATATGAATCCGCCCTGTATGTTGCCAGAGCAGCACTGGATCTGAGCACTGCTTGGAATCACATTTGCATCTCTACTATTTACTTGCTAACAAGGAGGGAGCACCGGCACTATTTCCAATACATTTTGAATGATTCTCCCTCCCTCCTAACCATTTTCTGCCAGGATTCAGCAGCCCTTTAAATTTTAAACAGCCCATTCTCCCAGCTGTGCTAAGTGGCACACCCGGGAAGCAAAGTGGTTTTAAATTTGATGGTACGCAAGGCCCTGTGGCGTTAATGTCATTTATCAGCAGAACGGGGGCTTCCAGCAAAAACGCTCACAGATGTGGGGTTTAATTACAAAAAATTAATTTTCTGCTGTGCATTTCACAGCGTACCTGACAATAACAGTGCCTTTTTCCCCCCTTGCATGTGTTCTCCTCTACAAGGAGGGTAACACGAGAAACTTCCTTCTGAAGCAGTCTCTCAGATATATTCCAAACGAATTCAGCATCCTAGGGATTCAAGAGAGGATAGGAATCCATTTTTTGTTGGCATATTTGGGCAATCTCTGAAAAGAAGCTTTGCTAAGCAGTTTAGCCCTACCCATCATGAAGTTTGGACTCAAAACTGACCAATCCTGTTGTCTCTGGGAGGATTCCAGGGGCCATAAGTACAAAACATGAGCTAAAGAAAGAACATTTCCTCTAGTTAAACCATTTCCTCTCTCATAATCCCATTTCCTCAGGGGTTTGTACTTCAGCAATGAGACTTTCAAATTAAACCTGTGTCATCCGGGTGATTTGCCAGGATATGGGACGTAGCAAGTATGACAACATTATTATATGAGACCAATTAACCTCGCTATGACCAAACACAAAGCAAGGCACACTGAATGGAAAATGAGAACGCAATAAAAAACACTTCTGATGACAAACAGATGCTTTTCACCCCTTGGGGAGCACCTCTGCAAAACCTGTGCTAAGATGTATCAACTAGTTGAACTCTCAGTCACTGCATTTCTCCCAAGCCCATCTGAAGTCATGTCCCACCCTAGTTCATAACAGATTGCAAGATGCTATTGTGTTTTCTGGGGAATTCCTGTTTTGTAACATGTCAAATAAAGTGTTTATTCTACACACAGTTTATGTCCAGATTTTTTCCTCTCTAATGGAAATGTTTACACACACACACACACAATGTTCAGTATTTTTCTGTCATATACATTTTTAGTAGTTCACATTCTTTTCAAAGGTAAATGATTTCCTCTGTATTTTCTTCTTTCTATGGTTCACAACACTTATTTGTCCCAAACGCAGGAGACTCACTGAATCAATGGGACTTAGATCGTTGCATTAGAAGGTTTAAATTCTAAATTAAACTTTAAACTTTGAATTTTGTATTCTCTGTAGATTATCTGTAGATACCTTATGTTGCCAGGGTATTGTTCTGTAACTGTGCTAGATGTATTCCTATGGTTTTATACTGCAGTAAAGTTATTCATTTGTTCATTCGTTCGTTCGTTTATTCATTTACATGCCCCTTCATTCAGTGGCTGAAATCCTGTTATGCAGTTGGAAGGCAAAAGGCATAGCTAGCACTTGCTTCCAGCCAGGAGTTAAAGAGTCCCAGTGTTCATGTGCGCCCGCAATAATCAAAGCAGTGACTTATTAATTAGCAGCTTGAAGTGAGTAAATCACTTCAAGCTGCCAATTTTGCTTTCCACCTGCTTAACAAAGCTACAGGATTTCAGCCACTGGGTCTAGTCTGCTTGGGACTAGCAATTTAATTTGCATCTAATTTTATTAATGTAACCTGCAACAAAAAGGTGCGGCATAACCCGTAACAGGAGAATCTTTATTTAAGGTTCTAGCCCCTTTACCTATCACTTCCTCTAAGATACTCTATGAGTACAGTCAGTCCTTATTAGGCTGTATTTAGCCATTCTAAAGTTTTCGTCCTTTTGGTTTTAAAAAACAATGATTTGTTTTTTAATGTACTAAAAGAAGCTGAAATGTCAATTGCTTTATTGCAGCGCACACATCCATTTCGTGATTGATTTGGCAGGTTCTGGAACAAAATAGCTGTGATGAAACTGACTTGCTCTCAGAGATGGGCCTGAACTGCTGAACCAGTGGTTTGTGCAGGTTCGTTTCTTGGCTGAACAGGTGTTTGGTGGTTCCTAGCCCTGCCTCCTCTGGCAGACACCCATTAAGAGGTAGCGCCCAGGTATCCCTGCCCTGCCTCCTCCGGGCACTGCCTCTGAGTGGGCCCCATCAGGAGGAAGGACTTGGAAACCACTAAGTACCTGTTTGGCCAAGAAATGAACCAGCACGAACTGTTGAATTGGTGGGTCGTGTTCACCTCTACTTGCTATGTAAGAAAAAGGCATGGAGGGGAATCATGAATGAAGATCAGTTCAAAAGAAATGGGGAATCTTAGTCATTTTTTTTTGAGAATACAAAAACAGGGGAAAAAACATTATGAACTCTTATCACTTATTTAAATATTTCTATTCAACTAGAGGGCGGAGGAGAGAATCCTATCATTATTAGTTTGTGAGAGAATTCTGTACTAAATGTCACAACTTTAAATTTTTGCATTTTTAATTGTATTGTATGTTTTGTCAGGAAAGAGGACATGCTTTCAAAAAGATGCTTTGTTCCAGGGATGTAAGAGAATTTTATTTCACTTCAGTTTTGTAACATAAGCAAATGTGTTCAAATTCAGAGCAGATAGGGCACATCAAAAAAAAAAATCAATGGGAGAGAGTCTAACATTGACAGATCCAACCATCCAGGAACAGGGTGTTGTGTTTTCAAATGTGAAAAATCTGAGTTCGAATCCTTGCACATTCCAATTTCCTAGTGCTGAATTTGGTTTCCCATCGACTACTTTGAAACTTGTCTAAAATTTAACAACTTTACAGACGTCTGGTACAACCAAGGGCTCTACACGATGGGTGGCTGTATCTAATCAAAACTGGCCAGTGCAATTGGTGAAAATTTCACTTCAGCAAATTCTGAAGAATTTTACGGAAATTTGTAAAAAACATGTTTGGGATGAAAAGAAACTGGGATTTTAAATAGTGGAATGTAGAAAGAGGAAGTGGTGGTGACAGGTGGCTACAGGAAAAAAGCAGTATTATGATCTCTGGATGTTCCCTTAATGTGACCTTTTCATTGCGCTCAGTTGCTCAGATGTGTTTTTTTACAGTTGCTATCCTAATCCCAAAACCTACTGCATCTAATATGGACTGTACCTCAAATTAATAAACATATTTTACTTCATCAAGGGACACCACAGCTTCCCGTAAGCAACATCTGTTAAGGCAATAGATAGGCTTTTTTAAATTATTATTAGAGTTTTGGGATGAAACCTACATACATCTTGAGGATTCTTGCCCCTCCCCAATACTAGAAATTTAGTATGCTTATGTTGGAAATTATTGCACCCTCATATGTTGCCTTTAAGAGGTTTTGTCTGAGAGGGACCTTTTATGCTGAGATGACTGTTGTTCCATCCAGCGGCAACCATTTGTTACCTCTCTGCTTCTGAACTTTGAATAGAGCCACAACTCTCTACTCAAGTCTTTTTTTCCCTTCTCTTTTTAGTCAGAGGTGTTCGATCAGTTAGCAATGTAGTCAAACACCCTGTGGACATTTAGAGCCATGTAGTCAGTAACCAGACTATGAAGTTAGTTAAGCAGTTAAGGACTGTTCATGAAATCAGTTAATATTTTTCTACAGAATGCTATTTTTGATCTACAAAGAACTGTGAGTAAAATGGAACTTTTTCTTCTTTTCTCTTACCAGAGTCTCTGAGTGAACTATTGAGATAGTAAGTGCCAGTTGAGGAGAACTAACCAAAAAGGGATGGTCTACTGCGAAGCTAATTCTGCTCTGTAAGTTCCTGAAGTTTTCCCGCTGCATAGCTAGAGATTTTTAAGCCACTAAACTTCCGCACTCTGCTAATAGCTTCAATATAGTATTCAACTTTCCCACGGTACATGCCCCAACAAGGAAAAACTTCTCACTAATCTGAAACAGAACAACAAAAATTCAGCCTTCATATTGGTCCTTAGAAGAACAAGCCCTCATTTTAGAAACCAGCCAGCAGCTTTGATATCATCACAAGGTTTCCGGGGAGGGGGGAAGAGGGAGATCTCTAAATATACTCTTCCAGTCAGGAACACCTCTTAAAAATAAAAAGCCATCCACACTTTGGCCATGAAGTTATTTCTGCTGATGGGTTTCTATAGGGTGGCAAGAACGAATTTTGAAAGTTTCCATATAAACACCATTTCTCCCCCACCCACCCTCATCCAGGACGTCTTTTGGTCAATTCACATCAGGGAAACAAGAGAGCCCTCTGATAAATTGTTATGGATCTCTATGGTTACAGTTCAAAGAGGAGTCAAAAAGCAATTTGGATGGGTTGAATTAGAGAGAAGGTTAGGAAGAACCTTTGTCAAACTTACAGGGCAGCTGTAACAACATCTCGGAAGCCGAGCAAGTGTAAGATAACAGCCATATTGTACAGCACTAAATGTTGGAGGGTCCGTAGGCACACAAACACTTCCTCAATCTGAATGTCATATTACATGGCAGGACATGAAATATTCATTTCCTGTTATGCTTCCTGTCTTTAGGTTAAAAGAGGGTTAGGGTGAACTGGGAGACAAGCTGAGGGGGAAAGATGACATACAAATACTACAATTTTAAGGACTCTGTTCTGTATTACAAAAACATGTCAAAAATGCTGGGAGCCCATGCAATGAAAGAGCTTTCCTGCACCTTCCGTTTTTTTGCATTTGGAAGAGGGAATTTCATCTCATGCTGTTTTGCACATCCTATAGGATTTGTGCACCAGATTTGGTACAAATCCTGCATTCTTAATGGAAGGAGCCTGGTTCAGAGTGACTTGTGTGCCGTCCAGATTGTTGTAAAGCTGCCCAATACATAAACTTCTCAAGTTGGCTGTTTGAAACTTGGCAAATTTATTATCGTGACTCCGAATTTCATGTGCATCAGGGCCAGAGCAGAGCAGTTATATCTATTGTGGTTTTCCAAAAGACCAGCTTCACAAATTTATATCCTGGAACAAACCAAGATACTTTCCGAAGACCTGAATTGACCTCCTAAATGGACCAAGAGGACCCTTGTATACAGATATATACGGGACGTAGCACAGCGAAGAATTGATGCTTTTGAATTGTGGTGCTGGAGGAGGCTCTTGAGAGTCCCCTGGACTGCAAAGAGAACAAACCTATCCATTTGTAAGGAAATCAACCCTGAGTGCTCACTGGAAGGACAGATTCTGAAGCTGAGGCTCCAATACTTTGGCCATCTCATGAGAAGAGAAGACTCCCTGGAAAAGACCCTGATGTTGGGAAAGTGTGAAGGCAAGAGGAGAAGGGGACGACAGAGGATGAGATGGTTGGACAGTGTCATCGAAGCAACCAACATGAATTTGACCCAACTTTGGGAGGCAGTGGAAGACAGGAGGGCCTGGCGTGCTCTGGTCCATGGGGTCACGAAGAGTCGGACACGACTAAATGACTAAACAACAACAACAGCACAGTGAAACATTTTCCTAGTCTACTAATCATAAATATCTACTTATCATTTAAAAGAGACTGTATGTGACTCCATGAGCTTGTCTGGGAATTAAGACCCTCAGGGAAGGCCTTTATCTCAGTCCCACCACCCTCACAGGCAGGAGAGGGCCTTCTCTGTGGCTGCTTCCAGACTGTGGAACTCCCTCCCACAGGAGGCCAGGCTGGTCCCATCTTTGCTGTCCTTCCGCACACAGGAAAATACCTTTCTCTTCAGGTGGTCTTTTCCTTAATGACTGCCTGTCTGAGTGGGATTTTTAAAGGAATGGTTGTGCTCTCATTTTAAAATGTGATTTTAATATTGATCTTATTTATCTTTTTAAATACAGTACTTGTTTAATTCCTTTTTAAATGTTTGGATACTTACTAGAGATGGGATATTCATATTTGTCTCCTGGAGAAGAAGACTATGAATATCACCACCACAGGTCATTGGGCCAATTGGCCCTTTCCCCCCACCCCAGAACCAGGCCGCCCACTTACCGCTTGCAGCGCGGTGCGTGTGGCCCATCGTCGTTCATACCGTGCCACTCAACAGCTGAGCAGGGAGACTTGTCATCTCACATCCTCACTAGACTGGTCAGCAGCACAGGGAGGCGGGGAAGCCCCAGCCAGTCTACTTCCACTATTGTCATGGTGTGGATGATGACAGCCTCATGCGCTGCACCACAAGCAGTAAATAGATGGCCTGGTTCTGGTCTGGAGGGAGGGTTCAATTGGCCTGGCCACCTGTGGTGGCGATATTCGTACCCCATCTCTAATACTTACTGTTCTTAGCGTTTAATATTGTCCTTTAATTGTTGTAAGCCACCTTGGGTCCTTTTGAGGAGAAAGGTGGGGTAAAATATTTGAAATGAATAAATAATAATAAATAAACATTCCTTCTGTCATCAGTATCTTTCATGCTTCTGTGAAATTAAGCTGTCTGATAGTACTGTATGCTTGCCAAGCGATGGTACACGAGCCATTCCAGCTGGGGCATGGTGTAGAACAGCAGGACTCAGAGAAACACCTGCTTGGAATTTGGAACAATACAAACTTGGGAGTCTGCACTATGTGGTGTTGGGCCAATGGTCCTTCTAGCTTGCTATGGATTTCTACACTGTGTCATCCTACATTGCAGTGGCACCTGCAACTCTGATTTTGGAGGTGCTAGGAATCCACTCTGGGATTGACTCTGAATTTCACTGGAGCTATCCAGACCCCATTCCCTGAATAGGTTCAGCAGCCTGGATGAACTCTGTAAAGTACAGACAAAACCCAGAGTGTATTCACATCCTCTTCAAAAAAAGAAAAGAAAAGAAATACAGCTGTCACAGCTACTTTCTTTCAACCCTGCTAAGAAATGTGCATATTTAACATGGGGAATCTCTTTGCAAAGCCCTTTACTGGTTCACTGAGCAATCCTCATTTCCCAAATAAGTACAGACTTCTTTATATCACTCAGCATTTGAACACTGTAGTTAAGGAGGTAAAAAAGATTCACTGAATTCCTCATTCACAACAGTCCCGGCTGTCTTGACTCAATGAGACACCTCAATGGGGCAGTTTCAAACTCCATACTCTTCCTTGCTCCCTTGCAAGAGGAAGATGAGGAATGCTATTTTTTCTCACCAATTGCTTCCATATTTGATCAGTGCACAAATGTAGGGTACTTTCTCTTTCGGAAGCAAATCATGCACACATGTGCTCGAAAATCAAACTGATGCCTTCAAAAAGATACACATAATGCCTCTAACACTTTCTCATCCTTCAAAGTCCATTCAACAAAGCAGGACTTGTTCTAATTTTGCCCATTTTACATTGTTCAGGAAAATTTGCATAATTTGTACACACACATACAAAATTCTTTTGCTGAGGCCAGGACAAAGTGCTTTGCCCTCTCACTGGAGGAGGAGAATAATTTTGCAGCTCCTCATCCTCAGTTTTGAGGACATGACAAGAGGAGACCTGAATCTCCAGTTGTACTGCATCTCTTCTTAACCTTCCGTTCCCAATAAGCCTGCCTACAGACGATGAATCGTAGAATTCCGTATGGTGGAGCTGTGATAGTTAAAGCAGTATAAGTTCAAACTGGTATCGTTGTACGTTATAGACAACTATGTTCCTAATGAATCCTAGAGGTTCAAGTATACTCTTGGACTCCAAGTGGGCTTTCAACTTCCAACCTTCTTTCTGTCCTTCCTGCTCTGTACCTTTCTTTCAGAATTACTTCCTGACAACTCTTCTTTTAACCTGTGCCTTCCTTCTGGATCACTCAGTTTCTCTTCCTGCCTATAGGTCTAATTCTCAGATTCAGTTGTACATCAACAGAATCTTACTGCATGCTGACAAGTCAATTCTGACTTATGGTGTGACCCTTTCCAGGGTTTTCTAGATATGTAGTACTCTGAAGTGGTTTGCTATTCCCTCCCATCTATTTTATTTATTTATTTATTTATTTATTTATTTATTTATTTATTTATTTATTTATTTATTTATTTATTTAATTAATATCCCACCCATCTAGACCGAAGTCTACTCTGGGTGGCTAACAACAATTTCATAATAAAATAACAGTATAAAATAAAACAGCAACATTAATATGATTCAAGATGGCAAAGATAAATTAAGTAATGATAGGAGGGAAGGCCTTCCTAAAGAGCCAGGTCTTAAGCTTGCTCTTAAAAATACCC
The DNA here is from genome assembly GCA_037013535.1 of Intellagama lesueurii. Taxonomy (NCBI): domain Eukaryota; kingdom Metazoa; phylum Chordata; class Lepidosauria; order Squamata; family Agamidae; genus Intellagama; species Intellagama lesueurii. Next base: position 8,974,092 of record JBAJHW010000011.1, read on the forward strand.
AGCGAGGGAGCCAGACAAATTTCTGGGGGGAGACTGTTCCAGAGACACGGGGCCACTGCTGAGAAGGCCCGCTTTCTTGTTTTTTCTCTCCGGGCCTCCCTCGGTGTTAGGCCCCTCAGCCACCCCTCCTGGCTAGAATGAGTGATATAGATAGATCTAGGTGGGAGAAGGCGTTCCACTAGATATCGAGGTCCTAAACCATTTAAGATTCTCTGGGACTGTGCAGGTTGCCCAAGGCTACACAGGCTAGCTCTTCAACTCGAACAAGCACTAGGGAATCAAACCTCTTACCTCTAGCTCGGCAGCCAAATTTCAAATCACTAAGTGATCCAGCCAGCAAAACAGAACCTTAGTGCTATGATAACAACCAGAAAAATAACTCTGTGACCCTTCTGGACACCCAAAGTTCTCTATATACACCCTGGACCTTCAATTAGTTCATCATTAGCTGTGACCACTGGAATTGTGCCTTTTGTCTATTTAAAAATGTGTAAAGATAAATGGCCCCTTAGAGTATCTCTTTTTCTCTCTCCTCTGGGTGTGATTCCATAATATTGTGACTTTCAACACCTGGCCTCTTCATATTCACCCAGATGGCAATGAACAAGACTGCTGTGCACAACTATTAATGTGAACATATATGAAGGTATTCACAATTACGTAAGTTCAGAGAGGATGCAGGAAGAGCTAGGTGCTCATGACAATTATAGCCATAAAAGGTGAAGAACTGCAATCATCATCGTCATCTTAGAACTGCAGAGCTGGAAGGGACCCTATGGGTCATCCAGTCCAGCCCCTGTCAAGGAGACGCAGTGGGGAATTGAACTCCCAACCCCTGGCTCTGCAGCCAGATGCCTAAACCACTGAGCTATCCAGCAGAGATAGAGGCCACATGTAAGACACAAGTTAGAGGATCTTAAGGATGAGCAGGGACAACCCATGTGATGCTATGTGTTCATCACTGAATCTCATGTGACTTTTCCACTGCTCCAGCACAGAGCTGCCACAGAGAGCTTCACAGTAAACTTTGATTCTGATTTTCTTTAATGCATTTAGTGGCTATAAAAATCCATTATATTTCCACCCACCTCCTGCCCTGAACCTCATTGCCTCACAGTCTCCACAATCCCAGAGGCCTCTAACAAAGATAATTTGAAATTACTGTAAGGACAGCCCATACGTTATGCCTTTAAAAGTCAAAATAACTGGAGTCAGTCGTATCTCCGGAGAGGCAAGAAAAGGGAAGGTGTCAAGGCGCAGTTGGTAAATAAGATGTAACTGTGCGAAGCGTGGGGGAAACTCAAGTCCCTTCCTCCTTTGTAGAGCCTCTACCTGTGTAACATGAAGGGGAGAATCAGTGACAGACACATTAAAACACCATTAAACTGTGAAATGGAACACAGTGTGAAAATAGATTTAACCTTCACAGCGTATCGATCGCTACCCTGTGCCGTGCCTAAGTTCTTGGACAACTGTTTTATAATAGGTTTTACTCATTTTCCCGTTGCTATTCTGACTTCCTCAGAGGAGTGTGTTATTTCTAAAAGATCCTGACAGCTAAGGCCTTGAGGGGGTGTAGAGGGAGGAGGGAGAAAACATGAACTCGTTTCTTTTTCTCTTCTTCCTCCACCCCACCGCCAACTGTTTTCAACTTGGGAAGAAGGAAGATAGTTGTCCAAGATGGAAGCAGTGGCATCTCACATCTCACTAGCTTTGAGCATGTTGTCTCCACCACCTTCTTCAGCCCCCATGGAGTGATGTGTTCTGGAGATAAATCTCTGATAAGGGATAAGAAGTCATGCCTGACTTTCCAGGAACATGAGGAAGAAGCACTACAAAATGTTTCCCCTTCTCCCACAAGAGGAAGGTGGAAAATGGTGGCATCTTCGGTAAGAGAACAAGAATGGTTCTTTTGGGGCAAATCAAGTGCGAAATGGCTGCTACTTTGATTCATGGCCTGGAATGGATTGGAGGCTTCGGGGAGGTTGGTTGTATCTTTTTCAGCCATCAGCCTTTGGGTTCTTGAAAAGAAAGGACACTCGTTTTGCACAGAGACCATTTGTGCATGTTATGGATTAACGGTGAGGTGAATGCTCTCCTTGTCTCACTGTCACTTGGAAGAATCTCTCAGGTTGTGTACAAATTTCTCATCACGGTATTTCACTCAGAATGAGACAACCGAAAACTGCTGGGCCCAATTCCACACACACGAGTATCCCATGCAGGTTACACTAGGCCTGGAAATGGCCATAAATGGTTAACAACAACTGCAAGGATGGAATACACAAAACAAGAAATGATATTCTTTTTTTTATTTGATTGTTGTTGTTGTTCTCCTTTGGAGGATTTTGATACTTATATGTACCTTTCCCAAACTCCAGCTGTTTCTGGAAGAGTTTCTAGAGGGAACACTTTTTTCCTAACTAATTTTCTGTTTTGTTTTGTTTTAAATCTGGCTGGTGAAGTCTCATGAGACTTTGTACTTGGAAGGGAGCTTGTTGGCCCCCACACTTTACTCAAGAACAAAGAATATAGTGAATACTCCTCTCCTGGAACAAGATGATACGGCTTCGCAAACACCTTCGCAAATAATTATAGAGATGGATCTGTTAGTTATCGTAGTTGCCTTCTATGGGCCTACACTGAGTAGGACTATATCTGGATCTTGCCCACAGTAGCAAGAAAAGCACCCGATCTGCAGCAGCATCATTCTGTCTCATTAAAAACAAGCCCACACATGATTATAGGGATGTCAGTCTTCACTTATTTTTCTCTTGTAGGTAAGAAGCAAAAAAATTTGAACTGTTTCTCTTCACTGGGCTCATCGTCCTCATTTTTCACATTTAAAGACTTTTATGTAAAAACTATGTTGCTGTGGCTAACTTGTATACACATACATATGTCTATTAATACCTTAAATGTATACAAGGGTTCTTGTACATGTTTCTTAGAGAGAAAAGAATCTATTTATTTTCCTAATCCTTCTGCTGAGGAAAAACACTCTTCTTTTTATTCTTGTGCAGGAGCATTACACCTCACAGTGGCTGAACATTTTCTAATGGGATATCTTCCTCTTTGAGGACAAGAGGATTTCTAAATCATCATTATATCCTTATATATTGAAAGCTAGGGATCTACGCAGCATGCCACCAAATGCCCAGACCCGGACCAAATCAGGGCTCTCTGCCCATTTCTGGATAGTGTGGATCAAAATGTTAAATCTGCCATTCTTACCCAGGTTCTGTCATCCCATGAGATGACCCTGCCATCAGCCAACAGCAGGCATTTTAAAGACAATGATGGGAGGGGGCAGGAAGTCTCTAACACTACTTTGACCTATCCAGTCAATGTCCACAGAAAAAAATCAGTTATCCATCCCATATTCACAAACACACTCAATCGTAAGTGCATGGCTGAATGCAAAATAGCTACTTGGTAGCATTGATGGAAATACAGCAGGACTCCTGTAACCACAGGGAATTAGTTCCGCTGCCCTGAAGCTGAAAACCACAGATAAACCACAGAGCCAGCGTTTGTCTGTAGACAGTTTCCATTGTCACGTGGCCAGCACGACTAGACACAGAATGCCGTTACCTTCCCACCGAGGTGGTACCTATTTATCTACTCGCATTTTTACATGCTTTCGAATGGCTAGGTTGGCAGGAGCTGGGACAAGCAACAGGAGCTCACTCCGTTGCGTGGATTCGATCTTACGACTGCTGGTCTTCTGACCTTGCAGCACAGAGGCTTCTGCGGTTTAACCCACAGCGCCACCACGTCCCTTGAACGCTATATATATACCATGGTAAAAAAAAAAGGGGGGGGGAATCCAGAAATACTTGTTTTATGATGTATTACCAGAACTGGCCACTAGATAAAGCTGAGACCATGCTATGTATTCTTCAACAACAAGAATACATAGCATGGTCTATGGCTTCCTCTAGTGGCCAGTTCTGGTAAATACATTGTGAAAATATGCATTTCTAGTTTTTATTTTCTTTTAATATTTTTCATATTTTCAGACCATGGATAAATGAAACCACACATACTGATCCCACGGATACGAGAGTCCTACTATATACAAAGTCAAGTGAGCTTTCCCCAGGGCTTAGCAATTGATGTTCGATTGGGAGGTTTGGGCTTTCATTGGAGTTTCAGCTTTCAGCCTCCTTCTACCTGGATGTTTCTTTTTCTTTTTCTAGAACAATTGGCACTAAAATGCATCATTTTTACCCCCAGAATGTCCAAAACTTCAGTGATTTGTAACTGATCCCATAGTGACTGGGGACCTCTTGGACTGCATTCTTTGGACACATTTCTTTATTGCCCAGTTGGAAGGAGAAGATGGAGAAGGTCTGGTCTATCTGCAAAAAAGAGTGGACTGTGGTACAGATCATGAACTGCCAATATTACAAATAAAGTTGAGGAAGAGCACTAAAATAATCATAGCACCAAAATGCAATTTAAATAACATCCCTAAGAGTTTGAAGACCATGGAAAGAACAGATTTTCATAACTAAATTCAGTTGACTGCAATCCAGGAGAACAATAAACTGAATATTAGGGAAGAATACAGGCAGAACATTCCTGTAATCAGATAGAAAGAAAAGTCTCAATGGAGCACTGAGGAACCTCTTAACATTGTTCATAACAGAGAAAAAGCAAAAGCAGGAGGTGCCATAAATAGTGTCAGAATCCTAAATGCAAATTTTCAGTGAACTGTCAAATACAAAGAGAATTCTAATAATAATAAAAATATTAATTGCAAAAAAATATAAGAGAACAACAAAAACGGAAAAACAAGATCTCTTCCACAAGATCTGAGCAAAGACAAATTTAAAACTAATTTAGGGATGTCAAAAGATCAACATGGGAGTATATTATCTGGAAAGATGTGCAATTTGTTTCATGTAGAATTTTTGGATGAAGAACATGCAATGTTAAGTTTTAGGTAAGCCACCTTAGGTCTAAATGTTGACGTGCTGTCATGTTCCAGGACTACAACAGCTGGCTAGATGCAGTTTCAGAGGCTGAGGAGGAGGAAGAATGGACCTCTGAGCTAAACAGGTCCAAGACTTCAAACCAGCCTATTCTGAGAACCAAAGCACTCCTAACCTGATACCCACGAACCTGAGGTCCATGAATACAACTGTACCACCATGGATACTGCCTGCTTCCAGGACCTCCGTTTTCCTAGGAGCTGGTATAACACCAGCAGTGTTGCTAGGGGGAGCTCTTGGAGAGGTGATGAAGTACTAGGCTGCAGGCCAGGAACGTTCTCTTGAGGCGTCCTGCTTGGAGAATACAGATCTTGGAAAGTATCCCTGAACCAACAGTGTAAAAGATATCAACACAGTTGAAGCCATCATTTCAGCAAGGTGTTCACAGGGAGCTGTCCTTGGTGCTGCACGAATTCCCCTGTTCCATTTTTTCTCCTCTTCTATCCTAGACACATGGGTGCCTATGGTTTCATGGGACATGTATAAAGAAAGAGGCATGCAGCTGCTGAATAAACAGGTGCTGGACCATGCTAAGGTTGTAAACATGTGCTTGCCCCAGTATCAAGTAGCCGCCCAGAGTGGTAGAATATACCAGATGGGCGGGATATAAATCAAATAAATAAATAAATAAATAAATAAATAAATAAATAAAGTACAAGAACGAGGAACCAGAAAATGTTTCTCCTGACCTCTGAGACCCTTTATCTCAGTCTTGATGAGAATGTTCACATTTGCAAGACATTGCTTCCTTCCTTCCTTGCTTGCTTGCTTGTTCGCTTCAAGATAAAGTGAACAAAATTCTTGTAATCAGATCGAAGATATTTGGGGGACAGGGTTTATGCCCATGTAGATATTCCCACTAGAATGTGAGACAAATAAATAGCATGATAAACTAGAATAGCTGCTGCTTTGTTGCATGGACTTTAAAAGATGGGAACCGTCGGATGGGTTGTTCTGCACCTATTTGGTCAAACAGACAGTCCTTCCATGCTTCCTGTTCAACATGTCCTTGCTTTAAATGGAAAATGCACTAGTTTTGTGCAGCTACATATTGTGCAAATTGTGGACACTTCAATGAAAATGAGTGCTTCTAATTTTATAACGGAGACAAGAAAACGTTTGGAAGGTTATCTGGAGATTGGGAGGCAGCCTATTTCATTCACTGAAAACAAATTTACTTCACTTTAGACTGGAACAAATGGTCCAGTCAGATCAGGTAGGGGATTCCAAGAAGCCCATAAGTAGCTCAAGTCTGCTGATGAGTGCCCTAGTAGCGATGTGAACAGCTGATTTGCAAGTTCAGCTTAATGAACACGTGCAAATTCTCTCCTATGTAAAACAACATTAAGACAGTTAAGAACTGTCTTAATGGCTCATGGTGAGGAAATTGGGGAAGTTAGCATCAAAAGAGCAACATTTCAAAGGGATTTTTTGTTACCACTGCTGTATAACATCTCACTAATCCCTATGTCAATAATTTTAAATAAAACGGGATTGGGCTACCATATTTCAGAGTGAGCAGGAAAAATCCTTCATCTGTTATACAAGGATGACCTAAAACTATATGCAAAAAGTTCCACGGAGATAGAATCACTGCTAAACACAGTGCAAATATTTAGTGAAGATATCCAAATGAAATTTGGAATTAACAAATGTGCAGCTCTGTCTATGAAATGTGGCAAGATCCAAAAACTAGATGGAATAGAATAAAAGAATGGCGATTTTATAAAATCACTATCAAGTGATGAAAATTGTAAATACTTTGCAATACTAGAAGCAGATAACATTGCACACAGAAAAGTTAAGGAACTGACAGAATGGGAATATAGACTGCAAAAAATCTTAAAATCAAAACTAAATGGAAGAAATACAATCAAACCATAAACGCATGGGCAGTCGCTGTAATTAGATACCCAGTTGGAATAATAGATTGGACTGAAAATGAATTAGAAGAATTGGATCAAAAAACACAGAAATTTATCAACAGGCGTCATGCACTACATCCAAAAAGTGATGTGAACTGACTATGTACCACAAAAAAAATTGGAGGCCATGAATGACTGGAAATATAGCAGGTAGTAGAGGAGGTAAAAAGAAAACTAAATGATAACAGAAGTATAAGTAGAGAACAATTACTTAAGGTGATGAAAATGGAGAAGATTTTGAAACAGAAACAAAGGCTCAATATAAAAAACAACAATTTGAAAATAAATTGTTGGAAAAAAATAAACCACTACATGGACAACACCTGAGAAATATTGATGGAAAGCAAGATAATAATTCAACATGTTGTTGTTGTTTAGTCGTTAACTCGTGTCCGACTCTTCGTGGCCCAATGGACCAGAGCACGCCAGGCCCTCCTCTCCTCCACTGCCTCCCGGAGTTGGGTCAAATTCATGTTGGTAGCTTCGGTGACACTGTCCAACCATCTCGTCCTCTGTCGTCCCCTTCTCCTCTTGCCTTCACACTTTCCCAACATCAGGGTCTTTTCCAGGGAGCCTTCTCTTCTCATGAGATGGCCAAAGTACTGGAGCCTCAGCTTCAGGATCTGTCCTTCCAGTGAGCACTCAGGGTTGATTTCCTTCAAAATGGATAGGTTTGTCCTCTTTGCAGTCCAGGGGACTCTCAAGAGTCTCCTCCAGCACCACAATTCAAAAGCATCAATTCTTCGGCGGTCAGCCTTCTTTATGGTCCAGCTCTCTATTCCATACATCGCTACTGGAAAAACCATAGCTTTGACTATGCGGACCTTTGTCGGCAAGGTGATGTCTCTGCTTTTAAAGATGCTGTCTAGGTTTGTCATCGCTTTCCTCCCAAGAAGCAGGCGTCTTTTAATTTCAGGGCTGCTGTCACCATCTGCAGTGATCATGGAGCCCAAGAAAGTAAAATCTGTCACTGCCTCCATATCTTCCCCTTCTATTTGCCAGGAGGTGATGGGACCGGTGGCCATAATCTTAGTTTTTTTGATGTTGAGCTTCAGACCATTTTTTGCGCTCTCCTCTTTCACCCTCATTACGAGGTTCTTTAATTCCTCCTCACTTTCTGCCATCAGAATGGTATCATCTGCATATCTGAGGTTGTTGATATTTCTTCCGGCAATCTTAATTCCGGTTTGGGATTCATCCACTCCTGCCTTTCGCATGATGTATTCTGCATATAAGTTAAATAAGCAGGGAGACAATATACAGCCTTGTCGTACTCCTTTCCCAATTTTGAACCAATCAGTTGTTCCATATCCAGTTCTAACTGTTGCTTCCTGTCCCACATATAGATTTCTCAGGAGGTAGATAAGGTGGTCAGGCACTCCCATTTCTTTAAGAACATGCCATTAGTTTGTTGTGGTCCACACAGTCAAAGGCTTTTGCGTAGTCAATGAAGCAGAAGTAGATGTTTCTCTGGAACTCTCTGGCTTTCTCCATAATCCAGCGCATGTTAGTAATTTGGTCTCTAGTTCCTCTGCCCCTTTGAAATCCAGCTTGTACTTCTGGGAGTTCTCGGTCCACATACTGCTGAAGCCTGCCTTGAAGGATTTTGAGCATAACCTTGCTAGCGTGTGAAATGAGTGCAATTGTTCAGTAGTTGGAGCATTCTTTGGCACTGCCCTTCTTTGGGATTGGGATGTAGACTGATCTTTTCCAATCCTCTGGCCACTGCTGAGTTTTCCAAACTTGCTGGCATATTGAGTGTAGCACCTTAACAGTGTCATCTTTTAAGATTTTAAATAGTTCCACTGGAATGCCATCACCTCCACTGGCCTTGTTGTTAGCCATGCTTTCTAAGGCCCACTTGACTTCAAGGTCAGCAACCACACTATCTGGGTTGTCTGGGACATCCAGATCTTTCTGGTATAATTCCTCTGTGTATTCTTGCCACCTCTTCTTGATGTCTTCTGCTTCTGTGAGGTCCCTACCATTTTTGTCCTTTATCATGTCCATCTTTGCACAAAAGGTTCCTTTAATATCTCCAATTTTCTTGAACAGATCTCTGGTTTTTCCCTTTCTATTATTTTCCTCTATATCTTTGCACTGTTCCTTTAAGAAGGCCCTCTTGTCTCTCCTTGCTATTCTTTGGAAGCCTGCATTCCATTTTCTGTAACTTTCCCTATCTCCCTTGCATTTGGTTTCCTTCTCTTCTCTGCTATTTGTAAGGCCTCGTTGGACAGCCACTTTGCTTTCTTGCATTTCCTTTTCTTTGGGATGGTTTTTGTTGCTGCCTCCTGTACAATGTTACGGGCCTCCATCCATAGTTCTTCAGGCACTCTGTCCACCAAATCGAGTTCCTTAAATCTGTTCTTCACTTCCACTGTGTATTCATAAGGGATTTGGTTTAGATTATACCTGACTAGCCCAGTGGTTTTTCCTACTTTCTTCAGTTTAAGCTGGAGTTTTGCTATAAGAAGCTGATGATCAGAGCCACAATCAGCTCCAGGTCTTGTTTTTGTTGATTGTATAGAGCTTCTCCATCTTTGGCTGCAGAGAACATAATCAATCTGATTTCGGTATTGCCCATCTGGTGATGTCCGTGTGTAGAGTCGCCTCTTGTGTTGTTGGAAAAGAGTATTTGTGATGACCAGCTTGTTCTCTTGACAAAACTCTATTAGCCTTTGCCCTGCTTCGTTTTGAACTCCAAGGCCAAACATACCTGTTGTTCCTTTTATCTCTTGACTCCCTACTTTAGCATTCCAATCCCCTATAAGGAGAAGAACACCTTTCTTTGGTGTCAGTTCTAGAAGGTGTTGTAAGTCTTCATAGAATTGGTCAATTTCAGCCTCTTCAGCATTGGTGGTTGGTGCATAAACTTGGATTACTGTGATGTTGAAAGATCTGCCTTGGATTCGTATTGAAATCATTCTATCATTTTTGAGATTGTATCCCAGTACAGCTAATTCAACATGGGCATGACTAAAACTTAAGAAAGAAACCTAAGGCTTTATTTTTGCACAAGAACAAGCACTCCAAACCAATGTGATGAAAGCTAAGATTCAAGGAATTAGTGGTAAGAGCAAATATCAACTGCCAAGAAAAATATGAAACTGTGTCACACCTCATCTGCGAATGTCCAAAGTTTGCACAAACAGATTCCAAAACTAGACATGATAGAGTGGCAAAATTAGTGTACTGGTCATTAGACGAAAAATATAACTTGCCAGCCTCCAAAAATCCGTGGGAACATCAGGTAGAGAAGGTGTCAGAAAATGACAAAGTCGAGATCTTGTGAGACTTCCGGATCCAAACTGATAGACACCTTGAACATAACACACCAGATATAATAGTAATTAATGAAGAAATGTCTGGATCATTGACACTGTAATTCCAGGAGATGCCAGAGTTAAAGATAAAGAATTGGAAAAAGTAACAAAGTACAGAGACCTGGCAATCGAAACATCTCGCCTCTGAAAGAAACACACTTCAGTGGTCCCCGTAGTCATTGGGGCTTTGGGAACAATATCAAGAAATTTCACACAGTACCATAAGCAGTTGCAGATCTCAGAAACCCACACCATCCGAGCTACAAAAAACAGCAATGTTAGAAACAGCATACATACTGCACCGATATTTAACAGATACTTAGGTTTTTGGTTATAACTTGTGTCTGTTATATAGTGCCAGTCAATGTTTTTATAATTTTGACTGTGCCTGGCGTTTTTGAATAATAATAATAACAACAACAACAACAGCAGCAGCAGCAGCAGCAACAACAACAACAACAACAACAACAACCAGCTAAGAACTGCCGAGCTGGAAGGGACCCTATGGATCATCTAGTCCAGACCCTGTCAAGAAGACACCGTGGGGAATTGAACTCTTGACCTGTCCTACTGAACTATCCAGCAGTTATTCTGGATATTTATTATTATACTTGATTTTTTTTCCCCCTTCTCCGTCTTGAACTGTTTGCCTATTGATGTTATATTTTTATATATTTTATACTTTGTTATGTATGATTATGTGTGTTGGAAGCCGCCTAGAGTGGTCGTCTGACCAGATAGGCGGGGTAAAAATACAATAAAGAAAGAAAGAAAGAAAGAAAGAAAGAAAGAAAGAAAGAAAGAAAGAAAGAAAGAAAGAAAGAAAGAAAGAAAATATTTATGTGAGCACATGAGCATTAACTGAAGTGCACCTTGGAAAAGTAATGTATTCGGCACCTCATGTCCTCTCCAGGGCAGCACAGTGCCACACACAACACATTTTGCTCTCACAGGCCACTGTCACGTGTCCCTTGTTTATAAACTGTCTGGAATGAACCCACAGACACTGTAGTCAGTGGCTGTGAGTTGCAGCAGGCTCAAATTTCACTTTGAATTAGACACATATTTTTGCACATCCAAGGCAGAACATGTTCCATATATGGGAACTGTGAATGAGCTAGCTTTGTCAGACACACTGACTCATTAGAGTCAATATGGAGGTGTTTGACTGCTCATATGTTGGACTTGGAATCATGGTGGGAATATCTGCATATGCACCTAAAACCTTTTCCTCAAAGTATTTTTATGCACCCGGCAGAATTAGAAGCTGCTGTGCATTGAGCATGAAGATCTCAAAAAGGACTTTGCACATGCATTCAGCTGAGTGGTAGGAGTGGCCCTCCTGATGTTGTCCCATCCCGAATGATCAGGAGTGACTGAGTGAAATCCCTTATCATGTGGACGTCCTCAGTTCCATAATCCTACCTTGCTTCCAAAAGCCGTGAGCAAAAAGGCTAGAAGCGGACAACCAGCTGTGAGTGCCAATGTGTCCCCTAGCTCTTTGTCTCACCATGTGGTATTCAGACATTTAAGTTGTAGGACACTTTGAAAGGATCCCATCTTTGAAGGTGTCCTAGCCCTAATGGCCTAGATCCCTTTGCTAGTTCCAAGCAGAGTAGACCCACTGGAATAAGAAAGCATCTATTTCGCAAATCTCATTCATTCCATGCATCTACTCTTACTGAGAGTAGCATGGATTTAAGTCAGCAAGCTGAAATAAACAACAACAAAGTCTACCACATCTGAATAGGGAGCTCCTATTTAACTATTAGGATTGATGGGAGGAGCTTCCACTGAGAAGGTGGAGCACAATCAGTAGGTGGAGCTGGGAATGGGTAGGATGGAAGGCAAACGGTGCAGCTTGTAGCAAGTCCAGTTTTAAGAGGTGGACACCACTCCGTTGACATATACAACTGTCTGTCTAAACTAATCATGCCTTTATGAACCAAACTGTCATCACCTAAGAAAATATATGTGCAACTCCCAGGAAATCATAGGCAAAAATTGCTACCCAAAGCCAAAGGAGACATATTCTCATTCTCTCTCTCTCTAAAGCCCATTGGAAATGGATAAACAATTAAAATGTATTGAAAGCAGAGGGGGGAGGGGAGAAAGAGAAATAATTCCTAATTAATTCTGGTGCCCTGCACAACCTCAGTCTATTTGTAATCCTACAGGGAACATTTTTATTGATCTGGGGGACGCTGCTGCAGACTTCTGATGTTTATCTCAGCATAAAAATAGGCTCTCATGATGAGCAGTGATTTAATTACATGACAATCACGGTTAACAATGCATGGTGAATACCATCCCAAAAATGGAAGGGGAAAAAAAAGGAAAAATAAATGCAGAGGAAGACTGGCAGTGATAAATGCGAGCCGATGGCGTTGACTTTCAGTAAAGTCATCTATTGCCCGGAATGGTGGGAGGCTGAGATTTCCCCCTCCTTCCTCAAGCTTCCCATTTCTCTGGAAGCAGCTTGCTCAGTTTGAGAAGCACTCAGGGGGGACCTCTAGACATACTGGTGGGTGGGGTGAGAGAGAAAGAGGCAGGGAGGGAGGGAGGAGGAGGAGGAGAGAGGATGGTGATCAAAGCAAGGTTTAAAGCATGCAGCAGTTGAACTTGCGACAGCGTGACGCCTCTGAGAGTTCCTTTGTACACGGGCTTGTCGGGAATTGACTGGAAAATGATTTCTCCAGTTTGGTCAATACATGAAGCATGCAGGAAAGGGACAGCATTTCAGTCTCTCAAAAATGGCTACCTGGAAGGTGACCAGCAAGTCCCTCACACCTTAGCCTTCAATGTTAGGGGTTCGCAGCCAAAAGGAATGGAAAGAATTCTGTTGGATTCGCCAGTTTCAACAAACATACAATTTTTGCACCTCTGGAGACTCATGAGGTAACAAAGACATTTTCCCTTTGTTTAGGCCATTACTCCTGGTGGGGCAGAGGTCCAGTTGCTGAAGGGTTTGGTTCAGGCCTCTGGAATTTGCTTGGGGATAAACCAACCCCCCCAAAAAAGCAAAAAGTAAAGGTGGGACTTTCATGTTAACACAAAGGGGAAAACAAACATGAACAAGGCTCTTGTTTTCATTTTTGTGTTCTTTCATTCATTCGTGTTTTTTTTAAAAAAGCCTCTAAAACATGAATGATTCTCATCGGCAAAAGAGTGGAACACACAAGTTTCATGTTCTTTCGTGTTTCCTTCTTTTGTGCAAACTTTCTTTCAAGTTCTGTATAAAAACTATTTTTTTCACCTTCATTTCACCCTTTGAATGTAGATTATCACCTGATAATTTTTTCATCCAACCGAGTTGTGAGGGCTATTACAAAGACATGGTGGTGTGACTAGTAGGGGCTGTCAACAGCCATTCAGAACATCCTGTGGGGGTAAGGAGGAATCCTGAATCTGTAGGAAGTCTTGGAAGCCACTGAAGACCTTTTTTTTTTAGTTTTGCTTGCTATTTATTTATTTATTTATTTATTCATTCATTCATTCATTCATGCATGCATGTATGCATTCTCCACACAATTTCGGTTCACAGTCTTTTGTTGCATTTTAATTTTTTTTATTACAGTGGGATTCTATCCTGTTGCCCTCCTGCCTTCTTGGGATTATTTTTTGGGGTTCAACACCTTCCCACTTAATACTTTGTGGATTTCCCCTTCTCCTTGGTGTATTGTTTTGTGTTCTTGTGCTTTGTCCTTTCCTGCCGTAGTTCAGATCTGTGTTTCTTGGGGTTTTAAAACTTCTCATGGAAGTAATTCCACCTGATGCCACCAGAGGTATTAGCAACATGCAGAATTCACATGTGCATATACATAAAGAGAGAGGGAGAGAGAATTACTAGAAAATCATTTGTGAGTATAAATCTAAAAGTTGCAGTAAATATATAAAGGCAACTCTTATTTTTTAATAAGAAAGGTGGTTCGCTACTGTTTGGAAACTGCTACTGAAACTAGCTCAGATGTTATAAGCCTCCTTTTATGGTCAACTATGCTTTTGTTTTCAAAAATCAGAAAAGCCTAAAGGGTAGAAAATGGAACAATAGCTCAGAAGGAGATGATGAGGCATTGTTTAGATAGATGACTGACTCACAAGTTACACGGAAGGGTGGAAGGGGTGTATAGCTATTATTACACGTACAAACAACAGAGACTTGTGGGAGATTTCGTGATTCTTTCCAATGAGCCTTATTAAGCTGGAAGTAAAACACGTCAGACAGAGAGCGGCCTAAATGCAAAGTAGGATGAATATCTATCTATCTATCTATCTATCTATCTATCTATCTATCTATCTATCTATCTATCTATCTATCTATCTATCTATCTATCTATCTATCTATCTATCTATCTATCTATCCTCAACCAATTTAAACTGATGGGTCAACTAGTCTGTGGAAATGCATCGACAGATGCAGAGGAATATACAAATACATATACTACATACACACACACAATATTATATTTTTTTAAAAGTCAGAATGAATGTTTGAAAAAGCTCAAGGAAACTCACATGGAACATTGGCATCTACTACTTCCTCTCTTTTTTCAACCAAACATTCACCAAAGGCCTCGGCAGAGTAGCTTTCCCTGCTAAAGAGGGGGTTGGGTCCAACTCGATGGGAAGTGGGAGACATTTTCCTATCAATTAACCCAGTTTTCCTCCAACAACAGGATTTCCTCTGATATGTGCTTCATCAATCAGACTTGCAAATGAAGCCCATGCTAACCATCCAATGGCCAATCACACACACAAAAATATGGTAAATACAAGAGACACGTTGACAAAAATCACATACATGACACAAATGTTTTTCACCATATGAGGGACCACCTCTTCTAAAAATGTGATTCCCTATTTGACCGTACAATTAGACACCTCCCCTGAAACCCACATTTTCCTGGGTCATCAGGTGTAGGATGAGTTACCTCCCCACCTAAGGGTTTTGTGAAGTTTGCTCTTCTTTCCCCTTCCGTGTGCAGGGGTGGTGGTGGAAGGAGTCTCACTTCTAGTGCTTGATTGAAGCACTAGTTGGAAACAGACACCCAAGCACCTTACCCGAAGTTCTGGTGACCAGAGATGAGAGAATTTACTTCTTGTACTACGAGTCCTATGATCCCATAGTCAACGAATACTGGGAGTTGTAGTTAAACAAAACAAAACAAAAATACCTTGGTATCTTGTCCCATCTCTGCCAATGATGGCAGGGGATAGGTTCACACGATATAGAATATGTGGGTAAATGAACCAAAACAGACAGTGAGGTGATTCAAGTGATGAAAAACACACACTAAAGAGTAAACTATCCTTTCAAAATAAATGTACACCATCTTGATCTTTATTGCCTCATCAAAATGTTTTCTGTATAAAATTAAAATCTCTCATAAACCAACCCTCCAGGTCATTCCAGAAAGCTACTTACTGAAGTAAAACAATACAGATGACACAAGACAAGCAGATCAAAAACTGAGTGACCCATTATATAAATTCATCCCCACATATTTATGGCAAGATCGAGCAAGACCAGGGTGACTGAGTTCCAGGATTAGCAACACCAAGGCTACTCTCGTCTGTGTTACAAACCGGAGCTTCCTTTCCCCAAGATCAAAGGTGACACAATGTTGAAGGAGTTCCATCACCACCACGATTCTCATTTGACATGAAACTTGTTTTACTTTCTTCCTTCATCTGAATTTCAGAGTACAAGACCATTCTGTTTTCAACCGTGACTTGCCATCTTTCCCCTTTCAAGACTCATACAGAAGTCATGGAAGTGTTTTGCCTTCTCCTTCCTCCTACCCTCATGTTCCACTTGCCTGGGGAATGAACCCAGAGATCTCTCCCCAGCTCCGACTGGCACTTTTAAAAGCTCACTGTAGGGATGGGAAAACATCTCAATTTCTTGGTACAGCAGGACCCTTGTATCCACGGGGGATCGGTTCCAAACTCCCCACCCCCAGATACTGAAAACTCCAGATATTAAGAAACATATAATAAACAAATAGCAAACGCTCTGCTTTTAAATGTATGATACATCAGAGTGATCAGCTGCTTCCACTGATCCTTCTGATGCCTCCTGTTGCCAGCACCCTCCTAGGCCCTCTCTGCCAGCGGATTGGTCCTCCTGGGAATGTCCCCCCCCCCCACCATTGCACGTTTTCATACCATGGCCAACCGTGGTTAAGTAAAACCATGTATATTGGTCCCACAGATATGGTAGCCCTATTGTATTTTTCCGAATCCCACCTCCAGTTTTTTCCCTCTCCTCATTATTGTGGCTTTTTTCTCGCATTGATATTTGCACACATTTAAGACATTTCACCTAATGCATGTATTTACTTATGTGCTTTACCTCACTTATGCATGTTCCCATACAGACTAAAGCATGTTTACTAAAAAAAATGTTTTCAATCTGTGCACGTTTTTGGCTGTTCGCATTTTCCACATTTGCTCGATTTATTTTCCTTTTCTTTTGGCTTCTTTGCTCTAAATTGGGCCTGATTTTATAACAAGTGCGCATTTGATTTTCCCAAATGGGAAATGTGCAAATTCTTCAACCACAGTACAATTCTTCTCACAACAATTCTCGATAGGTCTGAAAAGGCGACACTTGGTAAGACCATCAAATCCAGTGTTCTTCATCTCTAGCTCAAGGATGATGGGTCATCCAAGGACCTCAGGCTGAGAACCCCTGTTCTAAACCAAGATGAGGTATTAAGGAAGCAATTCATAGCTATTTCAAATGAATGTCCACCTATAGAATGATCTACAGACTTCTCATATCCACTGCTGTATGCCAGCATTTTAGTAACAAGGATAGATACACAATATACTGAGTGTTGATGAGATAGGCTGGAGCACAAGAGCAATCATCCTGCTCTAAGGCCATGTAAACAGTATGGCAGCACAAACTCTGGATTGCACAATTCAAATAAAATAACTTGCTTTAAAAAGATCAGATATCATCATTACAGAATTTCCTCTTATATTAATTTAGCCTGTACCTCTTCTTGTCTAGCCTCTAATAAAAATATATGTTGCATATGTAGTGTGAATACAGATACCCAGAGTGAGTAGAGGGTAGAGTGACAGAGAAGACGCTGGAGACCAGGATACGAATCCCTTCTCAGCCATGGAGACTTCCTCTCCTTAAACCTCTCACTTGTCTTGAAATCCCTATTAGGGTTGCTATAAGTAGGTTCTGACTTGACAGCACATAACTATGAATATATCTTTGGATTAAGATGATAGAGTTGGAAGAGTCTCCAAAAGGTCTGATAAAAGGTACAGGTTGAAGGCACATAAAAAATACAGCATCTGTAGGGTCGTTGGGAGATTCCATTCTTGTACTCCAGTTGAAACAAACCTTGCAGGATGTCCATTGCCAGCAACAGACCCCTCTCAAGCACTTCAGCTTTGGCAACTAGCCAGCTTTGGCAGTTCTTTGTGACTATATCAGCAGCATTAGCTAGATGAAAGAAATATGAATCCTGAGCATTTTCTTGGAATTATTGCGAAACATTTGTTTTTCTTTCCCCCTCCCCGTTTTCCCCGTACTTTACTGAAAGCAGATGATGGGTATCCAAGATTTGCTAATTCCGAGCTCAGAAACCATCAACGCATGGTCAACTCAGCCAAATGACGAATCCTTTCTGTATCTTGATGAAAATCTCTTGGATACGTTTTTCTTTTAAGGTTCAAAATTCTTCAAGTCAGCTTTGTCATATAAAAGAGAGAGAGAGAGATTGAAAGAGACAGAGATTTCTTCTCTACTAAAAAAAGAGTCAGTCCTATGTGAGTTTGACTCCAGGATCCAGACCATTTTGACGTCTATAGCATGAAGTATGTTCTTAACAAAAGAAAAAAAAATTTCACTGGTCTTTGAAAAATAGCCAGATACAAGGATAGGTTCAATTAAAAATAATAATAAAGTCTGTGTATGGCTTCCAGACAAAACATCCGGGATGCAGTCCACGTAGCAGAGATTTGATCTGAAAAATTTGGGGAGGTCCTGTGCACACAGTACATAGGAGAGGGGCGTATTACATTCCAAACCCTGCATCCTACAGAGCGCTCCATTTCTTCCTAATGGGACTGGAACCGCTGTATGGTTTCAATTCAGCATGTTGCACCTGTAAAAACAAACAGACGTCACATTTGCAACAAGGTAATCCAAGCTCCCTCCACTATGCGTTAATGGCTCCCCAAGGACAAACGGAGGGAAAACTAAGGAAGGTTCAAAAGTAATGAATCATTTTCTAAACACAGTAACACGGGGGATTAATTGCAGGAAGGATTTGAGAAGTCATGCATCATTTCTTGAAAACCAAAATATTAAAACCAGATTTTTTTTTTCCTAATGAGATGCACCAGGCTGGGGGGTGGGGGCTTCCACCTGATTTCAGCATGGGCTAAGAATGGCTTCGCTCTGTTCATTTTTAGTTCTCCTTCCTTGGGTTTGGTAAAAGAAAGTAGATGGCTTGTTTCTTGCACACAAACACACACACAATGTGATAAATACACAGTGGTTTTAGAAACTGGGAATATAGCATGGCACATCCATGTTTCTTACTAGATGCAGAAAGGCTAAACTACATGCACCCTTAATATGCCTACACCTCATGATCCCATATGACTGGATCTTGTTTATTTCATTTAACTGATTAACTCACATATAGACTCCCACTGCAGTCACATGTTCACTATATCTTGCAAAACAGTTGTTCCCAAACTTCGCTTGACATAAATATACAGTAGTACCTTGGTTTACAAACGCCTCGGTTAACATAATTTTCGGTTTACAAATGGAAATCCATTGCAAATAATGCCTCGGTTTACATTTTGTTTGTTTGTTTCGGTTTACGAAGAAAGTTTCCCCAGGATGCATTGTGCCTGGAGGTTTATAGCGCCGCCCCCATTCCTATGGCAATCTGCGTTTCGGTTTACAAATTTTTCACTTTACATAATGTCCCGTAGAACGCATTAATTTCGTAAACCGAGGTACTACTCTATTATACACTTGATGAAGCAGACTGAGAAAAGCTCATGTACGAATAAATGTGCTTCTCTTTAAGACGTCACAAAATTCTAAGGTTTTTTTTTTTTTTTTACTGTATCTGACTTATTTTAGTGGAATATGTCCTTCAAAATAAATAAATAAATAAAAATCTCCAGTTCATGAATGCAGCATGTTGTGCTTCAGTATCTAGATACAGAAGTTACGATGCTGCCCATTATGACTATGTTGCCAGCAGGAAAAAAACATGCCGAGCTTTACAGGGCAAATGTTGATGACATCAATGCCAGAAGTCAAGATGGTCTACAGGATCCCCTCTTGCGGTTCCTACCATTCACAGAGACACCAAGCAAAGGAAAATCCCAGAAGTCGACTCCTCATTTCGTCAGTTAACCATTTTTCACCCAAACACAAAGCAATTGTCAGGGCTGTTTTTTAACAAATGTGAATGGTAGTGAGCAGAAGAGGGTATTTGGGCCCTGAAGGTCTGAAGTTCAGATTGCCTGGAGCTGATTTTCGCTTTCAAGACTTGTGTCAGGAGCCTGATGTCAGAAATCTTGAGACAATGTTTACTGACAGCACTCAAGGCAAACACAACTGTTCTGTATTTTTGTAATGAAGAAATATTTTGAATATGCCTTATAAAACTATATCCTAATTCCCTGGAGATATGTGGCATACTGTCCCTTTCTGGAGGACTGTCATTCCATTACTTTCTTCAAAGCAAGCCTAATTTTTGAGTATTTGTGTGTCCTTTCATTGCCCTCTAAACATTATTTCCTGGCCTATGAACCTGCAACAATATATCTACTATGGAATGCTCTTGCTGGTAAGCCTGTTCCACCCATAGTCTTATAAGAAAGTCATTTTTTTTCCTTTTGGAAAGGCTTTATTTGAGGATCAATATTTCAGCCCTTGCAGCCTTTTATTTGAATTTTTTAAAAAAATGGGTGGGACCAACCATTCTCTTTCAAGATAAGCAATATTGGTCTTTTCAATTTGAATGGGCTATTTTAAATCTGGGGACATTGAGAGTCACTTGTTTCTGCACAGGGGGCAGTTTTACACTCAAAAACCCATAACCTGAAAGCGTTTTGCCCAAACTTCCCCAATTTTCACACAGAGCAAGAGCAGACTGTCTGGTGCACCTGTGCCAGATTTGGTGCTGATCTGAAGTCCACTTACTAATTTAGAATTTGTTGTTTGAGCTTTCCCCATTTTTTGAATTGCCTTGTAGAATGTTAATTTGCTTGGCTGCACAAAAACATAATTCAAATAAACTCGGTAGTGATAGTTTCTCTTCCCCAACTCCACAATTGTTTTTTTTTAAAGCAAAGCAAAATAATTTTGGTTGAGGAAATATTAAGCATAAGCTACAATTATAGCCATACAAGGTTTTCAGTGATCCACTATCAATTTGGAGTGGATGCCTATGTCTTTGCCTTCTTATCCACTTTTCTAAACACTTGAATGCGACTTGTACTGTCTTAGTTCTAACAGCTGGTGCCAAGCCTTCATTCCAACAATACACACTCTCTCAGACAAGGCCCCAAAACTATCTTCTCCCCTCACTGTCCCCTTCAGCATGAACTTCCTTTAAGGCCACTGAGGATAAAAGGAAACTGTTTCAGGCAAACTCCACACATGAATGCTTTATATATATCCTAAACGGATGAACAGCTTATCTTCAAATATAAATATTCATGTACACTGCCACTGCCAGTTCTGTGTCCTCTGTAGGAAAGAGCCGGAGGAAAAAGTAAGAAGGCAGAGGAAAGTATACTGAAGCTTAATGACTTTATAGACTGGGAAGAAAAACACGAATAAAAAATAAATCAAGAGTCAGTCCACTGAGATGGTGTCCTCTCTGCCTCCCCAATGGCTATCCTGTGGAACTTGCATTTCAGGTCAAGAGCGATTTGCCATTTAGCAAAATGTAAACAGAGTTTATCATATATCTCTGATTGCTCTGGAAAAGAACACATTTGGGGCAGAATCGACCAGCAGTGAATGAAGTTTTCCTACCAACATGGAGAGACTGCATAAAAGATTTTAAAAACTCAGTTTCTCCAGTTTGACAACTTCAGTTTAATCTCCAGTTTTGCTACATGAAGACTTGTTGCTGCTTCCCTAGGTAAGCTGCCAAGAAAACCAGTGGCCGAAATCCTGTTGATTGGCCAAGTAAATCACACTAAAGTAGACTTGTTGCATCAATGGGGATTTGGTGAGTCAACTCCTCCGCCTATTTTTTAATTGTGTGTGCGCATACATGTGTGTACAAATATGCATGTATGTGTAAAGCCACACACACTGTATATGTACACAGAAGCGTATACACAGGCAAATATATTCTCACACAGTGCAGTCCTGAGCTTCTTGACTCAGGAGAAATTCCCACCAAGTTCAATAAAGCTTATTCTCAAATAAATAGCTACACAATGCAGCGTTAAACTGGTATCCTGGATAGGACAGTTGTACATGTGAATACAGACCTACATACACAAGCACAGTTTGGTATGGAGAGGGGAAGCCTTTGGTACTCATACTGAGTAAGCCTCTAAGCCTTTCATTTTTAATTTTTTTAAAAAAAAGAAGACTAGGAGGGGGGTACCATTTCTTCCCACCAAGGCCTTTGGCTTCCCTTTTCCTGTGTCTGCCCCCTTTCCTCCCTTCCACCCCCACCTTCCCACCCTGGTTTATGAGTTCTTCAGATGCTGGCTGATCTCCGCTGGTCCAAATGCCCGTGCATTGTGTTTCTCCACAACACTGCACCTGGTGGCTCTTTGGGCTCGGCCTGGTGTCTCAGCTGGAAGCTGGCCATTCATGACTTACCCTTTGAACATCCGATGGGACCCTGGAGAGGAAATCCAGCAACTCATTATTGTCAATGGCGTAGGGGTTTCTAAGCTTCTTTGTAAATTTATTTATGCCTGGGAAAGGAAAACAGAAGAACAAAAATGGTTGGAAGAAGAAGACAAGGAGGAGGAGGAGGGTGAAAACAGAGATACACAGTCCATACAGCATATAAATGCCTTACTTGCTGAGGCAAGAAGTGGTGGCATCAGGGTGGGAGGATGGGTTTTACAAGAAAAAATTAGTGTGAAAACACAGATGAGTTGGACACATGTTGCTGTCATGTGGAAACATTCACAAACATCTTTCCTTCAAGGAAGCAGTGGGAGGTTTATTACAAAGCAACACAGCCTGCCTCAGGAATGAAAAAATCTCATTGTTAAGGGTGTGTGTGTGGGGGGGGGGGAAAGCAGGGGGAAAGCAGGAACAGATACCACACAATGCTGTGTGGTATGTCAGCCACATGTCATCCCTGGAAATACCTCAAGAAATGCAAAATCTCCTCAAACAGGACATTGGTGGCCAAGAGTTTCCTGTCAGTTTCGGCATTCTAGGAGGGGAAAGGAAAGTGATTTACACGTCCGTCTCCTTCTCAGAGGGCATGATACGCAAGTATGATGTGCCCAAGGACAAAAGGGTGTGTGTGACAAGCCACCTTTGAGGCACGGAACACATTTACAAAAGGGCCAATGTGGCCGACGTCTCCAAAGCTTCCCTCAGATGAACACAGAAATCACCCGAGTTCTTCTGTGCAGACAATGAAAGAATCTGTTCACTATTTCCACGCTGATTAGAGCGTTGGGACAAATCATTCTGGTTTTGTCACACTTTTGCCCTTGCATATGCATGTGTACACACACAGAGATACAGACACACACACACACGTACACACACAATTATAAAATTCCTGGCTCCTTATCTAACAAAGAAGAAACAAACGTGGAGAGGAAGCTGTGGAGAAAAGGGGGCAGGGCGTCATCTATGAGGGACTCAGAGAGAGAGGGGTCGAAGCTTGTGTGCTCTTGTTTTAGTTGGAAATCCTGGGGATTGATTGTGACACATTCCGCACAATGTTCATTTGACACAATAAAGCAACAGGTCCCTGTGTCAATGCATCCCTGAGTTACTGAAGTGAAACCACATTCAGAATTGACTTACCCCAGATGAGAATGATGTATCTCAGTGGTATGTAATACAGAGTAACAACTACCACGGCAAGTATTAAACAGGCCAAGCCGGAGAGGAAAGGAACAGTCCAGTTGAATGTGCTGGGGAAAACAAGAAGAGAGAAAAGTTATTGGGTTATTTTTGAAATGTTCGCAGGCATCACAGATATCGTCTCTCAGGGTCGCCAACTGCATGGAGAACTGCACTTGTGTTAAAGCCAAGATGACTCAAATTCCTCATGAGATCCTGTTGCCGTTTGTCACAAAGTCTGAACAGAGAGGCAAAAATCATCAGGCACGGGGAGGCAGGGATGTTGGCCAGTCTTTGGGTCCATGTCCAAATACAAGTCTTTGGTACCAAGTCTAAGTCTTTGGTAGCAAGCCCGAAGCCCGAGTTCCCATTAAAAACAAGCATTTCACCCCCAGAAAAAAATGAAGGAGTGGGTGAGTTCTGAGTCACAAGTTGAATCTGAGTCATTGAAAAAGAAAAAAAAAACAGTTGAGTCACTGGTGTGCCTTAAGTCCAACTTGGTAGTGAGCCGTGCGACTTCAGTCCTCATCCCTGCTGGAAGGTAGGGCATGGCCACCACACATGATCTCTGGTGCCGGATATGATCAGGTTACTCAGTTCAGGCTAAATGCCTGGACAGGACTTTTGTTGGCAACCAACGATACGTGACGGTCTTGTTTGAACCGTTTCCACTAAGACAATTTTTTCAGCTCAGAGGCTGCCACACCTTTCCCCATAACGTCCAGTTTCTGCCTGAAGGTGTGAACTGGCTTTGTTGAAAAGCCTAGGTTTACGTGGGAGTCCTGGCTGTGATGGCCCATTCACATGTCACGTGTGCATCTATCTATCTATCTATCTATCTATCTATCTATCTATCTATCTATCTATCTATCTATCTATCTATCTATCTATCTATCTATCTATCTATCTATCTATCTATCTATCTATCTATTAAACTTATATACTGCCCATCTAGAACGTGTCTACTCTGGGCAGTTTACACAAAATATAAAAAATAAACCAAGAAGGTATAAATGAACTAAAGATACAACCCAAATTAACAACAGAATCCAAGATGGAAAAAGAAAAATAAGCTAGGTGGAGGCTGTAGGGAAGGCCTGCCTGTATAGCCATGTCTTAAGATTGGTCTTAAAGGCCCTCCGTGAGGGGGCCAGGCGGATCTCTACACTATGCAGTTAAAGCTGCTGAATACCCCTTCAACGGTCATGGCTTCTTCCTACAGAATCCTGGAATTTGTTGCTTAGTGAAAGACTTGGGATGGCACCTGAGCTGTCTAGCGCAGAATTCTGACCACTTCACCAAAATATACATTCTGGGATTCCACAGAGAGAAGCCAGAGCAAATAAAATGGAATTAAATTGCCATAAGTGTGTAAGATGCATACTCTCTGTTCATGTGAATGTCACCATAGGTAGAGTATCACAGCAGGACTTTCATGTAAATACAAGGCCTTTCTACAAAACCACTTCACAAGTTCAGGAATAAACCAGTCATTATAGAAAAGGTGTGGCTGTCACTAAACACACCTCTCCCTGCCTTCTCCCAACACTGTTTCCCAAACCATCCATCCATCCATCCATCCATCCATCCATCCATCCATCCATCCATCCATCCATCCATCCATCCATCCATCCAATTTGTATACGGCCCCATTAGTGCAGACGCACTACTCTGGGTGGTTTACAGTCAACTAAAACAATACATGGGAACAAAAATGAAAAACAAATAATCCTTAATCAACACGTCAAGAGGTGGAAATATCAAAATAAAATGTGGCCCGGGGCATGTAAACATATAGAGCAGCGAGGGTATGCATAGAGGGCGGCGGACGCGGTGATGGAGGATCCAGAGATGATCTTCCATATGTATCTAATTTACTCAGTTTATCGACTCCTGAAGTGGACTATTGACATTGCTCTACAACATTTCATTTCACAGTCATGTTTCTAAATAGTGTACAAAGCAGGTAAGAGAGAAGGTGAGTCTGCTTGACCATAAACACCATAAAGTGATTAAGAGTAGAGGAGGGTTGGGACACCAAAGATCTCCTGACATTGTTGGACAGGATCTCTCATTGGTTCTAGCCAGCATAGCCAATGGTGAGGAATTCCGGCAGCTGCAGTGCATGGACCATCTAGAAAGTCACCAGCCCTGATGTTGAAAAATCAAATGTAGTCAATGGTCAAGCATTATAATCCAAATAAGATGTGTATCTTGGAAAGAAAACTTGTCACCTAGCCTAAGGGTAAAAAAGATGGTATGCTTGGCATATATTTAGAAACAGTGCTCCCTCAAGCAGTGAAAAGTATCTCTTTGTCCTAGCATGTGCTTTTCCTCCTCTCTGTATATGGCACTGCCAATTGCTTTGTTTTCTGATTGGTTGTTGTTGTTTAGTCGTTAAGTCGTGTCCGACTCTTCGTGACCCCATGGACCAGAGCACGCCAGGCCCTCCTGTCTTCCACTGCCTCCCGGAGTTGGGTCAAATTCATGTTGGTAGCTTCGGTGACACTGTCCAACCATCTCGTCCTCTGTTGTCCCCTTCTCCTCTTGCCTTCACACTTTCCCAACATCAGGGTCTTTTCCAGGGAGTCTTCTCTTCTCATGAGATGGCCAAAGTATTGGAGCC
This sequence comes from Intellagama lesueurii, assembly GCA_037013535.1. Lineage (NCBI taxonomy): Eukaryota > Metazoa > Chordata > Lepidosauria > Squamata > Agamidae > Intellagama > Intellagama lesueurii. Next base: position 9,000,035 of record JBAJHW010000011.1, read on the forward strand.
TCCGCTTCAGGATCATTCCATCCAGTGAGCACTCAGGGTTGATTTCTTTCAAAATGGATAGGTTTGTTCTCTTTGCAGTCCAGGGGACTCTCAAGAGTCTCCTCCAGCACCACAATTCAAAGGCATCAATTCTTTGGCGGTCAGCCTTCTTTATGGTCCAGCTCTCACTTCCATACATTGCTACTGGAAAAACCATAGCTTTGACTATGCGGACCTTTGTCGGCAAGGTGATGTCTCTGCTTTTTAAGATGCTGTCTAGGTTTGTCATCGCTTTCCTCCCAAGAAGCAGGTGTCTTTTAATTTCGTGGCTGCTGTCCCCATCTGCAGTGATCATGGAGCCCAAGAAAGTGAAATCTGTCACTGCCATATCTTCCCCTTCTATTTGCGAGGAGGTGATGGGACCAGTGGCCATGATCTTAGTTTTTTTGATGTTGAGCTTCAGACCATTTTTGCGCTCTCCTCTTTCACCCTCATTAAGAGGTTCTTTAATTCCTCCTCACTTTCTGCCATCATTGTGATTGGTTACCAGGAGATAAACTTCGGCTAATCTGCAAATCTGATTGCTCAGGCACGTACCTTTGAGAAAATGTGCTGGCAGGAGGGGAGTACTTATCAAAGGGTGCCTCTTCAAATTATGTGCTAACTGTACCCCAGATCTTGGACTACAACTTCCAGAAATCCTGGTCACCGCAGCTAGTGGTGAAGACTTCTGGGAGTTTTAGTCCAAGGACATCTTGGGAACCAAGGTTGGGAACCGCTGATCTAGATTGACACTAAGCATCTCACTGGAAGCTGTGCAATTAAGCTTTTATTTTGAGGTCAGTGGTTGTCACGTGAAGGTTACCCAGAGATGTTCTCTGGATGTCCCCAAAGCCTTATGCTGATGCAAAGGAGTGAACTAAACTGAAGGAATGCACTGGGGGAATACCAGATTGGGTTATGAAGCACACTTTGTCTTAACAGAGAAATTTAAAAGAGAGAGAGAGAGAGAGAGAGAGAAGAGGAAATAATACATATGTCAACATCAATGGAGACCCTACATGTTAAAATAAAGGAGGGCTGAACCCTGGCCCATAAATACATGGAAAGTATTTTTGAACCCATCAACCCTCATGGAACTAACCTCTGAAACAGTCCCTTTGATAGTCTGCGTTATACAGATGGAAAAGCTTATGTAAACCATTGTGACACTTATTGAAACCACTGTGGTAGACTCGCAGCCAACCCGGGTCCACAGCAACACTGCTACTGAGTTACAATGGGATTCCTGGGGGATTAGGCAGGGCAGCCATATTAATGCCCCACTGGGTTCTTAGAGATCATTGTCATCAAAATGAATACAGGAATTTACGATCGCCCGGCGTTTGCAAGCTTTCCTGTCACCCAGCTGCACAGAGAACAGTGCTCTGTTCACAGGCAAGTAGACATGGCTTGGCCATTTCCCGCACAGCTGGGACAGATGTTGCAGACTTACAACACATGAGTTTGTTGTATTTTTAGACCCCCTTGTGGATGTTCTTTTAAAGAGTGGAACAGTTGACATGACTCAATTTGTACGTGTGTGTTTTTAAAAAAGGAGGATCACACACTCACACCAGGGCATCGGTTGGGAAGAGGGAGACTGAGAGACAGAGAGAGATCATTATGGTTCACTTCTCGTATCGAAGAAAAAAGTTCAGCCAGAAAAGCAAGCATTCAGAAAACCACCTGAATTTCAGCGCCGAAACTTAAGACGGTTTGGATCTGTAAACTGTAGAAGTGAAAGACTGTGTGGGAATGAAGCTTGGTAGACTTTGCCTTACTGAATATTGAAATCTATGTCTGTAAGATAAAGGATAATTTTTATAAATTAGTTGGGGATAGCATTTAACTCTGGTGAAATTAAATCAAGTAAATGTCAATTGCTCTAAGATGAATTGGAAAGGATGTTAGCAAATAGGCACTTATTTTCATATGTGGTGGGAATGTGAGAATATATTGAAACGTTTGGCCACTGGTTTTCAGGGAAATAAATGATATAACTAAGTTAAATTTAGGAGCATGTCTTAAAAGGCTGCTTTTATCAATATTGGATAAGGAGCACTGTAATTGGACAACTAAAGAATTTATTAACAGCAGCAAGATTAATAAGGATCTTAAGGATCTTTTTATAGATACGTATGTGGGGATAATTTATTGCTTTTGTATTAATAAAAGGGAAGGGATGTGGAACTTTGCAAGTGTCTATGTAATTTTGGAAGGGGAATGGGGCTCCATAAAGGGAGGAAAAATGGTTATAGCTCCAATTGGTCGCAGTTGCCGGGGTGGGGAGCACAATTTGTAGAATTGTTTCTCTTGTTTTGTGCTACTAGGCGGTTTTTAGGTTTGTATGTTTATGTTTTTTAATTTTTAAAAAAAATCTATGAAAAAAATACCTGTTTGGACTACAAGTCCCAGAAACACCCCAGCCAATCTGGTCATTGATCATGTTGGCTGAGGATTTTCGCTATGTCGGATAACATATTTTAGGACTGGTAGTCCAAAACACAGCCTTTCTAAGAACTGCATGTTACTCATCAGACAAGGGTAGTGATGGGGCAAAGGAGATGATGTCTCAGCTTGTGCAGGGAGAGGAACCTTTGAACCAGGCAGTCCTGCAGCATTGTTACATTGGCGCTCTTCTGGTTGGGGAACCATAATCTTGGTCAATAGAGATGTGCCATTTGGATTTTTTGGACTAGAAATCCCAAAATTATCCACTCTGACAGTTTAGTTTAGTTTAGTTTCTATACCACCCATCTAGCAGCCCAAGCCACTCTGGGCGGTTTACACGAGACAATAAAACAATACAATATAAAGCAAAACAATACAATAAAACAAAACCATAAGCCAAAATAATCAATACAGTGTAAACAAGATGAAAATAATATCAATAAAAACATTTATTTTAAATAGTGAAAGCATGGCAGAGGGTTGAATGTTAGCAAACATCTGGTTGTTAAAGCACTATTGTATCAGGATATTATAGATTCTGGGAAGGTCTATCTAAATAACCATGTTTTTAACGATCGCTTGAAGGTTCCCAATGAAGGGGCCAAGCGGATTTCAGGTGGGAGACCATTCCACAATTATGGGGCTACCGCCGAGAAGGCCTGGTTTCTGGTCGCTGTTTACTGAGCCTCTCTCGGGGTCAGAACTCTCAACCACCTGGCCTGGGAAGATCTTACAGGGCTGGCAGATCTTGTTGGAAGGAGGCGTTCTGCCAGATAACAAGATCCCAAACTGTTCGGGGCCTTTTATGTTAGCACCATCACCCTGTGATGGACAGACACCTATAGCCACATTTAAGTCTCTTTAGGTGTCTGTGTTAAGGACGTGGTGGCGCTGCGGGTTAAACCGCAGAAGCCTCTGTGCTGCAAGGTCAGAAGACCAGCAGTCGTAAGATCGAATCCACGCAACGGAGGGAGCTCCCGTCGCTTGTCCCAGCTCCTGCCAACCTAGCAGTTCAAAAGCATGCAAATGCAAGTAGATAATTAGGTACCACCTCGGTGGGAAGGTAACGGCGTTCCGTGTCTAGTCGCGCTGGCCACGTGACCACGGAAGATTGGCTCTACGGCTTGGAAACAGGGATGAGCACTGCCCCCTAGAGTCGGACACGACTGGACTAAATGTCAAGGGGAACCTTTGCCTTTACCTAGGTGTCTGTGTTAGGTAGAACTCTCAGAATGAAATGTGATGGGACTTCCAAATGGCACAACCACACAGGTCAGTTCATGGATGGTGGTCTGGTCTACTAACACTAAGGTAAGAAGGGGGCTCCACAGTCATGGGAGACTGGGCTGGGGGCATTAAGGTAAGTAAGTAACAAAAATGAATGAATAATACTAATGAATGAATAATAATAATGAATGAATGGCATCGCCAGTTGGTTTTTTTAAAAAAAATCCCTTTAAGACATTTCCATATATTATTCATTTTCATGTTTTTAAAAATCCCAAACAAGCTTCGAATATTAGCAAAGCATCTACTTCACACAGTATGATGGTGCTTGAACTGTCATGGCTCCTTCCTGTGGAATCCTGTGATTTGTAGTATAGCGAGATATTCAGAATATTGTGCTGAAATACAGCTAGGGTGCTTCCTAAAGGAGAATTCTATACACTTCATCAAACGAAAAAAATCTCAGAATTCCACAACCACAACAGGTGGACTGGCACCAGACTGCTGTTCAAAGTGAAGCGCAGATAACCCTCAAACTGGGTTACAATATTTCCATAGGGAACAAAATCTATACTTACTTTTTAATCCTTTCGGAAAAAGAGGCAATTTCCTCCAAAATAGTTTGGACGGTTAACACAATGTCCTGAACCATGTGGATTCTTTCTATCAAGCCCTTTTTCTCACATTCCTGGAAAAAAAATAAAAAGAGGAAAGGAGGTGAGGGAGGTGGAGAGAGAGAGACAAATGTGTAAGATTGGTGTTTGCTAAACTCGTCTCTGACAATAAGGGTTGGAAGAGAATTACAATTAGTACTCTGGGCGGTTTCCAGCAATAAAATAAACATAAGGAAATACAGCCAAATCCCACCCAATTCAATAATAAAAAAATATATTATATTAAAGAACAATAGATCTAAAAATCAAGATGGCGGCAATGGATAAGGAAGATGACAACATATAACAGTCAAAATAAGACTAAATGACCAACAATTTTATGGGGTGAATATCCTGAAATCCCTCCCTGAAAAGCAAAGTGTTTATATGCTTCCTGGATATTAGGAGGGAAGGGGCCTTGCATATCTCCACTGGTAGAAGATTCCATAAAGAGGTGGCCACCACAGAGAAGGCCCGGTTCGTAGTTGTAGACTTCCTGGCCTCCCTCTGATCCTCAGTGAGACATGTGGCAACATTATTCATCAGAGTACTCGGTCAGAATACAAAGTTTTATTCTGGTTTGTTTTTCTCACTACCATTCACAAAGAGACACCAGACAGGGGAGAATTCCAGAACCTGATTAATTTTACATCAGTTAGCCACTTCTCACACAAACGCAAAGCAATTGTCAGGGCTGTTTTTCAGCACGTTCTCTACGTTTCTATTGCTTGGAACCACCAAATAATCAAAATGTCTAGAAGACATGGTAGTGAGCAGAAGAGGGTCTCCTGTACACCATCTTGACTGCTGATACGGGTTTCGTCAGCGTTCAAGCTGCTTTTCACTATGTAAAGCTTGGCATCCTTTTTCCTCCTGGCAACGTGAGCTTGGTTTTGTGCAGCAGTATCAGACCATTTCCTGGCATTTTGAACCATGAATACAGAAGCACAATATCCACACATTCACAAAGCAGAGGTTTTTTGAAGAGTAGAATTATAAACCAAACCAAACCATGCTCTTCCAGGGGCAAGCCTGTTCTTGCAATCTGGAGCTGTGAAAAATATCATCTGGCAGCTGGATATGCATCCTGCTGGCTTTGTTTACACATCTCAGATTGTGCTACAAGAAAGTGGCGATAACACAATTTAGCAAACACAATATTACATCTTCTCTTGAAAGCTAACCAGAATGCCTAGCGCTGAGAGATCAAGCCAAAAGGAAGGAACAGATTTATTCCAAAGGGTGCCCTAAAAACCATGGTTACTTTAGATAGATAGATAGATAGATAGATAGATAGATAGATAGATAGATAGATAGATAGATAGATAGATAGATAGATAGATAGATAGATAGATAGATAGATAGATAGATAGATAGATAGATGGATCATCACACCTGCGGCTCTGATCTACTGAACCATGCCAAACCACTGAAACTTGGCCTGTGCCCATCTCTAATTGTATCTTGTTTAATCTGTATTTAAACAAGGAATATATAAATACTGTACAGTGCATAAATATTACAAATAATAATTGCTGTAAAGAAGCAGTACAAATAAATAAGGTGGTGCTGTTGTTTCCAATTGAAACAAAACGTTCTCGAGAAGAAGGGAAGGATTGAAAAAGGCATTGAACAAATGAGACAGAAAGTCAAAGTAGACCATATAATTAACATGTCATTAGAAGCAGAGCATGACACGACTCCACAATCAACTTTGGAGTTTTAAAGATGTTTATCAAAATGGAATGTAATCAGGCATTCTAAAGGCATTGTTATCTGTTGCAGCACCCAACAGACATTTACATATGGTGATGGTTTGGGATGCCCTAGCTATATGGAGGTACATCAGTTTATATACTAAGTGAGAAATAACTGCTGCAACAAGCAAAGTTTCAGAAACAGATTTCAGGGAGAGGGCTGCATTTTTCATGCGTCTCATCATAGCTAGGAAGAGGTCATTTCTGGAATATTTATCAAAGAGATGTGGAACTCCTTGCCACAGGATGTGGTGATGGCATGTGGCCTAGATGCCTTTAAAAGAGGATTGGACAGATTTCTGGAGGACAAGTCCATCGCAGGTTACAAGCTATGAAGGGGATTTATTATCTCCAGGCTTAGAAGGAAGGTACCTCCAAATGCCAGATGCAGGGGAGGGGGTATCAGGAGACAGGTCTCTAGCTGTCTCGTGTGCTCCCAGAGGCCTCTGGTGGGGCCACGGTGAGATACAGGAAGCTGGACTAGATGGGCCCTTGGCCTGATCCAGCAGGGCTCTTCTTATGAGATTGTTGTGTTAGGGTGTGGTCACATGGAGAAATACAATAAAACACAATTTCGACCACTTGTGGGACAGTTCGGGGCAATTCATTTCCTGGTGATGACATGACACACAGGGAAATGTACTCCAGCCTGACTCTGATCCCTGCCCAAGCTGGAAATTTTGGTCCAGTTGTAGGGGTCCTCCTTTTTAGATACGGCCTGGAGCAATTTTCCCGTAGACAGAAGGGTCACTTTAAGGGAGATTGCTCCCACTAAAGCAACCCTTTTCAGTGCGTGATCAGAGATGTGCCCTGGTGGCCGTCTGATCTTAGTCTCTTCCAGCATGCACCACAAGCAACTTTCCCTCTAAGTTGGGCATCCGCGCACCTGTGCAGTGCTTCATCGGGGACACACAGCTGAGCCAGTGTTGCCACTCATTTACTTCTGGACATGGCTGGAACCCCACATGCACGGGGCAGAGCCTCCGCCCAGCGCTCCAGAAAATTAGAGGAACGTTGACCACAAGCTATCAGATTTATTTCAGTGTGAGCTTTTGCAGATTACAAGCCACTTTTTCAGACACATGGAGTACAGTATTGAGGCTATATATTCTCTATCCAATGTCCTCGGTTGTAGGGTCCATATAGCAATGTATAAGCTGCCTGGTGAGTCCTCGGGTTGCAGTTCAAAACTGTTGCAAACACTCGTTTTTACTTTACACGTTGCAGACCTACCTTCACGACGTGTAGGTTTAATAATAGCTTTAAATATATTTTAAAGCCCATGGATATGTCTCTATCTAGCTTCAGCTGATAAGCTTCAGCTTCATGGTGCTACGTTCGTGGCATGTTGAAGGATGAAGTTCTATCCTGTTGCTTTGGAGTACAACGCAGCCAGACCTCTTTTGATAAATTTTTGTGACTTATTTGATGACGCCCCCCCATCTCTTAAGCCCAAATCTAATTGGCTCTCTGTAGAAAGAAATGCACCCACCAAAGGAATGGGCATCCATGGCTCAAAGCTCTCCCTTCCTGGAGCTTTTCTTTAAAATTAAGGAGAAAAATCCCCTGCCTGCATCTGGCAAAGCTGTCCCTGTAACCTTTTTCCTTCTCCCTCTGCATTAAGCAGAGAGACCTTGCTTTTTTCACAGTCCATTTCGTATTTCGCCTGTTTCTCAGCTGACTCTGGCACTCAGGGGTGGAATAAAAGTAGCCCCTTCTCCGCCTCTGGGAAAGAATTAAAACCATCAAAACAAATTTACAACCGAGAATTAATTACATGACCAGTATGTTCCTGAAAATCTGCCCTCTCATATTCTCGAGCTAAGAAAGAACTGGCTTCTGTATTAATTGCTCAAACAAAACTACAAAAGAGGTCCTTGGGAAAGATTAAGTTTTTTCTCTTTTTTAAAGTTGAACAGAGTCCGAATTTAAAGGCTTTTGTGTCTAAGTAATTCACCTCAACTTGAACTTGGAAAATGAGATGCGTGGCTGTAGCCGAAGGGAAGGCAAAATGTTCGGGCCCTCAATTTTTGTCAAGCATGCACCAGCTTACAATAGACACGTTGGGTGTTCATTCCAGAGACTCTGACATTTTCTGACACCACAGCCGAGTGTCGTCCTTTCAACGGTTCTCAATGCTTTCCCCTCCAGTCTCTGGGCTCCCTTGCAGAGTTAACCCCTTGGAGGAACAGGAAGAAGGAAAATGTACGACATCGATCCAGCATGCACTATGCATATGAATGAATGAACGAATGATTTTTTTTAAAAAAAAAGACTGTTTGATGGGCTTGTTTGGGAGTAGGCATCTCAGAGTGAGCCATGGGTTGTATGTTCCCATTCCAGACTTTCAAAGGACCCTAACCCCCAACCTTCCCATTTTGTATTTCAAAGAGGGCCCTATACTACCCTGAGGGAGGGGCTTTTATTTTTTTAAACTGGAAAAAACTAGACATTGGGGCCCCCCCAAAACATGGCAAAATTGACCCCCTGAGCTGGCTTGGAGCGAGCGAGGACACATTTAACATTTTGGAGAGGTGTTGGAACCACATGGTCTGGAGGCTTCCCTGAAGATGCTGGGAGAATCATCAGTTTCCGTTCTCTGGCAGTTTCACATTTAAGAAGTTAAATGTCATGTTGAGAACAGCAAATGTACAGAAAAGCATGGAACCAAGGTATATAGGCCCTGGGAATGAATCATGGTTATCTTCCATCCCAAACTCTTTGGCTGGTATTTAGAAGGACCGGGGGAGCAGGCAACTTCGCTTGTCCATTTTAAAGATCGATCATTCATATGGAAGGGAGTTAATCGGTTGCTCTGTTTTTGAACTAAGTGTCTACGTGTTTCTTAGTCATAAACAGTTAGTCTCTGGGGGTGGGTAACAAGTCCCAGAAGCACGGTCTGTTATGTCTAACATGCAGCGGCATTCAAGAAAGCTCTCTCCCTCTTTCTCTGTATACTTTGATAGAACACACACACACACACACACACACTCTTGATAGAAACCATGACCTTCTGCGTGAGGCCCCAGCCAACAGCTTTTCCAAGTTCTAGGCATTTGTGAATGGTAGTGAGGCAAATGCTATTTTACGTTTGTTTCTACACATTTTAGTGACTGCATACTAAAAAAAGCAGTAATATCCCACCATTTCGGCTCAACAGCAAGCATTTTTCAAGAGTTGCCTCTCTTTTTCTAAACCGCTTTCTGACTGGAGTTAGACTTATGGCTTAGCTGCAGCCACTTTTAGGAAATTAAACAATTCCCTCCCCACCACCACCCTTCGGATGGTTCTGAGACTCCTTTTTGTCATGGCAAAACCACTGTAGGCTACAGGGTGAAGAGGGTGAAAAGGGATACCACCATTAGAGCCATTTTAGCACAAGCGATTTTCATAAATTCCCCTTCCCTCCAGGTTGTGGCTCCCTGTGATGAAAGGCATTGAGCCTAAGGCCCTGGTGCAGCTCATGATGTCATCAACCTTATACAGCTGATGATGCCATCAGCCTTACACAGTGTGCTACTGGACTTCAGGCAATATCTTTTGATAGTTAATGCTGGGGTGTACTGTGGCTTTTTTTCTATGGAAACCTGGTAAATTTATTTATTTATTTATTTATTTATTTATTTATTTATTTATTTATTTATTTATTTGACTTCTATACCCGCCCATCTAGACCAAAGGTCTACTAGTTGGATAAGTACCTATGATCCTCTCCTTGGAAGCTTTAGTGGTCATCCAAATATACAGCAGACAACACTAATTACTTCACTTCTCAGTCTAAACCATGTATTTCAAGTATCCACTGGATGGAGCCATTGCAGATCAGGTGGAATCAAACTGCTATAACCATGCAGTATACACATTTTCTAAGAGTCCTCTGTACAGAAGCACATTCAGTTATACCTTCAGTCCCTCTCTCACCACATATTCTTACCTTGTCATCATCATCTTCGTCATCTTCCAAAACAAAGCAATCCTTTAAAAGGGGGGAAGAGAAGAAGATAGAATGTTAGCCCCTTCCAGAAAGCTTGGAAGAATTAAAAAGTTGTGCCGTTTATTTGAACATTTATATGCCACCTTTCCACCAATTTTCGCCCACAAAAGCAGAGAACAAATACTTCAACACACAGTGCAATGTAATGGTTAAACAAAAAACCCAACAGTGAAACAGCAACAGCAACAATAAATAGCATAATTATATTTGAAAGAACTGCTAAATGTTTGTAATTGTCATTTAAACAAAATGTGTTAGAAATGTGTCATTAAGTGGTCTGTGTAACACCACAGAAAGGCATCCACCTTCAGCTTCTGAAGGCGAGGAAACCTTGAACTGAGTCTCACTTGAAGATGAAAAAAAAACATGAAGAAGTTCATACTAGTGTGGGCATTTCTTCCAATATGGCCACATGGGCAAAAACAATGGTTATTCCCGGTTATGGTAGTCTCATGGAATGGCTTTGTCTTTGGTAAGTCAACACTTAAGCAAGTCCCATTGACTCTGTGAAACCACTGTAGTTGGAAATGTCATGAGGGTAGAATTACAATGTGGGAAGCATCTCAGTATTCACAAGTGGCCCCCATGTCAGCTGTGAGTGCTCCTGACATCATAGTGGAGCAAGAAGAAGAGCAGGATCAAATTACTATGCATCCTATTAACACAAATAGGATTATGAAGAAGCCCCCATAACAAATGGCTACCTTTCGGATGTTGATTCCAAAAAGAAAAGGCGGTGTATATTCAACCCGTCTTTATGTTGCCTCATAATAACCTCCACTGAAAAGTAACAATAGGACTATGAGAGAATGGGAAGCTGGGTGGGTGGAGTTAACAGGCCTCTGTAGCAGGTATATAATCCTACAAACAATAGGGGTGATGGTTCACCACCCCAGTTTCACAAAACACAAGGTGTCTGCTTAACACATGGAACCAGTGGGAACAGACCACCAATGAAATGTGAGAGGAGATCATCCCATAACACGAACGTTCCTCTAGGTTCCAGACACTGAAGCCCTCCTCCAGAGTACTCTATCCAACAACAAGACTGGCAGATGCACCACTGTCCAGACACTTAAGTAACCTTGGTGGATCACAGGAGAATGTGCTTCCCTCCGAAACATCAAGTGAAACATGCATGCCTTTTTGGCATGCTATCAGTAGTTCTGGATATCCATTGTTCCTCCTAATCCTCTGTTACTCCTGCTCATTAAGTTAACCACAAATAATAAATATAAAAGTTGAAGGCTTGTATGCATATAAACATCCTCTAGGTGTGTGTACGTGAATAGGCTTTTTCCATTCATCATGGTGGGACTCAGGTTCTATTGTAAAGCAATTTCATCATTGTGTACCGTCAAGTCAATTCTAATTTATAGCAAGCCTTTTTCAGGGTTTTCTAGGTAAGGAGTACTGAGCAGTAGTTGACCATTCCCTTCTTCTGGGGACTGTGAAGCTTGCCCAAGACCACACAGTCTGGTTCTTCTGGGATGCACAAGGGGTGGGTGGGATTGAACTCTCAAACTCTGGCTCCGCAGCCGGATATCTCAACTAAGCCATCCATCCAGCTCAGTGAGAATCTGAGAAAAGCTGAGAATCTATGTACTATTCCAACCCACTTCTGTATTTTTTTTTCCCAAATGGCACTTAATCTTCAAGAGGCTCCTGAAGGCTTCTGAGCATATGGAGGCTTAATTGGACTGAGATTTTCTTTCAGGGAGAGTGAGGGGAAATGTCCTTGTATTCCTTACACACTGTACTTCTGCACCCCTCACGGTCCTTCCGAGCATGTTGGTCTCTCTCTTTCACCTCATTCAGCTCGTTTGGTCCCAAATTGTGTTGGTGTGCAGCCACCTAAGCCTGCGATGAGAGTCATCAAGAAGGGCCAAGGATTAGCAGCAGTACAGAATGCACCCTCCGTTCCATCTGTGGTTCTACCCTGACACACGCTCCGGCAGTGTGAGTTTTTGAGTCTCATCCCTTTGAAAATAAAACAATGAAGATCTACAGTTCTAACTTCCTCGCCCCCTCCTCAGCCCTCTTTTCTAATTCTCAAGGACTTGAGGCTTTGTGCATGTCTGTTTTATTTTGCTTTCTCTGCAAGATAAGAAACAACAGGACAAAACATCCTTTGTCCAAGTCAAAACATTTTACATTGAAACAAAACAGATGCTGCCCGATCCTTCTGAAGGCAAGGAGGGCTGGGACTTTATTTCATATTAGTTTAATTCATTGCCAAGTTTTGCTGCTGGTAAGCAGCTTTGTTCTTCCACTGACAAATGACCGGTTGGCATGTCAAGGCTGAGAATTCTACACTCAGATTGTTCCTCTCTTCTCGCTTCTTTCAATGACTGTTTTCTCCCTTTAGGGCCATTACCAAAACATTAGGGGGGCAGAAACGACATTAGCGCCTGTGCAATCAATCTTAGGAATCAGAGACAAAAATTTATATGACATTATCACTCTGCTTGCTAAACACAATAAGGGAGGGAGGAGGCTATGAAGGGACTCGAGAAGAAACTTGTATTTCAGGATAAATTCTCTACCAGTCGGTGTATGAAATAAAGCCCCTCTGGTTTAGCTGGAGTGTTTACGTTTTGCATAGACAGTCTTTTAAAAAAATGCAGTAACATCTTTAAATGCAGTAGTACTGGGTAAAATTTGTCAACATACAATTAAGAGTCGCTTAGTTTTTTTGTTTTTAAATTATAGTATCTAGAAGACGTGACACTGAAAATACAGGAAGAGCAATCCTGGATCAGACATAAAATGCAATAAATTAAGCATTTAAAACCATTAAACCTTCATTCATTCATTCATTCATTGAACGTATATACCACACAGAAGAGTGAACGTATATACCACTCTTTTGTGAGGCCACTCTGGCAGTTCACAACACAGTGTTGTAATACTGATTAAAATACATTGAATGATTACAAACATTTAAAACTTTAAAAGTACACTTAATTAAAATTGGCATTCAGGGACTCAGTTATGATTGTTAAAAGGCTGCCTGAAGAAGTAAGATTTCAATTGTGGGCAGAGCCTCCCAAGGGAGGGCATTTCATAACCTAGGAGCAGCCACAGAGAAGGCCCTCTCTCGTGTCCCCATCAAACATGCCTGCACTAGTGATGGACTGAGAGGAGAGCCTCCCCTGATTATCTTAAGACCTGAGAAGGGTCACATGGGGAGATACAGTCCTTCAGGTAGTGTGACTGATTATAGGTACCAGTACATATGAAGATATATCCCCAGTCTTGGCACACCTTCATTGGCTTTTTGTTAGTTTTTATTGTGTAATTAAAGGTTGCTGGTCAAAACCTATAAATCTTTTGTAAACTGTTAGGTTATATCTCTTCAACGGCACAGATTTTAAAAGAAAATGCCTGTATACTAATCGCTCCAAGGGCTCGAGTTTTGTGTCTGCATCCACTTATTTTATTTTATATTTAGTGCTTTTTGCTGAAAATAATTCCCTTCCAGAACGCCTCACCTCACCCCAGCCCAGCCCAGCCCCAAGAGATTCCACCCATTTCAAAGTGTCAGGAACCCCAAACAAACTTATCTCAATTGGAAATGATGGGAAGCGTAGGGAAGAGTCTCAGCCATGGTTCAAAGCTGCCTTGCATGCGTCTTTAATTCAAGGTAAATTGCAGACAAAAAACAGTGTTAAGAGCATTTGTATGCTGTTTTTGAGAATCTAAAGTACTGTTAACACCACAGGTTGGAGATAAGCAATTGTGCTTAAGGCCTTTGAAAGTAGGATGACAGATATTCCTGTGGGATATATATATAACTCTCCTGTTCCACTCTCATGAAGGGTCAAACAGTTTTTACAGAGTGGTTGGGTTTTTTAAGCACCATGGAAATCTGCAAAACTCACAGTCACATTAAGACTATGAAATGTGTTCACCGCAGGTAACAATGCCTGGGCTGGAGCACCCTCCAGCAACTTTCTGAAACTCAGAAGAGACATGCTAAGTCTGTACTACAGATAAATCCAAATCAGCGATGTGCTGTACCACTGTGTGTATACAAGTAAGCCACACTCAAGTTTGATTGATTTACCACCGGGTAAGTGGTGCTGGAGGAGACTCTTGAGAGTCCCCTGGACTGCAAGGACATCAAACCTATCCGTTCTGAAGGAAATCAACCCTGAGTGCTCACTGGAAGGACAGATCCTGAAGCTGAGGCTCCAATACTTTGGCCATCTCATGAGAAGAGAAGACTCCCTGGAAAAGACCCTGAAGTTGGGAAAGTGTGAAGGCAAGAGGAGAAGGGGACGACAGAGGACGAGATGGATGGACAGTGTCATCGAAGCTACCAACATGAATTTGACCCAACTCCGGGAGGCAGTGGAAGACAGGAGGGCCTGGCGTGCTCTGGTCCATGGGGTCACGAAGATTCGGACACGACTTAACGACTAAACAACAACAAAGTGTATAGAGCAGGGACAGGGAACGTTTGGACTTCTCTGTGTTGTTGGACTTCCATCATCCCTGCTGACACTGCAGATGATGAGAGCTGTAATCCAACAACATGTGAAAATCTAAAGATTTCCCTGGGGACTGGGGTACAGGATTGCCACCCATGCCACATCTACAACCCTTCACACAATTATTCAGCTATGATCCTGTACACCCTCATCCCAGGATAAGTACGGTTGTCTTTCATGTTAGTCTAGAGTAGAGAGGAGGACCTCTGGCCTGCAAGCTTCACTAGTTATCTCTGATTAATGATAGGAGATAAGAATCTACATCACAAAGAAGTTGCATGGAACTGAACTTTGGTTTATAGCCTCTGAAGCCACTGAATTGGGGCTTACTCTAAAGGACGTTTACATAGAATTAAGCTGTGTTTTGTATGTTGGAAAGCTGTGTTGTTTCTTACTCCTAAGCACACATGGCACAGATTTGAGTTGTGTTGCTTGTTGGGGGGAAAAAAGCTGGTAAGACTTAGATGAAATCACACCACCATGTGCTTTAGTCCCACCACCTACTGCAAAAAGGATCTTTCTCAAGTTGGAAACCAGACTTCGGGCTGAAAACGACTGTCCAAGCTGGGGGAACCAAACAGCTTCATTCTTCTGCTTCCCTGCTTTCGTACAAATCTGTTACATTTCATGCATTTCTTTACAATTAGAATGTGAAGAACACCCAGACAACTACTTGTTTTCAGTGAGGCAGCCTGTCGCAACACATTGGAACTGCCTGTCAAGACATCGTTAATTTCTGTAACAGTTCTTTTTTTCTATCAAGAGAACAAGAAAATATGTAGTTTTAAACCCCACCAAAGTTGAAAGGTCTGTGCATAAAACTGCTGTCTTTCCCATTTGTGAAGCAAAGCAAATGTACGGCACAACCACCAAAAGACTAGCTGATTGATCAAAAAGATGCAACTGATGATTTTGCTATTTTAAAGTCCACGTTTAAAAACAGGGAGCAGCTATTGTAGTTCTCTGCAATGTAAACAATTTGTTTAAAAAAAAAACATTCTCCGAAATGGAAGAATTCTAATTGTGAGTGCCAGAAAATATCCTGCCATGCTCAAGCTACAAGAAGCCAGATTTAGGCTGAATATCGGGGGGGGGGGGGGGGGACGGGACGGGGGACAACTTCCTAACTGTTAGAGCAGTATGACAATGGAACCAATGACCTTGGGAGGTGGTGAGAGCTCCAACACAGGCGGGCACTCAAGAGAAAACATTATAATAATAGCATTATTATCATTATAATTATTTCCTCCTTTACCATTATCATTGATTGCCTTAGAATCACTATTATATTATATAGAAAATTAAATAAACAAAATGCAGTAAAAAATGAGTTTTAAAAATTTATAAGCATCAAAAGTTTTGGAAACAAAATGCAGATGAGAAGTTAGTTTCAGTTTGCCTTTAATGACAATCTTCCAAAACTTGCAAATGTCTTCATATTTGGGATGGAGAGATGAACATAATTCTAACATGAGAATAACTAAAATTGACATTTATCCATCGAGGCCCAGACTTTTGAGTGTTTAATGCTTAAAATTTTTGTACACTAACTATATTCAATTTGAATTAAGGTCGTCACTACTTCTTTCTCTCCTCCTCTTTCACAACTATGTGGCATGACTCTCTCAGTGCTGGAAAAACCTACACCTAATGGGCTGATTGGTTGCCAATGCAAAGTCTATAATTCCAGTTTTCCGGAAAAATGCAGATTGACACCACAACAGCGTTTAAAACTGAATAAAATAAGATAAAGCCAAGGGTGAGATGTTTTGATGTACTGCCATCAGTTTCAGCCACACATGTGGAATGGTTATACTTGTATAACCACACAGAGGGAGGCCAAACTGGTGAATACAAGGAATCATGCCTTTTTGGTGGTAGCTCCTAGTCTCCGGAACAAAATGTCAACAGAGATATGCCGATGCCCTTCCGTCCTTGAAGATTTTAACTTCTAATCTTGTAAACCACCCAGAGTAGAGCTTGTACTAATGGGTGGTATATAAACTGAATGAATGAATGAATGAATGAATGAAGAGGGATGGGTCATTTAATTTAATTTAGACCACCAGTTATTCACACTCCATTAATAAACACCATGGTTAATAGCACAATGCACAGAAAGCACAGGTATGTTGGCAGAGCAGCCCGGATAAAAATTTCTGTTCTTGCAATTCAGGCAAATCTTCACAGATTTGGCTTCCTGCTCAGAATGAAAGTGTCAGCTAGCATTGGGCAGGGACAGGAAGCATGGGTGGAACTAGGCCTCACTAAGCTTCAAAACCTTCCAGTTTAAGCCTTTTCTTCCAAGCGACCCACATTTAGGTTCTGTGAGGCAGATACAATACCAGAATGGAGAGCTGTGATATTTGTAGTCCAAAAAAATCCAAAAATCCCACTCCTAGTCCTAGTCTCTGGCTCCATAAATAACTCACTGAGCTATCCTGCCGTAAAAGGTATGATCATCATCATCATCTTAGATCTCAGGAATACCACCATCAGAGCTATAAAAAAACCGGCAATATTAGGAACAGCATACATTGTGGTGCTGAAATTTAACAGATACTTAGTTTTTTTTCATTAAAACTTGTAGCTGTTATAGAATACCAGTCAATGTTTTTATAATTTTGATTGACTGTGCCTGGTGTGTTAATAATAATAATAATAATAATAATAATAATAATAATAATAATAATAATAATAATAATAATAATAATACCAATGTGCCATCAAGTCAATTCATACTTATGGCAACCCTTTTCAGGGTTTTCCAGGTAGAGAGTACTCATAGGTGGTTGACCCTTCCCTTCCTCTAGGGGGCAGCCTGGGGCTGTGGCAGCTTGCCCAAGGCCACCCAGGTTGGATTTTCTCCTGGGATGCACAGCAGGGAATTTAACTCCCAACTTCTGGCTCCACAGCCAGACACCTAATCCACTGAGCAAAAATGTAGGAAACCAATCATTTCTGTTATAGTTCAAGGACAAATCATGATCAGCCTTAAAACATACGGTCCCGTGTTACATACCTGAGGGTCTTGGGGGCTGGTGACTTTTTCTGGCGTGATCCGGGAGAAGTTGTAAGCGAAAAGCAACAGCAGGGCCAAGGGAACCATGTAAAGTTCAAAATGCCAAACTGTGACCACAAACACCTGAAAGAAGCAAAGCGAGAGAGGAGGATGATGGGGGGGGGGGGGGAGTACTTGGCTCATTTGCATGAAACAAAAGAGGAAAGAGAACTATGGAAAATAAAGCTGTTGAGCTTTTATTCTTACAAATCTACATCCTTGAATCTTCATTAACCTCTGAGTCTCACCCCCCTTTTTTTTTGCTTTCATGAAAGGTAATCAGACTGGAAGCGTTCGTGTCTGTTATGCCATACATTGTTCATACAGAATGTTAGCATCTCGTTTTTCCTTTTATACTTATTCTATATATGATCTTCCACAAATATGAAAGAAAGGAAATGGAAAAACAGTTTATGATGGCAAATGTACATGTGCACTCAAGAGACACACATATTAATGCTCATGGAAAATAAAAATAACAAGATGCTGCCCTCCTGCGGAATCAACGTGCAAAAGGGAGATCTTCCATCCAGGTCACGGAGCTCCCCAAAGCAAGGAAAGTGGTTCCAGCCACTCACGCCAAATGAGGCAAGACCCTAGCATTCCACATCGGGTTGCCCAGGTATGCTTGCTGTTGTTTCTATTGTTGCTTCTGTTGTTGCTGGTGCTCTTGTTGCCTTTCTGTCTTGCTGTTTGTCCGTCTGTACACATCAGCTACAATGATATGATAGCACTTTTAAAATACTTGAAAGGTACTCATTCAGAGGAGGGGCAGGATCTGTTCTCAGTCATCCCAGAGTGCACTCAACAATGGGCTCAAGTTACCAGGAAGCCAGATTTCAGTTGAGTATCAGGGGGGGAAAAAACTTCTTAACTGTTAGAGCAGTATGAGAATGGAACCAATGAATTTGGGAGGTGGTGACTGCTCTGACACTAGAAGCATTCAAGAGAAAACTGGACAACCTTCTGTCAGATCTGCTTTGATTTGCACTCCTGCATTGAGCAGGGGGTTGAACTCGATGGCCTTATAGGACCCTTCCAACTCCATTATTCTATGATTCAGTGAATGGGGATGTAACATAAAATGGGTGCTGCCGGGTCAATAAAATTTAAACCTTTTCCATTGTTTCCTTAATAATATGTCATCCAAGACTTGCCGATTGGGGAAAACTGTGTGTTTGTGTTACTAAGACCAGACACACCCTACATTTTGATGGTAAAAGAGGAAACAGTGAAAAGGAAGCAAAATACGAAATGGAAAGTGTCATATCTAAAGTAAAAAAAAAGATACTTTGTTTGCATTAGGGTGGAGGCTTATTTCCACCCATTTCAAGACTTGAACTAGTTGAGGGAGAAACACGACAGGTATGCCCTGAAATGAGAGCAGCTTACAGTGGTCATGCACTAGCTTCTTACAATCCTAGATTTAGCAAAATCTTCAAGCTCTGTAGTTCTAAGGTGGTGATGATGATGATGATTTTAAAAGCTGATCAATGCATGAATGACCACTGTGGCTTAAAAACTTTTAAAGGGGAAGAATGACATAGAAATCATCTTTTTCAAAGCTATTTTGGGGGTGAATCACCCCCCCCCCAATAGTGCTGAACAAGCTACGATCTAACTGGCCACTTGCCTCTGGGCCCATCTACTGTGTCACACCCAAAAAGAAAAAGTGGCATCAGACAGAGACCAAGGAGGTAAAAAGCAGGACAGAAAAAGGGAAGAGAAATTCATAAATATCAACTATCCACATTATCACAAGCCAGAACAGTGGAGGGAGCCGAGTACATTTAGCCTGAAGGAGAGAAGATGGAGAAGTTTTATGATAGTCACCTTCAAATAGACAAAGAGCTGTCACATGGAAGAAGGAGCAAGCTTGCCTTCCGCTATTCCAATAAGTATGACCTGAAACAGTGGTTTCGAATTACACGGAAGTTGATTTTGGCTAAACACTGATGACGATGTGGCATCAAGTCAATTCTGATTTATGGTGATCCTATTCAGGGTTTTCTAGGTAGAAGATACTCAGATGTGGTTTACCGTTTCCTTCTTCTGGAGGCATCCTGGGACTGTGCAACTTGCCCAAGACCACACAGGCTGGCCCTACAAACGGGAGGCACAGCAGTGGGGAACCGAACTCCCAACCTAAACCACTGAGCTATCCATCCAGTTGGCTAAACACTTGGTAGAACTATGGAGAAAGTTCTAGGAACAGCTTTGTGAAACCCAAAGCCTCTGTTTTCTGTGACTCCTGGGTGCCATATAAAAATGTGAGTTAAAAACCACTGAAGTCAGTGCACCTGAGAATCGTGACAGGGAACATGGGATATGTTGTGTTCGTTTGTCAGTGAAATTATTAAGTTACTGAATGATTTTTTTTTCTGAGCAATACACTGAAGACTTTTGTGCAAGCATTCTGATTTTTGGATCCTAGAATCAAATTCTCACTCCATCACAAAGCTTGCTGGGATTTATTTATTTATTTATTTTATTAGATTTATACCCCGCCCATCTAGACCAAAGGGATGTTTTGCACCGATCGCTGACCCCCAGCCCTCAGGCTAACCTACCTCAAAACATTAGAACACGAGTAAACCCCGTATGTGCTGCCTTATTGCTTCCATGAACGTGGATGAATGAATAAATACAAATCCTTAGGGGGTGTTCTGTGCTGTCAAGTCGGAACTGACTTTTAGCAACCCTAATAGGGCTTTTAAGGTAAGTGAGATATTTAAGGAGTGGTTTTACCACCCTCCCAGGGAGTTTCCATGGCTAAGTGGGGATTGGAACCCTGTTCTCCAGAGTTCTAGTCTGTCGATCTATACACTACAATACACTGGGAATCCCAAAATACATGGTAGGAGTCAGTTTTTCTGAGCATCTCAGTTGTCGACCATGAGGTAACAAACATGTTTTTTAGAGTATATATTTTAATTGCATTTTAATTGTTTTGTCTTTTTATTGTATTTTAACTGTTGTAAGCCGCCCAGAGACCTTTGGGTAGTGTGGGCGGCATATAAGTTAAATAAATAAATAATAAATGTTTGGCACCTGACACAGGAAATCTCAGAAATTCCCTTCCCTCCATCTCTAGCAGGAAAAATACAAACTGATGATTCAAGTGTTTGCCAAAACCTGAAATTTGCAGCCTAAGGTAACCCTCTCGTTCTGCTCAATGTCAGGGCCTGAGAGAATGGATGAGAGGTATAAGTAGTGTGGGATGACCTCTAACACATAGTAGCATCCTCTGATAGTTGGCCATTCATTCGCATGGACAGTGTTTTTGCACATGCACATCACAAATCTGATAACGCCCACTATACACACTTGCTCTTCCCAACAGAGGAACAGGTCCCCATTTTCCATTTGAATTTCAAAACACAAAAGAAAAGTTGCTCCTATCATTTTAGGAGAAAGACGGCTGAATCCTTTCATATCTGTTTCCAAAAATTCTGCACTGGAAAACAGATTCCAGCTTACAAGTTGAAAGCAAGGGCAGGAGCAAGAGGGAGGGAGGGAAACCGTGCACGATCCCGAGTGTTTTTTGTAATTAAACAATGTGCATAATGAACCATATGCCCAAAAGGGGTCTCTCTCTTTTTTCATGTGGGCCAGATTTTTGTTTGAATTTTTAATTTTTATATACAGATGAAATGTGGGGTGTGATGAAGCCACCATGTGAGGTAACATGCGGTGCAATGCAGGAGGAAGAAGGGGCTGTCAATGTGAGGATGAGTAGAGTATTCTGTGGATGGTGACATGTCTAGCTTTCACTGTTTAGAGACAAGGAGTGGCTTTGTTGTTTTTTTTTAATAAAGCCATGCTGCCTCCTTGCCTCCTTTGAGCAACTGTTTGAGGCATCTGTTCAAAGTCTTCATGAAAGAAATACTGACAGCTTTTTTTAGGCTGAACCATCCAACAAAAAAACAGAACACCGTCTGCCAACCCACCCACCCCCAATTGCTAACCCCATAGGACAAGCAACAAGGCATCTTCTGCTTTTTGTGGGGCCCACCGCGTTGTCTCCACAGCTCAGGTTCGGTGGGAAACCTGCTTTTG
The DNA here is from genome assembly GCA_037013535.1 of Intellagama lesueurii. NCBI lineage: Eukaryota > Metazoa > Chordata > Lepidosauria > Squamata > Agamidae > Intellagama > Intellagama lesueurii. The sequence continues at coordinate 9,021,754 of JBAJHW010000011.1, forward strand.
AAGTTCAAGACAAAAAACGTGGCAGAACAATAAGCGCCATGCTTAAGTGTTGGGTTGTCTCACAGAGCTCCGTTTATTTAAAAGTTTCATTGCCTGGTTGCCCTGTTCCTGAAATCACAATGTGTCAACATTAAAAAAAAAAAGCACTAAAATACAACCAATTGAATAAGAGGCACATTCAAACCATTAAGTTATATCTGGTGTTAGTACTTACTGTTTAGTACATTATTTAAGATTTATTTTATTTCATGGTATGTTTGTCTCATTTTGGATGCTCAGAATAGTGTTTACTAGAGATGGGCACAAATTGCTGGTTCGGCAGTTCGTGCCAGTTTGGCGGTCGGCCCCGCAGGTGTTCTGCGCTTCCCAGCCCCATCCCTTCCAGCAGGTGCCCACTTGGAGGCAGTGCCCTTGCTTCCCTGCCCCACCTTCTCTGGACACTACCTCCGAGTGGGCACCAGCCAGACCGGGGGGGGAGGCTCAAAACTGTGGAACACCTGTTGGGCCAACCGCCGAACCGTCACGAACTGCCGGTTCGTGCCCATCTCTAGGGTTTGCCACTAATCAGTGCAGTATACAAGTTAAATAAATAAATAAATAATCCAATATTTTTTTTAAATGCTTGCTCCAAAACAGGAGGAGGACAGGTTCACATGAACCTCCTCATATGCATAGCCCTGCCTGTTCTACTGCCCAAATGTTCATCAGCCTCATGAAAGCAATAATTGCTTTATTTGCAGTAATAAGCATAGACGCACATACAGCTCCGTTACACAGGGGTGGATTCTGGAGAGAGTTATGAAGAGATTTCATCAGCGTCTGACCTCTCATCAAGACAAGTCATAATTAGAGATGGGGGTATTCGTATTTGTATGCCACTCACATGTCCGCTGGTGGTGGCAGCCCCTCTCTTCCTTCCAATCGCTCTGGGGGCTCCACTCGGCTAGCCACTCGGCAGCCTTGCAGGGAGACTCATCCTCCCTTTGCCAGGAGTGGCTAGCCAACCGAGAAGAGAACGGCGCTCGGGAGCGATTGGAAGGATGAATGGGGCCAGCAGTGGCAGCGGATGCGTGAGTGGACAGTCTGGCCCCAGGGGCCAGACCCTCATTAACTCCACCTGCACGGGGATATTCGTATTCGAATACCCCCATCTCTAGATAGCACCATGAGATAGTGATTTTTCAACTTCTGTGAGAGTACTCATCTCCACTTTGTTTGTTTTGCATGACCTTATAGATATGTTGCGCAAATGCAGCAGTGGAACACCAGCATGACTACATTAGCAGGCTGAGTTGGAGCAATGAAGATTGCACAGAGGAAGGTTCCCTTTGTGTGACCAAACACAGTCTGCAGAGGTTGTGACCAAAATGTGCAAGCAGTGCCACATGATCCCCTTCACACCCACATTTTCTTCCATGCACAAGCAACTTAAGTGGTCTAAATAATAATCCTCTGGATTTTTGGTAAATACTAGAAGAACAGGTGAAGGGCAATCCTCCAAATGTTGTTGGGTTCCAACCCCCAATAGCCTTAGCTGGGACAGCTGATAACAAGGAACCCTGGGAGGCAGTGCAGACTTGTCCTGCCAAGTCCCCAGTCCACATTGCCTTAATGTAGAGCCCTGTACACTGTGTTGAGCCCCAATGCCCAGGGTTTGGAGTGCTAGCTTAAGACATGTAAAGAACATGTGGGGCAAGTTGGTCTAGTCAGACCATCATCAACAAAGGCTGAAACCCTGCTTCATGTCCTATTCAAATATATCTCTACATCTGCTTTGGTTGCTTGTAACATATCTTACAAATGCATCTCTTCCCCCCCCCCCCATTTTTAAATTACCCAGGCGGCCAATGTGATAATGAAACACTTGGGCACTGTTTTGATCCTTTGGATTTGAAGACAATTAGCACCAAGGAGCACCTATGTTAATGCTTGTTCAGCATTAATGAAACGCTCACGGCAGTAGAAGTCTCACTTTTTTTGGTTGGGTGGGGAAATGTGTATGCACCTCCCCTGTCTTGAAGATAGATAGGACTAGGTAACAGCTGCAAAGTGGACAAAGTAAGTCTGTGTGTCCAGTTAAGGGTCCATAAAAGAAATAAGGTGTGGCAAAGTGGTTAGACCATTGGACCCGGACATGGAAAGTTGAGGTTCTAATCCTCATTGAGCTATGAAACTCACTGGGTGACCATGGACCCATCAGACACACCCTTTCAGCCTCACCTACCTTTCAAGACTATTGTGTGAATAACATCGGAAGGGCAACAACACACTCTGTCTAGACCTCATGGAAAAGTTGGAATATGCAGCTATCTAAGCAAAGCAAATCAACATTCTACAAGACAGTGCAAAAAATAGGAGGCGGCTCAAACAACAAATTATAAATTGGAATGTGAAGTTTGGATCAGCACCAAATCTGGCACAGGTGTACCAGACAGTCTATGCCAAATTTCGGCCAAGGTTTATGAGTTATGATTTTTTAAAGAGCACGTTTGATGGGGACCTGAGAGTGGGCTTCTTCTGTGGCTGCTTCCAGATTATGGAACTCTCTCCCTTGGGTGATAGGGTTGGCCCTTTCCCTCCTTCTCTTCCACCATCAGTGAACGGCTGGATAGCTCAATAATTTAGGTAGTCAATGGCTGCAGAGCCAGAGGTTTGGAGTTCCGATTCTCCGCTGTGCCTCCCTGACAGAGGCTGTACTCAGTGATCCATAGGGTCCCTTCCACCTCTGCAAATCTAAGTTGGTAATGAGGATGATATTAAAATGTTTCTCTTGAAAGAGTCTTTTACCAGAAGGCAACTGAGATGAGTAAAAAATTAAAAAAAATAGAATTCTTCAATTAATATCTTTTAAAATAATGTTTTCAGTATGTATAAATTGTAGTTTTAAGTCTTAATCAATCTGCTTAAATTAATAGTTGAATTTTTTTTCTATGCTGCCGTGTGTCCCTACTGGAGGAGAAAGGTGAAAATAAAAATCAAATAAAGATGGAAATAAATAATAAATTGCTATTTGAGATCACTGTTTAATTTTAGTGAGTTAATGGGCATGTATTTCACCATTCCCAAATCGTAAGCTCCTTTGCTGGCTCTGAAAATTAGGAAGGGAAGGGAAGGGAAGGGAAGGGAGGAAGGGAGGAAGGGAGGAAGGGAGGAAGAAAGAAAGAAAGAAAGAAAGAAAGAAAGAAAGAAAGAAAGAAAGAAAGAAAGAAAGAAAGAAAGAAAGAAAGAAAGAAAGAAAGGAAGGAAGGTTTATTTGCCTTCCAGAGAGGTAGAAGAATGCAGTGAAAGGAAATGGACATCACTTGTCTTGATTTGTTAAACCCTTTAAGGAAGTGTTTGCGCAATTAGATGAGGGACTGTAATCTTGACTGAGTGCATTAAATCTCACGTGTCTCCAACCGAAAGATCAGATCTCAGACACATTGTAAATACGCTGCAAAGGATTTTTAACCAGCCTGACTCTTAGGATTTCTCAGTCACTGCAGTGACAGGTCGCTGCACATTCAACTATCACAGGTGTCAATGAATGACCATCAGGCACAGAAACAGGGACCGTTATTTTTGGACAACTCCCAGCATAGCATAACCAACTTTGCCACTTGTCGTCCAAACAAAATGTGTGTGCTAATCTCTGTTTAAGAAGGCACAATTCTACTGAACCAGCCAGCACCTGGGTTATTTCTAAGAAACTGTGGATCAAATGTGGGGAGCTACTGCTAACACTTCTTAGTAAACTTTACAGGACACGACACTCTTGCAGGTAAAATGCTTTGTTGGTCTTTCCTCCATCCTACCCCACAATTAGCACCACAGCCCTGTTGGACAAGAAGCCATGTGTTTCAGAGTTCAAATTTCCTAAAGCAATTTTCTCAAGTGACACATCTGGGATGTGATAGATTATGTCCAGCAACACATCAGTGAAAGAACAAGGAGATCCATGGAATCAGAAGGCTAAACTAAACCAAACCAAACCCCTGCATTCTTTGGGGGGGGGGGGGTTTGATAGTCTTGTTAGGGGAAATTCGAGGAGCATCTGTTTCTTTCTCCCCCAAACATACCATGGGGTAGAGCAGAGAACAGTCCTTCCTCTCTTCCATCACAACCAAAATACATGTTCATACTCTGATGAACTCCTGCCCAGTCATCAGGTCTTCCATGGTTACACTTCAGTTTTGCTCATCTCCATGTAGCAGAAGTGAATAGAGTGACGAGCTAGGGCTCAGGAGACCTGGGTTCAAATCCCCGCTCGGCCAAGGAAACTCACTGGGGGTGGAAATGGCAAAAACCCTCCTTAAGCATCTGGTACACCTTAAAAACTCTATTAGGGTCACCATACAGTAAACCAGATGTGATCCAGTGGCACATAACACCTACCCACATAGTAGTTATCAAATAATTTCCTTCTCTCGTTGCTCAGACCGTGAGATTTATGTCTGCAAATATCGACCCTGGCCCCTGATCTCCTTCCTCACCCAAATTCTTTATCCTCAGTTCCAAAGCCCCTTTGAGACTTGATCCACCCACCCACCTAGTGCCTTCCTGTCCATGCCCTTCAGTTCTGCATTATTTCTCAGTTCTCTCTAAAGGATCCAGCTCACCTCAACAACTCTGCCTCTTCTCCGTTGCCACCCTTCATGCCTGAAATTTCCTCCTACCATTTTTGCATACCCAAAGGACTGGCTGTTGTATGGTTTCCAACCCAAACTTTTAAAAACTGAGAACAGGAGATTCCTGGGTGGTGGGCCAAATTTAGCCCATATGGTCTTCCCATCCAGCCCTCAAGAGCCCAGTCCCACCAGACCCATCCCTGATGTTTCAAATCCCAACACCACCAAAAAAAAAAAAAAAAAAAAAAAACCTCTTTGGAAAAGTTCTCTCTCCAGTAGATGAGCTTATGGGAGTTTTTGAACAAAAATGCACTTTGTGAAAAAAATATCGTATTTTGTGCAAAATACTATACTTTGGGCACAAAATGCATCCAAGACAGAAAAAGAGAGAGGGAGAGGGAGAGAGGCAGGAGAGGAGAGAAGGCAGCTGCGTATGTGTGAAAGCATTGGGGACAACATGTTGGGAGACAATGATGGACACCCACTTTAATCTGTGGCCATGGGTCCAACTCCGTGTAATCCCAGACAATATGGGCTAGAATCAATGTGGCCCTTTGGACAAGAAACTTCCTTTAAAACCTCTTTTCCAAACAGACTAGTTTCTGCAAGCATCAGTTGATTAAAAGTAAAACTGTGTCATGCTCACATGGCCTTTCACCAGGGATGGCTTCAACCTGATTCTGCATCGGCGCAAAGACCATTACACTCTCTCTTTCTACAGAAGAGAGAATCAAATCTCCATGCAGTTTGGACTGAGCAAGGGCTGTCTTCCTGTCTTATCAGAAACGCACACAAGAGTACTCAAGAGATCAACACCCACACTTACACCCGTAAGCTCAAATCTTAAGAACAATTCTCAATAACTCGCCATCCATCAAGCTGAGTTAGGGGAATACCTAGAATCAAACATTCTAGTACATGGGCCAAAGCCCAGCTGCTAAAGGTACAGACAGGAACCTGTTTAGACACCCCAAAAGGTATAGTCCTAAGGAAATATCCTAGAAGAAGCAAAAATGAAGTAAATAATCAGGTTGTTGGCTTTCCTGACCACTATCCCCAAAGCAAAAAGTTAGGGAGCACTTGCACTAACAGTTTTTACTTAGCAATCCTAAGCAGTTCTCCCATCTAAAAGAGCTCATGAATGCATCCAAAATAGTCTGACACCTGATGCCTAAACATCTGTCCACTTTAATCACTGATTTTCCCCCGCTACAAGTTGTACTGGGAATTGGAGCTGAAGAAGCAGATTAGCAAAAAAAAGAGACTTAACAGACACACATGCGCACGTAACACATGCACACTCACGCACAACTGCAGCATGTGGAAGGAGGAAGCGCGTGCAAACCTTCAAGTAGGAAGAAAAAGAAAGGAAGAAAGAGGGAAAGAACAATTTAAGACACGGCACTTCTGCCCATTTTTGATTGGTTATCGCCACCTACAGGAATTTCCCTTTTCTTGAAAAATACACAGAAATTCTGGCTAATACTTTAAATCTAATAGTCTTCTGTTGCAAGTTCTTCCACACTGAAATGGCACAAAGTAGGGAGGAATTTCAAGATCTTGCACAGGGGATGAAATACTGTAATCTTTTTTTTTTTCCAGGCTCAAATTGTAAACTGCTGAATAGCTCAGTGGTTTCAGTCTCTGGCTGCAAAGTCAGAGGTTGGGAGCGTAATTCCCCAGAGTGCCTTCTTGACAAGGGCTGGACTCGATGATTCATAGGGTCCCTTCCAGCACTGTAGTTCTAAGATGATGATGAAATGGGAACAACCCATACTTTGCATTTGATATGCTTAAATTCACATGTTGGTAGCCACCTTTCAGTAGCCACCTTTCACATAGCCCATGATACCAAAAATAAAAGGTTTTGTAAGGTCCTCAAGTGTTAATTTCCGTCTTTCCTTCCTTCCTTCCATTTCTATATCGCCCATCTGTCTGATGGTCACTTCGGGTGGTTTACAACAGTGGCAATACTAAATGAAGGTGACTTTAGGCTGGGAGAACAGAGACCTACTCAAGACCCTCTAGTCTGAGAGAGAACCTGATCAGTTACACAGAACGATTCCACTATCTCTGTGATGTAAACATAAACGGACCACAGTCTACCTGTTCAGGCTCTGTTCTTGTGAAATTCCCCTTCTTCTAGAAATCAGAATCTGGAATTTTAGTCTATAAGTCGAGGCACTGGGCAAAGTTGGTCATAGAGTACAGAGGTTGCTCCTTGTGAGTGCAGTTTTAAAAAGAATGTGTTTATTTTTTGTAAACTTTGGCATTTCACCAACCCCACCCCATTTCCAAGTGGCTGTGTTTTGGCTCCAGTTTTGTTAGCACTCACCAGCTGACTTTGCTTATAGCTTTTGGAAAGGTTCGTTCTCAGAAAAACTCTGGCGCTCCACCCTGGCTGAGAAACACAGCCTTATCTGTCCTTGTATAAAGATATTTCTCCTCCTGGCCACTTTGGGTTTTAGATTATTTTTCCTCAGCACCTCCAGACCTCCCCCCTTGTTCTTGGATTTGTTGCCTTGGGCTGGCTGGGTAGCTCAGTGGTTTAGGTATCTGTCTGTGGAGCCAAAGGTTTAGAGTTCGATTCCCCACTGGGTGCCTCCAGGGAGAAAAGCCAGCCTATGTGGCCTTGGGCAAGCTGCACAGTCCCAGGGTACCCCAAGAAGAATCAAAGTATCACTTTGAGTACTTTCTACCTGGAAAACTCTAGAAAGGGTTGCCATAAATTAGAATTGACTTGATGGCTTCAGGATTATTGTTTTTAACCTGTATTATGGTGTCAGCCACCCTGTGGAATTTTTATAAAACTCAAAAAACACAGAGAAACAAGGCATCTGCAGGGAGTAAACAGTGGAGGGATAGGCCGTCTACCCCAATGCACCCATTTTCATTCTCCCATCTAAGGAGGGCTAGATAGCTCTGTTGAGTCTGGCGGCCAAAAGCCCCACCTTCTACCTTTGATTTTGCCAAATGAGCTTCTCACAGAAGTCTCCAGAAGCAGAAACTTTTCCCCCTTTGCCGATCTTTTTTCTTAAATCAATTCATGAGGAGCAACAGTGACTCCATGTGGGCTAGGGGGAATTTCAAAAATGGCCATGAAGGTCATCCACATACCAGTCACTGGCACTGAAATAAGAGAATGGAAAACAAAGCATCATCATTAGCCACATTTTTGTGTGGAAGGAAAAACCTAGACATCAGAAGTCCAACGAGCAGCTATCTACTTGTGCATAATCACAAATATAACCCTGTGTTCACAATAAGTAATTGTAATATACAAGCTCCCTGATCATCCTAAACAGGCATTTTGCCAGTTTCAAGCGAAGAGGTACAGGAAATAAAAGGCCAGCAAAGGATCATCCATCAAAGCAATCTGTGATTCAAGAGGGTGCGGAAGAGTGAAGGCACAGCCGTGAGCCATGGAGGTGGGTTTGCTGGACCACAAAGGGGTTTCTGTCTCCAGAAGACATCAGATCAGGCAGCTACAATTATCACTGCAATTCCTTAGTAACTGTCACCTGTGGTGGATATATTACAGGCGACAACTGCTGTCACGCCACCTCACAAGGCACTAAAAAAGATCCCATCGTTTGCCAAGCCCAGGCATACCATGGAGAAGAGGCACCAGTTGACCGGGCATCCAAAACAGGAGAGCAGGCAGAAAGACCCATTAAAAAAATGACAGGTTGGGAAGAAAATGAGAACACAAGCACACATGTGTGTGCATGTACACACACACATACACTCAAACACACAAGTCAGCTGGGAAAGCAATTGCAGGGCACAGCTCTCAAAAATGGCACAGTGATGCAAGACCGTTGGAATTATGTTACTGTCTTCTGGGTTCAGTTTTTTATGATGATTAGAGATGAGAACAAATTTTAAAAATGGTGATTCATGATTCATCAAGGTTAATGAATCAACGAATATGAATTTATGAATATTCTCTGACGAATTGATTTGTCAATTTGTTTTTGCTATAAAATGCTATAAAACTGGCCCCCAAGTACCTAGAGACACCAATTTGCAGGGAAGTTGACTCAGATGGTTTTCTACAAGCCAGAAGGTTTGGTGAATTTTGGGGGTCTGGACCCCCTGAGTTATATAGTCACAAGGAGGACACCCCTAGGAAAGTTCCCCCCAGGTACTTAGAGAATCCTAAATCACACAGACACTTCCTATGTCTTTCCCCAATAAGCCTGCCACATTTGGTGAAGATTGGATATCAGACATCTGAGTTATTCACCGACAAATTGGTTCCCCCCAGGATAGTTTACCACGCGACACAGAAGCAGATGGCATTGAGGGAGTTTGATTTGGCCCCAGCAGAATGAGAGATCTTTAGCACTGAGGTAGCTTGGTTTGTCTCAGGCAGGCACACAGAGGCATTGAGGCAGAGTTTGTCTTCAGCAGCATCACATTTGGCGGTGAAGAGTTTGCCCCAGCAGGCAATGAGGTATTTGGCATTGAGGTAGAGATTGGCCCCACGGGCACTCAGGCATTTCAAAGTTTCCCTCCCCTAATTACATCATAAACGAAACCGAGCTATACATGGGTGGAATGCTAGACACTTGAACTGGTTTCGGATTGGGAAGGGAAAGGGGAAAGCCAGTGGAGTCATGGGATCGCTTTGATCCCTTTCCCCCTCTCCCTATGCCGCTGCCGGGCATAGAAAGCGGGGGGAAAGCCCGATCCAAGCCATCCCCCCACCCCGGGGGTGGGTTTCCCTTCTGGCAGGCTTTAGCAAGCCGCTGGAAGGGAAAAATCCCTCTCTGCTTATGCCCCCGAGGAACAGCTGATCTGTGGGGGCATAAGCAGATAGGGAACGAAGGGACGAATATAAAAGGGTTATATTCGTTGCTTCATATTCGTCGGGGTCTCTGGACTCCGAGAATATGAAGCAACGAATATCTGACGAATCAGGGATATTTGTTGATTATCCTGATTCGTTTTTATATTTTGTCCCCAATGTCTAACGATGATTAAGGAAGCCTTCCTTAATCATCAACATCATGCTCCCACAATTCATGAAGTGACAGAAGGCAAACCAAAACCAAAAGGACATTGCTATTAAAGCCGAGTATTGAGAACAGCAGGTTGGGATATTTCTTTTACCCATTCATCACTTATTTGTTACATTTTTAGCCCACCCTCCCATTGGCAAGGTCATGTCACATCAGCACGTGCTCTTCGTGAGAAACCATGGCCATGGCTAAAAACGCTCTTCCTGGCAGCTACATTTCTCTGTAGAAGATTGTTTTGTCCCCCAGCCCACTCGAGAAGTCTCCCCATTAAATCTCATGGGATTTCTCAGAGATCTCATGTCCATTTATTTTTTTTTCAGAACAAATATCAAACTTCACAGAATTATTCCAACTCCTGCACAATGTGGCCTCCTCTATCCTGTGCATAACTCCCTGGAAAGAGAATTGAACTATACAAAATGTTGGCAGGAAAAAAAGAAGAAACAACAATGGGAAGAAGATGAGACCAAAGGAATTTCATTTTACAGGAAGCCAGGGCATCTTGCTGGTCCGTGTGTTTGTGGTGGCGGAGTAGTGTAATGGGATGACTTGGGAAATCATCCAAGATTTCCACTTCTCTATTCTGCATGCATGGAATACAATGAACAAGTTGAGTGGTGGGGTTTGGAAAAGAGGGGGCCCTTTGGATGGACATCAAGCACCCTACGGGGTTATCTGGGCTCACCTAGTCCCATATCCTACTTATAGCAAGAGCATCCGGATGTCTCCGAGAGGCCACAGAGCAACGCATGAGAGCAATGCTGCTTGTCGGTTTTTTGCTCCCAAACAAGAGACATGCGGAGGCATGATTATAACCAATAGTTATCTGCCATCAAGTTGGTTCCAATACATGGGGAACCTCGCCAGGATTTCCTAGATATGAAGTAATGACAACTAGTTTTTCTTTGGGCATGCTCTGGAACTGTGTGGCTTGTGGATTTTATTTTTGGTATTTTGAGAAAGTGGCAAATTCATGTTAGTTTTATTGACTCTTTAATATCACTGAGCCGGGTAAGCACCACTTATTTATTTATTTATTAGATTTATACCCTGCCCATCTAGACCAAAGTCTACTCTGGGCAGCTAACAATAAAAAAATGGAATAAAAACAATATAATAAAGTAAAAAACAACAATAGAAATGTGGCACAAGATCCTTAAGCCAAGGATAGGCAATTTATAGCCTTCATCCCACTTGCAAAAGGTGTGCAAATGGTCAACTGAGACCTACTAAAGGTAGGAGTGATCTGTCCCTCTGCGGGTTGTGTGGGGGGAAGAGAAAGAGAGAGAAGGGGATTTTGGAAAGAGAGAGAGAGAAGGAGTGTGAGGGATGCAGGGGCAGACCAGAAAGAAAGAGAGAAGGGGTGTGTCAGAGAAGGAAGGAAGGAAGGAAGGAAGGAAGGAAGGAAGGAAGGAAGGAAGGAAGGAAGGAAGGAAGGAAGGAAGGAAGGAAGGAAGGAAGGAAGGAAGGAAGGAAGGAAGGAAGGAAGGAAGGAAGGAAGGAAGGAAGGAAGGAAGGAAGGAAGGAAGGAAGGAAGGAAGGAAGGAAGGAAGGAAGGGTTGACCTTGTGACCACCAGCTTTGACCTGTCTTGCAACTGCATGTGTCCACTGACATATTACTCTTAAGATT